>JAKLTH010000304.1:0-1442908 GCA_025175895.1 Wurfbainia villosa | reverse complement strand
TGTACATCAAAACTCAAATACAATACAGCGGATAATGGGCCCAAAAATAAAACATGGGAGCCTCGTGAGATGAGATAGCGTCGGGGTGCTCAGTATCACGAAGTCTTCTACATTACAGTGACGAAACCCGAGGTCAGTGAGGTGGTGAGTAAAACTCGTAATAGAAAACATGTATATATGTAATATCACATGTATTTCGACAACATAATCTAGATGTATAAGGTATATCGGCATAGTATATAAATACAAGCATATACCGTCTACGAATGAATAACATAAAATGCGGACATGCACGAAGTACGCTACGCTTCTCGATCCAACTCGAACATATATCAAACATATATATAGCAGAAGAGTAATACTAACACATAATCTACTCATGCTACGGTCAAGGTATCTATGGTCTATCCAACATATACCAACATCCGACACAATCGATAATAACAATGCAAGAGACATGCATGAATATGATGTCCACCCAAATGCACGACAAGCATAGAACAAACAAATGCAACATCACAATAAACATATATATAGACTGTATCCATATATATATTAATCTCAATCATCCATATATATATATATATATATACATGCATATATGTATATATATATGGTAATATGCAAAGCGCCATCAGATACGGCTATGCAGCATGCATGGTCATGTCGGCTCACCCTAAAGCTAACACGACCCGGTGTGGCCTCGGTGGCTCGAGCATGACAAGTGTCCCCAACTCAACACCAACCACTACTCTCGAGTGGCCGAGTGGGCAGTATGATCGAGTAGCATATAAGCGTAAAGAGCAAGCTACACGATGGGGGTCCCTGCTGTTGGTCACTCCGATAGTCACTACCCATGAGTGGTCGAGTACCACACACACAGGACTACGGCACGCAAATCCAACTACCACCGTCTATAGTGGTAGAGTGCGGCACCTCAATGCTCTGCCCTCACCTGCAGGTTACTCCTCCTATGAGTAAGCAGTGGAGGCGAGATATTTGGCGACCCTCTCCACCACAAGGGAGACCTCGTCGCCAGCGTGCATGTAAATGCATGAATGCAATGTCTCACATACAGACATCCACCATAGACTCTCTATCCTGTAGAGAGTCATACCAATCTACTCGACGCACTCTCTATCCTGTAGAGAGTCGTACTCAACTGATCATAATACTCTCTATCCTGTAGAGAGTCATACTAATCTACTCAACGCACTCTACATCACAGTAGAGAGTCGTACTCATCGATTATAACAAGCTAGGACTACGGTCCGTAGCGATACCCTAAGTATCATTCCTCGACCATTTACACAACACATGTTCGGTGGTAACATACAACCTAAGGGTACTAGAACTAACCCTAGGTTAAAGTCATTATCTACCTACGGATGACCTTTTTGCCCAATGTACAATCAGGTTGTCATCCGGACTTTACCATTTGCACTTAACTTAAATGAATTCTAAGTTACTTGCATCACCTATATGTATAACTCCTAATCATGATAAAATAAACATGATATCAGCAATAGAGTTAATAGCCAACAGTAAAGGATCAAGCATACGATAAAAAGAACATGGTCAAGGTAATATGAACGCCTAACATGCTCATATCAATGACTAAATCTGAATGAAATACAACTACCCGGACCAGGTAGGAAATTACCCACCTGTTAATTAGCTCCGCTAGCTGTCCATGCGTACAAGCCTCTGTCACTTACCAAAGTCCTTACAATTTTTGCAATCCCCATAGCTTTTCTGGAAGAACAATCCGGTGTCAATCACCTATAATCCATTTCCATGATTACACAACCAATCTATACAAGCATCCACACAAATTCATCAACTATTCCAAATCAAAATAGGGACAGGACAAGGATTACCCAACTTAGTCTTGCTTCAATCGCTTCTTGATCCCTGGTTTGCAGTCATAGATCGAGCTCTATCACTGACTTCAAGTCAACAAAGCCCAATACCATGAAGCTTCCACAGCCCATAACTTATCTGGCAGATAAACCTATTGTCAATCTCCCGTAATCACAATTATATCAATTTCTACCATGAACACATTAAGTCTATATTTCCAATTGATCCATTGATTAATGCATTCTTAATTCATAGCAACAAAAGGGTGAACGAGATTACCAGACATCAATTAGGGTTGATCCGTGGATCTTATCTCGAACCCTCGCAAACTGCATCGAAGCTTGTTGCGCGAGATCGACGAAACACACCAACTTCAACTATCGAGCTTACCCAACTAAGATCTTCCACACAACCAAGGAAATCGTCGGATGTGATGGCACGATCCGAATCGAACACGCAGTAGAAAGGCATTGACGGTGATCGCAGTCATGGTTGAAGGCGGTTGATAGAAATTTGCCGCAGATCGGCAGCGATCCACCGAGCGTGCGATCCGGAGAACAAGCGGTGATCGATGATCGGCCGACGGCAGTCGCAAGCGGTAGGGTGTGCGACGGCTCGAGGTGGCCATCGATGGCGGCATGGCTGGCGAGATCGGTGCTCAGCGGTCGCAGATCGTGAGCGGACGATGATGGGGCGCAGGCGTGGCAACGGCCAAGGAGCTTTGGGCTCGGCGGCGACGGTGGAGAGAAGGTCGACGACGAGTTGTCTCGGTGGTCGCAAGGCGGCGGCTGCCGCGAGATCCGGCCGAGATAGAAACTAGGGCACGGGCGGCTGGCGGCGAGCATGCAGCGACGGGCGGTGATGTGGCGTGGCCGAGAGAGGCGATGGTGGCAGGAGAGCTGATGATGGATCGTGACGAGATGAAGGATCGAGATCCGAGGAAGAGAAGAAGTCAGCGATCGGAAAATGAAAAGAAGAAACGCCGATCGGGGAAAATGGAAAGAAATCAGCGAGAGAAAATTAAACACTTAGCATTTAAACCTCTTAATAGCAGATAGTCTAAACAGGCTTTACTAAAGCCTATCTGCTTTATCCCCGTAAAATGTCCATAACACTTCCGTTTAAATCCAGAAAAATTTCTAAAAATTCCTAATAAATTCCACATGATAATTTATCAATTACCAAGAAATATATTTATTTTTTTTATTTTATTTTTTTTTTGTGGTATTTTACACAAGGCAATAAAGTTTGAATCATAAAAATAAAATTACAACATCCATAAATTGAAGACTTTTTTGATAAAATTTTATTCAATTTCCTAAAATAATATAGCAAAATCTATAAACAATGCAAGTCACTATTACGACAAAGTTAGACATATCTATAATTTCAAAGCCCAAATACAAACTTGGATTTGAGGTGAGATAATCCAAATCACACTTGCATTTTTTTATTAAATCTCATCTCCAAAACTAAATTCTAATGTTCTGGACTAGGAATAAATGGTCACATACATTAAACTAAATTGGCTGAATTCGCTAAAAGAAATTTAATTGCTAAGTGTATAACATGAAGAGACTATTTGGTAAAGCAATTGTCCTTTGCGGAATTCAATAATTAGGATGAAAAAATAAATAGCAGTTATGGAGATTATATCAGAAAGTAAGTATAACTCCGAATAGATACTATTTGGTAAGTATAACTCCGAATAGATACACTCCGAATAAAAAGGCGCCTTTTTATTGTAACGACCGGGCCCCTATTGGCGGAATTCGGCGACCTCTATTGGTCGATGACCGTCGCCCCTGTTGGCCAGTCGTTACTCACCTGGACTTCCCACCCCTGGAAGTGGGTTTTTACCTTCCCCAGGATTCGAACTCTAGACCTCCAGGCTAAGTACTAAAGTTTATGAATCCTGGTAACCAAGTGATCCCAAATAAATTGTCATGCCCCGAGGGAGTCTCCGCCAGACGAAAATCCGGCAGCACCTCCCCTGTACGGGTGACAATACCAATTTTTATACAAGGCCTACACGGCCACTATACATCGGTCAACACGACCGGAATCCAAACAACACACGCAGATAATAATAAGGCCTCAGGCCAACAAATCTAGGTAAACAAAAGTCTACACTAACTAGACTTACCCCTTCTGCCATCTGGGCAGAAATACCCAACCAAACCAATCAAAATAAGATCCGACCAATGGTCCACAAGAACCCCAAAAATCCACGAGTACATAAATCCGTTCCAAGCCTAAACATATCTTCTATACAAAATTCAAACCATAACTCAAACAACTAATAAACTGTCACTACGAGGGGAAATATGGCAGTGGACTCTCTGGCGACCTTCATCCTGAAATAAAAATAAAACCACGGGGTAAGTTCAAAGAACTTAGCGGATATTAGTCGATATGAATAGCAAGAAATAGCTAACAATACTAATCATGCCAGTACAGTCTTATATATATGGTAAGCAAAAAATAAATGCAAAAGGACTGTACTCACCTGAATCTCCTACTCTGATATAGGAGCATGTGCCCTACTATAAGAGATAAAGTCATCACCATAAATGAATATGAATCCTGTATGCATGACAATCATATGCAACATCCAAGGCATCAATACAATAATGCAAAGAAAACAATACAAATGCAATCCAGGTGCAAAAATGCATATCGTGTGACATAGTCATGGTCACCCGACGCTACCGCCTTACACGCAATGGTGAAGCCGAGTGGGTAGGGCTATGACAATCTGCACTCTGCCATCACGCTCTGGTGGCCGAGTGATGGAGGATGTTGTCGGAGTACACCTATCCTCCCGCCCCAAACATAGTGGGGAGCTAAGCTCTCATCTCCGGTGTCATAGGCCGAGGAGGGATCCCTCGCACCACGCCTTTGCCTCCCGCTACCTATGACGAGCAACGACACACCCTCCTCGATGTACCACTAACCCATGAGTGGCGTGTATGCGAACATATCGGTGCGGGCTCAACAATAATGGAACCTCATTCCACCAAAGATGCAATCATGCAAGATGGTGCATGACACTAAAGCATGTAATACCAACTAACATACGATCCGAATAATATGCACAATAAAAAGGTACATATACATGATCCAAGTAAAAGCAGGAAAGTATAACTATAAATCCATCAAATGCATGTGGCAAATAGGCATAATAACATGCAAGGTAGATAAACATGAAAACTATTGCAAGCTATAACTATCTAGCATATCAACATGACTATATCAAAAAGACAAGTCAAAATACTCACCTTATATAATGCTCGTGATAACTATCTTCACGCCCGTGAACCTGCCTCGTGACCGAAACCTGATACGTAGTATGTCCGAGCTATCTTCCAATCCAATGATTGCTTCAGCTTTCCGTTCTCGAATCTGTTATTTAACCTGATCAATAAATCTACCTTTAACCAATTTAAACAACCCTATCTAATTCAATTGTCCCTCTCAATTAACTAGTCCAATTTAATCTCCTAACCAAACATAAACAATCTAAAACAAATTAATTAACTGATTAACGAATCAAGCCCAGCTTAATTAATTAAGCCCATATGAACTATAGGACTAATCAAATTAACTAATTAATCCCTAACCAATTAACTTGATTCATTACCTATATGCAGCAATTGCACGATCCCACATCAGCTCGAAAGCTTCGGCAAAGCATCACAAATGGAGATTCGAATGGCTGGCAGTGACCACATCGCTGAGTTGGGTATTGTCGGTGGCAACAATCGAGGCGGTGGCGGCTCGGGCCCGAACCTCGCGGCGGAGGTCGTGAGCGATGCCTCAGACAAACCTCAGCGGCTGGTGGCCGCGGATGGGGTGCGGAGAAATGATCACGCGGCGGCGGCTGCGGCATCGAGCGTAGGGCTCGAGCGGCCAGCTGGCGGCGTCGCGAGGGCGGCTCGGCGACGGCGAGAGGTAGCGGAAGAAGGGCGTAGATCGGGCGATCGTTGAGGTTGATCGACGATCGCGACGCCGTGACTCTCGGCGTGCGAGGAGAAGAAGGAACGCGATTGATGGGAAGGGGGCGCGGTGATCTTGGCGTGGGCAGCTCGGGCGAAAAGAAACCGAAGAGAAGAAGAGTGACGCCAAGAAAATAGAAAAAGGAAATAGAAATTTAGGTTTTCGCGTATTAAACCCCTTAAATAGACCCACCTAAAGCTTATTTTATCCCAGTAAAATCTAAATGACGGACTCGTTTAAATCCAGAAAAATTCTGGAAAAATTCCTAAAATTCCCTAAAAATCTCAAAAAATTTCTAGGATTATTTTCCTTAATTCCTTGGCCATTTAATTTAATATTTTAAATTTCGGTATTTAACATTCTCCCCCACTAATAAAAATTTGGTCCCCAAATTTTTTACTCAGATGCATACCGAGTAAGAAATACCACAAGTACTGAAAAATATATTTCACGTACCTTAAGTAAACAAGTGGGGATATTGAGCTTTGATCTTTTCCTCAAGCTCCCAAGTAGCCTCTTTGTCGGTGTGGTGACTCCACCCGACCTTGACAAGTCGCAAAAATCTTATTTCGCAACTGTCGTTCCTTGTGATCCAAAATCCGTACCGAAACCTCTGCACAAGTAGCATCAGGTTGAATGGAACCTGACATATCTGATAGAATATGTGTAGAATCTGACACATACTTCCTCAGCATGAACACATGAAACACATCCTGGATACCAGCTAAAAACGGTGGCCCTAAACGGTAAGCGACTGCTTCGATCCTCTCCAAAATCTCGAAAGGCCCAATGTACCTTGGAGCTAACTTACCACGGAGGTCAAATCTCTTCACCCCTTTCGTGGGTGAGACTCACAGGAATACCTGGTCACTAATAGAGAACTCCCGAGGTCTCCGTCTTCGATCTGCATAACTCTTCTGACGATCCTGCACTCTCTGCCATCCTACGTCTGATAGTACGGACCTACCCTGTCTCACACTGAGCTCTATGGGTCCTAGCAACTGGTCCTCCTAGTTGCCCCCGAAATCCATTACACAGGACATTAGCAAGTCCTCGAGTGTCTAAATGGCTCGCTCAGACTGTCCATCTGTCTGCGGATTGAATGCAATACTAAAACAAAACTGTGTGCCTAACGCCTGCTGCAGACTCTGCTAGAACCGAGATGTGAACTGGGGATCTCTATCTGATATAATGCTAAAAGGAACACCATGCAATCTGATGATATCCCAACAATATAACTCTCCGTCAATCGATCCTAAGAGTCGGTCTTCTGAATCGCTAAGAAGTGCGCTGATTTGGTTAGTTGGTCAACGACCACCCAAATCGCGTCATGGCCTTGATGTGTCCTAGGCAAACCACCATAAAATCCATAATAATACTCTTCCACTTCCATTCCGAAATCGAAATTTTCTGAAGCATCTGTTCCTTAAACTGATGCAACTCCGAAAACCATTATCCTCCTCGGAGTCAGAGATGGTCCATCTCACAAATCCACTCCACCACACACTCTGTAAGTGCATGGGAGGCTATCACGACCAAACTTCCTTGTTACAACCGTTTGTGTTCCAGCTACTCTATAGTAGCTATCCAGTAGCTAGTCAAAACTCCATGAGCATTTCTGCTCCTCACCTCTACAAAACAACTTAATAACTGCTAAGTCCACGTCATATATATGACGGCTTATTTCGCAGTTCTTTAACTGCCGTACGCTTAGGATACATCCTATTCAACAGCATCGGAATCACTCCGATCCCCGAAATGATGCATCCATGTACACTACCTCCCCTTCCACACCAGAATGATTAATCAACACTGGCGTAACAGTCAACCATCGTCTGAGCCCGGAAACTAATTTCACAAGCTTCAGACCAATTAAATTCCATCACCTTCCTGATCCAACCAGTCAGCGATGTAGTACCGCTAGAGAATCCTATCCATATCTATGGTAATAACCAAATCAGTACCAAGAAACCACCCTCTACGGTGGCTGAGTGCGTAACTCTAACAACCACAACTGATCCAATCGTGTCCAGAATACACGACTTCCCAAATCTCTAGACGACTAAGTCGTTAATAAATCTAATAAAATAATCAAAAGCTCAAACAATTCATACCAAGTATGAAATTGTCATCGCTACACACATGTATTCTCTTTACTCTAAGCTGATGATATAACATTCATCACAACGACAATAATAATTGTATGACACCATGTCACTACAATATCATCACACCAGTCACCAATCAATCCTAGAGTATATATATATATAGGTATCCTATAGCTGATCTAAATAGATCATATATCCACAATGAAGGATATTCATTTCCTTCCACAACTACCGCATTCTATCATCGTTAATCGATGCATAACCTCAAAGGTCCACCTCTCTTTTAACAAAGAGTTCCGGATCTTCTCTGGAAGAAATTCTGGGACAGATAAATGTCCGCTCCAATACCTCCTATAATAAGGTAAAACGATCTTTCATCGTCTTAACCAGTGTACGCATACACGCCTTATCCATAACCAAATCACTAATAGTAGGGACTGATATTTTCTGAGGGTTTACTCCTTGACCTTCAAATGGATGACTAGCAGGCCATATTCCTAGCTTCCTAATTCGACATCAGTCGACACCTCTAAAGAGTCCATACTTCCGAAATCATCGTTAGGTTCCGCAAGGTCAATACGTCATCGACCTCGTCCCCCAACCATGAGTAGGGGCAATTTCACTAAGTCACTACTTTTCCTAACCACTAAAGTATCGTAACTACTAAAGACAATACTTTTCCTATAGCTCAGAGATATCCTTCAGCTCGCCTGGTCCCAAAACCTGAGAACTCCCAAAAATCCAAGGAAAATAAAATCCTCGAAACACTGAAACCACAAACCAAAATCGTAAACCAATAAAATTGTCACGTCACGGGGCATATCCAGTCATCCAAATGATGGAGGCCCTTAGTGACAATATTCCGAAATACATAGACAAAATCTGTTAAAAACCTCGAAATAATTATAGAAATACCAGTATTTTAATAACTGCATGCATGCACGACTAAACATACCTCAATCAAAGTAAAATAGTTTTATGACCCCAAATCCAATTGCGATAAAATCCAAAGTGCAAAACAAAATGCAATACCGATCAAGTAAATAAAGTGGCATCTCGACGATGCAGTGGAACAAGCACGTGAGGAACTCTGAGTGACATAAAGGTAGGTCAACATGACACGTCCTCCATCAGTTAACCTAGAGGATAAGTGAGGAGGGAGTGAGTACAACCACTCTGTGGATGTATAGACAATAGTGCATGATCATAATGCATATAATGGAAGCTACAGGGAACAAGCTAGTGTAACCCAACCCTCAGAGTACCAATATTAGTCTACTACTATCCTGGTCGACGGTATAACAAATATACCCGCAACATACACAACCACTGCAACAAGCAGTGTACATTCGGATACCACGACAAAGTCTCGTGGCTCTCACAAAAGGAAACTATCTATGAGCTACCGCACGTAACCCATGGGCCGACAATCAATAGCACGGTCTCACGCGCTATATGCTACCACGAATGAGACTCGTGGATAGGCGATTATCCTAGGTTGTTAATATCTAAGATTACCCAATGCATCTTGCATAGAACGACTATCCAAGTCGATAAAGATCACCGATCTACAATTAAACCCATTGAGGCGGTCAAGCGAGGGTTTCAACACCTCTATCCGTAAAGTTCTAGATCATCGACTTATAAATAAATAAGTCGAGATGGTTAAATCTAGCGTTCCAACCCTTCTAACATGATCGGTTATCAAAGTCAATCAAAATCATAAGTCCTCCAATAACCACGTCGAGACGATTACTCATAGGGTTTTGTCCCAATTAACAGAAAATGCCTATCAAGGCCAATAAGGACCACAAGTCTACTATCAAGCCCTTCAAGAGGGTTAATCCCAAATTATATCGTCCTACCAGCTCAATCATGCATGCTACAACATGCTACCACGAACAGATCTCGTGGTTACTTAACTTTGTAAAGTAGCTATCTAGCTACGGATGTCATACAATCCGATTATCACCAACTCCGAATCGAATAACGCAAGAATATACCTTGCAGAGGTCATCTCAACCATGCATGCATGAGAGACCACATGTATACAAAGCACCTACCTATAGAGAGACTCTCTGGGACTCTCTCTCAACCAAGAATGGGAGATATAGTAAGGATTAATCGAATCCTAATCATTCGACCTCCGATCACCATATCACTGAAACAGTAAATGGGTAAACCTATACCAATATGCATATCTGAGTTATTACACCTAGGGTTCTACTAATATTGTTTCATTTCTAAGATCTGCTCCTACCGAATAACCTTATCTAAGTTATTCTATCTCTACTGGTCTTAATTATGGTGTCCACCGCAAAAACACAGAATCATATAAACATATAACAAGTTGTCTAATAAACGACAACATAGTCCTACTAATGGGAATCAATGGCTGATATTAATTAGGGTATTACTAAAGAGGTCATGCCAGAACAAAGTCAAGGCAATACTAAATAAAGCATCAGATGCTTATATATACTCTAAACTACATAAGCTATGTAATCATGTCCTCATGCCTTCTACGAATTTATCCATCTTAGTCATATTATTCAACTAGTCTAATAATCCTAATACTAGTCAAATCCTAAGTGGTAAACATCTACCCATAATATCTTATCATTTATATCACAATGATAACTAGCTACGTATAGCAGTAATAGCAATTAATAACCAAATGCTATCTATAAACCAGCAACCTAAAAATCTAATTATCCAACAGATATTCAGGTTAAAACAATACTAGATAAAACATGATATCACCGAATAACCAAATATAAATATGTACTAAATCTAGAAAATTTTCTAGAATGTATTTACCTGTTAGCTTTCTGGAGATGTCCTGTCGCCGCCAAATCCCCCATATTGACCTTGTCCATAATACCTCGAATTTCCGAAACATAAAAATCGTCAGAAATCCGTACAACTCTGAAAATACCCAGTTAACCTGCCAAACTTGGCGAACTCCATAAACCCAAAGACCCTAAGGAACTCGGAAACCTACGCTCTGATACCAAATAAATTGTCACGCCCCGAGGGAGTCTCCGCCAGAAGAAAATCCGACAGCACCTCCCCTGTACGGGTGACAATACCAATTTTTATACAAGGCCTACACGGCCACTATACATCGGTCAATACGACCGGAATCCAAACAACACACGCAGATAATAATAAGGCCTCAGGCCAACAAATCTAGGTAAACAAAAGTCTACACTAACTAGACTTACCCCTTCTGCCATCTGGGCAGGAATACCCAACCAAACCAATCAAAATAAGATCCGACCAATGGTCCACAAGAACCCCAAAAATCCACGAGTACATAAATCCGTTCCAAGCCTAAACATATCTTCTATACAAAATTCAAACCATAACTCAAACAACTAATAAATCATTACTACGAGGGGGATATGGCGGACTCTCCCGAAATAAAAATAAAACCACGGGGTAAGTTCAAAGAACTTAGCGGATATTAGTCGATATGAATAGCGAAATAGCTAACAATACTAATCATGTCGATGCAGTCTCATATATATGGTAAGCAAGAAATAAATGCAAAAGGGATGTACTCACTGAATCTCCTACGATATAGGAGCATGTGCTACTATAAGAGATAAAGTCATCACCATAAATGAATATGAATCTGTATGCATGATAATATATGCAACATCCAAGGCATCAATACAATAATGCAAAGACAAACACAATACAAATGCAATCCGTGCAAAAATGCATGTCGTGCATATGACATGGTCACCCACAGCCCGGTAGCCTCCGCCTACGCGATGGTGAAGCCGAGTGGGTAGGGCTATGACAATGCTACACTCTGCCATCACTTGCTCTGGTGGCCAGAGTGGGAGGATCTTTGTCGAGTACACCTATCCTCTGCCCCAAACATAGTGGGAGCTAAGCTCTCATCTCCGGTGTCA
Source organism: Wurfbainia villosa (assembly GCA_025175895.1). Taxonomy (NCBI): domain Eukaryota; kingdom Viridiplantae; phylum Streptophyta; class Magnoliopsida; order Zingiberales; family Zingiberaceae; genus Wurfbainia; species Wurfbainia villosa. The sequence continues at coordinate 1,431,012 of JAKLTH010000304.1, read as the reverse complement.
TAGGCGGAGGAGGATCCACGCTACCACGCCTCATCGCTACCCATGAGCGCGGACCCGGAGCTGTGAGCAGCGCACACCCTCCTGATGTACCAATAACCCATGAGTGGCAGTGTGTGCAGACCATGTAACTGGCTGCGGGCTCAACAATAATGGAACCCCGTCCAGCCAGCATGCAATCATGCAAGATGGTGCATGACACTAAAGCATGTAATACCAACTAACATACGTATCCGAATAATATGCACAATAAAAAGGTACATATACATGATCCAAGTAAAACAGGGAAAGTATAACTATAAACTGATCAAATGCATGTGGCAAATAGGCATAATAACATGCAAGGTAGATAAACATGAAAACTATTGCAAGCTATAACTATCTAGCATATCAACATGACTATATCAAAAAGACAAGTCAAAATACCCGCCTTATATAATGCTCGTGATAACTATCTTCACGCCCGTGAACCTGCCTCGTGACCGAAACCTGATATGTAGTATGTCCGAGCTATCTTCCAATCCAATGATTGCTTCAGCTTTCCATTCTCGAATCTGTTATTTAACCTGATCAATAAATCTACCTTTAACCAATTTAAACAACCCTATCTAATTCAATTGTCCCTCTCAATTAACTAGTCCAATTTAATCTCCTAACCAAACATAAACAATCTAAAACAAATTAATTAACTGATTAACGAATCAAGCCCAGCTTAATTAATTAAGCCCATATGAACTATAGGACTAATCAAATTAACTAATTAATCCCTAACCAATTAACTTGATTCGTTACCTATATGCAGCAATTGCACGATCCCACATCAGCTCGAAAGCTTCGGCAAAGCATCACAAATGGAGATTCGAATGGTCGGGTGACCACATCAGAAGGTATTGTGCGGCAACAAATATGAGACGGTGATCGCCTCGGACGAACCTCGCGCGGCGCGTGGCCGCCGAGTGATCGCCTCGGATAAACCTCGCGCAACGAGGTGGCCGCGGATGGGGCTACGGAGAAATGATCGCGAACGCGAGCAAGGGTCGGCATCGGTAGAGGCTCAGCGAAGGCGGCGCCTGGTCGTCGGTGAGGGCGGCTCGAGCGACAACGGCAGAGAGGTAGCGGAAGAAGGGCAGAGACTGGGCGATCGTTGAGGTTGATCGACAATCGCGACGTCGTGACTCCTGGCTGCGGCGCGAGGAGAAGAAGGAACGGCGATTGATGGGAAGGGGGGCGGCGGTGATCTTGGCGTGGGCGGGCTACTGGCTGCGGCGAGAAAAGAAACCGAAAGAGAAGAAGGGGTCGCGACGCGAAGAAAATAGAAAAAGGGAAATAGAAATTTAGGGTTTTCCTCGCGTATTAAACCCCTTAAATAGACCCCACCTAAAATTGTTTATTTTATCCCCGTAAAATCTCGTACGGACTCCGTTTAAATCCAGAAAAATTTCGGAAAAATTCCTAAAATTCCCTAAAAATCTCAAAAAATTTCTAGGATTATTTTCCTTAATTCCTTGGCCATTTAATTTAATATTTTAAATTTCGGTATTTAACAGAAATCATATATAAACATATTAAGCATATGATACCTTCGAAGAATGTTGACAATACAAAATGTCAAAAAATTATTAATACTCCAACACATTTCAATATTTACTTGATTCGTATAAGTTAAAACTTTTTAATACACGATACACTCTATAAAAATCTTTTTCGAATGACTAAATATAATCATTAAGAATCAAACAAATAAAAATTTGATCATTATTTATAACATAGTAGTTTTTAAAATGAACAAGATTATTTGTCAATTAGCTAAACACAACATGAGATATATTTACACTTCATATTACCTGCATGTTCTTCATTTCAGACATGAATTGTAAGATACGACGAAAAAAAAAAAATTGGGCTAAAGGGATAATATTATGATTGGAGAATATGTGGTTTCAGTGGATTTAGATTTGGTTTATAGGGTTTTAAATCCGATCCGCTTCAATACCAAACCCGACACGTCCCTTCGTAACGCACGTCGGTTTTCATTCCTTCAATTTCTTTCTCCTTCCGTTTTCCCCGATCTGCCGATTTGTTCCCCCAATCTCGATCGCAACGGCAGCGACCTTCTTCTCCACTCGTCGCTGCCGGAACTGCCTCTTCCCACTTGCAGCCAGACCTTGCGATTGTCGATCGGTTGTGGCGCCGTGGGAAGCCGTGCGAGCACCACATTCGCCCCTTCTTTGCTCCCGATCGAGCGCCTCACGTCGGTTGTTGTCGCAACGCCAGTCACCGCCGCAGTTCCTTCTCGCCGAGAACTCTCTGCCATTTCTCCTCTTTCCACCGATCGGCGGCTTTCTCCACTCGACGCCGCTGATCTCCTTGATGAGAAAACAGCGCCGGCTGATCGCCTCCAGGTACCTATGTCGGCGGTCGCCTACCCTCCCTCGATCCCTATTTCTCATATCTCCACCTCCGCCTCGTCCACTCCTCTGGTCGCCCTCTGATCGTCGCAACAAGTTGCCACCGTGAACTACGTTCGGGCATTGGCTTCCTCTCCGCCCGCACGCGACGCCGCCAGGGCTGTGAACTCCGTGTGCAGAGGAGTGAATCGATGAGTGGTATTCGATTTGGGCAGAAAACCTAGCTGTTGGATTATGATCCGAGGCTTGGATCATGGATCGGTGGCAGTGTTTGAAGTTGAGTGGGATGGTTCCAATCACAGGTATTCCTCTCGTTTTCGTAAGATGTTTGTTTTGGTTCAATTAATTGTCGTGTGGTGTGGATTTCTGCCGGTGAGGGCTGTGAGTTGGAGGTTGGACGGCTGTGGCATCCTTTTTCAAGCATGGATTGGTGGTTTGGGCTGCATCATTGCTGTGTTTCCCCGAATTGATTGTGAATTGTAGGGGGTAGCTGCACTGTCGTAGGAGAAGGGAGGTAAGGCTATGAAATTGATTTTGAGTTAAATTAGTTGGGTTTATGAGTTTGGGTGATGTATTGTATAGTGCCAAGATACTGGATTCAGAAGTTCGATTGATACTAAGCGAGGTTGGAATTGGATTGATGATACTATATAATTGGATTAAGAGGTAAAGGTGTGGATGTTTTGTGTGTGTACTTTAGAAATATTCTTGTTAATCGATTGAGGATTCTTGAATTTGATCAGTGGATGGAAAACCTGTATATTATAGGTTACAGCTGCTAGGATGGAGAGTTCATCTTCGATTCATCTGGATTGAGCAAATCGGACTCATCGAAGGGAATGGAGAAGCTATGCAAGCGTGGATAAGCTTGGTAAGTTCTGATTTGAAATTGTTGTAGATGAGATGCTAGATCTATAGCTAAGCCATTATTGGTTGCTGATTATGAACTAATGGAGGAAGATATTCAGTTAGTTAATCGAAATATAAAGTTGAAGTAGGATTAGGATTTGATCCTAATATTAGAATTGACAACGTAATCGGATCATACATGTTGTGTGCAGGATGTGGAATCGAGATAAATTCTTGGACGTGGATACGAGACAGGTCCACGGCCGTGAGGATTTTATTACTACGAGCACTTACAGCAGGTGGATAATTTCCTACCTAGTCCGGGTAGTTGTATTTCATTCAGATTTAGTTATTGATATGAGCATGTTAAGTGTTCATATTACCTTGACCCTGTTCTTTTTATCGTATGCTTGATCTTTTACCGTTGGCTATTAACTCCATTGTTGATATCATGTTTATTTTATCATGATTAGGAGTTATACATATAGGTGAAGCAAGTAACTTAGAATTGGTTTAAGTTAAGTGCAATTAGTAAAGTCCGAATGACAACCTGATTGTACATTGGGCAAAAAGGTCATCCGGAGGTAGATAATGTCTTTAACCTAGGGTTAGTTCTAGTACCCTTAGGTTGTATGTTACCACCGAACATGTATTGTGTAAATGGTCAGAGGAATGATACTTAGGGTATCGCTACAGACCGATGGTCCTAGCTTGTTATAATCAGATGAGTACGACTCTCTACAGGATAGAGAGTGTGTCGAGTAGATTAGTATGACTCTCTACAGGATAGAGAGTATTATGATCAGTTGAGTACGACTCTCTACAGGATAGAGAGTGCGTCGAGTAGATTGGTATGACTCTGTACAGGATAGAGAGTCTATGGTGGATGTCTGTATGTGAGACATTGCATTCATGCATTTACATGCACGCTGGCGACGAGGTCTCCCTTGTGGTTGAGAGGGTCGCCAATATCCGCTCCACGGTTACTCATAGGAGGAGTAACCGGTGTGAGGACAGAGCATTGTGGTGCCGCACTCTACCACTATAGACGGTGGTAGTTGGATTTGCGTGCCGTAGTCCTGCGTGTGTGGTACTCGATCACTCATGGGTAGTGACTGTTGGAGTGACCAACAGCAGGGACCCCCATCGTGTAGCTTGCTCTTTACGCTTATATGCTACTCGATCATACTGCCCACTCGGCCACTCGAGAGTAGTGGTTGGTGTTGAGTTGGGACAGTTGTCATGCTCGAGCCACCGAGGCCACACTGGGGTCGTGGTAGCTTTAGGGTGAGCCGACATGACCATGCATGCTGCATTGCCGACTGATGGCATTTTTGCATATTGTCATATATATACATATATGCATGTATATATATATATGGATGATTGTGATTAGTATACATATATAGATATAGTCTATATATATATGCTTATTGTGATGTTGCATTTGATTGTATTATGTTTGCTGCATTTGATTGTACATCATATTCATGCATGTTTCTTGCATATGTTATACAGTTGTGTCGGATATTGGTATGGGTTGGATAGACCATAGATACCTTGGCCTGTAGCATGAGTAGATTATGTGTTGGTATTACTCTTCCTGTTATATATATGTTTGATATATGTTCAAGTTGGAACAGAGTAGCGTACTTGAACTTGATGCGTCTGCATTTTAGGTTATTCATTTCAGTTAGACGGTATATGCTTGTATTTATATACTATGCTGATATACCTGTTGTACATCTAGATTATATTGTCGAAATACATGTGATATTACATATATACATGTTTTCTATTACCTGCTGAGTTTTACTCACCACCCCATGACCACAGGTTTTCGTCGCCCGGTAGGTAGAAGACTTCGTGACAGCTTGGAGCACCGCCGGCTGACGTCATCTCATCTCACGAGGCTCCCATGTTTTATTTTGGGCCTGCTGTCCGCCGTGTATTGTATTTGGAGTTTTCTTGATGTACATATTGTATATTCGGATTTTGTCGAGGTTCTGTGTTGTTGTGTTGTGTTAGTCATACCGGTATGCATGTGTGGGATTGATATCCTATTGTTGTAGTATGTTTCCGCCGTGTCTTGTGTAGTTTTTGTTTTCAGACATATATATTGTTGTTATTGTGGGCCTACGGGCCATGTATTAACCCGAAATGTTGCCACGTACAGGGGAGGTGTCGTCCGTTTGATTTTCGGCTCGGTATGCTCTCGGGGCGTGACAACTTTAGTGGTATCAGAGCCCAAGGTTCTGCGATGCCATACAATGTTGTTTTTGTATCGAGTCTTGGATTCTCGGGAGTCGTTTTATTCGATTTTGGTTTTTGAGATGAGATGGACAGCGGCCTGGGCTCCAAGCAGCACGAGGTATGAATTCCTGAAAAACTTATGGTTTAGTAGATATTTATCTAAATTTGAACAGTAGGTGTATACAATAGAGTTATGACACCTGTGCAGACTTGTAGTAGGGAATTAGATCAGGGCGACCAACCGGAGTTACCTTAGTGTTTATACTCCCGGTTTTAGTTGGCTATGCTTTTAGTATATATAACAGGGAATAACCTGTAGTGTGTTGGTTGTTATTCGTAACCGTGGTATGAGTTCACCACGGGAACGACCTTTTGAGTCTGTGAGTCTTGAACCTGTGTCGAGGAGGTGATTTACCTCTGAGAGCCGACTGATACCGAGTTGGAAAATAGGGGCCAAGTCGTCACATTTATTATGGAAATCAGAGACTACAGTCTTAGAAATTTCCACTAAGCAGCTAGTCGGATCATTACACATGGGTAATGAGCAGACTTATGACTATTGTTGATGCAGATAGCGGAAGGCTAGGTTATGGAGTTTCATAGGGATTTTTATCCTGAGTTGTTAAATCTTGGGTTGTATAACTTTGAGAGTACTTTTAAGTACTTAATTCATGTTATACCAGAAAGTAGAGTTAATTGCATACCATTATCGGGTCGCCGGTATTTGGTGATAAATGCAAAATAATCTTGAAATAATATATCACTTGATCATGGTTTAGTGATGTTGAAAGAGTATTTCCCGTGTCACTTTTAGTGACTTATGTAAAGGAATTCTTGAGCTTCAAGAAAGTGTGATCGGTCGATGTATTATGCTGTGCAGTCGTGAGACTTGCAGAGACTACATCACCTAATAGCTCAAGAAGATGAATGGAGGATTTAAGCCGCCCAGAGTTATTGGCTTATTGTGGGATTAGGATGTCGGGATCTTCTACCAGATCCTACCGGAAGACGTTGGATTGAGACAGGAGTTTAGAAATGACTCCGTACAAGAGTTTAAGAGTTGGAGACCGGTAAGCAACTATTGCAGGTCAACTGATTAGAGTCAGAAGTCTCCGACTATTGGATAGAAGAAGCAAGATCAGAGTTATAGGCTTTGAGCTATTTTCCGATTATAGAAGACCAATCGCAGATCATCGGAAGGTTCTTGTGGATATCAGCAAAATCAGAACAAAGACTCCGAAGGAATTGTGTGCGTGCAGTGCGGATCACGAAGACACGCGAAGTCAGATAATCCATTGGATCAGGTCATCTGTTGCTATTGTGAGCAACCAGTATAGAGGAGGTGGTGTATTTTGAAGACTCGGTTAAAGACTACCGATGGTGTTCCGGGAGGATGATGCACCGTCTCGACAGCAGAGATCATCATAGAAGATTGGGTTATCTCATCAGCAGCGACCTACTACCTCGGGCGTGGTTGGAGTTCCTTGATACTCCGCTTCAGCAGAGATCAGCACAGAAGCATCATCCGCAGAAGACATCGTAGAAGACTCATGCAACAACAAACAGTTACCTCCAGATATGATTGACTTGGAACAGAGGATAGAGTATACGACGATGGTCGTATCTACTCAGTAATCTTCAGTTGCAGCTCGTAGGATTAAGTAGTGTGATCAGATGATCTAGCATGATCCTCGGATCATTCATCGCAGAAATGCGATCGCTTTGTCGTGGACTGTTGGATCTGATCTTGTTCTCTTCGGAGAAAGGAGGGGACCTGCGGGGAGCTTTTGGATCGGATCAACAAATATTTGATCGTTCAGGGTATTACCTTAGTTTACCCTCTAGGTTAATATGTTGAGAGATACTTGTAGTTTACGGGTATCTTTGACTAAAACATTTTCAGTTTGGATTAGAAGGGTTCCTACACATCGACTCGTGGGTCGGTGGTATCTCTACTGTCATGTGAGATGTGGACCAACAATTAAGAAGTTAAGGGATGCCCTTCGATTTGGATAGACATATCTTTACTGTAGACATATCCTTATGAATGATCAAATTGTTGAGATTATGGTATGATATGTCTCTAAGATGTGCGAATAATCCGAGAATATTCAAATGAACTCCAAGGCTTGCCGTTGCATATGCCAGTGGAGTAGGCGATCAAAATGATTGCGGAAATAGTTCTGGTATCAGAGATCACATATTGAGTGATATTTTTGTTGGTATCAGTGTTGTTAAACACTATAAAGAATGAGAAGAACATAAGTTGCGATTATAGGAGAAGTTGGAAGGGATATTTATATATCCCAGTATTCCTCCTTGAGAAGATCTGAAACTCTGTATTGAAAGAGAGATGGACCTTTGAAAGTATGCATCGATTGTCGATGATGGAATGCGATGATTGTTGGAAGTAAATATCCTACGTTGAGGATAAATGAGCTGTCTAGTTCAGCAAAGGACACCTGTGTATACTCTAAGGTTGATTTACGACTGGAGTGTTGATATTGTAGTGACATGATGTCATACAATTATCATTGTCGTTAAGATGATTATTATATCGTCAGCTTAGAGTAAAGGAGATGCAGGTGTGTGGAGACGACAATTTCATACTTAGTATGAATTGTATGAATTTTGATTAAGTTAGACTAATTAACGATTTAGTCGTCCCTGGATTTGAGGATCGTGTACTCTGGACACGATTTGATCAGGTTGTGGTCGTTAGAGTTGCGTAACTTGGCCACTATTGATGGTGGTAGTTGGAGTTGCGCAGTCGACCACCGTAGTTGTTGTTTCCTTGTATTGATTTTTTTATTCCTACAAATGTGGATGGGATGCTTTTAAGCATTAGTATACCACGAACTTGTTTGACAAAGGTGATGTTGGAAATTATTTAGTCGTAAACTGGTGAAACCAGTTACGAGACCTAGATGGCGGTTAACTTTTACGCAAGTATTAGTTAATCCTTCCGAAGTGGATAAAAAGGAGGTTGTACGCGGATGCATCGTTTCAGGGATTGGAGCGATTCTGATGCAGTTGAATGAGGCGTACCTTATGCTTACGACAGTTAAGAAACTATGAGATAGTCTGTCATATACATGACATGACTTTAGTAGTTATTATCTGGATTGGTAGTTATCAGAGCCCAAGGTTCTGCGATGCCATACAATATTGTTTTTGAGTCGAGTCTTGGATTCTCGGGAGTCGGTATATTTTTTTCGGTTTTGGTTTTTGTGAGATGGGATAGACAGCGGCATAAGCTCCGGGCAGCACGAAGTAAGTATTCCTGATAATTTATATTTTAGTTAGATGCTTATCTAGACTTGTTCAACAGGTGAATACTGTCAGAGTCATGCCACCTGTTCAGACTCGTGGTCGAGGCCGTCCCATCCAGCGGCGGCCCGGAGGGGGACGAGATCTGGGTGACTGAGCTCACGCTCGCACACCACCACCTCGGCCACCTATTGGTGATCCGAGCCTCGAATCCGGATACACCATCGACTACGCCGAGCCCACAGAGTCCGAGAGGCTCAATGATAAATCACGGATACTCGTGTTAGCACGATCGGGAGAAGTTCACCTTGTTAGAAGTCCGACCCATGGATTGCCCGATCTTGGTGGAAAATATGGAAGACACCTTCGAGTATATGAACTGCACAGATGTGGAGTAGGTGGGCCTTTCTGCATATCTTCTCAGAGATCTGTCTATCTCTTGGTGGAAATTACAGAAGACACTGTTTGGGGAGCGTGGGATTACGTCCACTTTCGATGCTTCTGAGGCGATTTCCTTCGCATTTTCTACGACGGGCGTCGGAGTTTCTAAGCCAAGCAAGGTGACCGCTTCGTTATGGAGTACAACGCAGAGTTTACTGCAGACCATCGAGTTCTGCTCTCCAGTAGCACAGATCGACCGGATGTACACCCTGGCCTAGCCTTATATCAGAGCTAGGATGTCGATCTAGCATTACCTCCTACAGGAGGCATTGGACCGTGCCCTCTTTATCGAGATGACTTCCCCAAATCTCTAAGGAGAAAGATATCGAGAAGCAGATGACTAAGGGCAAGAAGCGAGAACCGAGGGTTACTCGGGGACTCGAGAAGAAAGGAGCAAAAGGAACTACAGTGCGGCGGAAGGGTCGCTAGATCGCGAGAAGGGAAGCGTCCGGCCATCGAGTTCTCTGGAGGTCTCGGAAGAACCATAAGAGCAGAAGTGGATGTTATAAATGCGGATCCGGAAGTCATAGAGCTCTAGAGTGTCCTTTGGAGCAGCCGGTTTGCTACTATTGCAAGCAACCCGGACATACTAGCCGAGACTGTACGTTGAGAGCACAGTTGGAGTTTCCTGGTAGCTCTAATAAGGGAAGACAATCCAACCCGGCGGCAGTAAGAGGCGGCACCGCGTATGCGATCTTATGGACGAAGCGGCAGTACCTCCACCAGCACACTTATATCAGATGCAGGGAAGCGCTCCTACAGTGATGCCGACAGCGATCCAGTATCCTGCATCTCCGGTGATCTACTACCCAGGGGTATCTGCACCGCCGTCGTTCCCAGCCAGCTCTCAGGGATACCTTATGCCTGCACCGGCTACTCAGCCTCGATATCGAGTCGGATCGGCGAGTGGAGGCACACTACTACTTCGTCGGGATGCGTAAGCGATATAGATGGGCGAGTCTTTGCCTATCACTAGAGAGGAGGCCGCGTGAGTTGATGGATCGATCATCACGCGGTATGGTTTCAGTTTATGCTATATATGTTGATACATTGATAGATACAGGTAGTTCCCATTCATTTGTATCTAGAGTATTTCTGGGTAGAGTTGGAAGAATCCCCAGGGTTCGTTCTTGTGGGTTAGTAGTATCCTTGCCATCAGGAGAGGTGCTAACTAGCCACCAAGAAATCAAGGGTTGCCCATTAGACTTTGACGGGCATATCCTTACAGTGGACCTTCAGGTGTTGGAAATGATAGAGTTCGATATTATTCTCGGTATGGACTGGTTGGCCGCTTATCACGCTACAGTGGATTGTAGAGCAAGAGTGGTGACTTTCCGACCACTAGATCAACCAATTGGGAATTTGTTGGTACTAGAGATGATGGATTATCCATTATATCAGCTCTACAGGCTCAGAAGTTATTGGCTCATGGTTGTCAAGGTTATCTGTTATCTCTAGTCAAAGTTGAGAACGAAGGACTACCACCCCTCTCTGATGTGCGAGTAGTCCGAGAGTATCCAGATGTATTTCCCGATGAACTTCCAGGCTTGCCACCTCCTAGGCAAGTTGAATTTGCGATAGAGGTGATTCCAGGAACCGCGCCTATATCGAAACCTCCTTATCGGATGGCGCCAAAGGAGCTGAATGAACTTAAGGTTCAACTGCAGGAGTTCTTTGGATAATGGATTCATCCGACCTAGTGTTTCACCATGGGGAGCACCAGTACTCTTTGTCAAGAAGAAGGATGGATCGTTGCGGTTATGTATTGACTATCGGCAACTGAATGCAGTCACAGTTAAGAATAAATATCCACTGCCGAGGATAGAAGATTTGTTCGATCAGCTTAAGGATACATGTGTGTATTCTAAAATTGATCTACGCTCGGGATATCATCGACGGATAAGAGATGAGGATGTTGACGACAGCTTTTAGATTATGGACATTACGAGTTTCTAGTGATGCCGTTTGGTCTCACGAATGCCCGGTGCATTTATGGACTTAATGAACCGGGTATTCTGGTATATAGATCAGTTCGTAATAGTGTTCATTGACGATATATTGATTTATTCTCGATCCGAGGAAGAGCATGAACAACATCTGCGGATAGTATTGGAAATTTTGCGACAGGAGCAGTTGTATGCCAAGTTTAGCAAATGTGCGTTCTGGTTATCCTCAGTGGGTTTTCTTGGACATGTGGTGTCCAACAGAGGTATTTCTGTAGATCCCCAGAAGATTGAGGCGATTACCAGTTAGGAGCAGCCAAAATCAGTTCAGGAAGTCCGTAGTTTCCTTGGTCTGGCCGGGTATTATCGGAGATTCGTGGAGGGATTCTCGAGTATCGCCATGCCACTCACTCATCTGACTCGGAAAGGGGTCAATTGCACAGTCAGAGGCTTGTGAAACTAGCTTCCAGGAGCTTAAGCGACGGCTAGTTTCTGCACCTATCTTAGTGATTCCTTCTGGTGTTGATGGGATGGTCCTCTATACGGATGCTTCTATCCAAGGGTTGGGTGCAGTCTTGATGCAGTCCAACCGTGTGGTGTCTTATGCCTCCCGTCAACTAAAAGATCACGAGAGAAATTACCCAGTGCACGATCTAGAGTTAGCCGCCATTATTTTCGCATTGAAGATATGGAGGCACTACTTGTATGGGATTACCTTTGAGATCTACACCGACCATAAAAGTCTGAAGTACCTGTTCACACAGAAAGAGCTGAATCTGAGACAGAGACGATGGATGGAATATCTGAAGGATTACGACTGCACCATCCAGTATCATCCGGGAAAAGCTAATGTGGTAGCAGATGCTCTGAGCAGGAAGTCTCGTGGAGTTCTGGCCAGTCATCTGACAGCGGTTACTGACCTAGTTCGACAGTTCTCAGAGTTGGGACTGTCTGAACACGGTCAAACACCCCGGGGGATATTAGTTTCTATGGTTGCCCAGTCCGCCATTGCCGAGAGGATCAAGGAAGCACAAGTCAGTGATCGATATCTGATTCTTGAAGCGGACGATAGACTCGAACGTCGAATTTCTCGAGCGGCGAGAAGGGTGTACTTCATTTCGAGGACGACTATGTGTTCGGACACACACGATTAAGGAAGAACTGCTCAGAAGCACATCGAGATTTGCTATACATCTCGGTGGCACTCGGATGTACCGAGATTTGAAGCGCTTATCGTGGAACGGTATGAAGCGGGATATTGCGGACTTTATCGCACGATGCCTAGTATGCCGCCAAGTGAAGGCGAACATCGAAACTGCGGGGTTACTTGAAATCCCGATCCGGAATGGAAGTAGGAGCATATCACGATGGACTTCGTTCACGGGATTACCCGTAACCCGTAAAGGACATATCGCGATTTGGGTGATCGTGGATCGATTAACCAAATCGGCTCACTTCCTTCGATCGTGAGGCGATTCATTGGATCGTCTAGCGGGGCTATCTTCTTAGAGATCATCGGATTGCATGGTGTACCATTGAGTATCATATCGATAGAGATCCGCATTTACTTCCCGATTCTGGCGAGTCTGCGGCGAGCCATGGGCGCGAGCTTGACTCGGTCTGACCTTTCATCCATGAGAGACGAGATGTGCAGGCGTACCATTCAGACTTTGGAGGATCTATTGAGATCTTGCGTCATGGATTTCGATGGCAGTTGGGAGGATCACATTCCTTTAGTGGAGTTTGCCTACAACAACAGCTACCACTCTTCTATCCAGATGGCTCCATTTGAGGCATTATACGGCAGACCCTGCAGATCTGTGTTATGGGAGGAAGTTGGGGAGCAGCGAGATATTGGGGCCTCAGAGTATTCAGCATGATGCAGAGTTGGTACGAGTGATCAGACGACGGTTATCTGAGGCACAGGACCGACAGAAGAGTTATGCGGACCGGAGGCGAAGGCCTCTGGAATTTTCAGTCGGGGACCATGTGTTCCTACGAGTGTCACCCACCAAAGGAGTCAAGAGATTTGGGCTAAAAGGGAAATTAGCTCCACGTTACATTGGCCCATTTGAGATATTAGAGCGGATTGGAGGTGTAGCTTATCGGTTGGCCTTACCTCCGACACTTGCGGGTGTTCACGACGTATTCCATGTATCTATGCTGAGGAAATACGTGCCGCGATCTGACCATGTTCTGAAAGAAGTTCCGATACCACTCCAGGCGAATGCGACTTATGAGGAGACTCCGGTGCGGATTCTTGGTCGCAAGGAGCGACAGCTGCGAAACAAAACCATCCGACTTGTAAAGGTGGGATGGCAGCATCATACAGATGAGGAGGCTACATGGGAGCTGGAAGATACTATCCGAGCTCGATACCCTCATCTATTTACCTGAGGTATATGGTTATTTCGGAATATGCTTAAATTAATTTTTTGCATTTAAGTATGAAATTTGGGGACCAAATTTTAATAAGTGGGGGAGAATGTAAAATACCACAAAAAAAAAAATAATAATAATAATAATATGGTTAGGAGTTAATTACATTTAACCTAGCTTAAAAATTATATATTGGTTCAATTAACCTAGATTTAATTAAACATAGGGTTAATGGGTTAATGGGTTTAAAGCCCATCCCATTTGAAATCCGACCCATTAACCCATTAAAAGGCTTCCGTTTTTCGCCGAAACCTCTCTATTTCTTCCGTTTCGCTGCAGCCCGTCTCCACCGAACGCACGCCGCCAAAAAACTTCCTCTCCACTTCTCGCGATTCCTTCCCTATTTTTCGGCGAAAAACGGAAGCCTTTTAATGGGTTAATGGGTCGGATTTCAAATGGGATGGGCTTTAAACCCATTAACCCATTAACCCTATGTTTAATTAAATCTAGGTTAATTGAACCAATATATAATTTTTAAGCTAGGTTAAATGTAATTAACTCCTAACCATATTATTATTATTTTTTTTTTTGATCACTTGGTTACCAGGATTCATAAACTTTAGTACTTAGCCTGGAGGTCTAGAGTTCGAATCCTGGGGAAGGCAAAAACCCACTTCCAGGGGTGGGAAGTCCAGGTGAGTAACGACGGGCCAACAGGGGCGACAGTCGTCGACCAATAGGGGTCGCCGAATTCCGCCAATAGGGGCCCGGTCATTACAATAAATAGACCCGTATGTTTTTGGTATTCTTGTTGTGGTATGTGTTTATGTTTCCGCTATGTGTGTTTGATATACTTATATCTGTTCATTATTATGTTGTTGTGGGCCTACGGGCCTTGTATTAACCCGAGATGTTGCCACGTACAGGGGAGATGTCGTCCGTTTGATTTTCGGCACGGCATACTCCCAGGGGCGTGATCACTTGGTTACCAGGATTCATAAACTTTAGTACTTAGCCTGGAGGTCTAGAGTTCGAATCCTGGGGAAGGCAAAAACCCACTTCCAGGGGTGGGAAGTCCAGGTGAGTAACGACGGGCCAACAGGGGCGACAGTCGTCGACCAATAGGGGTCGTCGATTTCCGCCAACAGGCGATGCGTCGACCGAATAGTCATTCGAATTCGCCAATAGGGGCCGCGTTACAATAAAAAGGCGCCTTTATTGTAACGACCGTCCCTATTAGCGAATTCGGCGACCTATCGTCGACGGTATGCCTCGCCTCCGTCTCTCACTGGTCTTCCCACCCCGAAGTGGGTTTTGCTTCCAGATTCAACTCTGACCTCCGTGCTAAGTACTAAAGTTTATGAATCTAACAGGATCACTTATTACGAGATTCATAAACTTTAGTAGCTTAGCGAGGAGCAGAGTTCAACGGGAAGGCAAAAACCCACTTCCCCGGGTGGGAAGTCCAGGTGAGTAACGACTGGCCAACAGGGGCGACGGTCGTCGACCAATAGGGGTCGTCGATTTCGCCATCAGGCGGTCATTGACCAATAGTCGTCGAATTCGCAATAGGGGCCGTTACAATAAAAGGCGCCTTTTTATTGTAACAACCTGGTCCCTATTGGCGGAATTCGACCTATTGGTCGACGCACGTCACCCCTGTTCGCCGCTACTCACCCGGTCTTCCCACCGAAGTGGGTTTTTACCTTCCCGATTGAACTCTGACCTCCGTGCCAAGTACTAAAGTTTATGAATCGGTAACTGCGATGATCGATTGGTGTCGGTGACCCTATTAGTCAGCGGCCGTCGCCGCTGTTGGCGGAATTGGCGACTATTGGTCGACGTAGCCTGCCGTCGTTACTCACCGACTTCCCACCTGAAGTGGGTTTTGCCTTCCCGAGTTGAACTCTAGACCTCCATTAAAGTACTAAAGTTTATGAATCTCGCAACCAAGTGATCACTGATCACCGGTTACCGGATTCATAAACTTTAGTACTTAGCCGAGGTCTAGGAGTTCAATCTCGGGAAGGCAAAAACCCACTTCCGGTGAAGTCCAGTGAGTAACGACGGCCAATAGCGACGACTCGTCGACAATAGTCGCCAACGCCAACAGGCGACGGTCGCTGACTAATAGGGGTCACCGAACGCCAACACCCCGTTACAATAAAAAGCGCCTTTTATTGTCGACCGACCTATTAGGCGGTCGGCGACCCCTATTGGTCGACGTCGCCTGGCCGTCGTTACTCACTGGACTTTCCACCAAGTGGGTTTTGCCTTCCCGAGTTGAACTCTAGACCTCCGGGCTAAGTACTAGTTTATGAATCACGCAACCAAGTGATCATTCACTTGGTTACCAGGATTCATAAACTTTAGTACTTAGCCTGGAGGTCTAGAGTTCAATCGGGAAGGCAAAACCCTTCGGTGTGGAAGTGAAATCCAGTAACGACGAACAGGGCGATCGTCCCAATAGGGTCGCCAATTCCAATAGGCCGGGCGCCAATAGCGTTACAATAAAGGTCTGCATAACTCTTCTGTTGTTATAGGCAGATTCCACTGAATGAACGTGGTCCTCCTAGCTGCCTCTGAAATCATATGCTCAGACTGTCCATCCGTCTACGGATGAAATGTTGCACTAAACCGAAACTCTGCGCCCATCTTCTGATACGGACTCTGCCAAAATCGCAAGGTAAATCGTGGATCTCTATCTGATATGGTACTTAAAAGTACCCCTTGCAATCTGATAATCTTTCGGTAATACAACGTTGCTGGATAGTCCAACGAGTACGACCCACGAATAGGAAAGAAATGAGCTGATTTGGTCAGTCGATCCACAATCACCCAAATCGCATCATGTTCTTTACGGGTTATAGGCAATCCCGTAACGCAATATTTACGGGTCACCGAATTCACTTAATATTTCTCGGCACAGATAATATCTTGTGTGTCTCAATTACGTTGATGAGTATTGTTTCATATCAATGCTCAAGGCATATTAAAACACAGGTTTAGATGAATTGAAATAATATTGTTTCTTCTTTTTAGCTTGTCTCATTCCACACAATATCTAAATCATATCATTTGAAATGGAAAATAGGGGGTTGAAGTTAATTATATAGTTGTCTTGTTTTCTTCTTTTTATACATCTTCTTCCTCTTTTCACTTCTAATTTTTCATTAGTACTACATTGAAATATCGGTACAAATACCTAATATCATTTCAGTCAGATCAAAACTTTGGCTAATACATCATACTTCAATAATTTATTAAAATGATACATTGTGACTGTTGGCATGGTATGAGATTACAAATCTTGCAAAACACCTACTTAAACCTTTGAATTTCATTTCAGGTCTTGGGGATTTTGATTTTTTTTTCCAAGCAACTTCTTTCAATTTAACTATCAGAATATCTTCGAATATTGAAAAGATAGGTGCAAAACCTTAAGTTGGGAAGTTACATGTCGTAGGGACTTCCTTTCCTTCCATCATAGCTTGAAGTTTCCAGATTGAACTTTCCCTTCCACTCAAAATGGTCAGAGGAATGATACTTAGGGTATCGCTACGGACCGATGGTCCTAGCTTGTTATAATCAGATAAGTACGACTCTCTACAGGATAGAGAGTGTGTCCATTAGTTGAGTACAACTCTCTACAGGATAGAGAGTGTGTCGCTTAGATTGGTATGACTCTCTACAGAATAAAGAGTATTATGATCGATTGAGTACGACTCTCTACAGGATAGAGAGTGCATAGATATGGTTAGTATGATTCTCTGTAGAACAGAGAGTCTATGGTGGATGTCGGTATGTGAGACATTGCATTCATGCATTTACATGCACGCTGGCGACGAGGTCTCCCTTGTGGTTGAGAGTGTCACCAGTCATCCTGCCTCCACGGTTACTCATAGGAGGAGTCACCCGTGTGAGGGCAGAGCATTGAGGTGCCGCACTCTATCACTATAGACGGTGGTAGTTGGATTTGCGTGCCGTAGTCCTGCATGTGTGGTACTCGACCACTCATGGGTAGTGACTGTCGGAGTGACCAACAGCAGGGACCCCCATCGTGTAGCTTGCTCTTTACGCTTATATGCTACTCGATCATACTGCCCACTCGGCCACTCGAGAGTAGTGGTTGGTGTTGAGTTGGGACAGTTGTCATGCTCGAGCCACCGAGGCCACACTGGGGTCGTGGTAGCTTTAGGGTGAGCCGACATGACCATGCATCTTTGCATTCTTGTATCTGATGGCGTTTTGCATATTACCATATATATATATACATATATGCATGTATATATATATATATGGATGGTTGAGATTAATATATATATATGGATACAGTCTATATATATATATATATATATATATATATATATATCTGATTATTGTGATGTTGCATTTGTTTGTACTATGCTTGCTGCATTTGGGTGGACATCATATTCATGCATGTTTCTTGCATATGTTATACACTTGTGTCGGATATTGATATGTGTTGGACAGACCATAGATACCTTGCCCTGTAGCATGAGTAGATTATGTGTTGGTGTTACTCTTCCTGTTATATATATATTGGATATATGTTCAGGTTGGATCAGAGTAGCGTAGCAGACTTCAGGTATGTCTGCATTTTTATATTGTTCATTCAGTTAGATGGTATATGCTTGTATTTATATACTATGCTGATATACCTGTTGTACATCTAGATATGTCGTTGAAATACATGTGATATTACATATATACATGTTTTCTCTGATTACCTGCTGAGTTTTACTCACCACCCCCCCCCCACGGACCCTGGGTTTTCTGTCGCCCAGGTAACAGGTAGAAGACTTCGTGACAGCTTGGAGCACCGTCGGCTGACGTCATCTCATCTCACGAGGCTCCCGTATTTTGTTTTGGGTCTGCTGTCCGTTGTGCATTGTATTTTGTAGTTTTTTATTGTAAGGACCGGGCCCCTATTGGCACCTGGCCCCTATTGGCGGAATTCGGCGACCCCTATTGGTCGACGACCGTCGCCCCTGTTGGCCCATCGTTACTCACCTGGACTTCCCACCCCTGGAAGTGGGTTTTTGCCTTCCCCAGGATTCGAACTCTAGACCTCCAGGCTAAGTACTAAAGTTTATGAATCCTGGTAACCAAGTGATCCTTGATCACTTGTTGCGAGATCGTAAACTTACAGTACTTAGCTGGTCGATCTGAGGAAGCAAACCACTCTGAAGTCGAGTAACGGCCAATAGGTGATCGTCGACCATGGTCATCTCGCCATAGCGGTTAATAGAACGCCAAAAAAGGTGCCTTTTTATTGTAACGACCTGGCCCCTATTGGCGGAATTCGGCGACTCCTATTGGTCGACGACCGTCACCCCTGTTGGCCAGTCGTTACTCACCTGGTCTTCCCACCCCTGGAAGTGGGTTTTTGCCTTCCCCAGGATTCGAACTCTAGACCTCCAGGCTAAGTACTAAAGTTTATGAATCTTGGTAACCAAGTGATCTTGATACCAATTGTAAGTACTTATAAGATCCCGTATATATCTCCACTATGGTATGATATTGTCCACTTTGGGTCTAAGCCCTCATGGTTTTGTTTTTGGGCTTCACCCAAAAGGCCTCATACCAATTGAGATATCTTTTGATCTTATAA
The DNA here is from genome assembly GCA_025175895.1 of Wurfbainia villosa. Taxonomy (NCBI): domain Eukaryota; kingdom Viridiplantae; phylum Streptophyta; class Magnoliopsida; order Zingiberales; family Zingiberaceae; genus Wurfbainia; species Wurfbainia villosa. Next base: position 1,411,837 of record JAKLTH010000304.1, on the reverse strand, counting down.
GCACATGATCTTTTCCATGTCTTGCCAATGTAGGACTTTGATTGTATTCACCATACTCCAACAATCCCCCTCTCAAACAAAGGACCATAATGAGCCCCCCTCAAGCCTATATGTCCTCGAAGGACTTCCTTCGCTTGACATCCGATCAATCTTGATCCAGATATGGGAGCTCCCCTTTTTTCGTTCGAGATTCATAGCTTGACATGGAACCTAGCTCTGATACCAACCTGAACATATATCCAACATATATATATATAACAGGAAGAGTATATCAACTCAAAATATATCCTAGCTACAGGTCAAGGTATCTATGGTCTATCCAACACATACCAATATCTGACACAACTGTATAACATATGCAAGAAACATGCATGAATATGATGTCCACCCAAATGCAGCAAGCATAGTACAAACAAATGCAACATCACAATAATCATATATATATAGACTGTATCCATATATATATTAATCTCAACCATCCATATATATATATATACATGCATATATGTATATATATATGGTAATATGCAAAGCGCCATCAGATACGGCTATGCAGCATGCATGGTCATGTCGGCTCACCCTAAAGCTACCACGACCCCAGTGTGGCCTCGGTGGCTCGAGCATGACAACTGTCCCAACTCAACACCAACCACTACTCTCGAGTGGCCGAGTGGGCAGTATGATCGAGTAGCATATAAGCGTAAAGAGCAAGCTACACGATGGGGGTCCCTGCTGTTGGTCACTCTGACAGTCACTACCCATGAGTGGTCGAGTACCACACACGCAGGACTACGACACGCAAATCCAACTACCACCGTCTATAGTGGTAGAGTGCGGCACCTCAATGCTCTGCCCTCACACCGGTTACTCCTCCTATGAGTAACCGTGGAGGCAGGATGACTGGCGACCCTCTCAACCACAAGGATACAATCTGTCCCTCTCCTCCTCGCGAGCCTTTCTCCGCTTGCGACCTCTTCGACGCCGGGCCGTTTCCTCTGCGAGCGCCGGTCTTCTTCCTCGCGGCAGGCGGCGGTCGTTGGCCGGGACGACCCCCGGACGGGCTGGAACCGGGAGGACAGGAACGGGCTGGAAGCTCCGTGTTGGCTACTTCCCGACGATAGGCGACCGAGTGAGTTCAAATCGCTGCTGTCCGTTCGTCGCCGGAGCGAGGTAAGGGCTGTCTGTCCCCCGTTTCCCTTGATTTTGGAAGGAATCCAACTGTTAACGCATTTTGTGCGTTTAAACATAGATCCTGCAGAAACTAGGGTTGGCGTTGGCGTTGTTCTGTCCGGCAGACCAAGCAATTGGGAAGGTTTTTCTTCGGATCAGGGGCACCAGAAGTCTTGGCCGACGAATAGGGCAACCCACTTTGAGTTATTTTCCCTCGCGATTACTGATCTCCGTTGCCGATCAGTGCTGGAACTAGGTAAGAGTGATCGTATCATTTTTGGGATGAGTATACAGCTCCAATTTGTGATGTCCTGCGCGTGACCTAAGCCTGTTTAGCGTAATCGGTGAACAAGGAGATAGGACGGGAAGGGCTGCTTCGAGATTTGTATCGGTGACACTTCAATTGTTGGTAAGCATGATCCCTTCCTTATTTTTATGCGGTCAATTCAAAGGTAAATGTGGGATTACGGTTCTTAATACCGATTTACTGTTGTGTGATTGTTACGGTTGTGAATCAAGTTGTGATGGGGTTGTTTAGTAGAAATAAGCATAGGAATGTTCCGGTTAGTGTGGAATTGAATGTATAGACTGATGTATTGGTTAAATTGGGAATGGGGGATTTTTAATTATGATGTTAACCGTATCAGTTGAGGGATTTTCCTAATCCGTATTCGATAAAAAGAATGCGACTATAGGAGCAAGATAGTAGCAAATAATATGTTGTCATATGCTTGAGTTAATGCATATTATGATTTGTGCAGGACGTGGATACGAGGCAGGACCGCGGCCGTGAGGATTATATTGTCACGAGCTTCTTATCAGGTGGGTGATTCCTACCCCGGTCAGGTAGTAATGCATACAGATTTAGATGCATGATCATCTTAAATGATCATGTTACCTTGATCTTGTTCTATTCATCTTATGCTTGATACTTTATCCGTTGGCTTTTAACTCCTTGCTGTTATCATGTTATGTTACCATGATTAGGAGTTATACACATAGATGATGTAAATAACTTAGAATTTGTTTAAGTTAAATACAAGTAGTAAGGTACGGATGACAACCTGATTGTAAATTTGGCAAAAAGGTCATCCGTAGGTAGATGATGTCTTGAACCTAGAGTTAATTCTAGTACCCCTTAGATTGCATGTTTCTACCGACCATGCATTATGTAAATGGTCGGGTGAATGGTATTTAGGGTGTCGCTACGGACCGGTGGTCCTAGTCTGATACGATCAGTTGAGTACGACTCTCTACAGGATAGAGAGTGCGTTGATCTGGTTAGCTTGACCCTCTGTAGGATAGAGAGTCTATGGTGGATGTCCATTTGTGAGACCTTACATTCATGTCATTTGCATGCACGCTGGCGACGATGTCTCCCTTGTGGTCGAGAGTGTCGCCAGTCATCCTGCCTCCACGGTTACTCATAGGAGGAGTAACCGGTGTGAGGGCAGAGCATTGTAGTGCCGCACTCTATCACTACAGACGGTGATAGTTGGATTTGCGCGCCATAGTCCTGCGTGTGTGGCACTCGACCACTCATGGGTAGTGACTGTCGGATTGGCCAACAGCAGGGACCCCCATCGTGTAGCTTGCTCTTTACGCTTATATGCTACTCGATCATACTGCCACTCTCGGCCACTCGAGAGTAGTGGTTGGTGTTGAGTTGGGGCGATTGTCATGCTTGAGCCAGAGGCCACAGGGTCGTGGTAGCTTTAGGGTGAGCCGACATGACCATGCATACTGCATTGCCGACTTATGGCATTTTTGCATATTACCATATATATACATATATGCATGTATATATATATATGGATGATTGTGATTAGCATACGTATATAGATGCAGTCTATATATATATATATATGCTTATTGTGATGCTGCATTTGTATGTACTATGTTTGTTGCATTTGTTTGCACATATTCATACATGTTATTACATTCTTCAGATGATAGTAGGCCATCACTTGTATCTTGGTTAGTTATTCAACGTGATACCCTTGACCCATAGCGAGGATGTAGTATGAGTTAGTTCTATTCTTTATACCATATGTTGTGTATATGTGCTCGGGTTGGATAGGCGTAAGCGTAGCGACGTTAGTATGTCTGATTCATTTTGGTTAGGTGGTATATACATAGATATATATATTATCATGCTAGTGATACAGTAGATTTCTTGTCGAAATACATGTGATATTGATGTACATGTTTATCTATTACCTGTGAGTTTTACTCACTCCCACGGCACTCAGGTTTTTACAGCCGCCCGTAGCGGTAGAGATCTTCGTGACGACTTGGAGCTGCGTCGGCGATCCATCCCATCTCCACCTTTTGAGTCTCCCGAGGATTTGTGATTTGTATTGGTGTTATGGATTTTGTTCTATGTATGGACTTCGTCTTATGTTGTGGATGTCACTTTGTGTCGATGTTTTATGTACGGATTTTAGTACCGTGGTCTTGTCAGGGGTGTACACCCGTATGTTTTTGGTATTCTTGTTGTGGTATGTGTTTATGTTTCCGCTGTGTGTGTTTGATATACTTATATCTGTTCATTATTATGTTGTTGTGGGCCTACGGGCCTTGTATTAACCCGAGATGTTGCCACGTACAGGGGAGATGCCGTCCGTTTGATTTTCGGCACGGCATACTCCCGGGGGCGTGACAGTAGTTGTATGGGGCAGAAGTGCTCATTGAATTTAACAAGCTACCGGTTAGCTACTATGGAGTTGTTGGAGCGCGAACAGTTGCAACAATTGCAACAAGGGAGATTGATCCCTATAGTCTCCCACGCACTTACCGAGTGCGTGGTGGAGTGGAATTTGTGGACGACAGATGAACTTCTCTTTTGAGAAGACAATTCTCCGTCTCTAATAAGGATAGTGTGTTCCAGACACACATCCAGTTAAGGAAGAGTTGCTACAGGAAGCACATCATTCGAGATTTGCTATGCATCCTGGTGGTACTCGGATGTACCGATATTGAGATGTTGATACTGGTGGGAATGGTATAAAGAGAGTTATAGCAGATTTTGCTGCTCGATGTTTAGTATGCCAGTAGGTGAAGGCTGAACATCAAAAACTCGGTGGATTGCTCTAGAAAATTCCGATTCCGGAATGGAAGTGGGAGCATATCACTATTGATTTCGTTACGGGATTGCAGAACTCGTAAAAGATGTGATGCGATTTGGGCGATCATGGATCGACTAACCAAGTCAGCTCACCTTCTGCCTATGCGTAGGATGTACTCGTTGGATCATCCGACAGAGTTGTATTGTCGGAAGATTATCGGATTGTGTGGGGTACTTTTGAGTACTATATCTGATAGAGACCCACATTTTACCTTGCGATTTTGACAGAGTCTGCCTCAGACTATGGGCATAGAGCTTCGACTTAGTGCAATATTTCATCCGCGGACAGATGAACAATCTGAGTGTATCATTATACGTGGAGGATCTATTTAAATCTTGTGTCGTGGATTATGGAGGTGTAGCTTATCGGTTGACTTTACCTCCAACACTTGCGAGTGCTCACAACGTATTTCCTATTGTTATACTGAGGAAATATGTGTCGCATGTTGATTATGTTCTGAAAGAGGTTTCGAATTCTACCTCAATCTAATGCGACTTACGAGCTGATTCCAGGGTGGAGCCTGGGTCGCAAGGAGCGACAGTAGTGGGACGAAACCATCTGACTCGTAAAGGTTGGATGACAGAATCATACCGATGAGGAGGCTAGGTGGGAGCTGGAAGATACTATCCGAGCTCGATACCCTCATCTGTTCACTTGAGGAATGTATGCGGTCCTTTCGGAAACTTACGTGAAGTAATTTTTGCATGTAAGTACGAAATTTGGGGACCAAATTTTTATAACTGGGGGAGAATGTAAGATACGACGAAAAAAAAAAAATTGGGCTAAAGGGATAATATTATGATTGGAGAATATGTGGTTTCAGTGGATTTAGATTTGGCTTATAGGGTTTTAAATCCGATCTGCTTCAATACCAAACCCGACACGTCCCTTCGTAACGCACGCCGGTTTTCATTCCTTCAATTTCTTTCTCCTTCCGTTTTCCCCGATCTGCCGATTTGTTCCCCCAATCTCGATCGCAACAGCAGCGACCTTCTTCTCCACTCGTCGCTGCCGGAACTGCCTCTTCCCACTTGCCGCCAGACCTTGCGATTGTCGATCGGTCGTGGCGCCGTGGGAAGCCGTGCGAGCACCACATTCGCCCCTTCTTTGCTCCCGATCGAGCGCCTCACGTCGGTTGCTGTCGCAACGCCAGTCACCGCCACAGTTCCTTCTCGTCGAGAACTCTCTGCCATTTCTCCTCTTTCCATCGATCGGCGGCTTTCTCCACTCGACGCCGCTGATCTCCTTGATGAGAAAACAGCGTCGGCTGATCGCCTCCAGGTACCTATGTCGACGGTCGCCTACCCTCCCTCGATCCCTATTTCTCATATCTCCACCTCCAGCCATCGTCAGCCGCCAGCCAGCTCCTCTGGTCACCCTCTGATTGTCGCAACAAGTTGCCACCATGAACTATGTTCGGGCATTGGCTTCCTCTCCGCCCGCACGCGACGCCGCCAGGGTTGTGAACTCCGTGTGCAGAGGAGTGAATCGATGAGTGGTATTCGATTTGGGCAGAAAACCTAGCTGTTGGATTATGATCCGAGGCTTGGATCATGGATCGGTGGCAGTGTTTGAAGTTGAGTGGGATGGTTCCAATCGCAGGTATTCCTCTCGTTTTCGTAAGATGTTTGTTTTGGTTCAATTAATTGTCGTGTGGTGTGGATTTACTGTGAGGGTCGTGTGAGTTGGAGGTTGGGATTTACCGTGGCATCCTTTTTCAAGCATGGATTGGTGGTTTGGGCTGCATCATTGCTGTGTTTCCCCGAATTGATTGTGAATTGTAGGGGGTAGCTGCACTGTCGTAGGAGAAGGGAGGTAAGGCTATGGAATTGATTTTGAGTTAAATTAGTTGGGTTTATGAGTTTGGGTGATGTATTGTACAGGGCCAAGATACTGGATTCAGAAGTTCGATTGATACTAAGCGAGGTTGGAATTGGATTGATGATACTATATAATTGGATTAAGAGGTAAAGGTGTGGATGTTTTGTGTGTGTACTTTAGAAATATTCTTGTTAATCGATTGAGGATTCTTGAATTTGATCAGTGGATGGAAAACCTGTATATTATAGGTTACAGCTGCTAGGATGGAGAGTTCATCTTCGATTCATCTGGATTGAGCAAATCGGACTCATCGAAGGGAATGGAGAAGCTATGCAAGCGTGGATAAGCTTGGTAAGTTCTGATTTGAAATTGTTGTAGATGAGATGCTAGATCTATAGCTAAGCCATTATTGGTTCTTCGATTATGAACTAATGGAGGAAGATATTCAGTTAGTTAATCGAAATATAAAGTTGAAGTAGGATTAGGATTTGATCCTAATATTAGAATTGACAACGTAATCGGATCATACATGTTGTGTGCAGGATGTGGAATCGAGATAAATTCTTGGACGTGGATACGAGACAGGTCCACGGCCGTGAGGATTTTATTACTACGAGCACTTACAGCAGGTGGGTAATTTCCTACCTAGTCCGGGTAGTTGTATTTCATTCAGATTTAGTTATTGATATGAGCATGTTAGGTGTTCATATTATCTTGACCCTGTTCTTTTTATCGTATGCTTGATCTTTTACCGTTGGTTATTAACTCCATTGTTGATATCATGTTTATTTTATCATGATTAGGAGTTATACATATAGGTGAAGCAAGTAACTTAGAATTGGTTTAAGTTAAGTGCAATTAGTAAAGTCCGGATGACAACCTGATTGTACATTGGGCAAAAAGGTCATCCGGAGGTAGATAATGTCTTTAACCTAGGGTTAGTTCTAGTACCCTTAGGTTGTATGTTACCACCGAACATGTATTGTGTAAATGGTCAGAGGAATGATACTTAGGGTATCGCTACGGACCGATGGTCCTAGCTTGTTATAATCAGATGAGTACGACTCTCTACAGGATAGAGAGTACGTCGAGTAGATTAGTATGACTCTCTACAGGATAGAGAGTATTATGATCAGTTGAGTACGACTCTCTACAGGATAGAGAGTGCATCGAGTAGATTGGTATGACTCTGTACAGGATAGAGAGTCTATGGTGGATGTCTGTATGTGAGACATTGCATTCATGCATTTACATGTGTTAAATACTGAAAAATTGAAAACACTAAATTAAATGGCCAAAATTAGGAAAATAATCGTAGAAATTATTTTTGGATTTTTTGGAGAATTTTAGAAATTTTTCTGGAAATTTTCGAGAATTAAATGGTGCTTGTAGGGGGTATTTATGGAGATAAGGAAAACCGGCTTTTAAAAGGCCTGTTTGGATTATCTGACCTAAGATTTTAAATAGAAAACCTCCCCGATTTTTTTTTGTTTCCCCTCCGCGCGGCGGTTTCTTCTCCTCGCGACTGCGGCCACACCGACGCCCGACGCCCTCTGTCGTCGCCTTCTCAGACGCTTAGCCGGCGGCCGTCGCCATCATTGGACACCGGCGACGCCGCCGCGCATCTTCTCCTCCACGTGATTCACCACCGTCGTGTGGCTGCCACCACGCCGCCCTATTCAACGATCGCTGTTCTTTTTCTCGCCTCCACGACCATGGAATCGTCGCCGGCCACAGCCGCGACAACAGGATCGCGCCAGCCTCCTCTGCCCTAGACGACGAGCGCCACCTCCTTTGCCCGCGATCGCAGCGCCGCGTCTCGCCATCGATGTCGTTCGCGCTGAGCCCTGCTGCAAGCGTCGAGCGGCTGCCTGAGCCCCACGCCGATGCCCAGCCCTTTGATTCATCATTTCTCGGCGGCCCCCATCCGGCGGCCTCGCGCCACGAGTTCGTCGAGGCGATCCACCGTCACCTCCTGCTCCTTTCCTAGATCACTCGCCCCATCGCGACTTCCTCTCGCTCCCATTTTCGCGCCGCACTGATTTGTTGCCGACGGACCCAACTCAGCGATGTTGTCACTGCCAGCCATTCAGATCTCCATTTGTGATGCATTGTCGAAGCTTTCGAGCTGATGTGGGATCGTGCAATTGCTGCATTTAGGTAACGAATCAAGTTAATTGATTAGAGATTTATTTGTTAATTTGATTAGTCCTATAGTTCACATGGGCTTAATTAATTAAGTTGGGCTTGATTTGTTAATCAGTTAACTAATTTGTTTTAGATTGTTTAAGTTTGGTTAAGAGATTAAATTGGACTAGTAAATTGAGACGGACAATTGAATTAAATAGGGTTGTTTAAATTGGTTAAAGGTAGATTTATTGATCAGGTTAAATAACAGATTCGAGAATGGAAAGCAGAAGCAATCCTCAGATTGGAAGATAGCTCGGACATTCTACGTATCAGGTTTCGATCACGAGGCAGGTTCACGGGCGTGAAGATAGTTATCACGAGCATTATATAAGGCGGGTATTTTGACTTGTCTTTTAGATATAGTCAAGTTGATATGTTAGTTAGGATAGCTTTCAATAATTCTCATGCTTATATGCCTAGTATGTTTTTGTGCCTATTGATACATGCATTAGATAGGATATGATTTCTATCTTCCCTGATTTATTTGGATCATTGTTCCTTGGATCATAGATACGCACTTATTGACTGTGCATATTATTCGGATAGGTATTTTTGGTAGGATTTACATGCTTTAGTATCATGCACCATTTTTGCATGATTGCATGCTGGCTGGACGGGGTTCCATTATTGTTGAGCCGCATGATTCATGGCCTCGCATACACCGCCATGGGTTAGTGGTACATCGAGGGTGTGTGCAGCTGCTCTGTCGAGCTCATTGCCGGTCCGCTCATGGGTAGCGGCAGGTAGCGTGGTAGCGGCAGGATCACTCCTCCGGTCTATGACACCGTGAGATGAGAGCTTAGCTCCCCACTATATTTGGGGCGGGAGGATAGGTGTACTCGACAAAGATCCGCCCACTCGGCCACCAGAGCAAAGCGATGGCAGAGTGCACAGTTGTCATAGCCCTACCCACTCGGCTTCACCATCGCGTGTGAGGCGGCTGACTGGCGTCAGGGGTGACCATGTCATATGCACGACATGCATTTTTGCACGGATTGCATTTGTATTGTGTTTGCTGCATTATTGTATTGATGCCTTGGATGTTGCATATGATTGCCATGCATACAGGATACATGTTTGTATAGGGTGATGACTATTATTGTAGGGCACTTGCTCCTATATCGTAGGAGATTCAGTGAGTGATCCTTTTCATTTATTTCTTGCTTACCATATATATGAGACTGTACTGGCATGATTAGTATTGTTAGCTATATCTTGCTATTCATATCGACTAATATCCGCTAAGTTCTTTGAACTTATCCCGTGGTTTTATTTTTATTTCAGGATGAAGCTGTCAGGAGAGTCCAGTTGCCATATCCCCCCCCCCCTCGTAGTGACAGTTTCTTAGTTGTTTGAGTTATGGTTTGAATTTTGTATAGAAGATATGTTTAGGCTTAGAAATGGATTTATGTACTCGTGGATTTTTGGGGTTCTTGTGGACCATTGGTCGGATCTTATTTTGATTGGTTTGGTTGGGTATTCCTGCTCAGATGGCAGAAGGGGTAAGTCTAGTTAGTGTAAACTTTTGTTTACCTAGATTTGTTGGCCTGAGGCCTTATTATTATCTGCGTGTGTTGTTTGGATTCCGGTCGTGTTGACCGATGTATAGTGGCCATGTAGGCCTTGTATAAAAATTGGTATTGTCACCTGTACAAGGAAGATGCTGCCGGATTTTCGTCTGGCGGAGACTCCCTCGGGGCGTGACAACATGCACGCTGGCGACGAGGTCTCCCTTGTGGTTGAGAGGGTCGCCAGTCATCCTGCCTCCACGGTTACTCATAGGAGGAGTAACCGGTGTGAGGGCAGAGCATTGAGGTGCCGTACTCTACCACTATAGACGGTGGTAATTGGATTTGCGTGTCGTAGTCCTGCGTGTGTGGTACTCGACCACTCATGGGTAGTGACTGTCGGAGTGACCAACAGCAGGGACCCCCATTGTGTAGTTTGCTCTTTACGCTTATATGCTACTCGATCATACTGCCCACTCGGCCACTGGAGAGTAGTGGTTGGTGTTGAGTTGGGACAGTTGTCATGCTCGAGCCACCGAGGCCACACTGGGGTCGTGGTAGCTTTAGGGTGAGCCGACATGACCATGCATGCTGCATTGCCGACTGATGGCATTTTTGCATATTGCCATATATATACATATATGCATGTATATATATATATATGGATGATTGTGATTAGTATACATATATAGATATAGTCTATATATATATGCTTATTGTGATGTTGCATTTGATTGTATTATGTTTGCTGCATTTGATTGTACATCATATTCATGCATGTTTCTTGCATATGTTATACAGTGTGTCGGATATTGGTATGGGTTGGATAGACCATAGATACCTTGGCCTGTAGCATGAGTAGATTATGTGTTGGTATTACTCTTCCTGTTATATATATGTTTGATATATGTTCAGGTTGGATCAGAGTAGCGTAGCGAAAGCGCATTTTAGGTTATTCATTTGATTAGACGGTATATGCTTGTATTTATATACTATGCTGATATACCTGTTGTACATCTAGATTATATTGTCGAAATACATGTGATATTACATATATACATGTTTTCTATTACCTGCTGAGTTTTACTCACCACCCCCGCGGACCACAGGTTTTCGTCGCCTGTAATGTAGAAGACTTCGTGACAGCTTGGAGCACCGCCGGCTAACGTCATCTCATCTCACAAGGCTCCCATGTTTTATTTTGGGCCTGTTGTCCGTCGTGTATTGTATTTGGAGTTTTCTTGATGTACATATTGTATATTCAGATTTTGTCGAGGTTTTGTGTTGTTGTGTTGTGTTAGTCATACCGGTATGCATGTGTGGGATTGATATCCTATTGTTGTAGTATGTTTCCGTTGTGTCTTGTGTAGTTTTTGTTTTCAGACATATATATTGTTGTTATTGTGGGCCTACGGGTCATGTATTAACCCGAAATGTTGCCACGTACAGGGAAGGTGCTGTCCGTTTGATTTTCGGCTCGGCATGCTCTCGGGGCGTGACATGAATTGTGTGAGAGTTGAACTTTGAAAAACCTCAACCTGTACAAACACTAAATAAATTATCAACTTCCAGAAACAAAGGCAAAGTAAATCTATAAAACATTCGAAAAAATGTTACAAACCTTTTCCAATCCAGACTTTGACGCAAATGACAGTGTCATATGTTTTAAATTATTATTTGTAACCTCAGTAATATTTTTTTGATGGCCTCCGCCTGATAAATTTTATTTTCATCAGTCTTCTCGTTTTGCGAAGAAGAAGAAGAGTACCGCAGCAGAGAGGCACAGAGGTGAGATCTGTTAGTGAAAGCCCTAGAGCCAATCATGTGATGATTGTTGTATGGACTTTATTGTATCATATTCCTATTTATAAAGGCATGGTTATTATATTTACTTGTATTGGTGCCAAATAACTAAATATAATAATGTCCTTGAGTAGTAGGTTCTTATCTATATCAATCGATTGGTTGAATCGATAATGAGATGATATAGAGAACACTACTCTTAATTATTCCTAGTCGAGTATTAACATTCAGGGACAATGTTAATGCGTAGAGACTAGCATGTAGGTCAACAAGATGACTTGATCTCACAAGTCATGGATATGAGATATCAAGTTGACACATGGGTATGCATTGGAGAATGTATACTGAATGACCCGCCATGAGAAAGTATCATGGATCGTTATATGAGTGTCATATACTTTCTCATGTGGCTATTAGTATGACTATTAGTCCTTAGACCTGAAGTCACCATGGTTCCCTACATAACGAGTTGCATACTTTGGCTTCGTCAAACGTCACCCGTAAATGGGTGGACTATAAAGGCGATTACTGGGTATGTAACGAATTATGTGTGTTGGTGCAACAATGCTCCAAGCATTTATATGTTTTGATGTTTGGATAATCATTTAAGTTAGGCAATGTGTTGTGATCTAATTGCGAATGTGTTTAAGTGACAGGTAAAAGAGAAGTCCAAGTATGATCTTGGCAAAGGAAGTCCAAGGGATGGACTTGGCAGCATAAGACCAAGCTTGTAGTCTTGGCAGCGTAAAGTCCAAGTGAACCTTGGCAAAGGAAGTCCAAGCTTGTAGTCTTGGCAGCGTAAAGTCCAAGTGAACCTTGGAAAAGGAAGTCCAAAGTAAGGTCTTGGCAGCATAAGTCCAAGCTTGTAGTCTTGGCGGCGTAAAGTCCAAGCATTTGGCAACCCAAGACATGACAAAACCGAAGGAAGCTCTTGGAAGCAAAGCGCAAAGGATGAACAAGTCGCGGACTCGGAGGGATCCTAAAGGCGCAAGGCTTAATACGGAGCTAGAAGGTTGAGTCTAGGTCTAGGGTATAAAAACAAGTATGAATTATTCATACTTAATGAGTATCAGTCGACTGATACGATGTATCGATCGGTCAGTCGGTTTACCGAGTCGGTGAAACCACGATCATCGATCAGCTGCCTTGGGCATGTCGATCGTGATGCTACGATCGATCACCGCTATGGGAAACGATCGGTGATCAAGGAAAGAAATGCGCACGCGGTCTCACTCATTGCTGCGTGATCACTCGTGATCACTCCATCGATCGTGATGGAGAGATCGTCGGTGATCACTGGCCGCGTTGGAGATTGCGGCTACGAATCTCCGCGAGATCGCGTTCGGCCGTTGGCTTGGCGCGATCGATGGCATGCATCAGTCGACTGATTGAGGCCCAACGGGAAAAACAGCCCCTCTTCTATAAAAAGGGGTCAGGGGGAGCATGGTGAGGCTAGTGCTCTAACTCCTAACTTCATCCTCGTGCTCACCAAGTTTTCTAAGTGTTTTTAGCAATCCAAAACCTCCTCTTCTCTTGTTCTTCATCATCCATCATTGTAAAGAAGAGAGAGTGTATTGTAAGAAAGGTTTCTCCACCTTGGTTCATCAAAGGAGAAGATAGTGAAGCTTGGCTAGGGCTAATCCACCTTACGGATTCTTAGTAGGTAGGGCGTCATCTCGAACCACGTAAATTGGGTGTTAGCGTTTGGTTTCTTATTTCGTATTTGTATTCGTTTTGTATTTGTATTGCTTCCGCTTAACTTGATTGTAGAAAGCGAAGAAACGCTAATCACCCCCTCTAGCGTTACAAAGGTCCTAACAAGTGGTATCGGGCGGATCGCTTGGAAGATCTCACCATCGACCAAGGCATCAATGGCTCTTCAAGAGGGATATAGCATCGCCAAGCCACCACTCTTCGATGGGAGTCACTAGCATATTGGAAAGGTAGGATGAAGTACTATTTAATGAGTAATATTGAAATTTGGCATAGTGTTGTAGATGGCTTCGAGGAACCGGTGGATGAGCGTGGAAACCCTATTCCAAGCAAGGATTGGACAAGGAGATGAACCGCAATTTGAGTCAAATGCAAAGCCGTCCTCACCATCCAATGCGGCCACAATGGAGCAACTCAACAAGGTGGGGCCTTTGAATCCGCCAAGGAGCTATGGGAAAAGCTCATTGAGCTAAATGAAGGTTCCAAGGAGTCAAAGAGGGCAAGAAGGACCTTCTAATTGGACAACTTCAAGCCTTCCAAATGAAGATGCATGAAACCGTAAGCCAAATGCATGGAAGGTTCAAGGAAATTGTGAACGGACTCCATATCATAGGTGAGCGAGTTGACAACCGGGATTTAGTAAGGTATATTTTACAAGCTTTTCCTAGAAATTCTTTATGGACCTCTATAGTTGATGCCATTAAGGTAACTAGGGATCTCTCACAAATTAAAATTGATGAACTATTTTGTGAGTTTGAATTGCATGAACAAACTAACATGTCTTCTAAGGAAAAGGGTTTGGCCCTATTTGTTGAAAAGAAAGAAAAGAAGAAGAAAGAAAGGAAAGAGGTGTCATCTTCATCCGAGTCGGAGCAAGAGTCAAGTAGTGATGGAGACTCGGCTAGTGAGGTGGCCCATTTTGTCAAGAAGTTCCTTAGAAAATCAAAGGAATTCAAGAATAGAGAAGCAAGGAAGGGGTCTCACTCATCAAGAGGTAAAAGTAGTGGTAATTCAAATTTTAACAATAATGTGATTTGTCATGCTTGCAATAAGAAGTGTCACATAAAGCCAAATTGCCGGAGCTAAAGAAGAAGGAGGAAAAAGAAAAGAAGAAGGACAAGAAGGAGAAGAAGAAGAAGGAGGCTATGGTGGCTCAAACCACATGGGACACACCAAGCGTTGAAGACTCATTCCGATGATGAGCTTTGCCACATCACTCGCCATGTGGCACTCATGGCACTAGGAGATGATTCGCCAAGCCAAGAAGAAAGCTCCTCAGTGATGAATCGTCATCTAGTGACGATGAGGTAATAAATTCTCCTAAAGTAGAACTTCTTTATAAATCAATTGCATATCTTCAAGAAGCTCTAGATAAATCTAAATCTAAGGTTAAGAGCATGAAGATAGAATTAAAAGCCATTAGGGATGAAAACTTTTACATATTGACTCTTGCATGCTTAGGGAAGAAAATGAAAACTTAAGGATGAGGTTAGTAAATTGAAAACATGTTTAGAAAAATTTTCAAATGGCTCAAAAGGTCTTGACATGATTCTTAGTAGGCAAAGAGCGGTTTATAACAAGGCCGGTTTAGGATATAAGCCAAAAGAGAAAGAGGTTGCTTATATTTCATTAATTAATAGGAAAGGAACCATTAAGGGTAAGGTTAAGAAAGCTTGGGTACCTAAGAAGTTTTTAATTAATGTTACCGGTCCAAATGTTTGGGTACCAAAAGCTTGTGTTTTTCATGTGATTTAGGTAGGAGAGCGAGGTATGTGGATTGTGGATAGCGGTTGCTCAACACATATGACCAGGGATGTGAGCAAGTTCTCCACAATTAAATATGTGAAGAAGGGAGCGGTATCTTTTGGGAATAGTGGAAAACTCAAGATACTAGGTAGAGGTACAATTGAGGTATCCCCTAAAATTGTTATTCACAAAGTCTTGCTAGTTGAAAATATGAAGTTTAATTTATTAAGTGTTAGTCAACTTTGTGATGCAAACTATCATGTCTCGTTTGAATCCTCTAAATGCATGATTAAACACAAGGAATTAAATGATTGCATGTTAGTTGGATATAGGAAATCAAACATCTATTATGTTGATCTTTCATATGCTTCTAACATTTCTACTAAGTGTCTTGTGGCAAAAGAAGAAGAATGTTGGCTATGGCATAGAAGATTGGGGCGCGTCAACATGAAAAACATAGCCAAGGTAGCCAAGATGGAGTTGGTCAAAGGGTTACCAAAGATCAAGTATGTCAAGAACAAAATGTGTGATGCATGCCAAGAAGGAAAACAAACAAAAGCATCACACAAAGGTAAAACCTTAACTAATACGTCTTTACCATTAGAATTATTGCATCTTGATTTATTTGATTGCCATAGCACTCCATCTTTAAATGGTAACAAATATTGTTTAGTCATTGTGGATGATTTTTCTAGGTATACTTGGGTTTACTTTATGAAACATAAGGATGATACCTTAGAAATAATCATAGGATTTAGTAAAAGGGTTGAAAATGAAAAGAAACTCAAAATCAACCGGATCCGTAGTGATCATGGTGGTGAATTTGAAAACTTTAAATTTTCACAATTTTGTTTAGAGCAAGGGTACAAGCATGAGTTCTCTTGTCCTAGAACACCCCAACAAAATGGGGTGGTGGAAAGGAGAAATCGTGCCCTACAAGAAGCGGCTAGGACTCTGCTAAATGCATATTCTCTACCTAGCTACTTGTGGGCGGAAGCGGTTAATACCGCTTGCTATATCCAAAATAGGGTTCAAATCCATAGGTTTTTAGGAAAGACACCTTTGAACTATGGAATGGAACTATTCCCACAATTCACTATTTCAAAGTCTTTGGATGTAAAGTTTATATCTTAAATACCAAAGACAACTTAGGGAAATTTGAATCTAAAGCGGATGAGGGAATTCTAGTTGGATACTCATCCACAAGTAAAGGGTATAGAGTCTACAATAAGAGAACCCAAGGGATTGAGGAGTCCTCAAATGTTAAATTTGATGAAACTACGAGTACCTACCCTAGAAAGTCCTCCATTGATAAGGATATTAATGACAATAATCAAGACATTACCCAAAAACTTCAAAATTTGACTATTAGGGGCAATGATCAAGGGGGCGGAAAAGAAGATTCCGATGATGAAAGAAGGGTGGAGGATAACAATGATCAATTTGAAACCCCTTCTAGAAACCTAAGAATTCATCAAGATCATCCACTTGACCAAGTAGTAGGAGATCTATCTCAAGGAGTAAGAACTAGGTCATTTCATAGGGCTCCTACTAGTCAAGTTGCTCTCATCTCACAAATTGAGCCTAAATCGATCAATGATGCACTCCATGATCCGGATTGGATTTTGGCAATGCAAGATGAATTGGCTCAATTTGAGAGGAGTCAAGTTTGGGAGTTAGTACCTAGACCCAATGATAGCACCATAATTACTACAAGATGGGTCTTTAGGAATAAGTTAGATGACCAAGGGAATATCACTAGAAATAAGGCTAGGTTGGTTGCTAGGTGATTTAATCAAGTTGAGGGGCTTGACTATGATGAGACTTATGCCCCGGTTGCTAGATTAGAATCTATTAGAATTCTCTTAGGGTATGCTTCCTACATGGGATTTAAACTTTACCAAATGGATGTTAAATCGGCATTTTTAAATGGTTTTATTAAGGAGGAAGTGTATGTAGAGCAACCACCCGGTTTGAGAACATAGATTATCCAAATCATGTATATAAGCTTAGGAAAGCATTATATGGGTTAAAACAAGCTCCTAGGGCATGGTATGAAAGATTGTCATCCTTCTTAATTTCTAAGGATTTTAGAAGAGGACAAGTAGATCAAACCTTATTTATAAAGTCAACATTGAAAGATATATTCATAGCCCAAGTATATGTTGATGATATCATCTTTGGGTCTACAAATGATGATCTACTTCAAGACTTTATAAAAAATATGGAAAATGAATTTGAAATGAGTTTAGTTGGAGAACTCAATTTTTCCTAGGATTACAAGTAAAACAAACCAATGAAGGTATCCATATTTATCAAACCAAATATGCAAATGAAATGATCAAGAAATTTGGTTTGGAAAATGCCAAAATTGTAAGCACTCCTATGGCCACTAGCACTAGAATAGATAGTGATCATGATGGTAAATCAATCGATCTTAAACTTTATAGAGTATGATAGGTAGCCTACTATACCTAACCGCTAGTATACCCGATATTTTATTTATGTAGGTATGTGTGCAAGATACCAATCTTGTGCCAAAGAATCACATTTAGTAGCCAAAGAGAATTTTAAGATATATTAAAGGTACTCTAAATGTAGGACTTGGTATCCTAGGACTAGGTCATTTGAATTGCTTGGTTATACTGATTCCGATTATGCCGGTGCAAATTGGATAGGAAAAGTACTAGTGGTGGATGCCAATTTCTTGGGTCCTCCTAGTTAGTTGAGTAGTAGGAAGCAACATTGTGTTGCTTTATCAACCACCGGAATATGTGGCTATGGGTGGTTGTGTAGCTCAATTGCTTTGGATGAGACATACTCTTGTGGACTATGAGCTACACTACTCTAACATTAAGGTTTATTGTGACAATGTGAGTACCATCAACTTGACCAAAAATTCGGTACATCACTCTAGGACCAAAGCACATCAAGTGAAACATCACTTCATAAGAGATCATGTGGCAAGAGGGGACATTGAACTTAATTATGTAGAATCTAAGTCCAACCTTGCCGATATCTTCACCAAAGCTCTTCCGAAAATGAATTTTCATCTTTAAGGAGAGAGCTTGGTATGTGCTTTCAGGAGTAAAATTCTAGGCTTGCAATAATCCCATGTTTATATGTTATCTTTATACCTTGTTACATCTCACAAAAAGCCTTAAGAACCTTGATTTTTGTATTGAGACACCTAGAACCATGTGAGATAATATGAAAGGTGTACTTGGCTCATCATGCTTGTTATGATGCATTACTATGAGCCAATGACACACCTAGAGACATAAACACCTTATGGACCAATCATTGGGAAGGCTTGTATTCAAGTAATGGATACATAGCTCAAAGAACATGGTTGGAAATTCCAAATAATATATATTTTAAACTATGTTCATCATATTTTGAAAAACAATTTCCAAATGAACCACAAAAGTGATACAAAGGTTGCAAACTCTTTAGAACTTTTGTTAGATTCCAAGGTTGTATCAATCTTGAAATCTGAAAAACATATATTTTTCAAATTATTTTTCCTTCATCAAGTATGATTTCAGAAATGTGTACGCGAAATTTCGTGATTTTTCAAGATTTCTGGAATTGCTACCGCATTTCTAAAGTTAAGGTGAAAAGGTTTGAAATTTCGAGTCTATCGATCGGGTTGAAACGATCGACCGATATATGCGTTTTCTGATATTAAGCTCCATTTTCTGATATTTAGTGTATCCTTGATGTCCTAAAACTATGGTATGATAATGTTGCAATAAACAAAGTTTTAGGACAGATTAATGCAGTGTTTTAGGGGGAGTTTCATATATAATATCGTTTTCTTCCCTAAAATCCATTGTTGGTGCAAAGTTAGAACTTCATGTTTAATTCATTGATATGCTTTGCTTCAAATATGGTTTACACATCATATCTTGGATTAAGGGGGAGCTTAATTTCAATCTTATACCTTAGTCCAAGATCCAATACCCTTAACTCTTTCATTTATGAATCCTTCTCTTTTTGATGTCTGTCAAAGGGGGAGAAGGAATGTTTAAGTTAGAATCTATATTGGAAATATGATTATATTGTTTTAAGACCTAACTTAAATGATTGTCAAACATCAAAAAGGGGGAGATTGTTGGTGCAACAATGCTCCAAGCATTTATATGTTTTGATGTTTGGATAATCATTTAAGTTAGGCAATGTGTTGTGATCTAATTGCGAATGTGTTTAAGTGACAGGTAAAAGAGAAGTCCAAGTATGATCTTGGCAAAGGAAGTCCAAGGGATGGACTTGGCAGCATAAGACCAAGCTTGTAGTCTTGGCAGCGTAAAGTCCAAGTGAACCTTGGCAAAGGAAGTCCAAGCTTGTAGTCTTGGCAGCGTAAAGTCCAAGTGAACCTTGGCAAAGGAAGTCCAAAGTAAGGTCTTGGCAGCATAAGTCCAAGCTTGTAGTCTTGGCGGCGTAAAGTCCAAGCATTTGGCAACCCAAGACATGACGAAACCGAAGAAAGCTCTTGGAAGCAAAGCGCAAAGGATGAACAAGTCGCGGACTGGAGGGATCCTAAAGGCGCAAGGCTTAATAATGGAGCTAGAAGGTTGAGTCTAGGTCTAGGGTATAAAAACCAGTAGGAATTATTCATACTTAATGAGTATCACGATCGATACGATGTATCGATCCCGACCGGTCAGTCATGGTGAGTCGGTGAAACGATCATCGATCGACGCTTGGGCATGTCGCCGATCGATACTGATCACGATCGCGCTATGGGAAACAATCGATCAAGGAAAGAATGCAGTCTCACACGACTGCTGCCGTGATCACTCGACTGATCACTCCATCAGTCGACTGATGGAGAGATCAGTCGACTGATCACCTGGCCGGTGGAGATTGCGGCTACAAATCTCCGCGGAGATCGCATTTCAGAAGCCGTTGGCTTGGCGCAGATCGTGATGGCATGCATCAGTCGATCGAGGCCCAACGGGAAAAACAGCCCCTCTTCTATAAAAAGGGGTCATGGGGAGCATGGTGAGGCTAGTGCTCTAACTCCTAACTTCATCCTCGTGCTCACCAAGTTTTCTAAGTGTTTTTAGCAATCCAAAACCTCCTCTTCTCTTGTTCTTCATCATCCATCATTGTAAAGAAGAGGAGTGTATTGTAAGAAAGGTTTCTCCACCTTGGTTCATCCAAAGGAGAAGATAGTGAAGCTTGGCTAGGGCTAATCCACCTTACGGATTGCCGTGGAGTAGGAGCGTCATCTCCGAACCACGTAAATTGGGTGTTAGCGTTTGGTTTCTTATTTCGTATTCGTATTCGTTTTGTATTTGTATTGCTTCCGCTAACTTGATTGTAGAAACGAAGAAACGCTAATCACCCCCCCTCTAGCGTTACAAAGGTCCTAACAATGTGGAGGGATGTGAGTGATGTAGATGGGATCTATCCCTCCTATATGACGAGGGTGATATCGATATTCTTGATAGAGTGAGACCACGAAGTGCATGGCCATGCCCAAATGAGTCAATATGAGATATTGAGCTCATTTGATTAGAGTGAGTCTACTTGGAGTTCAAGATTTAGATTGTACCGAGGATGACACGGTCTATGCCTCGATTGGTCAATCTAGATGTCAAGGATAGAGGGACATTGTCACATATTGTGAGAGTCACAATTAGTAGTCACAAAGGTGATGTTGGAGCTCAACATTCTTGTAACTTGGGTAGCAATGATGTGTTGCTAGATACCGCTCATTGCTTATGTTCCTAAATCGGTTTAGGGACATTGCCAATGTTACAAGAACCTATAGGGTCACACACATAAGAGCAATTAGATGGAGATTAGGTTCATATGATGAACCATGAGGATTAGGTTCATGGGATGAACCAAATTGGATTAAGAGTAATCCAAATTAGACTAATTGAGTTAGACTCAAGTTGATTCAAGTGTTGAATGAGTCTAATTGAGATTTGATTCATCAAATCAATTTAAATTAATGAATAGAGATTCATTATATTAAATTGACTTGAGTCAAGTGGTTAGATTTGATCAACCATGGGAGATTAGAGGTCAAGTTTGACTTGACTTGAGAGGGAAGATGAAAGGTCAAGTTTGACTTGACCAAATGTCATGTCATGATGATGACTAGGCATGGCCGGCCAATGATGGTGCTCCACATCATCATTGACTTGGTCAATTGGTGCCACATCATGAGGGAGACCAAGGGTCATGGGAGTTACATGCATGCATGTAACCCCCCCTCCATGAAGTGGCCGGCCACTTTAGGGGTTTCATGGGTGAAATTCATTTTGTGAGTAACTCTCCATTACTTCATCTTCAACCTTGGAATTTTTCCTCTCAAGCTCTCCCTCTCCAACCTCATCTTGCCGAGACACCATAGAGGAGTGCTAGCACACTCAAGTGTCTTTTTCTCCACCTATTGCTTGTGTGGATACCATAGAGGAGTGTGCGCTTGACACTCTCGAGTTCCGGCGAACTTTTGGACGAGCGGGATAAGCGAAGGGCGTCGCAACGAGGGTAAAGTCTAACCTATTAGATCTAAGGTAGATCTAGGGTTTTTGTAGCACATACATGTTTTTATATTTTATACTTCGCACGGATCCGTGGCCGGGGCTTCCGAGGTTTCCGCAACGCAAAAAGCGGTTTTTGCGGCTCGGAAAAACCCAACAGTGGTATCAGAGCCACGTGCGAAGCATGTATGTGTTTCGTTTTTGTAGTTTTTATATTAGATATAAAAATTACAGATTTATATGTTTCTGTAAATTTTCTTATTTTATAGAATTTTTGGGTATTTTTCTCGTAGAGTCGAAGCAACAAGTGTTGGGACACTCGTAGGCTTCAACCGTCGAAAAAAACTCTCCGAATCGACGAGTTCTCGCTTTAGGTTTTTGGGACAGCGACTTAAGTCGCTGTAAGATCATTGTAGGGACACTTGCGAAGTTTATTTTGCGAGTAGGGGCGCTGCCCCTATCCCCGAAAGGGGCCATGTCCCGCGATCGCGCCCGGAAACCGCTTAGCGGGACCGTTACGGAGAGTTGACTCATAAATTCGAAATAAATTAGGAAAAATTATAGAAATTTCTGTAAAAATACATAATTTAGAATTATGTATAATTCTGTGATTGTCATGGCCCAATGACCCCAATTTGATTGAATAAGTGTGTTGTAATTTTTGTGGTTATCGTGTTGTATAGTGTATGCGACCGCTGCACCTCTTATTTTGAAATTCTAGTTGTAATTAGTTTTTAGACTCGAATGTAACTCGAGTTTCATATTTGTAATGTACAAAATGGAGCGATGGAAAGTCCACTCGAAGACGAGATTACGAGAAGGTGATGACGACACACACATGGCGGTCAAAGGAAGCGCTGGGAGAAGCCGCTAGCCTTAGGTTGACCGTCCGATCTTCTCATTGGCTTGAGAAGATCGTAGTAAGGCCATGACTATATCACATTTAATTATATATATATATGTTGATATATATATATATGTATATTTAATTGATTTTGCTTGTATGTATGTGATGCATGCTAGTAGAAAATGTTTGTATGTATATGATGCAGGCTAGGTTAATTTTCTTGTATGTATATGATGCATGCTAGAATAATTAATGTATGTATATGATGCATGCTAATATAGGATAATAAAGGCCTTAATGTGTATAAGATACACATTACGATTAGATTAGATCATAATCGAATCAACTCAAAATGCCTACCGAGCCTTGATACCCATCACTACCTCGATCATTTGTTGTTGTTGAATCGCCAAAGCAGAGCAACGCATATTATCTTGGTAGGGTGCGGAGGGACAATCTTGGTCCCGCCTATCACGACTGGGTTAGAGTAAGCTCAATTAGATTGAGCAAAACTAGTTAACTCAATTGGATCGAGTAGAACTATAGGCATATTCCAATCGGAAAGATAGGTTAAGATCGCATTTACACTAAATCTTGGCGATTTAGCCAAAGCTAACTCAAGGTCTTTTGTAAATGTGGTCTTAATCCTATAAACAAGAGTTGCATAGAGATGTAATCGGTAATGTGTTACCCACCGATCGTACTTAAATCTTGGGCGATTTAGCCAAAGCTAACTCAAGGCTTAGTATGATGTGGATCTTGTCCCACAAGAATTATAGCTAGTTTGTTGAATCTAATAATGTGGTTTGACCACATCCATAACTCGATTCTGTAAAATTCCTATAATTCCGTGGGAGCATCATTTGATTAAAGGCCTAATTAAATGATAAAAGGAATATGATATTAATTCTCTGCATTGTATGTTGTAGATAACTATGTCGACAAACATGAACACTCTCTCTCGCGATCCGCCTTGAGAAGGACAAGCTCAATGGAGCAAATTTCTGGTGATGCAGAACTTGAGAATTGTTCTCACCCAAGAAAGGAAGTTGTACGCCCCGAGCAGCCATTCCGAGGCACCTCCCGCCAATGCCATGAGCCGATGACAAAGATGCTTATAAGAAGCATCAAGATGATGCATTAGATGTGTCATGTCTAATGCTCGTGACCATGAACTCGAGCTGAAGCATAACACGAGTTCATGAATGCTTATGATATGGTTGGACATCTTCCAACTATATCAAGGACAAGCTAGGCATGAGAGATATGAAGTCTCTAAGGCATTATTTGGGTCCAAAATGCAAGAAGGGACTCCGTAGGTACATATGTACTCAAGATGATTGGGTACGTAGAAAACCTACAAAGGCCGGGATTCCCACTTGGCCAAGAGTCGCCACGACCTAATCTTGCAATCTTTGCCACAAGCCTTCAATCAATTTGTCATGAATTATAACATGAATGAAATTGATAAGCCATCAAGCCAAATGCTCAAAGATGTTGAGAATCACGAGCTTAACCTTAAGAAGGGAAAACTGACACCATTTTGATGGTGCGTAAGAAGAAAGGCAAGGGCAAGCCTAAAGGTAAGGGAAAGTCCCAAGCCAAGGGCAAAGGCAAAGAACTTAAACCCAAAGGAGGGGTAGCCAGAAGGGGCTTGCTTCTTCACCGCAAGGAAGCAGACATCGGAAGCGAATCGCAAGGCATACTGAAGATCTTAAGAAGAAGAGAAGTGAGACTTCTACTGTATAAATGTTATAGAAGTCAATCTATCTATTTCTTCATCATGGGTATTAGATACCGGATGTGCATCTCACATTTGTACCAATGAGAAATAGCAAGGCATTGACAAAGGGCAGGTGGACCTACGAGTAGGCAATGGAGCAAGGGTTGTCGCCATGTAGGAACTTATGATCTATCTCGCCCTCCGGGCTTGTACTAGAATTAGATGAATGTTGTTATGTGCCCGCTTTAACTAAGAACATCATTTCAGCTTTCTTGTTTGGACAAGAAAGGATTTTCATTTATAATAAAGAACAAATGTTGTTCACTTTATTTAAATGATATGTTCTATTGTAGTGCACTCTAATGAACGGACTCTACTTTCTAGACTTAGAGAGCCCTATCTATAACATAAGTACCAAGAGGTTCAAGTCAAATGAGTTGAACCAAACCTATCTCGCATTGTCGCTAGGTCACATAAATGAGAGTCGCTTATCTCACTCCATAAGGACGTACGCTAGACTCATTTGATTTTGAATCATATGAGACATGCGAGTCTTGCCTTTTAGGCAAGATGACCAAGACTCCTTTAGTGGACATAGCGAAAAGAGCAACAGATTTGTTAGGACTTATACATAGTGATGTATGTGGTCCTTTCAATGAGAGGTGGTTAAGGTGTACTTCATTACATTTACGATGACTTCAAGAGATATGGTTATGTGTATCTTATGACACATAAATCAACTTTGAAAAGTTCAAAGAATTCAAGAATGAAGTACAAAACCACTTGGCAAGAGTATTAAGATACTGATCGATCGAGGTGGTGAATACCTTAGCCATGAGTTTCGGACTATCTAGCCGAGTGTGGATTCTATCCCAACTCACTCCTCCCGAACACCACAAAGGGAATCGGTGTATCCGAAAGGAGGAATCGACTTATCGATATGGTACGATCTATGATGAGTCACAGATCTTCCTATATCCTTTTGGGGATATGCTCTGACAGCATTTTTACCCTTAACCGTACCATCCAAGGTCAGGGTAAAGACACCATATACGATATGGACAGGGAAAAATCCCAAGATGTCTTTATGAGGATTTGGGGTTGTGAGGCTTACGCTCGACGCCAAGTCTCGCATAAACCGGGACCCAAATCCGATAGGTGCTATTTTGTTGGATATCCCAAGGATACAAAGGGATATTATTTCTACATTCTCAAAGACAAAGTGTTTGTAGTAAAGACTGGGGTATTTCTAGAAAGGGATTTTGTTTCTAGAAAAACTAGTGGGAGTAAGTTCAATCTTGAAGAAATTAAAGATAATGACCATAGCACTGAGGCCATGATGGAGGTTTAAAAGGAACCACAAAGTGTTGTGGGTGATGAGGTTGTTGCACAAAGAGTTGTGGAACAACCACTGCTCAAGTGTAGACCTACCTCTTCGCAGTCCGATAGGGTACGCCGTCACCGAGAGATACTCATTTCTCTTGTCCGACCATGATGACGTTATGCTCATTGAGAATGAGCCTACCTCCCATCGAAGGATGAGCCCAGATTCGAGAAATGGCTAGAGCCATGAGATCCGAGATGGAATCCATGTACACTAACCAAGTATGGACTTTGGTTGATCCACCTGAAGGGGTCAAACCCATTGGGTGTAAGTGGGTCTTTAGGAGAAAGACTGACATGGATGGACTTACGCATACCTATAAGGGCCGCTTGGTGGCTAAAGGTTTCAAGCAAATTCATGGTATTGACTATGATGACACCTTTTCTCCAGTGGCGATGTTTAAGTCCATTCGGAACTTGCTTGCTATTGCAGCATACCACGCTTATGAGATCTGGCCGATGGATGTCAAAACCGCATTTCAATGGAAACTTACTCGAGGATGTGTACATGACACAACCCGAGGGTTTTGTAGATCCACAAAGATATCGGGAAAGTATGCAAGCCGCAAAGGTCCATTTATGGGCCAGCAAGCTTCTTCTGGAGCTGGAATCTTCGATTCGATGATGCGATCAAACAGTTTGGTTTCATCAAGAATGAAGATGAACCCTGTGTCTACAAGAGGGTTAATGGGAACACAGTTGTGTTCCTTGTACTGTATGTGGATGACATACTACTCATTGGGAATGACATCCCTTCGCTACAGTCTGTGAAGACTTGGCTGGGGACGTACTTCTCAATGAAGGACTTAGGTGAAGCAGCCTGTATTCTAGGCATCAAGATCTATAGAGATAGATCTAAGAGATTGCTTGGCCTAAGTCAGAGTACATACATTGACACGGTATTACTTCGGTTTGCCATGCAGAATTTCAAGAAAGGACTTCTGCCGATGTCACATGGTGTGAGTCTTTCGAAGACTCAAAGTCCCTCTTCTAGAGAGGAGAGAGACCGCATGGATAAGATCCCTTACGCATCTGCTATAGGATCTATCATGTACGCCATGCTGTGTACTCGTCCTGATGTCTCGTATGCCTTGAGCATGACGAGTAGATACCAGTCAGATCCAGGTGAGCGTCACTGGATAGCAGTCAAGAATATTCTTAAGTACTTGAGAAGGACTAAAGAATATTTCTTGATATTTTGAGGCGATGAGGAGCTAGTGTAAGGGTTACGGCGATGCGGCTTCCAATGACGAGATGATTACAGATCGCGATGTGGTTCGTGTTTTGCTTGAATGGTGGCGTGGTGGAAGAGTTCAAGCGAGACACGATTGCGATTCTACAACAGAGAGTATATCGCTGCATCGAGGCGAAAGGAGGCGCTTTGGATCCGCAAGTTCATTATCGAGCTTGGGGTGGTTCCTAGCATTGCAGATCCTATAGAGCTCTATTGTGACAACAATGGAGCGATTACCTGACAAAGCTAAGGAACCTCACTCACACCAATGGACCAAACACATACTACGGCGCTTCCATCTCATTCGAGAGATCATCGATAGAGGAGATGTGAAGATTTGCAGAGTACCCGAGACTAACATCGCAGATCCCTTGACCAAGGCTTTGGCGTAAAAGCATGATGGTCACACTAGGTCATTGGGTATTAGATACTACGGTGATTGGCACTAGTGCTAGTGGGAGATTGTTAGTGAAAGCCCTAGAGCCAATCATGTGATGATTGTTGTATGGACTTTATTGTATCATATTCCTATTTATAAAGGCATGGTTATTATATTTACTTGTATTAGTGCCAAATAACTAAATATAATAATGTCCTTGAGTAGTAGGTTCTTATCTATATCAATCGATTGGTTGAATCGATAATGAGATGATATAGAGAACACTACTCTTAATCATTCCTAGTCGAGTATTAACATTCAGGGACAATGTTAATGCGTAGAGACTAGCATGTAGGTCAACAAGATGACTTGATCTCACAAGTCATGGATATGAGATATCAAGTTGACACATGGGTATGCATTGGAGAATGTATACTGAATGACCCGCCATGAGAAAGTATCATGGATCGTTATATGAGTGTCATATACTTTCTCATGTGGCTATTAGTATGACTATTAGTCCTTAGACCTGAAATCACCATGGTTCCCTACATAACGAGTTGCATACTTTGGCTTCGTCAAACATCACCCGTAAATGGGTGGACTATAAAGGCGATTACTGGGTATGTAACGAATTATGTGGAGGGATGTGAGTGATGTAGATGGGATCTATCTCTCCTATATGACGGGGGTGATATCGATATTCTTGATAGAGTGAGACCACGAAGTGCATGGCCATGCCCAAATGAGTCAATATGAGATATTGAGCTCATTTGATTAGAGTGAGTCTACTTGGAGTTCAAGATTTAGATTGTACCGAGGATGACACGGTCTATGCCTCGATTGGTCAATCTAGATGTCAAGGATAGAGGGACATTATCACATATTATGAGAGTCACAATTAGTAGTCACAAAGGTGATGTTGGAGCTCAACATTCTTGTAACTTGGGTAGCAATGATGTGTTGCTAGATACCGCTCATTGCTTATGTTCCTAAATCGGTTTAGGGACATTGCCAACATTACAAGAACCTATAGGGTCACACACATAAGAGCAATTAGATGGAGATTAGGTTCATATGATGAACCATGAGGATTAGGTTCATGGGATGAACCAAATTGGATTAAGAGTAATCCAAATTAGACTAATTGAGTTAGACTCAAGTTGATTCAAGTGTTGAATGAGTCTAATTGAGATTTGATTCATCAAATCAATTTAAATTAATGAATAGAGATTCATTATATTAAATTGACTTGAGTCAAGTGGTTAGATTTGATCAACCGTGGGAGATTAGAGGTCAAGTTTGACTTGACTTGAGAGGGAAGATGAAAAGTCAAGTTTGACTTGACCAAATGCCATGTCATGATGATGACTAGGCATGGCCGGCCAATGATGGTGCTCCACATCATCATTGACTTGGTCAATTGGTGCCACATCATGAGGGAGACCAAGGGTCATGGGAGTTACATGCATGCATGTAACTCCCTCTCCCTAATGTGGCCAACACTTTAGGGGTTTCATGGGTGAAATTCATTTTGTGAGTAACTCTCCATTACTTCATCTTCAACCTTGGAATTTTTCCTCTCAAGCTCTCCCTCTCCAACCTCATCTTGCCGAGACACCATAGAGGAGTGCTAGCACACTCAAGTGTCTTTTTCTCCACCTATTGCTTGTGTGGATACCATAGAGGAGTGTGCGCTTGACACTCTCGAGTTCCGGCGAACTTTTGGACGAGCGGGATAAGCGAAGGGCGTCGCAACGAGGGTAAAGTCTAACCTCTTAGATCTAAGGTAGATCTAGGGTTTTTTTGTAGCACATACATGTTTTTATATTTTATACTTCGCACGGATCCGTGGCCGGGGCTTCCGAGGTTTCCGCAACGCAAAAAGCGGTTTTTGCGGCTCGGAAAAACCCAACAAGATCGCGACCACATCAATGATCAAACCCTTCCGGAAGGGCGGGACAGAGGTGGCATCGCTGGTAAACGATCCATGGGGCACAAGAAACTCTGACACGACAGCGGGAGAAATCCTAACGAGAGTAGCGCGAGAAACCCTGAATGTGGTCGGCGTGTGAAACCTATGGAGAGTAGCGCGAGAAACACAAATGAGAGTAGCACGAGAAACACAATTGAGAGTAGCGCGAGAAATCCTGGACGTGATCGGCGGGGAAGACCTAAGGAGAGCAGCGTGAGAATCCGTAGACGATGAGGGCGGCGAGACAGGATCTGGAAGAAATGAAATTTAATTAATAAATGAGTCAGGGTGTCGATTTTATCCCATGGGCTTTGATTTAATTAAAAAATTAAATCCAACTAAAATGGCGACTCGAATGCTAAGTATATTAAATTATAATTCAATTCTATCGAGCTGCATAAAATTGAATTGAAAATTAATTAAAATCATTTATGCTTTTGACAATTACAGTTAGTTTTTATTATTACTCAAATATCTATAAAATTAAAGGTATAAGTCATGACAATTAATGTTAGGGAATAGATAAGTAATGATATAAGTAATTAAGAGAGTTAAAATTGTATAAAATTGTAACTATCAATTTGTAATTTCGATGATACGCATCAATAGATGTGTATACATGTATCGTTGTACTGCTCATATTGGATGACACTTACGAATTCAATTAAAGATTTGTTTCAGCTAGTTATCTTGTTATCTACATTATAAGGTATACATAGATTGTTTTGATATGATAACAAAATATGTCTTTGAAAAGATATTAAAGACAAATTATAGTACTAATTAAAGTTGTTAAGTTGAGATGATTTTATAATACATACAAGAAATCATGTCGTTAAAAGACTTATGACCGCTATGATCTAATCATGTTAATTCAATTAGAGATGATGACTTGATAATTTCAATGTATAGTGTGCAATTATAGTTGTTATTGAATCTTCAAGTCGTCACATGGGTCAAGTGGGAGATTGTTAGATTATTTAATAATAATCTAGTGTGACCCATGTAACTTATAGGATTGACTTTAATATAATAGAGTCTAATGTGATGGTTGTTTGGCTTAATGGAAATTAATGTCAAGGGTTTTATTTATTAATTAAATTAATCCCTCTCCTCTCTCTTTTATAAAAGATAAATCAAAGGTTAAACATGATGGCTAAGTGGGTGGTTGCTAGAAAAGGTTACTAAAACTTCTCTATATATACATTCTAGTGATCATGAAAAAGGGTATGAGAAGAGAGTTGTGAAGGTGAAAGAAATATTAGTATTTTTAATCATCAAATGATACAATTAAAGAAAAAGTTAGAGAGGAGAGAATTATTATATACATATTTCGCTGCATTATGGATCCAGGTATGTTTTATTTATCTCACATTATAGATTTTAGATTTTGATTGGATGTGAAGATCACAATATTCAAGATCTTCTTCGTAATTATAAATTGATAAATCGTAAGAAAATTTTACACAACTGTGTCCAATTTACTAGTTCAACTTAATGATTTTATTTTATAGACTAAAAAGCAATTTTGTTGGGCAAATAAACACAATATAACTAAAAAAAATGAAGCTAGATAACAATAGGAATAATAAACAAGCCGTTAACTAGCAAGCAAGGATTTGAAGTTGTATTACACGAACTAAATCAATAATCAATAAGCAGAAATTGATATAATTGACTTTAGATGTAAAGAATAGCAGCTCAATAACAAATAAACACTCAAAAATATCAACAGCGCCATTAGGATCTTTCGAGCACGCATCCACAGAATTGACTTCCGCTTGTCTACATCATACTCATCAACTAACTTCAATTGATAAATTTATCCTTTCTCAGCCATTACAATGTGCAAAGATCACCAAATTATAAAATGAGAAGGCGAAAAGCACCAAACTCCAACATGAAAAAGCAACTAAGAATCAAATAAACGAAGACTGAACTATAAGATAATATAACAAATTAAGGTACTTCCAGAATTTTAAGGTTAAACAGTAGCAAATCAAGATACAATACTGAAAGTAGGGGAACATGTAAGTGTTCCAGATTAGGTAAGATCTCAAACCCATTCCAAGTTGTCCAAAAACTTTAGGACACAGAGGCATCGGCATCAACTTTATAACCAAAGCAATTCAGTCACACCGTGACGAGATGCCGAAAAGACCAGCCTCTGACCATCTCAGAAGGGCAGCTAAAAAAATGGATGCACTGAGTGTTGAAAATTTGAATGGAAAGAGGTCATCCTTTTCTCCATGATTGATGAGTAACGTTCGCTTTAAAAATCTATACTCGGGTTTATGTGTAGCGTTCTCATTTTAAACGATGATCTTGAGTGATCAAAATGCAGATTATATGAGATTAATGGCAAATTGAGTGAAACGGTTGACGTTTCGAATTAAGCAAATAAAAGCAATAAATGCTTTTGTTAAGCCATTAATCAGGAGTCTCATCTATATAGGGGTTGCCAGGAGAAAGTGAAGTTGAAGGTTTTCTTGGTTTCCACTTCATCTTTCCCACATATAGCCTTCCGGTGTGAGCTTAGTAGTTCGTAGACAACCTATACTTGGTTGTATCTATGGTCTTCATCGTTGTATCCTGGAAAACAGACGTGATGTAGGCGTATCTTTAAAAATACACAATATTTTAAAGATATTGTGTATTCCACAAGTCTCGTGATGTAGGCGCATCCAACAGTCTAATCAACTTTTATCTTGTGATGCGACCTTATCTTCTTCCAAGCCATAACGAAAAGTAATTGAGTCCCAAAATAAGAATTTCAACACCTCCATGACCCCCTGATATGGATATGCTTCATTTTGGATTGGAACGAGGCATAAAAGAGTTTCTAAAGGCTACCATGACCTACTCGTGGTCATCACCATGGGCGTGGATCATTTCATGGCTTAACACGGGACCTCCAGCATAGACCACACTCTGTCAGTGTTTCCCCACCACAGTCGTGATCCTCACCACAGCCTCACTGCGGACTAGTCCACAACTGTGGTTCCCACCACGGCCTAACCTTAGACCAGACCATGACCATGACGCGCTACCGTCAATATTTAGAATTTCATTAATATTTTATTATTAATTTTATTTGGTTCGAATTTTCTATTTTGTTTTTTAAAAAAATAGTTTTAAAATTTTTATATTTACTTTTCTATTTCGTTAAAAAAAAATTGTTCTAATTTATTTATTTTTTTATCTTTCTTACTTGTTAAGAAATTTCTATTAAAGTTAGTTTATTTTTTTTAGCATTAAGAAATCTTTCTCTTTCTAAGCCTATTTAAAGATAGGTTTAAACTCTTGTAACGCATAGATTGCTTTTTGATTAATAAAGTTTATTTTGATTTCGTTTAAACATATAAGTGGATCCTCTTTTGTTTATAAATTCCCCCTTCTCCTTTGATTTTCTATGCCCCCCTCTATTCTAATCTCACACATGGAATATTTTTAGCGCCACCCTGCTACCCCACCTACGTCACCTCGACGCTCCATTTTCATTTTCCATTTTTATTTTCTGCGAAAATGAGAAAACGCGTTTGGTTCGTGTTTTCCATCTCAAATTTCCAGAAAATAACAGAGTGTTTTCTGGAAAATTAGAAAACGAAAAATAATCATTTTTTATTTCCATTTTTGTTTTTCAAAAAATAAAAGAGCATTTTCTGGAAAACTAGAAAATAAAAAAAAAACTCGTTTTCTATTTTCTGAAAAAAGAGAGAATGAAAACAGAAAACAGAAAATTCTCTGCGAACCAAACGCCCCTGATTTTCTCTTTTCTGGAAAAGGGAAAATGCGCTCCCCAACCAAACACCCCCTAAGATTCTCACTAGCTCCCAAGCACCCATACCGCTTCTCACCGGCTTCCCGAGTGCCAAAGTGCTTGAACTTTCGCTCCTCACTCGGCGCGGTGATTTCCCGAGCACCAAGCACTCAGTCCTTCGCTTCTCACATGGCTCAGTGGTTTCCCGAGCACCACGGTGCTCGACTCGACACTCTGATTTCTTACTCGGGTGACAACTTCTCGAGCACCCACAGTGCTCGGCTCAATGCTCCGATTTCTTACTCGGGTGACAACTTTCCGAGCACTCACAGTGCTACCCTCAACGCTCCAATTTCTCACTCGGTTGACTACATCCCGAGCACTGATAGTGCTCGGGCTTGACGTCTGCTCGGTCATTTCACTTCTTAGCGTTTGTCGAGCAGACTTTCCAAGCAGCTTGAGTAGCTTCTCTACTTGACCACCTCTCCGACCCCGAGTGCTTCATGACTCGGTGGCTTCCTAGGTGGTCTTCACAATTCGGCTCTTCTTGCTAGCGCTTGACAGTCTCGATTTGTAGAAGACCAACTCAGCTAAGGACAACTCTAGAGTGGTCCTCTCTATAGATAAGTCTGAAATTGATTTGTTTTTGGATTCCCTTTTGTATCTCTAGGATATACAAAATTATAACAAACTTAAAACAGATTTGATAGTCTATTGTGATTATCACTGAACAAGTTAAGATAACAGTAGTAGCGGAACCTTTTCTCAACATGTGGTGACAACAGAAAATGATTTTCTACTTGACTATGCTTAATCTTACTCGATTTCTGATAGAAGAACCTCCTAAGGTACTTGAGGGCATGAGTGACGCCCAAACCTTTATTGTTGTGGAGATATAGAATCACTCGGAGTTTCTCTGTAGAAACTATATCCTCAATTGTTTAGCAGACACATTGTACAATGTATACTGCACAAAAAACTCGGCTAAGGAATTGTGGGAATCCTTAGATCGAAAATACCTAACAGAAGATGTTGGGGCCAAAAATTTTGTGGTTGGTCGATTCCTGAACTACAAAATAGTATATTTCAAGACGGTGATCAACCAAGTCCAAGAACTTCAGCATAAAATTCAGTCGGAAGGCATGATGTTGAGTGAAACCTTCCAAGTAGCTGCGATGATTGAAAATCTACCATCAGGATGGAAGGACTTCAAGAATTATATGAAGCATAAGAGGAAGAAGATGAACATCGAGAAACTCATTGCTTAATTTCGGATTGAGGAAGACAATAGGAGCTTTGAGAAACGGTTGTTCACTCAGGCTATTGTTAAAGCCAACGTGGTTGAGCACGGTGAAAACTCGAAATGGAAGAAATCAAAGTCTTTCAAACTGGAACCCAAGGGAGGCATCAACAAGAAGAAGTTTACTGAAAAGTACTTTAACTGTGACCGAGTAGGTCATAAGCCTTCAGAGTGCAAAAAAAAAAAAAGGAAGAGACCAACCTAAATGAGGTGGATGACCCCTATGCGATGAGATCCAAACTGAATATGATAAGCTCAAATCCTCGACAATGGTGGATAGATACTAAAGGTACTAGACATGTGTGCTAAAATAAAGAGCTGCTCCCCAACTTTAAAGGAGTTAGAGATGGAGATAAGTTGTATATGGGGATAACCTCGAAAATTAAGGGTCGTGGAAAAGTGATGCTAAAGATGACATCGAATAAGAAACTAACTCTAAACAATATGTTGTTTTTTCTGGATATTCAAAAGAATTTGGTGTCCAAATCTCTGTTAAGTAAACATGGGTTTAGAATGGTGTTTGAGTCAAACAGAGCTGTTTTGTCTAAGAGTGAAATGTTTGTGGGGAAGGGTTATCAAAGTGAGGGACTCTTTAAACTCAATGTAATTATCATTAGGTCCAAAATCAATAAAAATGAAAGTTTTTCTGTGTATATACTTGAGTCATCTATCTTATGGCATAGTAAAATAGGACATATTAACTACGATTCGTTGCATAGACTAATTAACATGCAAAGCATACAAACATTCCAAATAGACTCAAAACACAAATGTGAAATTTCATGTAGAACAAAGGATTAAACACGAAACAACAACTCCATATACTCCATAGCAAAGTGGTATTGCTGAGAAGAAAAATCATACTTCAAAAAAGATGATGAATGCTCTTTTATTAAGTTCTGGATTGCCAGATAATTTATGAGGAGAAGTTGCGTTGACC
The DNA here is from genome assembly GCA_025175895.1 of Wurfbainia villosa. Lineage (NCBI taxonomy): Eukaryota > Viridiplantae > Streptophyta > Magnoliopsida > Zingiberales > Zingiberaceae > Wurfbainia > Wurfbainia villosa. The sequence goes on along the minus strand of JAKLTH010000304.1, from coordinate 1,376,714 downwards.
GCTAATTATCTTTTAAATAAGATACCCCAGAAAAATATAGATGAGAGTCCTTATGAGTTATGGAAAGGGAGGAAGTCATCCTATAAATACTTACGAGTGTGGAGATGTCTTGTGAAAGTATTGATGCCGAATTTGAAAAGGGTTAAACTAGGACATAAGACTGTAATTGCATATTTATAGGATATGCACATAACAGCAGTTTCTGCCCATTTTTTGTATGAGTCTCAAATTTCAGAAATACAAAAAAACTCAATTATTGAATTGAGAAATGTCTCATTCTTTGAGCATGTGTTTCCATATAATACCCGAAATGATGCTAGCTCCTCAAAATGGGTATATGAAACACAAAAGGAAGAAGGAGATGATGAACTAGTTGAGGATGAGATCAGACGAAGTAAGAGAGATCGAGTGGAGAAATTCTATGGATCAGATTTTATCACCTTCATGATGGAAAGTGATCTCTAAAGTTACTCAGATGCAGTAAGTTCGTCTGATGGACCTCAATAGAAGGAAGAAATTACATTTGAGATTACTTCAATCTTGTAAAATCATATTTAGAAGCTAGTGAATCTTCCTCTCAGAAGTAAGACATTAGGTTGTAAGTGGATTTTCAAGAAGAAAATGAAATCAGATGACACTTAGAAAAATACAAGGCTAAATTGATAATTAAGGATTACTGACAATGAAAAAGCCTAGATTATTTTGATACTTATGCTTCGGTATCAAGATAATCTCCATTATGATGTTACTAGCGATTGCCTCTCTTTGGAATCTGGAATTACATCAAATGGATGTAAAAATCATTTTTCCAAATGGGAGTTTAGAGGAGGAAATTTACATGGAGCAACTTAAAGAGTTTTCTGCTCTAGGATAGGAAAACAGGGTATGTAGATTGATCAAGTCATTATATGGCTTGAAACAAGCTCCAAAACAATGGCATGAAAAATTTGATAATGTCACGATAGACAGTAGATTTAAAATCAACGAGAGTGATAAATATATCTACAGTAAAGACACGAAAGATGGCTTAAATATTTTATGTTTTTATGTAGATGACATACTTATTATTAGAAACAATGATAAGATAATTAAATCCACTAAGATAATGTTGAATTCAAGATTCGATATGAAATATATGAGTTTTGCCGATGTAATACTAGGAATTAAGATTCTTAGATACTCCGATCGCTAAAGGTGAAGGCATGAGCTTAGAAATGTGTCTTAAAACTCAGGAAGATATAAGGGAAATGAGTAAAGTACTTTATCCCAGTGCAGTTGAAAGTGTAATGTATGCAATGATGTGTACATAATCGGGTATATATTATGCAATCGGTCTGGTATGTAGATATCAAGCAAATCATAGAAAAGGTCACTGGAGAACAGTGAAAAGGATTTTTCAATATTTCAAAGGAATTGCGAACTTCTCTTTGTGTTATAGAGAAGATGATTTACGCTTATGGGATATTAAGATGTTAATTGGGGAGGCGATCTGGATAAACACAAATCAACATCAGGTTTCACTTTCTTGCTCAATGGTGAGGCCATCTCTTGAAGTAGTAAGAAGCAAACTTATATTTCTCTATCTATGATAGAGGTTAAGTTTGTGGATTGCTCAATAGCAGCTCAAGAGAGTGTTTGACTCCGAAGAATATTAGATGACTTAGAGATTGTAGTGGATAGTGGAAGGCCAGTAATGATTTATTGTTATAATCATACTGCTATAGCTTACACTCGAGACCCTAAATTTCATAGTAGAACAAAACACATATATAGACACCAGATATCATTTTGTGAGAGACATCATTGAGAAGAATGAAGTGATTGTCAAGTACATTTTAATACACAACATAGTGGCTAATCTCTTCATTAAACTATCACTAGAGACTCTTTTTTGGGACATAGAGAGTGATTGGGTTTTGACACTTAATGAAATTTCTCAATTTGTACTTTATTGACAACATTATTTGATCACACTTATATATAATGCACTTGTTATATATATGTTCTGTGATATAATATATATGTCAGACAGGTGAGATCAAAACTCTCACACAAGTGACCACCTCCAAGAGTGGAGATAAAACGATTTCTAGCTGTAAGAGATTTTGAGAGTAACCTTGATAAAATTTAAGTTGTCCTGATACGTGTTCAGGATGAAGTTATGTGTAATATGACCGATATGGATGCAGTCACATCAATGTTGCCTGTAAGTAGTCAGATTTGATATCTCGGATATCACCTACAATTTATGACATTGTCTTTGAGGTACTCTCTCTGAGATCGTTGGATAGAGTTTTATATATAGACTAAGTCTCATACTTTTGAGATATGGAGGAATAATATTGTGGCACATGTTTCATACCACGTGTGATAAAATGACTAGGGATAGTGGGAGTTATATTATTTGATATCCTTGAGTTCCACTGTGTAAAATTCGAGATCCTCTGGCTGGGATTTCATGTGCCCTTATGACTTTCAATTGTTTCTTGAGATATTGATTTAGTGTTTGCTACTTTAGTCTATTTATCAATTGTTTGAAAAATAAATTGAGATTTGAAAGCCAGATCTAAGAAAGCAGCTAAGTTGAGACTGATAGATTCGAATTTAAGAAAAGGAAGACCAATTGACAATGTATCATTATCTAATATTCACCGACTAATCTTTTATGTTTATCCAAAAATCGAGCATGATCTAGGAATTATTTTCTATGAGAAAAGTATGTAGCTCGATAAATATAATTAGTTTTGGATATGGGATGCAACGAGATATTATATCTTATGATATAATGACGACTACTAAATCATCATAACGAGTGTATTAAGCAGTTTTTGTTTGCAAGTGTACTCACAAGTTGCACGATGCCCAATCCTATATGAAAGTCTAGTAAGGTGATGTGATAGATCGTATGAGTTATATCTTATAAACGGAGGTGAAATACCCTTGTGTGCAAATAGGAGATGCTAATTATTGCCCACGTAGAGGCATTTAAGATATGAGGATAATGGGTATCCCATGTTCCATTAACTCATGACGCAAGTACATGTGCACAGTGAGGGGGAAGAAGAGAGAGCGTAGAGTTTTTCTTTCATCTTGTTGAGGAGAACAAGATACCCTTCATCTCACGTCATCGGATTGTGAGTTGAGACGTTATGAAACTGTGGTGATAGTTCATATTCGTGACTATCATTTGATTGTAAGTGGTTTGTGATCTGAGTTCACAGTTCCAAAAGCTTTCAGAATCATCGACCAACTGGGGTATATGATTTACAATCCCGCAAGTATTTCTTTTTTAGTTTTGTTACATAAACAAATTTCTTGACTAACAAACACTTTGCCCCTTTGAACTTATCAAAAGATTTAAAAAAATCAAAATAAGAAAAGGAGAGGAAATTCTTGGATTCATAGATTAGATAGTTAAAATTGTAAGAAGAGGAATCTGATTCTAATAATTGTAAGAATGCAAGGATGACTAGGTGCTTCCTGGCCTTCATTTTGAATTTAATTATGGAGGAGTGCAATCCTAATTAAAAACTTTCCTCGTAACTTAATCAACCTAAATAATGAACTTTTATCCTATGCCATCAATAGGTCTAAATTGGGCTAATTGCTGTGATTCACTTTCGTTGGCTCAAATGAGCAACTGCCCAATATATTAGTTCAACTGAGAATAATTTGATTTTATAGACTAAAACACAATTTTTGTTGGACGAATAAATTTAATACAAGAACATTTGTTAAAAACTATATTACTAGAAGAATTTATTGCTAGCTAACAAAGCAGGAATAATATGCAGGTCGTTAGTCAATAAGCAAGGATTTGAAGTGATATTACATGAACTACATCAAATAATCAACAAGCCGATGCGGTTGATTTGCATCGATCAACAAGCTAAGCAACAATCTAGTGATATTACATGAACTACATCAAATAATCAACAAGCCGATGCGGTTGATTTGCATCAATCAACAAGCTAAGCAACAATCTATATTTCAGGATATCAAAATAAAATACATATGCATCAATAAACTTTAGTAGAGCATTGCACAAACTCTTATTCAATAGCTATTTTATTCAAAAGAACTTCATATGCATCACTGAGGGAACACCTTGGATGATAAACTTTTAGTGAGCGGATCTTGTATGGTTGTCTCCTCTCTCCATCAAATAGAGATTTCAGTATTGTCATCTTAACACCTTTGGAAGACCGACTCTGCAGCACCATCTCTAGATCTTCCATCAGACAACATTCAGATTCGATGGCGATGTCTCTGAACTCGGGTCAAGGTTTAGTTTTGTCATCGTTTTATAGTTTTGTTTCATTTGCTGTAGATATGGATAATAATAAGATGTTGCGTGCATGAATCATTTCGTATTCATATGGTAATTAAAATATGCTTTAGATTCGTAATTTTCCAAACACCAACTGCTATTCTTAATACTTTCATTGAGGTCCCTGTTTGTGTTAATGAAAGAAATCTCTCTTCGTTTCACAAAGCAAGTCATTGTAGGAGACAATAGTTTCACCTCAGATATCTAGGTAACCCAAATTTCTCGTCTTACAATTTTATTATTTAGTTTTTATTTTATTCCCGAAAGATAAACATATTAATTGACATTCTTAAAGTGTGAAAATGTCCAGAACAACTCTCTCTGTGAAGCAGAGGGAGTAGGAAATCAGCTGTTAACTTTTAGTTAGTCATGACTTGTTAGTATAATTCATTTAGTGTCTGTGTCCCTCTCATTTTGTTAGTTTTTGTTTCGAGGTTTTTTCTTTTTCCATTTACTAGTTGTTTCTCCAGATAGCTTGTGTTGTTTGACAGTGAATTTTTTGGCAGAATTTAAAGTATCATATCATGCAAATAGTTCGCTATCTTAACATTCCCAACACCAATTAAGGACTTCGATGGGATCACATCCAACATCCATCCAGGTAATTTCATTTTTCCATCTGCATTTTACTATCCAAACATATAATGTTCTCATCTTTTTCTGTAACATCTATCCAAACATTCAGACAGTGACTGGTCGTCTCATAGTTTTATAATCTTTTTAGCCTAATAAGCATGTAATGCTTTTATCCTCTTAATGCCTAAAAGCTGTGGCTATGGTTTCAAGTGGAACGAAACTACAGTTTCCAAAACATAGATAAAACTTTTGATTTTGCATAGCTCTTCGAACGGAATGAAATTATAGTACGTTTCCAGTGGAATGATCACTCCATTGGTGCTGATTATTTGACTCCGTGGTTAGTGTATATAGATATTATATTATAGAATAATAGATTAATTCCTCATAAATATGAGAATGTCGTTCCTCTATGTGCTAATTACTAGTTTCAAGAGTCAAAGATCTAATGTGATTTATCTTTTTTACGATGAGTCCAAAGACGAACTGATAGAGACTGTTAGATTGACAGATTTCAATCTTTTGTATCAAATCATATATCATAGTGCTGATTATTTGAAAATAGTAATAGAATGAGGAAAATATATTGCTTTTCATGTTATATATTCCACTGTAAAATGCAGGAGTGGCTGCTGGGTTGGGTGGTTGATAGTTTATGACAGTGGATATATATATATATATATATATATATATATATGAGTAGGGTCACTAATTGAGCTCTAGCCTTGGATCTTTCAGGGTCCCTCGTAGCCCTACATGAATGAACTATATATGCATGAGAGAGGATGGCTCTCAGTACCTTTGGCATGGAGTAGAGCATATATAGTTTATTGACCTTGCTACAAATGAGAGTGGAAGCCAAGCTTTGCCTTCCATTAAGGAAGGCAGAATTTAATAGGATGTAGATCCTAGTAGTAGATCTTAGAGGTGGCGTGGCCTTATTCTCACTTATGACACTCCTGCAACACACAATTTAAAATGTTGATGGAAGAGCAGCAGTAGCATGCAGTTTGGATTGCGTGGGATCCAAAACTTCCAATGGAATCGAATAGGTGATGGCGCTCATTGGTAGATCCTCTCTCTTAGAAGAGTTCTAGGCTTGGCACACAGAAATTTATTAAATTATAGTTGAATCTTCTATGTTTGTATGATATAAAAATTATTAAAATGAATGTAATTAGATGAACAGCTAGCTCCTTTGTGTCATCCATTTACATATATTCCACTCACATTTTTCTCACTTATGTATTTTCTGCCTATTGGATGTCAATCATCGATCCACTCTCTAAATACTAATATCATAGACTAATTATATCATTTTTTTTCTTTCCCTTTCGACTTTCAAGAAAACCAAACCATTCCTCCAAAAGAATACAAAGAGAAATAAATTTCCTCATTTTCCTATAAACTTATTTGCTTATTGTCTTCTTTACTCAGTGGTAGGCACCACCACCTTCCACGGTTTCACCATGTTTGTGTTAAAACGTTGTATTGTCTCGTGACTGATCTCGTTGAAGTCCATGAGATGGAGCTATTTGCTCCTTCCTAATATACTAGTAGGAGACAAATTTCACACTACAACTTGACTTTGAGTTCACTGCCAAACGTTAGTTTCGACCAAAATGCTGGTGGATCATTTATTAGAGGAGCTGAGCTGGAGATCACAGGTTGAATAAAATAGGTATTCCAAGAATTACGTTGCAAAAAGAAAGGAATGAATTTCAATTGCAACATAATAAACTCTTTAAACACCTTTACAGCTATATGGATTTGCTAACTTGGATGGAAACCAATGCCGTGCTACGTACCAAAGTGAGCAAAACGGAAACCTAATTAACATTACTTAACAGAACAAAATTTCTATCAATATGAATTTACTTTAACATCTTCACAGTTTCTGGATTGGGTTGAATTTATCTTCTTTTACTAACCTTTTTTGAGATGGCACCTGTCGCAGCATAGTTAATGGGTTTAGAATCAAATAATAGTAAAATGCCAATGCTTTACAAGGAAGGAGGCATCTCCACAACACGTTGTGGACCAACTTCAAGACAGCAGTCTGACTTTTGCTACCCTTGTTAGCTGTCAGAATATTTCCAAGTTGTAATAGTCAAACACAAGTAGAAAAAAAGAAAGGGAAAAATGGTGATGGGTACCCTACACAATCAATGCATCCAGAAACAACTACAAGGATCGAGTCACCACTTATTAGCAGTGAGCATTTATTGTGAAACCTAAATCTTCAAGCTTGGGGACCATAACACTCGGTTTTATGCTGAGATATGTGAGAAACTATTGGAAGTCGTAGCCAATAAAATCACCAAGCAATACACACTACATCGGTATATCAATGCATTGTAGAACAAATTTCAGACAGTTCTGCGTTTTTTAGCAAACGGTTGTAACCGGCATGCATTGTGGAAGATTGGAAGTCGAAAAAATTCATAACGTTGTTTTATTTCATAGAAGTGGTAGCACATCAATGCAACAAGGAAAAAAAAAATCAATGAAGGCCTTCCCCCTTCCATCCTTCCCACGCCTCCCATCTTCAGCTTCCAATGTTCTATGCGTATGCTGTATATACATGCACTGAACGACCAGCCCTTCACTACTCGAAATGCAGGTAGAGGTATGTAGGGAAGATAAAGGTGGAATGACAAGGAATGTGATTGGGTATATTAATGGAGCAGAAAATGGTAGGAAAGAATGAGTAAAATGGACAAGAAGATGAAGCAAAGTAAAAGTAAAGGTAGGAAAATTTGAGCTCCTTTTTTTAGACTCGAGTTCACTCTTTGACACAAAACAACTATTTTGTATCTCAGTTCCTAGATTAAGTTGTGTGAATTTTCCAGGATCTATCAAAATCGCTTCTGTCACCTTAAAGGCTGTAGTGGCTCACCGACGACTCCAACATTTGTTGGTTGGGGCAAATTATCTCCTTGACTCTTCTTCCATTTTTGTAGATCTTGAATGTAGGGACTATCCTTACATTCTCAGCCTTTGCAACAGCAGGACTACGGTTGATATCAACCTTTGATGCAAGAAATCAATGCAATCAGAAATCAAACAAAAAGAAAGTCAACAGAAGAATGGGATGCAGGACCCAAGATATCACCTTGATAAAGTTTGTAGATGGATGACGACTGCACACAGCGTCAAAAAAAGAGGATAGTTGAGTGCATTGTGAATTTAAAGATGCCATGAAGTAGGCGACCGAAGCTCCTGAAATAATAAAGCCAACTTAACAAAGGTCAACAATGCAAAGTAAACAATAGAACTAGTAATCAATAGAAGTGAAAATTGAAACTGACCAGGTAATGATACTGCTGCTTGGTATTGTTGCACGCTAGTAACTTCCTCAACATCTCCACCAAATTTCAAGTTAGAGACATCCTCACCACGTGAAGTCTTTAGAGCAACCTGGGCATGGAATAAGGCTTCAGCGACATCATTGTCCCCTGGAAGTTCTTTCCTCAGTGCTTCATAATCTCGTACAGCTTCAGCCCAGAGCTCAAGCTGATTATGATGTAAGACAAGTGAACAGAGAAAATTCTCAATCTTCAAAAGAGCATAATAATGTCGATGAAGTAAGATGAGATGATGTGTGACAACCTTGACATAGGAATCAGCTCGTCTGAGAAGAGCCTTAGTGTAGTTAGGTAGGAGTCTCAGAGCTGCATTGCAATCGTCCACAGATTTAACCCACTGTCTAAGCTTCGAACGGCAAGCTGCTCTGTTGCACAGAAGTACCGGGTTTGAAGGACAGGACCTCAGTCCTTCCCCATAAGCTGTGCAGGCCTCTGCAAAATTTCCAGACTTAAAGAGCTCATTCCCCTGAGCCCGAGCTCTCGCTACTGATCTTATGTTGTTTAATGCTGTTGTCACTTCTACACACCCAACATCTATCTGCCTGGCCTTTTCTGCAGCTGTTACTGCATTCTCAAACCTACCATATCCATTTTAGTTTCGTGACCCAAGAAATGATGTATTGTATGATATGGAACTTTGAAATAGCCAACTTACCTTCCCAATGCCATATCAACTTGAGCTTTAACAATATAGAAATAGGAATGGGAAAGCATACCAAAGATTTTGGTAGCTGGGGCTACGTGGATTGAATCTTCAATTTTAGATGTGGTCAAGTTTGTGTCAGCCTCATGAAGCTGATGAAGGTTGAGGAGAGCTTCTGCCCTCAACGCAACAAACTGCAACATAAATTAAAAAGTTAACGACATTAAATTTCCATCAGAATGCAGGATAAATATATAATGTGAAGAATTCACCAGCAAAGAAGAGTCTGCTCCTGCAGCAATTGCAGTATCAGCTTCCCTTAGTGCACTCTTCCAATCTCCTATCCTCCTTGCAGCTTCACAGAACCCCAAGTGTCTCTCTAGTTCTTGCAGCTTCTGCAACTCAACAGGATCGGGTGGATGTCCGGACAAGAAAAGCTGTTTCCTTCCAACTTCAACAAGTCCTAACCTGTAATAAAAAAAATTGCTTTAGAAAAGGTCTCATATCTAAAACCAAATGAAATTTGAGAACGAGGCAAAGGCAACCATGAAGAAAGTGTGAACAAGAGTTTGGTGAAAATATCATGATGGCAAAATGCGTGTACTATAGTTTCAAGTGGAATCTCAATTTGATCACTGTGCTAACCATGAAAGATGTCTAAACTGAGTATCCATGTGATGCATTGCAAAAGGTCACTCAAACATGATAAACAATGTCTATAAACGAGTAAGAAAACACTGAAACTCTGGTGAAGGAACATGCATCACAACTATTTCTACCAGACCTTCACTCAAATCAGTTTAAGTCAAGCTCTAAAAAAAACGAGGCAAACAAAACCCTAATCCCAACAGGATGACGAGATATAAATAAAAAATTACTTGCATTATCAGTGTCGTCAGTTGAAAACTAACAATATTATAAACAACAAAAGGAATCAACAGAAACCAATACCTTTAGGATGAAATGAACATAAAACAGAGGAGATCTATCGAACACAAGGACCATAAGTTTGGGCAAACCATCCCAAAGCTTCAAAATCAACCACAAGGAAATTGTATGCGAAGTAACTGAAAACTAACAATATTATAAACAACAAAAGGAATCAACAGAAACCAATACCTTTAGGATGAAATGAACATAAAACAGAGGAGATCTATCGAACACAAGGACCATAAGTTTGGGCAAACCATCCCAAAGCTTCAAAATCAACCACAAGGAAATTGTATGCCAAGTAACTGAAAAAACATCAATTGGGTACACAAACCTGACCTTCCAGATCATATTCTATAGTTTAGGAGAGCAAGGAGCACGACTGAACTGGAAACAAGTTAACTAGAACACTTCCATCGGTACAACTACTAACCGTATGTATATAGATGCTAGCCGATGCTGCCCCCGCCCGTTTGTCGGATCCAATCGGACTGCCTCCTCGCATTCTCTTGCCGCTTCTCCAACCCTGCCGAGCCCCACAAGAGCTGCCGCACGATTGCTCCGGCATGCAGCATTTTTCGGGAAAATGGCAATCGCTTTATCATAAAGGGCAAGAGCATCTGCATACTGCCCCTTCTTGTAGAGCTCATTCCCGGCCTTTGTTAGTTCCTCGGGATCGATTCTGCACATGCCTCTCCTTGGGTTCGAAACTTCCAATTTCTCTCTGCCATCAACTGCACCCCGGATTACGCTTCCGTGGCCATAGTTCCCAGTACCTGACCCAAGCACATCGCTTCTTGGCGTCGTCCTCTGCATCATTCCGGTCTTCCCGATCTTCCCTGAGGGGCAGATGTTGCCCGCAGGAAGCACATTGGCGATGGGAGAGCTGGCCGTGCTACTACCGCCGCCACCTCCGCTACTGCTACTGCTACTGCCACTGCCGCCGGCGTAGATCTGCGGCCCAGAACCCGACCGACGGTGGAAGGAACTTCTCACATTTCTTAATTCCATGGATATCGGGCTGGTTTCACCGGAGAGCTCGCCGGAGTGGCTCCGCTTCCCGGCGCCGGCCACAGCGGCGCCAGGATATGAGACCAGAGGGGCAACGGAGGCATGCGTCAAGGTCTTTGCTGAAGCGGATCCAGAGGAACTAGAGCAGCTGCTGCTCTGGGATGGGTTGCGAGGCCGGAGAGGGGAGACGGGGGACCCGAGGTCGGGAAAGTCGGGCTTGTTCTCCTCCACGTTGAGCGCGGACTTGAACCTTTCGACCACGGGCTGGATCCGGCCGGGAGACAACGAAACTGAACCGCTTCCTTGCTCTGGCCGGCCTGTCTCGCCGGCGCGCGACATCTTGGCGGCCTCGTTGCGTCCGCTTCAGGTATCCCGTCCCACCTCCTGCTTCCTCTTCCTCCCCGGCAACTCTCACAGTGGCAATGCCTACAGAAGAGAAGCAACCACCACCAAACAGTACAAGAATCTCTCAAGGAGAAAGAAATGCGAGATCTCGAAATGGGAAAACCAGAATAGGAAAGTAATGGAGAATCCGGTGATCTCAGCTAGAGATCAAAGAATGTGAGTAGCGTCAGATCGGACAACGCATGAAGAGCAACAAGAAGAAGGAGAAGAAGCGGAAGGAGAATAGAGAAAAGAAGGGAAAGAAAAGAACAGTGTGGGAGCAGGAAGCAAATAATTTTATTTATTTATTTATTTATTTTTGTCTGTTAACGAGTTCACCTCCCTGCGCCGTGACGTGTCAAAAAATAAAAACAATTTTTCTGACTATCGTTTTATTATTTTAAATAATATTTTTAGTCGGGTCCAAAAATCGATCTCCCACTTTCGAGTTGATCGCTGATTTCCATGACTAAAGTGCTTAACAAAATCGCAACTTTTAAATTGCTCGTGTGTAAATTTTAGAATTTTGTCTCCGGATGACGCGTTGATAGGTTAACAGATAAATTTATATATTTCGAAGACGATTTAAAATTTTATTTCAATTTTATATAATTATTTATTATTTTATCAATCATATTCACAAATATGATTTTTTTTATGATTTATTTTCTGCCAAATTTTAGAGGGCCGGAGCGAGGGAACGTCATTGACAGTGCTAATTTTCTTGCACAACAGTGTGTAAATTTTAGGGTGAGAATTGAGGGTGTTTAGGTAATTAAAGGGGGTGGGAAGCAAAGGCAGTAGCCATGTGCCGCGATCCAAGTGCCAGCTGGCTCATTGAGATTTAACGGAGCCCGAATCCCTCCATCTTCCGCCAGCTAAGCACTTCGCGGCTCCACCCGCGGTGATTCGGACGGAAAATTCTTCCACGGCTGATCAGACCGCAGCCCATGGGCCCTGATGGACTGATCTTGTCGCTTCGCTCCGTTGTGGTATGTTTTTCCTTCAAATCGATTAGTCAAAAAGATCCGTTGACTCTATGAAAATTGTTTATTCAGACTAAATTTGATAAATACTCTAGCGATTCGGTAATCTAATATCATAATTTAAAATTTAATCGTATGAGTACTTTATTGCTGCGAATAACAGACTCAACTGGAGTGATTTGATAAGGGAAAAAAACACGAAGATACATGAAAATCTAACGGATAATATGAAATGAAAAAAAAAACTGAGATGATTAAATTGTATCTTTAAATTAATGCCAGTTGATTCCATTTTATCTTTAAATTAATGGCCGCTAGTGTTACAAAAGTACTTTTGTATTTTCAAAATTTTGGAGAGAGGAAGATGTAACTCTGGTTGAGTTATATTGGCTCACACGGTTGTTATAAGAATTGTCATATTATTAGTTCCTCTCAAGTTGTCTTTTTAATTGAAAAGAAAGATAAATATAAATATAGATTATCTTAAAAAATTTGAACGTTCTAAAGAATTGATTTTCATTTGAATATAAATTTATAAATATATAATAGTTAGGATGGATTTAAGAGTTTCTCATTATTTATACGAATATCCTACCACTAGATCATAGTGCAAGGATTTACTCTGATTATTTATACGAATGTCTTACCATTAGACCATAGTATAAGAATTTACTATTTTATAAAAAATTGAAATCATAAATCTAACGATCTCTATCGACCTGTCCAATCATTATGGAGAAAATAAATCATCATGAAAAATTCTATAGATTTTGACATGGTGAATAAGACACATAAAAATTATCTAAATTCATAAAAAAAAATTTAGATCTCTTCTAAAATTAATATATATCATTTTTATAAATATCATCGTATTTTAATCGTTATGTCTTCTATCGCGGAGATAAAGATTTACTGAGAAGGAGATGGATATCCACATTGATTACGCCATTCAATTCCAAAGTATTAATTGGGCAGTGAGCGACATGCGACTTAATCAGTCAATGTCCCAAATTAAGGCAGCACTCGGGTTGTTCTTTCGTCTCCCTCGCCACGTAGAGGATGTCAGTAGAAATCTTCGCTGTAACTCATACCGAAAATAATGAAATCCACGTCGCAACCTCATCGTTAAAGCTGACGTCTCCTCGATTGAGCACCAGCAAGCCGAGGATGGAAGTCAGAGGAACGGCGTGGTGATCATCCACGCTCTGCTGCCGAAATGTACGGGAAATGTCTGGTTGAGCACGAAAGGACCGGGACTACTCCTGCAGCTAGCTAACGCGCATCTGCTCCAGGCCCATGCATGCAGCGCATGGTGAACCGGAATTGTCAGAAAACTTGGCTTCGATCACAAGGCAAACAACGACAAGTTTCAAAATGCACTCATCGGTCGATCTTTGCGGGCATCTCGAAATCCACAAAACTTGAATTTTATAGGCATTCCCAAACGCACTCCTTTTGTATTTCTCCACCGCGAGAACACCCAAAGATTAGCAGTTACAATTGGAGTGACCATACAAAATGGAAAACTATACCAAATTGCGACTTACTCGAGCAAAAACTCCCATGAAGAACAGAATGGGCACGGCACCAACATTGAAAACCCAAAAGCAATTCCAATTTTGATCATAGGACTAGATAAAAAAATATTAACATTTTTTTTTTATCGATTACTCATTTGTTAGATTAGTTAATTGACTCAATCTTTATCCGAGCAGTACATGTGAACTTGCATGGGTGGCCGTGAAGGGACACGTGAAGCCAAGCTCGACGCGCAACAATGGAGGTAGCGAAGATGGTCATGATGACGATGGTTGTTGAAGATTTTGCAGTGTGGCTGCTAGCGACTAGGGAGATGATTCCCATTCCAATGGGTGTCAAATGATAGCCAATCCATTCTTCTCTGCTGCCTGATTTGTTTCCTACTATATACCATATTCTTCCTGTCGAGAAAGACTAAGACCTAGTTTTCAAGAGCTGAGCCTAGATCATAACGTGACCTGTGCAGAGGAGCGATCTGCAACTGACGGTACGGTGCAGCAGAAATCAAGCCAACGAATGGATAAGCCTCGGTTCGATCGACTTGAGAGAATGCCTCCATACATCCACGAAATGATGATGAAAATATGTCTGCATGTGAGAGTTGTCATCACAGAATGATTGGTGGTGCAGTCTCTGATGATGTGAGATTAAAGATGAGTTTGGGTTTCACAAGTTTTTTTTCACATAGCATATGCAGCCTTGTGAGCCAAGGCAGTAAGCTAATTTTGACTTCCCGAATTCCGAAAACTAACTAATTTCATAAACATTATTGATAGGGAAAAGACTGCGGACTGAACCCATAGAATAAACAGGCTGCACAGCATCAAGTTTCAAAATCCTATTAGGAGTGACTTCTGAAGTTGAGAACTCAGGAGCGTCAGGACTCTCTGGAGCTTTAGGAGTGAGACATTCGGACGGAGGAAGAGTTCCGGGATAGCCACTTGAGAGTTCTAGAAGTTGGGCACTCGAGATATGAAATTTGGACTCGGGGGTTCTAGAAGTCCGGCACTTTGACACACGAAGGATCCTGAAGTAGGCACTTGAGGGTCGGACGTCGAGTGTGTCGAGGGCGAGGAATTCAGCACTTGGAGACAGGAGTCGTCGGGGAATCACAGGAATTGGGCAATGCAGGAAGTCGGAGCTGAGAGAAGTCGGACACTGAGGACCACAACAGAGAGTCCTCCAAACAATTGTCACATTTGATCTCCTAATCGTCTCTTTCAATGATAATTTGTGTATATGTGGCTCGTATTCTCTAAATCAATTATCCTCTAACAGTCCAATAAAGAGCTCCACTAGGAATAATCCGAGCTGGTTAAAGGCAAAAGGGTGCTTATATAAAAGCCGATGGAGGTAATATGAAGGAGGTTGTCTCTCTCATTTTTTTTCTCTGCATGTTACATTCAACACTTTATTCTCTTCTTTAGTTTAATTTAAACATCGAAAGGTTGTAGACAACGAGAGAGGTCAAAAAGTGACCGTATCAGTTGAGAATGAAACATATCCAACTCCGCCATCTTCAATTGAAATAGACAATAAAACAAAACGTGAGAAAGAGGAAGTTTTAAATAACCAAAGACAATGACAATCCTGACCAAAAGCGGAAGACATTAAGAGTCAACTAAACCAAAGAAGAAAGGAGAGGACACATAGCTCACTTGGGCAAAAATACTGAAATTTGTCGAAGGAAACTAAACTACACCAGATAGAAGAAAGAAGGCAATGGCGAAATTGGAGAAAGGTAACAGGCTAACAGCAAGCGATGAGAAAGCGACATTATATACATTGAGGTAAAAGAAGCGAGAGCACGGGAGAAGAGTGAAGGATACACAACCCTAAGTGGATCTCGTTGTGGGCTCGCGGGCCTGTCTCGATAACAACGATCCACTGACGATCCAATAAATGATCTGACTACTTTGAGATAGAGAAAACCAATGATATTGATACCTAAGGAAAAGACTAATAATCAAACCCCTCAAATAAATCGATCGCACAACACCAAGGTCCAAAACCCTATTAGGAGTACCAAAAGTTGAGAATTCAATAGCGTCGGGACTCGGGAGCTCTAAGAGTCAGGCACTCGGACATACGGAGGGTCTCGGATTAACCACTCGGGAGTTCTGGATGTTGGGCACTCGAGACATGAACCATCGAGCACTTGAGCACACAAAGGATCTTGGGGTAGCCACTCGAGGGGGCAGACGTCGAGTGTGTTGAGGACAAGGAATCCGACACTTGGAGGCCGAAGGAGTAAGGGGATCACAGTAGTCGGGAATCTGACAACGTAGGAAGTCATGATTGGGAGAAGTCGAACATCTGGAGACACAACAGAGAATCCTTTCAACAATTGTCACATATGATCTCCTAACCGTCTCTCTCAATGATAACTTATATATACATGGCTCATCACATGGAGATTCTTTAAAATAGTTATCCTTTAACAATCTGGCAAAAAGCCTCACTAGGAGATAACCCAAGCAGATGAAGGGGAAAAGGGTGCTTATATAAAAGTCGATGGTGGTAATACGAAGAAAGCTAATTCTTTTTTTTTTTGTCTTTTTTTCTACATTCAGTATTTTATTTTTCTTTTCCAATCTAATTTAAGAATTGGAAGATCGTAATCGGAGCGTGATGGTAGTCTAACTTATATTAACTTTGATAGTAATACTTATGTTAACTTTGATAGAATTACTATTGTATTGAAAATCCAATCTCTTCCAATGACCTGGCGAAAGAGACAAAAAAAGAAAAATGTGATCGTATCAATTATGTTTTAGAATAAATAGTTAGCGGGGCAACCAAGCTCAATCATAAATGATGCACAGATAATCATGCCCCTAATTTACAAATATTGGTGAACAAAAAAAATGCTTAAAATAAGAAATAGCGAACTGCTTTTGTAACCAAGGAAAATCAGATGCAATAATGCGTATCTTGCCTGAAGAATTGAATTAAATTCACGTCATAGTGTAACTGACGTTAACGTAAGAATTCTGGAGTAACAAGAAAACCTCTTCTGAAATGCTACTGTTGCTAAATTTGTTGACGGGTACTAATTAAGGATTTATGATGTCTGAACTTATATTTTTAGATCAAAACCAGCAGTACTTTTTGCCAACGACAAGATAATGGAAACCATCAAACGCCATACATGACACAACAATTTTTCAAAACACAAACCAATTTCTGTCATGCATTTCGTAGAACGAAAAAAAAAATTCAGAGCAAACTATAGTGGTACCTCCAAATTGTAGAATATCTGTTCTCTCTTGCATTAAAAGATTTATGTTTTTCAATCGGAATGATCGGGTCCAAGAAATTGACAGGTTACCCATTTGCTGAACACAACAAGAATCCAGTCACGCTACTGCTTTTTGATTTTGATCATCGTAACTTTCCACAAATATTTTGACCAAGGAGAATCAAGGAACAAAGTCAAAAAAACAAAAAAAAAAAGTATAGATTTCAGTATTATAGAGGGTACCATTCGACTACTTGTCTCATAAAATCATAGTTTCATCCATTTTTAAGTGACATGTAGATGATGCAACTAGGGGATTTAAAATAGTACAGCATGACCAATCAATATGCAGAACAACAAACTCAACACTTGTTTTGCAGGCTTATCAAGTTAATATATATCAATTACAAAGTATTTGGGAGCTTTATATTATTACAGTATAAGCTTTAAGAACGATCTCAGTAGCTAGCTAGCCAAACACATTCCAATGTGAGATTAAATCAGGGTGAACCGATAAGGACAGATCTTTACGTACTGTCATAGTGTCATCAGATCAGCCATCAAGCCTTGGCTGTTTTTCTTCAATCTTGCTAGATAGAATTAATAAGGACAAAAAAACACATAAATGTGTTATCCTTTAGCATGTATCGTCTTAGAAAAGGATTGTTAGCTAGTGCACTAATAGGGTCGTAGTCGTACCAATAGATCCTACCTCAACATACAAATGTCACTTATTGATCCTTGATCTCGGCCATGATTATGGCAGCTCGTGGGAATTTGTAGGATATTCAATGAAGTGCAAAGTCATGTTATGGACATGACAACGAACATTTCGCAGGACAAATTGTTTCTGTGGACCAATTCATCCCTGTAACCCCATGGTTTGGCAGGTTTGGGAGGGAGGATTGATCATCCATTCAACGTGGGAAAAAAAAAGAAAAGAGAATTATTAATGAGGGCCCTTTTCATGATCACGCTACTTGCTGAGGGATTGAAATGCAAGCTGTGCCTTGTCGCCAACGAAGTTTCAAAGATAGCAATGTACAATTTCCATTGTGTTTTTCCGTGATTTAGATAGCTCTGCAGTCCTTTCTCCGTCCCACTTTTCAAACTAATGAAACCTGTTGTAAAATCCAAAAGCTCACCAACATCAAGGCGAAGAAGACAAGTCCACAGACTATTATTTTCTCTCTGTCTGTCTGTCCTTGTATGGATATATTTGGGATCCAAATGCACAGGTAAATGGCTGATGAACGACTACAAGCATATTTCAACAGGACAAAAGTTTCAGGG
Source organism: Wurfbainia villosa (assembly GCA_025175895.1). Taxonomy (NCBI): domain Eukaryota; kingdom Viridiplantae; phylum Streptophyta; class Magnoliopsida; order Zingiberales; family Zingiberaceae; genus Wurfbainia; species Wurfbainia villosa. The sequence continues at coordinate 1,358,413 of JAKLTH010000304.1, read as the reverse complement.
AACAAAGGACCAACTCACAGCCTGCCCATTGTTTTTAACCGTCATTCCAATCTATCCATGCGTAAGCAATAGGATTATTTCATGTCATGGACGGGCTATCTAAGACCAAGCAGAATAATCATGCTATTTTTCAGGTGAAAGAAAAAGTTGATTCAGTTTAAAACCACTGAATTGATGAATGAGCTGATTAAGTTTTATTGCACGAAAGCCAGTTCGGATATGAGCATCGTTCAAAAAGAAATATGCTGAATTAATGTTATCTAGAATATAAGGGAAGGGACTGCTAATTCTAGTAGAATTTTTACTATCAAAAATAGAGAGAGACAAATTTCATAATTGGACCACAAATGAAGACTAAGTTAGACTTGTTGAAAATTAAACTTGATCTCAAATAAATCAAAAGAAAATAATAAAAATAATTGTTCATAGTGGTATGGTCATTCAGCCGCATAGCCGAATGAATGTTTTGGTCGTATGGGTTTTAGCCATACAGTCAAATGATCCAATAGTCATGTTGCTCACTCACTGCAAACAACTACAACGCAGTCGAGCAACGAGCAACAGTCGCACTCAAACAACATGTGATGCTTGAACTCTCATCACTTGTTAGAATAGACGTGATGCCCTCATTGCACATGCATATGAATACTGTTTTTTTTTTTTTTTCAAATTCGTTGGTCTTCAATAAAGGCACAAGTCCACCTAATCGAGCCAAGAAGCAAAGCGACGGGAAGAGAAAGCTTAGCCGAGAAGTTCAAGGCCAGACTGGAGCTAATTGGATCGACGACAAGGAATTCCAACAGCAATATTGATGATAAATAGTAGTTAAAGCAGTACTCGGGAAGCTTAAGGCCAGAGATCAAACTTAATTGGAAACGGATTTACATTAGCACTAAAATTCTACATTCAAATATTAACTGGCACTGAAGATTATGCACTGAGGAGGACTCCTATGATCAAAGGATACATGAAAAAATACCTGAGAGGTGAGGTTCACAAATCACAAGCAAGTTTTAGTTTTCGTAAGCAGTGCTGAAGTAACATCTGGTAACATTCATGCACAAGATCTGCAAAACCTTGCTGTTAGACTGGCTGACGCAGCGTGGTGCCTTAAACTGGCTCAAAGCAGCCCCAAGCCCAACATAATAGTCTAAGATCATATCGAATGTTCCTTTACGCACAATACGAAGTTCTAGAGGTCCAATGGCACTGACCTTTCTGGAACTAACATAACCAGCATCAGCAAACGATAGGTCTAAGCAATTGCAGCAGCTATGGAGAATGTCATCATTTGAGACTGAGCTTAGCTCCCAAAAGATCACATAGTGTCCTGGCTCTGTCGAGGTGTCTACGTGGCTAGTGAAATCCACAACCTCAATATTTTCCTCAGCCAAAAGCTTGGCTGCTGCTTCAACCGACAGCTGAAGGTCTTTCTCAGTGTTCTTATCTATGTTAATGCTGAGCATTAGGCTTCTCCTGCGAATGAACTGAAGCTCCGGTGTGCAGTTGTAAAAGCCAGTTACTCTGACAACATCGCCCAACCTATACCGATACAAACCTGTCACAGATTGCACATCGATCAACGATACGTACAAAATTTTAGGCAAATGTCAAGAAATGTGTCAAGGAGCTAGTAAACTTGGCTTCACTGTGATTCTGATGGAGTCCAAGAACAAGCACATAACAACATCAATTTTGAGATGAGAAACATCAATGTTGCATCATTAATGCAATGTTGAAGCTATGAATAGGAAAATAAAGAAAGGCAGCCAATTCAGAAGTCTTGTTTGTAGCTGTCGAGTTATTATTGAATGGAGAATGCGAGCTAACAACTAACAAAAGGTTGCATCAGTCAAGAAAGTCACAGCCATGAGGAAATATTAGTGTAACTGGAACAGTTAGTTGGTGAAACATTTGTTTAAACACTGTTAAAATATTAATGGATTCCTGAAAGAATCCAGATCCAAATAGTACCAAAAAAAGTAAGACCTTTAATCATGATGTATGGACAGTCTGTAGGAAAAAAAACACAGAGGTAGCATGTTTTTATGCAAATCTCCAAACATGTCTGACCCCCTCACCCACCCACATAAGAGAATTTGGAAGCCAACTATTCCATCATGACCAAACCTTATTGAAAATATGTCCTTGAATCCTTTTTCCAATTACCAAGCCTAAAACCATCAAATTTGCCACCAAATTGAATATTATTCATTTATAGACCATGAGGCGTCAGATAATCAATCAAATTTGTCCTTCCATGATTGATGCATTTATTTTCCCTGAAGCTCATGTACTTGTGCCTAAAGAAAAGGGTTAAAAAGTAATAAAACAACTGGCAGTTGGTTGGTCAATCCGAGGGCAATCTCAGTTTGATAGCTGGATATATTAGGATTTATTTGACCAATTGATCCGACAGATATTGCACTTCTCTCTCTCCATGTTGCGAGGATAAGAATATCCCTATTAATTAGCCCCCAGGGCTAGCCCAATTGATAAGTGCAAAGGGGCAACTCTTAAGTGGGCAAGGGTCAATTTCCGGGGAGGTCATGACTCTGGGCCATCGACAGACCCTCTCCTTTGCACTTGCCACCTGGGTCCTGATTTACCTCCTCCACCGGTAGGGGCAGCCGGAGGGAGCCGCTAATGTGGCGGTTCCACATTTTTTTTTTTTAAATATCCCTATTAATTCGGATGGTAAATACATGTAGAATTTCTCCAAGGAAATAAGGGTCAATCCCCTATTTATGTGGGTGTGTTGCTTTCCATACGATTTATCAATAGACTTTGAGTCAAAAGCTCTCCATAATTTACCTCTCTGATAGGAACCGCTAGGTTGGTTGCCCAAAGAATATCCCTGTCCATAGTTCCTAGATCGATGTTATTAACTAAAAGGGTCCTTATCTTAGCATAGTTTAAATTAATATATTACACTGAGTCGCTGACCTGCTTCAATCTGTCCTTTGCAACTAAAAAACTTAATTGAGTATTAGCAGACAAATGCAAAAGAAAATTGGAAATAGCAAAAGAGATATGTAGATGAAAGATGATACCTGCGAAATTGGTAATGACAACTTCATATTCTTTGTCATCCTCGACTTCGGTGAGGCCTACAGGCTCTGCCTCTTTGTAGTGAATGGATGTGAGACTACTCTCCAACTCCTGCGTGTCAAGCTTCTCCAAAGGAATGAACTCGAAGTAACCGATATTGGGAAGCACTGCAAAGGTAGCCAACTCTGGAGGCAAACTAGGATTCACATTAGCACCAATCCATCCTTCTGAAGAACCATAATCAGCACTCATAAGGGGCAGGTTCCCTGCATAATGCCTTAGTTTCTTCAAGTATGGCTCCATAGACCCAGTCATAGTGCCATAGACATACTTTGCATTAGGCCAAAGCTCTGGAATCACACCGTACCAGTTGCTTAATCCCACACACTTTTTGTAAATGGAGTCTGCCAGACACGGATTGGGGACTAAAATCTTAGAAACAGCCTCGCGAACAGATGGAACAGTGATTCTGCTCGAGAGAACTCCTTCTCTAATATCTGTGCAGATTTCCTCCCACACCTGCTCAAAAGTTCGAAATGAATGAACAAGGCTGTGAGCAAAGGTGGAAGATATCAACTGCACTTCATCCGAGTAAATTAGCCCGCATAGGAGGTGGCAATACAAGGACTGTTGGTAATCTGAACCAAATATAACTTCATCAGGGCTTGTACACTGAGATTGGATATCCTTCATGGTGCGTTTGAATTGTTCACTTCTGTACACATTGGTTGTTGCTGTTGTGGCTGTAAGACCTCCTTTAGTTTTGACCTGTTTGCTGCCGTAGATGAACTGTAAAGCTTTTCCATCGCTTATTGGATACTCTCTAAGAGAGACATTCAGTTATCAGAAAATCTAGCACTTGGGAGCTCAAAATGGAGTTAAGTTTCCAAATCAAAATAAGCTATGATGAACAACAACGCCAGAAGAACAATAATGTAGAACCAAGATGTTGGGAACATATAAAACAAACCATTGAACCAGAAGGCTCATGCAAAGCAACGAGAAAAATGTAGCTAATGTGCTCGAGCCCCATACCTGTTTCTGAATGCATATGAAGTCCGATATATCTGCATTGTGGACTGAACTAACTCCTCATTGAATGGTAAATACTTTCGTTTTCCTTGCGTGGTACCAGAACTGAGCCATTAGAGGAGCTATATGAGTTATTGGAAGACCAGATGAACAGAAGGTAATAACAGAAAACAACACAAGTCTAAAAGCACCACCTGAGTGAAATTGAAGTTATAGGTTCCCCCGTCAGAATAGGAGAAGAATCACCATCCGAGATCCTCTGGATGTACGGCTCCAAGTCACCATGTGTGACCAAAGGGACGCAGGCCTTGTAGCTCTCTGGGTCAGTTCTTCCTCCAAGCCCTAAGTTCTGCAAGTACTCTGCTTTGCCATTTTGCTCGAGAATTTTGCGAAGGGTCTCTCGTTGGTGGTGACCGGCGGACTTGGTCATCGTTTCAAAGTCATCTATCACGCTCTCGATGCTGAAAACTCTCATCTTCTCAGATAATATCAGTAAAGCCTCGAGAAGAAATCTCCAAGATCACTGTTTCGATAAGAGAACAGATCAAATACAACCACGCATGAGAAAGTTGGTGATCGTTAATGGAGTAGAAATCGATTCATTGATAGCAAAAGAAAAATATTCAGCCGCCAGAAAGGTAATTCCAAGCGTCAATTTCGAAGCAGATAAGCTAACACAAGTTGGAAAGTCTAACACAGAACACAGTCCTCAACGAATAGGGAATAGGGAATTGGGATAGTAACAGGAAAATCTCAGGAAAAAAAAAAGGGGGAAGAACAGAACTAAAAAGAAACGAGCTCGGAAAAAAGTCAAGTGGGCAATCACTCTCACTTTCCTACCGAAAGAATGGCTCATCCAATAAGAACGATTCAAGCGAACAATTCTTTCGAATAGAATAACCTGTAGAAAGAACTAAAAATCCCAACTTTTTGACATTGCACAAAAATTCCTCAAGGAATAGGCATCAAATCCGCAAAAGCTCACGCCTTTGAGACCTACCATTCCAGCAAGTAACGCCCCTCTCCATGTTCCCCAACCCCTCCATGCGCCGATCGAGGTAGCGATATATAAAAGATTCACAGGACTGGTCTGCGCAGGAGGGCGGAGCAACGATTCCCCTCCGAAGAAAGGCCAAGCGGAACAAACAAGTCCATATAATATTATAAGCACACAGGCACCAATCGCTCACCTTTCTATTCCCCCACGGGCAAGGCGTGATCAAAGACCAGTGAAAACGACGGCGATCTTCTGCTTCTTCTTCTCCTCCTTCGAATCCTCTCCTTCTCGAATCTGCTCTGCCTCTGCTGCTGCCGCTGCCGCCAAGCGGGGAGGGTCAGTTACTTATAGTGGAAGCAGGAAAAGTGAAGCAAAGATTCACTCAATTCCCTCAGAATTTCATTTTGATCTTTTCAGATAAAAAACAAAACAAGAAACGAAAAGGCAAAATATGCGGCAGAAAACAATTCGACGCAATCAGATGAAAATTCAATTGGCTCGCTACAGGACAAAGTGCCATGGCAGCCTCTCGTTTAACAAATTGATGAACACAAACCAGTGAGTTGGAATATTTTCTTGACAGCTGTGGGGCGACAGTTACAATTATATCCTTCCCGCTAGGTTCTCGGAACAATGTGTTTACTTGGGAGCGCGGAAGAACCGAGGAAAGCACTGATTGCACGCAAATTGAGGCACGATCTCTTCCTTACTTTACCTAAAAATAATCGAGCGGCGAGTTCTAAATTTATACTGGACCATTTTTTTTTTAATTTTTCGCCCGTCAAAAATTAAGCATAAAGGAGTTTTCATTCTCATCTATTATTACGAAGATGATAAATTATAAAAGATTTTATGAATTTTAATATGATAATTAAAATACGTGGAGGACAAAGAGTTTCGATCCTCGAGGAACTATCCCCGATGAGCTTTAGTAACTAACAATTATCATCATCAATGGAAAACTCACGGCCACAATTCGCCAACTATAAATCCTGTAATAAATCCTGACCACGAGTATTGGTGGCAGTCTGGCTACGAGTCACAGCCGCAGCTCGGACACGAATTGCGACGACAGTTACTACAATTTGGGTTACGGTCGCCGCCATGACGTTAGCCACAGCATCCTTGAGCTTGCGACTTGGTCACGAATAGATTGTTGTTCTTTTCTTTTTCTTCCTTCGCCCTCAATTTTTTTTTTCTCATTTCTCATTTTTTATTTTTTTCAAAGGCAGAGCCAAAAAAAAAACATTCAAACTAAAAATTTTCAATGGAAAAAAACTCCGGATTAATTGTGAAATTTGATTTAAAAATTTAGAATTGATTAGTCGTGATCTATTTAAATTCTAAATTGAGTTTCAGATCAATTTCTCCTTTTTCCCGGCTTTTTTTTCTACTGTGACTTTGTAAGCCAAGTTGAATAGAGATTTATAAAGAAACTAAATAAAAAAAAAAATTCAAATGAGTTAATAGATCAAAATTAAATAAATGAAATCGAGTAAATCGAGTAGGATGGACAGATCTAGCACCCGTGCATTAAGCATTTCAGCCGAGCAAATTGAACGAGTGTTTAATTATTGAACCAAAGGAATTAAGAAATAAATGGTGCGAGCAAAAGAAGTGACATAAGATTCTCAATTCTTCTGGAGTTATTTATTGATTATACATAAATAGCAATTGAATAAATGTGTTTAATCACGTTAATTAATAAGATTACTTGCATAAACTGCCCTCAATTGGCTAATCCGAACACATGTGCATGCGAGAAAACCACAGTGTATCCAATTAATGTACATATTTAATCTTACGTAACCCTTCGAAACGAGTTTTGAGGAGGCAAGCAATTAATAATAATCAGGCGCCTCCGTTGACTTTTATTTATATTAAAAAACAATATTACGATGTTTTGTGAAAATTCTTCAATGAAGTCAAATGAACTCGCGTCATGACTTGATTCTGTCCGTCAGGATATCTAGCGTTAGGTGAGACCAAAAGGATATATAAAAAATAAAATAAAATAAAATACACTGCGCAAACGCCGTCCAAGTAACTTTTGTATATTAAAACAATTAATATCGATCAAATTGATCTGTTGTATATAATTGTCCAGATCTATGAAAGGGTGGAACTGTAAATTTAATAATTTTTTATTCTATAATTATTATGAGAAAGATAAATTATAAAAAATTTTAAGAATTTTAATGTGGTGATCAAAACACATGAGATCATCTGAATTAGAAAAAAAAATTAATTCTCCTTCAAAATCAATTTATACCACTTATATAAATACCGTCATATTTTAATCACTACATTATCTACATGTGTACTTCTTCTTCGCCATATAGATCATATATTTGCATGGATATCGTGTAGTTTAAAACTTCATGTCAAATTGATTAATTACTTACCTGCTCCAATTCATCAACCGCAGGAAAAAAAAACAACAAATTAATTTGAAATTTAAAATCTTCAACGTGTATTTTTTTTTTTTATGATCAAATCCATATCTGATTTTGTATAGAAGCCATTAATGTATCTGTGACTAATTAAATTAGTCCAAATTAGAGTCAAGTCATGAGAAATTCAAGTTTGACCTTGTGATATTTCAATCTTCCAAATTATAACAAAAATTATGAAATTATTTGTGAGTGAAAATTATTTAAGTTTAAAAAAAAAATTAAAACCGTCGTATTAACGATCTTCGCTATCTTTATTGATTGAAAAGATAAATTAAAAATCTAAATGGCAAATAATAACTCAAAGTCATCATCTCTCAGGAATTAACTCTCGTCCACTTAATTAAAAATTATCCTTTTATATTTATCAACTAGACTAGTCCTGAAATTATAAGAATTATCTATATACATACAGATCGAGTTGCTTTTTAGCTCCTCTCTTCGCTGGGGATCGACGGGCACTGACGGAGTCAACCCCAGGCTAAATTTAAATTAATTATTGAATTAATTTTTTTATCCGAGCCAAATATGATTTTTTTTTAAAGGTGCAAAAGTGAAAAAATAATAAATTTTATCCGAACTAACACTCGGATAATGCAAAACTTGACTCCGCCCTTGCCGACGAGGCCTTTATATGATGGAGCCTGCTCCAGATATTAGTCCGGGCTAATCAGTTCGGCAAATATCCGAGTAAATTTTTACCCGAGCTAAATGGTAAAAACAAAATTATTGCAAAAAAAAAAAAAATCTCTATGCTACGATAATTTTTTTTTTATCCGAGTTAAAGTCCGGATGCTCTAGAAGGTGGCTCCACCTTCTCCTTTAGCAGAGGGTTTCCCTTTTTTTTCACCAAAGTTGCTTTCTAGCTAATGTACTTTGCACAATAAAAAAAAAAAAAAGGTAAGAATTAGTCTACTTACTTATATACAATTAATGCACTGCATGTTTCATACTTAGTCCTTCACAATTGTTGAAAATTAAGCAGATAACTAAGCACACAATAATTAACATCCCACGCGTATTCTTTTGCGGCGGATTCACAATTTTATATTGAATCGTCGTACTAAAATATAATAATATTAATTTAAAAAATAAATAAATAATTTTTTTTTTTTATAATAATCATATAAAATTCAGAGAGATACCCTCAAAACTCTCTTAGATTCGCTCTTGCTTTTATGCTATCGACACACTTGTAAAATATTCAAAAAATTATGAGATAATCGTAGTCAAAAATATTATAAAAAATAATTAACTATATGTGAGAATTAAAATTTAAATCTTAATAACGACGAATATTTTAAAACTCTAAATGAATTAGAAGGAAAATCTTTGATTTAATTAAAAAATAATAATTAGCATCGCGTCCGTGTATATATACACATTGGGAAGTGTTAGCAATTTATATATATATATATATATATATATATATATATATATATATATATATATATATAAAATGAATCCGGATTAAGTCCGGATAAACTATTGCATGGCTCCCACTCATGTTTCCATCTTCGTCATCTTCTACCGACACAGTTTATCCAACTGCTAGCTATGGATTCAACTGCTATAGTACACATGGAGAATGATAGCTAGATCTACTTTCTTTCTCTATAATATTAATTAAGACGATGAAGAAATTATATATTGTGGCACAGTAATTTTCTGATCAAATTTATCAGCAAGTTAAGTCCACAAAATATCACAACTAAGGACTCACGTACTATATCACATAATTGAACGAGAGTATGCTTGAAGTTTGCTATACTGGCATGGCCGCTGAGATGGAGATGGCTATGCATGTTAAAAGTTGAGAATCTGTTTAATTAGCAGTTTTTGCTTCGCGTGACGAAGAGAGTAAATCACGGAGACTATGTCCCTTTATACGTGGATAAGACAAGAGGAGGTCATCCGAACCTGGAAAATTTTAGACCCCTTCGGAATCGATCTCACCATATACTAAGCAAGATCGCCTTATATGCATAAGTGTACTAATGATGGAGAGAGAGTGTCTCCACGGAGATGACATTTTGATAAGACCGTGTAATAATTTACAAATAAGATATGGATCAAATTTCGAAAAAAAATTTAAAACTCTCTCCAAACTTAAAATGATTATTCATGGTATTATCAATCGTGTCAAGATTGACGGTTATATATATATATATGTGTGTTGTGATATATGAGAAACCGCTCAATAGTTTTGGCCTTTAATATAATCTTAGTTAGCTAACCATTAATTATAATCACCTTTATTAATGTTTATTGGCTAACTAACTAGAAAAATGACGATACTAGAGGGACTATTTAGGAATCATGAGTTACATTTACTCGTGATCGATAATAATTGATTGTTTTAAGAATATATATATATATATCCGTGGCCAATTTACAGAAAACTCGAAGGTGAGAACTCATGGAGCTTGAAAAAGAGAACTCAATGACAAATTAAGTTCAGGGATTGGGAAATTGAATATATATATATATATATAGATAGAGAGAGAGAGAGAGAGTCATTAATTACTAGGGTTATATAACCCTTAATGCTTCAAATTTAGTATATTTAGTTCTCGTTAAATTGTGTAATAGGGAGATTTTGAAAGCAAATTCAGAGGAAACGTTATCTATAAGATTTTTTTTTTATATATAAAATGAAGCATTAGTTTCAGCCATACGATCTCATTGAAATTCTAACATCCATTCTTTTTAAGTTAATTACATACATCAAATTCCAACTGAATGAGACAAGTGAGAATGATTTCTAATGACGATCGAGAGTAGACCCGGCCAAGGTCCGGGTCAAACTTGGACCCGGACTCGATCTGAAATCGGACCGTGATCAACGGTTCGATTAACCGGGTCAACGGGTTTGACCCGGATCCGTGACCGGACCGGCTATTAGGCGGTCCGGTCCCGGTTTTTTAAAAAACCGAACCGAAAAAAAAAACTGAATCGGCGAAAAAAAAAAAAATTTAACGACCACGATTTCGTGGCCGTTGTGGTGCAACGGGCGACCCGTCGGGTCGGCCCAGCCCGGACCCGGTGGGTCCACCATTTTTTTTTTTAACAAAAAAAACGACGACCACGATTTCGTGGCCGTTGTAACTACCGACGCCGGTCGGTCGCTGGCGACCGATGGTCGACCGTTGAATTTTTTTTTTATATTTTTTTTCCCCTATAAATACCTCCATTCTCTTTCTTTTTTTTCACAAATCACAATTTCTCTTCTCTAATTCTCATTCCCTCATTTGCTTTCAAGTTTCAACTTTCAAGTCATATTTTTACAAATGTCTGGAGCCGGATCAAGTCGTAAGGGTGTGGCCGGTGCCAAAAAGGGAAAGAGCATAATGCCACCACCGCCCGAGTTCGAGTTCGAGCAAGGTGGCGATTTACCTCAATTCGATATCGGTGACTATGATCTTGATATTTCCGATGATGAATTTCAAATACGTCATCATCATCAAAGTCAAGAAAGTAGGATCAATACATCCAGTACGATGGCGGATTCTACGACTACAAGACCAACTCGAGTGCCTCGCCCCGCATCAGATATCTTCACCAAATATTTCGAAAAAGTAACACTCTCATACGGTGATATGCAAGCAAAATGCAAATATTGTTCGAAATGTTACAAATTTCAACAAGGAGGAGATTACGGAACCCTTACTCGACATGTGGAGAGAAATCATCCAGTGGAAATTGGTATTGATTGTTCTCAAATTCAAATTCTGACATTCTCTTCTCAATCGGGTTGGGGTAACGAATCTAAACTCTTTAAATTTGACAAAACTAGATTTAGAGAAGAACTCTAAATTTTCAATCACAACTTTCTTTTAGTTTTAGTGATAAATTATCTTTTGAAAATTGGCTTTCTACAAGTGCAAATCCTTCTATTAAACGTATCCCAAGAAATACTCTAAAACGTACACTTTTAAAATTAGTCTTAGAACAAAAAAAAAGAATTTATTAAAGAATTTTCTAGTTCAAACAATAAAGTTTCTTTGTGTTCCGATATTTGGAGTGATCATTGGCAAAGTTGTTCATATATGGGTATTACTTGTCATTGGATTGATAATAATTGTGACATTCAAAAAAGATTACTAGCATATAGATGTTTTAACGAAACACACACGGCACAAAATATTTCACAACTTATTTTTGTTATTTTAGAAGAATATGGTCTAACTTCTAAAGTTTTTTCAATTTCTTTTGATAATACTAGTGTAAATACCTCTAGTATTAGTGAACTTATTGATATATGTAAACCATCAATAGGTGGAAGATTTTTTCATATTAGGTGTACATGTCACATTTTAAATTTTGTGTGTTGAGATGGACTTAAAAATTTAGGATCACATATTCAACCAATTAGAGTGCAATTCATTATTTATGGACACATCCTCAAGTTATGAAAGAATGGAGAAAATTTTGTAAAATAAATGGTATGAAGCCTAAAGCGGTTTGCGTGGCGTTCACTCGTTGGAATTCTACTTATAAATTGTTGTTATCTACTTTTGAATACAAAGATTTATTATGTATGCTTTTTCATCAACATGTTCAATCACGTGATATTTATTTGTTTTCAAATCAATGGAATATATGCACTAGTATTTATGAAATTTTAAAAGTTTTTAGTGATGCTAGTGACCAATTATCAGGTGTTTATTATCTAACTTCACATTTAGTTTTAACACATTGTTGTAATATTGCATGTATTTTTAATGAACATATTTAATCAAATGATACTTATTTATCTCAATGTATTTATGGAATGAAAGAAAAATGAAAAAAATATTTCTTAAATATTCCTGAAATATTTTTAAGTATTTTTGTTTTAGATCCTAGACTTAAATTAGATGGTTTGCAAGATATGTTAGCATTATATTATGAATCTTTAAGCCCTATTACCGAAACTGCTCCTAATATTCCTTTGATTTTGTTTAATATTAAAACTCATTTATATGATATTTATAATGAATATAACATTAAATATGGTGAACAAATTAACTATTGAACATGAAATACATCAATCCACTACAACTAGTATTATTACTTCTAAACTCACTAAAGCACAATTGTTATTAAGGCAACGGACTAAATGTCCACGAGGATTCTCAAGTTCCAAATGGAACTTGAGAATTATTTACCACTTCTTTTGATTTTAGTGATGCGGATGAAGAAAGCTTCGACATTCTAAAATGGTGGTCATGAAGAACTCAAATATTTTCAATCTTATCTATAATGGCAAAAGAAATTTAGTTTGTCCAGTCTCAACTGTGCGATGGAATGCTTTTTAGTATCGGAGGAAATACATTGGGACGAGAGGACGTTTAGCTTAAGGTAAAATTTGAAAGCGCAATGTTTACTCGATGATTGGTCAAAAGCTGCAAGTCGAATCCAACATATTAAAAGTGACGAAGAAGACCAAGACGAAACAGAAGGAACATCCGGAACTATGACGACGGGAGGAAATACCGAATACGACTGAAATTTATTGAATATAATGAAAATTGAAATGTATTTGATTTTTTTATTGTAATAAATTTTTTTATTTAAGTTCAAGATGTAATATATTTTTTATTGAGATAATGAAATATTTGATAGAGTTTTTATAAGTTTAATTGTGCAATTTTTTTTATTTTAATTATTTACATCATTCTTTAATTTTTTATTTATTTAACTAAGACGACGATTAATCGAATCGGATCCGAACCCGGATCCGGACCGGATCGGACCCGGATTCGACCCGGACTCGACTCGGACTCGGACCCGGACCGGAACCGACGATTCCACAACCCGGACCACCGGTCACGAGCGGACCGATTAAGAGTCGGTATTTTGTCAACCTGGATCCGACGATTTCGACCCGGATCCGGACCGGACCCGGACTGTGGCCAAGTCTAATCGAGAGATAAGATTCCATTGGTGGTCCTAGCTCCATTCGATACGATTATTTGAGTTCATTAATTTGTTTATACGCCCAGATCTCTGACGTCCACAAACACTGATTTTTTTCTCTGAGACGATAATTTCATTTTAGAGGTAGCTAGAGAAGATTGCTAGCTTTCATGCATGGCTTAATTAATATGCAGTACTTGCCTAATTAATGTAGCCAATTTAATATATTTATTTATTCCATATTATTGTTCAGCCACACACACACAACAAAGTTGGAAAAAACATGCCATAATTTGTGGGGGGAAAAAAACAAAGTTCAGATTTACTCTTTTTTTTCTAAAACATAAAAAAATATATATATTCTCATCATAAGAAATGTCTTTTATCAAAATTGTTAAATTTATATCATCACTTTGGTTAAAACTACTTAATTAATTATAATTTAGGGTTTAATAATAACAAAAAAGTATTACTTCTAGTTTTGCCACTGATTTAATTTCCTGTTCAAACTTAACCTAGCTTGTTAGTTCATATATATATATATATATATATATATATATATATACACGGACGGTCAATGGAATGAATCCGAACCGAACCCGACATGCACCCGCAATTAGATATCAGACTTAATCATATCCATTGATCAGAAATCTAACAAACAGGAGATCGAGCTTTGAAGAAGAAACCAATCCTATAAATAAATGGCCTCCGAAAAGAAAGGAAATCGATTGATTATATGATATATATTTGAGGAAACGTACAGAAATTAACTATATATATGCCAAAGCCACAAGAGTGAGGAGGGTTCATGCATGAACTGGGCGTTTGGTCCTTTGGGTGAATGCATTATGCACATATATAATTAATATATGCATGCATGAACCTTTGTTTTAACTGAATTTGAGTCGAAATCGTTGTACCATCCACATCTCGCTATGTGCCAAGTGCCAACGTCTTAAAAGTGCATCGGTGCATGCATGAATATTGTGGATTCCTTTTGTTTTGATGCAAGAATAAATGTAAGAGGGCTTGCACTTGCATCTCATTGACTAGTACCAGTTTGATTCAATTAACGGTTCGTTCTACTCGGGTTTTTTCACGCGCTTAGCTCTGCATCGACCCGACACGGGCCCGATCTGACTCAGATTCGACCTGACCCCATAACTAAGTCAATGGATAGAGAGTCTTGTGAGTCTTGACGTGATAGTCAAGACACGTGAGAGTTATTTGAATCTAAAAAAATTAAAAATTTAGATCTAATTCAAAATCGATCTATGTCACTTCTGTAAGTACCATCGTATCTTAACTATTATGTCATCTCCACAAGGACTTTTTTTTTTTTTTAAATATGATTATTGACACTGACTATTCCAAAGATTAAATTGATGATGATTTCAATGGAAGTTTTCTGATATATATATATATATATATATAATTTTTATTTTTATATCAATAATTATGATTTAATGTTCATTATATTTTAATTGTAAAAAAAATTTATATGCTCCTCAAGTGCTCTTATTCACAATCATCGTAAGGAGGTAAATCGGAGAAGGTATTTTTGTACCCAACCGAACACTAACGGGACGAAAGGATAAGTGTCTCGAAAGACTATGCAATCCGCCAATCCCTAGGGATCGACCCATGCTCAGTATGGTAAATTTGTCACCGCGTTAGCCAGCCGACTCTCTTGTGTAGATAATGTTCATTATATTCCAAACTCTATATATAGAAGGTTTATTTCATCATTTTTATATCATTTTTTCTATTCTTCTTCTTAAATTATTTAATTTCAATCTATCAATTACTATAAAATACATTTCAATATAATAGATTATTATATTTAATTTTTTGTTTAAATTGTTAATAATTTTAATATATATTTATTTTCACATCTATAAAATATATGTATTAGTATTTGTAAAATTTTAAAAGTATTTAATGATTCTACTAATTTTTTTAATGTTTATTACCTTACTTCTTATTTAATTACGATGAATTTTTGAAACTTACCTCTAGTTCTCCTTGCATATTAATAATGAAATTAAAATTGAAAAACTATTTTTATAATACTTATGATATTTATTTAGTTGTATTTGTTTTAAACCTTAAATAAGTTAGATGTTTTATACGAAATATTAGTAATGTATTATGATATTTTAATTTCAATAAATATTTTTTTTTCTCTTGACCTTACTCATATAAAATATTAAAAATAAATTATATAAAACTTATAAATATAGTTTAAAATATAGATTAGAAATTAATGTATATGAAATTTAAAATATTAGTAGTATTAGTGTAAATTTTACAAAAAAATATAACTTTCATTAAAAAAATAGATAAAACGTTTACGAAGATTCTCTAATTATAGATAGAAACTTAATAATTATTTAACAATTTCTTTTGATTTCAACGATACAGATAGTGAAGTGAATTTTTATATTTTATGATAGTAGTCACGGATGACTCAAAATTTTCTTATCTTTTTCATCGTTGCAAAAGGAATCCTAATTTGTCCAGTATCAACTGTTATAATGGAATAGATGTTTAGTTCTAGCTATAGATAATATATTGGATGAATGATGACGATCTACTTTGTCTCCTGATTCTTTAAAAGCACAAACATTAATTGATTATTGAATAAGAGCCACAAAAAGAATACAAAGAATATTATTTTTTAAAGATAAAGTAGAAGAATTCGATACAGAAAAAACTACCACTACAAGAACGAGAAAGGAAAATAATTAGTAACAACGTCACTTTCTAAGATAACAAAGATAAAAAAACAAGCGAGTTATGTGAGCTTTAATTCCTCTATATCCTAAGGGGATATATAGATAATTTAAATAAGTGTAAGTATTTTTTTATAAAATATATATTTATTTATTTTAATAAATAATAATAATTTTGAATCGGACTGAATCATGAATTGATAGTTCCGAATTGTAAATTGTAATTATTTTGGAAGTTAAGATTGAGAGTCAATCTTTTAAAAATCATCAATTTTGAATAGTCGAATCTAATTGAACTCATCCCATACATATAAAACCCTAAATCAACACAAAAGGAAATTATGAAAAGTGCCTTTGTTTTTTAACATACCTACATGTTACGAACAGGAAAATCAAATCCAATCAAATTACTATTATACGACTTGTTAAATAGAAAATTTTCAAGTAGAAAAAATTGACTCCGGCCTGTGAGATTGAAGACATTCTTTAGAAATAGTGTGATTGAGAAGTTCGGATTGAATAATTAAACTATGAACACTTCTCTGATGTACTTAAATAATCGGCGAAGATCCATAGGAACTTTGATCTCTTCCATCTAAATGTCGAAGAGACATCTCCGTAGAACCGTAGAATCGGATTGACCACTCAAAAAATTAATTGGATCAAAAATTTAGATATCAATTATTTAAAACAAACAAATAAATATCAAAACATAAAAGAAGGTAAATTATAGACAACCCCGAACTATTTTAGAGGTCTTTGTTGAGTGTCGATGGGCTACCATAGCTAATATATATGCCCCTGTGACTCACTCTTCATTTTCGCGGAACTACTAGATTGAATATCAAACATTTTCAACGTTTTAATAATAAATTTAAATATTATGTTTTACTTTTGTTTCCTTTGAAAAGGAAAACTTAAATTGGAAAAGTCTTCCTTCTATCAAATTTTTCGGAATATTTCTCCACCTTTTAATGTGGATATTAAATTGGGTGCTCATACTTTTACTATGACAATTTAATTGATTAGATATTCGATTGTACAATACTAATAAGTAAAGATCAATCTTCGAAAACTATAAATCTTTTAAAGTATTTGTCCTCCTACTATGTTAGTTTTGAGTTGGACAATATACTATTTATAATTTATCTTTTTCGTATTGATTATGAAACTGATTGACAAAAATTTTAAAAACGAACGAATTCACTTTTGCACCGATCTAAATGGATGCTCAAACCCATCGCTTAAAAAGCTAAAGGTCAAGATCAGTGCCTTTAATTTTCTAAAATAGAAGGATGCGTTTCAAAAAAGTGCTTTGAATTTTTATAAAAATATATAAAAAAAATGACATTGATTTTTTTAAATTTGAATTAATTATTTTAAATTTGTAAACTTAAAATTTTAGTCGTTGAAAAATCCTTCCCCTTGCACCCTCTTTCATCGGCCCCGATAGACTTTTGACTTTATCGTCATCGCACAGTAGAGGATTGAAATCCACTTTATTGTACAATATATATATTATGCTAACTATCTCATTTTGTCTGTATAGACTATATTTCATAGGCATGTAATTTAGTATAAGTTGTGCACTATTTTTTTTAATTATAAATCTATTTTAAATAAATGTAAATAAAAAGCATATCAATAGGGATATAATTATTTTTCGTTTTATAAACTGAAATTTCTTTTACATAGCAGATTGTTTTTTTTTTTAACAATCTTATCCAATAGAATAGAAATTAATATAATTCCATTGAAAATAATGAACTGATGTAATTCCACTTAATTACATATCAATAAGCTCGGAAGGCATGATCGCCCTTCCGAGCTTACCCTAATTATATTCATGTTAATTTTTACTAATTTAGAGCTTTATGAGTAACTAGAAATGACTAATGGATTGTAAACACCTTTGGTCATTTTTTTTATTCCTTTAAATATGACCATATTAATTTTCATAAATTTGAGTCTTATACGATCAAAAGTATTTGATAACAGTGTTTAGTAGTTGCAAAGGCCTCTAATAAACATTGTTGTACTTTTGAGTTTGCATAATTGGGCTACCAAACACGTTGTCCAAAAGTGTCAAACGAATAACAAAAGAGTGTTCTTCTGTCCTCGATCTAAATAATTTCCACTTATCTTCTGTTGACCATACATTAAAGGAGATTTAATGTAAGAGCACGTGTAGCTCACCAACGTCCAAATGCAGCACTATTTCGATTGCATCGGATAGCGAGGGAGCAGTTTGATTTATGCTTCATATCTTACAATGGACCATAGAACGTGATAAGAGATCTAAGTTCATTAACCGTGATGAAGCAGAATTTTGTTTTTTTTCCCCCCCAAAAGTTCGTATAAAGAACGATAACGAAACACATTTTTTTTTAAAAAAAAAACTTTTCAGAAATTGGTAGACATACTTAATGAACCGATTCAATTCGGAATCGATGCAAAATTGATATGTTAAATTACGAATCAAAATCAATTCAAATAAATCGATATTGAAATCGAATTGAAACCAGAATCGATTCAGATAAATCAATTTTGAAACTGAATCGGACCAATTCAGAATCGATTTAGAATTAATTCGAAACTATTTCAAAATCTATTCGGAATCAATTTTAATTCCGATTTGAATATGATTTCGATTACTAATTTTTAACGTATTAATATTTTTATAAAATTATTACGAATTTGAAAGTTCAAATTCGAAAAATGATCCGAAATTGATTCGAAATAGATTCGGATTGAATTTATTTTAAAATTAAAATTTTAGAATCGGAATCCATTGGAAATCGGTTCCAACAGTTCCAACGTCGACGGATCGATAAGAATCCAGAAAAAGAAAAAGGAAAAAAATCGATCAGATCTCTGTGAAAGTGTGAAGATCACAAGATTAAGAAACAGACCCATGGGCGGCCAGACTTCAATATGTAAGCGCCCGCATCTTGCTTCTCCTTATGCGAAAGCAAACTCGGAGGGCATGGCATCGTACGAGAAGGCGATGCCTCGGCAGGTCCCTTCGAAGGGGAACAGGGGAGCGACTGACGAAATGTGGCTCAGAGAGAACGGAGGAAGCTCAGAGAATATGAACCAGATTAGACTTCACGTCGCCGGATTCGGTGTGGAATCGCACTGGCAATCTGAGTCGATAACGATTTCTCACCATCGCATCCTCCGTCAAGAAAGAGAAGAAATTAGAACGAAGAGGCTGCGAGCCGAGGAGGATGCGTTCTAGGGCTACTGCCACTGTGCGGCAATTTATAGGCCGAATGGCTTCTGGGCCTCATGTGGCTCGAACCTCTTTTTTGGGCTGACAATTAAATTTTGATAACCGAAATGAAATCCAGCAAAAATCCAATTCAATCAAGATTTTTTTCCCCCCTTATCAACTGAACAAGAGCAATCGTAAGACAATTCTCATTCTCTGATGTCCAAATTTGTAACCTACTCTCATTTCTTTTTCATCCGAACCAAATTTCCTTCTCTACCTAACTAGTTGACCCATATGTATCGAAACTCGAGCTAATCTCCATCTACCAATTCAACTTCGTCTTCTCTATTCCATAATTGACAACAAATCGTTCGATTACGTTCTCCTTATCAACATCGCATTTCATTAACCAATGTCGACCACAATCAAGAAGCTAGAAACACGTATCAGAGCCAGATAGCATTTCCATATGTTGTTAACTGACAGTTGCAGAGCATCGGTTGGTGGTGACCGAGGCCTGGCGGAAGGTGTGCAGCGTCAGCGTCAGGCTGCAGTTCATGGCGATCTCGATCTTGCGCTTGAACACTCCGATCACGCTCACCTTCCCCGAGACGTCCGTGAAGCTGGTGAGCTCAACGGTAGCCGTCCCGCGGGTCACCATCTCCGGCGTCACGTTCATCCGCCGCGCCACGCGATCGGTCAGCACGTCCACCGTCGCAGTCAGCCGCGATGTCCGCCGCGCGCCCACCTTTCCCTCCGGCAAATACGCCACTCCCACCGTCTCCCCTCCGTAGTCAAGTTTGGTGGCGCTGCGGCCGAACCGGAACGACGCCACGTTGGGGTTCCTGAGGGAGAGGTCAGCCAGCAGCGTGGCGTTGACTAACACCAGGCTGCCGCCGCCGCCGAAGTCCCCGAGCGCGGCGCTGAAGCGGGGCATGGAGATGCCGTTCACTGTCAGCGTGGGGTCCTTGGTCCTGAGGACGGTGAGGGAAAGGATGAGGACGGTGAGGCCGAGGAGGAGGACGGTGGCAGAGCAACACCCGCAGCACCACAGAGCGCACCGCTTCTTCCGGAGGTACTGCACCGAGCGCCACCGGGTGGCCTCGTTGTGTTCGGCGGAGGGAGCCACGGCCACGGCTGTCGCCGCAAGGGGGAGCACCTGCTCCTTATTGTCCTGCTTCCGAGCATCAGCCATGTCGATTTGGTAATTAGGATTACGTGTGACTTCAAATTAATTGGAAGAGGCGTTTTGTGGGTTTTTGTTTGTTGACAGAGGCGACACGCCATCAGCGATCCGTCTTGTGGGTGGACTTGACTTCATTAATTACTTTGTAACAAGTGATCCGTCTTGTGGGTGGACTTGACTTCGCTAATTACCTTGTAACAAAAGATGGTTAAGACGGTGCCCTCGTTTATTAAATTAAACACACGGCTTACTCGTTAGTTTTCCCGACAGACCGAGAGACCAAAACTTCTCTGACACAACGAGTATATGCTTTTAATTACTCCTGTGGCAGTGGATTGAAAGAAACACATGATTAATTTTCCACAAGACAAAGACAAACTGGAAAAAGAAGGGCTTCGAGAAACAAAAAAAAAAATGGTTGACTTGTCAAGGAGCTGGGAAAGCGGTCAGGAGCTGCCGTGGATGATGCGGAGGTTTGAGTGGAAATCACACAAGAGAACAAAAGCAACGCGGAATCTTACATAATGTACAACAGGCAAATACAAGCACAATTTATTTGTTTGTATTGTGATCTTCCGAGCAAAGCAACTGACCCGGACAATATTGTCCACGCACCCTTAAATACACTGAAGTTTCACCTTAATGTCAAATACAGGGCATTCAAAGTAACTAGAGCACAGCAAAGGCCCTGGAACTGCCAGTAAAATGGCTAATTTTCCCGAGCAAACTCTTGGATGCACCAAAATGCCTTAATCTGTAGACGCCTGGAACGACTGTTTCAGGAATCCTCCATTCGATGGCTGCATGGCTCCGGGAACTCAGCTTTGCAGGTCTCGACCACTTGAATCGTACGCAGAAATCATCATCATCGTATGCAGGTACCCAGTTAGTACCACTGTCTAGCATTTCCACCAGTGAGAATGTACCTTCACTCAGGACGTCATTCCGTGGGCAAGCAGACCAGAATGTAGCTGTCACCGAGTCGCCTGGGTGGAATGTAGAGTTTTCACCAACATCTGTCAAAACATCCCCAAACTTCACTCCCATGGGGGTTGTGTCCATGACCACAGGAGGGAGCAAACCAATTTGCTTGCTCAAGAGATCTGGTGGTTGCAACTTTGTTTCAATGCTTTTCCCTTCTAAAAGGGCAGTTGCAAGTTTTTCAAACTCCTGAATGTAACCACTGAGAGTGTGTGGACCAAACAAGGTTGACGCCCCCTTGTGTTAGAAAAAAAAAAGAAAGCAGTCAATAAGGCTCTTAAAAATCTCAAGGGAACGTAGCATTTGTTAAAGTGGATGACAAAGACAATGGAAGTGCAAGAGTTTTGTGGTCTGTAAAATCGGAAAGCGAAAATAAGAAAACTCTCGTGTTGTAGATTAAGCACCTCATATCTCTGAATCTCATACTCTTCCAATGTGGTAACATACTGCGAGTAAGTGTTTGACAACCCTGCAATAACAATGTGAACATTGCTATCAAATTCACCATTGCCATCGCGAGTGAGTATTGCTCTCACAGCATCACGAAGACGTCTCCCAGCCATTGTAGTAAACTCTGCAAAGGAAAACAGTAATTCATAATAATCTAAATTTTCAGTGAATTATGAAATGTAAATTACTTTTATAGATCAAGAACCTACATAACGAAATTGTTAAAAGAGCAAGCGTAGAAATGCAGCAGAAAAATATGTTTTCCAAAAAGCTTTATGAAAAGAAGAAACTATAAATTTAGTGCATTGAGATATACAAATTTAAGTGCCGGATGAGATGATACTGAAAACACTTTTCTAAGTGCAAAAGTACACAAAGCATATACCTCCAGGTACACATAGGATGATCACCTGTCCTATACGGATTAGCTGAATTGGAAGTATTGAAGGCTGGAGGGAAAGAAAAAAATGGGAAATTAGTCAATTAGCCAAAGTATCTTGTATTAAAATATTCATTCTCCTACTATACAGGTCAAGGGAATCAAGCAAAGAGAAAACAACAGCTCCCTAGAAGGCAAAATCTCCCTCTCATCAAATGCTCATCTAATTTAAGTTGCAGATTCACCTTAACCTATATTGCAGATAAAAAAATAGAAGGAAAAAAAACCAAAATGAAACTCACCGCCCAAGCATATGGTATTTCCATGTTACCAGTGTCCAGTAAAATTGGCTTCGGCTGTTGGCAAGTAACTTGATCACGGCTAGGTGTTTTCAGTGCGTTTCTCACTAATTTCCAGAAGGCATTGCCCTGAAATAACATGGGTAACATAGCTGAGTGCCCATTCAACGATTCTGCCAAGAAAAGAACTGAGAAAAAAGCATTCCCAATACCCACCTTGACATCTCCCTGCTTAAAATCAAATGCTCCAGGACCATCTGTGGTTCCTGCAGCAAAAGCAAATCCCATGGCAGCTGGACATGTTTTGACACTTTCCTGACTTCCATTACTTGAAAGAAGGGTGACCTCTAGATTTGAGAAATCTAAATAGGTCTGACGATAATCGATTTTTCCTTTCACCAGCTCAGATGCTGAATCAAAGAGTTCGACAGCCTTACTGAACTGCCTTTCACCAATGATCCTTGTGCTTTCAAATTCATCTGGGTATCTAACAGACAAACCAAATAGAAGGAATTAAAAGAATAACTATAACTATCGCGCAACAAATAATTGTTCTATGAAGAAATTAAGAGATACCCAGGGCCTCGTCCATAGCAAAGTTCATTCTTCCCATTGCAGGTACTATGATTGAAATCACAAGGGAGACCAGTATCGTTACAGAAAGTTCCCAGCACATTTGGGCTAACGTCTCCACAATTTGATTGACAGAAGGCAGACACGAATTTGGGTTTTCCAGCTTGCCTATCTCGGATGCGCTGAGAAATTCTTCCAGTACTTGATAATAACCTACCACCTGATGCCAGGAATGATGATGCCAGCTGCACTAACTCAGGAGCTGCAAACACACACAAATGAAAAGATTTGGAGAGTATCAAGACAGAAGGCAAAAATTTTATGCATCATTCAGAAGACTGTACAGAATATACAACTTACATTTCTCATGTGGTTGAGGAATTATGATGGAGATTCTTCGATGATCTACCTTCTGTCCAATGCCGCTCATAATTGTGTCAGGATATGCACTATCAGTTTGTTTAGGGTAACCATTTTGTTCTGCCCAATCCTCCATAAATCTAGCAGCAGCTCCTTTGTTATCTCCACTTATCAAGGAGTTTGTTCGGCTCATTGAAGTACCATGAGTAGCAAACCAATTAAAAGTACCAACAGGGCCCCACTCATCATCTACAAACTTAAGTATGGTCATTTCTTTGTCAACATTATATTTGTATTGGCTACGCTCTGCAGCAGGATTGTTAAGATAAGCACTAGGACTGCGATTTATACTAGCCTCCAGAAGCTCTCCTGAAAATGAAATAATATTCACATCAAATATGAAAATGCAGACGACTATCATTATCCTTTAGTAAGGATAAAGGCAAACTGCCTAAATACTTACATTGCTCCTTATTTTACAAAATGCTAATGGTAAAGTAGATACATGAATAGCACTTTATGACTGTCTATTCTGCTAATATGTGCAAATGCACATCGGCCTTATCTGATAAGTTTGCATACCCTTGTTGACAAAGATATCTCCTGGTCGAAGATTTTCATGGGCTTCAACGATGCTTTTTTCAATGCCGTCTACGAGAACATCAAATGATTGCTTTACAAAGCCAAGAGATGTTACAATGTACACAACATACTGGAGGTACCCCCCAGGCCCTGCGTGTGTGTGAATACCACTGATGGCTACATTTTTTTCATCGTACAAATCTCCATACCTGAAAAAGGTAAATAGCATGTTTGAACTCAACAGGTGCAATATGTCAATTCAACAGACATATTTAGATATTGTTCAGTAAAATAAGTAAAGCATAGCCATTGTGGCATATATGTCCAAATCAGCAGAATTAAAGAACCATATAGTAATAGAAATGACTTAGTATACATGATGAACTTGAACTGCTAAAGTTGGATCATGAAAGATTATGGAAAACACATGCATGTGGTATAACAAAATGTTAAAGATTAATTATAATGATCATCTTCATACTAAAAGATATTAAAGATTAATTATATTGATAACATGTTTGATATATAACAAAATAAATTAATCACCATATACAATCGAATAATTTCCACACATAAAAAATATGTATCCATACAATAAAGTGCATAACATATAACAATCAATATTAATCTACAATCTCGAGCACATCAAAAAAGTAACGTGCATATTATTGAAAATTTGCAATACAAGTGTTTAAATTAACACTTATTTTACCATGCTAAAAAATGAACTTACTAACTTATTTTAGCGTGCTAAGGTTGTTTGGTCCCATAAAATACTGCAGTCAACCCCATTGTGATATATGTGATGCAGTCCCCTATTGCATATGCCTAGGTAGGTGGATAAGTGGCTTTTTAAAGCATTGGCGATGAGGGTATAGGGAGAATGAACACAAAACAAGAATTGCAGAGAGGAGATTTAATGTTTAGAAATTATTAATTAGAAATAATACTTCAAAATATATACGTGTGTGCAGATCATATGAAAATAGATCACTACATAATGCATAAATTCTATGAAATTTACTAGCGAAAAAGCTCTGATCATTAGGAAATTATTCAGGATTAGTTTTCTTCATAAAATACAATTTCAAGTTTATCTTCAAGGGCTTAGGCAAGATAAGCTATCTGAAACACTTCTATATGTTGATAACAAAATGCTTTAGATCTAAATTAACAACCACATAGAATCTATATTTCTAACATTCAGCAAAGAACAATGCATGCACTGATTATAAAAGAAGCTTCATAAATTGATGTGAAAATTTGATAATTTTCTTAGGTTACATTATGATCGCTTGAATTCCTCATAATTAATTCAGAACTCCCTTTCTTCTTCTAAACCAAGCAGCGCATGGTCAATCAGGTAGTCAAGTGTTAAATGTAACAAAACCCCAAATACTATTAGATCTGAGTATAGTTAAGTTAATTATAAAAACAAGAAAACAAAGAAGTAAATAACAATTGCAAACCTTAGAAGCATTCAACAACATGTACATTCAGAAACAAACTCCATAGATCCAAGGTTACCAACAAATGCCAATTTCAGTGCAATTACAAATCACACAGCAGTTCTACAGCGTAATGTTCATACAACAAAATTTAAATTCACAATAGACTAGATCGACACAAAGTTCCTTAGAGATCACAATTTGTATACGATAACGAAGCATCAAAACATTTGAACCTTATTTTCCAGTAAGAGATTGAGAACTAAAAATATTGGCACATATGCAGCCCTTTTCATTACCAAGGAAGAAAATATCAAATACCATCATGTGTTAAATGCACAATACATTACCACTTTGGTTACAATCCAGTTGCCATACCAGATAACTTCCTAAGCGAATGATGCATGATATTGTCATATGCCTTTAGTGCATTTTGTGCAATTTAGATAGCCAAATTCAGGGTGAAACAACAGAGCACTGTAAGGCTGATAGTGATAGATAGCTGGCCTATGCATTTGACACATTACAGATGAAAGCTTACCTTGATTTCAGTCTCTCAAGCACTTTAATAGTCACAAGCTGAGAAGCCATACATGCATCAAGGTTCACCAAAACCACACGGTTTCCTCCTGGCTCTGCAACAATAAATGTTCGGGCCTTAAGCCTAAAATGGAGACCAGAAGCGATTTGTTCCATATTAGCATATCCCATCATATTGACATCGGCAGCTGGTCCGGTTATGTCATAACTCCCAAGCCCAATTAAATATGTTGAGTCTGCTACTAATTTTCCAGTGTTATGTATACAAATCAACAGTAAGAAGCAAAGCCACATGGTTGCCATCTGACCAATGTTAAAATTGAGAAATGGAAAGGTATCTTCGGTTAGCACTAGAGACACAAAGGCTGCCTTGCGCTACCCCTAACAAAAAGAGAAGTAACTGATTAAATTATATACTTGGAAAATTGAGAAAAATAGTTCAAGAAACATTTAATAATGCACACACACATATTCTGAAGATGTACAGAGACATTGCAACATGCACTGTAGACTCATCCCAGAATATCTACGAGAATTTGGCTTTAAAATCCGAGGCTGATTACCTAATGTTCTAAAAGAAAGTTCTTTATGTAACAAGAGTAACTTAAATTGCACCTAGAGGTAATGATGGGGAATAGAATGCACAAATACGAGTATGAGCACAGACTACAGAAAAATATTCTAGATTCACCTCTGCAGGTTATGGAATGATGTGGAAATTGTGGGGGGAAAACACGCATAGTTGCGCGAACAGAAAACCACGAGTATTCAAAATCATGACAAATTAGGGCATTCTAAATGAAAAATAAGACGGTGAAATAGCAAAACAAGAGCAGACACGAAACTACAAGGCAGGTTTGGAAAGATATCGAAAGTGCTAAACTCAGCATGTCGTACGCCAGCAGCAAACAGTTATATGCACTTTATGTACGCTATGAAATTAAAGTTCCCTCATTTTTCGCAGAATACATCCTTGAATTCTCATAGCTAGTAGAGAGATGCACCGAAGGCCGTGCTGAACCCTACTAAGAGGAGGGTTTCCGATCAGCTGAGAGAGAGAGAGTGTTTGTAGCGCGTGCGAGCGTCGGGGTTTTCTTTTGATTCTTAGAAGGAAGGCAGAAAAGTCTTAGATTTTGTCGCCCACAACCCCATTTCGGCAATAAGACAACCTTCGGACTCCAGTGAATCACCAACTAGCCATGATTTAAAGGGAAAGGGGGAGGGGGAAAAAAAAGCAACGAAGAAGATAGGATGATTCATGATAGTGTCGTCGGAGGAGAAGGGACGGAAAGAAATCTCAAAAAAAAAAAAAAGAGGAAAAAAAAAAGAAATAAGCAGGTTGCTTACACGGAACGACGATGTCCCTGGATGATTGTGTCAATCAAAGGTCCGTGGAACGCTGGTTACGCCCCCGGAGCGGTGCACGGTCGCGCGGTGCCTGCGGTGAACTGGTATGAGTTAGGTAACGAAGAAGCAGGTCGGTGCTCGAGTGAAGAAGCGCATCGTAACCAAGTAACGACCACCAACCCACTTAAAATCTTCTTGCGCTCTGGTTACTCTAACCTAGAATGACGGGCAGCGGCCTCGCGGAGGTCGGGCCTGACCACCAGCGAGCAGATGGAGATTTAGAATTGACCCCGGACCGTGAAGTACCGGGGAACATATAAATATTCATCTCAATAGGAATAAATATTAAAAAAAAAAAAAAATTGGCTCCGCCCGTTGGAGATAAAAAAAATAAAGAAATAAAATTAATCCTTGGAATACGGAAAGTGTATAGACCTGCAATCTATTATTTTTTTTTTATTCTTATAGGCATTTACTTTTTTTACATGATATTTATTATTTTTTAATTGATATCAGAATATTTAAATTTTTTATCTAATTAATTTTTAAGAATGGTCAATACTTACGAACTTTCAGAACATCTCATTTTAAATTCTACGGTCATATCATTTCCAATATTATATTAGAGATCTTTTATGGAATGATTCTTTTTTTTTTTTGTTCACGTTTACTATTTTTAAACTTTATATAAATAGAAATTATGAATTAATATTTGTCAAAATTAATCATCAAACCACACTTTAATTTTGAGTGCCTTGGAAATTGCTCAATGGATTACTTATTATATACGTACAGAAAAAAAATTAATAAAGTGGCAAAGCGAGTTGATATTTCTTACCAAATTTGTCCACAAGCTTACCAAAATGCTGATATTCCTTCACAAGTTGCTGAAATTCCTTCTCAAAAACTATCTATTTTATATTTCCAAATGTATCGATATTATTCGCCATTTTGTTCTCACGGAGATTATGTAGTGGTTAAGATATAATAGTATTTATATATATAACATAAGTCGATTCAGAAAGAGATTTAAATTTTTTTTTTTTTAATTTAGATATATGTCTTAACAACTATGTCAAGATTCATGGATCCTCTATGATTTATCTTCCTCACAATAACTGTGAGACAGATCGATAGAAGCTGCTAAATTGACGATTTTAATTTTTTACAGAGAGATATTATTCACCATTTCATTGATGTCATCAACAATAATGAAATTTTTATCTTATTAAATGGTCAATAAATAATTTAATTTAAATATGACATGATTCCATAATTAGTCAATGAATAATTTAAATTGTTTTCTATCTCGTTAATTAGAATAGAATAGCATAAATGCTATTATAAATGGACCGGAGTCAAATCTTGATATAGGATCTAGCATTTTTATATGGACTCAAAAATCCTTCGTTATTTTTTACTAACGAATAAGATATAATTCCGTGATTTTTTTTTTCACAATCTAAGATGAGAGACACTAGATGAACATAATCCCTTTTTTTTTGCTATAAATGGATAATTTAAATTACTTTTTTTTTCTTAATATTTTACATGATATCCAAGTTGAAATCATGATTTAGGCCACCTACCTCTTTGCAGATCGATTCCTTTGGTTCCTCAGCACAGCATCTTACTTGCCCGAGGCGTCACTCGCGATCATTGTTCCCCTCGTCCAGTTTTTGCAATCTTACGCTCGCTACGTCATTACTGTCTCACGCAAACTCCAAGCTAGTGGTTGTACTTTCAATGCATCTCCTTGTCGATTTCCTATTCCTTAGCAAGCCGCTCCCTTAGTTATCGTCTTGCTCTCTCTATTGCCCTATAGTGGAACTCCAAGCCTTAACCCTTAGGTTCGTCTCTCAGCGTGGTTGGTCAGTCGACGCCCTCTGCTCTGCCATGGAGTCAGCTGCATTTTCTTCTAATTGGTCGCACCGCACGGCTCAGACGACCAGCTAATGGGAGGCAGCAGAAGTGGTTTATACGAGTTCTCTATTTTCTCACAACTCTTTAAATTTCTGTAAGATTTTTTGATAAATTATGTTTGGTCCATATGACTGAGTATCTGATTTTGAAAACAAACTCGTATGATTTCCACTAATAAATAAAACAATGCAATCGACCATTTTAAATTATCATTTAAAAAGAATAAATTAAAAACAAAAAATAGGTTCGGATTAGAGACTGCGACTGCGAAAGGCTATTCATATTTTAAAGCATATATAAATAAACAGCTTAATCTGTTACGACAAAGAACCAAAAAAAAATTAAAAAAAAAATGCTAAATTTGAGAATTTTAGCCGAACGGCCTGCTTGTATCGACCAACCCTCACTTATCCTGCAACAGAATAGATGCACTAAGCTGGCCTCACTTGCGAGACAACCGACTGCTTAATTAAGGATCGCCAATCATAGAACAAGAAGCTCATGGAAGACGGTAACAGAAATACAAAGAGGATTACAAAGAATAATTTTCTCAATTAATAGTCCTTTAATTCAGATCATATTTACACATCAATACTTGGTCTTCGAATCAGACCATTAATCTAAATCCAGGTTCCTCCGACGAGTTACCACAAATGGAAGGAGAAAATAATTTTCTTACTCTTTCTGTTCCAGGGAAATGCTGAGTATTCCTAGAAGCTAATGTTCACATAATTCACATGTTGATTAGTAGACTAACTTCGGTAGCAGCTGAAGAAGCCAAGGAGAATGCACTCTGAACGAACAGCTCCCAGAACCAAAGATCTAGTGCAAGAATAGATGATAAGATGATCAAGGCCAGCGTCTGGTACCTATTGAGAGGCCAGCCTGAGAGCTTAGCCAATTCCTTCAGGAATGGCAAGGAATGAACATTGAGCTTCTTGTTCTTTATGGACCAAGCCGTTATCCATTGCACATGAGAAGGGACCATGTCAAACTCCTCGCGCAGCCGTCTACCCAAATCTGGCATGTGGCCGCCTCCATAGAGAACTGCTATTCTCTGGTGCCCACAGTCGATTGCTCTCCTTAGTGCCTCAATTGCAACTTTATTTCTTTCGCCGATGATGACTGAATTTTCCTCTATCGTAGCAGTAATGTTAGTAAACCTTCACAATGATAGTCCAAGAAAAGCCAGTTAGATAAAATATCTCAATTCCTTCACACAAAGAAGAGGTGTAAATTATAAGAGATATGGAACAAGTATAATGCAAGCAAGACAATCCTCACGAAACACAACCTCT
The DNA here is from genome assembly GCA_025175895.1 of Wurfbainia villosa. Lineage (NCBI taxonomy): Eukaryota > Viridiplantae > Streptophyta > Magnoliopsida > Zingiberales > Zingiberaceae > Wurfbainia > Wurfbainia villosa. Next base: position 1,327,658 of record JAKLTH010000304.1, on the reverse strand, counting down.
TCCACCTAGGCAGAAGGGAAAGTTGGTCCTAAATGGATACGTAATTTCAATCCGTGCTTTAAAAAAAAATGTTATGTAAGTGTAGACGATTGTAGAGTATTTCTGGCAAGCGATAGTGAAGAAAGGGCCAGCACTCACTCAGTTGTTAATCGCTTGGCTAAAAATATCTTTAATGCACCTCCAATATCGAGCGTTGATAGAGCTTCTAGTTCAGTATACTCTGTGCTGTAACTTTCGGATGGTGAACAAACACTAATGATAATAAGGAGTCCAACAAGTGGCATGGGGAACACACGTGAAACCCACAACAGCTTAGATTTCCATGAACCAAGATCACCAGGAATAGAAGAAGGCTGAATCAAGGTTCGTGTGGATCTGAGAGTCATTTCTTTGGCGAGTGTGAAAAAGCTTTCGCCTCTCTCATCCTGTTACAGAACATAAAACGACAGGTAGGTTGTTAGAATATCAGATAGTTGAGTCTCCATAAGGAAAAAAAAAACAGATGGACCTATTAACTTGTCATCCTAATCAGTGTTTGTTCCACTTATTTGGGATCAGCTACAAGAATCTTATCATTCTATTAAAAGCTTTGTAAGACTATATCCCTAATAATATCCAAATCAAATAAGTTATATTTTATTATGTTGAGCACCAAAGCCTTAAAAAGAGCACAGAGAAACAAATATTACTTAGTTGTTATTCAAGGTCCCCTTGCACTCTTATTGTGCATTCAAATAGAAGATATGATAGCTCATTAGATAGTTTTTGATTGGAACAAGTCAATTCATTTGTCCAATGGTTTACTCAGGATACATCCAATTAACTGAGTTGAATAAGATTTTATCTGTCAACAACTTTTAATTTTAGTTGACTCCATGAGTATCTAGTCGACTCAATATTCAGTTGACTAGCACCCATGATAGTCGACTCAACAAGTTAATAAGATAAGCTTATTTGTCCAATAGTCACATGAATCAACTCAATTGGCATTCCAGTCAATTCAAATCAAATAGGGATCAAGTCTTTGCCCAAATATATGATTTTAAATGACCAGGCATTCGACTAACCCTCTTAATTGATTGGGACAAACATAAGTCGACTCAATCTCCGATTTTGCTTGACTTACACCTTATAAGCCCTCATGATTCTTCAAGATCAAGCTCATGCTTACACTACGATTAAGAACCCATGTTCCCCCATTGAAAGCTTTTAATCAAGTCTGTCCAAGTCTATCCAACTTAAAATCTTGAACTCAAAGATTACATGTTACACAATTTTTCATAGCTCACTTTCTTCTAGTTATCGCAGCTTTCCATCATCCGAGAGTTCATCTTTGGTAGGTCCTCAATTCCTCAAATGCACCAAGCTCATAGCCTACTCTACATGTCATCCTTCACAATCACCTACAAAGTCCACTTCTCGTGACTCCTATCAAAGCTATAAAACCAACTCCAATCACCCCATCCTACAATCCCTCAGATGTCTTTGAACCCCAACAGACCAAGGATGTTCCAACCATCATGGCTGTGCCAAGTCAACATCACAACTCGATCTCAACGATTCACAGACTCTATGAGCTTCATGTGCATGTTACCAACTTCCTGCATACTCCACACACACATCAATAACGCATTCAAAAACCTAACTTAAATCCTTTTACCAAATACATCAAAATGTGTTGGTCGACCACAACAACTTAGGGCATGATTGCACCAACAAATCTAACTTATTTTCCTCATTTTATCATCTATCGGAGCTAAACCAAATTGCCATTTTCCTAACAACCAAGATTTCTAATCCATAGAGTGATACGAGTTATACTATAGTCAAAGTTCACTTTTAGCCTACGAGGTACACGATGACAATACAAAACTATAGACACTTCTCTTCATTTTAACATACATTCTTTATCTTATTAAAGATATTTTAATCAATATCTACTTACTATTGAATAATAGATCTAAGATATTTAAACTATTGGATGTAGGAATTTCATGTCAGGCCATTTCAAAATAATCTTTGGATTCTTTTTTATATTATTGAAAACATTTTCATTTTTTTACTTTAGTTCTAACATTAATTATACTTTCTAAAGGTTTTTTCCCCACAATTCAAGCTTCAAATTTAATGTAATTATTCTGTTATCAATTACCAACTCAAGTTTTTCTACACCTATTATCTAAACATTGATTGAGTAAAATTCAGTAAATAGGCAGTTAAAGAAAACATTATAGCTCACTTCCTCAAGAAATAAACAAGAACTAAAAGGTGTCTTGCAAGCTTTCATGTTCCTGGATGAGGAAATACCAATTATTATTATAAGAAAAAATGGCTAGCAGTGATCCTCTTCCCTGAAACTGAAACTTTTCTAGGGCTCATTGGCATTGGCATAAAGAGGGTGAAGGATAATAAAAAGTAAAGGAGACAGCGTAGATTGTATAACCAACCATCTACATTAGAAGCACAAGGGAACTCCACAACTAAGAGGTAATTGCAGGTTCTATTTAATAATTTAGCTGATAAGATACACTGGCTGAGAAATGAAAATTTAGCTGATAAGATACCTGAAGAAGCTTGAAAGTCTCAAAATCAAGGTCCGCATGTTGCCATTTTTCATTTTCATAATCAAGGCAATCTAATTGGAAATCAAGAGAGAGAATTCTAGCCATCTGCCTTTGAATGAATCCAATAATATTAAAGCCTTTAGATTTTGAGGACTTCAACTTTCCTTTGGATTTTGAGTTTAATCTCTTCTCTAGGCTCTCCCTGCTTGCTACCATCTCATAAAGAACACAGTCATAAGACTCAAGTCCCATCTGAAGGGTCTCAAAGTATCTGCATCAGGAGTTAAATAAAAGGCAAGAGATCAAAAATTGTCAAAAAAAAAGTTGCCTTTAATAAAGTGTTTCTAAAAATATTTGTTAGCATTATCACCTTATTGAAAAATTAACAATATCAATATCTTTAAATATGAAACCTAATGCAAATTTGAAAATAAAGAAAACTTTGTAGCCCAATAAACTTACATGGGAGACAATACTGTGATTAAAATTTATTCTTGTCATTTCTGCATGTACAAAGGTTAGAAACCCACCGGAAACTCTATATTCTGAATAAGCAATAAGATAAGTTCACATACCAATCTAAAGATGGAATACTTGTCATGAGTCAGTAAAGTTCATGCCTTATATTTGTTAAAGTTCCACAGATACACCTTTCTGATCTTTAACAGACCGAAATACTAGGTGTTCACCTCTTATGATAATTAACATGCCCATTCCACCATATATCATAAAACTACAATCCGGTGCACGAAGCTCCCATCACACGGGGTACCGGAGAAGGAATCCATTGTACGCAGTCTTACTTTGCTTTTTTGCAAGAGGCTGTTTCTAGGATTTGAACCTGTGACCTCTTGGTCACAATGCAGCAACCTTACCGTTGTGTCAAGGCTCCCTTCTATTCCACTGTATACCATGTTCTGATTTATTTGTAAACAAGAAAAATTAATTTTTAGAATGCGATGGACTCACTGTAGACGGGCACAGTTGCACTAGTAGCTTAAATATGGACAAATGATATAGTGTGATCAAGAAAACCTAAAATTAATAGCAACAACGCCAGCAATGTATGCTCAGGAAAAAAAATCATAACAAAGAAACCTTAGAAGATTGGAAACAGAAGAGCATACAGAGTACAGGTTACGATTGGACTTGTGCCAAACATCCATAATTTATTCATTCGGCAAAAGATACTCATGAAAAAACAAACTTAACAACGGAAGAATCGACATACTGCTTATCTGCAATATGAATCGTCGATACCAAATCAACCTGCAAGGACCAGACTGCAATCAATCATCCGAAATCCATCATGGTAGTCCCAGACAAACAAAATAGCACGAATGAAGCAGACATGCCTGAAGAAAAGGGTGAATCAACGACCAAGGCAACCTCTTCCGGTACCCGACGACGGCGGTCTGCAGCTCGCCGGCCGAAGAACCGCCCCGCTTGAAGCGCATGAAGTCGGAGATGGAGTTGTCCTGCAGGAACCTGTCGGCAGCCGGATCCTGGTCGATAGCGGGGGATATCTTCGGGAACGCTCTCGCAGTGGCGAAGGACCACGTCGGCCTTAGGGTTCCGCAGACCCTCGATAATCTCGCGGCAGGAAGAAAGCGCGAGCCGGGTTCCATTAGGGCGTGCGAGGATGAGGGGGAGGCCGCGGCGTAGACCAAGGAAGCCATATCACTCTTCGTCTGTTCTATTCGCTCCCTCGTGAGGAGAAGAAGACGAAGAAGAAGAAGAGAGGGCGAGGGCGGCGAGGGCGAGGGCGGAGGGCGGGCGGAGGAGCTTATCAGCTATCCCTGTGGTGGGTAAGTCGCAACTCCTAAATCCACATCCGCAGAGTGCCGACGGTTCCGCTCAGCTACGGGCGATTTTGTCTCTTCAATTTTTTTCCGTCGAAAAATAATAATAATAAAACTTTCCGCATTTTCTGACTCCGCACGAATGATCTACCGCCGATCTACTCTCTTGGCAACGGAGAGCCGTATAAAGAGGCGGGCGACTCGTTAAGTTAGATTTAAACGATGGATTAAATTCGTACTTATTCAAAATTATGGGCACTGATAATTTCTAATTTGCAGTATCAATCCGAACGCCTTGAAGATCCTTCAGCTATAGTTCTCAAATTATATAAGATTATAAATTTATTATTCAAATATCAATTCAGTTATGCCCGTAAAAATAAATACATAAATATCCGAATAACTTTCTAGCTTAACGCCGTTGAAATTAGGGGGTGAGTAATGTTGTACAGATTTACGGGAATCATTTACGGCCGGACAATCCTTGCGTCGGCAAATCGGTCAATGACCGATTTGGAAGGCGATTCGACAGAGCCGGAAGCGAGCCGAATAATGACCGCAGAATCGGTTCATGGCGAATTTGAATAAGCGGCCGAGCGGATGACAAAGTCATGAGCCGCAGAAGCAAGATAAGCGAGTCGCCGCGCCGCGCATAAGAAATGGGTGAGCCGCGCACCTAGAACCAAGAATAATGGCCGGAGTGGCCGAATGGCGAGCCGCCCGCCGCAAGAATGGTAGAGCGAACCGCGGTGAATAATGTGAGTTGCAGTCGAACCACAATATCGAAGAGCGCCGCGAAGTCGCCATGAGCAGAATAGCGAGCTCGGAGAAGCGCTCAATTATTCCGCAGCACTACTCGGTGTTAAGGCCTGTGATTTCCACAGTGTCCTTAAAACATATTCGCTCCCTCTTGCGTGCCTTCGAGGGTGATGGACAATTGTTTCCCAGGATACAACAACAAAACTGGATGAACGACGAAAGTACAGGTCATTTCCGATGAACTGACTACACCATAAAGCTATCAACGGTGCAGGGGAAAAAGGAGGAGAGCTGGAGAAAAAATTAAAATTCTGCAATCAATTACGTAGCATATCTCCAATTAATTACGTAATTAATGGATTAATGACTCGCTTTTGAAACGTCTGTAATCAACTCGACCGTTTCAATGCCAAGCATCAATGCATACGTTACAAAAAATGGAACGGATTAGCAAAAGGTTGTTTGGATCCACTTGGGCAAATTATGTCTCGACCGATCATACATTCGATGCGCGCAGGTCGCGTTCGCACACGAGTCGCCTTGCGGTAGTACAATCCGGGCTCTGGATTCGCACCCTCCTGCGCACCCACGCGTGAGAGAGAGCATTTTCCCTTGCATATGTTCACAACTACAATGCTTGTGATACATTATAAACCAACCAAGTTGTCCCTCAACTTTCAATGTGGGACTAAACTCCTCCACAAGAGGGTTTCTTCATCCTTCTATTTCCTTGTTTCCATTCACATTTCCAACAATCCCCCACATGAATGGAAACTGATATGTGATAGCTCTCAGTAGTAAAGTCCAGCATAGGATAGGTAAATTTTATCCTTTGAACCTTCGCTTATGATAATATGTTTGCTTACTGGTTGATTTAGTAGACGCGATGTCTTTGAACTATTCGACCCTTCATATAAGCATCGACACATTTCACACTGGACTTTCTCTGATGTCCTTCAGTTCTCATGAGTGTGTTCGTTCTTGGCCATGAACACGCCTGGTTCTGCGAGAAGATTTAAGATTTGTGTCTTCCAAATCTCTTCGAAGCAGCCCCACTTCTTTCTCGCATAGGTGACCCTTTTAAGAGTATTCCATACCGCTCTATTGGATCATTAAAATTCATATGCTTATTCTCTATCTTATCACTATTTCATTATCTTATAACCCCCACAGTGATTTTTCTTAGTCGATGCAGTTAGGTTGTTCCTTTGAACCTAGTTCTTGGGATCTCCAATCTCCATAGGTTGGGTTTCCTTTGCACTAACATTCGTTATCAGCATCAAATCCATCGTTCGAGATGAGCTCACAACTAACTCTTTATTTAATCCTTTGGTTAGCGGATCCGCAAGGTTATCCTTTGACTTTACATAGTCAATAGTGATAACTCTCGTTGAGAGTAATTGTCTAATAGTGTTATGTCTACGACGTATATGTCTAAACTTTCCGTTATACAAATGACTTTGTGTCCGTCCAATCGCTGACTGACTATCACAGTGTATGCATATCATGGGCACGGGTTTTGGTCATCTAGGAATATCTTCTAAAAATTATCGTAACCATTCAGCCTCTTCACCATATTTGTCAAGAGTCACAAACTCAGATTTCATCGTGGATCTAGTTATTATGATTTGTTTAGAAAATTTCCATGACACAGTTGCACCCCCTAAAGTGAACAAATATTCACTTGTAGACTTAGAGTCTTTCACTTCAGATATCCAATTAGCATCACTGTATCCCTCGATCACAGCTGGATATCTTGTATAGTGCATCCCATAATCACGAGTATATCTCAAGTATCTCAGTACTCTTGTTATCCCTTTCCAGTGCTCAACACCGAAATTACTCGTGTATCTACTCAGTTTGCTTACTACGTAAGCTAAGTCTGGTCGTATATAATTCATTAGGTACATCAGACTTCCAATCACTCTGGAGCACTCTATCTGAGAGATACTCTCTCGATTTTTTGATAGATGTTAACTCATATCTATCGGAGTCTGTGCCAATGCAGTATCATTCTTGTTGAACTTCTCAAGAATTTTATCTATATAGTGGGACTGACTAAGAACAAGTCCTCCCGCTGTTCTAAGAATCTTAATTCCTAGAATCATATCAGCTAGGCCCATGTCCTTCATGTCGAATCTGTGGATTTAATTATCTTATTATTATTTTCAATGATAAGTATGTCATCTACATAAAGACATAAGATGACAAAACCATCTTCCATGATTTTACTGTAGATATATTTATCACACTCATTGATTCTAAATCCATTATTTAGCATAACATTGTCAAATTTCTCATGTCACTGCTTAGGAGCTTGTTTCAAGCCATACAATGACTTGACCAATTTACATACCTTATTTTCTTGTATAGGAGCAGAAAAACCTTCAGGTTGTTCCATATAGATTTCCTCTTCTAAATTTCCATTTAGAAAAGCGGTATTCACATTCATTTGATGTATTTTCAAATTCCACAATGTGACAATTGCTAATAACACTCTAATAGAGGTTATTCTTGATACCAGAACATATGTATCAAAATAGTCAAGGCCTTCATGTTGTCGGTAACCCTTAATTACCAATCTAGCCTTGTACCTATCTATTGTGCCATCCGATTTCTTCTTTCTCTTAAAAATCCACTTACAGCCTAATGACTTACTTCTCAAAGGAAGATCCACAAGCTCCCAAGTATGATTTTGTAAGATAGAAGTGATCTCAGATGCAATCGCTTCTTTCCAGTGAGGTCCCTCAGAAGATCTTAAAGCTTCTGGATAGCTCTGTGATTCACTTTCCAACATGAAAGTGATGAAATCCTATCCAAAGGATTTTTCTGTACGAGTTATTTTACTCCGTCTAGGCTCTACCTCTACTGGTTCACCCTTATGCTCTTCTTCTTGTGTTTCAAATGTCATTTTTGAGGAATTTGCTTCCTCTCTAGACTTATACGGAAACACATTTTCGAAGAATGAAGCATTTCTCGATTCAATTATCGAGTTCTTATATATTTCTGGAATTAGCGACTCATTCACTAGGAATCGATAGACACTACTATTTTGTGCATATCCTAAGAATATGCAATCAACAGTTTTTGGTCCTATTTTAATCCTTTTTGGATTAGGCACCAATACTTTAGCAAGACACCCCCACACTCGTAAGTATTTATAGGATGACTTTCTACCATTCCATAATTCATAAGGGCTCTTGTCTATATCTTTTCAAGGTACCTTATTTAATAGGTAATTCACTTTCAGAACAACTTCTCCCTATAAATTTTCTGGTAGCCTAGAACTTAATAAAAGAGCATTCATCATCTCTTTTAAAGTACGATTTTTCCTCTCAGCAACACCATTTTGCTGAGGAGTATATGGAGCTGTTGTTTCATGTATGATTCCATGTTCAGCACACAACTCAGCGAACGGTGAAACATATTCACCTTCTCGATCACTTCGAATCACCTTAATTTTCTTATTAAGATGATTTTCAACCTCATTTTTATAGAGAATAAATTTCTCTATAGCCTCATCCTTACTTTTTAGAAGATATATATAACAAAATTTTGTGTTATCATCTATAAAAGTAATGAAATATTTATTTCTACCACGCGTCGGAACCCCTTTTAGGTCGCATACGTCTGTGTGGATTAGGCCGAGTGGTTCTGTATTCCTTTCAACATGTTGGAAAGATGACCTTGTCATCTTTGCTTCGACACAAGTCTTACACTTGTGTTTCGGGTCTAGGAGGAATGTCAGGATGCTTTGCATATTAATTAATCTTCGCAATGAATTATAATTAACATGTCCTAGTCTATTATGCCACAACACAGATGACTCAAGCATATAAGAGGAAGAACTTTCAATTTTATTCATTTTATGCCTAATGACCATTACACTGAGCTTAAAAAGCTCATCATTTTCATACCTCTTCCCTACAAACATTCCACTCTTGGACAGTACTATCCTGTCCGACTCAAATACAATTCTAAACCCATGCTTGCTCAACAGTGATCCGGAAACTAAGTTCTTGCGAATATCCGGAACAAACAACACATTGTTTAGAGTCAGATCCTTGCTCAAAGTCATTTTCAGCATCACTTTTCCATGACCTTTGATCTCCGAGGTTGCTGAATTTTCCATATATAGTTTGTCTCCATCTTTAACTTCTTTAAAGTCATGGAGCAGCTCCTTGTTGCAGCATACATGTTTGGTGGCTCCTGTATCAATCCACCACTGTCGCGGATTCGAACCGATGAGGTTCACTTCATTACAGTGCACAGATCTATGTTCGGCCCTTCACTCACATTAGCCTCCTGCTTCTTCTTTGGCTTTCTACAGTCTGAAGATTTATGACCAACACGGTCATAATTGAAGCATTTTCCTATGAATTTCTTCTTGCTAATGCCTCCTTTAGGCTCTAGTTTGGAAGCCTTTGACTTCTTCCGTTGTGAGCCCTCGCCATGTTCAATCACATTGCCTTTGAGCACTGCCTGAGTGAATGATCACCTGTCCGAGCTCCTGTTGTCTTCCTCAATCCTGAGTCGGACGATGAGCTCCTCGATATTCATCTCCTTTCTTTTGTGCTTCAAGTAATTCTTGAAGTCCTTCCAGCCGGGAGGGAGTTTTTCTATGATTGCTGCCACGTGGAAGATCTCACTCAGCATCATGCCTTCAGAGTGGATCTCATGCAGGATCACTTGAAGCTCCTAGACTTGGTTGATCACCGTCTTGGAGTCCACCATTTTGAAGTCTAGGAACCGGCCAACAACAAATTTCTTGGCCCCCACATCCTCTATTCTGTACTTCAAGTCTAAGGATTCCCATAATTCCTTAGTCGTCTTCTTTGTGCAGTATACATTATACAACGCATCTGCCAAATAGTTGAGGATATAGTTTCTATAAAGAAACTCCGAGTGTTTCCAAGCCTCCACAGCGTTGAAGGTTTGGGTATCCAAAGTACCCTCAGGTATCTTGGGTGGTTCTTCTGTCAAGAACCTAGCCAGATTAAGAGTGGTCAGGTAGAAAAATATTTTCTGCTGTCATCTCTTGAAATTCAATCCAATGAATTTCTCTGGCTTCTCGGCGTGATTGATTGGGACGGTCCCAATCGTTACAGTAGAAGTGTTTACCTGCACTTGTTGAATGGTAGGCTGCGCTACCGTTATCTCAACTTGGTCCATCGCCATTGCAACTTGGTCCGCCGCCATCGCAACTGGGTCCGCTGCCATCACAACAGAGTCGAATATGTTTTAAGATTTGTTGTACAGTTTCTCCTTCAGAGGGGAGATCTACTGCACTGGCTTCGGACAGTCCTCCCAGCATCGGCAGAGTCGATTCAGTAGAGCCGATTTGGAAGAGCTGATTCGGCAGAGCCGCAGAGTCGATTTGCAAAGCTGAATGGCAGAGGCGCATAGCCGGATGGCAGAGCCATAGGGCCGGATGATAGAGCCGCAGAGTCGAACTGCATAACCGAATGGCAGAGCCGCCGCACCATAGAACCGAATGGCAGAGCCGCCGCACCGCAGAACCGAATGGCAGAGCCAGAGAGCCGAACCGAATGGCAGAGCCGTCGCACCGTAAAACATATTCGCCCCCTTTTGCGTGCCTTCGAGGGTGATGGACGACTATTTCCCAGGATACAACGATAAAACCGGGTGAACGACGAAAGCACAGGTCATTTTTGACGAACTAACTACACCAAAAAGCTATCAACGGCACAGGGAAAAAGGGAGGAGAGCTGGAGAGAAAATTAAAATTCATATCTCTAATGCTTCCTCTTTTATAACTTCGTAGCATATCTTCAATTAACTACGTAATTAATGGAATAATGGCTCGCTTTTGAAACGTCTTCAATCAACTCGACATACGTTACAAAAATGGAACGGATTAGCAAAAGGTTGATTGGATCCACTTGGACAAATTATGCCTCGATCGGTCGTACATTCGATGTGCGCAGGTCGCGCTTGCACACAAGTCGCCTTGCGGTAATGCAATTCAAGCCCTGGATTCGCACCCCCCTGCGCACCCATGCGTGAGAGAGAGAGTCTTTTCCCTTGCATATGTTCACAACTACAATGCTTGTGATACATTATAAACTAACCAAGTTGTCCCTTAACTTCTAATGTGAGACTAAACTCCTCCACATGAGGGTTTCTCCATCCTTCCATTTTCTTATTTCCATTCACATTTCCAACAAGTAAAAATTCAATTAAATCCAATAAATTGATCAAATCGAATTTTTAAATTCGGTTTATTTAGAATTTTTTTTTAAAATATCGATTTAATTAATTTATTCGGTTCGATTTCGATTTCGAAATGAAAATAATCTATTAAACTGATTAAATTGAACTCTAGTCCATCAGTCGATTAATTTCAACTGATTTATCATATCAGTCAACTGATAAATTTCAGTCGACTAATTACCTTGAATCTCGCAATCTTCATCATCATTAGTCAATTGATATTTTATATCAGTCGATTGATATGAAAATTTCAGTCGATTGATTCATATAAATTAGTCAACTGATGAAAATATCAATCGAATGATGATAAAAAATTCGATTTGTTCAATTTTCAACATAATTAATCGATTTTTTATCGGTTCGATTTCGTTGAAAATTTTGATCGGTTCGATTTGTTAAAAAAATCGATTTATTTAATTTTGATTTAATCGATTCGGTCGATTAAATTATTAACTGATTGCTCAGTGTGTCCGAAGATTTGTGAGACAAAATTTAGAGTAGAATTGTTCTTGTGAATTGAGATATGTTTTTGGGCCATTTTTCGGTGTAATTGGAGACGATAAAAGCCAGTTGGATCGAGGTGAAAAACTTTTACGCAAAAACATGTAAAAAAGAATCTGTCGAATACTGTCAAACTGTAATTTATTGATCAAAGTCATGATCAAGACACGTGAAGGGCATCTGAATCTAGAAAAGAATTTTAGACCTCCTCCAAAATCGATCATTATCTTATCCGTAAATTCCATCATGTCCTAATCGCCATGTCATCTCCGTGGAAATTCATATAAATATAATCAAAGTATGTACAAAACAGGTCAATTTTATTTATTTTTATCATTGACCATCAAATATCACATCCTAATTTCCAAATCAATCTCTCTTAATCAGAAGAGATTGCTGGAAATGGAGGTATTGTTGAACAACGTGGAAATGCCTCTAGCAGTGAATCGTGCTCTTCTACTGTGCCAATGCTTGCGGCTTCCATGCCACCATTGACGACAATCAATTGATCGACAATGGAAATACAAAGAAGTAGATTTGGACACAACGCCGGCGCAGAGTAATGAAAAATGGAGATGGACATTGATAATCAATAATGATATAAAAAAAATAAATGAAAAATCTTTGACAACAACGGGAATGATAAACAATGACATTAGTAGCGAAATAAGATGGTTATGTGGAACCCCCTATATTTATATACTTGGATATTCATGTGCAAGTCGTTGCAATCATCTCTTATTATAGGTGGATGATACTCTTAGAATTAGTCTCTTCGGGGATGACGCGATGGTAAGACAGAGTGACTGCTTTAAACGGCCGGCCGATTCCTGACGAGATCTAAAATCTCAAGGCCGTCGATGTCCTCCTCTCTTGGTTACCTTATCAGATTCAGACATACTCTTAGAATTGGCCCAAGATATGAGATTTTGGACTCCCTCAGCACTCAATCTCCCAAGTACCATGGGTTCTCGTTCTAGAGTATTACATATTTTCCAAATCAGTATCTCTCAAGCACCATATATTCTCCAAATCGATATTCACTAGTATTCTCCGAGCTTTATGTCAGCACTTTCCCTCTTCCATCCTCGTATCTTCTTTCGAACTCCACTCCTGGATACTAGACCTATGTGATATATGTGGTTGGAATATTTTTGTTTCACCAATATATAATAAAGAAATAATATAGCAAAGGATATGCAGACTCCACATAATATTTGTCGTCTAATAGTTTGATAAAAAATATAAATTAATAGATAAATTTGATCGACGAAGGAATTAGAAGTCCAATATAAAAACAGATGGAGACTTAAGAGGAAGCTCTCTTTCTCTTTCTCTTTCTTTTCTGCCGTATTTTTTCAAGAATTTTTTTTATTATTCTTTTCTATCAAATTTATGACATTAAAGATATTTTTTTTTGGGTATGTTCTGTTAGACTTAAATATCAAAAGATTGTCATCGGAATACCAATAACACCCTTTGATGTGGATTAATTTTGACAGAATTTATTGAATATAAGAAAAAATAATTCTTTTCTATTTGTCAATGAAGAATATTTTTACACTATCTTTAATTCAATCACAAACTAGCTGGTATAGTACCCGGGTGTAGCCGAGTTGCTGCAGCAAACAGTTTCCTTTTATAGTTTTTTTAATATATATATATATATTAGAGCTGCCCCACTCCCTAGCCTTTGCCGTTCCCTCTGTTTCTCCTGCTGCAATGGATGCCCTGGGAAACGGTGGAGGGTTCTGGTGGTGGCGCTCCCTCCATCTCCACAGGGAGCAGCACTACCGGAGACGGAGGCGGCCAAAATCCTCATTCTCCTCCTCCTCCTCCTCGGAATCGGTAAATCTCGCTGATCGTGTCTGGTTCCTCTCTGACTTCCCCCTCAAGCAGGCCGCCATCGCCGCCTCCCTCACCCTCACTGGAGACACTGTGGCACAGATCAGGGACCGTTTCCTCTTCCGGGACCGTCGCCTACTGGAAACCTCCGAGGATAAGGTCAGCCTCCCCTCTCGCTCTCGCATGGCGGCTTTTCTATGTCGTCCAATCTTATATTCTTATCCCTTATTGGATTACGCTTTGGTTTCGGAACGCATGCTAACTGAGGTGACTTGATATGGGAAATTGACCTACTTTCATCTCTTCTTACCACTGATCACTGATGGTACGTGTATACCTGCCATTTCTCCCATTCAAAAGCTGTTGAAATATGCAGATAGACTCGTCGACAAAATGCCCATGCGACTTTTGTTTTATGTTAGGTCAAATGAAAGGTTTGAAGGGAAAGTTGCTTCCTTCATTCGTTTCGGTCGCTTGTTCATGGTGATCCGATCTTACATCTCTAGATTAAAATTTTATTAACTAAAATTAATTCGGATGGAGATGGAGTACCCAAGCAACTGATTCATCATCGTACTATTCGATTTAAGCAGTCGCTTGAACAAACTTATTGTTCAAGCAACCTAACCTATTTCCTCGATTAGCCGCGGAATAGATGATGTACAGATCGTCAATTTTTGCATTTATAATTGGGGTCCATGTCAATCAACAAGATACGAAATACAAAAGAACAAGAATCAAAACTTGTTTTACCTCTTGATATTCTATTGTATTCCTATTTTCTTCTTGGACGTCGTGTGACCGACTATCTTCCAAGAATCGAAGCCTCCTAGATCACGTATCTTCTCTTCTTTGCTCGCTCCGAACAAAGGAAGAAAACCCTCCCTTCTTCTCCTATCTCGTGTCGAACACAAAGCCTCCTCTTCTCCTTGCTTGTGCCGACCACTAAAGCTTCAAGGGTTAGTGTCCGTCGGCCCTAGGAGAGGAGAGGAGATTTGTTGCCGCCAACCCTAGGAGAGGGAGAGGAAGAGGAAGAGGCACCGACCTTAGGGAGAGGGTGAAGGAGCGCCGACCTTAGGAGAAGCAAAAACCAACTCTAGCACAAGTTGTCGCCGACCCTAGGAGAAGTAAACACCAAACCCTAGCACAACTCCCTTGCCATCGGCCTCTAGAAGCAAACCCTAAAACTTCTTGCCGCCTAAACCTCTCCACCTCTTATATAGATCTAGGCTTCATGAGGTATTTATAATAGGCTACAATAGGGACCATGAGGAGGAGTTGGATCTTGGGCACCCAATGGATCCAAACCACATATAATCCGATCCATTAATGATGATCCATTCTACTAAAGGATCATCATTGATCTACCTCATCAACCCCCATAATTAAATATAGGCTCCACATATTATTTGTACAAAATATCTCTCCGTATTTAAGATATCGAATGTCCATTAATTAATTAAATTACTGACAATTTAATTAATTAATATCTAACTCCATGAGTAGTACCACTCATTTTTATCATCATGTTGGACCAAGTTCACCTGCAAGATTTACATGATGAACTTTATGAGCTCCTCAAGAGGACATCATCATCCTAGTGCATATGACACGGTTTCCTCCTATAATCAACGACACACCATGTAAATAATATTATTTCCCAACTTATCAGGCCTATCGATTTAACACATAAATCTCGCCCATTGATAACTCAAAGAAATAAATACTAAGTACATGTGTCCATTATTATATCAGGATTAAGAGCATGTACACCATAATATATGAGGTCTGATTCAATTATATAGTCAGTATAAATTGAATCACCTCTAAATTGGTCCTGCTAAATACACATAAAGTGTACTAGTGTAATTCTATGGTTAAGATAAACCAATACCAAATTACACTACAACCATGTCAATGGTTTGTTCAAAATCATCTTGGTTGTGAGCCTCTACTTATATTCTACAAGAAACTAATAACATGATTTTCTGTGCGACACCACACACTATGTTATCTACAATGTAAAGTATCAGACAATATACATAAATATAAAATACAAACAATGATCATGTGATTCTTATTTCAAAATGAAGATGTTCATACAAAGACTAGACTTTCAGTGTACATCCCAACAAGGTTTAGGTGGCTGCTTCTCTAGGTTTTATCATAATTCCTTTCTCACATACATGACCACTGTAATATAAACAAGGACTCATTTGCTTGTTGCAGTAATGGACTATCGATATAGATGACACGAAGTTCCTATATTTTTCATGTTCACTGAAACTACTTTCAAGGGCCATAGAATTCATTGTCTAATACTGCTTATGCTAACTTTATGTCATGGCAAATTGACCAAGTGTTTGTGCGTAGGCTTGATTTTCATCTCGACAAAAGCTCCTACTAGATTTTTGTTGTTCTTGTTGTTGTTGATTGATAAAGTAGTCTACTGAACTCACTGGCCTCAATTCTAGTTAATGTTCATGGACAAAGCTCAGAAACTGTAACTGTATCAAGCCTTGTGAACAATCGATGATCAAGTCTCTTTTCTTGCTTATAAGCTCCTTTGTGGATTTTAGTTAAGCATGCATTACAAAAGATAATTTGATGTCTTATATGTAAATAAGATATATTATATACGTGAATAGTACATGAGTTTAAAATATTCAATCAAGGATATTTAAACTGTATCTAGACTCGAATTTTATCAGTATATTAAATACTGAATTTATTCATGTCATTTATACTACACCAAACTATGGTAAATATAAAATTTGTAATTACTGTAGACAGAGCCGGTCCTCGATCTTCAAGGGCCTTGGGTGAACCAATTAAATTTGGGCTCTTTTATATAAAAAAAAAAATTAGATAAAAATTGGGTCCTTCCTTATACAAATTTTTGAAATACAATTCTTGGGCCTTGGGCGAGGGCCCCATTTACCCTGGTCCAGAGTCGGCTTTGACTGCAGACTTGTAGCATTGCTACTGAAGGTTCATTCAAATGCACAATTGCATATGGACAAGTTCTTGAATCTATTTTTCAAAAATGTAATAACCCATCTTTTCTTGGTTTAAGCTTGATCTTTGTTATAAGAAAAGTTTGGTTTAATTGAGCTTAGTAAAAAGTAAAACTCAGTCTAGGCCTATAAACTTTTCATAAATAGGTTTGGAGAGCTTGGCTTGACCTACACTAGTTTTTCAATAAGCAACACCGTGACACAACTGAGCTTTGCTGGCTGGCTCATTTGCATCTCTAAACTTTAATGCTCGTGTTGATTCAATGATTTCGATACTTATCTTTTCTTGACATTCTTGATTCTTAAGCAATTTCTTGATGTATCATAAAATGTGCTAATGCCTGTGACAGTCTCTCAGTTCGAAACTATTTTTGGCGTAATCTTTCACTACTTGTTTAAGTCCTACATAGCCCTCCTTCTCTCTAGGCTAGGGTTACTGCCCTCTAGCTGCTCATTAATCACCTTGTTCAAAATTTCATGTGGATTTGGTCTCGTGGCAAAGTTTCTTTTTGTTTGGAGTAGAATCCATACAGGTCAAGTTTTTGCTCATTAGAGTGTTATTTTTGTATTCTTCTGAATCCAATCCACTAGTTAACTAGCTTCTTGTGGAAATTCAAATCAATTTAATAAATATATATATTCTTGCTAGAAAAGATGATGCATTTATATATTAGTTGTGATCATATTGTTTAATATTATTGCATATTCTATTTTATCACATACAGCTTCTTGGATATCAATAAATGGGTGGTTATTGTTATGTCTATTTGGTTGTTCATCAGGGTTCAATCTTTTTTTGTTTGTTTGTTTCTCTGTAGATGCTAAAAAAAATCAAACCAGCTCTTTTTGTAGAAAAGAAGGACCCATTGCAAATGAACTATAAGCTTGACCAAAAATATCATAATGGCGACTTGAGATTGTCTACAGTAACATGCCATGCCGCGTGTTGGCCCTTTTGGTTGATATAAATTTGTCAAGTGAGTTGAATATGCAACTTTTTTAGTATCACAGATGAAAAATTTCCTACTAAATCATTTTTTTTTGTTATCGTTGATTTAGCAAACTCTCTTAACCAAAACAACGATTCTTGTTATGCTGCGCATTGCATTTGACAAAGTTTGTGATACCTGCCAAGGGCTGGAATTTTGGGACTATTATCTCACACATAATCCTCTTAGAGTTTGCAATGATTTCAATTATGGAGAATAATACCAACACCTTTTGTATCTAGGGCATAGTATCAACTGTTCTTTCAAGTCATGATTGGCTTCGTGCACTACGCATGGCTTCCTATGGCTTTCTTCTCTATGGTCCAGGATCATATGCATGGTATCAGTTTCTTGATCGTTGTATACCTGCACCAACTTTTGTAAACCTATCACTGAAGGTAATTTGGTTGTTGCTCACCCATTGCATTAACTGAATTATACTTGATCTTTTGGTCATTTTACCTGATAACAATTGCTTTTAACTAGTTGCTACTTCATGCCATTGCAGGTGATATTAAACCAAATCCTACTTGGTCCATGTGTCATTGCTGTTATCTTTGCTTGGAACAACTTATGGCTTGGCAAATTAGCAGAATTACCGTCCAAATATCAAAAAGATGCCCTTCCTACTCTTCTATACGGTGATGTGATTGCCTTTCCCTATGCTATTTTTTTCAATGTTTTTTTCTCTTGTCAGGTCTCTACAAGAAAACTAATTCTGTGCTAATTTCATCATGATACAGGTTTTAGGTTTTGGATTCCTGTTTCTGTAGTTAATTTCACGTAAGTAATCTTACCTATTGAATTTGCATACTCTAGAGCTTAGATTCCTATCTAAATTGATTTACTAGTTTTTTTTTAATGTTTTTATCCGTCATCCAAGAAATTGAACTTTAAACTTTTTTATGCTTCATATAGCAGGATTTTTTTTCTGTCGTTGTAAACCTGTGTACCCAGGTATGCAGAAACTAGGGACAATCCACCTTTTTTTTGTTGATGATGTCTGAAGATTAATGCAGAACTTCAAACAGTTCTTGTTAAGGATGCCATCTCGCTTTGCCACTCTTGAACTTTTTTACACCCTTGAAGTACTCCCCATGACAGAATATTCTTGATCTTGAATCTTGCTGCCCATGGAGATTTGGAGTTAAAACTATCTTATCGTCTTATTACATGAATCTTTATGCATTCAATACACACACCATTCATCGAATTTGGCAACACAACCACAAAATCTGTTATTTCTTTTATGGCTCAAGGAAAGTACATTTGTTAATAGAGAATTCATGTTCTTCCTTGACAAACTGCTCATGTTTCTGATCTTATTTAGATGATTAACTTCATGCTTCAATTCTCCAGGGCAATCCCTTTACCTGCTCGTGTTGCATTCATGTCGACATGCTCCATATTTTGGAACTTCTATTTGTCTACAACACTAAGCAAACAATAATCGATTAAAAAGCCACAAAGCAGCAGATTCAAATGCTTGCTCCCACAACTTGGAAGAAAGCCTCCAATGCATAACCTTGTGCTGGCGTTCATTTCAGCTGGTGTATGGACGAAATGTCTTCTAGTCTGTCTGGTTCATGTATTAGCTGCGTCGCCTTCTCTAGCCATTTCTTAGATTGTTTTTGGTTTATGAGGAAAATACCTTGTTCTTTCATGTTTTCTACTGTTTATCTATAGTAAACGTAATATTGTGCTTGGGATTACGACATCCGAACATAATATCTACTCAATAAACCTCTTTTTCTGTCATCCTTAGCTCTTGTTTGCACAAGTCAATTATTTTGGACAGGCATGAGATCAAATGGTCCAATTAATTCGGATGAACCACACAGGCCAAAGCAACAAGGTCGATCCAATCAGATTGTTGATTTGAATAGGACAAGCAGGCTACAGAATCTATTTGGGTTGATTGAGCAGAGGCAAAGGGAATCAATCCAAGCTAGTGAGTCAAAGGATAGATCAATCCGGCTATATGATCATGTCAGGAAACAATCTAGTCAGGAAATTGATCAATACAATTGGGTCGAGGACTAACTGATTCTGTTAAGCTGGTTGGGTATATCAATTTCATCGAGCCAAATGAGTTGTGACCGATTGTGGCAGGCAGCAATTTTGCAGATAGGGGAGGAAGTTGGATTCATCAGTATTGTCTACTTGAACTCTTCATTTTTTTTTTCTTAGTTCCTTACTTTTCTCTTGATTGTTCTAGCTGTCTCAGAGTTAGGAAATTTCAACAAGAACGAGTTACTGAAGATTAACATGCAATTTGATACACTCTGTAAAGTAATAAGCCTCTCACTGAGGAATCCTGATCGAGTCATTCATATCCTCCAAATAGTAGTTGCAAGCTACTAATACTTTAGTCAAGAATGAACTCATAAAAAGATGCTGATTCAGTATGGTTGTACTTTCTGCAATGTGATTCTGTTGTCGGGTTAAATAGACAATTATACTAGCGAGTTCAATGATGAAGAGTATTTCAGAATCCAAGAACATGAATTAAAAAAAAAAGGAAAGAAAAAACACAAAAAGGAGAGAAGGGATGTCTACGTTTTGCTGTTCATGGGTGTTCACTACTTAACCAAAAATTTAACATTGATACCATAAATTTCATAGGTACCCGTGCTCGAAGTTTCCATCGAATCGACATGATCAAAATGTCGATGGAAATTAACAAACTTGGGTCAGCTATTTCCCTTAAATTAATCAGTAAAATACTCACCGACAATAAACTAATAATGCATCCAATTTTTGGTCGGCAAATCGTCGGAATCCTAATGAAGCCCCCTGATTGCTTTGGGGTGTGCAAGAAACACAATAATAGCAGCGGATCAATGAATCAAACCTAACAAACCCAAAAGGAAGAAAGAGAAGCAGGCAGGAACGAAAACAAAAAAAAAAAACACATTAAATTAGAATGATCAGAGCTACATACTGTACAGATTACACACTTCGAGTCATCAATTGAATCTCGAACTTATTCAGTATAGAACTTACAATCTTCCTCTCGTGCGCGCGCGTCGAAATTACCATTCAGCGACTCCCAAGAAGCTGAAGCCACAGGACAGAGCAGCCAAGCGTCAAAATGATGTTTTTACGGGAAAATCAAGCGGCAGAGTAATGCTACGATTGTTATCGATAGATCGAATAGGGAGGGGGGAGAAGAAACCTGAGAGATCGACGGGTGAGGCGGTGCGAGAGGGCGCGGAAGAAGAAATTGGCTCCGTGGAGGAAGACCACCACGCCGGTGCAGCCCAGCAGGAAGAGCTCAAACATCCTGGCGATTAAAACTCCCTCTCTCTCTCTCCCCCCGGTTAATTACTCAGGGCTTTTGGGAAGAGGAAGGAGAAAGCGAATTCATTGCCTGCTTGACTTGCCGTGGAAGCGAAACGAGTCGACCCAAAGGGCCCCACTCCACGCAAGCAAAACCAATGGGTGAGTAGGAAATCTGGCCCACATCAAGTATCGCACCGTTGAAGGAGACCTTTCCATTCCAAAATTAATTATTTTATTTTTTACCATTTTAAAATTATAATATAATACAACATAAATTACAAAAATATTAAAATTTTATAATCTAAATTATAAAGTAAAATAATTCAATTATATTCAAATTGTAAATTAAAAAATATCGAGTATTTAATGATCAAATTCGATCATCGTTGTCCGTTACCATCATCAGTTGATCGATCATTGATCGACCACCGTCGTAGGCCGACCAATCATCGCCGTCGGTCTCGTCGACTGATCGACTGTCAATTGATCGATTGGTCGACCAATCGATCGTCGATTGATCGATTGGTCGATCGACCATTGCAATTGTCGACCGATCGACCCCTCCCCTCGCTGCCGATCAATCGGTCGAACGATCATTCATCGTCGTCGTTATCGCCGTTGTACCGACTTACCTCTATCCTCCTTGTAATAGATATCAAATAAAAAAAATATTACATATAATTTTTATTAGCATAAAAATAAATAATCGGAGAAATACTTTTATAACAAAATTTGTGACCTGGGAATTTTGTTTGGACATTATCAAGAACAAGCTCAGCTCAAGCTCCTCCATCGCCGCAAATTGAGAACGGTTCAGCTGCAGATAACGAATAAACAGACCAAAACTAAATTACAGCCTGTCGAAGCTATCCACCAGAGTTTGACTAAAGATATGGACAATTAAATTTTTACGCTTGTTTTAAAAAAAAACAAAATATTCGAGATGTCTGCAAGTAAACTGAGATTAGAAGAAGAATTTCTGTTTAAAAAGGAATGGCCATGGTATAATCAAGCGACCGCGCCATGCGGCGATGACCACCGCTGGACGCGAACGTGGTGGTGGTGGTGGTGATAGCTGACTGGCTCTGCAGGCGGGGCCCCCCCCTCCGAGAACATGTTTCACCTAACCCCACCACCCTCGAAGAAGAAGAAGAAACAGCAGCAGCGATGCCTGCTCCACCGTCCGGCTCCAATCGTACGGCTCCTGGTGCACCCTCGATCCATGTGACGACGACGACGCTTGCCTCCAGATTTCAATAATGGTGTGTGTGTGTGTGATAATGTATCATTATGAGCCACTGCTATCCAGCTGTCCGACTCGGCCTACTCCGAGCCGTTCCTACTGCTCGACCGGTTCGATTCTGATATCTCCACCGCTTCTGCTTCTCTACGAAGTTCGTAGACCGGTTTTACCGTTGCCATAGATCGATGAAAGGCGCTTTGAGACGTTTAATTAAAGTGAGGCTTGGTTAGCAGTTCCTGAGTGTTGTTTATTACTCTGTCCTGGTGTAGATCGGATGAATTTATCGTCACAGGCGACTGCATATTAAAATAAAATGAATGGCTTATTGTGCGCGATCCAAGTTGCTTGAACTCTGTAAGTGTACTGTCGCCAGGCCCTCCCAACTGTACCAATTATTATCTCTCCAGCCGCTATTCTCTTCCTCTCATCAGTAGTCTTCACAGCCTTGAGCCTTGCATGTGCCAGTGATAACAATTAGCGCCACCTCTCTCTGCCTGCATTACAGCTAATTAGGATTGACAATTGTAATTAAGCTGAAGTTATCTCACATTCTCCTCGCTTTTTTATTTGTTTTCATCTAAAGTCGAAGAACATCTCACATTCCCACTCGTTCATATATATAATTAATACTTGGGAAGCAGATAAATATGAAAATTGATGAAGTAATAAAGACCGCACAGGGAGAACTGAGAAGCTTCATGATACGGTATCGATAAAATAAATGGCATGCTGTGTTGTATTGTGCTCTGTTCCTGCTCTCTTCTGTTGTGGATTCTTTTTTATACGTGTAAATTTTGTCGAACGAGACTGTTAGCGAAGCTGAACAGAGCATAATGCCTCCGCTTCTCCTCCTCTTCCTCTTCTGTTCTTATGGTCTCGTCGCCGGCGAGATGCCCCCTGACTCGCTCCGCCTCGAGCTCATCAGCCGCTTTCCGCAACGGTATCCCAATCGGCTCGGACACATCCGCGGCCTCGTCGACGGCGATCGCTTACGCCAGCGGATGATCTCCCAAAGGATCGGGCACCACCAGCACCGGCGGAGAGAACTCGCGGCGTCCAACGCCACCTCTGCCCTGCCCGCGGCCGAGGAGTCCTTCGCCATGCCGCTCTCGTCGGGGGCCTACACCGGCACGGGGCAGTACTTCGTGCGGTTCCAGCTAGGCACTCCGGCGCAGAGGTTCGTTCTGGTGGTGGACACCGGCAGCGACCTCACCTGGGTTAAATGCCGCCCTCGGAGTCACGGCGGCTCAGCTGCCGGAGCCGGCGAAAGCAGGGTGTTCCAGCCGGAGGGTTCGAGTTCCTACGCCCCCATCCGCTGCTCGTCGCGCATGTGCAAGTCCTCTTTGCCCTTCGCCCTGAGGAGGTGTCCCACGCCGGAAACCCCTTGCGCTTACAACTACGGGTAACGTGGCCTTGGATCCCTTCCGCTACTGATCTGCTGCGCCCCAATTCTTGTCTTTTTTCCTATCAATTCGAATAGCAGATTGGACGTTTTATTTATTTATTCGATGCTTCTCTGATTCCCTGCAATGCAATATCGGCGGGTCGCAGGTACTCCGACGGATCGACGGCGAAGGGCGTGTTCGCGAAGGAATCTGCGACGATAACATTGACAAAGGGCGAGCGTCGCAGGAAGCTGCGTGGGCTTGTGGTCGGGTGCACCACCTCCTTCATCGGAACCAGCTTTCGTGCATCCGACGGTGTGCTGGGCCTAGGTTATAGCCCTGTTTCCTTCGCCGCCCGGGCAGCCGCCCGCTTCGGTGGCCGGTTTTCCTATTGCCTCGTCGACCACCTCAGCCCAAGAAACGCCACCAGTCGCCTCACCTTCGGTCTCACTCCCGCCCTCGCCGCACCGCACCGCCGCGCTACCGAACTTCTCCTCGACCCCCGCCTCCTGCCCTTCTACGGCGTCCGCGTCGAGGGCGTCTCCATAAACGGCGAGATGCTCCCCATCCCCACCGGCGTGTGGAACGTCGCTCGCGGCGGCGGAGCCATCCTCGACTCCGGCACGAGCCTTACCGTACTGGCCGAGCCGGCGTACAGGTTGGTTTCGTCGGCGCTGAGCAGGAGCCTCAGTGGGGTCCCCAGGATCAGCATGGCCCCCTTCGAGCACTGCTACAACTGGACTGCAGCGGGACCGGCGGTCGCCGTGCCGAAGATGGCGATCCACATGTCCGGCGACGTGCGGCTGGAGCCGCCAGCGAAGAGCTACGTCATCGACGTGGCCGAGGGGGTGAAATGCGTCGGGATTACCTCCACGCCGTGGCCGGGCGTGTCCACCATTGGCAACATCCTGCAGCAGGAGCATGTCTGGGAGTTCGATCTCAAACATCGACGCCTCAGATTTCGTCGCTCCACCTGCCGTTGGTGATGCCATGAATTTGGACGTTTGTTTCGCTTGTTTCCACATCATTTTTCCTCTCTCCCTTTCTCGCTCTTCTTTATTCAAGTGATACATGTTCGATGAGCTGGTAATTAAATGAATTATTGGTTGGATTTATTTTCAATAATTTAAAATAAATTTATCAAAGCCCGCATTCAAATGTCATTTCTCACCAAGCGTATCAAGCCTTTAAAATTATCAAAAGCGTACTAAATTTTTTATTATCCGTTAAATTTAATTTTTTTTTCTTTCTCTTTCTACGATTTTTTTTCTCATTGCATACAATAATGGTAATGATGATCTTGTAAAATCAACATCAAAATCAAACATAGTACTGATTAAAATCAGCACCACCGATCAACACCAAAGATGGTGCCGATCTTTGTAAGAC
Source organism: Wurfbainia villosa (assembly GCA_025175895.1). Classification (NCBI taxonomy): domain Eukaryota; kingdom Viridiplantae; phylum Streptophyta; class Magnoliopsida; order Zingiberales; family Zingiberaceae; genus Wurfbainia; species Wurfbainia villosa. Next base: position 1,302,645 of record JAKLTH010000304.1, on the reverse strand, counting down.
CTGACCTTACAAAGATCAACATCGAATTTTGGTGTCGATCTTGCAAGATCATCACCTGTTCATTTTCAAAAGATGTGATGTTGATTTTGAGTTGATATTTTTGGATACATATAAATTCTAGGACACTTCAAAAACTTCTAGTACTTGGAATAGGTTCGATTAAAATTCTCTAAGCCTATTAATGAGTTTTGATTCAAACTCATTAATGAGCCTAGGAGATTTGAATGTTTGAAAAGTTGACATATAATGAAAGATGACAATACAATGAAGGTGTTTATGATATTCATGTATAGTTTTAACATCCCTATTGTTGGTGGTTTAAAGCATCTTTCTAACCTAATTTAAACGATAAAGACAGAAAAGAAAATGAAATACCGACTGGAATTGAAACTCATAGAGATTCGTCAGAGTCTTCTCGCGTCCTTACAGTAAGGATGATGATTCTGCTTATCGTCTGAGGGTCGATCACGTCGAAAAGATCCTTCTCCTTCACGAACCAAGATCCAGCCGCATCTTGGTGTTCTCTGCTCTCTCTGTTCTCACCGGTGGTAGCCTGACGACAACTCAGCAATTCCTTCTCACTCCAGCAACACTTCGCACACACAGCATCATACCCTTCGCCTCTCAAAACCTCTAACCCTAGGCCTTGGACACACACCCCTTTTTAAAGGGGTGTTTATCAACTAATAGCACCATCGCACGGTGCACCATGCGCGCCGACTTGGCGTGATGCACGCGCCAACGCACGCAGCGAATAATTCTGCAGTTACAATTTTTAAAAGAGATGATGTTGATTCTGGATTGATATTTTTATGCACATATAAACTCTGGGATATTTTAGAAACTTATAGTACTTGGAATGGATCCGATCAAAATTCTCTAAATCTATCAATGAATTTTGATCAAAATTCATTGGTGAGCCTAGAAGATTTTGATTTTTGAAAAATTAACATGTAATGGAAGATGATAATGCAATGAAAGTGTTTATAGTGTCCATGTATAGTTTTGAAATTCCTACATAAGTTATGTTTATGCATATGATTTTAAGACAATTGACACATGAACATAATTTATTATAGGGATATCAAAATTAGACATGAATACTATAAACACCTTCATTACACCATCTTCTTCCATTGTATGTCAACTTTTTAAAAATCTAAATCCCCTAATATCATCAATGAATTTCAATTAAAATCCATTGTTAAATCTAGAGAATTTCGATCAAATCCATTCTAAGTGCTACAAGTTTTTTGAAGTGTCCTGGAGTATATATGTGTTCAAAAATATCAACTCAGAATCAACATCACATGCATCTTATAAAAATCAACATCACCTATGGTAATGATTTTATAAGATCAATACCATTTGGTGTTGATCAAGATAAGTATTACCGTTGTTGTATATATGCAAAAGGAGAGAGAGAAAATTAATTTAATTTAAAAAAAAAAAGAAAAAAATTATCGCATGCAAAGAAGAAAGAAAGGAGGAAAAAAAGTCAGAGGGGTAATACAGAAATTTAGTATGGCCTTTGATAATTATAAAACTTTGGCATGGTTTTTAGGAAATAATATACTTTGAATAGGTAAATTGCCGATCAAAATGCTTAATTTACCAAAGAATCGGATGGGGGTACGAAGGTGCTTGGTAATTTATAGGATCTGTTTAGTTTATTTAATATTATTAAACTATATCATATACTTTATATTTAACATTAAATTATATCATAAATACTATTAAATTATTTCATTAACAAATATTATTAATCTATATTTATATGCAATTAAATAATAGATAATTGTTAAAACTTCTTTAGTATTTAATTGTCTCTTACTTTTTTTTTAAAAAAAATATTAATATTAAAATGTCTGATAATTTTACTTTTCTTTTAAATTTTATTTTAAATCCATTAAATTAAAATAAAAATCAATATTTTAAAATTTAGTTAATACATTTATTTTGAAACTTAATTATTCATGAATTCATGTCCTTAATTATCGTTCCTCTCGAGTTTTCCGGGTGCTGTTTTCGATCGGCGACCCGCCGCAGTCTCTGTTTCTTATGCCCGACACCAGCAGCGACACCACGTGGTTCCTCTGCAAGCGACTGCTCTAGTCTTTCGAAGACAACCACCGCCTCGATTTCGAGTCCATGCGATCGATCGGCGGCCATGCATGCACCTTCACGCAGACATATAGACGACGGTCGTCTGCTTGCGCCAGTAAACCCTGCTGCGCCGCCTGCGACGGCGAACTCTGTAAAGCTACACCCACAACGACGTCGACTCCACCTCGACGAGCGGGTACCGGGCGATGGACGCGGTGACGCCGTGACGGCGACGGATGGCTCGACGAACCTGGAAACTACAGGGAAGCAACTCATCGGAGTTAGTTGGTGCCTTTAATTTTGACCAACTTGAAGACCAAACCGTTCGAGCCCGCCATGGCTGCCCCACTCTAACCAGATGCCCGACCTCGGCCTCACCCTTCGTTCCAACAAAACTGACCACCTTCCCAGACTTCTTTAATTTATTTTTAAAATAAAAATAAAAATATTTTTTAAAAAAAAAACATTTCATAGCCCAGTCATTTTTTTTCCTAAAAAAAAAACTCTTTCAACATTATTTTAAACAAAGAACACATTTTATGCTAGAACAATAGGAAGGAAAAAAAAAACAAAATAGCAGCCCTTTAAACACTTGGACCACATGGCAAAGCAAATATTCTGCATCAGCATGCCATTACAGAAACTCTCAAACCTGCGATGATACATTGTATGCAATACCAAAACGAATGAAAAACAGCAAGAAACATGAAACTACGCCCAACTCTCCAACCTTACCAGACACTATCAAATAAACACAGGGTTTAAGCTTTCATTGGATGATCTACAAGGCACCGATAATTTACAAGCCAGCTCCGTCGATATCGGAATCATAAGCGACATCATTATATTCATTCTATTAACTACCGTTGTACAAACTACAAAGAATGAAAAGCAGGGATACGATATTGGAATCATCGTGCAACCCAGCAGCAGCAGCTCCAGCTTTGCAGCTCCCGCTGAGTATTCTTACAGGACCTTTACCATGGTATGAATACTGCATTGTCGATTACTGGCTTTCTATGAGAGCATAGTAAGGAGATAATTTTTAATATCTCCCAGGCAACAGCTAGAAACTGAAACCAGGTTACCGCCTCATATGTTCGGGAATCAGTTTGTGGATCAGCTCTGGGGATGCGCCTGCTAACTGCAAAAAATGGCAGAGACAAAATCCATCAACCTTGTGGAGAAAATCCTGTTATTACACAGAAGAATATTTAGATTATTGATATCCGACTGCTCGTGATCCCAGAAACACAATCATTGGCTAACAAGATGGCAAAATTTCCTGTCTCATTTCCACCTTTTGGAACTTGCTCAGTTGCTCGAATCCAAAAAAAAATATGGTAAATTTTCAACTGATAGACAATCTTCCTTTTTGTGAAAGGACATGAAACTATATCGATGACCCCACGGGTATAGACCTTTATTACGTTCGTTAAAAGCGAGAAGAGGTGTTTAAACCGTCCTAAATCCCAATGACTTGATGTGCAAAAAGTGAACTTCGTGCACCAAAAAAGAGAGGCCACACCTTCAAAGGCTGAGATGCAAAGTCTTGGATATTAATATGCAGATACTTGCACAAAGTTTACGCCAGGAGAAAATTCATGTAACATTCAGAAAACATCGGAGACATGCAATCCGATGTTCTCTCTTTAAAACAAGACAAACTAATATGGTTCTTTTACCAGGTATAAGTCAATAAGGTAGGAGGTAAATTGCTCGATTAGAGTTGCTAATGAACAAAAATTATCTTAATCAGTGAAGAGCTTTCGAGCACAGCTTTCAGAACATGTTAAGCTTACCTCCTGCTTGAAGTCAAAAAGAGGAGGCAGAGGATGGCCATTTGGCAGCCTTGCATTTTGTTCTCTTAGTTCATCAAAAAAAGGATGAGCACATGCTTCCAACTGTAAAAATAAAATAACTCCACTGAGCAACATTAGACTAAATATATATACCAATCAACTCTTTGATTTTTTTTATTTTTTTATTTTTACTTTTTGTAGTGCAGGGAAGTAGTAAACATTAAAGTTCCAAAATATTTGCATAAAAATACTAATACGTGACTAGGAGCTTAATCTAGCTGTTATTCTGTCAATGTATCATTTTAACTTATACTTGGAGAACTTACAGCGGTACAGCGAAAATTTGGAGAGTATTGTAGAAGGCGAGATGTAAGGTCTATTGCCTCTGGAGGCATTCTTTTATGGAATATCTGTATCGATTAAAAGCGACTATCAGATTCCCGAAAGAAACCAATAATATAAAAACAATAACTTTAAGTCAATCAGATTATATGAATCGGTGAGAGAATAAAAAATTGGCATTGAAGTTCTCATGTTCCTTGCTTGTATTGTGAAGTCCCAAAACTAGCTTACGATTCAAAGTCGACATGAAAAAAGTGGAAATAACTAACCTTATGCCATGGATGAGCTTTTATCTGTGGAAACTTAAAGTCTGTATAGTTAGGATTCATGCACCGGATTTCCTCCCGTGTTGGAGTTCCAAGAACCTGCATGAAAAAGGAATGTTATAATCATGACATGTAATCTTATTCTTTAAAACCACAAGGACCAATATGATAAATGAAGCAAATCTATACCTTAATTATTTCCACAAGCTGATCTACTGCACTTTCTCCCGGAAACAATGGCTGAAAATATATAAAATAATTTCATGATAAATTGTCACCCAGTGCAATCCAAGAAAGAGGGTCCTCATTGAAGGATTACCAAAGACGTAATAATGGATCGACAAAAAAAATAGTACCTGACCAAGGAGCAATTCAGCAAGGACACATCCAGCTGACCAAATATCAATAGATGTTGCATATTCTACTGCTCCAAAAATAAGCTCTGGAGCACGATAATAGCGAGAGCAAATGTACGAAATGTTGGGTTCGCCCTTGACCTGATAGGGCAAGTGAATTATAAAAAGGTAAAGACAGTAATAAAAAAAATCAACATCAATAAATAATGACCTTAGTATCCTTTTGTTGGAGAAAGAGAAAAAGAAGCATAGACTACAAAGAAGCTAAAATAAACATTGTGTAAATATACTTAATAAGCAATTAGTGCAATTATCTTCCTGGCTTAATTCTTAAAATTCCAGTCACAATGTCTATATATAATCTTTCTCTGGTTTCACTTGGCATTTCCCAGTAACAATTTTGAATCCATGTTACTTTGTCACTTCTAGGAGATATTTACTATGAAACACTAGCTTGTATAACTGATAGAATAGTTCTATCAAAATTTGGAAATCTAGCCTCGGTGGTCACCTTGTATTTACAATGGCACAGCTCTAGAAGAAATGGAATTTGTGGAAACCTAACCAAAATATTTAATACATTAAAACTCCCATATTTTTTATTAAATCTAGTATCCAGCTAAGACTGATAAAATGGAACGCATAATTCTTTTGACACTCTGTTGTCAGAGGTCTCCATGTGTCAAGCCTCAACAGTCACCTTGTATACTATGTGCTATGGGAGAATATTGGTCCCATTGATTGGAAGCAAAGCTCAGCCCATTTGAGGAGGGATAAAAGCACCTTTAGGGTTTTAGAGAAGGGGGCTCTTCTTCTTACACATCTTCTGCAGAGAGGGAGGGGGAATTCTAAGAGGGAGGCGATGGTGAGAGTATGGCTCCGTCGCTATTGGGCCATTGTTCCCTCCCTCATCTTCCCTTTTGGTCTTCCACTGCCACCAGCCTTCACATCTTCCTCCCTTCCTCTAGTCGCTGGCGATGGACATGACGATTGAATCAGCTCCAAATGGCGATGCGTCTGCCGCTGCTGCCCCTGCAGCACAAGCGATTCCTACTTCCCTTGCCCACCTCGCGCTGCTCACCGAGTTCCTCAAATTGGAGCATCCACTCATTGGGGTTCCCCTAGGGCATCTCAAGAAGATGATCCATTGCGACTACCACTTTGTTGAAAGGGAGTTCACCGCCACCCTCAACAGTGTCGCTGAGGCTGCCGACTCATCGAATTCCAACACCGTGGATGAGACTCTTACCCACCTCAGCTCCCTTGTCACTCACCTCCAGGGCTTAAAGCGCAAGCTTGACGAGGGAGGCAAGCTAGAGAATCTGCAGGTGTAAAGGTGTCGTGCTCAGTTGGAGCACCTAGGTTCGGTTGCAGATGTAGATAAATTGGATGATTGGAAGGATGCCAGAAGCTTGCAGAGATGGGAAACATTCGAACTTGCGGATATTGATGTCTTTATTGAGGCAAAGAGGGTTATTGAATCTCTTCGGAATAGGGACATAATTCCTGCTCTAGCATGGAACGCAGAGAACAAAACCAAGCTAAAGAAGTCAAAGAGCAAGTTTGAGTTTCAATTGAGGCTTCAAGAGTTTATAGAACTAGTGAGGGCTAATGAGCATATGAAAGCTATTTTCTATGTCTGAAGATTTCTGGCACCCTGGGCAGCTACAAATATAAAGGAAATGCATCGTGTTGGGACAACATTGGCTTGTAGGCACAGTACTGAATGTTCAATATCTAAAGGGGAGTATCTTCAGGTAACTCTGGTGAACATTCAAGACCAACAATCTCTGTACAAGCCACGGATGCTAAGTACCTAGATGAAGTATATAACTCCATCGTTGGGATCAATGTCGTGGGCTCTAGTATGTTTCTAGCTACACATGAGATAAGTTCTCTTCTTTTCCTTCTTTTATATTACTTTTTTCTACATTTAATATATTTTCTTTCATTAATATCCGGCCTAACATAAGCATCGGAGTGTCTCCGCCAGATAGGCCGACGAGGGTTTAACCCGTGTTAACTTTTTCAGGACAAATCTATTGAAGCGATTGGAGAAAACCCCTCCTCGGTTGCACAAGATTGAGGAGCAAAAAATCTGAGCCGCATCACTATGGCACAACTCTTGAAAAATTTTGGAACTTATGGAAATTTTACCTAAATATTAGACACTGTAAAATCTTCCAGATTTTTTTTATTGAATCTAGTATCCAACTAAGGCTAATAAAGTAGAGTGTATAATTCTTTTAACAATCTATGTTGTTAGCAATCACCATGCGTCAAGAACTAACCTTATTGTCAAAAAAAGAATCATCATAGACATAAAGGTTTTGTCTTACAAGAGAGTTCAAATTTATGTTAGAAGTCGAATGAGTCATGCAAAGACACCAGCCCCACAAAAAGATTGGAACCACCAACCTAGCGACCCCCACCGACACATCCCAGGATCATTGTGAGGGAGGTAAATCACGGGGGATTCTTTGGACCTTGACGCGATTAGCAAGGCTGTGGAGGGCCGTTCTAAGCCTGGGGGAGGAGTTTTAGACCTCCCTCTGAGATTCGACCTGTGTCTCATCCGCAAGCTGCCACATGACCTTACCAATGCGCCATCCCCGTGGGGACCATGCAAAGACACCAGCATTGTTGCTACAAGAGCAATGGAAATTCAACCATCTCTCAGGGGGGCACCCAGACCTTCATATACCTTGTAAGGAAACATGATCTACTCACGATAATCCTTCGCATCTGCTAAAAGATTAAACATGAAAATAGTTCTTCTGAATTCTACTTGTCTTAGAAACTGACTAAATAGACCAAGTAGCTGACATTATGAGTGCTATAAATGTTCAAAGCTTTCAGACAGAGATCAGATAAAATTAACAGATTCAAAATGAAGACACTGCAAGAATTCCGCATTGTGAAAGTAACATGCCAAATAACTGTCGAATATTTCGACTAAATACAGATAACTAATGTTTCCAAATAGTTCTTTTAAAAACAAGCAATCCTTTTTATAGAAACAAAAATTAGACCACGAACAAAATAGACATCTACAGTTGTATTCCAAAAAACACATGCAAAACCTAATTGAAGGATCTTTCAGCTAATACTCTCCTAAATAGTTCTTTCAAAAAATAAAAAAACAAACAACCAATCTGCCATATATAAAATACACATCCACAGTTTTATTCTGAACAACACATACCAAAACCTTTGCACTTCCAAAATCACATAGCTTGACTTGGTGAGTATGAAGATCCACCTGCAGAAAGCTCAACTATTTACTAAAGTTTGAACCAGTCATGGTTGACGAAATATTGCACTTTTACAAGTACAAAAACCTACCAAAACATTTTGTGGTTTTACATCTCTATGACAGACTCCAGGAACTGTATGAATATAAGCCAAACCTCTAAATAACTGAAAAAAAAGAAGACAAAGGTTAATGCATACGAACATGGTTCTGTGTATCAGGAATTAAAGAAGAAAGGAGACAATTTTACCTGATATGTATATAGCTTCACATAGAAAAGTGGCATCCTTTGATTCACACTACCGTAATGTCTTAGAACCCGATATAAAGTTTCCGGTACATATTCCATTACCAGATTGAGAAAAAGTTCATCTTTGATTGTGGTGGAGAAAAAACAATGCTTCAAAGATATCACATTTGAATGATCCATTGAGCGCATCAACTGCAACTCACGATTTTTGTATTTACGATCCTGCAAAACCTTCTTTATAGCCACAGTTTCTCCTGTTTCCAGACATTTGGCCTGCCAAAATACGAAAAAATTTGAAGCCAAAGCATCATATAGACCCATATTATTGGAAATGTTGAACAAACGAAAACTACCTGGAATACAATCCCAAATGAGCCAGTTCCAACAACACGTTCTGCCATGTAACTAATGGTCTGCATACCAAATAAAAGGACTGAAAACATGAAGACAGTGTGGCTTAAAATTTGCCACCATACACAATTGTTAAGCAGCTGCCAACCTGCTTAGGTTCACCATTCTTGCCTCCAAAGGTGGTTGAGATTATATGACCAGTGACTGCATCATTTCCCTCAGGAACTGAAATTCGCTGAGATTCATAATGAACAAGAAGTTTGATTTACACATTTGGCACTTATATATAAGAGAAAAAACAACAACTGGAAATAGTATAGCAATAGATGTAAAGATCAAACACACGGAATAACTCAAGGACTATGAATACTTGCAATCCAGTATGATTTAGCAACTAACACGGTAAACTCAGTACGATTTCTTGGCGAATGGCAAAAACAAATACGATCTATGTACATAACCTGAAAGGTAAAACAAGATCTCGGGGACGAATTCAAATAGTTTAAGGTTCCATATCAGACAAAAAAAAAACCACAAGAGTGTATAGTATCTCACAATTCACCTTGAGAAATCTAGAAAAAAAAAATCAAAAATCGAAAATCGAGTAGTGTTTAAAAAATCAACCCGACAAAGAATTGTCTTGAAAATAAAAGGTGATTTCTCTTTAATCAGGACTAGCAATGAACCCCGCAACCAAGAGAGTAAAAACCGTGAGATCTTCAAAAAGAAAAAAAAAACTTATGAAAAGCTGAAAATCATGGGGAACGAACAGTTAAACTTTATGCACAACTACACGCAATCCATGAATAGATCGAGAAGAACAAGAAAAATTCTTTCTCTAAAAATTTACTAGAAATAACACCAATTGTTTTAGACAATAAATCAGACAGAAAGAACGCGAATATCTAAGATCCACCCTCCGACTTTAAGAAACATCCATATATCGCACAAAAGGTGTAGTCATTCACATAAAAAAAAAGGTTTTTTTTTCCTCCAACCGGGACAGTAAGAGCACACATCTGAAAAGTTTCTCGGAGATATCAAGGAAACGGGGAAACAGAGGCAGGAAAACCAAGGATGGACAAGGTGAAGAATAGCAAAAGGGGAAGAAGAAAAAGGATGATACCTTGCCCTCGTCCATCTGAGAGCTCCGGGGAGGGGCGGCGGGATTGAAGGCGTCGTGCTCCGGCTGCGAAGGCAAATGATGGGGCCCAAGTGGCAGCGAGGCCATGTGAGAAGGTAGGGAAGGGAAAGGGAGAAGAAAGGGCAGCGAAAGAGACTCCGGCTGAGAGTCCTCTCCGACGCAATAATAAATGCTTTCTGTGTTCAGTTACAGAGTTATTTACATTTCTGATACTTTCGATTTATAAAAAATAAAAAATCAATGTTATAAAATAAATAATTTGACTTTATTCATTCACTCTCAGAGATTAATTCATAAATTTGGATCAAAAAATTGACCGATCAAACTTAGAAAAACAAATGTCAAACATGTTTTAGAAGACTAGTTTTCTTCTAAACTTATAGCTGTACAGTTGACTTAGTAGAAAAAAACAATGGAAGAATTACTTTTCTTAAACTAAAATTTTTAGATTAGAATTTCGATGAAAAAGCATGTGGTTGTTTAATAGGAAAGAAAGGGGTTTTGAAGACTACTTTGATTCAAACTATGCAACCTATTTCAACCTTATCACATTCAACGCAAAAATCTCTGGAGGTTTACAGATGGATGTTCAGTCTTCCCACTGTCAAAATCTGCTTTCGTATGGCAGATAAAAATCTCTTTTTTTTTTTTTCTTTTTTTTTTGGCAAGTGGGAAGTCAGTCTTTGGCTATACTAATTTTTAAAGATGATAAATTTGATCTCGTAAAAAAAAAAATTATGATCGAGCAAATTGCTCTTTGTTCGTTGTAATTATGTCTCTATTGCAATTGAGAACAAAGGTACAGTTTCATAACTTATCGGACATGCCACAGTGCAAATTGCAGCGTTCAGTCTGTGTATAAAAAATCCATGGATGAAGAGCAAAATGATTGAGCATAAAGCTGGGTATTATTAATAGGATCCACAACGCTCTTTGGGCCCGTGAAGCTTTGTCCCACTGCTGCACAAAGCTTGAGCAGAGATGTGGACTCGGTACAGATTCCTGCTGCTCATGATAACAATCGTATCTATCAAACTGGGGCAGGTCCCTGCAGCATGGCCTTCAAGACTCATTAAACAGGGTTTGACTGTTCATCATAGAAAATGACCCCTTTGCTCGAAAAGTAATGCAGCATCGCATTGAGCTGTCAAGCTGATCAGAACTTTGACCAAGGAGAGAAGGTAGCAGAGCAGTGTTGACCGTATGAAACTAAGGAAAACACTTCTGGATTCTGCAACCAAAACCAGGTTCCAGCTTATCGATCCATGGCCAGGAAATATAAATTAATTGCATCCGAAATCAACATCAATCTGGAAACTGGAGATTAGGAAGAGATAATGGATTAGATTCTAAGCAGATGACTTACTGTGCCACCGCAGCGTAAAAGAAAAGTTCTTCAGCGAGATTCTTAATCTTTTAACCCTTTAAATTCCTGCTCAAACTTCTGGAAACTTTTATTATTCCGATTCAAATCGGGATTCCAAGAAAACCTCCTGAGAACTGCAGTCATGTAATGATCAGTTCGCGAACTGAAATGTAAAATCTCCTCTTCTTCAGTTGTCATGGCGACCAGAATAACTGAAGGGATCGGCGATGCTGGGCCGCCCAAGCGCAATACCACCAGGCCGAGGAGCCTGTGGGCACCAGCCAACGTTGGCCCAGGCCATCGCGAGCTAATAAATAAATTCGACTATAATTTTAGTATACTTTTTCAAAAGATTTGAATCTTCAAGTTATCATTTTGAAAAAAATAAATCATAGAAAATCCTATGAATCTCGATGTGATGACTAAAATACATAAAAAATATCTGAATCAGAAAAGACTTCGAAATCGACTCATATCACTTCTATTAATACCGTATCATTTCCGCCATTCGCGGGGGACAAAATCCAGTTATACCTACAGTTCTACTATTGGCCACCGTCACCAATAATTGAAATTAATCGAGTATTTTTTGTACAAATAATATAATCAAAATGATTTCTTAATCTCTCGAATTCTTCCTACACGCGGCGTCGAACCGCCGCCCTCGTTGACGGTCGGTCCGCCGTCCGCGCGCGACGTTCGCCCAACGACCTAGGCAAACCCGGCCAACGAGTGGACCCCACAACTTCAGGATGGTGCCGCGTCATCCGGGAACTCAAGATCCCGATCTGCCAAACCGTAGATTTGCCACATGGATCACGACGCCAGTTGCAGGAGTCGGTTGCTGACGCGTGTTAAGTTCCTACCGGTAAAACAGGCAACTCCAATAAGACGGACGGCTCGCCGCCAGCTGTCGAGTGTGCCAGGGTGGTGAGGCCACTCGTTCCGCGCGTCTCAAAAAAACGAGCGTAACAGCGTCGGCATCGTCCATTATCCTCAAGTCTAAAGTGAAGGCGGGGACAAGTTCGCCCTTTTCCGTTACATCGCCGTCACGTCATTTCGGGAGATGCTGTCGCTCCACCACCGACGCGTCGCCCGGCCGCTCCGCTTATATAACTCTCGACATTAGCGCTGCACTCGTCGTTCCTCGGATCGAAGGCGCAAATATTGACGAGGGAAACGGAGCGATTGAGTTTTACTCATTTCAGATTTGAGATCGGAATAGGGATTAGGGATCCGATCATAGCCAATGGCAGAGGCAGTCGCGCCGGAGATGAGCTTGAGCGAGAAGAGGAGGAATAAGGATACCGGAGGAGGCGGCCTCCTCCTCGGGCGGTTTGATGTGGGCAGGCTCCTCGGTGCCGGCTCCTTCGCCAAGGTCTACGTCGCTCGCGACGTGCGCACCGACGAGCTCGTGGCCATCAAGGCGCTCGACAAGGAGAAGATCGTCAAGGGAGGATTCGCTGTGCATATCAAGCGCGAGATCGCCATCCTCCGCCGCGTGCGCCATCCTTACATCGTGCAGCTCTTCGAAGTCATGGCTACCAAGACTAAGATCTATTTCGTCATGGAGTACGTCCGCGGCGGCGAGCTATTCGGCGGCGTTGCCAAGGGGCGGCTCCTTGAGGACACCGCCCGCCGCTACTTCCAGCAGCTGATTTCCGCTGTATCCTTTTGCCATGCCAGAGGCGTCTTCCACCGGGACCTCAAGCCGGAGAACCTCCTCCTCGACGATAATGGTGACCTCAAGGTCTCCGATTTCGGCCTATCCGCTGTGGCTGAGCAGATGCACGTTGATGGCCTCTTGCATACCTTCTGCGGCACGCCTGCGTACGTCGCGCCTGAGGTGCTCTCCCGCAGGGGCTACGATGGCGCTAAAGTTGACGTCTGGTCCTGTGGTGTCATCCTCTTCGTCCTCATGGCTGGTTACCTCCCCTTCCACGACCGCAGCATCGTGGCCATGTACCGGAAGATCCACAAAGGATCCTTCCGATGCCCACGGTGGTTCTCGCAGGACCTCGTCCATCTCCTCCATCGCCTCCTCGATGTCAATCCTCAATCCCGAGCCACCATTCCGGAGCTCATGGAGAATCCTTGGTTCAGAAAAGGGTTCCGACACATCCGATTTTATATCGAAGACAACCAATTACATAGCTTTAACGATTCCGATTCAGAAGATGAACAATTGCAGAGTAATCAACCAAAGCCGGATGAGACATACGAATCTGGTTCAGAATCAGATAGCTCCGTTGCATCCTGTCCAGCATCGTTCTCCGACGAGCCGTACCAATGCCAACCATTGCTAAGGCCACCAAGCCTTACGGCATTTGATATCATATCTTTCTCCTGTGGCTTTGACCTCTCAGGTTTGTTTGAAGAAAAAGGGGAGATGACCAGGTTCCTGTCCAAGGAGCCTGTGTCGGCAATAGTGTCGAAACTGGAGGATATTGCTAAGGGTGTGAGCTTTAAGGTCCGGAAGAATGGATGCCGGATCAGCTTGGAAGGAACTAGGGAGGGCGAGAAGGGCCCGTTGACAATCGGCGTGGATGTATATGAGCTTACACCATCGATGGTTGTGGTCGAGGTGAAGAAGAAGGCAGGTGACGGAGGGGAGTACGAAGAGTTCTGCAATAAGGAGCTCAAGCCAGGCTTACAACACCTCGTCTATGTGTCCACCCACATTGCACGTAATACTGAATAAAAACAAAGGTAATTTCTTAACTTTTCTTATGAATGAGATATAAAAATCAGAGATGCCTATCATTTGCATGTTCTAGAATTTGAAATTCATGGATATAATATGAACTGCATTGTTATCGACTTGAAAAATCTTATAGTCCATTAATTAGATAATGTCACTTCTAGGAGAATAATCTGATCAGCCACTTGTTTGAATGGTCTAAAAATCATTGCCTGCTTTTTAAAACATTTATATTTAGATATCTAAGACCTGACCAAGTATGAGCAATTTTATCCTAGTTATCATGAGTTATTTGAATAAAGGAATTTCTCTCTGTGTTTTTTCAAAAGACTATGTATCTTAAATCTTTTACTTGATTACAATTTGCAAATTTTCTTGTGATTAGGTCTACGTGTGTTGAGCAGTTCAACCCAAAGCAATGCCTAGTTGGTTGTCTGTTGGGAGACTGGAGTAGAGGGATTTGTCTTCAGATGCTATAGTTAATTTGGTGGACAAATCATTTCTTCTCGTTATACTTCAAATGATTTTCTCTATTCTTTTCTAGTGTTTATAAATACAGTTGACCATGCTGAACCATGACTCGCACCGATCGAACTGGCATCAGCAAGGTTTGTCAAACATTTGTTCTCTGTATTCGATTATTACCTTATTCTTTATTTAGGCCATTATGGTTTCTTCCCGGGGTCTGGGTACTTCTGTTGTGAATTTGAGGTCGATCGTTCGTCCATAACTAGCCAATGAACCTGTGGTGCAGCATGGTTAATTACCTATATATTATTTTGTGTATGCATACAAAGGTCTTGAATAGTCAACAGATAACTGTAAAGATCACATTCAGTGCCTGTATAGCTATGTTGTCGTTGCAATCGAGATTATGTTCACTGCAAATATTACTGCATTTTTGCTTGATAGTGGATCTTAGTTTTGCTGTTGTTCCAGGCGTCAGAAAAGTTAGATACTTGACTATTTGTTCAGGATGATTCACTGTGTGCTCACTTGTATAGTAAACTAGTCCAGGAGGAGCAAATGACCCCCAAGCAAATCTGATCTTTGTTTAGCTGGCTGTTCAAGAATTTTCTATTTCCTCTTCTTATTCATCAAGTTGTATTTAACTAATTTACTATTTAAAATTAGGTATATGCGGGGTATCTCTTCCACTGTATGCTTACTAGTGTATGTATATATGGTTTTGATATTCCGAGTGTCCTTTCGTGTGCGATAGTTTTTTTATCATTTGATTGATCGCGATTGTACAGTGAATAAAAAATGTACCGTGCTTCCTCTCCGCCGCAATTTCACTCGCTCACACCTCTGATTCACTGGCTATCTCTTCCACTATATGCTTACTAGTGTATGTATATATGGTTTTGATATCCCGAGCGTCTTTTCGTGTGCGACAGTTTTTCCATCATTTGATCGATCGCGATTGTACAGTGAATAAGAAATGTATCGTGCTTCCTCTCCGCCGCGATTTCACTCACCCACACCTCTGATTCATTGGTGCCCGGTTGGATTTCGATCGGACCCGAGTCTCAGCCGTTCCAATCATAATCCGGTCGGATTCCGATTGCAATTCGACCAACACTTAGATCTGGTTGGATCGCAGTCGTTATCGACAGTGATTCTATTAGAATTTGACTATGATCCGATTGGACTCCGGTGCCAGTCGGATCGTGGTCAGATTCCGACTGAACCACCGTCGGATTCTGACCATGATTTCCGAATCGTGGCCGGAATCCAGAATCCGACTACCTGTCGACGAGACCAAGCGACCGTCGTACATGGTTACTGTACATTTCCATTCGTCGCACATGAGGTGTGCAATTACGGGCGCTCAGGATATATATATATATATACACACACACACAAACGAATTTGATATCCTGAGTATCGTCTGCTGCATGACTTGTGCACTACGATTTCTCCACCGTCCAATTGATCACGATTGCACAGCGAATGGAAAATGCATAGTGTTTCCTCCGTCGCACTGTTCACCCGCCAACCGCTCAATTCGTCGGCGGTCGATTGGATTATGGTCGGAATCCAATCACGATCTGGTCAACACCGAAGTCCGACCGGATTACGATCGAAAATAGTCGCGATTGTGATCGCCAGTGGTGCGCACCACTAGCGACCACAATCGCGGTCAAATTTTGATCGAATTCCGACCACGATTCGGTTGGACTCCGATGTCGATTGGATCGTGGTGGGATTCCGATTGGGCGACTACCAGATTCCAATCGAATCGTGATCGAAATCCAACTTCCTGTCGGCGAATTCGAGCGACTGTTGCATGTGGTTACTATGCATTTCCATTCGTTGTGCACGGGACGTGCAATTACAAGCATTCAGGATATATATATATATATATATATAATGTTCATGCCAATGCAACAAATTTAACTCTCGAGTATAAAATTTATTAGTCGTTTTGTATATATTTGTTGCGGCTGAGACCAGAATACTGAGGTATCCAGTGGCGAAAACGCAGCGAAGGAGGAATGACTCAGCTCAAAAGGTTGATGCAGCAGAGTTGCCGAATGAGAGAATGAGGCAACTCTTACTAGGGACGAATGATGCTCCTAGACCGAGACAAAAGCTGCACAGAAAGAAACGGTCAAGGGCACCAAGAGGGATCTCGGCAAAGCCCCTTTGACGCTCAAGGCAGAAATTAGAAGGTAGAGAAAAGAAGAGAACAAAAGAGTAATGTTCAAGACGTTGAACCTCTCCCCTCTTCTCTTCAAGCTGCCCTTATATAAGCAGGTGCCCTCTAGCGAGCAGGATATGACCCTATGATATGACGGTGCCGACATTCAGAGATAATAAGGATGATTACATACCCTCATAAATGTTGTCGGCGCATGGGCGATAATTAATGCCTCCGCGTGATTGATGGGAGATAAGTCCTCATTTAATAGGGCTGACATGTCTTTCTGCAATGAGTATGATCATATATCATTTTGTCAGATGAGATTACTGATCAAAGATGCCCTGTTGGATGTCTTATTTTTGACGGATACCATGTCACTTAAATAGAGCAGATAATATATGTTATGAAGAACACTTGGCCGTGAGAGAACGTGATATAACCAGACGCCAGACATTCAGAATATCATGTAGCCGAGACAGTATATACTTAGCCGAGATGTCCTCCCTTTGCATTTGGGATGATCTTATTTGGCAAAGGTGGGATGTGACACCGATCATTCGGTGAGATCGAGACGCACCGTGATAGGTAACTTCAACAAGAATGTATCGTGATAGGTGACTTAATAAGAATGCACCATGATAGGTAACTTATCCAAGAGGCAGTAACTTGTTTTCAATATTCAGTAAGTTAGTCATTCGCCTATTTGTCGAGGTGTGATATCTTAGTCATTTGGTTATCTGTCAAGGTATGATGCCTTTGAATATTGGCTGGCCTCTATGTGTGGACCAGTCATAAATATTAAAACCCTTTTGGGTATGAATTAGTTTTGTCCGGTATCATAGGCATCCCCTCTTAAGTCTAGTCGAAGGACATAGGTAACATGATTGACTGGACCGACCTTAACACATTATGGCCTATTCGTTCGATTAATAAGGTATGGGGGTCGACGCTTCATATTCGTCCTTGGGAATGGACAAAATTTTCTTTTAATGGCATATCATAAATGTGTGAATTCGATGTGAACACCTCGTATTCCAAGGCTTCCCCTGCCCTGCCACGCATCTGGAGGATCCCTAGGTTGGTTCCTCTAAAGACGGAGCGGCGCGGTTCCCCTTTATAAGCATCTTTACAAAACCTAAGTTTCTATATTTAGCGTTCGACCTCCTCGGCGTCTTCTTCTCCGGTGACCTTCCTTCTTCCCATCGCGCCTTTGGTCCTGTAAGTCCTCTATCTGCTCCCTTCTTCTTTTTCCAATGGCCGAAGCTTCCTCGCTTTGGTTTCGTACAACTCGTAGCGCCATTACCCCTGACCTCGTAGCCAGATTAGGTCCGCTTTCAACATCCCCAGTACCTATAGGCTTAGGGCTCCCCAGCGAGATCAACGCCCTCATGAACCCCCCTCCCGAATTTCATGTAAGTACTCTTATCTTGAGCTATATGATCTATGACTCCTAAGTTTACAATCCATAAAGGAGAAAAGTTAGTAAACATCATACTGGATGACACATAACTCAAATCATATAAAAAATAAAGATATATCTTTTGCTCACTACACTCGCGTGCGAAATGCCCAATCTTACCATATACGTAGCATCAAAGATTGCTCTTTATTAGCTCATTCTTCTTACTTTTATATCCTTTGTCATTTGTCTTTATGCATGCTTCTTCTTGCTACGACCTTTGGTCTTCTTCTCATGCTTGCGCCACTTGCACTTGGTTCCTCGGGATCCCATACTCAACTTCGAAAAGTTAGCATGACCCAAAGCTAACTTGGTTACTTTCTAGCGCTCCTCCTCGAGCTCACAATGTCTACTCACATCTATGAAAGTACGGATACTTTCAGTGTGAGTCAAGTAGGTCTTAACTTCATCCTAGAAGTCAGACAATGACTGAATCACTCCCATTACCTGAAGTTCATTTGACATAAGTTCCTCTATATTTTTTAGAGAAGCAATCATACTCGACATATGCATTAAATATTACTTTATAGCATGATTGGATCTCTTCTTATAAGTTATGAACTTATAGGTCAACATTCTCAACTTATGATCTGATGGGGCGCCATAATGCTCTTTAAGAGCATTCTAGACCGACATAGTAGTAAGATACTGTTCATAAATCGGGATTAGATCATCGTACATGCTGCTAAGAAATACTCTAACATGGCCATCCTTCTTTTTCCAAGCATGATATACCTCCTGATCCAATTTCGCTTGAGTTGTGGTACCCTTCCCGGGATCCACCATCTCGTGCTTAAGAACCTCCTTGAGTTCTTGTTCTTCAAAGACAAATCAAACCTTCTAGTGCCAAATATCGTAGTTGTCACCATTCAACTTATCTCTCTTCATGAGATCCAATATGACATTCTTTGTTGCAACCATGTCTCTGTCTCTGTCACACAAAAAAGAGAGACGTAAGTGACAATTGATATTTAATGTCTCAACTTTATGTACTCTACTAATCATGAAGACTCAAAATGACTCGAATATAAATTCCAAGACGTGCGTATGAATCAACAGACACCATACGCCATAACCTAGAATTGCATCTCATCATTCAAATTAAGATGTGGTACATAAATAATCACTTTTAATATAATACCCTCAGTGAGTCTACATACCACCTTTAAGGGCCTACATGCTACAACACTTTTTCACACACCATAGAGTTGGACCTCTTCGTCTTTCTCTGAGACAACTTCGCATGTCGAGCTACTGAGAACCTAAGCATCCCATGAGCTCGAGCACCATTGTGCGTCTCAAACACGTTGTGCATCCTGAACATGTTACTTGTCCCGAGTACGCTTCTCATCCCAAGCACATCGCGTGTCCCGAGCACTATGCACAGTAACTCGCATCGAATTCTTGATTGTCCCGAGCACCTCTGCATGCCCAAGGACCTTCACGTGCCTCTGGTGTCCGAGTAACTTAGTCTCGGGTCACTAGAGCACCATTGATGAGAATCACAACTTTCTTGAGTACAAAGCACTACAACTCATCCCGAGAACGTTGAGCCAAGCACTACTGAGCACTGCCAAGTACTCGGCGAGCACCGCTAAGTACTCCCAACTGAGAATCGCGACTCTCCCAAGCATAGATCATCGTGCCTCACCCGAGCACCATGTCACCCATTTCTGAGTCCCTCATAGTGCAATGAGAATCACAATCCGGGTGACCCGGGCACTTGATGCACTTGATACCGCGACGTGCTCGAGCGCTGCTTCTCGAATCCCGAGTTCCTTAGCACGTGATGAGAATTGTGGGCACTTGAGCAACGTGCATGCCCGAACAACTCCACTTGGACATGCTGAGCATTGTGAGTGCACCCTTTGCGTGTAGGGGCATCCCGAGCACCTCAGGTACCCAAGCACGATCGAGCTTCCTAGCCGTGTCAAGAACCTCTGCAAGCCCGAGTATAGCATTGGACGAGTACACGAACGAGAACCGCGCTCCTCGATCTCAGACTCGACAACCATTCTAGAGTATTAACTTAGGAAATCGTTAAATGCGAAATTGTTCGCATTCAACCTGACTCTGATACAAATGTTCGTTAACTTATGAAATTGAAATTGCTGAATCATAAACATTATACCTCATTTATTGAACAATTCCAAAAATTGAACGGTCAAATTGTGATCTCCAATCACTCGCAGTTGGGATGATAATCATGTAGAAAGAACTATCACAATAGCTTCACAACGTCGCAAATAAAACCCGGTGATTGTGATGATTCCCTCTTGTTCTTCTCAATAAGAGGAGAGTTCTCTTAACTTTTCACAACAATCAAGCGACTGCACTTCTTTTGTCCTTCTGTACTTCACTGTAATCTAGACACCACCACATGCACAGCACCTCTATCTCTCATCCACACTCATAAGCAGTAGATAGAGTTTATATGGGAGGTTATTATGACTTGGAATAATGGGTGGTTAATCATTATCCATGATTTCATGCCCCAACATGGGCATAACCAACATTTCATATGAATGGTTGCGTCAGTTCATGATGTTTCTTCGTGTCCCTTCATGTTTTAGTGTCTTTTGATATTTAAATGAATGGTTAAGATTTAAAAGATATGTCCTATTATAGAAAATGATTCTGTATAAAAACTCGATTTTGCATAATCTCTCAAATGATCTTAAAAACAAAAAATCATTTTTCTCTTGCTTTCAAAGCATTGTTTGGATATTGTTATACAGGAACAATATACAAACATTCAATTATCAAATTTGAAAAATCCAAAGTATTCGGGATTGTTTTCAAGTGTGCACTTTGAAAACAACATTATAATCTATTGTATTCTGGAGAAACATTTGCTTAGTCTGAGTGTATTACTCTGATACGAGCAAATAGTTTTTTAAGGAAAGCAAGTGTTCGCACCTTGAATTTGTTCTCTAATTTATTGTAGGATTTATGAAGTTCAAAGACAACGACAGTAAAACAAGATTTCCCTAACAGAAGTAGAATTCTATCAAGAAATTCCTCCAACAAGCTATAACACTATACGAAGTTAATTTGGAGCCCTTGTATTCTATAAAACAATTATTCATCCTTTGGTTAGGGCGAGAGGCGGGCCAGGACCACATCAACTTCCTAGCAATAAATGGAACATGTGAATTCTTCAATGATACAAAGGTTGGAATATAATTCTTCAAACAAGCTAGAGATGGAAATATTGGACCATCTATTTTTTCGATGTCAGACCATCCATATTATATGGAGCCACATATGGGGTTGGATGCGGGCATCACTTGACAAATGATGACATTTAAGAATGCTACGAAATGAATCTGCAGGAACAACATGGCGGAGAGGTTCCATTGATAGATTGCATCGTATGCAAAATCAAGGTGCAAGTTTACTAGATTTTATTTATATTATATCCTAAAATTCAACAATCATATGAACAAATAAGTAATTGGTAAGCGCGATGAGGAAGTTGAGAAAAGGTCATACTTAGCATATGTATGTTTTCGGGACAAACTTGTTCAATTAATGTCATTTACAAATAAAAAATAATTAGACTTACTTCATCTTAAATTTGAAATTTGTTTTTTTTCTGATAATTTTCTCATTGTCATTCTTAGAATTATAATTTCCACATGTATGCTTGATCTAGAAAAAAAAGCCTTGGTAAACATTCTTTCAAAAGAAATGGTAAACATTCTTTCAAAAGATTTAAAAAAAAACAAGTCTGAATACTAACTATTTATCCCTATAGATCATTAATTAGATTTGGTAAACATTCTTTCAAAAGAAATGCTTGGAAATCACAATGACAATTACAAAGCAACTCAGAGACTTGCTTCATTTCTTCTCCCCATTAATTAATTGCCAAAACACTTGACCTAACCAACACAAAAAAAAAGAAGCCTTATTCTTGCTGTTTCTTTCCCCAATCAACTTGGATGTGCTCGTCCACATCTAGCTACTATCAAACATATTCACAACATTATGTTCATCGTTTCTAAAGATTGAACAAGGCCATTTGATCCCTAAAGGTAGATATCTCCTCAAACACCGGCAATCTCTTGGACTTGAACGATATCCAATCTTCAATTTGCTCATCATCGCCTTCCCAAAAGTCTAAACTCTTTAACATTTCTTCCCCCAATATCTCCTTTATATCGGATGATGGATTGATGGATTGGTCAATCTCATCCAATAGCTTCTTCGCCCGTTGCAATACCTTGTTGTCGGTGCTATAAGCGTAACCTTGGTTCACAATGGCACCAATCACCAATCGTGCCTCATCGTACTTGCCTTGCTTCATGAGGCACATGCCAAGGTTGCAACCGTTGTTGACATTGGGTTCGATCATTTGAGCCTTGTGGTATACGGCCTCCGCAGCAATGTAGTTTTCTTGCTGCATGTATGCCCATCCAAGGTTACCCTACACAATGTACAGTAATAGACAGACAACAAATTAGTTATCTTAGTCAGTATCAATAACAATTAGCCAAACTAGGATGATCGATCTATTGGAATCAGAACACTTATATCGAAGAATAGCCTTATATTTCACTTGGAATTCGATCGGTCACACATCGCATACCAAAAGTCGAGCAGTCTCTTGCTTGATGGAGACTTGGAACTTTCTACCATGAGAACGTGCCGTTTTTGTGGTCTTCCCATTGAAAGCTTTCCCTACATATATCATCCTTAGCTTCTTCTTCAGCATCACTATTTGCTCCTCCACTCTTCCACATTTCTGCAAATAAGATTCGTCAACTACTGCTCGAAAACATCAAAATAAAAAACATGTCACAAGAAGGCAGATAAATTTAAATTTGGGAAGGCGATCGATGATGAGCAAATTGAAGATTGGATGTAAATCCAAGCAATCAAATCGGATTCTAGTCACTGAATACCTTGTACATATCGATGAGGAGGTTATCGAGGGAATCTTGGGCCTGATCGGAGCATAGATGCCGAAAGGATTTAATGGCTTCTACAGCCTCTTCGGCACGGTCTTGCTGCTTCATCACGACGGCCATGTCTTTAAGTGCACTCTCCACTCTGTCCCTCTGATTGATGGCCTTCCAGAACCATAGGATTGAGGTGCTTAAGTCCTTCTCTACTAGCTGCTCGGAGCCATTCAGACTCAACCAATTAGTTTTCTATCAATCTGATAAACTGCATATGCAATATATATAGCTTTTCGACTAAATTACCGGTAATGAAATGGAGTTCTCTTCGCTGTATAATTAAGCTAGCATACATACACTTGACATAATTTGGCAGTGGAACAATATATACATAGATATATCTAATTAATGCAGCTCAAGTTGATAAACAGTTTGCAACCCCAACTAATGATCCATGCTTAAAATCCAAGAAGCTCTAAAGGCGGTTCAAAACACAGTGAATAAAGGGAAAGAGAAAAAGAACCTGGAGATGCTTTGCTCGAACGTAGGGACCGTCGCCGGAGGGGATCTTGTAGAAAGCGGCCTTCTCCTTGTCGCTTACACCGCTGCCACAGGCCGTGCCTTCCATCTCGAATCGTCGGTTCTAGAGAGTTCTCTCTTCTCTGTTTGTGGTATTGGTGCGGGCGTCGAGCTGCTGGGCTTTGAGAGCTAGCATGGAGGAGATCTTGAGGTGCCTGCGGGAGGATTCCAGTATTCACCAAATTGCAGGTGGACGAAGGGACACAATAATTATAAAGATTAACGTAAGCATGAACATAGACGGAATGTCAACCAGATTCCTGAAAGATAGGAAAATAGTCCAGGGGAGAACGAGATAAGGCTTTTACCCGTGCGAATCGCTCCAAATTTTATCATACCGAATGAGGCGGCCTCCTCCTCGGGCGGTTTGATGTGGGCAGGCTCCTCGATGCCAGCTCCTTCGCCAAGGTCTACGTCGCTCGCGACGTGCGCACCGACGAGCTCGTGGCCATCAAGGCGCTCGACAAGGAGAAGATCGCCAAGGAGGATTCGCAGCGCACATCAAGCGCGAGATCGCCATCCTCCGCCGCGTGCGCCATCCTTACATCGTGCAGCTCTTCGAAGTCATGGCTACCAAAACTAAGATCTATTTCGTCATGGTGGAGTACGTCCGCGGCGGCGAGCTATTCGGCGGCGTCGCCAAGGGGCGGCTCCTTGAGGACACCGTCCGCCGCTACTTCCAGCAGCTAATTTCCGCTGTGTCCTTTTGCCATGCCAGAGGCGTCTTCCACCGGGACCTCAAGCCGGAGAACCTCCTGCTCGACGATAATGGTGACCTCAAGGTCTCCGATTTCGGCCTATCCGCTGTGTCTGAGCAGATGCACGTTGATGGTCTCTTGCATACCTTCTGCGGCACGCCTGCGTACGTCGCGCCTGAGGTGCTCTCCCGCAGGAGCTACGATGGCGCTAAGGTTGACGTCTGGTCCTGTGGTGTCATCCTCTTCGTCCTCATGGCTTGTTACCTCCCCTTCCACGACCGCAGCATCCTGGCCATGTACCGGAAGATCCACAAAGGATCCTTCCGATGCCCACGGTGCATGGTTCTCGCAGGACCTCGTCCTTCTCCTCCATCGCCTCCTTGATGTCAATCCTCAATCCCGAGCTACCATTTCAGAGATCATGGAGAATCCTTGGTTCAGAAAAGGGTTCCGACACATCCGATTTTATATCGAAGACAACCAATTACATAGCTTTAACGATTCCGATTCAGAAGATGAACAATTACAGAGTAATCAACCAAAGCCAAATGAGACATACGAATCTGGGTCAGAATCAGATAGATCCGTGGCATCCTGTCCAGTATCGTTCTCCGACGAGCCGTACCAATGCCAACCATTGCTAAGGCCACCGAGCCTTACCGCATTTGATATCATATCTTTCTCCTGTGGCTTTGACCTCTCAGGCTAATTTGTTAGTGTTATTAATTTTGTGGTTTGATTAAAAAAAATTACTGTGATTTGCAGTTGCCTATGTTAATCATAGTTCAAAATTTTCGTTTCAATCAGTGGAATTCTTCACTTTATGGATATTAATTAGCTGGAGAATCTAAACCCTTGATTTTGTATTTCTTATTGCATAAACTATTATATTCTTACTGCTGGAATGAACTTGTGCCTAGGTCATTTCCATCTGAGTTTATGTTTGTGAGTTATGCTGAAAAAATGGCAAGGAAAGCAATCCAATGATGTTACAGGAGGATGAGCATGAAGATATTTCACTTGATTCCTTGAAGGAAATGGATATTTTGAATTCTAACTTTCCTGATATCAAGCCAGCACAGTTGTTTAGGACTCATGGTAAGGTCTGTATTCAAGTTAAAATCAAACAATCTTCCTTTTAGTAATGAAAAAAAAAAACAAAGATGTGTTTCATTTTTTTTTTTAACTTCATTTTTTCTTTAAAGAACTCTACTGTTGAGAAACAAGTTAATATATTCCTAGTCCTATTAGTGTGTTGGTTCTTGTTAAATGAAATCTTATTGAGGTCCTTGAGATTAAAAAAAAAAAAGAGGAGGAAATGTTGTATATCTTTTCTTCGTTTTATGCCCTTCACTAGATGTTACTTGCGTTTGAGTGTCCTTGGTTGCTGTTTATCCTGGTCAATAAAACTCTCCTAACTATAATTATGCGACAAATTCTTTGTCTGTTATTCAGGGAATAATAGGGACAGAAAGCTGAGGATTCTATGCTTGTATGGGTTCAGACAAAATGCTTCAAATTTTAAAGGAAGAGCTTCATCACTTGCTAAGAAATTGAAGAACATGGTGGAATTTGTTTTTGTCGATGCTCCTCATGAACTACCATTCATATACAAGCCACGTTCAAGTGACAGCAGTGATTTGCTATTTTCTACTGGCTTAGGTTTGTGTTGCAAAGGCGAGGTCAAGGATGGGTCTTGATGCTGGTGTTGTGTTGGAAGCAATCGTCGAGTCAAGCATACAAGAATGCGATGGGTTGCATTGCAGTGCTTCATTTTTTGCATAGTCAACAGTTTGCACACGAAGACATCAATGAAATATTTTCTTTTGAAGTAGATGGATGTTAATTTTACAATTTTAATGATGTAAAACTACTGGATGATATTTTAATATATATGATATTTTGATTTTAATATATTGTGTTGTAGAGACATTATTAATTATAAAACTTTAATTATTTAAAAAAAATCAGATTTAGCGATCGAATTTTAATTCGGTCCTTAATTTAGAGACGAAATTTTATTTCGGTCGCTAAATATTAAACTTTAAATGATTTTTTAAAAAATCAAATTTAGCGTTAATTAGCGACCGAATTTTAACTTTAATGATTTTAAAAAAACTTTAATTCAGCGATCGAATTTTAATTCGTAAATTTTAATGATTAAAAAAAACAGATTTAGCGACCGAATTTTAATTCGATCGTTACTTAGCGACCGAATTTTAATTCGGTCACTAATTTAGCGACGAAATTTTAATTCGGTCGCTAAATATTAAACTTTAATGATTTAAAAAAAATAGATTTAGGGACTGAATTTTAATTTGGTTGTTAATTAGCGACTGAATTTTAATTCCGTTGCTAAATATTAAATCTTAATGATTTAAAAAAATGAGATTTAGCGACAAATTTTTTTTCCCATCGCTAATTAACGACAGATTTAGCGATAGAATTTATTTTCGATCGCTAAATTTAGCAACGGAAAAAAATCGGTCACAAAGATTAGCGACGGAATATTTTTTTTCAGTCGCTAAAATCGTTTAACGACACACATTAAAGCGACCAATTTAATCGGTCGCTAATGCAATTTAGCGATCGATTAGCGATCGAATTTTCTGTTGTTAATTTAATGATATTCTTGTAGTGGTCTGCAGAGGATTCCAATGGTCACCAAATTGTAGGTGGATGAAGGGACAACGATAATTATAAAGACTAACGTAGGCATGAACATGGACGGGATGTCAACCAGATTCCTGGACGAGCACCAGTAGAAAATCTACTTTTAATGACGAAATTTAATGACGGTATCAAATACCGTCGTTATTGATAGTTCAATAACGACCATATTTAGTGCCCGTCGTTAATGAATACGCATTAACGATGATATTTTATCTCGTCGTTGATACTTTATCATCAACAATGGTATTTTTTTATTTCCGTCATTAATGACATACCTTTAACGATGGTATTTCCTCCCGTCGTTATTACAAGACTTTCAACGATGAATTTTTTCTCCCATCGTTATTATTTTTTTAATTTTTTTATAAAGTCGAGACTCTAAATCACTTTGTTTACTGGTCGAAAATTATTTTTTTAAAATTATAATGATTTCCATTATGCTTTTTTTAATTATCAAAATATAATTTTATTTATATCCATTTTCACACTTTTTCCATTTTTATTTCATTAAAAACTATCTTTATTTTATTCATTTTATTTCTTTTCTTATATTTTTCCTTTAATTTTTTCTCCTAAATCCATATCAACGCTACGCTATGTTATTTCTCTGACTTCTTTCCTCTCCGTCTCTGGTTTCCACGACGATCCCCATCCAGTTTCCATCGGCGATCCCCATCCACCTCTACGACTACTCACCTTCGTAGCTTCGCCTCTATGACAGCCTCCATTTCCTCCTCTCTCGAGTGATCGATAATCTGGTGCGGTAGATATTCTCTGATCTCCAAATGAATCTCATGCTCCTATTTGAGGTGATATTTTTTGCTTCCTTTTGCTAAAAGATTTGGTTTTTTATTTTATTTTTATTTTGATTGGTTTTTCCGAGATAATATCGTTGATTTGATTTTACGTGAAACACCGAGATCTGGTTGATTTTGCTCCCATTATTCTTTTGCTAAATCATCACCTTCGTAGATTTGATTTTGTTTCATTAAATTAGGTGAAATGTTGAGATCTAGTTGCCAAATTTTTTGCTTGTTCCTAACAAATTTTCTTTGCATCTCAAAGAATGAAACCTGGATATAGTGCTACTGAAATCTACACTAATTATACAAATATATATATATATTTCTCCATTGCCAGAATTATCTGAAAATATTATCACGAAAATACGTTTGGTTCATAGAGAATTTTTTATTTTCTGTTTTCATTCTCTATTTTTCCAGAAAACAGAAAACAAGTTTTTTTTATTTTCCAGTTTGTCAGAAAATGCTCTTTTATTTTTTGGAAAACGAAAATGGAAATAGAAAACGATTATTTCTCATTTTCTAGTTTTCCAGAAAATGCTCATTTATTTTCTAGAAAATGGAGATGAAAAACGCGAACGAAATACTTTTTTTTGTTTTCGCAGAAAATAAAAATGAAAAATGGAGAAGAAAACGCTTACCAAACGCCCCCTAAGAAATTCTGCTCATGAAAGATATTATACTCACTAGGCTTTGATCAAGTTGATTAGAACTCACTGTTTGTAAAAATGTTCTTGAGTTTGCCTACCTAATATTTCAAAGTGTAGAGTAGCCTTATTTGAACATTCTTAAACCAAATTAAATTTATGTAGTTGTCTTTGATTTACAAAGCATCTTGGCACGTTTATTGCAGATTAATCTAGAAGCATTGGAAAAAGTTTTTTCTTCAACTAAGTTTCTTTAGTATCGGTGACTTTTTTCCTTTAAAAATAGGGTATCCAGGTGTGTCATATTTTTGCCCATATGTGAGTAATAAAATGAACTAGCACATCCACTCATCATGCTTGAAAAAAAAATCATATAATCTTTTTTTAGACTAGTATAGTAAACCTACCTTGTGTTAGACTAATAATGTCCCATCAAACCTATATATATATTTTGAATAAATTTATAGCTCCATCAAGAATAGACTAATGATTGATTACAAAGATATATCCTCGATACTCATATCATATGTTAATGGAGAGAGATTCAATGTCCACCGATACAGATGATATCCTTGAAGCTTATCAAAGATGAGGAGATATGTTTATAAATCTTTATTTACTTGGTGTAAGTGTTTTAAACTTCTAAATATATTGTTTATATTTTTTTTGATTTAATTAATCTAATAATGTATTTGTTATAGGATAATGGACTCTCAAAAATCATCTTTTGATGCTAATTGATTGGTATTCCCTAAAACTTTGTTCTTACTTTGTTGTAATGTTATTTAATATGTTGTTATAATGTTAGACAACTATTATTGCAATGTTCTTGTTTCTTTTGTCAATTATTGTGAATGTTAATTATGATTAGAGGAGATAAAGTTGGTTTATGCAAAAAATACTGCAATCCTGTAACAAAAATATGTTAATATATTTTACTATTTATCTTACCCTCTATTATGTTTAATATGTAATATGTGTTGTACTCTTGTAACAAAAATATATTTTACTTATTATACATGTGTTGGTTCTTTCCTCGAGTCTTTCATGAACTGATATTCCATCTAGTGTCTGCCTCAAGAAAATGTAACCAAGCATGAAGTAATGTAAAAAGTCTCTAAATATTTTTTAGAATGTTCTTAGTAGTTACTATTTAGTAAAACAATTGCTAATTTGTTAGTGTTGTTAATTTTGTCGTTTGATTAAAAAAATTTACTGTGATTTGCAGTTGCCTATGTTGATCATAATTCAAAATTTTCGTTTCAATCAGTGGAATTCTTCACTTTATGGATATTAATTAGCTGGAGAATCTAAACCCTTGATTTTGTGTTTCTTATTGCATGAACTAATATATTCTTACTGCTGGAATGAACTTGTGCCTAGGTCATTTCCATCTGAGTTTATGTTTGTGAGTTATGCTGAAAAAATGGCAAGGGAAGCAATCCAATGATGTTACAGGAGGATGAGCATGAAGATGTTTCACTTGATTCCTTGAAGGAAATGGGTATTTTGAATTCTAACTTTCCTGATATCAAGCCAGCACAGTTGTCTAGGACTCATGGTAAGGTCTGTATTCAAGTTAAAATCAAACAATCTTCCTTTTGGTAATGAAAAAAAAAAAGACATGTTTCATTTTTTTTTAATTTCATTTTTTTCTTTAAAGAACTCTACAGTTGAGAAACAAGTTAATATATTCCTGGTCCTATTAGTGTGTTGGTTCTTGTTAAATGAAATCTTATTGAGGTCCTTGAGATTAAAAAAAAAAAAGAGGAGGAAATGTTGTATATCTTTTCTTCATTTTATGCCCTTCACTAGATGTTACTTGCGTTTGAGTGTCCTTGGTTGTTGTTTATCCTGGTCAATATAACTCTCCTAACTATAATTATGCGGCAAATTCTTTGTCTGTTATTCAGGGAATAATAGGGACAAAAAGCTAAGGATTCTATGCTTGCATGGGTTCAGACAAAATGCTTCAAATTTTAAAGGAAGAGCTTCATC
The DNA here is from genome assembly GCA_025175895.1 of Wurfbainia villosa. Classification (NCBI taxonomy): domain Eukaryota; kingdom Viridiplantae; phylum Streptophyta; class Magnoliopsida; order Zingiberales; family Zingiberaceae; genus Wurfbainia; species Wurfbainia villosa. The sequence continues at coordinate 1,272,294 of JAKLTH010000304.1, read as the reverse complement.
ACTTGCTAAGAAATTGAAGAACATGGTGGAATTTATTTTTGTCGATGCTCCTCATGAACTACCATTCATATACAAGCCACGTTCAAGTGACAGCAGTGATTTGATATTTTCTGTTGGCTTAGGTTTGTGTTGAAAAGGCGAGGTCAAGGATGGGTCTTGATGCTGGTGTTGTGTTGGAAGCAATCATTGAGTCAAGCATACAAGAATGCGATGGGTTGCATTGCAATGCATCATTTTTTGCATAGTCAATATTTTGCACACGAAGACATCAATGAAATATTTTCTTTTGAAGTAGATGGATGTTAATTTTACAATTTTAATGATGTAAAACTACTGGATGATATTTTAATATATATGATATTTTGATTTTAATATATTGTGTTTTGATTTTAGTAACATTCATTAATATGTATTGTGAATTGTTTATAGGTAATAATGACAAAATAATAACTATATAACGACTATCATTGTTATCATTAACGACAGTATGTTAAACCGTCGTCAAATAATTAAATAATATTAAATTAGTAACGATGGTACATATATCCGTCGTTGTTGTTATGAACGACGGTATATATAACCGTCGTTGTTGTTATTAACGACGGTACATTTGACCGTCGTTGTTGCCAATAACGACAATATATAAACCCGTCGTTATTATCAAAAACGACAGTAGTGAATATCGTCGTTAAAGGCTATTAACGACGGTACTTTTATTCCCGTCGTTAATTTTTTTCCGACAGGGCCTTTTAGCGATAACTTCCTACAGTATTTAATACCGTCGTTAAAACTCATCAACGACGAAAATTATTTCTTTAACGACGAGATTTCCCATCGTTAAAAGGTTCATTTTTAGTAGCGGAGATAGGAAAGTAGTCCAGGGAAGACAGGATAAGGGTTTTTACCCCGTGCAAATCGCTCCAAATTTTATCGAGATTCGTTGTGGAATTTTCATCAAATAATCTTGAAGAATAATATGAAAAATAAAATAAAAGGGTCGATTTTCTATAACAATTTTACTTGCAAATAGTTAAGGTTGATCTAATTTGTATGAATATAAGAAGAAGTCAATTTCGTATCAATAATAAAGATAGGATATTCGAGTCAATAATATAATATAATTAATAAAAAAATTATAATTACGAAGCATCATCAAATAATTAAATTACAATTATTCTTTTTGAATTTTCATATTTTGAAAATTGGTATAATAATTTCATTATCTTTTACATTTCTCACAGTAAAAAAATACTCTTCCAACGGTGACAATCACAACGAGTAAAATTAATATCGATGTCAAAAACTTATAAATCAATAGTTAGACATAACTAACTTCTCTGAAAAATTACTAAAGTCTTTCAATCTTTAAAATACTTTGTTAGAATGCGTATTATATATATAAATTTCAAATTGATCATCAAAATGATTCAGAAGATCTACTTGAATAAATTATTATTAGTGAGTGCTTGAACTAACTTCTCTTAAAAATATCCACATTGGAATGTTAAGAGTTGTACTTTATTAATATATAATTTGTGACTAAAAATATTAATTTATATTTTATTTAAATATTTTAGTCGTATTTCACTCATTAATCTTAATAATAATATTGTATTTTTTTCTCTTTTTTCAAAATAAAATTTACAATACTCGAGTCCCTCCTCGACGTCGAGCTCAAAATAAGCCAGCCTCCTCGCTCGGCCAAAACAAATGTTTGACAAACCTTGCCGATGCCAGTTCGATCGGTGCTAGTCATGGTTCAGCATGATCAATTGTATTTATAAACACTAGAAAAGAATAGGGAAAATCATCATTTGAAATATAACGAGAAGAAATGATTTGTCCACCAAAAAACTATAGCATCTGAAGACAAATCCCTCAACTCCAGTCTCCCAACAGACAACCAACTAAGCATTGCTTTGGGTTGAACTGCTCAACACACGTAGACCTAATCACAAGAAAATTTGCAAATTGTAACCATGTAAAAGATTTAAGATACATAGTTTTTTGAAAAACCACAGAGATAAGTTCCTTTATTCAAATAACTCATGATAACCAGGATAAAATTGCTCATACTTGGTCAGGTCTTAGATATCTAAATGTAAATGTTTTAAAAAGCAGGCAATGATTTTTAGACCATTCAAACAAATGGCTGATCAGATTCTCCTAGAAGTGACATTATCTAATTAATGGAATATAAGATTTTTCAAGTCGATGACAATGCAGTTCATGTTATATCCATGAATTTCAAATTGCTAGAACATGCAAATGATAGGCATCTCTGATTTTTATATCTCATTCAACAATGAGTGAGGCGAAGATTCATAAGAAAAGTTGAAGAAATTACTTTGTTTTTATTCAGTATTACGTGCATTGTGGGTGGACACATAGACGAGGTATTGTAAACCTGGCTTGAGCTCCTTGTTGCAGAACTCTTCGTACTCCCCTCCGTCACCTGCCTTCTTCTTCACCTCGATCACAACTATTGTTGAGTATTAAAAAAAAAAATTCTCTTCCCTCCTCTCTTTTCCTCTTCCCATACACACCCCCATGCCTTTCACGTGCACCATCATCACCTCGTTCCTCGTGCACACCCATTTCTTCTTCTTCTCTTCTTCTTCTTCGCCGATTGCTTTTTTCTTTCCCTCTCAAGCAGCTGCAGCTTCACAAAAAAAAAAAAAAAACAACCCTCTCTTCTTCTTTCTCCACTCCTTTCTCCTTCGTGATCTAAGGTTTTTGGCTAGCACAAAAAGAGGAGTTGAGTGTTATTTCTTTCTTGTTGTTTGGCGTCGTTGTTGAAGCCGTCGGAGTTCGTCGGAATCCACTGAAGCCACCAACGAGGAGGGAAAGGTTTTCTCTTCCTCGTTTTTCTTTGTTTGCCACTTTATAATCCTATTTCCAACAAAACAGCCTTATTTTACCTTTCCTTTGTTTTCCTCGCATCATCGAAGCTAGTCGATATCATCGTTAGAGCTAGTTAAACCAAGATCAACAACCTAGTATAAGCTTTTATAGTCGCAACTCCATTTCAATAGACAGCAACCCCTTTAGTGTGGAATCAAAGAAAATTATAGATTTCCTTCGTTTATAATCTTTTCCGTCAACTTAAGTTAACCGATAATAGTGGAGGTCTCGTTTAGTATAGGGTAGCATGATCATAAATGATTTATTTTACTTTGAGTTTCGAGTAAATTTATAAATGTTGTGTTATTATCAGTATTGGATATTATATTGAATTTTGAATCATTTTTATTGTATTTGTAGATACTAATTCGAGCGGAGCTCGGTGATCGACCGAGATTCAACGACTTTTGCTGTATATAAAGGCGGGTACATTCGATCCTTGGACTCTTTATGTTCCTTGTGCATGAATAAATGAGATAATTGATTTATTTATATTTGTATAATTGTTTTCAAAATTAGGGATAAAAATGGTATTTAAAAATAGCGAAATGAGTAATAAATAATTAAACTGATAGAGGGTAAATAATTGATATTACTTCATGTTCATATGCGGGTTTTATATGGGGTGAACATGTTTTAAAAATTTAAATGGATATTCGACCCACTCTGTTGATACTTATCTGTTTATATTGCTTGACCTTCTTAGTCGTAGTTATTTCATCTGTTGATACTTTTACCTTTTAATGATACAACATATACATATAAATCTTATGTTGGTGATTAATAACTTGAATTAAGTTGATCATTCAGATTTATCCTAAGATGGACATATATAGTTGAATAAGTATGATAACCGAAGTAAAGTTGAATAATTAAAGAAATGAAAGAGAAATACTAAAAGTGAAAACTCTGAGCCTAGCTTTATACCAGAGTACCTGACCCCCACTTGAGTAGTGGTAGCGAGTTCTTGTGGTCGATTTTGCTATTATTTCTTGTTGCATTCCACCGGTGATGAGGCTTTTAGCCTATACGTGACGACGGCGATGTATATCTAGTTATTCACTATTTAGTTGACTTATCAGATTTAGTTGATTTATCAGATTTAATTGATTTATTAAATTATTGTTGATCTATCATATTGTAGTTGATTTATCAGATTCACATTATTGATAATGTTTATAAAGATGATATATACATATATATGTATGTATAAGAACTTGGAACAAATTAAAAGTCTTAAAACAGAAATGAAAGAATAAATTGAAATTTTACAAGCTCCTTTGACCTCTTAAACAAAGATTAAATTCATGCATCTTTCCTTATTACCTGCTTAGCAATCTGTGCTAATGTCTGCTTTCTTTGGCCTCCAGTTTTGCAGGCTCGAGCACCCTTTTTGATAGTTCACGGATTTTGCTGTACATAGAGTCGCTCAGAGATATCGACCTACTGTCTTTCCGGTTTGGTTTCTATTTCGATGTACTTTGTTTTGTTTCGTCGATTTTCTATCTAGATGTATTTGTAGTCTATGTAGAAAAATATATCTTCATGAAATTAGACATTTTATGGAATTTTTGGAGTTTCTTATATTATATGGTCCTTAGATTCCCTTATTCATATACTGTCACCGAGTAGGGTACCAGATTGACACCCTCGGGGCGTGACAATTTAGTGGTATCAGAGCCTAATTTTCGATTTCTCGGTGGAATTTTGTGTCTTGGATCTTTGTTTTGTTTTAATCCGGAGATTTGTTTTGAACAAAAAGAGATTTAAATGCAAGTCGAATGATATCTCTGAGCTATAGGATTTATGTGTCCTTTATTGTTGTTTTATTTATTTCGATTATAAAGGGTTGTAAAAAAAAATTTTATTTGATTTTGTAGGCAATGCCACGTACACGTGGTCGGGGTTGGGGTAGTAGTCGTGCTCGTAGTCGTGGTCGTGCAGGCCGACGTACCTCTGGTGCTCAGAGAGGTGATCATAGTGTAGACGAGACACCCATTCACCTACCCCAGTCGGTACCCGAGACACCGGTAGTTGATCCAGTCGTTCCCACGACATCCAGTATCATGGACAAAGCTCGTATTCCTCTGCTTGCTAGTTCAGCTAGGGATCGTTTTACATTATTCCAAGGAGCCACCGACCCTTGGGAGGCTCGAACTTGGTTAGATGATATTGAGGGTACCTTCGAGTACATGTCCTGCTTGAGATCTGAGAGAAGGTGGAGTTAGCCTATCATTTTCGAGGACAAGCATCCACGTGGAAAATGCAAAAGACCATTTTGGGGATCAAGTTATCTCTTAGCGATGCTCGTAGAGGCATTTGAAAGACAATGATTTTCTGTCGCCTTTTGTATTGCTAACGCCAAGAGTTTTGAGTCTCAAGCAAGCGACAATATAATGCAGAATTTAATCGACTTGCTGAGTTTTGTCCCCACTTGATAGCACAGGATCATGACCGTATGATTCAGTTTACCCAGGGACTTGCGCCATATATTCAGATTAGGATGTCTGGGTTCCCTGTTGCTAGTTATCGAGATGCACTTGACCGAGCTATATTCATTGAGATGACTCAGCAGCAAGTCTCACAGGAAAGGGAAGCTAGTCACCCGACCTCACACCCTAGACAGCAGAATTGAGGTCGTCGACCTAGTAGCCAGGGTACGAGTAGAGATTCTTCACAGCCACAGAAGGTGGCCAGGATATCACAGGGATCTGCTCGTCCACCTGTGCCTCAGCAGAGACAGATTTATGATACTACAGCTTCGACGAGCACTCTGAGGTGTTATAGATGTGGTGCACGGAATCACCAAGTGTCAGAATGCCCACTAGATCAGAGTATCTGTTACTATTGTAAACTTCCAGGACACATAAGTAGAGATTGTACTCTGAGAGCACAACATCAGGTAGTAGAATCTCAGACTCAGCAGAGTCGACCTACACCACGACCCCCACAGTCTCGATAGCAGAGAGGATCACGGAAATCTCAACCAGGACAACAACGAAATTCTTCATCTATCCAGTCCACCCAAAAGCCGCAAGTTTATCATTTGCAATCTCAGAGTACACCTCCACCTCAGCAGTATTTGCTACCCTCACCTCAGCAGTATGCATCATCCTTACCTCGTGATCTGATGCCTCCACGCCGAAGATCATCTACTGCGCTTCAAATATATGCGCCTCCAACTTATCAGTCCTCAGCACAGTCACAGGATCAGAGTCATCCGTCTTCTACCTAGGGGGCTCAGCACTCAGGTCCTGAGACAGGACACGTGTATGCTTTGACTCGTGAGGAGGCACAGCGAGCTGGAGGATCAGTTATTCGAGGTATCATTTCAGTTTGTAATATTCCTGCTGAAATATTGATAGATACTGGTAGCTCGCATTCTTTTATTTCTCCTGAGTTCGTAGTGAAAATTGGGAGGTGTCCAACTCTTCGCTCATATGGGTTAGCAGTAATGACACCATCAGGAGGAGTATTGATGTCAAGTCAAGAGGTCAAAAGTTGTCCCTTGAATTTTGATAGTCATGTCCTTGCAGTAGATCTGCATGTGTTACAGATGACTGAATTTGATATTATTCTCGGAATGGATTGGCTGTCAGAGCATCATGCCGCCGTCGATTGTCAAGCTAAGGTGCTAACTTTTAAACCCTCAGACCAGCCATCATGGAAATTTGTTGGGATAAGCGATCGAGGGATATCTATCATTTCAGCTCTCCAAGCTCAACAATTGTTAGCACGAGGATATGAGGGATATCTCCTATCTTTGATAAGTTCTGATGTGAATAGTCTAGCACACCCTTCTGATGTCCACATAATTCGAGAGTATCTGGATGTATTTCCTGAAGAACTCCCTGGTTTGCCACCTCAACGACAAGTTGAGTTTGCTATCGAGTTATTCCCTGGCACAGGCCCAATATCAAAAGCACCGTATCGTATGACACCTAAGGAGCTGGAGGAATTAAAAGTTCAACTCCAAGAATTACTAGACAAGGGTTTCATCCGTCCTAGCGTTTCCCCTTGGGGCACTCCAGTTCTATTCGTAAAGAAGAAGAATGGATCCTTAAGGCTTTGCATGGATTATAGGCAGTTAAATTCAGTGACTATCAAGAACAAGTATCTTCTTCCCAGAATAGATGATTTATTTGATCAGCTTAGACCACTTGTGTATACTCGAAGATTGATCTGAGATCAGGCTATCACCAACTACGGGTTCGAGATACAGATATTCAGAAGACTGCCTTCCGTACTAGATATGGACATTATGAGTTTTTGGTAATGCCATTTGGACTCACTAATGCTCCTGCAGCTTTTATGGATTTGATGAATCGGGTATTCTTGGAATATTTGAACCGATTTGTAATTATTTTTATTGATGATATTTTGGTGTACTCTCGATCAGAAGAAGAGCATGAACATCATCTCCGAATGGTTTTGGAAGTGTTGCGGAAGGAACGCCTATATGCAAAGTTCAGTAAATATTCTTTCTGGCTTACTTCTGTGGGATTTCTAGGGCATACAATTTCTAGCAACGGGATTTCAGTAGATCCTCAGAAGATTGAAGCGGTGGTCAGATGGGAACCACCAAAATCCATACAAGAAATCCGTAGTTTCCTTGGATTGGCCAGCTATTATCGGAGATTTGTAGAAGGATTTTCCAACATTGCTGCACCCTTGACTCAGTTGACTAGAAAAGGAGTCAAGTTTATTTGGTCTGATGCTTGTGAAGCAAGCTTTCAGGAACTCAAGCAAAGATTGGTGAGTGCTCCGATTTTAATTATTCCCTCCGGAGATGATGGATTTGTATTGTATACGGATGCATCTCTTCAAGGATTAGGAGCAGTTTTGATGCAGCATGATCGAGTGGTAGCTTATGCTTCTCGACAATTGAAAGATCATGAGAAGAATTATCCCGTTCATGATCTAGAGTTAGCAGCTATTATTTTCGCTCTAAAGATCTGGAGACATTATTTGTACGGTGTTACTTTCGAGATATTCACTGATCATAAGAGTTTGAAGTATCTCTTCACACAAAAGGAATTAAACATTAGACAGAGAAGGTGGATGGAATTTCTGAAGGACTACGATTGTACTATCAACTACCACCCTGGGAAAGCTAATGTTGTAGCAGATGCCTTAAGTAGAAAGTCCAGAGGTGTATTAGCATGTCACCGGGTGGCAGTTACTGAGATAGTCAGACAATTTTCAGAATTGGATTTATCTGAAATAGGGGAGACACAACATGGTATATTGGTCTCCTTGATTGCACAATCCCCATTAGTTGAGCGAATCAAGGAAAGTCAAATGACAGATCAGTATCTCAGAAGCCTAGCTAGTGAATTAGAAGTTGGTCCCAAGCCAGAATTTTCTCGAGATATGGATGGATCCCTTCGATTCCGAGGCAGGTTGTGCGTCCCTGAGGTACATCCTGTTAAGGAAGATCTCCTTCAAGAAGCACATCGATCAAAATTTGCAGTACATCCTGGTGGTACTCGAATGTATCAAGATCTGAAACGATCTTATTGGTGGAAAGGAATGAAAAGAGATATTGCAGATTTTGTAGCTCGATGTTTGGTTTGCCAGCAAATTAAGGCAGAACATCAAAGACCAGCTGGGTTACTACAGAAGATCACAGTGCCAGAATGGAAATGGGAGCATATTACTATGGATTTCATCATGGGATTACCAAGGACTCAGAAGGGACATGATTCGATTTGGGTTATCGTTGATCGATTTACCAAATCAACTCATTTTCTTCCGATCCGAAAAAGGGATTCCTTGGATCGCTTAGCTGAGTTATATTGCAAAGAGATCACTAAACTCCATGGTATTCCTCTCAGTATTATTTCTGATCGAGACCCACGTTTTACTTCGAGATTCTGGCAGAGTTTTCAGAAGGTGTTGTGTACCGAACTACGTTTTAGCACTGCTTTTCATCCTCAGACTGATGGACAGTCAGAGCGTACTATCCAGACTTTAGAGGATCTTTTGCGTGCTTGTGTTTTAGATTTTGGCGGTAGCTGGGAGGATCATCTACATTTGGTAGAATTTGCTTACAATAATAGTTACCACTCTGCTATCCAGATGACACCTTTTGAGGCTCTCTATGGCAGAGCATGTAGATCTCCCGTCTTATGGGATGAAGTGGGTGAACGTCAACTTCTAGGTCCACAGAGTATTCAACAGGATGCTGATCTAGTACGAGTTATTAGACAAAGACTATTGACTGCTCAAAGTAGACAGAAAAGCTATGCAGATCGTAGACGAAGACAGTTGGAATTCACCGCAGGTGATCATGTATTTCTTCGTGTTTCACCCATTAAAGGAGTTAAAAGATTTGGTTTGAAAGGAAAGTTAGCTCCTAGATATATCGGACCTTTTCAGATCCTAGAGCGGATTGGTGTAGTTGCATATCGACTTGCTTTACCCCCAGCTTTAGCCGGAGTGCATAACGTCTTTCATGTATCTATGTTACGGAAGTATGTTCCAGATCTGACTCATGTCTTGAAGGATCTTTCTGTTCCTTTGCAACCTGATGTGTCATACGAAGAATTTCCTGTTCGTATATTGGATCGCAAGGAACATCGATTACGGAACAAATGCATTAATCTTGTGAAAATTGGATGGCAACACCATTCTGACCAAGAAGCAACCTGGGAGCGTGAGGATGAAATGTGTAGCAGATATCCTCATTTATTTTCTTTAGGTACGAATATCTCTTAATTTTTAAATTTGGGGACCAAATTTCTTTTAGGAGGGAAGGATGTTGAGTATTAAAAAAAAAATTCTCTTCCCTCCTCTCTTTTCCTCTTCCCATACACACCCCAATGCCTTTCACGTGCACCATCATCACCTCGTTCCTCGTGCACACCCATTTCTTCTTCTTCTCTTCTTCTTCTTCGCCGATTGCTTTTTTCTTTCCCTCTCAAGGCAGCTGCAGCTTCACAAAAAAAAAAAAAAAGCAACCCTCTCTTCTTCTTTCTCCACTCCTTTCTCTTTCGTGATCTAAGGTTTTTGGCTAGCACAAGAAGAGGAGTTGAGTGTTGTTTCTTTCTTGCTGTTTGGCGTCGTTGTTGAAGCCGTCAGAGTTCGTCGGAATCCACTGAAGCCACCAACGAGGAGGGAAAGGTTTTCTCTTCCTCGTTTTTCTTTGTTTGCCACTTTATAATCCTATTTCCAACAAAACAGCCTTGTTTTACCTTTCCTTTGTTTTCCTCGCATCATCGAAGCTAGTCGGTATCATCGTTAGATCTAGTTAAACCAAGATCAACAACCTAGTATAAGCTTTTATAGTCGCAACTCCATTTCAATAGGCAGCAACCCCTTTAGTGTGGAATCAAAGAAAATTATAGATTTCCTTCGTTTATAATCTTTTTCGTCAACTTAAGTTAACCGATAATAGTGGAGGTCTCGTTTAGTATAGGATAGCACGATCATAAATGATTTATTTGACTTTGAGTTTCGAGTAAATTTATAAATGTTGTGTTATTATCAGTATTGGATATTATATTGAATTTTGAATCATTTTTATTGTATTTGTAGATACTAATTCGAGCGAAGCTCGGTGATCGACCGAGATTCAATGACTTTTGCTATATATAAAGGCGGGTACATTCGATCCTTGGACTCTTTATGTTCCTTGTGCATGAATAAATGAGATAATTGATTTATTTATATTTGTATAATTGTTTTCAAAATTAGGGATAAAAATGGTATTTAAAAATAGCGAAATGAGTAATAAATAATTAAACTGATAGAGGGTAAATAATTGATATTACTTCATGTTCATATGCGGGTTTTATATGGGGTGAACATGGGATGAGTTGTTTTAAAAATTTAAATGGATATTCTGACCCACTCTCCCGTTGATACTTGTCTGTTTATATTGCTTGACCTTTCTTAGTCATGGTTATTTCATCTGTTGATACTTGTACCTTTTAATGATACAACATATACATATAAATCTTATGTTGGTAATTAATAACTTGAATTAAGTTGATCATTCAGATTTATCCTAAGATGGACATATATAGTTGAATAAGTATGATAACCGAAGTAAAGTTGAATAATTAAAGAAATGAAAGAGAAATACTAAAAGTGAAAACTCTGAGCCTAGCTTTATACCAGAGTACCTGACCCCCACTTGAGTAGTGGTAGCATGAGTTCGGTCGATTTTGCTTGCTTGAGCTATTATTGTTATTTCTTGTTGCATTCCACCGGTGATGAGGCTTTTAGCCTATACGTCAGATGACGTTATATACACTCTGATGATATTGACTCTAGTTATTCACTATTTAGTTGACTTATCAGATTTAGTTGATTTATCAGATTTAATTGATTTATTAAATTATTGTTGATCTATCATATCAGAATGATTTATCAGATTCACATTATTGATAATGTTTATAAAGATGATATATACATATATATGTATGTATAAGAACTTGGAACAAATTAAAAGTCTTAAAACAGAAATAAAAGAATAAATTGAAATTTTACAAGCTCCTTTGACCTCTTAAACAAAGATTAAATTCATGCATCTTTCGCTTTCTTTCTTTGGTTTTGCAGGCTCGAGCACCCTTTTTGATAGTTCACGGATTTTGTTGTACATAGAGTCGCTCAGAGATATCGACCTACTGTCTTTCCGGTTTGGTTTCTATTTCGATGTACTTTGTTTTGTTTCGTCGATTTTCTATCTAGATGTATTTGTAGTCTATGTAGAAAAATATATCTTCATGAAATTAGACATTTTATGGAATTTTTGGAGTTTCTTATATTATATGGTCCTTAGATTCCCTTATTCATATACTGTCACCGAGTAGGGTACCAGATTGACACTCTCGGGGCGTGACAACCATCGATGGTGTAAGCTCATATACATCCACGCCGATTGTCAACGGACCCTTATCGCCCTCCCTAGTTCCTTCCAAGCTGATCCGTCATCCATTCTTCCGGACCTTAAAGCTCACACCCTTTGCAATATCCTCCAATTTCGACACTATTGCCGACACGGACTCCTTGGACAGGAACCGGGTCATCTCCCCTTTTTCTTCAAACAAACCTGAGAGGTCAAAGCCACAGGAGAAAGATATGATATCAAATGCCGTAAGGCTTGGTGGCCTTAGCAATGGTTGGCATTGGTACGGCTCGTCGGAGAACGATGCTGGACAGGATGCAACGGAGCTATCTGATTCTGAACCAGATTCGTATGTCTCATCCGGCTTTGGTTGATTACTCTGCAATTGTTCATCTTCTGAATCGGAATCGTTAAAGCTATGTAATTGGTTGTCTTCGATATAAAATCGGATGTGTCGGAACCCTTTTCTGAACCAAGGATTCTCCATGAGCTCCGGAATGGTGGCTCGGGATTGAGGATTGACATCGAGGAGGCGATGGAGGAGATGGACGAGGTCCTGCGAGAACCACCGTGGGCATCGGAAGGATCCTTTGTGGATCTTCCGGTACATGGCCACGATGCTGCGGTCGTGGAAGGGGAGGTAACCAGCCATGAGGACGAAGAGGATGACACCACAGGACCAGACGTCAACTTTAGCGCCATCGTAGCTCCTGCGGGAGAGCACCTCAGCCGCGACGTACGCAGGCGTGCCGCAGAAGGTATGCAAGAGGCCACCAACGTGCATCTGCTCAGCCACAGCGGATAGGCCGAAATCGGAGACCTTGAGGTCACCATTATCGTCGAGCAGGAGGTTCTCCGGCTTGAGGTCCCGGTGGAAGACGCCTCTGGCATGGCAAAAGGACACAGCGGAAATCAGCTGCTGGAAGTAGCGGCGGGCGGTGTCCTCAAGGAGCCGCCCCTTGGCGACGCCGCCGAATAGCTCGCCGCCGAATAGCTCGCCGCCGCGGACGTACTCCACCATGACGAAATAGATCTTAGTTTTGGTAGCCATGACTTCGAAGAGCTGCACGATGTAAGGATGGCGCACGCGGCGGAGGATGGCGATCTCGCGCTTGATGTGCGCAGCGAATCCTCCCTTGACGATCTTCTCCTTGTCGAGCGCCTTGATGGCCACGAGCTCGTCGGTGCGCACGTCACAAGCGACGTAGACCTTGGCGAAGGAGCCGGCACCGAGGAGCCTGCCCACATCAAACCGCCCGAGGAGGAGGCCGCGTCCTCCGGTATGATAAAATTTGGAGCGATTCGCACGGGTAAATATCTTATCCCGTTCTCCCTTGGACTATTTTTCTATCTCGTCCGAATCTGGTTGACATTCCGTCTATGTTCATGTCTACGTTAATCTTTATAATTATCGATGTCCTTTCGTCCACCTGCAATTTGGTAACCACTGAAATCCTCCGTAGGCACCTCAAGATCTCCTCCATGCTCTCAAAGCCCAGCAGCTCGACGCCCGCACCAATACCACAAACAGAGAAGAGAGAAATCTCTAGAACCGACGATTCGAGATGGAAGGCACGGCGTGTGGCAGCGGTGTAAGCGACAAGGAGAAGGCCGCTTTCTACAAGATCCCCTCCGGCGACGGTCCCTACGTTCGAGCAAAGCATCTCCAGGTTCCTTTTCTCTTTCCCTTAATTTATTCACTGTGTTTTGCACCGCCTTTAGAGCTTCTTGGATTTTAAGCATGGATCATTAGTTGGGGTTGCAAACTGTTTATCAACTTGAGCTGCATTAATTAGATATATCTATGTATATATTGTTCCACTGCCAAATTATGTCAAGTGTATGTATGCTAGCTTAATTATACAGCGAAGAGAACTCCATTTCATTACCGGTAATTTAGTCGAAAAGCTATATATATTGCATATGCAGTTTATCAGATTGATAGAAAACTAATTGGTTGAGTCTGAATGGCTCCGAGCAGCTAGTAGAGAAGGACTTAAGCACCTCAATCCTATGGTTCTGGAAGGCCATCAATCAGAGGGACAGAGTGGAGAGTGCACTTAAAGACATGGCCGTCGTGATGAAGCAGCAAGACCGTGCCGAAGAGGCTGTAGAAGCCATTAAATCCTTTCGGCATCTATGCTCCGATCAGGCCCAAGATTCCCTCGATAACCTCCTCATCGATATGTACAAGGTATTCAGTGACTAGAATCCGATTTGATTGCTTGGATTTACATCCAATCTTCAATTTGCTCATCATCGATCGCCTTCCCAAATTTAAATTTATCTGCCTTCTTGTGACATGTTTTTATTTTGATGTTTTGAGCAGTAGTTGACGAATCTTATTTGCAGAAATGTGGAAGAGTGGAGGAGCAAATAGTGATGCTGAAGAAGAAGCTAAGGATGATATATGTAGGGAAAGCTTTCAATGGGAAGACCACAAAACGGCACGTTCTCATGGTAGAAAGTTCCAAGTCTCCATCAAGCAAGAGACTGCTCGACTTTTGGTATGCGATGTGTGACCGATCAATTCCAAGTGAAATATAAGGCTATTCTTCGATATAAGTGTTCTGATTCCAATAGATCGATCATCCTAGTTTGGCTAATTGTTATTGATACTGACTAAGATAACTAATTTGTTGTCTGTCTATTACTGTACATTGTGTAGGGTAACCTTGGATGGGCATACATGCAGCAAGAAAACTACATTGCTGCGGAGGCCGTATACCACAAGGCTCAAATGATCGAACCCAATGTCAACAACGGTTGCAACCTTGGCATGTGCCTCATGAAGCAAGGCAAGTACGATGAGGCACGATTGGTGATTGGTGCCATTGTGAACCAAGGTTACGCTTATAGCACCGACAACAAGGTATTGCAACGGGCGAAGAAGCTATTGGATGAGATTGACCAATCCATCAATCCATCATCCGAAATAAAGGAGATATTGGGGGAAGAAATGTTAAAGAGTTTAGACTTTTGGGAAGGCGATGATGAGCAAATTGAAGATTGGATATCGTTCAAGTCCAAGAGATTGCCGGTGTTTGAGGAGATATCTACCTTTAGGGATCAAATGGCCTTGTTCAATCTTTAGAAACGATGAACATAATGTTGTGAATATGTTTGATAGTAGCTAGATGTGGACGAGCACATCCAAGTTGATTGGGGAAAGAAACAGCAAGAATAAGGCATTTTTTTTTTTGTGCTGGTTAGGTCAAGTGTTTTGGCAATTAATTAATGGGGAGAAGAAATGAAGCAAGTCTCTGAGTTGCTTTGTAATTGTCATTGTGATTTCCAAGCATTTCTTTTGAAAGAATGTTTACCAAATCTAATTAATGATCTATAGGGATAAATAGTTAGTATTCAGACTTGTTTTTTTTAAATGAAAAGGCTTTTTTTTTTTAGATCAAGCATACATGTAGAAATTATAATTCTAAGAATGACAATAAGAAAATTATCATAGAAAAAAAAAACAAATTTTAAATTTAAGATGAATCAAGTCTGATTATTTTTTATTTGTAAATGACATTAATTGAACGAGTTTGTCCCGAAAACATACATATGTTATAAGTATGACAACCTTTTCTCAACTTCCTCGTCGCGCTTACCAATTACTTGATTGTTGAATTTCAGGATATAATATAAATAAAATCTAGTAAACTTGCACCTTGATTTTGCATACGATGCAATCTATCAATGGAACCTCTCCGCCATGTTGTTCCTGCAGGTTCATTTCGTAGCATTCTTAAATGTCATCATTTGTCAAGTGATACCCGCATCGAACCCCATATGTGGCTCCATATAATATGGATGGTCTGACATCGAAAAAATAGATGGTCCAATGTTTCCATCTCTAGCTTGTTTGAAGAATTTCAACCTTTGTATCATTGAAGAATTCACATGTTCCATTTATTGCTAGGAAATTGATGTGGTCCTGGCCCGCCTCTCGCCCTAACCAAAGGATGAATAGTTGTTTCATAGAATACAAGGGCTCCAAATTAACTTTGTATAGTGTTATAGCCTGTTGGAGGAATTTCTTGATAGAATTCTACTTCTGTTAGGGAAATCTTGTTTTACTGTCGTTGTCTTTGAACTTCATAAATCCTACAATAAATTAGAGAACAAATTCAAGGTGCGAACACTTGCTTTCCTTAAGAAACTATTTGCTCGTATCAGAGTAATACACTCAGACTAAGCAAATGTTTCTCCATAATACAATAAATTATAATGTTGTTTTCAAAGTGCACACTTGAAAACAATCCCGAATACTTTGGATTTTTCAAATTTGATAATTGAATGTTTGTATATTGTTCCTGCAATATAACAATATCCAAACAATGCTTTGAAAGCAAGAGAAAAATGATTTTTTGTTTTTAAGATCATTTGAGAGATTATGCAAAATCGAGTTTTTATACTGTTCGAATCATTTTCTATAATAGAAGATATCTTTTAAATCATAACCATTCATTCAAATATCAAAAGACACTAAAACATGAAGGGACACCAAGAAACATCATGAACAGATGCAACCATTCATATGAAATGTTGGTTATGCCCACGTTGGGGCATTAAATCGTGGATAATGGTTAACCACCCATTATTCCAAGTCATAATAACCTCCCATATAAACTCTATCTATTGCTTATGAGAGTGTGGATGAGAGATATAGGTGTTGCACATGTGGTGGTGTCCAGATTACAGTGAAATACAGAAGGGCAAAAGAAGTGCAGTCGCTTGATTGTTGTGCAAAGTTAAGAGAACTCTCCTCTTGTTGAGAAGAACAAGAGGGAATCGTCACAGTCATCGGGTTTTGGTTGTGACGTTGTGAAGCTATTGTGATAGTTCTTTCTACGTGATTATCATCCCAACTGCGAGTGATTGGAGATCACAATTTGGCAATTCAGTTTTTGGAATTGTTCAATAAATGAGGTATAATGTCTATGATTCAACAATTTCAATTTCATAAGTTAACGAACATTAGTATCAGAGTCAGGTTGAATGCGAACAATTTCACATTCAACGATTTCCTAAGTCAATACTCTAGAATGGTTGTCGAGTCTGAGATCGAGGAACGCGGTTCTCGTTCGTGTACTCGTCCAATGCTATGCTCAGGCTTGCAGAGGTGCCTGACACGGCTAGGAAGCTCGATCGTGCTTGGGTACCTGAGGTGCTCGGGATGCCCCTGCACGCAAAGGGGCACGCACAGTGCTTAGCATGTCCAGGTAGAGTTGCTCGGGCGTGTATGTTGCTCAGGTGCCCACAATTCTCATCACGTGCTAAGGAACTCGGTATCCGAGAAGCAGCGCTAGAGCACGTCGCGGTATCAAGTGCCCGGGTCACCCCGATTGTGATTCTCATTGCACTCTAAGGGACTCAGAAATGGGTGACACGGTGCTCGGGTGAGGCATGATGATCTATGCTTGGGAGAGTCGCGATTCTCAGTTGGGAGTACTCGGCAGTGCTCGCCAAGTACTTTGAGTGCTCAGTAGTGCTTGGCTCGACGTTCTCAGGATGAGTCGTAGTGCTTTGTACTCGGAAAAGTTACGATTCTCATCAATGGTGCTCTAGCGACCCGAGACTAAGTTACTCAGGCGCCAGAGGTACGCGAGTGATGCAGAGTCGAGCACATGGTGCTCAGGTGTGCTTGGAACCCAGGACATGGTACTCGGGCAAAGCGATGTTGGGCACGCGAAGGTCCTTGGGCATGCAAAGGTGCTCGGGACAATCAGGAATTCGATGCGAGTTACTGTGTACTGTGCTCGGGACGCGCGATGTGCTTGGGACAAGAAGCGTACTCGGGACGAGTAACATGTTCAGGATGCACAACTTGTTTGAGACGTGTAGTGGTGCTCTAGCTCATGGGATGCTTAGGTTCTCGGTAGTTCGACATGCGAAGTTGTCTTAGAGAAAGACAAAGAGGTCCAACTCTATGGTGTGTGAAAAAGTGTTGTAGCGTGTAAGCCCTCAAAGGTGGTATGTAGACTTACTGAGGGTATTATGTTAAAAGTGATTATTTGTGTACCACATCTTAATTTGAATGATAAGATGCAATTCTAGATTGTGGTGTGTGATGTTTGTTGATTTATACGCGCGTCTTGAAATTTATATTCGAGTCATTTTGAGTCTTCATGATTAGTAGAGTACACAAAGTTGAGACATTGAGTATCAATTGTCAGTTACGTCTCTTTTTTCTGTGTGACAGAGACAAAGACATGGTTGCAACAAAGAATGTCATACTGGATCTCACGAAGGGAGATAAGTTGAATGGTGACAACTACGACATTTGACACTAGAAGGTTTAATTTGTCTTAGAGGAACAAGAACTCAAGGAGGTTCTTAAGCACGAGATGGTGGATCCCGGAAAGGGTACCACAACTCAGGCGAGATTGGATCAGGAGGTATATCACGCTTAGAAAAAGAAGGATGGCCAAGTTAGAGTAATTCTTAACAGCATGCATGATGACCTAATTCCAATTATGAGAAGTATCTTACTACTATGTCGGTCTGGCATGCTCTTAAAAAGCATTATGGCACCCCATCAGATAATAAGTTGAGAATGTTGACCTATAAGTTCATAACATATAAGAAGAGATCCGATCGTACTATGAAGTAACATTTAATGCATATGTCGAGTATGATTGTTTCTCTGAAAAATATAGAGGAGTTTATGTCGAATGAGCTTCAGGAAATAGGAGTGATTCAGTCATTGCCTGACTCCTAGGATGAAGTTAAGACCTACCTGACTCACCCTGAAAGTATCCGTACTTTCATGGATGTAAGTAGACATTGTGAGCTCGAGAAGGAGCATTGGCAAGTAACCAAGTTAGTTTCGGGTCCTGCTAACTTTTCGAAGTTGAGTAAGGGCTCCCGAGGAACCAAGCGCAAGTGGCGCAAGCATGAGAAGAAGACCAAAGGTCGTGGCAAGAAGAAGTCATGTATAAAGACAAATGACAAAGGATATAAAAGCAAGAAGAAGGAGATAATAAAGAGCAATCTCTGATGCTACATATATAGTAAGATTAGGCATTTCGCATGCGAGTGTAGTGAGCAAAAGGTATATCCTTATTTTTTTACATGGTTTGAGTTATGTGTCATCTAGTATGATGTTCACTAACTCTTCTCCTTCATGGATTGTAAACTTACGAGTCATAGACCATATAGCTCAAGATAGGAGTACTTACATAGATTTTCACCGTTTAAGTCCACATACGAGAAGACTATATGTGGGAAATAGGGCATTTGTGGAGGTAAGAGGGATTGACACTTGCAAGCTATTACTGCAAAGTAATCAAGTCATGTATCTCCATGACATGTTGTATGCTCTAGAAATTCAGTGAAATCTTATTTCTGTTCATTGTCTAGACCAACTAGGATACCATGTTTATATTGGAAACTCTAAAGTTTCCATCTCGTATGAGAATACTTTAATTTGTTCCGGTATAGTACATTAGGGGCTTTATGCACTAAATTTGATTTCATTGCATAAGTTTTATCCTGTTTCTCCTATTGACTTTGCATCTGATAGTGTAGTGGATGATATGAATGTAAACATAGTAGACTTGACCAAATAGGGCAAGAGACGATGGGCCAATTAGCAATATGTGACATGTTAGGCTAGCTACTCAAGGTTGAGTTGTCTTTGTGTGAGTTTTATCTAGCAGGCAAATCTACTATAAAACTATTTAGGAAATCACTGAGACCTGAGACTCCATTGTAGTTGATTCATTACGACATTTGCAAACCCATAAATGTGAGATACCGAAATAGAGACACCACTACAATAAAAAAGATAATACACAATACTTAAAAGACATCATTCTTTATAAAAAGTGTTGTTTGTTTTTAGTTTAACAATGCTTTTAGTATAAAGCGTTATTTTTTTTTCTTTCCAGTTATCATAGACAATGTTTTTTGCAAAACCGTTGTGTATTAGTATTTTTTTTTAGATCAAAGACAATGATTTTTAAATAACGTTATTTTGACCTTTTTTTTATTAGTAAAAAACAATTTCTTTAAGAAGCGTTGTCTATTAACATATTTTTTTAATATATACTACAATGCTTTTAAGAAAATGTTGTCCGAAAAAAAAGCTCACAACGCTTTTTAAAAAAATATTTTTTTGGAAAACTTTGTCTTTTATTAAAAAAACTCATTTTTTTAAAAAATATTTTTATCACACACAATTGTATTAAAAAATGTAATTTTTAAATAGTTTTACATTAAAAATTTACTATATGAAATAGTATTATAAGAGGTCTACTTAGGCCCTAACACAAATAAAAATATTTTTTTTATTATTAATACTATTTTTTTAAATTATTGAAAATAAATAATTTGAAATTATTGTTAGATCGAAAGCGCGCTAGAGGGGGTGAATAGCGAGCTTGAAAATTTTCTTTTCGCTTCGATAAATCTCGAGTAGTGCAGCGGAAAATAAAAGAATTAAAACAAAGAGACATTTTATTTTTACTTGGTTCGTAACCAAAAGATTGCTACTCCAAGGCCCCACAATTCTAGACCGCATACGAAGGGACAATTCACTAAACGTCTCCTCTTCGTTGGAAGTAGGAGACAATGATTACAAAGAAACAAAAGCTTGAGGCGGAGGCAACAAACCTACCTCACCTCGTTACGATTAAAACACGATTACAAGGAAATGATTACTAAAAAAAATACAAACTTCAAGGATGTCGACGATGTAGGGTTGTGAATTTGGCATTGCGTCGGCATTATGGCAGCGTAGAGCTTTGGCATTGTAGAAGCACTTGAAGAGTAAGATAGATGACCTAAAGGGGTGAAACCCCCCTCCTTTCACTACAAGAAATAAAGCGATTAATGACCGAATTAGTGACAGAATACTAATTCAGTCACTAAATTAATGACGGAATGTTAAATCCATCATTAATTAGTGACGGAATATTAATTCCGTCACTAATTAATGACGAAAGATTTTTTCAGTCGCTAAATTAGTGACAAAAGTTATTTTCGTCGCTAATTTAGCGATCGAAAATTATTATCCGTCGCTAAAATAACGATCGAAATAATTATCCATCGCTAATTTAGCGACTGAAAAAATTTTGATCGCTAAATAATGACCGAATAATTATCCGTCACTAAAATAATGACAGAAATAATCATCCGTCACTAATATAGTGACCGATAATTTGTCGGTCACTATTTTAACGACTGAAAATTATTTCGGTCGCTATTTAGACTGAAATATTTTCGGTCGTTATTTATCGCTAATATCCCGCTTCCTTCTTTTCGTCTCTCTTCCTCCTCTCTCCTCACTCCTCCCTCCTCACTCCTCACGTCCCGATCTCTATTTCCGATTACTTTTCTTTTTTTCCTTCTCTCTCTTCTCCTCTCTCCTCATCCCGATCCCTAATTCCGACCTCTTCCTTACCAAATCTCCTCCTTCCCTCATCCCGATCCTTCTCCTTCTTGATCAGCAGGCGTACGTCCGACTGTCCCGGCGAACTCCTTCGACTGTTCCGGCGTTCTCCTCTCGGGTAACCTTTTATCTTCTCTCCTCTTCCATCAGGCGAGTGCGACTTCAGCGGTGGCCGCAGGCGAGCGCTACCTCGGTCGCGGTGGCCACAGGCGAGCGGGGCCTCGGTCGCGGTGGCGGCCGCAGGCGAGCGCAACCTCGGTCGCAACAGTGGTAACGACTACAGGTCGCGGTCGCGTGGCTGTGGCCTAGCACCTCCACGGCCGTAGGGGAGTGCGACCTCGGTTGCAGCAGCGGCCGCATGTCACGCCCTGGGAGTATGCCGTGCCGAAAAGCAAACGGACGGCATCTCCCCTGTACGTGGCAACATATTGGGTTAATACAAGGCCCGTAGGCCCACAACAACAATATGATATACACAGATATCAACATATCAAACACAGCGGAAACATACAACAGATCAACAAGATACAAAGACCAACTGTGCACTCCGGAGTGACTTGACACGACAAGAATCATAACAGAAATCGAATCAAAGACCAAATACATACAATATGTCCGTATATCACAAATACGGAAACAATACAGGGAAAAACTCAAACCAACAATCCGTAAGGATACAACAACACGGAAAACATATCCATTCGTCCAGTGTGAGATGGGATCAGGCGGAGCTCAACGTCCCAAGGAATCTTCTACATTATCCGGCGACAGAAGCCTGTGGTCCAGGGTGGTGAGTATAAACTCGGGGTAATATATAGAAAGTGCATGAACAACATATAAGGATAGATCTACAAGTATATATGTGAAGATCTACAGGTGTATACAAAGATGAGTCCAATAGACATACACCATATCCAAATCTAATAACAAGTAACTATAGTAAAGTCATACTCAATGTATATACTAAGCGATCAATGACAGAAGTAATGTACTAACGCATCTGACTTCGCAACACCATAAGCTATATCATCCCGAGATATACAATAACATAACCCATATAATGTATCAAGTCAATCCCATACCGACCAATACTCCAACATACGAACAATATATGATCACCTGTAATAACAATCCGGTCCGTACTACACAATGACATGATGCTAATCAAATGCATATAACAGTTTGAATCAACGCATGAATCATGCTCAACACATAGCAGTAAATAAAAATGCAGATGGCATGTATCATGATGAACAACCTATACGCAAAGAATCATAGCTCAATCAAATGCAAGATCTCACTGCATATGTAAAACATATATCAAATACATGCATACATATATATCAAGAATGCATATGCATGGCCATATTCATGCACTCCCAACCACGACCCGATGGCCGAGTGGCACGGCATGACGACTAGCCCGACTCCAGCCGTCACTACTCTCGAGTGACCGAGTTGGGTAGTATGAATGAGTAGCATATAAGCGTAAAGAGCTAACTACTCCCGGGGTCCTGCGCGTCGCTGTCACTACCCATGAGTAGACGAGCTCAGACAGGACAACGACGTCCACACAACCACCGTCCTATAGTGGCGAGTGCTAATACCACTCTGCTTTCGGTGGCGGTGCATCTCCCTACCACCATCCCTAGTGGCGGGCGCATCCAATGCTCTGCCCTCAACCCTGCTACCACTACCCCGAGTGGCCGGGGAGGCAGGATGACTGACGACCCGTCTCATCCACAAGGGAGACCCAGTCGTCAGCATGCATGCAATGTAATGATGCATAGCTCCATACATGTATCCTCGCCTCACTCCCTATCCCATGAGGAGTCCCGTCAACCAAAAGTCAACTATGCAAGGACTACAATCACAAGACTCTCTCTATCGCACAAAGAGTCATACTCATCTGACAGTCCACCACGCTAAGACCTCTAGTAGTAGCGATATACAATCGACCGTCCATATAACCATACACAGGCACACAATCCATAATGGATATACCATCGCGCTAGGACCTCTAGTCCATGGTCACATACTGACAACCATACACTTATCTATGCACAGACAACTAGATCCACCATAAATGCACCACTAATACGGTTATGATATAACGATCGACTCCATAATCCAATCCATCACCTAACTCTAGTTAGGTAACACAGTAACCCTATCTGAGGTCACAAAGATAACCCTAACCACATGTACTTACTGAACATCTATCAGCTAATACATAATAGGGTTTATAGTTCCTATCCGTGCTAGATAATCAATGAGTAACAGAGTATATATCTCAAAGGTCAAGGCAGTACAAGCATATGATTAAATAAGAGTGGATTTAAGGTAAACAGGTATAAACATATATCCAAGATCATGCACAGGAATTTGATCAAAACTACCGGACCAGGTAGATATTACCCACCTACTATGTAGCTCATATCAGCCATCTCTACTACGAACATCATCACTAATCAAAGTCCTGAAATCAACATCCTGTAATCAACATGCAATCACTGATAAGGTCTATCATAAGTCCAATGATGGTGTCCCATCTCAAATCAAACATAAATCCAATCATAAACTATTTTGCTGTCACAATCTAGTTCACTACCAAAACAGAACCAAATCACAGCTTACGATTGATTCCTTTCAACTTCATCAAATGATAATCCAGCGGTGAGCTCTCAAACCCCACTCATCTACACAATCCAATCCACATCAAAACTGATCACAATAACCAATACACAACTTCTCTATCAAATGCATAAATTCTACTACAATCCACGCAACATTCAAATCGGCTTACCTTGCACAAGGAGATCCGACGATGGCAAAAATCAATTGACGGCGCTCGATCCGAGAGTGAAGCCGTGCCATCCTCAACAAATCTTCACACCACGAGGATCGCCTAATCCGTGGTTAGAGAATTGCTCGTGGTCTGCTCGACACCGCCTTGTTCACTTGCTAACTCCGGCAGCGATCGGAATGGCAGCTCCCCAATTCGGCAGATTGAACAACACACAGTAATCAGGCTTACCAGTTCTAAACCTCCGCTAGAATCCGGCTGCTCCAGATGGAAATCCCTGCTCCAATCCTGACACCACTAGCTCAGCTCTCAAACCGCTATAAGATAACCTCGAAACACAGATCGCGGAACCCAATCGCCAATCATGCCAAAATTCGATCAAACCTAGTAAGATCTAAGAAATCCTCTGTGGAACTAACCCTAGATAACCTAATTACCTCGCTTGGCCGCTCGCTGCAACGACAACGATGCCACTGTCCAC
This sequence comes from Wurfbainia villosa, assembly GCA_025175895.1. Taxonomy (NCBI): domain Eukaryota; kingdom Viridiplantae; phylum Streptophyta; class Magnoliopsida; order Zingiberales; family Zingiberaceae; genus Wurfbainia; species Wurfbainia villosa. The sequence continues at coordinate 1,247,855 of JAKLTH010000304.1, read as the reverse complement.
TAGAAGTGTCGCCGCGATCTTCCCAGGCGAGAACCCCTTTGATCCCTGGCCGGAGATCTATCCGTGGCGTGTCGCCGACCGCTGCCGCCGACGCCGACGCGATCATAGATCGGCGATGCAATCGTGCGGAGCTGATGAACGACGCGAAGGAGAAACTGGATGGCGAAAACGCGAATGAAGGAAATTCGTTCCTTCTAGCTTTCAACAAATTGCTCGAGTGATTCTCTAACTGACCAACTTTAAGTCTAATCTGATTGGGTTCAAATAGTTGACCACTTTACCCAAATCAAATCTAATCCGAGTTCAGTCCAAATCCAATTCCAATTCAGCCCAAGCCCATTTACAGCCCAAAGCCCAAAATCAGCCCAAGCTCAATTCAGCCCAAAGCCCAATTTCATCCCAAGCCTCAAATCCAGCCCAATTAATCCCCTAATTAATCACAATTAATTAAAGGGTTTAATCCATATAATTTTAATTTTAATTTTAATTTTTTTTTTCCGTATTTTACATTCTCCCCCACTTATAAAAATTTGGTCCTCAAATTTCTGACTCATGTACGAGTATAAGAGGTCACAACAACTACACAAGTATCTGGGGAAAAGCATACCTCAAGTGACTAAGTGGGGTACTGAGCTCGAATATTACATTCCAGCTCCTATATATACGCTCTCAATCACCCTTTTAAAGTCTGAATAACACCTTCCTATTGACCATCTATCAAAAGATAGATAATCGCACCCGAGTGGAGCTCTATACCCATGACTTGTGGAAGACTTTGCTAGAATCGTAAGGTGAATCATGAATCACTATCAAAAATGATACTCAAGGATACTCCATGGATATCATTCCGTCAAACGATCCAACGAAATCCATCTTACGGCTCGGAAGAAAATGAGCGGATCTAGCTAATCGATCATCGACTACCCAAATCCTATCAAGTCCTTTCCGAATTCTAGTTAATCTCCCAACACAGTCTAACGTACTAGGCTCCCACTTTATTACGGTACGTGACCCTACCGATCACAATATTTCACCTTTGCTTGTTGGCATACCCAACATCAAACTACGAAATCAACCGTGTCCCATATCTCGTTCCACCAACAGGAACATCCCAATACTCACTATTTTCGGATACACTCCGAATAAATCATCACCCTCGAATGAAGAGTCTCCTGAAACAACTCTTCCTAAAGCGAATGCAACTCTCGGAACCACTATCCTTCCCAGAGACAGAGATTTATTCTCGCAAGAGAAATTAATCTAATGTCCAAGATTCATTCTGTCACACAGAACTGAAAGTAACTGGAAGACTATAATGACTAATCTCCTCAGTTGCATCTATCCGTGCTCTAACAACCTTATAGCAGCTACCCAGTAGCTAGCCAAAACTCCCTGAGCACTCCTGCTCTATACATCTACTACTCAAGATAATAACTGCTAAGCTCCACGTCATATATATAACAGCTTATCTCGCAGTTCCTTAATTGACGTAAGCATAAGACACGTCTCATACAACTGCATCGGAATCGCTCCAATCCCTGAAATGATGCATCTGTGTACAATACTCTTCCATCCATATCGGACGGATTAACTAACACTGACACAAAAGTCAGTCACCTTCTAGGCCTTGAAACCTAGCTTCCCACACTTCCGACCAGGTGATTCCCATCACCTTCTTGGTCCAACAAGTCGACGATATAGTATCGCTAGAACATCCTATTCTCATCTATGGTAAATACCAAATCAATCTAAAGAAACCATAACTTCCTTCAAGATTGGGAATATATCCATAAATATATCCTCCACAGATATGATGACAATCGATCTCAAATACTTCAAGAGTACCTGATTCCTCAAATCCATGAACGACTAAATCGTCGATAAGTCTAACAACATTATCAATCAGCTCTATACACCTGCATCCTTTTTCTCCACGCTAATAATAGCTCAATCATCACACCGACAATGATAATTGTATGATACTAAGTCACTACAATATCAAACCTCCAGTCGTAGACCAACCCTAGGATATACACAGGTGTCATTTAGCTGATCTAAACAAATCATCTATCCCTAACGAAGGATACTCATTCTCAACTAATGCATTCCAATCATCGATAATCGATATATAACCCCAAAGGTTCATCTCTCTTTTAATAAAGAGTTCTGGATCTTCTCAAGAGAAATCTCAAGCCAAATAAATCTCCCATAGTGTTTAGCAACACTGATACCCGTAAAATCATCTCCCGGTATGAGGTCTCAATATCGGAACTATTTCCGAAATCACCCTCCAATCGTATATTCCTACTTGCCCATGCAGTGGCAAGCCCGGGAGTTCATCCGAATACTCTCAGATTATACGTACATCCGAGAGTCCTAGTATACCAATGCTCCAACAATCCAACTATCCGTAAGGATATGTCTATAGTGGAGGTATGTCTAGCAAAGGCTAAGGGTATCCCTTGCCTTCTTGGTTGTTGATCAACATCTCACCAAACGGTAGAGAAAATCACCAACCACTAGTCGATAGGAACCCTTCGAACCCTATCCAAGAACGTTCTAGACAAAGATACCTGTAAACTACCAGTATCTCTCGATATATCTGCAAATAGTATAACCTAAAGTAATACCCCGAAGGACCTATCCTTCGGTCTTCTATACTTCTTCTCGAGTAATCATGTAAACTTGTCCAACATCTGTTTTGGATGGCTGAGCTCATGTAGATGCAAAGACTATCATGGAGGAATTGAAATCAACTGCTGGAACTGAGGTACAAACTGCAACAACTGCAATGGAGATGGTAAACACTGTTGTACTGGCAAAAGATATACATCCGGCTGTAAAATACTGAAGAACTGTCGACATTGTAGCACGCTCCAACTCTGCGAAAGGTACAGCTGCAACTGAAGAATACCGCATAGATACGACCATCGTCGTATACTCTCTCTCCTCTGAACAAATCATAACTACGCTCGAAGGTAACAGCTTGTTGTCATATGTTGTCTCAATGAATCTTACGAGATGTCTTCTACCGACATCTGAGTAACTTACTTCTTCCGGATGAAAGTATCAAAGAACTCCAACTATATATGGGGTAGTAGATCGCTGCTGTTGTGATAACCTAATCTTCTGTAATAATCTCGGCTTTCGAGGTTGTGGATCGTCCGCTCGAAAGCATCATCCATAGTCTTCAACTGAGTCTTCAAAATACATACTCTCCTCGTAGATACCAGCTGCTTATAGTAGAAACAGATACAATGGTCCATCGAATAATCTGACTCTGTGTCTCGTCATAACCCGCACTGCACACACATAATCTCCCTTCGGAGTCTTTCCTTTGAGTTCACTGATAAACATGAGAAGCTACTGACAATCTGCAATCGGTCTTCTATGATCGAAAAACTCTCCACTAGTAGCTCATGACTCATGACTTTAATCTTGCTCCTTTTATCCAACATTTGGAGACTTCTAATTCCAATAATTTGACTTGCAATATCTGCTTATCAATTCTTCAACTCTTAAAACACTTACTACGGAGTCATTTCAATCCACATGACTCGGTCTAAGGACTTCCGGTAGGATCTAGTAGGAGATCCAAACATCCTGATACAGATGTCAACCGATAACCTGTGGGTGGCCAAAACCAACCCAATCACATTCTCGAGCTATTAGGTGGTCGAACTCGCAAGTCTAACGACTCGCATGGTACTTCCATTACCAAACGATCACCCAACTCGAAGCTCAAGAATTCCTAACGATGAGTCAAAGATGACATGGAAAATACTATCTCACAACATCACATCAACCGTGACCAAGTGATACATTATTTCGAGGTTATTTCTATCTCTTCCATCAAGTACCCTAAATCCGGATAATGGTATTCAACTAACACTACTATCTTCGATAACCCGAGTCAAGTACTCCAAAAGTACTCCCAATGTTATACAACCTAGAATAACCAACTCAGTGGATCAAAATTCCTATGAATATCATCCAAAATAATTCTACTATCTGCATCAACAATAGTATACTCGCTAGTCCATTACCTCATAGGTAATGATCCGACTAACATAATTAGTGAAAATCCCTAGGACTGTAATCTTTGATCTCCACAAGAGATGTGACTACTTAACCCCTGCTTCCAACTCTGTATCAATCGGCTTTCAAAGGTAATTACCTTTTTGATAGCAGGTACATGTCTAATAATCTCAATATGTCGTTTCCGTGATCATCTCAAATCACGGTTACGGATAGTGACCAACATCCTACAAGTCATCTATGTTATAAGTAACTAAATGCATAACCAATAGAAGGATATGTAATAACAATTAGCATACCTTAAACCTTGTAGCTCAGAGATGTCCGCAGCGGCCCGGATCGAGAACTCACAAACCAAAACCGAGTAAAGCAAAACTTCGATGTCCGAACGAAATAAAATCGAAAATGAACTTGCTGACCTAGGGCTCGATGCAATAAAATTGTCACGCCGAGTATCGTGCGAAAAGCAAACGGACGACATCTCCCCTGTACGTGGCAACATATCGGGTTAATACAAGGCCCGTAGGCCCACAACAACAATATGATATACACAGATATCAACATATCAAACACAGCGGAAACATACAACAGATCAACAAGATACAAAGACCAACTGTGCACTCCGGAGTGACTTGACACGACAAGAATCATAACAGAAATCGAATCAAAGACCAAATACATACAATATGTCCGTATATCACAAATACGGAAACAATACAGGGAAAAACCCAAACCAACAATCCGTAAGGATACAACAACACGGAAAACATATCCATTCGTCCGGTGTGAGATGGGATCGGTGGAGCTCGACGCGTCAAGGAATCTTCTACATTATACAGGCGAGAAGCCCAGGGTCCAGGGGTGGTGAGTATAAACTCAGGGGTAATATATAGAAAGTGAATGAACAACATATAAGGATAAATCTACAAGTATATATGTGAAGATCTACAGGTATACAGCATGAGTCCAATAGACATACAGTCATATCCAAATCTAATAACAAGTAACTATAGTAAAGTCATACTCAATGTATATACTAAACTGATCAACTGAACATGAAGTAATGTACCAACGTACTCGACGGTCTGCAACACCATAAGCTATATCATCCTGACAGATATACAATTACATAACCCATATAATGTATCAAGTCAATCCCATACCTGACCAATACTCCAACATATGAACAATATATGATCACCTGTAATAACAACCCGGTCCGTACTACACAATGACATGATGCTAATCAAATGCATATAACAGTCTGAATCAATGCATGAATCATGCTCAACACATAGCAGTAAATAAAAATACAGATGACATGTATCATGATGAACAACCATATGCAGCAATCATAGCTCAATCAAATGCATCTCACGGGCATATGTAAAACATATATCAAATACATGCATACATATATATCAGCAATGCATATGCATGGCCATGTCTGCGGACTCGTCCAACCACGACCCCAGTATGGCCCGGGTGGCACGGCATGACGACTAGCCCGACTCCAGCCGTCACTACTCTCGAGTGACCGAGTTGGGTAGTATGAATGAGTAGCATATAAGCGTAAAGAGCTAACTACTCCCCGGGTCCTCTGGGTCGCTCCGTCACTACCCATGAGTAGCGAGCTCGTGTGACAGACAAGCCGCGTCACAACCACCGTCTATAGTGGCCGAGTGCTAATACCACTCTGCTCGGTGGCGGTCGCATCTCGGCTACCACCATCCCTAGTGGTAGGCGCGCATCCAATGCTCTGCAACCTCTACCACTACCCCGAGTGGTCGGGGAGGCAGGATGACTGACGACCCGTCTCATCCACAAGGGAGACCCAGTCGTCAGCATGCATGCAATGTAATGATGCATAGCTCCATACATGTATCCTCGCCTCACTCCCTATCCCATGGGGAGTCTGGTCAACAAAAGTCAACTATGCAAGGACTACAATCCACAAGACTCTCTATCGCATAAAGAGTCATACTCATTTGACAGTCAACCACGCTAAGACCTCTAGTCAGTAGCGATATACAATTGACCGTCCATAAAACCATACACAGGCACACAATCCATAATGGATATACCATCGCGCTAGGATCTCTAGTCCATGGTCACACACACGACAACCATACACTTATCTATGCACGAACAACTAGATCCACCATAAATGCACCACTAATACGGTTATGATATAACGCGATCGACTCCATAATCCAATCCATCACCTAACTCTAGTTAGGTAACACGATAACCTATCCGAGGTCACAAGATAACCCTAACCACATGTACTTGAACATCTATCGGCTAATACATAATAGGGTTTATAGTTCCTATCCGTGCTAGATAATCAATGAGTAGCAGAGTATATATCTCAAAGGTCAAGCGATACAAGCATATGATTAAATAAGAGTGGATTTAAGGTAAACAGGTATAAACATATATCCAAGATCATGCACAGAAATTTGATCAAAACTACCGGACCAGGTAGATATTACCCACCTACTATGTAGCTCATATCAGCCATCTCTACTACGAACATCATCACTAATCAAAGTCCTGAAATCAACATCCTGTAATCAACATGCAATCACTGATAAGGTCTATCATAAGTCCAATGATGGTGTCCCATCTCAAATCAAACATAAATCCAATCATAAACTATTTTGCTGTCACAATCTAGTTCACTACCAAAACAGAACCAAATCACAGCTTACCTGATTCAGATTCCTTGCTCAACTTCATCAAATGATAATCCAACAGTGAGCTCTCAAACCCCCAGCTCATCTACACAATCCAATCCACATCAAAACTGATCACAATAACCAATACACAACTTCTCTATCAAATGCATAAATTGTTAGGGCAATCTCTTGCCGTAATATGGTTTTGATGGTGTGGCAAAGGGTTTAAGTTAGTGTGTTATGTTTATTTGATATGTGCGTTGAAGTCGTGCAGGACTTAGTAATTCGCACATGGAGCCGTGGCGAGTTTCACATCTCATGACTCGTGCCTTGAGTCGGTGAAGGATAGCTTTGCGGAAGCCGTGCGCTTGGAGCATCCGAGGGACCGCCGGACGAGAAGCTTGGAGTGAAGCCGGAGGAAGTAGACTTCGAGGCAAGAGACGCGAAGGAGCATTGCAGAGCCGTGCGCCTGATGCTGCCGAGGGACGTGGCCGAGAACGAAGAGAACTTCGAAGGCGAAGGACTCCGAGAGATGAGAGTGAGCGATTGTAACCCGGGGAAGGGTAGCTCTTAGGTGAAACTTGGCCATTTGGCCAAGTGTCGGATGGGTTTTCCCGACACCAGTCGACTGCCATGTCATGGCGATCGCGCTAATCGAGTGTAGCTCGGTGGTATCTGGCGGGGTTTGTGGCGGCCGATCGCATCGTTAGCGATCGCCAAGACTATCGATCAGGCTGAAGCGGCGATCGGTAGTCGATAGGGTTTAGAAACCGCTCGTAGCCGGAGGCGGTCGACTACGGGGTCATCGATCGGGTGAGGTCCATGATCGCTAAGAGTTCCGTTGGACAACAACGGTCGGCATCCGACGTGTTCGGAGGCCGTTGTAGTAGGCGGTCGTGCCATGGGCGTGATCGTGATGGCGGCCAACGGGAAGAAGTTAGCCCTCTCTATAAAAAGAGAGGGTGTGAGCCTTTGAAAGGCTAATGCTTAAGTTCCAAACAATCTTCCTAGTGCCCCACAAGCTCTAAACTCTTCTTACTCGCTTTTACTCCATTCTATTTGTAAGAAGAGTGATCTTGGTTGTAAAGGTTACCTCCACCTAGCTTTGTGCAAAGGAGAGACCGATAGTGATTGGTTTTGGCGGAGTGATTCACCGTGGACGAATCGGACCGTGGATTAGCGGCGTAGCCGTGAACCACGTTATATCTTGGTGTTTGTATTGCTTGTTTCTATTTTGCTTGTCTTTATTTATATTTGTATATTCCGCTTGCGCTAACGTTTTGTAGACGAGCAAAATACCGCCATCCAAACGAAAAGGGCTATTCACCCCCCTCTAGCCGGCCATCCGATCTCTCACAAGTGGTATCAGAGCCGAGGTTGCTTGTCACCGGACTAACCGCCGCAACAAGCCCTACATCAAAAATGGCCGGCTCCAACATCCATCCTCCGAAGTTTGAAGGAGAATTCGCTTGGTGGAAGAAGCGAATGGAGGTATTTTTCAAAACGGATTTTGATATAATGATTACAATGGAATCCGGTTTCGTTTTGCCTAGGGATGAAGAGGGGAAGCCAATAGAGAAATCTAGGTGGACCAAGAAGCAAAGAGAGGAGCACCTTGCAAACTCCAAAGCCAAGCACCATCTCTACAATGTGCTCCCTCAACAAGAGATCAACCGGATCGGAGAATGCGCTAGCGCCAAAGAGATGTGGGAGAAGCTTATAGAACTCCATGAAGGCACATCCGAGGCCAAGCTAGCAAGGAGAGACCTCCTCCGCTCCCAATTATCCAATATAAAACTAGAAAAGGGAGAAAAGGTAACCTCACTACACTCTAGGTTTAAAGAAATTTTAATTGGGCTAACAAGTGTAGGTGAGAAGCTATCGAACCGGGACATGCTCATGAAGGCTATAGATGCCTTTCCCCGGTCCTCAAAGTGGAGTTCCATGGTGGACTCCTTCTATATGTCCAAGAACTTGGAAGTAAGTACCTTGGAGGAGTTCTTCTCGACACTGGAGCTCCACGAAACGAGGCTTGAAGGAAATCAAGAAGAGCCAAGAATACAACCATCAAGAGGAGTTGCATTGTTGGCAAACAAGGAAGAAGAAGATGGAAGTCCTCCTCCTCCGATGATGAAGCCTCCTCCTCCTCCATGGATAGCAGGAAGCCTACATGGTAAGGAAGGTGAGGCGTGTATTTAAGAATTTTAGATTTGATAAATCAAATGATAGGAATAGAAGACCAAGAGGGAAGGTGATATGCTACAATTGCCAAGGAGAGGGACACATAAGGGACAATTGTCCTCTCCTAAGCAAAAGCAAGGAAGAGAAGAAAAAGAAAGAAGAAAAGAAGAAGAAAAAGGGAGCAAGAAAAGAAGGAAGAGGAGAAGAAGGCAAAAGAAAAGGGAAGGCCAAAGCATTCAAGGCCAAGACATGGGATGATCCTTCCTCATCCTCCTCCTCATCATCGGATGAGGAGAATGCCTTTGTCGCCAATTTGGCCTTGATGGCCTTTGATTTGGATTGCTCCTCCTCCAAAATGAAGGATCAAGCACAAGAGGAGAGAGCTCAAGTGAAAGGGGAGCCTCCACATCATCATCCTCCTCATCATCCAAGAAGAAGAAGAGGACATGGAAACTATGGTAACGAAAGCCTCTCCTAGTAAAATAGTTTCTATGATTTCTAGTTTAACTAGGATTTGTTTAGAGCAAAGAAGAAAAATAAATGCATGCTAGATCAAATTAAGGCATTAGAAAATAAGCTAGAAAATGCATGCTTAAATAATAATGATACTTCTTCTTGCCATGATGATGCATGCTCACATGATAATTATGTGCCTTTAGATGTTCGTGATGCATAAGAAAATAGGGCATTAAGGGAAAAGGTAGATTATTTAACCAAAGCCCTAGGAAAATTCACAATTGGCTCCAACACCTTGAATATGATCATAGGGAGCCAAAGGGCAAGTTTTAACAAGAAAGGCCTAGGATATAAAGAGAAGAAAAATGAGAAGGCCTATAGATGCCTAATAGCTAGGGACAAGACAAAAACAAAGTAATAGCTAAGAAATGGATCCTCAAGGAATTTCTAGTGAACCCCATAGGTAAAAATCTATTTTGGGTTCCAAAATCCATCCTTAAGGGTTAGAAAACCCTAGGGTAGTCAACCATATGAACTTGACCTATATCATATTTTGGTTGACTTAGGATGACGGGACAACATTTTTAGATAGTGTTGGGTGATGATAACGTGCCCATAAAAAGGTAATAATGCTTAAATCATGATGATTAATGTAATTTCTATGCATATGTGTAATCATGGTTTATGATTTTGATATTGGGCACATCATCATGAGAAATAGGTTTAAATCATGCTTTAGGTGACACTTTACTTATTATCATCATATAATGCCTAATGCATGGTTATAATTTGATGAAAACATGTATTTCATGATCATAATGTGAAATTAAATCATATATATCATTATGATCATGTAGGTTGTTAGGTTGATACTTAACCATGATAGAATTGCTTGAATATATTGGTTAAGTATATATATACAAATACCCCCCTAGGATGCATCTCACACTCACTATAGGCTAACTTGATTGCAAACTTAGCATGGGTGAGATGTTAGGATGATACAAATGTCCACTAATGCCTATGGCATTTAGATGGTCATTTAAAGTATCAAAATATCAATAATAGACCAATCATGGGGAAGGCTTATGTTTAATTAATAGACATATTGCCCAAAGATCATGGTTGGATATTTCTAATGTTTTCAAAACAATTTCTTACCTTAAAATACATGTATTCATGTTTTAAAACAATTGGATGCAAAACTAGGTAGCTAACTTGATACTAACATGCTCAAAACTAGTGGTTTTTCAAGTGTTTGGATTTTTGGCAAATCTTGTAAAATATAATGATTTTCATGAAAAACTATTTTTCCTTGATAGATATACTTAAGAGAAATATGTTCCTCGAATTTCATGATTTTTAGAATTTTCCGAATTTTTAATGCATTTCTGAATTTCATCCGAGAAAATCGTAAATTATTTTTGTGCAATGACGCTATCGATAAATGATCGTGGTGGCCTGTAGAATCAGAATATTGAAGGCCAATTCAGTTTATAAAACCTCCTACAAGTGATAGAAATATACTTGATGCCTCCTACAGTTTTTTAAATCAACTTGACATATTTTTTCCTCCATTATACTTGATGCCATGAGCTTATAACTTAGTGTTAATCTTTTTGATGGTGTCAAAGGGGGAGAAATAAGTATGTTTAAGTTAATCACATTAGGGGAGAAATATATTGTAGGGGGAGAAATATATGATAAGGGGAGAAAATTTAGAGAGTTTCATGGATTAAGGGGAGTTGCATGTTGTTATATCATGTTTATCTTTACATGCTTTCTTACCTTAGAATTTATATCAAATGTTTTTACCTAACTTAACGGGATTGCCACACATCAAAAAGGGGAGATTGTTAGGCAATCTCTTGCCGTGATATGGTTTTGATGGTGTGGCAAAGGGTTTGCTAGTTTGATATGTTGATTTGATATGTGCGCTGAAGTCAGGCAGACTTAGTAATTCGCACATGGAGCCGTACAGTTTCACATCTCATGACTCGTGCCTTGAGTCGGTGAAGGATAGCTTTGCGGAAGCCGTGCGCTTGGAGCATCCGAGGGACCGCCGGACGAGAAGCTTGGAGTGAAGCCGGAGGAAGTAGACTTCGAGGCAAGAGGCGCGAAGGAGCATTGCAGAGCCGTGCGCCTGATCGCGAGGGCGTGGCGAGAACGAAGAGAACGGCGAGGACTCAGAGATGAGTGGCGATTGTAACCCGGGAAGGGTAGCTCTTAGGTGAAACTTGGCCATTTGGCCAAGTGTCGGATGGGTTTTCGACACGATCATTGCCATGTCATGGCGGATGGCCGATCGCTCATCAGTGTAGCTCAGGTATCTGGCCGGTTTGTAGCGCGATCGGCGCCATCGTTAGCGATCGGCCCGCCAAGACTATCGATCGGCTGAGCGGCCGATCGGTAGTCAATAGGGTTTTGGCCCGCAGCCGCTCGTAGCCGGCCCAGGCGTCGACTACGGGGTCATCGATCGGCCCGTGAGGTCCAGGATCGTTGCCAAGAAACAGCGGTCGGCAGCCTCTCTATAAAAAGAGAGGGTGTGAGCCTTTGAAAGGCTAATGCTTAAGTTCCAAACAATCTTCCTAGTGCCCCACAAGCTCTAAACTCTTCTTACTCGCTTTTACTCCATTCTATTTGTAAGAAGAGTGATCTTGGTTGTAAAGGTTACCTCCACCTAGCTTTGTGCAAAGGAGAGACCGATAGTGATTGGTTTTGGCGGAGTGATTCACCGTGGACGAATCGGACCGTGGATTAGCGGCGTAGCCGTGAACCACGTTATATCTTGGTGTTTGTATTGCTTGTTTCTATTTTGCTTGTCTTTATTTATATTTGTATATTCCGCTTGCGCTAACGTTTTGTAGACGAGCAAAATACCGCCATCCAAACGAAAAGGGCTATTCACCCCCCTCTAGCCGGCCATCCGATCTCTCACATAAATTCTACTACAATCCACGCAACATTCAAATCGGCTTACCTTGCACAAGGAGATCCGACGATGGCAAAAATCAATTGACGGCAGCTCCTGATCCAGCAGAGTGAAGCCGCTGTCGTAGCCATCCTCAACAAATCTTCACACCAGCGAGGATCGCCCAATCCGGCCGGTTAGAGAATTGCTCGTGGCCCGTTCCGCGCACACCGCCTTGTTCACTTGCTAACTCCGTGATGAATGGCGGCTCCCAATTCAGATTGAACAACACACGATGTCGAGGCTTACGGTTCTAAACCTCCGCTAGAATCCATTTGCTCCCGATGGAAATCCTGCTCCAATCCACGACACCACTAGCTCGGCTCTCCTCAAAACCGTCGAAGATAACCTCGGAAACACAGATCGACTGAACCCAACTGGCCGCAATCATGCCAAAATTCGATCAAACCTAGTAAGATCTAAGAAATCCTCTGTGGAACTAACCCTAGATAACCTAATTACATAAGCGGCCCACGCAACGACAACGATGCCATCGTCTACCAGAAGTGTCGCCGCGATCTTCGTGCGAGAACCCTTCGATCCGGCAGATCTATCCGGCTGGCGCCGCCGACCGCAAGACCGGACGCCGACGATCATAGATCGGCGATGCAATCGTGCGGAGCGGATGAACGACGAAGGAGAATCGATGGCAAAACGCGAATGAAGAAAGTCTTTCGCCGAACAAATTGCTCGAGTGATTTGCTAATCACCAACTTTAAGTCTAATCGATGTTCAAGCGGTTCACCACTTTACCCAAATCAAATCTAATCCGAGTTCAAACCAATTCCAATTCAAAGCCCATTTACATAAAGCCCAAAATCATTCAAGCTCAACCAAAGCCCAATTTCATCCCAAGCCTCAAATCCAGCCCAATTAATCCCCTAATTAATCACAATTAATTAAAGGGTTTAATCCATATAATTTTAATTTTAATTTTAATCAGATTTTACATTCTCCCCACTTATAAAAATTTGGTCCTCACCGACTCATGTACGAGTATAAGAGGTCACAACTACACAAGTATCGAAAAGCATACCTCAAGTGACTATGGGGTATCGAGCTCGAATATTACATTCCTCCTATATATACGCCTCAATCACCCTTTTAAAGTCAATAACACCTTCCTATCCATCTATCAAAAGATAGATAATCGCACTGAGTGGAGCTCTATACCCATGACTTGTGGAAGACTTTGCTAGAATCGTAAGGTGAATCATGAATCACTATCAAAATGATACTCGATACTCCATGGATATCATTCCAAACGATCCAACGAAATCCATCTTACGGCTCGAAGAAAATGAGCGGATCTAGCTAATCGATCATCGACCACCCAAATCCTATCAAGTCCTTTCCAATTCTAGTTAATCTCCCAACACGCCTAACGTACTAGGCTCCCACTTTATTACAGACGGACCCTACCGATCACAATATTTCACCTTTGCTTGCTGGCATACCCAACATCAAACTACAAATCAACTGTCCCATATCTCGCTCCACCAACGAACATCCCAATACTCACTATTTTCTGATACACTCAATAAATCATCATTCTCGAATGAAGAGTCTCCCAAACAACTCTTCCTAAAGCGAATGCAACTCGGAACCACTATCCTTCCTGTGAGACGAGATTTATTCTCAAGAGAAATTAATCTAATGTCCAAAATTCATTCTCACACACCAGTAATAAGACTATAATGACTAATCTCGTATCTATCCGTCTAACAACCTTATAGCCTAGAGCTAGCCAAAACTCCCGAGCACTCGCTATACATCTACTACTCAAGATAATAACGCTAAGCTCCACGTCATATATATAATACTTATCTCATTCCTTAATTGACGTAAGCATAAGACACGTCATACAACCGCTAATCGCCCAATCAAATGATGCATGTATAATACTCTTCCATCCATATCGGACGGATTAACTAACACCGACACAAAAGTCACCACCTAGGCCTTGAAACCTAGCTTCACTTCCGACCGTGATCCCATCACCTTCTTGGTCCAACAAGTCGACGATATAGTATCGCTAAAACATCCTATTCTCATCTATGGTAAATACCAAATCAATCTAGAAACCATAACTTCCTTCAAGATTGGGAATATATCCATAAATATATCCTCCATGATATGATGACAATCGATCTCAAATACTCCAAGAGTACTTGATTCCTCAAATCCATGAACGACTAAATCGTCGATAAGTCTAACAACATTATCAATCATTATACACCGCATCCTTTTCTCCACGCTAATGATAGCTCAATCATCACACCGACAATGATAATTGTATGACACTAAGTCACTACAATATCAAACCTCCAGATCAACCCTAGGATATATACAGTGTCATTTAGTGATCTAAACAAATCATCTATCCCTAACGAAGGATACTCATTCTCAACTAATGCATTCCAATCATCGATAATCGATGCATAAACTCAAAGGTTCATCTCTCTTTAATAAAGAGTTAAGTCTTCTCAAGAGAAATCTCAAGCCAAATAAATCTCCCATAGTGTTTAGCAACACCGATACCATAAAATCATCTCCAGATGAGGTCTCAATATCGAACTATTCAAATCACCTCAATCGATATTCCACTTGCCCATGCAAGGGCAAGCCCGAGAGTTCATCCAATACTCTCGACATTAATGCATATCCGAGTCCTAGTATACCAACGCTCCAACAATCCAACTATCCGTAAGGATATGTCTATGAGGTATGTCTAGCAAAGGCTAAGGGTATCCCTTGACTTCTTGGTTGTTGATCAACATCTCACCAAACCAGAGAAAATCACCAACCCACAGTCGAGTCAGAACCCTTCAACCCTATCCAAGAATGTTCTAGACAAAGATACTGAAACTACCAAGATCTCTCTCGATATATCCGCAAATAGATAACCTAAAGTAATACCTCAAGGACCGATCCTTCGGTCTTCTATACTTCTTCTC
The DNA here is from genome assembly GCA_025175895.1 of Wurfbainia villosa. Taxonomy (NCBI): domain Eukaryota; kingdom Viridiplantae; phylum Streptophyta; class Magnoliopsida; order Zingiberales; family Zingiberaceae; genus Wurfbainia; species Wurfbainia villosa. The sequence goes on along the minus strand of JAKLTH010000304.1, from coordinate 1,232,571 downwards.
GAGTAATCATGTAAACTTGTCCAACATCTGTTCTGGACGGCTGAGCTCATGTAGATGCAAAGACTATCATGGAGGAATTGAAATCAATCGAATCGAGGTACAAATCAACAATCGCAATGGAGATGGTAAACACTTGTACTCAAAGATATACATCCTGAAAATATCAAGAATCGTCAACATCGTAGCACGCTCCAACTCTCGCGAAAGGTAGAATCAAGAATATGATAGATACGACCATCGTCGTATAATCTCTCCTCTCAACAAATCATAACTACGCCTCGAAGGTAATATGCATCTCGGGAAGGTAATGCTTGTTGTCTCAATGTCAATCCGAGATGTCTACCGATATCACGAGTAACTTACTTCTTCCGGATGAAAGTATCAAAGAACTCCAACTATCTATGGGGTAGTAGATCGCTGCTGATGTGATAACCTAATCTTCTGTAATAATCTCGACTTTCGAGGTTGTGGATCGTCCGCTCGAAAGCATCATCCATAGTCTTCAACTGAGTCTTCAAAATACATACTCTCCTCGTAGATACCGGATGCTTATAGTAGAAACAGATACAATGGTCCATCGGATAATCGACTGTCTCGTCGTCCTGCGACAGACACATAATCTCCTTCTGAGTCTTTCCTCCGAGTTCACTGATAAACATGAGAAGTTGACAACTGCAATCGGTCTTCTATGATCGAAAAACTCTCCAATAGTAGCTCTGACTCACGACTTTAATCTTGCTCCTTTTATCCAACATTTGGAGACTTAATTCCAATAATTTGACTTGCAATATCCGCTTATCAAATCTCAACTCTTAAAACACTTACTACGGAGTCATTTCTATACACATGACTTGCCTACACTTCCTTAGGATCTAGTAGGAGATCCAAACATCCTGATACAGATGTCAACCGATAACCTGTGGGTGGCCAAAACCAACCCAATCACATTCTCGAGCTATTAGGGGGGTCGTAACCCTCACGAGTCTAACGACTCTGCATGGTACTTTCGTCACCAGATGATCACCCAACCTGAAGCTCAAGAATTCCCTAACGATGAGTCAAAAAAATGACATGGAAAAATACCCTCTCACTACATCACTGCACTGTGACCAAGTGATACATTATTTCCCGAAGGTTATTTCCTATCTCTTCCATCAAGTACCGGCTAAAATCCGGATAATGGTATTCAACTAACACTACTATCTTCGTATAACCCGAGTCAAGTACTCCAAAAGTACTCCCAATGTTATACAACCTAGAATAACCAACTCAGGGATCAACATTCCTATGAATATCATCCCCTAATTTTCTACTTTCTGCATCAACAATAGTATACTCGCTTAGTCCAATTACAGATAACAATCGACTAACATAATTAGTGAAAATCCCTAGGACTGTAATCTTTGATCTCCACAAGAGATGTGACTACTTAACCCCTGCTTCCAACTCTGTATCAATCGGCTTTCAAAGGTAATTACCTTTTTGATAGCAGGTACATGTCTAATAATCTCAATATGTCGTTTCCGTGATCATCTCAAATCACGGTTACGGATAGTGACCAACATCCTACAAGTCATCTATGTTATAAGTAACTAAATGCATAACCAATAGAAGGATATGTAATAACAATTAGCATACCTTAAACCTTGTAGCTCAGAGATGTCCGCAACAGCCAGATCCCAGAACTCACAAACCAAAACCGAGTAAAGCAAAACTCGATGTCCGAACGAAATAAAATCTGAAAATGAACTTCGCAACCTAGGGCTCTGATACCAATAAAATTGTCACGCCCCGGGAGTATGCTGTGCCGAAAAGCAAACGGACAACATCTCCCCTGTACGTGGCAACATATCGGGTTAATACAAGGCCCGTAGGCCCACAACAACAATATGATATACACAGATATCAACATATCAAACACAGCGGAAACATACAACAGATCAACAAGATACAAAGACCAATTGACTCGGGTGACTTGACACGACAAGAATCATAATGTAAATCGAATCAAAGACCAAATACATACAATATGTCCGTATATCACAATCACAAATACGGAAACAATACAGGAAAAACCCAAACCAACAATCCGTAAGGATACAACAACACGGAAAACATATCCATTCGTCCGTGTGAGATGGGATCACCATCGGTGGCCTCGACGTCAAGGAATCTTCTACATTATCCTGGCGACGAAGCCCGAGTGGTCCGGTGGTGAGTATAAACTCAGGGGTAATATATAGAAAGTGCATGAACAACATATAAGGATAAATCTACAAGTATATATGTGAAGATCTACAGGTATACAGCATGAGTCCAATAGACATACAGTCATATCCAAATCTAATAACAAGTAACTATAGTAAAGTCATACTCAATGTATATACTAATTGATCAACTGAACAGGAAGTAATGTACCAACGCGTACTACGATTGACACCATAAGCTATATCATCCCGATGGATATACAATAACATAACCCATATAATGTATCAAGTCAATCCCATACCTGACCAATACTCCAACATATGAACAATATATGATCACCTGTAATAACAACCCGGTCCGTACTACACAATGACATGATGCTAATCAAATGCATATAACAGTCTGAATCAATGCATGAATCATGCTCAACACATAGCAGTAAATAAAAATACAGATGACATGTATCATGATGAACAACCATATGCAGCAATCATAGCTCAATCAAATGCAGCATCTCACAGGCATATGTAAAACATATATCAAATACATGCATACATATATATCAGCAATGCATATGCATGGCCATGTCTGCGGACTCGTCCAACCACGACCCGAGTGGCGGGTGTGGCATGATGACGACTAGCCCGACTCGGTAGCCACTACTCTCGAGTGGCCGAGTTGGGTAGTATGAATGAGTAGCATATAAGCGTAAGAGCTAACTACTCCCGGGGTCCTGCGGTCGCCCGTCACTACCCATGAGTAGACGAGCTCAGACAGGACAACCGTCGCACAACCACCGTCTATAGTGGCGAGTGCTAATACCACTCTGCTCGGGCGCGTCGCATCTCCACTACCACCATCCTAGTGGCCGAGCGCGGCACATCCATGCTGCTCGCCTCAACCTGCTACCACTACCCGAGTGGCCGGGAGGCGGGATGGTGACGACCACGTCTCATCCACAAGGAGACCCGGTCGTCGACATGCATGCAATGTAATGATGCATAGCTCCATACATGTATCCTCGCCTCACTCCCTATCCCATGGGAGTCCTGGTCAACCAAAAGTCAACTATGCAAGGACTACAATCACAAGACTCTCTCTATCGCACAAAGAGTCATACTCATCTGACAGTCCACCACGCTAAGACCTCTAGTCAGTAGCGATATACAATCGACCGTCCATATAACCATACACAGGCACACAATCCATAATGGATATACCATCGCGCTAGGACCTCTAGTCCATGGTCACATACTGACAACCATACACTTATCTATGCACAGACAACTAGATCCACCATAAATGCACCACTAATACGGTTATGATATAACGATCGACTCCATAATCCAATCCATCACCTAACTCTAGTTAGGTAACACAGTAACCCTATCTGAGGTCACAAAGATAACCCTAACCACATGTACTTACTGAACATCTATCAGCTAATACATAATAGGGTTTATAGTTCCTATCCGTGCTAGATAATCAATGAGTAACAGAGTATATATCTCAAAGGTCAAGGCAGTACAAGCATATGATTAAATAAGAGTGGATTTAAGGTAAACAGGTATAAACATATATCCAAGATCATGCACAGGAATTTGATCAAAACTACCGGACCAGGTAGATATTACCCACCTACTATGTAGCTCATATCAGCCATCTCTACTACGAACATCATCACTAATCAAAGTCCTGAAATCAACATCCTGTAATCAACATGCAATCACTGATAAGGTCTATCATAAGTCCAATGATGGTGTCCCATCTCAAATCAAACATAAATCCAATCATAAACTATTTTGCTGTCACAATCTAGTTCACTACCAAAACAGAACCAAATCACAGCTTACCTGATTCAGATTCCTTGCTCAACTTCATCAAATGATAATCCAACAGTGAGCTCTCAAACCCCCAGCTCATCTACACAATCCAATCCACATCAAAACTGATCACAATAACCAATACACAACTTCTCTATCAAATGCATAAATTCTACTACAATCCACGCAACATTCAAATCGGCTTACCTTGCACAAGGAGATCCGACGATGGCAAAAATCAATTGACGGCAGCTCCTGATCCAGCAGAGTGAAGCCGCTGTCGTAGCCATCCTCAACAAATCTTCACACCAGCGAGGATCGCCCAATCCGGTCGGTTAGAGAATTGCTCGTGGCCCGTTCCGCGCACACCGCCTTGTTCACTTGCTAACTCCGGCAGCGATCGGAATGGCAGCTCCCCAATTCGGCAGATTGAACAACACACAGTAATCAGGCTTACCAGTTCTAAACCTCCGCCAGAATCCGGCTGCTCCCGATGGAAATCCCTGCTCCAATCCTGACACCACTAGCTCAGCTCTCCCTCAAAACTGCCGGCTGAAGATAACCTCAGCAAACACAGATCGACGGAACCCAATCTGTCGCAATCATGCCAAAATCCGATCAAACCTAGTAAGATCTAAGAAATCCTCTGTGGAACTAACCCTAGATAACCTAATTACCTCGCTTGGCCGCTCGCTGCCACGACAACGATGCCACTGTCCACTGGAAGTGTCGCCGCGATCTTCCCAGGCGAGAACCCCTTTGATCCCTGGCCGGAGATCTATCCGCTGGTGGCGCCGTCGATCTGCTTGCACCGGACGCCGACGATCACAGATCGGCGATGCGATCGTATGAGTCGATGAACGACGCCGGCGAGAAACTGGATGGCGAAAACGCGAATGAAGGAAATCCGTTCCTTCACCGCCAACTGCTCGAGTGATTCGCTAACCCACCTAACTTTAAGTCTAATCGATTGGTTCAAAATTGGTTCAAATGCACTTGACCCAAATCAAATCTAATCCGAGTTCAGTCCAAATCCAATTCCAATTCAGCCCAAGCCCATTTACAGCCCAATTTCAGCCCAAAGCCCAAAATCAGCCCAAGCTCAATTCAGCCCAAAGCCCAATTTCAGCCCAAGCCTCAAATCCAGCCCAATTAATCCCCTAATTAATCACAATTAATTAAAGGGTTTAATCCATATAATTTTAATTTTAATTTTAATTATTTTTTTTCCGTATTTTACACCGCAGCAGTTGCGTCAGAATAGTGTGACTCAACTCGGATCGCAGCCGGCCTCCATGCTGAGCGCCTCCATGGTCAAGCGAGCATGACCTCTGGCCAAAGCGAAGGCGACTTACTAGTAATCTAATGTTGATGAGGGATAATTTCTCAAACATGAACAACATTGAAAGAATGAAACACGAATTATCCACTTCTACTATCTCATTTTCCCAACATTATTGCTCTCATCCCATTCATTAGTATATTTGCTCAATGAATTATATATATGCACAATTTTTTGTTAGTTTTCTGCTAGATCATTTGCTTTAAAAATAAAATAATTGTATATTTAGCCAGCTCATCTATTGTTTTTGTAACTGAAGCAAGGCATGCCTATATACAGTAATTCATATAAGTTTGCCTTTTCAGTATCGATTATAAATAGCATACAATTATTTGTTAACTATTGCTAATTTTATTTTAACAGTGCTCGTCCACCGTAGATATAATATATCTAGTATCCTCCGTGGCATAAAAGTCACAATGTGCAGTTAACAAAAGTCGTATAACTTGAATGATGACATCTTCTAATTAATAAATATAGGCATTGCTATTATTCTTATTTTATAGATATTGCAAAACTGTAGACGTCTGACTTTTCTGTGTGAATATCCTTCCTCCGAATTTCTGGTGCCATATAGATGAGAGTTCCCACCATGTTTTTTTTTTGTCAAAACCACCAGTAGATTTGCCAGATGACCTCCAGTTGTGAACTAATATATGTTTAAGATCCTTCATATATGTAGCCAAACCGAAGTTGGCTAGATGCGGATGAAAATTCTTGTTACCATGACTTCAACTTACACAAAATGGCATGTTACATACTAAGAGAAAGAATGAGGAGGTTGAACAAAACAAGCTTAACAAAGAAGAATGCAAGATATTAATTTAATAACTGATAAATGTACAAAGACTTTGATTGGTATGTGAATTTGCTTATGACTTTAAAGATCATCAACCCAGAGAATTAAACTATTTTTTTACATCTGCTATCACATTTTAGTTCTACTGAGCTTCAACAAGAAACACATAGTGGCACTAGAAATGAAATGGTATGAAGTGATAATAATATAAAGAATGGATAATCTTTTTGCATTCGTAAACATGGATTTTCCCATAAAAACTTCTCTTGGAGATTTTTTGTCCATTTTATAAAGCTACACTGTCAGAGAAACTATTTCTTGAGTATTCATTTAACTTGCCAACTTAAACATAGTTTATATGCAAATTTTAGGATTTGTTACCTCACTTGTATATTAACTTTGTCACAAGTTATAGTTTATATGCAACTTTGTCACAACTTTTTTCTATAGTCCTGCGAAATATAATCTTTAAGCAATCATTGTTGTAGTATATAACCTTTAGATTGCTTTTAGCTGTTTGTTTTCTATTTAATGTGAGCAATTTAATAATATGCATGTTAAAGTTTACAATTTCAATGACGTTACAAATTTATTTCTCTTTAGGTTACTATGTATAAGAATAAAGCTTGGATGTATAATAGGTTAGAAAATGGATTTATCACTGATGAATATTTTGATGGAGTAGAAGAGTTTGTGAACTTCGCTAAGCGACATCCAACTTGTATGGATGGTGACAAGTTACGTTGTCCGTGTAATCATTGCAAATGTAGAAATACAACTTTTCGTGATGAGGATACTGTGAAAGTATATTTAGGTAAAAATGGGTTTGTTCCAAATTATTACAATTGGTACTGTCATGGCGAGCCTTATGTGTTTGAACCAATTGGACCTTCTGGTGCTTCATCATCAAACTTTATTGCTCAAGAGGAATCATCATATAATGACAATTCAATGCAATCGATGGTTTACGACGCGATGAATGCTCTTGATCATTCAAATTTAGACCCAGAGATACCAACACCTGAAATCCAGAAATTGTATGACATGTTAAATGCTAGTGAAAGAGAAGTTTGGGAAGGCATTCCTTCAGGTCATTCCCAACTATCAGCTATTGCAAGACTATTGAACATCAAGGCAGAACATCATTTATCAGAACGATGTTACGATGACATTTGTCAATTGATGTCAGAGTTGCTTTCTGCTGATAACATAATGACTGATAGTTTCTACAGTACAAAGAGACTTGTCAGGGGTTTAGGTTTGCCTATAAAAAAGATTGATTGTTGTATAAATAACTGTATGATCTTTTGGAATGAAGATAGTGAACTTATTGAATGCAGAATGTGTAATCACCCTCGCTATAGGCAGCGTAGTCGGATATTAGGGAAGATGAAGAAAAATTTAGCATGGAAAGTTATGTATTACTTCCCGTTAACTGCTAGACTACAACGCTTGTATGCATCTGCGACAACAGCAAGTCACATGAGGTGGCATCAGGAGCATGTACACGAAGGAGATATAATGTGTTATCCTTCTGACTCGAAACATCTTGATATAACATTTCCCTCGTTTGTAAATGAACCACGTAATGTAAGATTGGGACTTTCAGCTGATGGATTTCAACCATTTGGTCAATCTGGACAACAATACTCTTGGCTACCATATTAATACCATATAACTTACCGCCCTGGATGTGCATGAAAGACGAATACATGTTCCTTACTGTGCTTATTCCAGGTCCAAAGAATCCGAAAGAGAAGATAGATGTTTTTTTGCAACCTCTAATTGCCGAGCTGAAAGAATTATGGAATGTAGGGTCGAAGACTTATGATATTGCAAGTAAAACTAATTTTACCTTGCATACTGCTTTATTATGGACAATTAGTGATTTTCCGGCTTACTCAATATTGTCAGGATGGAGCACGGCTGGTAAGTTAGCATGTCCACATTGTATGACAGAGTCTGATGCATTTTCATTACCTTGTAGTGGGAAGATATCTTGGTTCGATAATCATCATAAATTTTTACCTTTGGAGCACCCTTTTAGGAGAAATAAGAAAGAGTTCATAAAGAACGAAGTTGTTACAAAACTTCAACCCATAATCAAGTCGGGAGAGGACATCTTGGAGGAAATAGACAATTATGGATTTGTTCCCGTAACTCAAATTGGTTCTGATGATATCAATAAATATATTGTCAGGGTGTGCAAGTGTGGTTGGAAGAAACGGAGTATATTTTGGGAGTTACCATATTGGAAATATCTACTCATTCGACATAATTTAGATGTGATGCATATTGAGAAAAAAAAATTCGATAATATTTTCAATACTGTGATGAATATTCTAGGAAAAACTAAAGACACAGCAAAATCACGCAACGAATTGAAGCTATTGGTGAGTAGACCTGAATTGCATCAGAATGAAACAACCCATAAATTTCCAAAGGCTTGTTATACATTGGATAAAGATAGTAAACAAATATTATGTAGTTGGTTGAAAGAAATCAAATTTCCTGATGGGTATGCCTCAAATATGGCTCGATGTGTGGATATGAACAAATTAAAAAATTTTGGAATGAAGAGTCATGATTGTCATGTGTTTATGCAAAGACTTATTCCAATCGCCTTTCATAACCTACTTCCTAACAATGTTTGGCAAGCACTCACAGAATTGAGCCTTTTTTTCAAAAATTTGACATCAAGAGTTATTACGACAGGAGAGATGCTTGGGTTGGAAATAGAAATACCAATTATACTCTGTAAACTTGAGCGTATATTTCCACCTAGTTTTTTTGATTCCATGGAACATCTACCAATTCATTTAGCTTACGAGGCACAACTTGCTGGGCCTGTGCAATATAGATGGATGTATCCATTTGAACGTTTTTCGAGGAGATTGAAGAATAATGTACGTAGCAAAGCAAAAGTTGAGGGGTCTATATGTAATGCTTATTTGGTTGAAGAAGCATCTTCTTTCTGCTCATATTATTTTGCCGATAATGTGAAAACCAAACATCGCAAGTGTCCTCGAAATTCTGATGATATTCAATCCGTAGATCCAAAGATGTTATCTATTTTCAAGTTTCATGGTAGACCATTTGGTGCATCTGTTTATAGATGGTTAAATACCAACGAATACCATGCAGCAAGAACTTATATACTCCTAAACTGTGGCGAGGTCAAACCCTACATAAAGTAAGTTTACCTCTATAGCTAAATATTTATCCGCTTTTGTTTGTTATAATTCATATCCGAAAAATATCATATTTCTTAAAAATATATTCATTGACAGCTTGTTCGAGCAACAAATACAACTACAACATCCAAGAATAGCTGCAAGTGAGGTAGAAAAAAAGTTAGAGACAGAATTTGCATTCTGGTTTGAACTCTATGTAAGTTATAAAATAAAGTTTTTCCTTCAACTATTATATAATTAATAATGTATATCATCACTGATTTTCTAGGTAAAGGAACATAGATCAGATGACCAAGATCAAAGGTTATTGGATCTTGCATCAGGACCTCTCCATAACATAAGAGTCTACTCCGGTTACTATGTTAATGGCTTCAAATTTCACGTGGCACAATGTGATTCACACACACTGACTTATAATTCAGGTGTTTGCGTAAAAGGATCTATCAACAATACTAATACTGGATTTGATTACTATGGTAGACTTCACGAAATCATTGAGATTGAATATCCTGATTTACCCATAAAAAGGTGTGTATTATTCAAATGTTCATGGTATGATCCGACTCTAAGAACATGTACTAGAATACATTCAAAGTACAATTCAGTTGAAGTTAATGCAACCAAAAGATTCAACAAGTTTGAACCTTTCATTTTTGCGGTACAAGCTGCTCAAGTGTTCTATCTTGAATACCCAACGAAGAGAAGAAGAAATAGTGAATGGTTAGCAGTTTGTCGAATGAAGCCTCGCTCAACCATAGAAATGTCAAACTCAATCACAACTCATAACCCTGATGCATTTCAAAATGAGGAAGTGGAGATACATTCTATTGATTCACAAATCCAACAGATATCTCAATTACTTGTAGATGTAAATGTTACTTATCAGGAAATAGATAATGGAGAGATGTCCAGTAGTGAAGAGTTTGATGTACTATTAGAGTCTAGCGATGAAGACTTAGAAAATGTTAATGTTAATGATTCATATTGTAATGATGATTAAACTTTAGGACTGAAAATTATAGATGATAAAGTGATAGTGATATTATTATATTTTAGGTTTAATGTTAATGATTGAGTTATGTATATGCTTGCCTCTTATATGTAAATCTCACTAGTTCTACTCGATACCTTAATTATTAATATTATTTAATGATCTTTTGGAACGAGTATATATTGTAATGTTATTTTGCAGATCTAATCATGGAGGATATTATACCAGTACACGATAGCCAGATTAGATTGACCGTTATTGGGGATTGGTAAGTATTGATGTTATTGTAATTTAAATCAATTAAATCTTTTATTTATTAGTGAGTAAATGTTTGAATGTTTGTTTTATGCAGTTTTAGTGATCGGGTTAAGACTGTAGTAGAGCGCCAAATACAAGAATATTTTTCTCGATATACATTGATGAGTCCTTCTGCTTTTCCAACGCCACAAACACCACATGGTTTCGATTCACAGGAGACCCAAGACCCCGAAACTGTTGATAAGTAGTTCAGAATAACAACATATCTTTTTGAGGTATTTTTTTTTATCGCTGCAAGATTGTGATTTGTGAATGCACATATTCTTTTGGTTGGTATATTTACAACTGGGTTGTATTCTATTTACAATTGGATTGTCAACAACCTGTATCTTTTATTCTAATCTCTTGCTTTGTTTTTTTTTCCCTTAGCTCTAATGTACTAAAGTCTCTGTCATGATTGCCCCTAATCTCTCCCTTATTTGGATTGCAGGGTAGCTTACTGACGTTATATGCCAAAAGTAGCCTGATTGTAGAAACGTGCAATATATGCCAAGTGTGTGTGTGTATAGGCTCGTACAAAGAACTATTGAAAGATATCAAAATGTATGTATTCATAATACTCTGAACTAAGGATAAAATATAACAGCTTGACTTTGCTATGGGCTACTAGAGGAACTTTATAGTTAATATTAACTTGGGCATATACATTTTGGAACAATGGTTGTTTCTGATGACTAACTGGGCCAGTTCTCTCATCTAAGTGAGTTGTGACAACTATCTCCTACATCATGACTTGCACAAGTGACTTGGATCATCAGTTATAGGTATCTATGGAATGGCAAAGCAATTAGAATTAAAGCTTATACCTCAACCTTTTCTAAGAAAACTGCTGCCAAGACCCCTTTTCATCTCTACTCGCAGAACATACTTCATCTTCTTGAATTTCTAGAACTTCTAGCAAGTCCTCATGCATGAAACTTCTAGCAAGTCCTCATGCATGAAACTTGCATGCTGCAGCAATTATCCCTTCGAAACCCATACGTTTGCAAGAAATTTGGGTTGCAAAATATTAGACGTCCTGTGAAGACCCAAGACCCCTTCACTGATAGTTTAAATTGAATGACTATCATAACTTCACATGCCTTTATTTTTTACTTCAGATTATTAAGCACTATGTAGAAACTATAGTCTATATTTTATTTTGATTTTCATACAGTATAAATTTGTTTGTGCTTGTGGTCCATCTTCTATTTTTGTCTAATGTAATAAATGATTTAATTTGCATTCTTAATAACTTGTGATTTTACGTGCATTGTAGGTGGAGGTCAATATTTTTACAGGAGCTACTACGATTTTAAGGGCAGATCTTACTTATGGATGTGGGTAGATCTTGAATTTTGTTATTGATCTGGAATATTTATCTGTAAATAATTTTATTTGTTTTTGAACGATGAACGTTGTATGTTCAAAATTATGATATATTTATTGATTAATGATATTTTGTTATTATTCTTAACGAGTTTGTGAATATTTGGATGGTTTGTAACGTTGAATATCTTGTTACGAATATTTACAAACATATATTTGGATGGTCTGTGACTATTGAGTAAAATTTGGATGATTTGTGATGTATAATTAATTATTGTAATATCTTATTCAATATTAATTTTTTATGTAAACAGTTTTATAAACAATTACAGATTATTTTTGATGTGGTTTGTAACATTAATTTAGTGACAGAATTTTTATATCTGTCACTAAATTTAGGGACGGAATTTTTACATCCTTCACTAAATTTAGCGACGGAAGTTTATATCCGTCGCTAAATTAGTGACGGAATTTTTATATCCGTCACTAAATTTAGCGACGGAAGTTTGTATCTATCGCTAAATTAGTGACGGAAGTTTATATCCATCACTAAAGTTAGCGACAGAAGTTTATATCCGTCACTAAATTTAGCGACGGAAGTTTATATCCTTCACTAAAGTTAGCGACGGAAGTTTATATCCGTCACTAAATTTAGTGACGGAAGTTTATATCCGTCACTAAAGTTAGTGACGGATATAAATTTCCGTCGCTAACTTTAGTGACGGATATAAACTTCCGTCGCTAAATCAATCAACGACCAAAATAATTACGACGATAAATTTCCGTCACTAGTCCGTCACTAACTCAATTTAGTGACCGATTAGTGACGGAAATTTCGGTCATTATTTATTGTTTTTCTTGTAGTGTTTTATAGCCTTCAAAGCCCTCCAACATTGAGATCCATATCCTATCAAAAAGGTCACCTCATCCCAAGATAAGGGGTCTTATCTTGACCTTCATCGAGCCGACATGAATAGCAATGATCGATGACCTTCATCTGGACCGATGCCACCAAAGAATCGATCGTTAATAGTCGAATGATCACATCTAGATTATTCAACTGCAACAAAGAGTTAACACAAATACACAAGAGTAATAGTAAATTTGACGATTACTTACCGTCCGATCTCGACCTAGACCTTCCATTGGAAGTCTTAGTCGGATCGCCGCCTAAAGTCGTCCCCGTACAGAGGACCCGACCTCACCATTACTCTGCACTCGTGCTTACCTCTGGTCCTTTGCGACTTGTAGCTTTGCTTCTTGTCTTCACCTAGGTTCTTCGACTCCATCCGAAGTTCTCCCGGTGTCACTCAACCACCACGATTTTTCGACTCGAGATTCTCCGAATGTCACCGACCTTCAACTCAGCTTAAGCATTTCTTCCACACTTAGTTCAACTCATGAGATAATAATAAGATTTTAACTTTGAATCTTTATCATAATCAAAATTAAAGTTCGATTTTGATGCGCACCAACAATTATAAATATCAAAGGTTACAAAAATAAATTTAAATTATTTAACTAATAGTTTTAATTAATTTAAGATATAAATACTAAACCCCAAGTTTATCGATCCTCATTTTCTCCGATCTCTTTCTTCTCTTCTGCACCCTCATTTCCGATCCCGATCTCTCGGCCTCACCCCGACTTCCGCCTCCACCCATCGCCGCTCATCGCCGTCTCCGAGCTGATGGTGAATCCAAGAGGAAGAACTGATGGCCTTTCGTTCTCTTCGCCCGATCGCGAGCCGTCGTTGCTCTTCTGCCACCCGATTGCGAGCAGTGTTGTCGCCTCCCCTCTCCCAAGCATCGCCGCACTCCGTCGCAAATTGCATGGCAAGTATTCTTTGTCTTTATTCTTGTGATTGCAACCTGCATTTTGTATCAAGTACTAACCTTTACTTGTTTTTCCTGTTAAGATTGTTTTCTTCAATTTGACTTTACCGTTGATTTCTATAGTTAAAGAAAATGTTTCAGGAATTTGACAACAGTCGATGTTGGTCTAACATAGGACAACAAAAGCGAAAGTTTGCCTAGAAATTTAGCACGGTTGACTGCTAGGAATGTTTCATAATCTAAATACAAATTGTATTTAAGAGTTGCAAGAATCAGGAAGCACAATGTTTCAGATATACAAGGAATTGGATAATATTCCCTCTGTAAATGTGCTTGAGCAGAGCTTCAAAATATCCCCAAGTCTTCAGAATACTAAGATTTATTTAGTTATTCTTTCAACATTCTTGAAGCGGGAAGAATTCTTAATTAGAAATCTCAAATTAATGCTTCTATGGTCATTGTTCATGTTCTTAGATTAAAATTCTTGTTGTTTATTTGCATTTTACTAGGGGATATAAGAGATTTTACAGAAGAACAGTTTTAGAAACATCAGACTATCTGAGGGATGATTGTTTGGTCATGCATTGCACAGTGGGTGTTGTTAGAAATCGCATTGAAACACCAACTCATTTTTCCATCAATGTACCATCATCAGACTTAGGTCAATGCCTAAAGGAGTTATTAAAATCTGGCATTGGCTCTGACATAGTTTTCCAGGTTGGGGATGAAACAATTCAAGTGCGCAAGAAAATTCTTGCTGCTCGCTCTCCAGTATTTAATGCTCAATTCTTTGGTCTTATAGGGAATCCTGATGTGGATAAAATAGTTGTAGATGAGGTGGAACCTCCTGTGTTCAAGGTAATCACATCACAATTTCTAAGTTTACATCCTGGAACGTGTTTGAAGCTTACTGTATCACATTACGATGAAATGTTGGATAAAAGAAATGCTACTCTTGTTTATATATAAGTAGTAGTAGCCATGAAACTGTATTTTTCTTTGCTAAACATATGAATTATATCATAGGATTTTTTTTTTCTAGGGCATTTCTTCATGGAATAAAAGAAAACATGTAATCATTGTTCACCACATGGTTGATGGGCTTGTGATTTTTTTAATGCATTTCTCTTTCTAGAAAGGAACTCCCTCTATATATGTGATTGATACAGAAAAAGAATTCTCTCATGTTGTTCTATCCCTTTGCTTGTTCTTCAAATATGGGAATGTATACTACTTTTCCATCAACTTTTATGGTGCAATTTAGGAGTAGAATTAACTACCGGATTTACTATTCTACGAGCATATTGTGGCATCTCCAAGCTCATGTTGTTTGAATCTGGACTGATTAGGCTTTGGTTCAAGGATTCTTGTTAGGCCTTTTCTAATAATAGGATTATGTTCAATACTAATGGGCTTTTTTCATGTATATGAATTCCCTACAAGTTATAATAATGTTCGCTCAAGTTCTTATCTTTTAATTCGTAGACATTTAGTACTGAGCTTGGTGTTTGCCTAAATTTTGGGGATGTCCTTTGATATATCCTTATTGAAGTTGATAGCATATTCATATGAAAATAATTATCTAAAACATTGTGGTAAATCTATGAAACAAAATGTATCATGTTTAACAAACTAATAATTAAAAGGGTACTAACGTCTCATTGTAGTCTGTCTTGATTTTCTGTGATATGTATTTTTATCTGTGGTTGTTGGAACCAACGTTTCAAATCCCGATACAGTATTTATACTGGATTATTTCAGATCTATATGATATCATAACAAGAAGGGAGCCTTGGCGTAATAGTAAAGTTGTTGTCTTATGACCAAGAGATCACAGGTTCAAATTCTGAAATAACTTCTTACAAAAAAAAACAAGATAAGACTGCATACAATGAATCCTTCCTCGGAACTCCGCGTGAAAGTTTTGTGCACTGGACTGTTTTACTATGATATCATAACAAATCAGTACAGGAGACATGTAGAACAGGCACGATCAGCTTGTATTGGCTTCATTTCCAGATGGTTCTCCGGTTTAAGTTTTAATCAAACTTGAAAATAAGGCATTGTGTTAATTAATAATCTCAACTAGAATTGTGGGCATTCAAGGCCCTCTCCTAGTTTTGCATGCATGAAATTTTGTTTCTGAATGACTAAGAATTATAAACTCTTTGAGCATGAAGTTTTGATCCAACCACATCTAGGGAATATACTGATTCTTACCAAAATTAATCAGATCTCATCCTGCAGAAGTCATGAATGAATCTGATGCATTTCAACCAGATCCATGATTAAATTTAGATTTCTAATTGTTCCTAAATTGTAAAAAACTATGCATTATGATAGTAAGTAAACTTAAATCTAATCATGGTTGCTTGAAACGAAATAGACTAACTTAATATATGCTTCTGCTGAATAAATTTCTATTTTTTTTGTGAAAGCATTAATTTGAGATTTCTGGGTTAAGAGATCTCTTTAGAAGAAGGCTTCTACTGAAATTCCAATTTTTAATTTCCTTAACTGATTTTACTTAACTATACATAAAATTTGTAAGAAATATGATTATAAGAATATATGTGTAAAAAATCATTTTTATTTACCAATGCTTTTATGACTTATTATCTTGTAGTCTATTTTTTTCAATAATATGATCTCAGAAGTTTCTTGCGGGAGTTGATAGTAGGAAATGGATAAATTTGACAAAGCAATGAGTTCAACATGATGACTATTGCTTCCTATCTAGCTAAATTTTTGATCAATTATGGTGTCTGGATCTGGTAGAAAAGTTGATTCTTTTGTGTGCAAAGTTTGTATTGTTCGTTTTAATTATAATGTAATAATTTTCTTCGTAGATGAATGTGAAAAAAAATCGAAAGTGGGATTTTTGTTTTGCCAAGGATACTCGTATATTCGAGAAGATGTAATCCAAAAAGATTCAATTCAATAAGCAAGATAGGTTGGAATTAATATGCATGTCTGATATGTAGATTTTTTGTTTAATTTTGTAAACTTAACTTGGATTCAAAGTTTGTAGATTATGACTTTACACTTTTTGTGTTTTCATTATTTGTTGATTATGCAATATTTATATTTCAATGGTAAGAAGATTGATTAGTTGTACTTTAATAATATTTTAATTGGTATTATTTATAAGGGTTTAATTAAGTAGTTCATCGTGTAATAAATAGATAATGGTTTTGTAGGTACAAAAGACAATGGTTTTTATTTGTTGATAAAAAGTAATATTTTATTTCAAACAACAATATTTTTTATCCATTACAAAAAACGTTGTCTATGCTAAAAAGACAATACTTTTTATCCGTTGTCAAAACGTTGTCTTTGCAAAATAAGACGACGTTTTTTATTCGTTGTCATTAATCGGACTTTTAACAATAGTATTTTTAACAATATTTTTTTAATCACATAGACAACAGATAAAAAGAGTTGTTTGTGATTTTTTTTTTTTTTGTAGTCTTGAATAATAGATGTGTGATGCACTTTAAAAAAATATTGATTTAGTGATGAATTTTAATAGAAAATAATTCGTCATAAATTTATAATTAAAATTTTCACAAACTAATAAATTATTGTAAATCAGCAATGAAATTTATAACAAAATAGATTTCGTCATAAAAATAATAATAAAATATATATTCGTCGTTAAAAAAATCTAAATTATATTTTAGAATGGACCAAAAATAATACAAGGAATTCAAAAATTATATGTTTGTTATTGCAAAAAATAAGTCGAACGACACTTTGAAGTTTCTGCCTCGAAGAGCGAAGGGAATAGATGAACAGAATAAAGTTGCGACTCAGAGAAGCAAAGGATTTGGGGATTTGGTAGGGAGGTTCTACGATCGTGGTGGGATCATGTCAGACTGTCAAACTCATCGTGTTTAGACGATTTGGCGATTTAATGATGAAAACAAATTTCATCGTAAAATTAGAAAAATTATACAGGATTTTACAATAAAATAATTTTTCGTTGTAAAATCTAATTAAAATAAATGCAAATTCATTTCTATTTTGTGATGAAAATTCATTTTCATCGTAAACATTTGTCATGAAAAACTTATCCGTGAGTTGAAAATTAATTTGCATCGTAAATATCAATTCGTCTTGGTTAAGTTAGATGGGTTGATTTACTATCTGATTGGGCAAACTCGACCAAATCAAATCGTGCAGTCCGCTGAATCCTATGAATGATAATTTATATATATATATATATATATATTCAATATAATGTATGCCAATCAATATCTAATATACCACTAAATAATAATCACAGGCATAAATATCGAAATAAAACTCCTTGAATTCACAACTTAAATATGCCCTACTAATCAATTTTATAAGGTGGGAGGAAATAATTAGCCTCCTAGACACCAACCGTTCATCAATCAGTGACATCTTGAATAATTATTCGGTGACAGTGTGGTTAAGAAATTATGACTTTTGGGTAATTGTTTCAGGACAACTTTTGAGATACTTTGAATTAATAATTATTTAATTGTTCCTTCGTATCTAATGTTCAGTGTGATTTTGATAGACTTTAAAATATACCAACATGTGGATGCCAATTTAATAAACATCTTTCTTAATACAAATCATGCTAAATAAAAGAATAAAGTAATATTTTTAATTTATTTTGCCTAAGAAATTTACTAAAACCTATGGGGACATAGATATGGTACACCATAAAAAAAAAATAACGTATCTAGTTGGATATGTCATGATCATTGGATGATAAATCTATACTAATAGAATATGAAACAATTTTCAACAGATATATATCTAAAAAAAAATCTGTCACCTGAATAGTATTTTTATGTTTTGATTAGTATAAGAGTTTTCGAACTTTTGGTCTGACTAATTTTTAATATGGTCAGTTCAGTCTTACAGTCCTGTAGAGAATGAAAGAGATCAGAGGTTCTTTAGATCTTCATCAACCACTAAGTACATCAGAAAAATATTCACATTTTGACAGTATAATTTGAATTTCACAATCGTATAATCTCTGAAAAATTATTCAATATATAAATATTTTTATATCAGTTGAATAACTTGTATAAATAGAATCGTTTTTATAATTTTTTTCAAAATTAATCGTCGAATGATATTTAAATAGGAAATCAAATTATATTTTCCCGTGTACTGCGCCTTGAGCTCTACAAGACTATAATTTATTTTACTTTATACGGCTGTGTGACCCATGGTACGATTTACGAAACGTTCGAGATAGATGTTATCACTTTTTGCTAAGTGAGCGAGCCAAGTGACTAGGTGGGCACGCTGTCCAGCCTGTCCCTGCTGGCATGTTTCTATTTGGAGCTGCGCGTGGACCGTGGCAGGATTCGGCTCCGCGCGGTCGGGTGCGTTTGACTAGGAATTCCATGCGTGACGTCGGAGGGTCGTCAGCATTACGACAGGAAAGCAGCCGCCTGCTCGTTGAAATTTGAAATCCAGCAAGCACCCAGCGACACCAACTGACGGTTATGACGTTAGACACGTTGCAAGGCAAGAGGTAGAAGCCTTTTGTTCTATTTTTTTTTAAATTTCTAAAATTATTTTTACTATTATTTAAAAAACAAAAGTATCAGTTAATTTTGGATTTGCTCTGCGTTCGCTTCCAATTTAAGAATTTCACATGGATTTAATTTAGTGTTTTTTTTTTGTGTTTCTGTATGTGGCAGAAGGTTTTCCATCCTTGGTCAAAATATAACTGTATGACTACAATAATTTCGCCAGAAATGGTCCGTACTGCTGCCACCATTTTTCGGATTCGAAATTTGAAATTTCTTGTTCTTAATTTATTTATTCTCGCATGATCTTGCTGCCGAACTCGATCTGGCTATTAAGGCGGGTGCGAACGATCTGCTGTAGCGAGCCAGCTCGAGCTTCTCCAATGTCGAGGTCGAGGTAATGCGGAGTTCGAACTTCGACTCCTCCGCTTCGCTTAGTTTCGTAATCCTTTCGTCTTTCGCTAATCGTTTTCGAGGAAACAGAGCGTTCGAATTGCCGAAGCGAGCGCCGCTCCGCCTTCAGACCGGCTCCGAGGCAAACGCCCTCCACCGCCCAGTAGCCGCGGCGGCCGGCGCCGCCCTTAAGTCCGGTGACCGTTTGTCCCCTCGCGGCCGCTTGCATGAGGTAAACTTCTCCGGGCCTGACGGTCGTTCTGTAATAACTGAACTACGAGGCTACTGTTTTGTAGATCCAGAAGAAGCGCAGTACCAGAGCTGCGGAACTGGAACAGAAGGTTGGCGAAGCAGAGGAGGAGGTTAAGAAACTGAGAGCTCAATTGGCTTCCGCAGTAGCCGCGAAGGTCGATGCCGAGCGAGCTCTTGCCATGAAATTGGTGGAAAAAGATGAGCTCGTGGTCGCTTCACATGGCTCAAAGGAGGTGACGGCTGAAGAGGACAAAGTTCTACCAGTGGCCGCGGCGGAGCTCATGAAAGAAGAGAGAGATGATGAGGCGAAGTCTGAAGACCCAGCAGCAGAACAGCAAGAAGAGGGGGAGGCGACGGCGGCACTCAACGCGTTGCTTGTCGAGAAGGAGAAAGAGGTCGGAATTCTTCGACAAGAAATTGCATTTTTCCGGGCGAGAGCAGCTGCAGAGATGGCTGTTACCCTCGCCGCAGCGCTTGCGACGGAGGGGGCGATGATGGCGAAGCTCAAATCGGTGGAAGAGGAGCTGCAACAGAGAACGGTGAAGGCGGAGCTGCTAACCGAGCAGCTGCGCTCTGCTGAACGGGAGAAAACGGAGGCGGAAGCCGAGATGAAGCGGCTGAGGACGCAGAATGAGCAGTGGAGGAAGGCGGCCGAGGCGGCCGCCGAGGCACTGGCGGAGCCTGGCGAATGGGGCCCGGTGTCGATGGCTGGGGAGGAGGAGGGGAGGCGGAACGCGGTGGGAGCTTGGGTGTTCGGTGATCTATGGAAGAAGAAAGGCCACCAAAAATAATTTTTATATTATTATATTAATTTCACCTCTCGTCGTCTAGAATATTATTATGCTTTTAAATTCTCATTTAAATTGCTGTCTTCGAAGAGGCCGTTTCATTAAAAAAAAAAAAAATTTATATAGTGACATTTTAATCGAAGTATATGGAGAATTAAAGTAGATATGGAGGATCAAATTTCCTCTGTAAATTATTATTCTGTCTCATAATTCTCAAACACTGCCAGTTCGTATACAAGAAATAAAGAAGTCGAAATCGATCACTTACGATTATTTCTCAAACAGCCTGAGCCTGTTATCAGCCAGCCTCGATTTGTAGGCAGCTTTCTTGTACTCGCTCCATGTGAACTCCTTGTACATGGTCTGCTCCCCGTCTCTCATCAGCTGCCGCATCGGAGCAATCTTCTCCGCCATGGGAGGCCCTAAGAAGTAGATCATCGACATCCTCGACTCCGAGCCATTGGCCACCACTCTATGTCTCACGCTCCTAAACCTCCCATTCGTCAGCACCTGCAGAGAATCTCCAACGTTGACGAAGAAAGAGTCTTCGTCCGGAGGAACAGACACCCATTTCTCATCTTTCAGAGCTATCTGCAAGCCCGCGCAGTTGTTGGATCTTAGAAC
Source organism: Wurfbainia villosa (assembly GCA_025175895.1). Lineage (NCBI taxonomy): Eukaryota > Viridiplantae > Streptophyta > Magnoliopsida > Zingiberales > Zingiberaceae > Wurfbainia > Wurfbainia villosa. The sequence goes on along the minus strand of JAKLTH010000304.1, from coordinate 1,211,174 downwards.
AGAGATAATTTGGGGATCCGTGTGCTCCCCGAAGCCGGTCAAGCTGCAATTGAGCGCTTGCAGGACTGGGCACGTAGGGTAGTGATTGAGCCTGAATATGCCGTCGCTCGCCTCGTCCGTGGCTAGCTTGCTTATCGCATCTCTCGGCTCCATTTCCAGGCCCAACGCCATGAGTTCCAGCACTCGAGATGCTAGCTCTCTGATCGCCGATAAGTACGCATTCAGAGCAGAGCTGTCGCAAACAAACGAAGGTATGGTATATCTAAAAGCTCTCGCCGACAACGAGTTAAGCAATAAGCAAACAAGCACACAATGCAAGCCTGCCTTACCGAAACGAATAGCTCACTGAAGCACGAGAAGATGGCTTGGAGGCGAGCGAGAAGAGGAGGTATTCCACCCACCCCATGTCGCCATTAGAACCGATCCTTTTGTTACCGTAGCCAAACGGATTGGCAGGCCCTGCCTTCTCCTTCTCGGCCGGAGTCATAGAGAAGAACTCCACGGCCTCTGCCTCTAGTCTCCGCACGAGATCAATGGGGACCCCATGGTGGACGAGCTTGAAGAACCCGAACTCCTCGCAGGCCTCGATGAGGGTGGCGGCTGCGTCAGGACTCTGGAGGTCGACGACGGGAAGCGCCTCGAAGCTGGCGGCGGGATTGGGGGCCCCGACGAGTGATATACGATCCAGTTCTGGAATGGACAAGACCACCATTGTTGCAGGAAGCAGAACGGAGCAAAACAGAGGAGGGTGAGAGTAGAATTGAACTGGCAAGGTGTCTTATATAGACACGGACACTACGTAGTATACGAGCGTTTTGGAACCTATTTACTGTACGAAGCCTGCCACTCCACCTAACTGAGTCGAAATCTATAGTTTTTTTTTTTTAACTACTGAATTAATCTGCAAAACTAACGTCGAAATCGATCGAGGACCTAATTCTTTTAGAAACAAACAATGTAGTAGATGAGATCGATCGCGACATCCACGCGTTGAAGTTCATGCCCTGGGAGCCAAGTGTCGCCACTGAATCATTCAGGAGGGAAACAATGTGGTCTTGTAATTCTTTTCGATCGACATCGACGAATAATCAATGCTTGACCTCTTAACTACCCCTTTCCTAAATCTTCATCTCATGATTCCTGTGGACTGCATGCGTTTTAATATAATTACAAGTTCAGAGGCCTGCAGTTTTAATTAGTTCGTATATAGTCAAACACAACGAGTGCATGTAATTGTCATGGCAATTAATCATGCCGATATAAATGTACCTTTTTTTTCTTTTGCATGTTCAAATCACCTACGTAGCTCTCCATTGCGAGGAGGTAATTAATTAACCAAAAAAATTAAATAGTCGCTTAAATTAATCTGCAGCCGGCTGCAATAAGTCTATGACGAGTGAGATTTACGTAGATCAGCAGCACAATATCGAGACGGATCAAAGATATTCCAAAATTATTGTTGTTTAATTAGTCGGTTGGGAATTAAAGATAGAAAACTACAAATTTAAAGCCGGCCTGAGAAAGCCTTCGACTTGATTGCACAACTCGTAATTAAGCTCTGAGTTTCGCCATGCACGGTACCTAATCAACTTCGCGCCCATGCATGGAGTCATGTTTCCAGGGAAAGATCTTGTGGCTCACGCGATAGTAGAATTACATCAATGAATAAGAATTAATTTTCGGGGTTACAAATCTTTCGAGATGTCTCCATTCTTTGAAAATAATAACATGTTTCTTACGATTTATCTCTTTCAGATTGATTTACAGATTAGTTGATGAAAATATTAAGCAGGAACGAATCGCCTTTTGCACCAATGAAATCATCCGCCAGTCGAGACTAGTTTTATTTTCCTTCGATTTCTGACTCTAGCCAAATCAAACCTTTTTTTTTACGCTGCACTGTATCAAGATGTGACTGTTAGAATCTTAGGTAGCATTTGATTTGTGGAAAATTTTCTATTTTTCGTTTTCATTTTTTGAGAAAATACGAAAAATGATGTTTGATTAGTATTTTTCACATTCGTTTTCCAAAAAATGAGAGCATTTTTTGAAAAATTGAAAAATATGGAAAAATTATTTTCCGAAAAATACAAAATGTACGAAAGGGAAAAGAAAAAGAAAAAGAAAAAGAAAAAAATATGGTATACCAAACGCTCTCTTAAAGTTTGAAAGTTTATGGTATGGGCGTGTTTATAATTTTATTAAAATAAGTATTCGCATGAAATAAAACATCTACTGCATATATATATTTAATATGAGACGATTAACAATTTTAACAATGAGCATTTTGGACATCAAAAAAAATAATAATTGAAGCATCTATGGTCTTTCATAATTAATATACCATATACATAATTTTAAATTTTAAAGAAACAAAGTTTGATCGTGTTACAATTGATAATTTACTCCTGAATTACATAGTCAATTTTTTTTATAATTACTATATCCCGAAACAATTTGACATAAAGCCTCATTAATAGACATAAGTTTGTCATATTTACTTACCAAGACAATTAATGAGTTTCTAAATCTCTCCTGATGATTCTGATTATGCATGTCAATATTTTGAAATCCTAGATATAATAAATTCATCAGTGAATTTTGACTTTATAAACATTTGAACCACTTCAAATCGTAACTATCACTCCTATGAGCTTCTTACTTATAATCATGCTTTCAAACCAAGATTTAACATAGTAAATTGAAAGTTATAGATTTTAAAATTTTCATAGCATTAAGACAATTTGGCATAAATTCATTAAAGGACTCAGACTTAGTCCCAGGGCAAATTCAGATAGCTAACGCAACAGTGTTGAGGCTTGAAAGGGCAAGAGGTCGATTCTAGAGGCTAGAGGTGACGACCAGACTACCGATGACTCCGTATTTCTGCGCTAGTCACCTGACATCTGATTTACCCCCCTCTATACATAGGGGCAGCGGTGAGGGACCGCTAATGCGACGGTTCTAAAATTAAAGGACTCAGACCTATTATACTTATTAACCAATAACATCAAAAAATTCTAAGGTCATCCATGCATGGTTCATATCATTATAAGTCTATTAGTAATTTTAGTTAAAACTCATTCATGACCAACCTTCAAAACACTTTAAAAAGAGTCTCTTGAGTGCAATAGTGCCTTCAAATTTGGATTATATATCCTAAATTAAAAGTATGAATTTTTGAAATAGTGCCTTCAATTTGACATCAACTCATTAAAAGGTCAAGGTTTGTTATGCTCACTCGCCAACCTTACTAAAAGGTTTCGATGACTCCTTTGGTTTAAAACATGTTAAACTTTTAAAAATTTGAATATTGTAGGCTTATTAGTGAGTTTTAATCTAAACTCATTGACAACTTTAGACAATTTTTAAATACTTCAAACTAAATTCATTCCACTACTCCTAATTCCATTATTCTAAGTGTAATTGCAAATATGAATTTTATAATATAGATAGAGAATTATGAGTTTTTGAAATTGATATAACCTTCGGATGTTTTGTCACGAGTTTATTAGAGAACTTAGACTTGTCATACTCATTCACTAATGCCACCAAAGAAGTGCTAAGACTTCTTTAATTCAAATTAGGTTAAGATTTTAAAATTTTGGATAGAATTAATAGAGCTCTTATTAAGTTCTTGTCAAAACTCAATGATAATCTTATGCAAATAAAAAACACTTTAAATTAAATTATTATATTTTTTGTGGCTTTTTTAGTATAATCATATTCTCAGACATGAATTGAGATATTAAATTTGTTACAATTATAAGTTTTTCATATATAGTCAATTGATACAGTCAATTGATCAAGTCCACGGATGAAGAATATAAAATTTAGGACAGTCGATTAGAGCTAGAATTAGCTAACTGCTGATGATAAATTTATGAGGAATAAAGTGAAGGAGAGATTTAATAAATATGTATTTTGGTAAATATGAAACTCAAATACGCAGGTGAATATTAAGAAAAAGTTGATTATGCAGTTCATTAAATTGCTCATTTAAGATTAAGTGCAGTTGAATTAGCAAAGCTAGCTAGCTAGCTCGTGACACTTCACACTTCTTTGCATAGATGCCATATAATAGCAAGATTGTAATTAAACGCGCGGTTCCATGTAAATTAAAAAAAAAACAAATTAAACTCCATTAAAAAATGGATTATTCATATCGATTTGGAGTAAGGCCTATTTACAAAGAAGTAATTAATTAGTCAGCCAATTGGAGCAAACATCTTTTTATAATCAACCTTAAACACTATACTAATCGATCCTGTTACCAAAAACAAAGCCTAGCTCATAACATTCCATGCACACTATATATCTTTTTATGATCCTGTAAACCTATTATTCCACTGTAACAAATATGATTTTCTGCAGCATGTTATCAACAACGTACAATTATAGCACGTTGTTAATAATAATTTTTACAGCGCATCCAATTAATTTTGTATGCTGCGGATAATATTATATTTTTGCAAACAACAACATGCAAAAATAATAAGCTGTCAATACTCATTTTAACAGTATACAGTGCACGCTGTTAATATTAAATAATAACAACGTGCATTTTACACGCTGTTAAAAATTTTATTATAAAAAATTAAATTTTCACAGTGCGCCAATCATGTGTGTTGCAGATCATAATATTAACCGCAGCATGCGATTGCGCTGTGAATGCACTTAATCGTAGTATGTGCTTGTGCGCTGTGAATGAACTTAACTGCAGCATACGATTGCGCGCTGTGAATAATGCACCTAACCGCAGCATGAGATTGCATGCTACGAATGCATTTAACAACAGCGTGTAATCGTGCGTTTACCTTATGACTTTCAGCAATTTAGCGTTGTATAACATGTAATGCATGCACACTATGGAAAATTAAATTTGTCGTAGTATTCTCGCTCTCTCTTTCTCTATAATATCTATGAGCAATCTCATATCCGAGTTGGTACTTATGCAGTAAATTTATAGTATAATGAGTAAGGCTCAATTTATCTGGGTTGCATGCATATTATGATTTATCGAGGAAAGTGTTCGGAGTAAATGTTATCATATTTTACAGTAATAACTATGCAACGTTCTCAGGGCGAGGGGAGGGGAGGAGTCTCCCTTGAATTAAGGTAAGCTGCAGTTCCACCTAAAAAAAATTTAATAGTTTTTATTTTATTTTTTCAACCCAACACAAATTGAATCTTTTGATTTTTCATAAAAAAATATAAAATTAAAAATTAAAAATAATTAATTGTAAAAATAAAATATCAAATTAGAAGGATAAATTTTATAAATATCATTATTTTATAAGTTAATAAATATATTAATTATAAATTATCTATCGTCTTATGTCTTTTACAAACATTGTTAAAAAAAAAAGAATTCACTATTCAAATATAACCTAATTTTTTTATTTTTTTTTTAATAAAAAAAAATATCATCAACAAAAAAGACGTGAAGTGAATACTGGTCGAGGCAATTAGTCTCGCGATAAGTAATTGCTTCGCATATTACAAATAATTTTGAATACTGATTACGTACGTTCTTCGATCGAGTGTTCCGTATACTTTTAACACGAGGTAAGTCTTACAATTAACCTTCCACTCTTGTTTGGATTTGAATTCAAACATTGCACTTCCAACGTACTCATTAATTCACGATAACAGGATCGAATTCCTTGACGTTTGTAAAAATTAGAGAAATATTTCTGGGATAAGATGGCAATTAAGCCAGAAAAATACTTGAAGACTACCTCATGAGCATATCTGCATGCAAGAAGCAAGTGAACAGGAATAAATTAGGGAGGACTGAGGAGCATTGATTTGCAAAGTGGAGTTTTAATATGCTGGTTGACAATCTGTGTACTACGTGATTCGTTTTTCATCGTCTAATCGAATAAAGATGTACAATAATAAAACATACACAATAATTTTATCATCTTCTTTTTCCTTGAATGCTAATTGTAGTCAACATCTAAATCCATCATATCATCTTTGTTATCATCGCCAATGATCAGTCGATCGGCCGATCAAATTACGATCGGACGATTGAATTGTGGCTGCCATCACTGCAGTCGTTGGTGACCGTAATCACGATCATTTTCGGTCAGAATCCGACCGCGATCTGATGGAGACAGGAGTTTGGCCGGAATTAGAGTCCAATCGAGATCGGAGTCGAATTGGATTGCAATCGGATTCCGATTGAAAAAGGCCGCGATCGTGGCTGCCAACGGTCACAGCGTTGACGCCCGCAATCGCGGTTGTTTTCAGTCAAAATCCCTGGCCATATCGCAATCAGATTTTGGCGGCGATTGTGGCCACAGCTCTGGCGACCGCAATGTATTCAGATTTCGGTCATAATTCGATCGCGGTCTTATTGGACTCCAACATCGATCCGCTCGCGATCAGATTTTGACCGGATCGCAGCAGGAATCTGATCCCTCGCGGCGATGACGAATGGCGGTGATCGAGCGAACACTCTACGTATGAAAATTATTATGTATTTTTATTCTTTGCGCGCGAAATGCACAGCGCACTCTGCGCAGAATATCAAATTCCTTGCAAAGTGTCACTTCACCCCAAATAAAAGACAAGCAGCCATTCCAACTGTCTTTCACGACTCCACGTACGCATTGCCGATCAATGCCAAACATAATCTACCATGTTCCTTGCAAATTGATAATTATATTATCAATCTAGCTAGCTAGCTACCATAAGGTTTGGAGACGATAATGCTAATAATGATCATTCCGATTTGCAGGAAAATCATGCATGCGCCATTATTAATGTCTTCCAAAGCCACTTACACAAGTTAATTTTCTCAGCCTCACGAAGAGAAGCTAGATCCACATGCAGGTATTTAATTAGTTACTGATTTGGCTTTACCTCGATGTACAGGCTCAGCGAAGCTTTAAAGATTAAGCTACATACCGAACTGAACATCCAATAGTCCTCCATATGTACGCCTAAACAGCAAATGTCATTCATATATATATCGAACAAAGTTTTGGAGGCTGATGTTTTGCACTACACAAAAGAATCCAAAAATTTGGTTGGGTCGAGGTTGGTCAGCTCTCTTTGGGTGCGAGCTGATGGCATCGATGATCGATCGAGTTGCAAAAATATACGTAGGCTCAGCTTAAAGGTTATATATAGCCTTCCACACTCGAGTAACTCATCACCAACAGGAAACTGACCATGAACGCCCAATTGAGATGCTGTTTGTGCTTCCTGTTGGTCACATCGTTCTTTCTCTGGAGCTCCGACGCTCGACTTCTCCATCACGCGGTGATGCATCCAGCAATGAGGAGGAGCGTCGATGAGTTCGCGGGGAGAGCAAGGAAGAAAGGGACTTCTGAGCGTGCCTACAAGCCAGAGAGGATCAGCCCTGGAGGACCAGACCCTATGCATCACTAGCTAGTGAACAATTAATGCATTAATTGTTCAGTAATAAGCAACTGCATGCTTCTGAAATGAGAGAGCTCAGAGCTCTGCTTTGTGTTGCCCGATCGACTATTCTAGCCAATAAGCAATATAGTAAATCTTTATGCACTAGTTCGCTTCGCATTGCAAATGCCGTTCCCATTCCTCAATGCTTCTTTGCCTACGAAGAGACTTTAAAAGGGAAAAAAAAGAAAGAAAATCTAATCCTCAATCGCAAGTTCACATCGACGGACACAATCTACGTACGTACCATGATGCATGCAAGCCGTTGACTTAACTTGTATTTTGATGGCTCATTATGGGCAATGTATCTAATTCAAAGTCGTGGAAAACTTATTTATAAATTACTTTTTTTCTCCAAAATATTATGATATGAGCTAAATGGCATGCGTTTAAAAATATCACGATCCTAGGAATATTCGTTCCATCAGCTAATTAGGTTTACTCACTCACTCCTTGAGGCACCTTTGGATTGTGATTCGCAACGGCAAATATAGATTGAAATTCGAATGGATGCTCAATGAAATTTGACGGCGACTGACAAATTAAATGCACGAGACTAATGGTCGACGGCTAACAGAAAAAAAAACTACCTCTATCTCATAATAAAGAAAGGAGTGTTTATTTGGTGATTCGATCACTAATTAATTAAGATTGCTCTTTTGTCAAAGAAAAAAAAAAAGGGAGAAAAAGCAGCATGACTTTAATATTAAAGAAGAGCTTAATTACTACGTTAATCAGCAATTGGACTTCGAAACTATCATATAATTAATTAAGGTTAATCTGTTAAATACATTAATGTGCATACCTAATTAATAACATTAGAAAACAACGAGACTTTTAAGCAAAAAATTAAGACAATAGGCTTTGAGTAAATTAAATTTGGCTAGTTGGATATAGTTTATTTCGATATTGAAACATAGTTTTGAAGCCGAATGTTTGTGTACTAATAAAATATACGACGTGATTTAGTTATGGCTAATTGAGTAGCCAATGGTTGGGTCAAACTGATGTGGTTTCGGTAGTGTGACCAGAAAATGTTCGGTATCGCGTTGCTGTTTAATTAACTAATTAAATGCTGCAGGTAGAATACTATTTATACATGGTTTTGTTGTCCTCTCTTATTTTAAAAATGGCCATGTATTATTGGTGTGTTTGGTACCGTGAAATTAAAATGAATATGATGTGAACAAACAAAACGATTTAAAATGAATATGATTTAGCCATTTTAATCGCTAAAGGGAGAGTGAATAATGATTTTCATTTTTTATTTTTTGGCCGTATGCTCATTTACAAAAAAATTAATAGACAACAAAAATTTAAATACAAAGCACAAAAATAAATGATATCTAATTTTTTTTTTACGTGATTTAAAATCTTCAATTTTTATTTATAATTTAATATCATAATTATAGTATCATTATTCTTTCTCCTTATGGACGAAGAAATCTTTTACAAAGACAAATCTAGGGTAGAGCTATCCTCTAACTCAACTCAAATATTTTTTATTACCTATTAATTAGTACAACCCAGTTCTAATTCCTCAATTAGTCCCGTGCTACTTTTTGAATTAGTCCGATCTAATTCTAATTTCTAAATTTGTCTGTCTTACAACGCTCATTTTTATAAGCAACAGACTAAAAATACACAAGTGAAAAAGAAATACAATATAAATAGAACAATTTTGCAAAGAAAATTAATTTTGTTCGCATTATGATTGCTTGAAATCACGAAGACTTTGAAATGCAATACTTTCTCACGAATCCTCTAAGAATCGATGTGTCAACATTTCCATGAAACTATCTTTTATAGAATTTCCAATTGTAGCTAAAATCCATCTATCAGTCGATTGATTACTTTATACTAGTTGACTGCTCACTGTCCTTCTAGCTTGACATTTAAGTTGACAATTGATTGCTTTACACTACACGAGTCGATCGATTGCTTGCATCGATTATTGTAATCAACTTCAATACTTTCTATGTGTTATGTAGTGTCATCAGTTGAATGTATCATAATTGATTCATCAGTCGACTACCAACAATCATAAGTCAATTGTCTATGCAATAAACCTACTCAAACTCCAAATCCATGGTTTTAGATTTATTATTCGACTAGCGTTAAAGGATGAAGTCTCATCTTATCTATTATCCAATTAACTTCAATTTATTAGGATTTCCTTTGCCAAGTATATGATCAATCTTGACCTACTAAAATTTCACTATTATTAAATATCCTATCATTCTTTATCTATTTGCAAGGCCGAAACTAAGATGTTAGGCCAGTGTAGGCATAATATAATATACTTAATAAAATAATAAAAAATTTAAAAATTTTATTGTATAAATTTAAATAAAATAAAATTGGAAAAAAAATTCTAGACCCAATGTGGGCAGTTGCCTACACTGGGCCCATATAAGCTCCGCCCTCTGTCTATTTGGACTTCCCTTATTATATATCTAACATCTGATTCTATATAATCTATCAACACTTTTTCTTTCATATATAATATATGATCCTTCATGACTTTTAAAACTTCACCTCTAATATTTGGTCTTCCATAGGACTTCACTAGTCATGTCTAACATTTGGTTCTCTATAATATATTAAGTTTTCACCTCTCATGTCTAACATCCAATGTTTCATTTTTTTGGGGAATGGTAAATATGCAATATGAAAAGTGTGAAAAAGTACAGAAATTACGCTTTTACAAAGCGATAAACATGAGTATGTATCTTGAGGAACAACCTCTCAATATTAGACTCATGGTCCTCAAAACGACTCCGATTACGAGCTTGCCAAACAAGAAATATCATACTGAAAATAGCCAAATCGCACACCTTCCTCACCCATCCTTTCCCATGCATCTAGAGCCGTCAAGTTGGGTTAGACCCGTCGGGTTGGCCCGCCCCGCCAAGTAATTTAAGCGGGTTGGGTTGAAATTTTATCAACCCGTCATTTTGACGGGCCTAAACGAATCAACCCGCTCGGGTTGCGGGTTAGACGGGTTGGCCTGCGGCGGGCTTGGGTTGGCCCGCGGGTTGAGAAATATCAAAAGAAGATAAAATTTGTGAAAAAAAATTATTTAAGCTTTTTTTTATCAATATTCTAATACTAACAAGTTCATAATCACATTCTTCTTTATCACACATACAACTCGGCACTAGGAGAAGTTAAAGAAAATAATAAAAAAATATTTGATTTAGGTACTCTAATAATTTTTTTTTATAAACTCTATTAGTTTATAATTATTTTGTCACTACTATTTCAATTTCAATTTCAATTAATATAGGAAATGATGGTATATCAGAGTCAACTAATTATAAATGCCAAAAAATCTCAATTAAATCTTAGAGGAGCTAAAACTTGAATTTGTATACTATCAAGATTTGGATATTTTGGAGTGTTTAAAGAATACAAAATATTGATACCTAACATTGTCGATTGATAATTGAGTCTCAATTACAAGATTTTAGTTGTTTCAAATGCATATATATTTTTTTACCATGGTATTCTATCATCCTTATCGGTTATCACCTCAAGCCTTCACCACCTTAATAATTTTGGATTTTTTTTTATTTTTTTGGCTCGCCTAATCCGCAACCCGCCTTGGGTTGGGTTCGAGATTTCTCAATCCGCCAAGATGGTGGGTCAGCCCGTCCCTCCCTGCTAAATGTTGAATTTGCGATGAGTTAACCCGCCCCGCTATGGATCGGTCTATTTGACAGCTCTAATCACTACTATTCCAATCGATATAAGAAATGATGACATATCAAAGTTAAATAATTACAAGAGCTAAAAAATCTTAATTGGATATCTATTTGGATGAGTACAAATTTAAATTTATATATTATCAAGTTTTGAATATTTTCGAGCATTGAAAGAATAAAAAATATCGGTACTCAACTTTGTCGGTCAATCTCAATTATAAGATTTTAGTTACTTCAAATGTTTATTTTTTAAATCATGGTACCTCATCTACCTTACTGATCATCGCCTCAAACTCTCAACGCCTTAGTAATTTTAGATATAATTTTTTAATTTTTGTGGCCCGCGGGTTGACCCGCCTAACCCGCAACCCACTTTTTGGTGGGTTGGGTTGGAGATTTCTCAACCCGCCGAGATGGCGGGTCGGCCCGCTCCTCTCCGCTAAATGTTGAGTTAACGACGGGTTGGCCCGCCCCGCCATGGGTCGACCCGTTTGACAGCTCTACATGCATCTCCTGTTGGAAAGCCCGGAAGAGGCGAGACAACGTGTATATCTGGGGTCATATGTGTAGCCATCTCCGCATCATATCCCATATTCGTCTAGTGAAGGAACAGCGGAAGAAGATGTGAGCGTTAGATTTCTTCGTTGAATGACATAGTGCACACTCCTTTCTCGGCTCATACGACATGCGGTCCGCCGCGTGCAATCTCCTAAGTGTCGCTAGCCAATAGGTGAAGCAGTGCTTAGACATAATGCCCCGATCGCCACATCACATCGCCTAAGGCACCGCGACACCTCGCAATACAAAAATTTATATGCCATGCTCGGTCACCGCTTCAGCAAGACAAAGGTCTGGCCGATCCGCCTAAAGGCTACCCTATTTCATGGTAATCAAGTCGCAACGCACTATGGGCCATCGCTAGCCTCCTATGGAAGTTTGTCACCCACCTAGAAGGCATGCCGTGGTGTGTCGAACGCCGCACCACGTACCTACCATTGACTGTACCGCTAAAGGTTGCATGCCCGCCCAGTGCCAAGTGCCCCATGGTACGCTGACGACCCATACCATAGGGCACCGCTAGCCTCCCAAGGAGGCTCGCCTGTCCATCCAGTACCAAGTGTACTGCGATGCATGGTGCCACTCCCCCTTACGATGCGTTGCATGTGCACCACAAAGTATTCTGCCTTGTCTGTTCAGTGGTGCACAATCTGTTGTGTGTGGTGCGCTGCCTGCTCGAGCCACACTTATGTCATGTGCACCGCCAAGGGTTCTGCCTGGCTTGTTTTGCAGCGCACATCTGCCATGCACAGTGCATTGTTTGCTCGAGTCGTAGTTGTGCTATATACACCGTCCAACTCACTGTCCGTCTGGTGTCAGTCTGCATCCCCATGGTACTTTGCCAGGCCACACCACGGGCCATTGTCCAAGTTGTTTGCGCGCTGCCTGTCAGCAGCCCCTTGGTGCTCCATCCAACGACACCACGACCCAGCGTAGGGGTTGTCTGCCTTTGAATACTAGCTGTCCGACAACACCTTGGCGTCATGCTCACCTCATGCTCGCTGTAGGATGGCATTACGGAGTTGTCCTAACTTCTTCATCAACGACGAGTCATAAGAGCACCCTTGCCATTGCCAAATGTCCATATGTTTGAGATATTGATGATGAATCCATCTCACCCAAAGGGAGTCCGCATTGCATTGTAAATTCCACAAGGCTCGGCAAAGTAAAGTCGAGTTCCATGCCTGCAAGTCTCGTAGACCATAGCCCTCTTCCTCCTTCGGAAGGCACAAAGTCGCCCATGACACCATGGGGTGCTTGGTTGACCATACAAACGAGCGACAAATGCTATAAACCTTATCCACCATGCCACTAGGAACCGAAAGAATGGAGAGCCAATAGCATTACACCCCTTGAAACACGGACCACACAAGCTCAAACCGCCCCGTGTAAGATAAAGTGTGCTTCGGCCATCCAACTATTTTACTTTGCACCGCATCAAGTAAGAGCTCATAACTAGAAATCTGAAGTTTCTCCGCCGCCAAGGGCACTCCAAGGTACCGAAAGGGGAATGTGCCTTCTTGGAAACCGGTGATACGGAGGAGGTCCACCTTGACTCGGTCATCCACCCCGGCCATGTATTAATGTATATGTTGTATTTCAATGGGTTCGCCCGAAGGCCCACCAAGTCATCAAAGTCCATCAAGCATTGTGAGATTGCTAAGAGAGACGTAGTATTCGCTCGAGTAAACAATAGTAGGTCATCCGCATATGCTAAGTGAGTGACCCCCACCTCTCCACACATGGGATGGTGGTGAAAATCGGGTCGTTGCGCAGTCACCCTCAAATTCCGAGAGAATACCTTAAGACATAGGCCAAATAACAAAGGAGGTAAATGGTAACATTGTCGAAGTCCTCGCTGCCCACTAAAGTGTCCATACATCGCCCCATTGATACTAATGATGTAAGAGACGGTAGAGACACATGCATATATCCATTGGTAGAATTGTTGAGAAAAACCAAAACCAGCAAGTGCCGACATAAGAAAATCCAAATTCACCGTATCAAACGCCTTCCGGAGATTCACCTTAAGCATGCACCGAGGAGATACCTGCTTCCTAGCATACTTCCAAAGGAGTTATTGAGTCAAATGTATGTTCTCACCAATCGAGCGACCTTTGACAAAGGCCTCTTGAGTCGGATCCAAAAAATCATCCATCACTTCCGAAGGTCATTCCGCTATGATCTTCGAGATGACCTTGTAAAAGACAATATAACAAGAGATGGGGCGATAGTGTTAGGACTTGTGCGCCCACTAGAGGGGAGGGGGTGAATAGCGATTCGACGTTTTTGATGGAATTCGCTCGCGTGCTTACTATAAAGGTTGGTGTACATAGCGGAAACAATAATGATAAAATAAATACACAACACAAGAAATATACGATATATAACGTAGTTTGAAATCATATGGTTCATACTCCATAGATTGATCTCAAACGAGCTCTAGCGATGTAAGCAACACCATTAATCAAAATACTCCTTCTCGACAACAAGTCAGAGGCGGAGAAACCTCGTACAAATGATTACACTAAGTAATACAATGGATACAAGCAAATATAAATATGAAATACAATACAAGTAAAGAAAAATACTTTACAATGAACTTTTGATTGCTTGATCTTTGATTGCCTTGGACTAGCCTTGAAGGACTAGAAAACACCAACTATTCCCCTTCAAATCGCCCAAGAGAACCTTGCCAAAAATCTTGCCTTCGTGCTCCTTTTAAACCTACAACTCGGGTTGGATTCCACCTAGCAGTCGACTGCCAACATCATCAGTTCGACTGCTAACACTGTTGTTGTGAGACAACGGTCCGATCCACATTGAAAAAAGTCCAACTGACTTCCTATCGGGCCGATCGTCGTCACCGTAGTCGATCGTCTTACCAATGGCTACTAGGAGCGCCTGCGTGCTCGCGTTAAGTCGAACTTCAACCATCGGGAATGATCACATCCACGGCGTTTTGACTTCCACCGGCACTGAGTGCTATATATAGAATGATCGCCATGCTATTTTGTCGTGATTAGCACAATAACCGTAGTTCCATCAGTCGAATCGGTCATAATGTCAGTCGACTGATAACCTTAACCATGAGGTTTAACCCCAAGTATGGTGCCCCCATACTTACTAGACCACCTTTAGCCTAGACCTAAGCCTTCTAGTCACCTCTATCAGTCTCACGCCTATCAGATCCCTCCAAGTCATCCATACATTAGCCTTCAGGTGCTTCCATCAGTTATTGTCATGCTAATGGTGTCTACACCGCCAAGACACATTGGACTTACGCTACCAAGACCACGCTTGGATTTTACGCCACCAACCATTGGACTTATGCTGCCAAGACTCCACCCTTGGACTTTACGTCGCTAATATCAACCCTTGAACTTTGTAAATGTCAAGTACCCATGACTTGGACTTTCACCGTCAAGACTACACCCTTAGACTTACGTGACCAAGACTACACCCTTGGACTTTCCATGTCAATCCAATGTTGGACTTTCCAAATGCCAAGACTCAAGGTTGGACTTTCCCTTGCCAAGACCCATGCTTGGACTTTCCTTGTCAATCCATGTTGGACTTTCCATGACAAGTACACAAGACTTGGACTTTCCCAAATGCCAAGTGTCCCACTTGGACTTTCTTCATCACATGGTCAACCCTAGTCAACCATCAAAATACCTCTCGAGTCAAACTCGAGTCCGGTCAATCATGATCCGGGTCGATTGCACCAACAATCTCCCCAAAACATTGTCAAACATCAAAATACTATTCGAGTCCAACTCGAGTCTGGTCAATCGTGACCTGGGTCGATTGCACCAACATATAGTTGTTGATCGTCGGGGCATGATCAACTTTTAGAACTAATGCTATAAGAGTGTGATTCCACTGCTTGAGAAGCTGCCCCGTATGAAAAATTCCTGCACAGCTGCAATAACATCATCTCTCACCGTATCCCATTCTGAGATGAAGAATTTGGAGCTATACCCATTCGACCCCAACGCTTTGTCCGCTCCAATGTCAAATAGGGTAGCCTACACCTCATCAGCAGTGATGGGAGCTTCCAACGCTGCTGCCTATGCCAAAGTAAGGCGTTGTTCGGGAAGAGCAGCGTTGTCCAGTGGCTTGCAACCCGCAGCAATGCCCAAAAGACTATGAAAATGGGCGACAAATACGTCTGCAACCTCATCCATACTACTCGTCAGCTCCCTGGTTGGTTTGGCGATGCTAAGTATGACATTCCTCTTATTGTTTCCCTTCACCAAATCATGGAAGAACCACGTTCATCTATCACTGCCATGGAGGTACGCCTCATGTGCCCGCTGCTGGTAGAAGAACCTCTTCGCATCAGCGAGCAAAGTGACACGTCGTCACAAGTCTGCATATGCATCAACCCCTCCATCTCCTATGGCACACCAGTCGGCCCCCATGGCACACTGCCTGGGCAAGCTATGCCTGTGCCATGAGTGTCGTCAATGGTTCTACCTAGTCTGTCATGAGACACAGAATCTATCATGTGTGGTGCGTTGTCTGCTTGAGCCACGTTTGTGTCATGTGCACCACCAAGTGTTTTGCCTGACCCATCCTGTGGCGCACATTCTGCCATGCCAGGTGCAATGTTCGCTCGAGCCATGCCTATTCCATGGGCACCGCCAAGTATTCTGCTTGGTCCATTCTGCAGTGCACGTTCTGCCATGCCTGGTGCATTATTCGCTTGAGCCACGCCTGTGTCATGAGCATCGCTAAGGGCACTGCCTACCCTGCCCTGCGACACACATTCTGTCATGTGCGATGCACTGTCTGCTCGAGCCATGTCTGTGCCATGATCACCACCAAGTGTTCTGTCTATTCCATCCTGCGGTGCACATCTATCATGCTTGGTTCGGTGCCTGCTCGAGCCTCGCCTGTGCCATGTGGACCGCCCAACCCACTTCCATCGCTAAGCAACGTGCATTGCTCATCCTCCAACAACTCCTTCGCTCGTTGTGCCCGCTCAGAGTTGTGACTAAAATGCTCCCGATCAAGGGCCCTCAGCCACTCCTTAAGCCTTGTGAGCTTAGCTTTAAGTCTAAATTGAGCAAATCCCCCAACCAACTCCCTCCACGATTCCGCCACCAAGTCATGAAAATTTGTATGAAGAGTCAACATGTTGTAGAATTTGAACGATCGCTTGGGGTCTATTCTCTTATGCCAAAGTCGAAACAATACAACATGAGTAATTCGAGAGGCATCCTGGGGGTGTGAACTCCGCAATGCTATCATAATTATCAATTAACCAATAAGTGTTAACCAAAGCACGATCAAGTTTGGAAGATGTGATACCGTTGGTCCAAGTCAAGCGACATCCAATTGAACGGAGGTCCTCCAACCCGCACACTTGTACACATGCTCTGAAATCCCTAGTTTCATAATTAGTCACCAGTAGTCCGCCTTCTTTATCTTCAATAGATAAAATGGAGTTGAAGTCACCCAAGAGGATCCAAGGCTCAATAATGCTCTCACCAAGCCACAAGAAAGAGTCCCATAGCGATCACCGCCTAACAATAGAGTGAAGTCCATATACGAATGTAGCAAAGAAAGTCCTTTTGGTGATGATGCAATAGAGCCAACAATGAATGTATTGCTCCACCACCTCAAGGACATCCAAAGTGATCTGTAGCTTGTCCCATAAAATCAAGATGCAATCACAACTAGAATATCCAAAGTTATGTACAAAGTCCATACTGTTGAAACACCAACGAAGAATGGGAGGAAGTTGCTCCGTCGTGAGCTTTGTTTCAAGGAGTGTCATTACTTGTATATTCTTGATTGTGAGGAGGTGTTGCACCCCCTCCCCCCATGTTTAAGGGGTTTGTGAAAGCCCCTTATATTCTAGCTCGCTATCTGCATGGGCGACGCACATGGGTTGCTCGCGCCCATCTCCGCTCCACCGATTGCCCAACATCCCCACCCCCGCTGTTAGGGGTAGGAGGGGCCACCTTGTTGCTGCTCGCGCCGTCATCCGTCATCCTCGTATCCATAGAGCCCAAAGTCTCGCTTTGGATAGCAATATCTGTGCTACCGAATGCACTTTGTTGCTCAACATGAGCACTACCGACCCCCCCACCCCGCAGGGGGTTATCAGCCGACACCATGCCCTGTCCGCTTGGCTAAATCTGTGTGTCATCACCAGGTGTCACACCTTGTTGCACAGGTGCTACACCATCCTGGGGTTGCCCTGTTGCCCGTGCTACATACTTGCACATCTCTTGTCGATGGCCTAGCCTTTGACATATCCTGTAGTAAGTCGGAAATACCTCATATACAATTGCAAGGTCAATATGCACCCCCGTCGGCAAGTCCACCGGAACCTGAATGATCCCATCCTTCATCATGTCCACCTCCCACAAGTAACCGAGCATAAGCAATGTGCCCTTGTGTTCGAGTGAGCTTATCCATGTATAGCGGTCTTTCGAGCTTCGAGCCAATCCGACTAAAAACCTTTGTCATCCAATAATCGAGCGAAAGACTATGAATTTGCACCCACACTAGGGCAAAATGCCCATCCTCTTCGAACAAGAAGTAAGGTGACATCCTCTTGAGAAAGACCGGGATGTCATAAACAAAATGTGAGCCTTCAAACAAGATGGAGTCGCGATCCTCCGTCATGCCAAACTTGAAGATGACCCATCCACTCTTATGCAAGTGAAATGCACATGCTACCTTCTAATTATTGATAGCCGCCTCCACCCCTTTGCACTCCGGATGCCGCCTCATGAAACACCCCGCAAGGTAAAACCCCATGGCATACTCAATGGTGTCAATGTCATCAAGATCAATCTTCATAGCTTTGCCCATTGCCTCATGTTGTTATAGGGGTATTACCAAGGTGGCATGCCGGTTATCACGAAAAAGATTGACTCATTCTTTGACCGGCTCCCCCACAACATCACTGTCCACCGGCTGACCAACAGAACCCATCTGTACAGGCCCATCACCCACTGCCTTTTCCACCTCATCCACCACCCCCGCTTCTTTTTCCAAATCCGTGTGTGCCATGTCAGCATTTTGCCACCTCATCAGCCTCCACGTCAACACTTCCCACTGCCTTTGACATGTCCACCACCAATGCCACATCAGCTGCCATAACAAGCTCAACGCCACTTGTAATCCCAGTTCGCTCGCCATCTTTGGTGACTTGCTCAGATTGGCCACCCTCCCCATTGTTAGCCTTATGTTTTCTACACTTTGTCATTTAATGAAAAACGCCAAGTGTGGTAACGTGATCTCCACAAAAGGAAGTGTAGCCATCAAGTGAGGAAGATATTAAAACCGCAATTAATTCTGTAGCACACCTTCTTTTTCCATTATAATTTGAAAAGCTCCCGCCCAAACTACCTTGTGCCATGATGGTGATCCTTGGTCGGAAAAGAGGTCTAGACCTTTGCAGGAATCCAGAAGAAACACTGGGAAAACTCCCTAGGTTGCCGCCTACCCTCTTGTCCTATAGTGGAAACGTCTCCCACCTCCAGCCAACACAAGAGCAACCTCCAGGCCACCAAAAAACACAGCGACCCAGCCGAAAAAACCATGCAGAAGTCTCTATAGCTGCCTGTGTTGACCCCAACCCTCACCGCACGCGCTCGCACCTTGCACAACTCTCCACGAGCACTGCACCATGCCCTGCACATTGCACCACCAGACCCCGCACCACCCTGCATCACCGCCACCCAAGTGCCCAACGCTCGCACCAACCTGCCCGGTGCACACACCTAGCCCCCGCACAACCTGCACGCAGGGCCGAACAAGAGAAAAGCCTAGCTTAAAGCACAACTTCGTCGAAAACGACTCCTAGTGCACCCAACAGCAAAAAGAACACTGCTAGCTCTAGAGAAAGATCGCTGGAGCAACCCAAAGCCCTCAAAATCGCCTCCTAACTAACCGCCAACCACTCTCCCTCTAGGTCAATCCTAGAGAGAAGGGAGAGCTTCTCTCTCTAAGTTGAAGGGGAGGAAGTGACTACTGAGAGCTCTTTGACACTGAGAGCTCTTTCATTTTTTTTTGATGAAAAGGTAAATATATATCATCAAAGAAAAGATACCACACATTCGTACACCTAGGTCCTAGCTCCGGTCATGTCTGACGAAGTGTCAAATCTGAGCAAGAAGACATAGTAGGGTACGACACTAACATGCACCCAAAAAAAAAACCCCAATCTAACATATCCCTTAATCTGGTCATGCTCTCATCCCTCACAAGAGTCAGGGATCATGTGATGACCAATGTTCATCCTCACTAGCTGGGTGCGCCAGTCTATCCTCCGCATATGTGCCATCGATCACCTGTACCAACATATCCAGATGTACTATGGCTGGTGTGGGCATTGACATCGTCTCTCTATCCTCCATCTGTATCTCTCCTCCAAAAGCCACTTTAAGCAAGTGATCAACTATCAATGGATTTGGTGTGTCTTTACGGCATCCGTTACAACGGACTAGATAGGCCATTCAGGTGAGCCTATTCACCTGCTCTAGGTTTTTTGGCAAAGCCTCAACCATCAATGGATCTGGTACGTCTTTACCACAACTGTTATCTGTGGACTGTTGGATCGAGAAGCGTCGCTAGAGGGGGGGTGAATAGCAAGCGTAAATTTTTTCGTTCGTTCGTTCGATACACGAGTAAGCACAACGGAAAATAAAGAGACACGTTTATTTTTACTTAGTTCACAACCCAACGATTGCTACTCCAAGGCCCTAACGATCCTAGACCGCATACGGAGGGCAAAACACTATAATGTCTCCTCCTCGTTGGAGGAAGGAGACACCGATCACAAAATCGAAAGTACGAGGATGAGGCAATAAGCCTACCTCACCTCGTTACGAATAAAAATAAAGAATACAATATCAGAATATATTACTTGATACTGCTGCCGACGAAGAAGATCGGAACTTATCGTCGCGTCGGCGTTATAACGGTGTTGAAGTTTTGGCATTGTAAGAGCACTTGAGAATAGACTTGATGATGTATGGAGTTGGAATCCTCCCCTCCTTTTATAGATTTTGGCCTCTAAATATGTCTTCTCTTTTTCGAAACAGATCACAAAGTTGTACAAATTTTATCGCGAAGTGACCGCGTCAAACATTATCCGTTTTGACCTAGCGCAATGGCTGATTCGTCATCATCAGTCGACTAATGCCTCCCATCAGTTGACTGATGAGCATCAGTCGACTGCCCAATGTCCAGCAGTTGACTGCCAGCCTGGCCACTCTCCTGCAGTAAAAGGTTAGCTTGGAAAATAATAAATGCGACGGTTTCTAATCGTCCGATCTCGACCTAGACCTTCCACAGGAAGTCTTAGTCGGATCGTCACCTACGGTCGTCCCCGTACAGAGGATACGACCTTACCATCTCTCACTCACACGAGCTTACCTCGATAGTTACTGTGTCGCTTTTGCTTCCGGCCTTCCACTCGATTCCTTCGGCTCTCTCCGAAGTCACTCAAGTGTCGCCCGACCACCACGGGTTCCTCCGGGTGCCACTAGCCTTCAGCTCCGACTTTAGTACTTTTCTGCACACTCGATTTAGCTCATGAGATAACGATGTAAACTTAACTTTGTGTCTTTGTCATAATCAAAATACAGGTTCGATTATCTAGTGCCCCTGCACCAATATGGACTAGATAGGTCATCCTAGTGGACCTATTTACCATCTCCTCTATGTCCTCTCATCAACTGGATCAATGGTCACTCATCAATTTTTTTTTGGCAAAAAGGGGTTTTAGGGTTACCGACGGAACCCTAACCCCAATCGTATCTACATTTTTTTATTTTAAAGCATAAAAAAGGGGTTTTAGGGTTTCCGACGGAACCCTAACCCCAATCGTATCTACATTTTTTTATATTTTAAAGCATAAAAAAGGGGTTTTAGGGTTTCCGACGGAACCCTAACCCCAACCCCAACAACTTTTTTTTTAAACAAAAAAGGGGGTTTAGGGTTTCCGGTGGAACCCCTAACCCCAACCCTAACTTCTTTTTTTCTGACAAAAAAGGGGGTTTAGGGTTTCCGACGGAGCCCTAACCCCAACACTAATTGCTTTTTTTCCCCAAGGCACAAAAGGGGGTTTAGGATTTTGGACGAAACCCTAATCCCAACCCTAACTACTTTTTTTTTCAAAAGGCACAAAAAGGGGTTTAGGGTTTCCGGCGGAACCCTAATCCCAACCAACAACATATTTTTTTCCCAAAAGGCACAAAAAGGGGGTTTAGGGTTTCCGACGGAACCCTAACCCTCGGCTGGAGGTAGCTCTGCCAAACTGTCCTAGCCCATGCCTTCCTTGGCTTGCTTTCCCTAAAATGATCATAGGTCGCCCTAACCCCTCCTTTGCTTCGATTAAACCACATAGTAAGTGTCCATGTTGTAACTATTGGGCCATCTGCATGTACAAGGATACGATCCCAGATATGTAAAAGCACTTTGATCAATGGGGAATCTGCATGCCTAGCTTGCCACTCCCATATCCCCTCATGCTACATATATGTATGGTGAACCCACCTAAGCCACAGGGTGTTTTGCTTGTCCTGTATGCGCCATAGGACCTTTGCTAATAAAGCAAGGTTCCATGCTTTCATATCCCTCAAGCCAATACCACCCTCTTCCTTCGGCCTACACACCTCCAACCATGCTATAGGGGGGTTTCATGATGTCCACATAAAATCCCTGCACATACTATAAATGTGATCGATCACTCTGATTGGGAGGGGTAGGATAGACATCCAATAACACTCTACTCCCTGCAATACTGATACAATAAGTTGTTCTTTCCCCACATATGAGATGGTATGCCTCAGCCAGGAGTTTATCCTTGTGGCTATGGAATCCAACAACATGCTATATTCTGAGACTTTGAGTTTCTGTGAGGCCAGCGGGATTCCTAATTAGTATCTGAATGACATGTCCCCCTCACAAAACCCTATGATAGTGAGAAGTCTCTCCTTTATCCTGGAATCAATCCCTACCATGTATATACTGGATTTGCTGAGGTTAGCTGTGAGTCCTGCCATCTGAGAGAATTGTGATAAACAAGTAACCAATCCAATAACTGAAGATACATCACCTCGGGATAACAATAGTAAGTCGTCAACATACAACTAAGTGCGCAATCCCCAGGTGCTCACATTTATAATTGAAATGAAAATTGGATCGTGTAGTGGTCCTGACTAATAATCTAGACAGGGACTCTATAGAAATGCCAAACAAGTAGGGAGAAAGGGGGTCGCCCTGTCGTAACCCTCGTCTTCCCCTAAAGTGCCCATACATGCTCCCATTTATCACTACAGAGAATGAGGATGTAGTTATGCATTCTCTGATCCATGCGATGTATAGTGGTGGAAAATGCAAAGTGCAGAGCACATCCTGTAAAAAACCCCAATGTACTGAGTTAAAGGCTTTCTGCAAATCCACTTTAAGTAAGCATCTAAGGGATATCCTCTTCCTGGAGTAGCTGCAAATAAGCTCCTAGGTCAACTGAATACTGTCTGTGATAGTGCGGCCCCGTACAAATGCAAGGTGAAGTATGTGATTAGTTACATCTGTCAACCATGTAGCCAGAAGCTTGGAGATAACTTTGTAGAAGACTGTGCAGCAGAAAATAGGTCTGTAGTCCTAGACTTTAGTGACTTTTTTAGTTTTCGGAATTAAGGCAATAAGCATGTGATTCCAAACTTTGAGCAGTTGCCCATTCCTAAAAAATTCCAAGACTACAAAGATAAAATCCTGTCCAATTGTATCTCATGCTTCCTTATAAAACCTAGAGTTGTATCCGGCCAGGCCTGGGGCTTTAAGGTCACCAATATCAAATAATGCTTGCTTGATTTTATCTGTTGTGGGGATGCGGGTAAGTTGCACTTGTTCAACTGTAAGGACTCTCCCATGATGCATACACTCCTCCTGGAATGGACTGCACTCATGTTGAACCCCCAAGTGTGCTTGAAAGTAATCAGTGAATTCCTTTGCCATTTGATCTGTCATGGTTGTAAGTTCTCCATCACTCTTTTCAACCGCCACAATCTCTCTTCTTTTATTGTTCCTCTTGACCAGTGAGTTAAAAAAAGGAATATTATGATCAACCTCTTTGAAATACTTGTGCTTGACTTTTTGGAGATAGAAAAGGTATTTTGCTTTGGCCAATCGGCCAGCTTCCTTCTTAGCTTCTTTATATTGTTCCTCCATTGTGCCATGTAATAGACTCCTTTGTTGCATTTCCTCTAGTCGATTTTGTGTCATTCTAGACCGAGTTTGCACATGCCCAAAGCTATGTTCATTTAGTTGTCTCAATCCCCTTTTGAGCATATAAAGCCTTTGCTTACGCTTGTATTGAGATGTCCCAATAGAACTATGGCTGGTTGCTTGAATCCACAGTTGTTGAACCAAATTTTTGAATTTAGGGTGAGTGGTCCACATGTTGAAGAATTTGAATGACCTATTTTTGTGTCCTCGTTTGTCTAGTAGGGAGACATAGCATGTAGCATGATCAGAGTGTACTCCTAGAGGCCTGAATTATGCAAAGCTACTACTTTCCTGTTCCAACCATAACCTGTTAACCATTGCTTGGTCTAGCTTGCTCACCACTTTGCCGTTTGTCTAAGTGTAATAACACTCCACTGAACGAAGATCCTCCATTCTAGCCATTGCAACAAACTGTTGGAAATCAGCTATAGCATAGGAGGTAACATCTAGTCCACCTTTTTTTATCTCTAGCTGTCAATGGTGAGTTGAAATCCCCAATGGTGAGTCAAGGCAATTGCATTGAGTTTGCTATTTATTGTAGACCACTCCATCATGCTCTCCTAGAAAGAATGGTGAGTTGACCATATATG
Organism: Wurfbainia villosa; assembly: GCA_025175895.1. Taxonomy (NCBI): domain Eukaryota; kingdom Viridiplantae; phylum Streptophyta; class Magnoliopsida; order Zingiberales; family Zingiberaceae; genus Wurfbainia; species Wurfbainia villosa. The sequence goes on along the minus strand of JAKLTH010000304.1, from coordinate 1,186,624 downwards.
AAGGTAACAACGTACTGTTGCTTGGTCTCTTTGCACATAATAATTGTATGTTTGAATTGATCCTCCCATTGTTGGATTGTGCAATTGACAAGTTGGGAATTCCATATTAACAACATATGACTTCTACCCATACCTCCCACATGTTGATAGCTTTCCAAATATTGTAGAGTTGTTGTTTTCAGGGCTTGGTATCGTTGTGTTGTTAGCTTATCTTCCAATATACAAAACACACTAAGTGTTTGCGAGCAGAGAAGGTGCAGTACCTCCCTCTACTTGAGGCATTTATTGAGACCTCTTATGTTCCATATCCCAATCTTCATGTCGGTTTGGCTAGCACAAGCCGACCCTTCATTTTCTTTGGTTTCTACAAATTTTTAGCTTGAATGAGAGCTCCCTACACTCTTGCAGTGTCCTCCTCTATGTAGTTGGCCTTTAGCCAATCCATTGTTGGCAGTCTAATAATGATGGGAGGGAAGTAGTCAACTTCACCCACTTTCTGCACATCCACTGAATTGTGAACCTGAGTGGTATCATCAGTTCTGATCTCCCCTTCTTCTAGAATGTCTAAACTCTAAGCAATTCCTTTAGCTTCCTTTCTTTTCTGTGCCCTTGATCTGGTTTGAATTTTTCATGGGCTACTCTCCTGTGTTTTGTCAAATTCATGTAGGGATTGCTGCTAGTTACCTAGGACTGCAACTGAAATTGACGTTTCGAGTTGAATGGATTCAGTTTTACCTGTCTCAAAGATTAGCTCCCCAGCTCCATGGTCTAATCTTCCTTGGACCTCTGCTGTGATATGGACCTTTACTGTGCTCAATGTGTCTGCTGAATCTAGACATCTGCTACCTGCATGTTCAACCTCCTATGATCTGATTGCCAAGGCTGAACCTGGAGTATCTGTTCTGAAATCCCTGATTCTTGGCCTGTGGTTCTGAGTCAGCTGGTATTTCATCTTGCACTACAGTATGGTTAATTTTGCAAGAAATATTAGCCCGATTTTGTGCCCTTGAGTAATCTGTATTTGGTACCATCAAGCTATCAAAATTCTGCAAGTGCCGATTATCTGATACTGTCATTTGCCGATTAGGTATATGTCCTGTGTCATAGTCTTGTATTTCCAAATCATTTGACTCCTTGTACTGGTGCTATTTCATTGGCCTGACTGAAATTCCTTGATCCCTGTCAGCAGCCTAATCCTCCATGTGTCTAGCGTTGATTTCAGTGTAAGTTCTTTTTATCAAAATTTCATACTGACACGGTTTTGTGCCAGTCTTGCTGCTCCCATTCAGGTTTTTCCTAACTTGATTTGGTATACCTACCTTGATAATTTGTGTGCTAGCCTTAGTTAACTGGTCTGAATTTCTTGAAACCAAATTCTGCCCCTCTTCCACTTCGACTGAAACTCGATTACCTTTCAGCCTGTGTTCAGTATCAGAAACCATACTAATGTCGCCGCTACTGGGCCATGTCTCCCACAAATTTAGTTGTAAAGCCTTCCCAGATCCTAATACAACCCTTTGTTGCTTGTTAGATAAAACTCCTGCTTGCAGCAACCCATTAACTTCAGTCTGTTTTCCTTTGTGCATCTGATTTTCGTTGCCTCTCTTCCTCTATAATGCTTTTCCCCCATAGTTTGATCATTCTATTATAGTTATGGATTTATCAGATGACACAAACAGTTGTTGCTCAGATTGGCATGACAGTATGCCACTTTAGAGTACTTTCTCTTTACCAGTGTTGTGTGCCTTATGAACTAGTTGCGTGGTCTGTTTGCTTTGTGGAGACATAGTATGTGCCCTGTTTGTTTGCCTCTCTTTCCCTCCTTTGTTTTCTGAACTTGCTCCAGGGAAATGATCCTGATAATGATCTGTCTGTCTACACTTAGCACACAATTTCAAGGTAGTCTCATATCTTAGCTTCAATTCTATATCTTATCCATTCGGCAATGTGATCTCCATGCTATGGGGAGGAGCCTGAGTAATATCCACTTCTACTAAAGTCCTTACAAAATTGAGCCGCTCTCGAGCCCTAATGACCTGGTCAGTGAATAAAGAAGTACCCACTTGAGAGGCAATTTTACTTAGACCAGTCTTAGTCCAACAATCAACAGGTTGACCATGAATTTGCATCCATAAAGGTAAATGATTCTGAAACCTTGACTGAAAGGTGAAACAAGGAGACATTATCTTAATGTAAAATGGGCAGCCATAGGCAATATATGGACCACCTTTAAGTACCCTATCACTTAGCTCTTTTTAAGTGAATTTAAACACCAGCCAGTGCATGTTATGAGTGAGCATTGTAAGTGGTGCATTCCATCTTTGAGTGAGTTCTTTCACAACCTTCCAACCAGGGAACCTGCCTAAGGATCTACCCACCAAACAAAAGCCAATCACCTCCTCGATTGATTCCTGATCTCAATCAATTAAGGTGAGTTTGCCCATAGGCTTGTTGAATGATTGAAGGGATGTGTCTACTGAGTATTCCCGATTTGTCCTGAATAGATCCACCCATGTTCCCAGGAGCAGTATCCATCTTCAATTGTGTCGATGACCCTTGCTCTCGTATCAGTTCTTCCCTTATAGGGTGCAAAGGTGGGAAGTACTGTGGGAGTGTTTTCCGAGCAAGTTTTGGCACACCAACGTCCTCTTGTTGTTGATGCAGTAATGTGGCCTTGTCTTGCCCATCTCTCAGGTCTAGTATGCACCAACCATGCTTGCCCGACTGGTGAGGCACCATTGCCCTCGATTAGGTGAATCCTGTACATGAGTCGATACCCAGTAACTCGCTAAATTTGAATTCAAAATCGTTAACTCACCTCCTTTCGTGTCGTTAGCAAGACTAAGCTCCCCACTTGTCTTTAACTGAGTGGTCCAGATCAGATAAGTTGTGCCAGATCACCCCTAGTACCACACTCGTCGTCTTCTTCTGGAACCTTGAAACAAATCTGAGCCTATCGACCGTTGCACTATCTACGACGATTACCGACCGGGAAGGGTCCCTTCAATACCGACTCTTTAGCTCACGTTCCACTTGTCCCCTCCGCCTAGCTACTATCAAGGTTTCCGAGGATCCATTCACTGCCAAGAGTATTGTGAACTATATCTGAGCAGTTAATTGGTCTTGGCTCCGACAGGCCAGCCCAAATGTAGTCATTCAGTAGTGGACTATTCTTCTAGCGTCACCGCGCTTCCAACTGACCCATTGTAACCTGTCCCCTGTGCGTCTGTTGGTCGCGAGTGAGATCCTCTGTTGGAACAGTGTTTACAGAGCTGATTTGTTAAATCGAAACCGTAACTCTACAGGGCTTGCTGCGAGCTCTCCTTTCAACCAAGGATAGTCTACTCCAAGGTCTACCTTCCCACCACCCGCCGCCTCAATCCATGCTTCCACCTGGCCGCACCATTGAAACCCTTAAAATCCAAGTGCCGACAGTTTCACCCCAATGATGCTCTTCCTGATCAGCCCCAATCTTCCTCCCAGTTGTTGGTCCTGATGGCCTCATTGAGTTTTCCTCCTGATTCTCGTTCCAATGCTATCCCCTCTGCCGGATGTACCATTTATTTCCACCGACGAATTGGTCTCGCACTGTAGCTTCCTTTGACCTACAACGGTCGTTCGATCATGTCGTTGAATCACCACCACTGCTTCCTCTCGCCCGATCTGAGGACACAACCTCCCTTGTCGCCCCCTCTAGAGAGAAGGGAGAGCACCGCTTTCTAAATAGGTTTCACCGTGACCGATGACTGATTGAGAGCTCTTTCACAAAAAAAATAGAACCGACATATTAGCGGCCCCCTCCGACTGCCCCTACCGGTGGAGGAGGTAAATTAGGACCCAGATTGTAAGTACAAAGGAGGAGGTCGATCGATAGCCCAGAGTCATGACCTCTATGAGAATTGACCCCTGCTCACTTAAGATTTACCCCTTTGCACTTACCAACTGGGATAGCCCTAGGGGCTACTGAGACCTCTTTCATAAAAATATGGAACCGCCACATTAGCGGCCCCCTCCAGCTGCCTCTATCGGTGGAAGAGGTAAATCAGGAACCATGTGACAAGTGCAAAGGAGGGGATCGGTCGATAGCCTAGAGTTATGACCTCCCTAGAAATTGACCCCTACCCACTTAAGAGTTACCCTTTTGCACTTACCAACTGGGTTAGCCCTAGGGGTTTACTGAGAGCTCTTTCACAAAAATGTGGAACCGCCACATTAGTGGCCCCCTCCGACTGCCCCTACCAATGGAAGAGGTAAATCATGACCCAGGTGGCAAATGCAAAGGAGGGGGTCCGTCGATGCAAAGGAGGGGATCGGGCTAGACATTGCCACCATTGCCAATCGATTCTGCTCTTCCCGATTCTCAGCTCGACCATTCTGATTAGACCGATTAGGCGCCCTTCCTTGCTGCCTTGACCGCGCTCTATACTGCCCCCTTGGCCCTCCTCGTCTATTGGGCGATTGTGAACGATGTCTTGCAGGCCACCAACCATTCGCACCCCCCCCCATCAGCCCCTCCCCCAGCCTGTCCCTGCGCCCCTGCATTTTCAATCACATTCTGACAAAGATCAGTCTAATGCCCAATCCTACGACATTTCTCACAAAATTCTGACAATGCCTCATAAACGATGTGAAGATCCACTTGCGCTCCAGTCGGCAAGGTAATTGGAACCTCCATTATCCGCTTTCCAAACACCGGAACCTCCACCATCATACGCGCATACACAAGCCACTCCCGCGTACGTGTCAACTTATTCGTGTACAACGGTTTGCCTATCTCCGAGCCCACCATACTCAACACCTTCTGCGACCAACAATCTGGCGGAAGACCAAGAATCTGAACCCACGCCGGAACATGCCACCCATCTTCATCGAACAAGAAGCACCTCGGCATAATCTTCAAGAAAACCAGAATTTCGAATGCAAAGTAAGGCCCCCCTGTAGAACGCTATCCCGATCCTCTTGCGTTTCAAATCTATAGACCACCCATCCGCTTTTGCGCATGAAGAATTATATACAACCTTCCATTGCTCCGCCACCACAACAACCCCCTTGCACCTCGGATGCAGCCCCATGAAGCAGCCCACTAAACAGAATCCCAGGGTGTCCTCAATGTTGTCCAGATCATCATAAGCAAATGCAAGCCTCTCCCCCTTCGCTTCGTATTGATCGAGCTGCATCGCTTGCCTCACTTTCCGATTATCCTTGAACAAACCTGCCCACGAAGTTGGTCCCCAAACTCCAGTCTCTGCCTCACCCTCACCCTCTTCCTTTCCCGGCTGCACACCCTCCTCCTGCTGCTCCACCACCGGAGGAACCTGCTCCTCCGGCGAGGTTTCATCCCCACCAACCCTTTCCTCCACGCCAGCAGTTGCACCATCAGTCCCCTCCTCCACGCCAGCACACGAGCTGCACCATCAGTCCCACGACAAAGGTGAGGCCTTCACACGAGCTGCACCATCAACCCCAACCCTCACCTCCACGCCAGCAGCTGCACCATCAGTCCCCTCCTCCAAACTCTTCATGTCATTCTGTTCGTCCACCTCCTCAGCCATTGGTTGGTCCATCTGTCCAGCACCCCTTGACACTTGTCCATCCACATACTCCACCTCATCTTGGCTTGCCACGTCCCTAGAACTTTTTTGACCTGAATGACTCTTCTCCTTTCCCTTTTCCTTGCCATCACCGAATGTGGAAACAGCTTAGCCTTGAAAAATTAACTGTCACCCAAGTCACCCAATGAGAGGGCAGCCTTCATTGAATTTGAAACACTCCTAAGACAGCCAGTTGCCGCCCAAGCCCTCTTGGCCACGTGTCCTCCAGCCACTAGGGTGAAGTACCAGCCCCTTGGTCGGAGAAGACGCCAGTCCACCCATCGGAACCCCCCTCCCTCCCCTCGCTGAAAAAACTCCTGCTCCACCAATAACCTCCAAAACTGTCTGACCGAGAAAGCCAAGTCAAGAAAGCACCCTTACCTCCCTTTTGCACCAAGAAAACCACCACCAGCAGGCCCCCTTCTCCGACCAAGACCCCAATCCAACCCTCCCAAGCCTCCTCCTTCCTCCAAGGTGGAAAAAGAAGCCTTCCAACTGGCCAAGATCCTATCTGCAGCCCTTTCCAACCACTGAGATCACTAAGTTTCTAGAGAGAAGTTGGAACTTCTCTCTCTAACCTCACTGAAAGCTCTTTCACAATTCTATGGGTGGTAGTGTATGATCGTTCTTAGTTGGTGGAGTGACTTGTCTGATTAACATCCAATGTTTCATGATGTGTAGAACTCTCTTACTGTTGTGGAGCCGATATTGAAGGGTGCTTGATGTGAGTGTTATCACATTTTGCATCGATGATTTGTTAGAACTATTTATTATTATTAAATGTCTAATTAACTATAATCTATTTGGACTTTTACTCTTATTAATTTTTTATTGACTTCCAACTGTCAAGTGTTCAATTATCTAAAACTCATTTAGATTTTATTCTTGTTAGTTTCATATTGAAATTTCAACTGTCATGTGTTCAGTCAATTATGATCCATTTAGACTTCTATATTATTAATTATTCAATTAATTTTGATATACTTAATATCTCACTCTCAGTTATCAAATATATTAATTAAATATCAAAAATTAATTCGATCATGATCAAAGATTGATTGTATCAATATTATATTCATTTGATTCTGATTTATTTGTTTGGCTTAATGAGTTTATTTATTTATTTACCTATTTTAGCTGGACTGCCTAAACGGATTCATTTACCTAATTTAACTTGAAAAGTTGACTTGACCAGTTCATTTGACCATCTTCACGTCGTGCTTAACCCACTCATAATTAGATCATCTTCATGCGCCTTAACTGGCGAACCGAGTTAAGCTAGATTTGACATAGCTAACACTATCAGGCACGGAGCTTGACAAATTCCAAATTGGGCATAATCAAGTCAAATTAGGGGTGGCCCAACTCTATCGAACAAGTATAGATTTTTTTTTTGTTTTTTTTAATCTTTTCGAGATGGTCTGTTGACTAGAACAACACTAATATTGTTAGAATAGACAAAGATCGATTTTCAATGTAAAATCTAAAATTTTGATTCAGATTCAAAAATCTTCTATTGTTTCTGATTAACGGATCAAAAGATATAATTTTTATAATTTATTTTCTTTCATTATCATCGAAGAATTGACGATTAAGAATACTGAATGAACGTAATTATCTTTTACTAAAAATTATAAAAAAAAAAATTTAACAATAAGATCGACGAAAATAGAACCAATAAAGAAATTGCTTACGTTTGGTGGATCGAACCAATGGAAACCCAAATGTGGCACTGAGTCTGACAATTAACTGGATGACACTCACATCTTAATTTTAATTTTATTTATTTATTTTGATTAAGCGTCCGATTAAACATTCCGACTTTAAATCCACATGCTATCATGGTGATAAATTTGACGGCACTCGATACGGAGATGGAACCAGCCGAGCTTAATATAGTTTTAATTTATTCAAATATACTTGTTTATCTTATTGAAAATAAATCGATTTTATCCTTCTCACTTTAATTCCATCCTTATCCTCGCCGACCATTAAAATGAAAACAATATGGAAAAATAAAATAAAAATAAAATAAAATAAAATATATCTCAGCACCATATACCTTAACCGACACCAACTGTACTAATCAGCCTCAAGGCCTCGGCCTTTTACCTTTCGCCCACTCTCATTGGTGGAAGTTGGTCTCCGAAACCGTCTCGCGACGACATCTTAACCCTCGATTCGGTGGGCTCAAGCGCCCCCTCCCCTTCCTTCACCGCCTCACGGTCTACGCTTGCGGTCTCCACCTCGGCGTCGTCGCCTGCTCATAAACCTACTTGTTGCCGAAGGCAAGCAACTGCCTTCCTCTTCTCCTTCCTCCTCGCTCTGTCCCTTTCCTCATGGCATCGGGTGGATCCTCCGGACGGGCTGCCGCTTCGGGCTCCAGATCGTTCGATTTCGGTTCCGACGACATCCTGTGCTCCTACGACGATTTCGCCGCCCAGGACACTTCGATCGGGAAGCGATCGGATCCCCCTGGGAAGGTTAGTGTCGTTCTTCTTTTCCTTTTCGTACGACAGTTTCGATGTCATGGTATTGGTTAGTTTGGATGACCCCTAATTTGTCATAATTGTCGATAGAATTAAATGTTTAGTGTCTCGGAGTGGATGGAGGATTCTATGTTTACCTGTAATTTGCATCTTGCTTCGAGTTTAATGCGATTGTTTGGTAAGCGAAAAGGAATAGGGTTTCGTTTTCCTTTTCATCCTATTCACTATTTTCTTGGTCCCGGTTTCATGGTTTGCTGTGGATCGCCGTTGGATATACATTATCACGATGGAATAGTTTGGACATTATGATGTCTTTGTCTCGCTTCTTCCATGTAATTTTAGATGGTAATCCGATATTCATAATGTTAACTCCTTGTGTAGGATTTATGGTGATAATAAAAGCTATTATATATCATTTTGTTTTAGACCTTAATCTTCCAACATACCTCATTTTTTTTAAAAACTTCATGATCATCACTGAACAGGATCTCCATGAGAATAGCATGGGAAGACCATTACTCAGTATCTATGAACAAGAAGAATATTCCAGGGAAGGCGTATTATCTTCTGTCGATAAATGCATGAAAAAATATGCTGATAATCTACTCCGATCTCTTGATGGTGTTAGCGGTCGTTTGTCACAGTTGGAGATAGTTTGCTACAAACTTGAACGATCTGTCAGTGAGCTTCGAGCTGATTTTATTCATGATCAGAGCGAAAAAGATGTGAAATTCAAGTCTCTGGAGAAGCATCTTCAAGAAGTAAGTTAGAGCTGAGATTAAATATTGTTCATTACTATTATGATGATAAATATGTAACACTTAGTTTGTGGGTACATTTATTCTTTTTTCAATTCCAAAAACAAGTGGTTCATGGCAATCAAATTATCTTTTTTTTTAAATAAAAATAAATGACATGATAAATGTTGTTTTTTAAAAAAAAAAGCATGAAAACAAGAAATTCTTTCTTTGTTTGATTTTCTATTCTCTTAAATTTTCCACATGTAGTCAACAAATGGATTTAGGTTGTAGCCTTTGGAATTTAAGAAGGCACATAGAATACTCCTAAAAAAGGGGAGTTTTGACACAACGATAAAGTTGTCTTGTGATTTAGAGGTCATGGATTAGAGTCTTGGAAACAATATCTTGCAAAGCAGGATAAGACTGCGTACAATAGACCATTCCTTGGGACCTCGCATAGCGAGAGCTTTGTGCATCAGACTGTCCTTTTATATAGAATATTCCTAAACTCCAAAGGGTATTTATAATTTGGCCTTATTAGGATCATGTAGCATTTTTCATAAACTCAACTGGATAATGATTTTTCTTCTTGAAAGTTCTCTCTTACTGAAATTTGTAACAAGTTGCCCGTTATGATATAGTAGAATTTTCAAATTCTTGTTGGATCATGTTGATGTGTTTATTGGAGATTTGAATGGAAAGAAGAAGGATGGGGAAGACATTTTGCCATCCGTTTCATGTGTGACGTTCGCGTTGCAAGAATGGACAGAGATTAATGGCAGATTGCGCGAAACAATTGTGTTATAGCTGACGTTTCGAATCAAGTAGATAAAGGCAATAAAGGCCTTTATTAAACCATTAATGAGGAGACTCTCCTATATAAGCAATTGCAAAAGAGAGGACCCAAGAAGATGATTTTTTGTTTTCCACTCTGTCTTCCCCCACATATAGCTTTCAGGTGTGACTTTAGTTTTGCCGCAGACAACCTATGCTTGGTTGTGTCTGCGGTACTTGTCGTTGTATCCTGGAAAATAGACATCCGATAAACCTCGAAAGCACGACTGGAGGAGGACGAATCTATTTTAAGGACACTGTGTGTGACACATGCCTTGGTGTTCTCCTTGTCGGACAACCTTCCTGTCTCGGCTCACTGCTTCCCAAGCACAATCTTACTCCGATTCTTAAGTGGGCAAGTTTTTCCAGTGCTCGGTTCCTACTCCGATTTCCTGTCGGACAATAGTATCTTGAGCACCCTCAGTGCTCGGTCAGCCTTCGCTCCGCTTCTCAGTCTCACTCTCGGCATCTTCTATTATGCGACAAGGCATTCAACTCGACAATTTCCCGAGCACCTTCGGTGCTTGTTCCTCGCGTGTGCAATTCCCGAGCACCTGTGATGCTCTGCTTGCGTGAACCGCAACTCCTGAGCATCCACGGTGCTCGGCTTCTCAACTTCTCAGTCGAATCTGAGCACAACGATGCTAGACTTCTCAGTTACTCATTCGGGCCCAAGGTGTTGGTGGTCGAGCGTGACGATGCTCGGTTCTAGGTGCTCGGGGACCTCTGCTTCTTAGTCAGGCCATGACGGTACTCGGGACCTCTACTTCTCAGTCGGACTCGAGACGGTGCTCGGTCCTAGGTGCTTGGCGACCTCTGATTCTCAGTCAGATCTAAGCTTCTGGTGCTCGACATCTTCTCTACAAATTAAGTCTTCGTACTTGCCTCATATCTCTAGCAAAGTTGATTGTAAAAGGTAGATTGTAACAGTATCTTGGCATTATTTGGCATGATAATTTCTCAAGTCAGTATGTCTATCTGCCTCATTGCTGAAGTATGTTTATCTACGACATTAGGGATCCACTTGGTTCTCTGCCTTCCTCATAATATTTCTTTGGTTCATATAACAGTCCAACTTATTCAGCTATGATTCTTTTTAGGCTTTACATATACAATAATTAATGAGCATATGATACATCTTTTATACAAACCATCAAGTATAGTTTGAAAGCCTCAACTATGCATTTAATGCATTTTATCAACTCTACAGGGTGGGAAATCTACTTTGTAGGATAGCTATGTAATGTTTCTTCATAATGCACAAGTTTTTCTATTTGATATATTCTTGATTTTCTGTTCTCGTCTAAAGCTTTTCATCAATATTGCACTATTCTTTGAGTAATATGATCACATTCTTTGATTCCATTGTGTTTTCTACTTCTTCAAAAACTAAATTGATTCAAAATAGCCTTCCAGTTCAGATTTTTCATGCCAAAATCACACTTTTAAGATCTATTCATTACTTGGGACTCATCATTACTTTAGATTAAGGCCTATTAACTTTGCTGCCTGCAGCTTTTGTTCCTTGATATTTCCCATAGTTCAATTGGGCTTTTACCATGGTTATATCAGTCAGCTTTGAGTCTATGTCAATAACTGATAAGACAGACAAATTATAGAAAAGCTTGATTTGTTGCCAATCAAAAGTATAATGACTAGTTTGATACAAAATAAGATATTTATGACTAGTTGGACAATGACATCTTGAGTTGAATGACGTGCAAACTAATATTTTGTGATTGTCACCATCATCTTCATCATCATCGCAATGCTATTTAGGTTTGCAATCAAATTGTATTCCTTTATTGAACTCTATGCAAAGCTACGCCATTATTTTTCTAATTATTTAAATTTTCTTTAGCACATTTACTAGAGTTTTTTTTTTGAATTTTAATCTCTCTCTATTTCTTGTACTCTAATTGGTTCAATTCGTTTAACAATAGAATATAGTTGTTACCTTTGATCATCAGAATCTATTTTCACACATTTTGTTGTAGATTGGAGCTACATGTGATTGCTCCAAGATGCAATATACCAGAATCTATTTTTTTCATTCTATCCTTTTAATAAAACCTCAAATATCCATTTTAACATTGTCATATCTACTTCCTCAAATTTTTTATATGTATTATTTTCTATTAACATAACACTCTGATCAGTAGAGAGAGTCTTACAACAATCCTATAAAACTTTCTCTTTTAACCCTAAATGTTACATGTCAATTATATAAGACTCTAGAAATTCTCCATTACAACAACACACTCTTTATCCAGATAAGTGATGCATTCATTATTATATCCTCAAATAATAAATCAAAAGAAATTTGCAACTCTTATAGAAACTTGTTTCTCTTGGTTACTCCCTCAATTATTTCTTGTTATTAAAATTTGATTTCATTAAAATATCCATCTTACTAAAACCCCTAGTTTCTAAGTTTTTCTCCATAAAGGTTCAAGTTTATTTTATTTACACTCCCATCAATTAGAATGGATATTTATGCTAATAAAATACTCTAATTATCTTAAATATTATAAGTGAGATCATCTTGTACATAAACAAAAAGATATAAATTTAGAGCTAATCCTTGATATTAAACCAATGATTATAGAAAGTTCACTTACAAAATTACCAAAAGTTCTAACACGCTAGTAGCCTATTATCATATTAATATTATTATTGATAATTTTTTTTTTCTTTCTAAAAGCCACCAAAATAATTATCTTGGAAATAGGGACTGACATATTGTTTTCCTATATCAACATTTATCATCGCAATTTTTTCTTCTTTTCCATATTTTTTCATTAATTGTCTTATTAAAGAGGTAGCATCTGGGCTAAATCATCTGAGCATAAACTAAATTGTTTTCCTGAAATGTTTGTTTCATCTCCTATGCTCCTCTTAATAGATCGTCCCTAACGTTTGATGGTATAACAACTTTATCCCTTTAGAATTAGAACAATATTATATATGACTTTTTTTAATAAATTGTTACTAAACAACTTTTCCTCCATTTCTTTTTTTCATTTTTTTTGTTCTTAAAATAATAACTTAGTTAACCAATATTTTGTGATAACTCTTTATCCTGGTTGCATGATATTCTTTGCCATTCTGTCCGTAAGAATGAGATTTTTGGGAAGGCTATATCAAGAGGGATCCTTGGAAAGCAGTAGAGTCCATTTAATTGCTCTTTGATGAGGTTTATTACTATAAATACATCCAAGAGTCTTAAGTCCCATGTTATTAGAGATGGACTAGATGGATTTATGCTGAAAAGTCCATTTATATGGTCTTTGATGAAGTTCACTCCAATAAATACAACCAAAAAACATGAATCCTATATTGTTCTGGGTTGACTACATGGATTGCCTAGTCAGCTGAGCCATTGACCATCTCATCATTTGTATCAGGGTAATGCGAACTTCTTTCCCCTATCTTCTAACACATCTGTCCTTGACTATAACTCCTTACACCATTATGCTTGGTTGATAAACTGGGGGAACTAAAGCTTCAGCCTCTTGAACTCAACACTTGATATACATTCTCTCACTTCATTCTCTATTGAAGGTAACCTAATTGAATGTTTATTTAATTATTACATTTTTTGTTCTTTCACATCTATCTCGATATCATCAAAGGATGATAAATAAACTTTTGATTCTGTTGGAATTACTGTTGCTTTTGCCTGATAAAAGTTGCAAAACATAGGACCAGGATATATGCATATAGATACCTCTTTTTGTCCTTCAAATAGGAATAGGGTTTTTTTTTTAACTCAATGAGAATGACATATATATATACAAACATAAAATACTCTTACACTTGTCTGTGTTCTCAAGCACAAAAGTGATAAAAGTTGTCATATTTCATATCTGCCTAAGATGGTCTTAGATTTGCTTTCAAGGTATTAAGTGATTAACATGCATGTCCTCCTATGAATACCCTTGAAATTCATTAATTTCTGTCTCATTCCATGGGGCGAAGCACATGAAACTTGATTCCTGTACCTCTTTAATCCATTTCGCCATTGCTTTCTATCATGTTCACAGAGAAAATAAGTCTTTAATTCTGAGAATGCTCTTTAGTTCTTTTCATTCCTGCATCCGTTCCATTTTCTAGGAGTTAGCAGATTTGGTTTCTTTGTGCTTTCCTGTTCAGGTGCATAGATCTGTTCAGATTCTGAGAGATAAGCAAGAACTTGTTGAAACTCAAAAGGAACTAGCCAAACTTCAACTAGTGCAGAAAGAATCTACAGAGAAGAATGAGAATGTTAATGCACGAGCAGCATCAGAACCAAAAAGTCAGAATGACAAACCTGACACTGGAAACCAACAACTGGCGCTTGCTTTACCTCGTCAAACTGTTCCAACAGTGCTTCCTGCTGGACATTCTCAGCCAGTCCAGCAATACAAAGAACTAGTTATACCCCAGCAAGCACCTGGCCCCCCCAACGTTCAACAGGACCAAATTATGACTAGCCAAGCTGCCAATTACTATGGTCAGCATCCAACAGTTCTGCAAGATCAACGCAATCAACCTGTCCAGCCTGAGCAGCAGTACATGCAGCCGAGATCCCAGCTTCAGGACAGACCAATTCAGGCACCGCTACAGCTGCCAGTAAATCAGAACCAACCTCCATCTTTTCCTCAATACCTCTCACAACTGCCTCCACAGCCAGATCAGCAGCTGCCACAACAAACTGCTCCACAGGCTCAAATCAGACCGCCTCCACCATCATATACCCCTTACCCATCTCATCAGCCTGTGAATCCCACTCCTGAAATGTTTCCTAGCAGCATGCCTATGCAGGTTCCTAATCCAGCAATTTCACAGTCTGGAGGGATACGTCCTGAATCTTTTGCGTATGGTTATGGAGGGACAGGCAACTCGGTGTCACAGCCATCCCCACCTTTGCATCATGGCATACAACAGCAGCCAATGCAGCCTCCAGTCAGCCAGAGCTCCTTTGGACCACAGCTGGGCAAGGGTGGTGGGTACATGGGCAATGCACCTTATCCACCGCCATCCCACAATATACAAGGCTACAACACAGCCTACAGCTATCCACCAAGCAACCTTCCAGCTGCCAGGAATCAGTACGACTCCCAGTTCATCCGCAATCACCCCTATGGCGAAATGATTGAGAAAGCTATCAGCATGGGATTCGATAAGATTCAAGTTATAAATGTTGTCCAGCGAATGAGCGACAGCGGGCAGCCGATGGATTTTAATGCTCTGCTCGATAGATTGAACGGACAATCTGGTGGGATTTCTGCAAGAGCATGGTGAGAATAAATGCTAGATGCTTGCTTCTGTTTTTCTTAATCATGTCTCCTGTACATTAATAATCTCTCTTGAGTTCATGGCGTTGTAGATACCATTTCTATTCTTAATGTCTGGACCTTCATCAATTTGCCACGTGAAATGTCGAGGGTTGAACGTCGTATTAAGTAATTCACTGATTTTTTTTTTTTATGCCTGCACCTTTTGTCAATTGCCACATGAAATGTCGAGAGTTAAACATCATATCGAATAATTTGCTGGAGCTTGCTCATCATTTCCCTTGCTTAGGATCCTGCGTATGAAGTGCTCCCTCCCTTGTTTTAACTGTTGTAAGAGAGAGTCCGTGGTCAATTTAGACTCTGGGTACTCAAGAATATTTATATATTTTCCTGATTTAAGTCAGGGATCATCCAAAGCATATATTTAAATAGATTTAGATAAGGAAAATCGGGTCGTGCATGACTTTGAATATCCGATCCACTGCAATGTAAAGCTGCTTGCTCTTTAAATGCCGATGGTCTAGTTTTCTTTTCCTCGGAAAAAAAAAATGTTAGCTCTACTCTCTTAGCAAAAAGTCAATTATATTTGTCTCCAATCTTTTTCATCATCGATTTTTTCGATGATAATAAAAAAAATAAATTAGGGAGAAAATTTTTGTATCCGGACAAAAAATTTAGATCGATTTCTATCCATTTCTAATAGACTGTTTTAACCAAAGAACAATGTTAGCCCTACTCTCAAACCGTCAAAAGATAGGCCTCAACGCGTGAGTGGGTTAATTGCGCACCGTAATCAACATCAAGATAGTTTTCTCAAAACAAGAAGAGAAAACAACAATCTCGCGACAAGCGTTTATCTCCAATTAATGCACGATCTGTAATTAGAGAACCCAGTTGTTAAGTCTAAACAAAATTTCGCGATTATACAGCAGCAAATTATGTTGTCGAAACCATCGACTAATGGAGAAATGAAATGCATCAGCAGATATTCAAAAGCTATTGTCGAGCAGACTGCAATTGTTCAGATGATAATCTCGTGGGTAGAACAAGTGACTCAGCAATGGCTTTGACTTCGGCGATCATGGCGACCACGTCATTAAGCCGATTCACAGCAGAACCCACGCCCTGCGATCAATTCAGATAAACAAGAACACATGAAGAATCTGAAAAAGTTTTGGTTTGATAGACATCAGACAATTATATCAAGTGCGTATTTCTTTCACCCGTAGCAGATAATGATAGATTAGAAAGAAAAAGAACGCATACCACGCCAGCGGCTCCTGCTGTTAAAGCCATAGGTGCTGTAACAGAGCTTAATCCAGATGAGCACAAAACTGGAATCTGAACCGCTCGGGAAATGGAGTATGCAGCAGCTAGCGTTGGTGTCGCCTACATTTGAAAGAGGAAAAATATTACCACTTTTCATCACGAGCGTGCTATGATTTCTTATTCATACTGTCGTCACCTTCTCGATCAAACCAAGGACACCAGGTTTCGATGGACTCGAGTATTTCCCTCCTTCAGTTTGGATTATATCAGCACCTTCCTGTTCTAGCAACTCTGCTAGCTTCGCCTTTTTAAATTGGGAAAAAAAAAAGAAGAAGAGAGATTGTGTTAATGACAAATTTCAGTTTACGATAATATAAATGAGCTACCTGATCAGGGAGACTAAGCATGTGGGGCACGGTTACGGACAGAGTAATGGATGGAAGAATTCTCCTAGTTTCTCTGGTGAGCTTTAGAATCTGAGAGTTGCACCACAAAATAGTTACAGGATAGAACCCCAAAAGAAACAGGATTGTAGCTGAAAATAAATAGGAAAGGAAAGATGCACATTACTTGAGGAACTGCAAAGAAAAGCATGATCATATACCTGTTCAGGGGAAAACTGAATTCCCATCTCGTAGAAAGAATCATAATTTCCAATTTCCACCTGCATTCAGCAGAAGGCATTTAATGTTGATATTGCAACACAATCTGATCCTAACCAGTCGAGTTCATGTTCATCTCATCCTAACCATTTGGGCACCTGCTTCCACTGCAGAAGGAAATGCCAAAGGGTCTACAGAGGAAACACAGATCTGCAGAAACAATATCATCATATGAAAGAAGCGCGGTGGTATCTGCACGCATTTGTTCGACATACTGATGCACCAAAATGCAATAATGCAAACCCTTGCGTTAAATATATGATCAAAGAAACTCAAAAAAAAAAAAAACAGCGGTTTTAGTGAAGCAACATCTCTGAAAATAAAATATTAAGATTACGCTCAAGAATTACTGGTAGAGACGTCAAACCCAGAGCAAGCTCTACCAATTCCCGGTCACAAGCTATATCAACATGCGTTGCACCTCCCTGTCATTCACGCAGCACAATGATGCATCTCACTAGCCATTAAACCTCAAAATAGTCACGAAAGAGGGCAAACCTTCTCTGCAGCTATGACTACGGAGGCAACCTTATCCTTGTCGAAATTCTGAAGTCCTGATATGATCTGCAAAATGGGCATGACCAATGAACGCAAATTACTAAGCTCTGAGAACTTAAACGGAGAACTTAACCTTGAGTGCTCTCCTCTCGCCAAAGTCCTTGAGAACGGATTCCTTGGTGGTAGAAAGCGATGCTCTCGGGGCCGCAGAAGGCCGACGCTTCGGCGGGCAGCGGCGGGCGCCGCCGCCGCTAGTCGCCTGCCGAAGGTGGCGGACGGTAGCATCGGCGCTACCGCGGAACGGATGAGAGGCAGCCTTAGGCAAGGATCGAATTGGGAGGCCGACGACGTTCATCGCTGCTGCGTGAGCCATTTCTACCGGCTATTCTCTCCTGTGTTCTTCAGCGTCCCTTGGGGTATGCGAAACGAGATAAGATCGAGCCAGTATCTTCGTCGTCGTCGTCGTTGTTTTTCTTTTAATTTTAATTTTAAAGTATTTTTCAAAAATTAAAAATTACTAAAATTCATTTTAAAACTCTTAAACGCTAGACAAAATTATAAAGAGAAATAATTGAGCCACTTTTGAATACATTGGGCCATCACGGGCCAAACCAATTGGGCTCGAAAAGGAAACAAAAATTAAATAGAACACAATTAATTTATTTGTGGAATATATTTGTGTTCGCTGCCTAATCATTGGAGCGGTCGATTCAATGTGAAATGAGTTGCTACATCTAAAGAAAATCTAGTGGCGGAGCCCGTCGTACCCTAAGAATAAAGAGATCTAGTAAAGTCAAAAGCATTTATCACGGGGATGGAGGCGCCACCTGCTCCGCGTGTATTTGTTTTATGCCTTAACGATCTTTGACTCGTATTGTGCCAGTTTGCTAAACAATGGATGTCGTGTACCTTCGTAAGAAAATTTGAATCCCTAGACTTTTAATATTAATTTATCACGTGGGCTAACTGTTCGTCTGGTCGAGGAACGCTGCTTGACTGGAAAGCAAAATACAATTTATTGTGATTACAATATTTTGTTATCGTTGGTTTTTGATAATGATAAAAATAAATAAATTATGGATATACTGTATTTTTTTTTTGTATCCGTTGATTAAAAATAATAAAGAATTTTTGAGTTTGATAAAAATTTTAGAACTCATCTTGAGATTCAATTCTTGTTAATTTATAATAATATTTATATTGTTTTAATTAATAGACCGTTCGAATGAGATAAAAATCTATCAAAAATAAATCAACTAGTACTGCTCCTTGTCCTCCACTTCAGATGGGTAAAAAAGTTATCTCCACATAAATAACATGGTGGTTAAGATACAACGGTGTTTATAAAAAAATCATGGATTGATTTCAAATGAGAGCTAAAATTTTTTTCTGGAGTCATATGACTCCCATATATACTGATTACTATATCAAGATTCAGGATTTTTTCATGATTTATCTCTCTCACAATGACCGTGAAATAGATCGACGAGGATCGTTAGCTTGGCCATCTTAATCTTTTACATAGATATATAAAAAAGTTGGATAATTTATTAGAAAGAAAGAGCATTCATACTGTGCTTGAAAATTTATTAAAGGAGTACCCACTCGAACTAAGTTACAGTTGGTCGGCAATTAATATAAAATATAAATTAAATAATTTTTGAATTCCTCATATTAATTTTTATTTAAAAAATAATAATTTGAAAATGAACCTGACACAAATGTCTTTTTAGTTTTACATCACGTATGACTCTGCATCTTCAATTGTTCAGGGCTACTGAACGAAGAAGGATGACATGGAGTTTAAATTTGTGTCGAATTAAAATTATTATATGTACTACCGGGAAGACTGGAGTTTTTCTAGCTAATAAACCAATGCACTGATGGAATTTTTGACTAAATGTGATAAATTATTTTTATAAAACTTAAAATAAAAGAAAATTTATGAACAAATAATTAACCTCGACAATTAACTAGAGTCGCTTCTAGAGGAATTATTGTCGTCGAATATTTTTGAAGTCATAAATTCATGTTAAATGTGTCTCCTTGTACTTTTGAGTTTTGAAGTCTCCCATTGTACTTTTGAGTTTTAAAGTCTTTTTAAATTTATTTATTTTTTTAATTTTGAATCTCTTTTATATTCATTGAATATTCTTTACTAAAAATTATAAAGATCTCGAATTTGCACCGAATTAACATTATTATATTATTGAGTTTGCTTAAACTTAGTTTTTTTTTTAAAATTGAATTTTGAGTCTTATAGAATTATCAATAGGCATAGAAATCTCAAATTAGTAATAGTGGATACTATAGAGGCTTATGATCAATTTGCACTGATTGATTTTTAATAATGTAGACCTATTAAAAAAATTCACTAGAAGTATTAAATCGAATGCATTCGATTCTAATCGATCGGTCGTTATCGAATATTTTTAACTAAAAATATTCGACAATCGTTTGATCATAATAGAGTATCTCTGTGTCAAATGGATACTATTGCATTCTTCCAAATTGTATTTTGGGTTTGTCCATGTTAAATATTATTTAATCTAAATTGTTTTTATCGATGCCAAACACGAAGACAATGGATTGACATTATTTTAAGTTGACTAGTGGATCAACTATTAGTTTGGGACTTGGCAATTTAGGAGACAGGTCCCCTCTTTCCTAAATTCAAAGTAGGGGAATGTCGGTGGAAATGTGTGGCCTCTTATATTATCCACGTGGCCTAGAGAAAATATGATCAGTGTTGTTGTCTGAAAATTGCTGGATGTAGTAGAGTATTCACGATAGAGGTGAGAAATCGATTGAGCATGGGGTGAGATGACTTCTTCTTTATTTAGATCAATTGTTGGAGATGTCATTGGAGTTGTAGGTATTGGAACTTAAGAAAACTCACAGACGGACAAAAAATGAGGGCCGAAGGAAATCTTGGTCAAACTCTTCCGACGTTTAAATTAGAATATAGATAAAATATGGAGAAAAATAATAGAGAATTAGGTGAGGTCCGAAAATTTCGGAGGAGAGTCTCCTCCCAAAGTTTCCCTTTTATCTTTATATAAGTAAATATATAGAGGTGAATTCTTAGGGGAATCATGAGAGGTATGGTCTAATGGAGATATAACAATATGGAACGTATCTTGGGAGATATGACCTCATTAAAGAGGACGACATAGCCGTATAAGAAATCCAGAGAAACATGACCTCGTTATTATGATGGAGATATGACTGTACAGATGAGATCTTGGAAGACAAGACCTCATTATAACGGGGACCTGACTTAATGATATTGATCTGAGCTGGTGCAATAGACAAAGATGAGATCATATCCAACCAAGCTGAGCTATTATCGAGGTGATCGAGCTACTGTTGAGGTGATTAACTAAGGCGAAGCTGAGCTACTGTCGAACTGAGCTATTGTCGAACTGAGATTAAGTCGAGATAAACTGTGCCGATCGAAGTAAACTGTATCGAGATAAACTGTGTCGAGATAAACTATATGCCGAGACAAATTGCCGAAATAAACTTAGAGGATCTAATAGATATGACTTGAATTGAAAGCTCTCCGTTGGGCTGTTTCAAATGGATCTAAGATTCTACCTCAATTAGACCACTTCACTTTATCACACGACCAGCAAATTGAATACATCAAAAGAATACACAGAGTCAATTTGATTTCGCCCATAGCCACGTCGACCTCAGCTAGCAAGCTTTAGTTTAATTAGAAGTAATTGAGTTATCACACCGATCGAGCAGAGGCCAATATATAAGCAGCGGTAACGATGTTGCTTTCTCAACTCGTCGATATATATAACATTTATCTCCGTATAATTCATGGCAATTCGACAGGACTGCAGCATATATATATCGACATGAGCATTCATCGATTTGACTCGATTGCAAATTACATCCATATACAGTACCCTTTAAAGCGCTTATATATCCAATAAGAGCTAACCTGCTAGTGAAGACGGCCGATGTGCAGAAATTCACTCTAAGTTCATTCTGAAATGTAGAGATCCCAATTGATTCAGTGATGTTAGATCGATCGAATAGTGTACGTACGTAGTAGTTATTCCAATAAAAATAATTCAGATTCTTTTTTCTTCTGACGTCCAGGGCACGGTCAAGCGGCGACGCTTCATGCCACATTCTGTGGCCGATATATCAAGACGCAGAAGAAACTAGGGAGGCCTCTCCTCATCATGCTGCATCAGCTACAAGACATTAATTGCGAAGCAGAGTTCAAGAGAATAAGCACTAGCCTCAGGCGTCAAAGCGACCAACCGCCCTCCATCTACCAAGCATCGCCATCGCGATTGCGAATGCACAAGCCTAAAAAAGCTCTCGTACCCGATGCTCAGGCCTCGCTTCTGACGTCGACAACACCGGGAAACTTAAAATCCAACCCTAAATTAAACCAGTCAACAATATCAGGCCCGTCCCCCTCTCCTTGTCTTCTCGTGTCTTTTTCACGTCTGCTCCACAAAAAGTTTGTGCCAGAAATTAGCATATGCATATATACACATATATGAGATTAATTATATTGCTCGATGGATCGGCCACTCCACATTTATTGTACGTATAGATCGAATATTAATACGCGCGACGAATACTCATTGCTTTACGCCGTACGTCGTCCCGGCCGTCGCATTGACTGATCGGCCGACTGTTAAAATCATAAATTCCGTCTGTGTATAATGAGATTCATTGCAGTTCATCGGACTTTAATTCGCGATGAAATTAAGGACTCAAGACTAGTCCTTTGGAATTGAAAAATCAAGTCGCGAAGAATCGTTAATTCCTCTAGTGCATGCTCGACTTTAGATGTTGGAGTTTCTCTGGTGATAAGTAGAAAAACATTGATAGACCGCTCGCTATGAATTATATTAAACTTGAAAAACGAGTTTGGCGAGTTTGCTAGCTCTCATTAATTACTTCCTATATATACGGACTAGTCAACAGTGTTTGTTGGATTAGATCTCTGAGAGTTTAATATATCGACCCACTCGAATATAATTAATATTGAATAGTAGAGCCGTACAATTCGTGTTAAATTCAAATCAGTACCACACATGTTCCCCATAATGATTGGAATGGAAAACAAAAACATGCATGGTGCGAGTAATTAGTTAAACTTCACGCCTCATCTTGACTTGTGTGCTACTGCTAGCTATATATCGACGAATCCCGACTGTATACGTATATTACAACACGTTGTCGATTGAGGAAGAAGGTAATCAACTTCCTATTCGGCGATATGTGGGACATGTTTTCCAACATAACTCTTAATCAGCCAGCTAGCTAAGATGCGTTGAACACGAGTTCACGAAAACAAACATTCATCGTATATACCTCTGTGCACCACATTAACATCTGCGAGTGCCTCCCGTACGTGCTCTGCAGATGGCTCTATTTACACCATCTGTAAAGTGAATGATCATTTTCTGAGACATATATAGTGTGTTTTTTTTTCCTTCTAAAACAATATATATGTATATATATAGTTGTTTAAATGTCTCACTCTTCTGAATGTGAAAAAAGAAATTAGTTTCCAACGCACCGAACGCAGACGTTGAATCGGTCACGAGACGTCCTCCGTTCGACTCTTTCTTTAATCAGCCACACTCCACTGAAAAGGGATGCATCATCTGCTACCACTTAAAAGGCGGAGAAGTTATTTAAACGCTGGGACATGTATTTTGGTCAATTACAGTGACGGGATTAGGTCCACACGTCATCACCCTTTGAAAAGGAGTCTCTCCATTTAGATAGATTTTTTCAATCCGCGACCATGCAAAAAAGTCAAACCTCAGTGCATTGTTCTCTTGTGTATCTACTACTGCTCTTACTGAATTGTGAGGACTGTATTGCATGAGAATGAGGGCAGCTTCTGACTTTTGTTCCGGGTGAAGAAACTCATTAAAAAACAAAGCAACAAAAACCACAGAAATCTGATAATATTAATGGCCCGATGTTCGACACGTTGAACCGGTCCCGCTCAATGAGTTGCTGCACAAATTGCGTAACTATGCACGAATTAAGCTGAGTGGTGCTGGCTTGGGTCAATGGAAAAAAGCCGAAACATTAAATTTGGTCCGCCCCCGTGAGCCGCGGAACGCCGGCGTAGCTCTCGGGTTTCACACTTTTACGATTCGGCGCATATTAGTGCCGTCCGATCGGGATCCGACGGAGCGAGGAGGCGCCGGGTGGTTCAGACCGGCTGACATCGCTCGTCGCGGTCACGACCAAGGTTTCGCGTGTCGGTAGGGCCGGTCCAATGCTGCGGTGACGCATGTTAATTTGCTGGACCGGTAGCGCGGCTGGCGAACGACCGACACGAGGCGGTGGCTCGATCGAGGGTAGACCCTCGCTGGCTGACGTGCTGCACACCCTGACCATGTGCGGTGAAAAAAATAACCAGATTTATTTAAGGACGCAAGCTCGCCCCTGCTTGCAGTCCCCCTGGGAGAATAAGGCTGTTGCGGATCTATCTAGGAGCTCAGGTAGTTACGTTCCATGTCTGGCGATCAGGATCACAGGGAGCTCTACAACTTTTTTTTCCACGATGACTTCTCGCCGCTCTTCCCCCAGAAGCCGGCGGTCGGAAGTGCCGGTGCAGATGCCTATGGCCACGAGTCCCTGGCAGCGCCGCCGCCGCAGCCTCCGACGTTCTTGAGCATCACCGACTTGTTACGGAGCTCGATGGTCGACTACGAGGCGGTGGATAAGGCTTTTGGATTGTCATCGTCATCCTCTTCGCAAGTGCCTGTGGCGGCGGCGGCGGCGGCGGCGGGGGCGACGGTCGGTTCTGAGCTGATGTTGGATGTTAACAGCTTGAGTACTGGTAATCCTCCGGTCACGCCTAACTCTTCGAATTGTTCGTCGTCTACTGAGGCCGCCGGGGACGAGGATGCGCTCCGACGGTGCAAGGAGGAGGAGCTGAAGCAGGAAGACGAGGTGGAGGAGCAACGGCCCGAGGAGGCTGATAAAGTGGGCGATATGTCGAAGGAAGCGTAAGTTTCTCTCTTGCTTTTTCAATTCTTCCTTAATTTGCTTCATGTGAATTGAAGCTTAATTTTTTTTTTCAAGAATCATAGGCGCTTAATTTGACTGAAACAGATAGTCATGTATATATTTAGCACACAACTCTCTAGGGTTTCACACCTTGTCTAATAAATTAAACGACAAAACCAAAAATTGCTTTCTATAGGATGTCTTAGCTCAAATCAATTATATAGATCTCTCTTTTCCCGTATGCTTGGATCTGATCAATCCAGAAGTATAATCAACTTTTTCATAAAGGAGGTACGTAGCTTGACAAAGAACACATGCCCTAAATCTCTCTCTCTTTCTTCATTGATAACTGAAAATTTGATTCAGTTGACTGCAAATTAAACAGAAATAGTTTCATTTCGAATTAAGAAAGACAAATATCCACGTATTAACTAGTTGATAAAATTAAAATACATAACTCTTGAGTCATCTCGAAATCAAACCGACATATGATTGCATTCGATCAGCAATTATATTAATTAACTTAGTTCTCTTGAAGCTTCATAATTTTCACTGATCGATATATGGAATCAGGAATAAACCGAAGAAGAAGGGAGAGAAGCGAGCAAGAGAACCTCGCGTTGCTTTCGTTACTAAAAGTGAAATCGATCATCTTGAAGACGGCTACCGATGGAGGAAGTATGGCCAGAAAGCTGTCAAGAACAGCCCTTATCCAAGGTTAGTCATCCAATATATATTCATTTCTTAAAATTGATCGATGTTCGCTAATTAGAGAAGTATAGATGATCGATTATCTCTGGACCTGAGTTCGAAATCCTCCTCCATACACATTATCTGAAACACATATATATATATACATATATTGATCGATCACCTTCACAATTTCAGGAGCTACTACCGTTGCACGTCGCAGAAATGCCCAGTAAAGAAGAGGGTGGAGAGATGCTACCAAAATCCAATGATTGTGATAACCACCTATGAGGGAAAGCACACTCATCACTGCCCCATAACCCTAAGGGGAAGCACACACCTGCTGCCGCCGCCGCCGGCCATGTCTGCGAGCTTTTGCCAGAATCTCATGATGCAGCAAGCAGTGCAACGACTGAACAACAGCGCCGGCGAAAACAAATTTGGCCAGAGAGGGAACTTCATTAACCCTAATGTGTTTCTCCAGAACCTGCCGCCTTCTCTCCAACAGCTGCAGTTTCAGGATTATGGTCTCTTGCAAGACATGGTTTCTTCCATGGTGAATGAAAGCCAATTGCCTTGATATATATTTTATCATATATATAAATATATAAATATTTGATGTCAATATACGTTCATGATTCACTAGGTGTATTTCATACTCGAGACAATATTTTCAAGCAATCGAGGTATCTAATCCTGAGTTATACATGAAGGATATATAATATTGTACAATTAACGATATATGTAAGTGAGCATGGTGCTAAGGCTATTGGCAAAATTCACTACTGAAAATAAATTTGAGTTTTAATTTTGCAGTTTGTCCATTTTATGTTTAATTAATTTTTTTTAAATGATCCTCGCAATGCTTTTAATGTAATGTATAGACAGTGTCACATGTATTATTCTTGGATCGCATCGTTAGGAAATTAAGAACTCGAGAATCAAATTTTAGAAATCATAATTAGCTCCTTTTTCATGGGTATAGGAGAATGAATGAATATTTCTTTGAAGATTTTAAATGGAAAGAGGAGAAGATACGTACGATCTTGTAAGAATCAAAAGGCACCCATTTATTTTTAATTATCATAAAAATACGTATCAAAGAGCTTCTCATTCTAAATTTTCTTCTCAAATTATCTTTTGTACCCGACTATAATTATAGTATTTTTAACCAAAATTACAACGACATAAATAATTTTAATCAAAATTATTCTCATATTAGTCAAGACTACTTTACATAGCATCGATTACTTTATCTATAATCATCCCCACGGGGATGGTGCGATGTAAGCGGGAGATTATTGCGAGAATCAAGTCGATTAGGATGAGGGTCTAAAATCTCCTGCTTCAAATGACCTCCTCTTGCCACCATGTCAAGGGACCTCGTCCCCCCTGCGATTTACCTCCCTCTCGCCGCAACTCTGGGACGGGTGACAGGGGGCTGCTAGTTGGCCAGATTCCCAACTTTTGCAAATTACTTTATCTATAATCGGGAAAAAAAGCTTCTATCTATTATAATTAACAAAAAAGAGCAACTTAAATAAAATTAAAATAATATCGACCAGAAATAATTTTGATCAAAATTATGGCAATTTTAGCTAACATGAGACTAATTTTGACCAATATAGTAATTTTTAACCAATTTAAAGTAGTTTTGACTATTATTAGAGTAATTTAGATGATAAAATTTAGAACAATTTTGGTGAAATTAAAATAATTTTGATTAATATTGTGGTAATTTTGAGCAATATTAATTTTAACCAATGCTAGATCTTTTTTTTTTTTTGCTAATCTAGAGAGGTATTATTAGGATGAAAAAAAAAACAGAATGAAATATCCTTTTTGATGTTTTGTCGACGTGTGATAAAATTTTGAGCAATATTAAAGGAGAACATCAATGGAACAGTTTGTTTTGGTTGAACAACCCATCAAATTTCATAAAGGCTCATTATAGACACGAGGCATCAATCTCCAAATTAGTTGTAGAAAATGAATCCACAATAATCACCAATGAATTAATTTTATTGAGAAAATATAATTAATTTTCATCGCAAATTTTATAATGAAAATGAATCCTCATGAGCGAGATCCATCTTGTTTTTAGTTACCATTATAATCAATTAATCGTAAAGGAGGTTCTTAATTAGATGTAATTCACGCCCTTTGATGTTAGTTTACAACTGGACATTATTGGCTAAAATGGTCTGAACATAAGATAACCCTGAAGCCCATCACTCAACCTGGAGAAGTCGAAGGTAGAAGCGTTTGTTTTCCTGTTAGTTTGCATTCTCTACTTCTACCGAAATGTCCTTTAACAATTATTCTGAGTGCGTTGAAAAAATAATTTCAGGAACTAATAAATTGAAAAAAAAAGAATATAGAAGATTATTTCGTGAATAGATCGTCTTCGTAAATTAATTTTTTAAGTGAATGAAAAATTAATATCTATGATTATTCAAATAATAAATAGTTAGTCCGATATGATCGGATGAAAGTTTGGCTCACACGAGCTGAGTGCATGGATGTGATTTGGAGTGTTCATTTTTAAGAGTTTCAAGACTTTAAAAGTTGGAGTCAAAATTTGAAATACTTCTATTTCGAAATGTAAATCATTGTATCTTAGAAGGTGATTGCTAATAACAATAAATATTTAGGTGGGATAATATCGTCTTAACAAAAGAAGATTTGTCTTACTTTTTATCCGTTGGGATGAACTTAACCAAAGGAATGTATATCAAAGTAGGCATACACTTGGATATATTGATAGCCAAAAGAATAATTGAATGTTTGACAAGATTAAATCGATAATGATATTATAAAAAAAAAAGATACGTCTATCATTAGAAAAGATGCTTAAATATAAAAATATGAAGAATTTATTGAGGTTCTAAACAAAATAAAGTCTATTTTGAGATACAAGTTTCACCGATTTATGTACTGATTAGATTCAGCTATTGAATCAACTTCGTGTCTAATGTCAAACTCTATATATCTAATATTATCTCTGGAAAAAGATCCAATAGAGAGTCGATTCTGATTTATAAATTTAATCTTAGAATTCTGAGCGAAATTAAAAAATTAAACTTCATTTTCACTATAAAATTTAAAAAATTAGACCCTACAAATTTTAAAAAAATTTGAGGCCCTCGGCAGGCCCAACAACCCTCCCCAGGGCCGGGTTACAGAGCTTATAATTGAAAACTCATTAGGCGCAAAGTTCTTCAAACCTCTACTACAACCGCACAATTAGACAGCGTCGCAGGTCGAAGCCCCTCTCAAGGACACTAAATGTCACATAAACCTCTCGTCTAATGACAATAAACGCTACATAAAGCGAACGCAAGCTCACTGCTTGAAAGTAGAAAGGAAATCACCATTATTATGAAAACTAATTTGAAAGGAAATCTTAGGTACGAAAGTCCTGACCGGTTGTTTTTCACGTCAGGATTCATGTTCTGAATCAATCTATAGTAACCCTGCAAACAAATGAGATCATTGTATAGTAGGAATTGCCATCGTGAACGACCCGGATCGAGTAGGGTGCAAATCACCATTATTATCTTGGCTTTCCAGAAGTTGGGGGACTTTTTATTCCTCTGTTCAAGTTTCACAACTCGCTGCAGCAATGCCCTCCCCGTTCTTTGCGTCGACTGTACAACAATGAAGAACACGGATCGAACATATGTGGCCTTTTCAGGCCTGTGATGCAAAGCCCATTACCGGTTTGCTCTGTTGCTACACATAATGACCATAGTTCGGTGGCTTAATTTAGTTCTTTTGTTATGCTAGCAATTAGGAGAGGCAACAATTTAAGATAAATTTTTTCCGGGAGCAAGGTGTTAAAGTAATACAATCGTAAAAAGAATTGAAAGTAATTTTTTCATCGATTTGTTTGTATATAGCCGGAATATTTATAGATATGTTACGAGATCAAATCAATTTAAATATTCAAATAAATATTCTAGATAAAACTAATTTATTCTATTTGATTTTATTTAATTTGACTAAGCCTATTTAATTAATTCTCTTTTATCTCCTTGTAAATTCATTGGGAGATCTTTCACGTTGAGTTTGATTGCTAGCTTATTGAAACGATGTCTGAATAATGACTTAGTAAATATATATGTGATTTGATCATCTGTAGAAATATATGAGACAAATAATTATTTAGCTGTAACTCACTCTCGAACAAAATGAAAATCAATTCCCACGGATTTTATACGAGCACGAAAGATCGGATTTGCTATAAGATATGTTGTTCCAATATTGTCATGTCAAATTTCCGATGTAGTCTTTGACACAAGATGTAATTCAGAAAGAAGTGATTGAAGCCAAATAATTTCAGATGTTGTATTGGCTATAACTTTATATTCAACATCAGTATTTGAGCGTGAAACTGTAGGTTACTTTTTCGAATTCCATGAGATACGATTTCGTCCAAGAAATATTGCATATCCACTGGTAGAACATTTATCTTCAAGAGAACTTGTCTAATCTGCATCACTATAGGCATGTAAATCTCGCAATGAATGACGATATAGTAGAAGACCGTGTAGAATAGTATCTTTAAGATAGTGTAGAATTCTTTTCACACATTCTCAATTTTATTCGGTGAGAGCATGCATAAACTAACAAGCATGATTTACAACAAATATAATATACCGAAAAAAATTAAAATTAAAATAATATAATAGTAATATAATTTAAAACAAGATAAATAAAATAAATTTATTTATTTAGTAAAAGGAAATTAGTTATTTATTAGTATTTTAGTTGATAATTTCGGGATAAGATTTTATTAGATTGGAATAAGTCTAACTATTATTAATCATAAGGTTAATTAATTCAACTTAGGCCTAAGTTTATATAAATCTAACTCTGGATTAAGATTTGGGATAAAAATTAGGCTAAGTTCAATCCTTATTAATTATAAGGTTAATTAAATCAATTAGCCTAAGTATAATTAAGCCCTAAGTTTAATTTAGGGAGGAAAAAAAATCTGGTTCTTCACCCTCCCCCCGTTCCTCTTCTCGCATCGACAACCCACGCACATCCGCCGCTGCATGTCCGTCGTTGCGCACCCATCGGCAATGCCGATGGTCTCCGACTGCCTCCCCGCCGTTGCTCGCTGCATAACACGCATTTTTTGCCAGACCATCGCTCGCTGCTCACGCGTTGCGTGTCCGCCGCACAACCCTTCCGCTGGCCAAATTCTCAAAGCCTCTTTTCTTCTTTTTCCGCAATCCGCCACAACCTTCCCTCACGCGATTCCTTTCCTTCACCTTCGACCGGTCTTCCCGATTCCTCTCTTTCTCATCGTGTGCCTCCTGCTCCTCGACGCCACAGCTTAACTTTGTCGCCGGCCACCCTTCATCGTGCAACTGTCGTTGGGGTCAGGACCAGCACCGTCTTGGCCGTCACAGCTTGTTCATTGCTCCGTCAACCACCGTTTCGTCGCCAAGGCCAAGGAGCAGATGGGTCCTCACTGCTAAGCTTGGTCCTCACCAAGATCTTAGGATTCGTTGCTGTCGTTTTCTTCTCTGTGGCATTCCAATCTGGATCAATGTTGTTCACTGCAATGACTTCCAATTCGAAGCAACCTTCTTGGCACCGATGATCTATGCTTGCTGAGGGTTCGGACTGCGCTGTCGTCGTGACTGGGAAGAGCACTATCACTGCTACGCACAGTGGTTTAAGGCTTCAGATCGACTGTCTCTACTTCGGTTATGTGATTTGGATGCGATATCTAAGTTTGAGATCAAGAAGCAGTGCAGAGGAAGCTCGATTTGATAAGCTTCAACTTGGATATGTGTCAGTTATGCAGTAGGCTGTTGCAACAAAGTTATTTATGGAGTATACAGTGGATCAAATCTGATTAATCATGTGAAATTAATCGGTAAATAATGAATAGTGTTAGATTGTTCGGTTAGGGGATTCAAGATATGGATTTAAGTTTGATTTAGGACTTGTTACTCTCATTGGACTTATCATAGAACTTGGTGATAATTATATTTTACCTATAGGGCCTTGATTTGAGGTAGATTCTCGGATGCAAAGACAATTGACATTCTACAAATCAAGTGGGTGGTTCTTTGACCTCTCTAGATTTTAGTGCATGATTATTTTGGTTATGTTGTATACTTAGGTTATATTATATTTACACTTTATGTTCTTTCTAGTATAGTTTTGACCTTATAATTGCAAGGTATGCTCTACTTAGTTCTGAGTTGCTTCTCATCATTAACATGTAGTTATTTATTTTAGTGTTTGATTGATATTATGATTATGTGCTTATTTATTACTTTGGTATAAATTAGGTGATATTACTGGTATATGTTTATTCAGTTATTATTTCGGTTGATATTTTGATTGAGACTAATAGAGATAGTACGATTAAGATGAAATTATTTCTTAGAAGGTATATAACGTTTCTCATATATCGACCGCGAGCTATGTATCCCATTCGTGGTTGAGAGAGTCTGCAGTAGAGTTTTCTTACTTTCGAATCATGGTTGCATTTGTATACTTGTGGTCGATCATGTCTCTAGTTCGTGGTTGAAAAAATCTACCGTAGAGTTATACTCTTGGACTACCCAGTTGAAGTTAGTGATGGTTGATTTTGTTTGTCGTTTGTAGATAGATAGCTACCATACATCTTAACTGCCCACAAGACTCATTCGTGATAACATGTTGCGTGCATGATAATTTAGGCGAGATTATTCCCTAGAAGAGAATGCAAGGAATGAAACAGCATTTATGGAACATGTGTTTATTAGTAGATTTATTATTTTTATCGGCCTCGATAGGCATTTTATGTTAGATGTGTTGGAATCGACGTGCTTATTAGTAGATTTATGATCTTTATCGACCTTGATAGACATTACATGTTAGATGGGTTGGAACCCTAGACTTAACCACCCTGACGTGCTTAGTAGTATATTGATTACCCTTATCGGTCTTGATAGGCAGTTTATGTAGATGTGTTGGAACCCTTGGCTTAACCACCCTGACGGACTTATTAGTAGATTGATGATCTTTATCGACCTTGATAGATGTTTCATTTTAAATGTATTGGATAACCCTAGGCTTAACAATCCAAGATAATCGACTGCCCATGAGACCCATTCGTGGTAGCATGTTGTTGCGTGTAGTCGATAACTAGATAATTATATACTTTGACTGCCCACAAGACCCATTTGTGGTAGCATATTATTGCGTGAAGTCAATAGCTAGATAGTCATATACTCTATCTGCCCATGAGACTCATTCGTGGTAGCATGTCGTTGCCCGCAGATATTGAGTCTTTATATTGTCTGTCTACCCATGAATCCCGTTCGTGGTAATATATGGTTGTGCATAGACAGTGCTCTGTATATTGCCTATCTGCTCACGAGTCCTATTTGTGGTAGCATTTGTTTCCCACAGATAGTGCCCTTTGTATTACCTGGAGAGCTACGAGGTTTTGTCATGGTATCTTGATGTGTATTTCTTGCAGGGTTGCAGTTGGTTATGTATATCACAGGTGCATTTATTATATAACTGACCAGGTTAGTTGTAGATTGATATTTGTACTTTGAGGTTAGGGTTACTCGGGTTTACTTTCCTTTGACCTCTATTATATTATATTATCATGCACTATCTTCTATACACCCACTGAGTGATTTATACTCACTCCCTCTTTTCTTATCCTCCAGGTTAGCTGATAGAGGATGTGTCCTGTTGACCTACATTCGTATTGCTCAGAGCGTCCCTTGCCGCGCTGGTCCCACTGCATCGTCGAGATGTTGTTTTATTTTCGTTATTGTTATCGTACTTTGTGTACTCTCTTTGGATTTTGGTCGAAATTTGATTTAGTGTCATAAATCTATTTTACTTTTAATTAACTTGTACTTTAGTCGTGCATGCATACAGTTAATATAATAATTGTATTCTATTATTATTATTTTGAAGTTTTTACCATATCTAGTTCCAGCGATGTATTTCAGCATATTGTCACTAAGGGGCTCCTCCGTAATTTGGATGATGAATATGCCCCCGGGGCATGACAATTTTATTATTGATTTCAGAGCTAGGTTTGCGATTTCGATTTGTGGGTTTTGTGTTTTGAGTTTTTCTTTACCTTTATTTTGGAGTTTTGTGTTTTGGGACCAAGCTAGCTGAAGGACGTCTCTGAGCTATAAGAAAAGTTATTGTCTTTAATGGTCATTGTATTTTCCTCGAGTAATAGGAAGTTATCACTATGTTCTTTTGTTAGGTACTCACTTAATTGGTTACAATAGGAAATGCCACCTAGTAAAATTGCCTCTACTCATGGTCGTGGATGAGGTTAACCTCGATAACGACCTATTGATACTGTGGAACCTAACCCTAATATTAGAAATATAGACTCTTTGGAGGTGTCGATTGATGTCGAGTTAGGAAGCCAGGGTTAGGCCCGCCAGTCACCCATTGGAGGTCAAGGAGTAATCCCTCAGAGAGTACCAGTCTCTACCACTACCGATTGGGTCATGGACAAGGCGCATATACCTACACTGGCCAAGACAATGAAAGATCATTTTATCTTATTGTAGGGGAATATCGATCCATTGATTGCTCATGCATAGATTGACAATCTAGAAGGCTCATTTGGATACATAACTTGCATGGATACAGAGAAGGTAGATCTTGTTGTGTATCATTTATGAGGTCAAATCTTCACATGGTGAAAAATGTCACAGACGATTTTCGGGGAGCAGAGTATCACTTGGAAACTATTCCAAGAGGCTTTTGAGAGATAGTATTTTCTAACCTCTTTCGGTATAAGTTGTCGTCAGGAGGTTTTGAATCTTAAGTAGAGTGATCGAAGCATCTTGGATTACAATGTAGAATTTAGTCGACTTCTAGAATTTTACCTCACTTGGGAGCCCAGGATTATGATCGTATGCTCCAGTTCATCCAAGGTCTTATAACCTATATCCGGATTAAGATGTCTGCATTCCTCATTGGTACTTATTGAAAAGTGTTAGACTGAGTCATACTAATCGAGATGACCCAACAACAAGTAACTCGGGAGAAGGAATCAGAGAGATAGATACTGCAGATAGTCTCAAACGGAGGACAAGCAGCTCGATGGTCAGAAAGCGCAAAGTCATACGTAAATGTCACGATCTAGCAATGGAGAAGCCTCTCAACTAGTGAAGTTAGCTTGAACATCCTCCGAGTCGACCAGCAGAAGCGATCATATGACACTAGTTTGGTAAGATATTATTGTAGATTAGTTATAATGACACTATCAAGGGAGACTCTCACATTCCGCTACGAAGTAATAGAGTTGCCCCTAGATTTTGATAGTCATATCTTGACATGAGATTAGACTACCAATCACGTAGAGTAAGAGATTTTGATATATTAAGAGCTTAGCACAAATGTACTAGATCTCACACTTACTGAAGATGAGAAAGACTAGTAACCGATTGCAATATGGATCAGAGTTGCATAACGGAAGCATGGTGGGCTCATAACCCACACAAATGCTTGCACTCCGACAATTTTGAAGGTTAAGATATTAGAATAGGTTAGAAGAGTAACATAAGAATTAGAGTTAACTAACTATAGAAGTACATAAGGACTTTCATATTTCATTAATGTGGAAGTATGTACTTAACTTATTTACATTGTGAAGGTTATAGTTGGAGTTCCAGATCATATTACAGATACAAAGAATGTTAAACATCTATTGGATTAAGGTTGGATAGTAGTGAGATTCTGATGAAGAAACTACTTAGAATAGAAGAACGATATGCAGATAGAATATATTTATTAGGGTATATCTAGTAGAAAATTTAAGGCCCAAATTTTTATTAGTGGGGGAGAATGTAATATACCGGGAAAAAAATTAAAATTAAAATAATATAATAGTAATATAATTTAAAATGAGATAAATAAAATAAATTTATTTATTTATTAAAAGGAAATTAATTACTTATTAGTATTTTAGTTGATAATTTCGGAATAAGATTTTATTAGATTGGACTAAGTCTAACTATTATTAATCATAAGGTTGATTAATTCAACTAGGCTTAAGTTTATATAAATCCAACTCTGGATTAGGATTTGGGATAAAAATTAGGCTAAGTTCAATCCTTATTAATTATAAGGTTGATTAAGTCAATTAGCCTAAGTAGATAATTAAGCCCTAAATTT
The DNA here is from genome assembly GCA_025175895.1 of Wurfbainia villosa. Taxonomy (NCBI): domain Eukaryota; kingdom Viridiplantae; phylum Streptophyta; class Magnoliopsida; order Zingiberales; family Zingiberaceae; genus Wurfbainia; species Wurfbainia villosa. The sequence goes on along the minus strand of JAKLTH010000304.1, from coordinate 1,151,373 downwards.
AATTTAGGGAGGAAAAAAATCTGGTTCTTCACCCTCCCCCCATTCCTCTTCTCGCGTCGACAACCCATGCACATCCGTCGTTGCACGTCCGTCGCCGTGCACCCATCAGCAGTGCCCATGGTCTCCGGCCGCCTCCCCGTCATTGCTCGTTGCGTCGCATGCGTCTACTGTCAAGCCACCGCCCGCTGCTCACGCGTTGCGTGTCCGCCGCACAACCCTTTCGCCGCCCAAATGCTCACGCGTACTCTTTATATTGCCTATCTGCCCGCGAGTCTCGTTCGCAGTAGCATTTATTGCCCACAGATAGTGCCTCTTGTATTAGCTCGAGAGCTACGAGGCTTTATTGTGGTATCTTAATATATATTTCTTACAGGGTTGCAGTTAGTTGTGTATATCACAGGTGTATTTATTATATGGCTGATCATGTTAGTTGCAGATTGATATTGGTACTCTGAGATTAGGGTTACTCGGGTTTACTTTCCTTTGACCTCCATTATATTATATTATCATGCACTATCTTCTATACACCCACTGAGTGATTTGTACTCCCTCTTTTCTTGTCCTCTAGGTTAGCTGATAGGGGATGTGTCATGTTGACCTACCTTCGCGTTGCTCAGAGAGTCTCTTGCCGTGCTGGTCCCATTGCATCGTCGAGATGTTATTTTATTTTCGTTATTGTTATCGTACTTTGTGTACTCCCTTTGGATTTTGGTCGAAATTTATTTTGGTGTTATAAATCTATTTTACTTTTAATTGACTTATACTTTAGTTGTGCATGCATGCAATTAATATAATAATTGTATTTTACAGAATATAAAAATTGTATTCTATTATTATTATTTCGAAGTTTTTACCATATCTGGTTCCATCGATGTATTTCAGAATATTGTCACTAAGGGACTCCTCCGTCATTTAGATGACAAATATGCCCTTGGGGCATGACACGTAATATTAGGTCGTGTGATAATAACATACTGTAAGGCTCCAACAATGCTTCGAAAAATCTGAGGATCAATTATAACATGACAGAATGAGGGTACATGATAATTATTTATAGGAATTGATGTGGAAACCAGATGTGCTCCGTCCATCTTAGCTCTTTGAAGAAGTCTAACAATGTATTTTCTTTGAGAGAGAAGACAACTTTCTTCATGTGGGACAAGTTCAATACTAAGAAAAAAATGAGCATTACTCAAATCTCGAATAGAAAATTCTTGATTGAGAAAACTTAATAAATTTGTGATGCTCTTTTGATCATTTCCGATTATTAAGATGTCATCCACGTAAATAAGGAAACATATCATAAATTCATCATTATATTTATAAAATAGAGAAGTGTCGGTTTTTTATCCAGAAAATCCTTGAACTTGTAACCAGTTAGATAAGCAATGAAACCATGTACGAGGAGCTTGTCGAAGACCATATATAGATTTCTTGAGTTGACAAACATGAGTTGGAAATGTGGATAAATGAACTAGGCGATTGCTCCATAAATATAGTTTTCTTAATATGACCATGAAGAAACGCATTAGAAATGTCTAGTTGTCGAATATGCCAGTTTGAACTTACAATTATCGATAATAATAATCTGACAGATGTGATTTTGATAACTGGGCTAAAGGTGTTATTAAAATCAATACTTGGTTATTGACTAAATCCTTTCGCTACTAGGCGTGCTTTGTAATGTTCAAGAGAACCATCGGCTCAATGTTTAAGGCGAAATATCCATTTAGAGCCCACTATATTCATGGAGGAGTGCGTAGAGCTAGATTCCATATTCCATTGTGAAGAAGCGGATCAAACTCTGTAGCTATTGCATTATGCCAATTTGAATCTTTATTTGCTTATGAAAAACAAGTTGGTTCAACAAATTTTGAGGATATCACTAGAGCACGAGGAAGAGAATGTTGGGTTGTCTTTGGTGGACATCGTGCATATATGTCGCTCAAGGGAAGTATGCGACGAGACACATCATCTTCTGAATCGCTCTTTGTTGGTGATGAAGTAGATTGATATGTTGATTTTGATAATGGACTTGCATTATCTGAAGATCCAAAGCTAGAAGACATATTATCTTTGACTGGTGAGGATTCCGAGATTGGATCCGGAATAGGTTTTTGAATGTTGTCCCTTCTAATATTGTCATTGCATGTATCTCTTGTGGGTGTAGACACTTGGAGTGAATCCGATGGTATAGTAGAGTTTTCAGAGAGTTCTGGAGCAGAACCTAAGATTCCATCTGTTCTTGTAGGTTCAATATGTCTTGTTGGCAAAATGACTTGTGAAAACTTTGATGTTATATTGGGTGATATTATCAAGGTACCACCATTTTCTGAGGATGAAGCTATTGTTGTGGCTATAAATGGAAATAGGGATTCATTAAAAATAGCATATCGAGATATATATATGCATCATGTCGATATATGTAGACAACGATACTCTTGGTGCAAATTACTATAACTAAGAAACACATTGTTGAGAACGAGGATTAAGCTTGTATTTGGAGTAGGATCGTAACCATATATGGATAACATGCACAACCAAAGATGCGTAAGAACATGAAGTTTGGAGGTTGATTAAGGAGTTTTTTCATAGGACATTTATGTTGGAGCAATGATGTGGGTAGACTATTACTAATATAAATAGCAGTATGAATGACATCATCCCAAAATTTAAGTGGAGTAGATGCATGATTGAGAAGAGCTAAGACAATTCAATTATATGACGATATTTTCTCTCTGCGGAATCATTTTTTTCAGAAGTGTGAGGACATGAGACTTGATGAAGAATGTCTGAGATGTCGATATAATGATGAAGGGTCTGATATTCTCCATCCTAATCAGAGTGAAGAAAGAGTATTTTGCGAGCAAAGTAACGCTTGACATGTCTTTGAAATCAACAAAAAATATTAAGAATATCATATTTTCTTTTCATGTGAAGGATCCAAATAAATTTACTAAAGTCATCGATAAAAATCATATAATAAAGAAAATCTTGATTTGATAGAATAGGATTGGAGCAGGTCCCCACACATTAGAGTGAATGATTTCTAAAGAAAAATTAGACACATGAGAGGAAGTGACAAAAGGTAATTTATAATTTTTTATTTTTATACACGCTTCACAAGAATGAGAAGGGGACACTAAAGAAGTTGACAGTATGTGATTCACAAACAAGCACACATACAAATGCATGCAAAAAAAAAAAAGATAGACAAGGATAATTTCATATTATAGTTACTTATTGTTCCCTTATGAACAGTTAAAATCGGATTATGCAGCTATTACTCATGTGAGAAAGAACTTGGGAAAAGAATGTTTATTGACACTTAGGCTACGTTTGGTACAGGGTAATGTAATCAACCTTGTAATGTAATGTAATGTAATGTGTATTATATTACTGTGTTTGATTAGCGATTGGTGTGTAATCAAAAGTAATTACATTCGTTTGTTTGGTGTCCATATTTGTTATAAGGAATGTAATTATTATTATTATAAAATGACAAAAATACCCTTATAAGGTTGTCGCCTGATCGTCGCCCGATCGTTGGTCGTTTCACGATCGTTTGCGCCGGGCGATCGTCGCCTTGGCCGCTACAAGAATCACACCGATATCGCCATCGACGAACATCAGGAAGCAATGAGAAAAATAAAAGAAGGATATATTTGTCATGATAAATATTGAATCCGTAATGTAATCGGACACTACAAAAAAACTATTTTTTAGCGACGAATTTTGGCAACGAATTATTTTCGTTGGAAATCTGCAACCAATTTAGCGACGAATTTTCTGCTTCGTCGCAAATTAGCGACGAAAATGTATTCGTTGCAAAATTTGCAACGAATCCTTTTTTCGTTGCAAAAATTTGCAACGAATCTTGGATTCGTTGCAAATTTTTGCAACGAAAAAGGATTCGCTGTAAATTTTGCAACGAATCCAAAGATTCGCCGCAAGTTTAACGCTTTTAAAAAATATTTTTTATTTTTTTAAATTTGCAACGAATCCTCGGATTCGTGCAAAATTTAAAAAAATAAACTTTTAAAATTGTAATATTAATTTTGCGAAATCTTGTGATTTGTTGGAAAATAATTTGCAACGAATCCAGATTCGTTGGAAAATTTCCAACTAATTCGTGATTCGTTGAAAATTTAACTAATTCGGGATTCGCTTGGAAATTTTCCAATGAATCCTGAATTCGTTGGAAAATTTTTCCAACGAATCCTTGATTAGTTGGAAACTTTCCAACGAATCCTGAATTCGTTGGAAACTTTTCCAACGAATTCAGGATTCGTTGGAAATATTTAAAAAGTTTAAAATTTTTTTAATTTCCAACGAATCTTGGATTCGTTGCAAAAAAATTGCAACGAATCTTGTATTCGTTGCAAAAAAATTGCAACGAATCCGTGGATTCGTTGCAAACAAATTCCAACGAATCCCGGATTCGTTGCAATTTAGCAACGAATCCGGGATTCGTTGCAAAATCTTTAAGTTACCCGATGCCCGCCTAATTTTATTTTCTTCTCGCGTCGCGCCGACCGCCCGCCAAGGCCAGACGCTTTCCGCCACGACTGCCGCCGGCCAGACCGGTCACGGCAAGACCGAGCTCGCCGACCGAGCCCGCCGCCACGACCGAGCCGCGCCACAAGACTCGAGCCCGCCAATGGCCTAGTCGACCGAGGTCGCCACCGCACCCGAGTCCGCCGCCATGAGCCCGGCGGCGTGGCCGAGTCCGCCCTCTCGTCCGGCCACGTGACCCCTACCATGCGAGTGACCAAGAACGCCCCGCCCGCCCGAGCCAATGCGCAGCTCACCGCCGGCGCCCTCGTCCCGGTCGCGTGCCCCAATGTGGCCATGAGCCCGCTTCTCCGGCTCGTCGCCGGCCACCCGCCGGCCGCCGCCTCACTAGCCACGGAGCTGCCTCGCCACCTCCTGCCGGCGCCAGCCTCCACCGCCCGGCGCGCTTTGGCCTTCCGCCTGCGAGATCGCTTTTCGGCGCCTCCACGCCTCCTGCCGGCACGCCTCCAGCTGGCGCCTCACCGGTAGATCGCCCGGCCTCGCCTCGCCTCCTCGGCACCCACGCCTCCGCGGTAGCAGCCTCCTGCGACTGCCAGGTTCGCGAGACTTCGCCACGGCCGATGCCAGCCGGTGTCAAGATTCCGTCGACCACGACCGGCAGCCCACCGGCTAGTATCGAGATCGCCGCCCGCGACCACGCTGTGGAGCGCGACACCACCAATCGCCTCGAGACGCGCTGACCACTAGTGGTATAATATTTAAATTTTGTTAAATCAAGATTATTTTTTAAATTGAAATTTATATTATTGTTAATTTTACGTGTTGATCTAGAATGGTATTAGAGTGGTATGGTTTATATTAATATAATTGATTGAAAAGACAAAATGCAGCGTGAAAGGAGTTAGATGTATAATAGGAATTTACCTGAACGTCGGAGTTTAACTGATGAATTTATGAGTGGGTTGCAAGAGTTTTTAAATTTCGCAGCTAGTAATGTTGAGTTTATGGATGGTAATCAGATAAGGTGTCCGTGCAGAAAGTGTCACAATGGTAGATTTTTACCGTCTAGCAAAGTTTGAGCATCTTTGTAGGTTTGGATTAGATTCATTATAATCGGACATGTCATGGTGAACCATTTATATCGATGAAGTCTATGATGAGCGAACACACAAGTCTCTAGGGATCAAAGTGATTATAATCAATTAAATCCATATCAGAGGATGATATATGATGTAGCAGGCCCGAATTTGATTCCCCAATCACAAGGTGCAACTTCAAGTTGTCCTCCTACAGCTGAGCAAATGTTTACTAATGCATCACCCTTGGAAGAGGTGCAAGTAACAGATATCGATCAGAATATGAATAATGAAGCATATCTCAAATTTCAGGAGGTGTTGAGTGCTGCAGATGCACCTTTATGGGCTGGTTGTGAGACTCACACTAAACTATCGTTCACCGCAAGAATGTTGAATGTCAAGCGAGCATAATGTATGCGAAGAGTGTTTTAATAATTTTGTTCAAGCTTTTGAAGAGGCATTGCACAGTGATCATATACTGCCCAATGATTTGTACAGTATGAAAAAACTGATGAAAGAATTAGGTCTCCCAGTGGAAAGAATTGATGTGTGCAGAGATGGTTGTATGTTATATTGGGGAGATGATGCAGATGTGGATGTTTGTAAATTCTGTAATCAAGATAGGTACAAGAGCACTAGTAGGAGGCAGCAACGACGTAAATCATATAGTCAGTTGTTTTATTTGCCTTTAACTCCTAGGTTACAAAGACTTTATGCATCAAAGACAACTGCTGAACACATGACTTGGCATGCAAATCATCGAACAGAAGAGGGACTAATGTGTCATCCATCAGATGCAGAGGCGTGGAAAAATTTTGATAGAACATACCCTGATTTTGCGAAGGAGACTCGAAATATTAGGTTAGGTCTCTGTGCTGACGGATTTGCTCCATTTGGTAAATCAGGAAGACACTATTCTTGTTGGCCAGTTATATTAACTCCGTATAATCTTCCGCCTGGGATGTGCATGAAAACACCGTATATGTTTTTAACATTGGTTGTGCCTGGCCCAAAAAATCCGAAGAAGTTAATAGATGTTTATATGCAACCATTGATTGCAGAGCTAAAACAACTATGGGATGAAGGTTTTCCTACATACGACGTTCATACTAATCAGATGTTTGTAATGAAGGCAAATTTCTTCTTTGGACCATAAATGACTTTCCGGCTTATGGTATGCTATCAGGGTGGAGTACTGCAGGCATCTTAGGATGCCCAATATGTATGGAGAGATCAAAGTCGATTAGATTGAAGCATGGTAAGAAGCCGAGTTATTTTGATTGTCATCGACAATTTTTACCACTAAATCATAATTTCAGAAGGAATAAAGATGAATTCACTAGGAATCGAATTGAAAGAACACCTCCGCCATTGAGATTGACAGGTGAAGATATTTGGTACAGAGTTCTTCACCTTCCATCTGTTATTGAAGAGCCACATGGTACAACTTATGAATATGGAAGCAACCATAAATGGACCAAACGAAGTATATTTTGGGAGTTACCGTATTGGTTTAGTAATTTGATTCATCATAATCTCGATGTTATGCATATTGAGAAGAATATTTTTGATAATCTGATAAATACAGTGATGGATATCACCAGAAAAACAAAAGATAATCTGAATGCAAGAAAAGATATGCGACTCATTTGTAAACGACCCACCCTTGATGTTGATGAAAATAGTAGGGGACCAAAACCAAAGGCAGTTTATACATTGAATAAGGAACAGAGACGTGTTCTTTGTGAATGGTTGAAGTCATTGAGATTTCCTGATGGGTATGTTTCTAATCTTGGGAGATGTGTCGATATGAAGGAATGCAAATTGATTGGTTTGAAAAGCCATGATTGTCATATATTCATGGAAAGACTAATTCCTATTGGCTTTAAAGAACTCTTACCGAATTATGTCTGGGGTGCCATTACAGAGTTAAGTATTTTTCTTCATGATATATGCTCAACAGTTTTGGGAAATTCATACATGGAGAAGTTAGAGAGAGACATTCCAATCATTTTGTGCAATTTAGAAAGGATTTTTCCGCCAGCATTTTTTGATTCAATGGAACATCTTTTGGTTCACTCGCATATGAGGCCAAAGTTGGAGGACCATTCATTATCGATGGATGTATCCTTTTGAAAGGTATAATTGCATATTCTATACGTTAATATTGCATAAAAAGTATAATTTTTTTATATATTCATTTCTAATACAATTTGTTATATTACAATCAGATTCTTATATCATTTGAAGAAAAAAGTGAAAAATAAAGCACATGTTGAAGCCTCTATTGTGAATGCATATATTGTGGAGGAAGTAACAACTTTGCATCATATTATTTTGAGCCTCACGCCTGCACCAAAAGACGGAAATCCGGAAGGAATGATGAAGGTCCTGTCGATCCAAATTTGAATTCATTCTCAATTTTAATTATCTTGGTCTAAGTGGACTGTAAGCAACGATATACTTAATCGATCAAGAATGGCGCAGCGGCAGGACATATGTTTTACTTAATTGTCCGGAAGTATCGCCATATTTCGAAAGTTAGTATATATTTCCTATTATCTTCGTCAAGTGTTTATTTGTTTATGTTTTAATACAATTTTTATTATAGGATTTTCCAAAACTTATATTACGAAATCCCACCCGTGACTTTGATAACATGTAATGAATTTGCACCATGGTTCAAATCATATGTAGCGATTATAATTAGCTCATTTTGTTGACACATATCTTAACTTTTAAATAAATATCATTTTCATTTGAGTATAGGTTTATGCTAATCAAACTCACGCTCAACAAGATTTGCTAATCCATCTATCATGGGTCCAGATATTTCAGTGCTATAATTTTATAATTTCCATACTCAAGAATATGGAAATGGAAAGAGTACAATGAATAGTGGAGTATGTGTTCGATCTTCCAATGATGGAGGTGCAAGCAATGAATTTTATGGTTTGTTGGATGAAATTATAGAGATTGATTATCCCGGTCCGTAAATGCGAGTTATCTTATTTATGTGTCTTGGTTTGACCCGTCGGAGGGATGAAGGTGCATCCACAAAGATAATTTGGTTGAAATTAATCATAAAAGATTTTATAAGAGATATGAACCATTTATTTTGCACAACAAGCCATTCAAGTTTTCTATGCTCCATATCCTAGTTTGAGGCGTGACAAGGAATGGTGGGTGTTCAGAAACAAAAGCACGGAAAAAATTGAAGAGCTGCAAGACATTGCATATCAACAAGATAAAGTTAAAATATGTTTCATGAGGAATATATTATTCCAACGCTACGAGATCCCAGCGGAGTAGTGATAAATGTGGATGCAACTGAAATTGATGATACTGATGAGGAGGAGGAGGGGGAGGAGGAGGAGGGGGACGAGGAGGACGAGGAGGAGGAGACCGAGGATGAGGATCCTGATGAGGATGAGGAAGATGATAATGAGGACTTTGAAATTTGACGCCTAGGGTAAGTTTTTATATATAATTTTAGTTTTAAACTAAAATTTTACAAATTTTATTAGCTCAATTATTTGTTTATATAATGTCTCATTGTTAAATTTATATCATTTGTCTCAGTATGTTGTGTATATTTTGTTCTTATAGGTTATCACAGGTGAAATCATCGTAGCTTATCGCATGATCAATTCTCATATCTTCATTATGAATATTGTAAGTTTTCCATGTTCTTCATTAAGCATAAAAGTTTTATTTTCTTTATGCTAATTTTGTTTTTGGTTGATAGTTTCGACGTGGACAGAGACGACAGAGTACTAGTAGTGGCCAGACTGATCCACCGCCTGCCAGCACTATACCTACATGTCATCCTGATCTGCCTGGACCTACACATGATCACCAAGAAGACATCTCATTCGCAAGACGACCTTCCCATTCTGATTCACACTGTACACTTGACACCTCTACTGAGAACATAGAAAGTCGACCGTATATATTTCCTATTGGAGATTCGTAAGTATTATAAATATTATAATTTATAAACTATCTTAAATATTTATTAAATTTATTTCCACTTTATTGTAGGTTTGAAAATTCTGTACCAGTTATTCGCGAGATCAATAAAATCTTGAATAACTATCGAGAGGAGACTTTTCATATACTCAAGCACGCCAGACCTACAAAAGAACTATGGTGGTAGTTTTGTATAATTGATTCATTTTATATATTAAATAAGTGATTATATAATCAATAGTTTTTTTTCCATCCCAGCGGAAATTTATTTGGGACCCTACTCAAGACTTGGAAGTTAAAAGAATTTTTAAAAAAAAATGTGGCGATCATATCCGGCATGTATTGAGTCATGCCAAATCTACTGGAAAAAAACCAGCCTGTGTCACGTCAGAAAATTGGAGTAAAATCTCCAATTATTGGCAATCGGATGAGAGCAAAAAAAGAAGTCAAAGTAATAAGTTAAACTGCCTATAATTCTCGAGACTTATCTCGCAACATACGCCTGATCTATAAATATCGAGGAGCATTCACGATTGGTAATTTTAAATTCTACAATTAGTTTTTAAATTTATTTCAGATTATTATTTTATTTATAACATTCTTATATTTAGTCTAAGGAATTGGGAAAGGAGCCGGAATTTATAGATACTTTCGTTCGCACTTTCCAAAAAAAAGATAAGACTTGGAGTGGAGATAGAGCTCGAGCTGTTAAGGTTGGAAATAATCTTTAAACTTACTTTATAACTTTAATTTTGTTAGTTATGTAAATGCTCTGATTAAATTTTTAATTTTGTGTAGGAGAGATATGATCAGTTATCCTCATCTCAGAGAATTTCAGGAGATGACGGTGATACTGAGGGGTCTGAGCCATCTGTTAGTAATAATATGGATTTATGGCTTGAGGCGAGTGGAGGATCCAAAGGGGGAAGGATACTAGGTATGGGTTCTCTGAGCAGAATGCATAATGCTCCTCGTAGATCTATTTCTTCTACTCCACCAGCAGTAGCGGCACAGATACAAAACTTGACTGAGGAGGTTAGCAATTTAAAGGGCATAATACATGAAAGAGATCAAGAAATTTTAGCAATACAACATCAAAACTCACAAAGGGATCGAAATGATAGAGATCACGACAACAAGCCTTTCTTATGCGTCGGTTTAAAGAATTTAGTTCTCGTCCCACCATATTCCTCAGTCAAGACGATGATGGTGGCGATATGATGATATTGTATGCATGTTTTTAATTAGTACCTTTATAATTGTTTAGTTTATCTAGTTTGTTAATCCTTCATTTTTTACATTTTTTCTTAGTACTTTTTATTTTGCTTTAAACAGGAATGATCGATGAAGTCAATCCTTATGGCGGCTGAAAATGCACATCATTGTAAGTCTTTGACATATTTTTCGTGTTAGTATATAGTTTTTTAATGTATGATACTTTTGTTGTTTGTTTCTTTTCTAACGCGGTAGAAGAATGTCGGCGATTGCTTACCAGATTCTTTTTTTTTCCCCATGTGTTGAGATCTTTTGTGGACATTGTTATTTGGATGTCATAACTATGTTAATGTTTGAAATATTGTAGGATATAACTTTTTATTTGGAATGTTGTATTGCTCTAAACTTATGATGTTGCTTTGTATTTATTTGGATATGAAATATGTTTTGATATTATTGAATATTATTTTGTTGTATTGAATGTGTGTGTGTTTTGTTTGTATTGAATGTATTTATTTGGATATTATAAATTATTGTGTTTTGTTGTGTGTGTGTGAAAATTTGTATATACGATAGAATATCTAAACTAATAAATCACAAAAAATTTTAATTTTGCGACAAATTTAGGACAAATATACAAATTCGTCTAAATCTTGAGAAATTTGCGATTTACTTTTGCGAATTTAAATTTAAATTTGACAATTTAATTTAATCGAATCTGCAATCATGATAATTTTAAACGAATTTTCCGACTGAAATTTATGACGAAAAATAATTCGCGTAAATTTGCATTTAATTTAGCAACGAAACCAATCACATTTAATTTTGCAAATTTAATTTTGCGAAAATTTGCATGACGAAAAATATTTCACGCAAATTTTTATGACGAAAACGATTCGGCCGCAAATTTCAAATGACGAAAATTTGTAACGAATTTGGAAACATCGCAAATTTACCAGCGAATTCCTTTTTTCGTCGAAAATTATTAAAAAAAATTAATTTGTCGTAAAAAATTATTATTTTAATTTTCCTTTAATTTAGCGATTTAAATTTGCATGAATTTAATTTTTATCTCGGAAAATTACTAACGATTTCCTTATTTCGTTGCAAAATTTAACGAAAAGAATTGGTCGCAAAATTTTGCGATTTAATTCTTTTCGTCGCAAATTTATGACGAATTTTTAATTTTAATTCGTAAAATTTTCACGAATTTCGCGATTTAATTTGGGAAATCTGGGTAACTTTTTGCAACAAAATTTGCGACGAAATTTAAAATTCGTCCCTAATTTTCGTCGCAAAAACTTCGTCGCTATTTTTGTCGCTAAAATTTGCGACGCTTATTTCCCAACAAAAAAATTTTTGTCGCAAAATTCGTCGCAAAAATATTTTGCAACGAATTTTTTTTTAAAAATCGTCGCTAAATTCGTCCCAAATTTCTGTTTTTTTTGTAGTGCGGATTACATAGTTTTTCCTTCGTAATCGAGATTACGGATCTTGACTTTTATTTTGTAATACGATTACATTATATTATATCTTTGAAATATTAACAAACAAAATAAATCATCTTATAATATAATCCTGATTTACATTATAAAGATTACCCTGTATCAAATGTTGTCTTAATGAATACAGACATGGCCCCGGCCAAAATCAAAAGAATAAGTGTGAAACTTTCCTCCCAAATCCTAACAAGCCCAACGCCCTGCTTTTTGGTAGTCGAGACGTACGTAGTTTATACAATCTAATAGGCTAGCTAACCTAGCTAGTGAGATGCCACATTAGTAGGGAGTTTTTCTAATTGATATTTGATTTGACTCTGTTTTTAACGTGTCGATCTCAAGTCTCAACAATTGTTCATTAAAGTGATGTTACAATAAAATAAGGAAAGTATCGCGCTTCTGCGTGCCCGTGGCTCGATCCACAATTTGCTGACGATCGACAATTGAAAGTGTTGCTATGCAGGGCTCGGTTTCAACAGTAAGTAAACTCGCGTTTGATCTCCAGTCCGTGGAGGAAGGAATTGGAAGCGCGTACGGCGACAAGCTCTGAGTGCGCCACTCCGACGATCGCCTCTCGAGGTGGCCATGGTGGAGTGGGCCTGTAGATCCTGCGAGCCACGAAGCCAACCACGACAACGACCGGTTCGACCATTCAATGCCCATTCGCCCACCGATGCAACACGAGCGCGCGACAGGGACTGGATCGCCCTGTCGCTGCTCGCCCGTGGCCCACCGCCGGGTCCTGTGTCGGTTGCATGGGGCCGGCCGCCGCGGCTGTGGGGGAAGATGGAGCGCCGACTCCGAGGGCGTGCACATGGGCAGTAGGTTCCCATGTGGAACCATGTGGCCACCACCACCTCGTTCCGCGGGCGCGGGCGTTGGCTCGGGCTCGTAGGCTTGAACTGGGCGCAGCATGCAGTCGCGCGCTCACTGTTATCTGTTCTGCCGTTGGATTAGGTTGAGGGAGAGGCAGGGGAGCGAGACGAGAGCTACTCGACCAGGTTGCTTTTGGGCAGCACATGGAGGATGTCATGGCGTTGCAGGCACATGGAGAAAGCGATCAGCGAGTGATGGGGGGGTGATTGAGATTGAGATTGAGAGAGCGTGCATGTGAATTATTAAAGCGAGCAAGGAGGCAGATCACTACGCGCGGCGTGGTGGCAGAGACAGCAGAGGACCATATTTAGATGTTACAGAAGCAGCATGGCCCCTCGGTGCATGCAATTGCCTTCTCCGGTGCTGTAAATTGTTCCTCCCATCTGCTTTCTTTGTCAGTGACGCAGTGTGTTCCGAGACCATCTGAAGCGCATGGAGAGAGAAATGATGTGTACGTAATTCCATTGGACGTTTATACCGATATGATCAAACAACAATAGTTCTTCGAAAACATTTACCCAAAAAAAAAAGGTCTGGCCAAGCTGTAGCTGTGAAAAAATTATAAAGATAAAAAAGTTTTTTAAGGAACCTACAAGCCGAGCTCGCCTCATGCGTGCATGAGCCATCAGGCAAGCCGAGCTAGAGGGTATAGACAGAGAGCACTTTAGTTTGCCACAACATGCATGCCCCCTGCCCTGCATTCGACACCCCCAACACAACGTCAATCACCGAACCAATCTGTTCCTCGATCCCATTCGCCGTAGCTAACTAGCGGACCCCTTTCGTCGCTGCTCGCTGCATGCATGTCGTCTCGCATTTCTCGCCACCATCTTTCATTACCGTCTCTGCGTCCATAATTGTGCCGCGCGGCCATAGTTTAGCCTGCGATGGCCACCGAGCACCAATTTCCCAACTATATATAGAATTGGCCTCCTCCTCGATCATTTACCAACACAGATCCATGGATACGACCGACGGGAAAGCCGACGCAGGCCTCCTCGAGCGGAGCCGTCGTATCAAGACGGCCGCCGAGGTGGGCCTCGCCAGCTCCTCTCGCGGCCGACACTGGAGCCGCGCCCTCCTCCGCCGCCGCCTTTTGATCAGCAAAGAGGAAACGACGACGACGACGACGACTGAGGCGACGGCGGCGGCGGCGGATGTGGAGAAGTTGGGGGTGGAAGAGCAAGAGGAGGAGATGTTGGAGGCCCGAGTGAGGACCCTGCAACGACTGGTCCCCGGCGGCGAGGAGATGGGAGTGGAGAGGCTGTTCGAGGAGACGGCCGACTACATCGAGGCGCTGCAGGAGCAGGTGAGTGCAATGCGGGCGCTGGCGTGCTTGCTCCATGGATTCCAAAGGACGACGAGAGGTGAGAGTTAACGTAAGAACATTCAGAGAGATAACGTGATAAAAAAAAAATAATGATGCGGTAGAGGTAGATCGACCTTAATTTCTTGGGCTTTTTCTTGAAGATTTTTTTTAAAAAAAAAATAAGAATCGATTTCATGCCGTTGAAAGAACTAAGAGAGATGACAAACTTCGTAGGTTGACCTGATCAAGTGCTTGGGATTTTGAAAAAAAAAAATTAGAAGAATCAATTGAAGACATAATTCGTTTTCAATTGTCTTATATTTTTCAGAAATGAAATTTTGAGTTCTCGCTTTTTGGTAATCTTTAGTGGTCGACCATGATTGCATGATTAAATCGTTGCAGCATGAGACATTTGTTTCCGATAGGAGATCTAATCACACTGGAGCAGTCAATGACAAAAAAGGAATAAATTAGGTGGTAACAATAGTATTTTCCACTCGATTAATGTACGTATGTACGTTTGGATCAATTTTTTGAAATTTCAATTTTTTATTGTATTATACGTCGATAATATTTTACTGCGGAGTCGAGAGAGGCTCCTTGAGATGATTTCCCTTTTGAACCATTATGTACGCTTGGATTTGCTAAAGTCAACGTAATATTTATAGTCAGAACTTTGACAGTACTTGAAAAATTGGACATTGGCAAAAACAGTTCGTTACTGTCTTTTTTTTTGTTTTGTTTTTGTTTAGATAACATTTAATAAGGTTCTCAAATTTTAATTTTTAACAAAAGGAAATTTGCATCATAGGTCTGTTAGACAACTTGTTTTTTATTTATTATTTTGAAACTGAAATAAAATAATTTATTTTTTTTTAAAAAAAGTATTAATCATTGCTCCTATTTTATTTTTCCAACTTTTAAATTTTATTTTTTAAAATAAAAAAAATTGTAAACTAAAAGAAGCCTAAAGCAGCAAGGTCACCTAGGATCTGTTTACATCGAAAGAGTGAAATTGCGACGGAGAGGAGAAGGAATTACATCTACAGTGTTTAGTGTTTACCCTGTTTGTGTGACAAAAAATTGGAATAGAAGAAAAGGAGTGAAAAGGCGATCGAGGTTACTTATCCTCGTCACTGGCGCGGCTGCCGTCGGTCCTCAATCGCAGTTGTCATTGTCCATTGCACCCCCCATCGCCGCACATCCACCATCGTCGTCGCACACGAGCGTGTTCGCCGTCGGGCCACATGCGAGCGCTTCCGCCGTCGCCGCCACACGTGAGCGCGTGCGTCGCTGCTTGCGAGCTCGACGTGCGCGATCGATCGCGTCATTAATTGCGAGCTCACCGGATGCCAACTATTCTGCACAAAATAAATTTTCGTTCGGATTTTTTTAATGTTATCAAAAGTATATATGCCAACCATTCTGTACAAAAATCTTACAACAAAGGAGTTTATTGTCCAAATGGCTACCACTTTAAATTGATATTGATTTATCATAACAATAAATGCAAGTATATCATAGTCATCAGAGTATCCAAAGGGTTCTTTCTATCTATTAAAAGACCCACTGAGGGTTTTTTTTTTTTTTTTCAAAATAGAGACCGATTGGGCTTTCTGAGAGCCAAAAAACTCCTCGAGATTTTTCCCATACAAACTGATTACTATTTCAAAATAAATTAGCAATTATAAAGTTTATACTTCTTGATTTAATAAATTATATTGGTCCTATGGTTAAAATATAGTATCATGAGACGAATAGAAACATAAATGGGTAATGGTTTCTTAGGCTAAAGAACATAATCTGTAGGAAGACAATTCCATAAAAAGGAGAACCAACTAACAAAACTTTGTTAGATGCCTCAGGAGGAAAGTAAGTTGTAAATGTTTACTCCAAACGAGATCAAAGTCTACAAGAATTCACGTTAATTGCTAAACGCGGGGCACACTCGAGAAGCTGTCCAATAAAATTAGCAACCAGTTGAGTCCTTCTGGTCAGTTTAGAAAGCATCAAATGGCGTATACATCTAATCGAACTCACACACACAATCTTTAAAGGACCCATAAAAAGGGGGAGTCATCAGCAAGGGCTTAGAAACCACGCTGCCAGATTTGGTTTGTCGACTGTGATTGCATGGTCTGAGAGTCATTCAAATTCCCTTCCCTATGGTTAGGTTGGCTTGAGGAGCCTGCCTGTGTATGGTACATGTTTTGGTACCCCAAAGTTCCAAGCGAAGCCAGTTGATTTTGATGACCTCCTGACATCTGATTCTGACTTTGATAATCATAGTAGTCGCTCGCTGGAAGAGCAGAACCAGCACCGTGAATCCGCATCGCAGGGTTCTCACTCTGGCAATACCAATCTCAAAGTTAATTCAGATTACTATGTTAAAATGATTAGGAACTGAGAAGAAATGAACAAATACCTGTTGACTGGACGGGTAGCCTTCTTTGTAGTGCAATCTCAAAGCCTCATCGAGCCCAATCGTTGCAGCAGAAGATGGAGATGTGTGGTTGAGGGTGAAGCTCCCTGGAAGGGCTGATGAGTCACCAAACTCTCCATAAGAAGTAGAAATGGTATAAGCCTGTGGTAAGCTTGTCAGAGGCAGGCTACTTCTATACTGAGGCTGTGGATATTTGGTGTTTGCAGCAGGAACCAGAGTTGTTTGGTGGAACGGACTGTTTGCAGCGTATGTTTGTTGGTAAGAAGGCAGATAATAGCTTTGGGGAAGGAAAGGGTACCTTATCATATTAGAAAATTGGCCTATTGGAAGAGATGGCTGAGTGTAATGGTGGAGAGGAAGGTGTTGAAATGCAGGACTTGCAAGCATAGTGGTGCTTGGCAAGGATTGCAAAGTAGAGTGATGGTTTGAAAACACCCCTTGGTTCAAAGCCTGCAAAAAACATTTCTTATTTTAGAACAAAAATATGATTCCTTCAATGCTTAATGCAGTAGTTGTCAATTAAAACAATTGACATTTCATCTTTGCATATGAACCATAAGGACAAACGAAATAAAATTTTTTGGGGTAAATGCATTCGAATTCATCGCGCTACATTATTTGTAACTAGCAAGACATACATATTGACATTCAAGCTGATCATCTGCCTCTGACGTTGCTGTATATTGTCTATGCCTAAAGTAGATGCCCAAATAAATGTGATATAAGGGTAGCTAAACGTCAGTTGGAGACCAGTTTTAGGTGACCTAACGACTGCCACAAGGGGGTGCGGGGGCGGGGGGTTGGGAAAAAGAAAGTGTCAGATGTAATGCTACAACTAAGGTATGCTACCATGAAATCAATGAAAAAAGAGACACAACTTAACTCAGACATGTCATTCTTTTTTTTTTCTCCAGCTATGGACTGAACATGATAAAAATGTCAGTCATGATCCTCAGATGTTTGCTTCCAATTTGTGAAAAAAAAAATCAATAAAGATAATCCAGGTGGGAATGACCATAAAAATCAGCAGATGCTTTGCAAATTTGTAAACCTAATTCGAAGCAGTTAAAAAATAATGTATATAAGAATTTAAGAAGCTAGCAATTACCTGAGGCATGGACACGGTTGGCCTACTATCAGATGATATTGTTGTGCTATACCTCGTAGGCATTGACTGGGTAGTCAACAATGTAGACAAAGGAAGATCGAACTCCCAAATAGGAGGAACGCTTGCTGGTGATATTCTATTTTGTAGATCACTTGACTGCTGCACGGTGGAAATTGATGGTGTGAAATTCCATGCAATCAAAGTTAATTTATTCAAATCATTAGAAGTGACAACACCTCAACCTCCGTGAATCAAAATAGGAATAACTACAATCTAAGTCAAGGATTTTTTTTGGCAATCAACAGGATATCACATATTCTTTCCACAGAACTCTGTTTTCAAAACATATAAACATCTGAAGCAAGTAGAAATCTTGCTGCAAGAGTCTTCCTTTTTTTTAAGTGAGCTTATTTCATATCTGCAACATTGGATTAATTTTTTGTAAGCCATAAAAAAATTTAAATACGTGAATAAGGTATAGTATATGAACCATATACGTGAATAAGGCAGAGCACATGCTGGCCACCTGAAATGTGAATTAATCATATAAGCACCAAAAAATGCATAAACCAACTCATGAGATCTGTTTCCTAATTCGCATGTTATCCTTGTCAATAAGTACACAGGATTTATCAAGATGTCATTTGCATTATGAATCAAAATTACTTTAGTCAATTGGTCAAGAGAAGTGTCAAATTTGATTTGGCATAAGATATTGGGAAAACTATCAGAAATTACCAGGCTAAATGTGCATACGTACAAAACAGTAAGCAGATAATTATCAAGAAAAGCATGGCAAATCACCAAATCTAAGCCTTTTAGATTGCACAATGAATATTAGATTAACTACCTCATACTTTCCAGTGAGTATAGCGAGACCCTTACCAGGGTGAATGCTAGGAAAAATAAACACCACAAAATCATGCCCACACCAGACAATTATAGATTGTTCATTACCATCAAACTTGATAAAGCTGAAAGATTTTGCATTTGTGCATTTCCATGTGAGAAAGCATAAGTTGTAGTATTTGGTTCCATAGAGGTTGAAGATTCATAATTAGAAGCAGATGGATGGTTGTACTGAAGTCCATGTTTGTCATCCAATGGGTCTGTCCTCGTTACTACAGCTTGTGAAACCGATGGCATGTTAAAGTTCTCTGAACCAGATGCAGAGACGGAAGCTAAGTTCTCAGTCAGAGTGGCCTTGAGCTGCACATCGTGGTGGTCATGATTTCTATTAAAAAGACACCCTTTATTAGAATGAAATCAAACATTGATGTTTTACCCAAAAAAAAGCAAAAAAAAAAACAAAAAACAGAAAAGGCTACCTTACATAAGGACCATCAACTCTTGGAGCATCATTCAGAACAGGAGACACTTCGGAGTTGCTTTTTGGTAGGTTCAACTTTAAAGATCCACAAAATGCACCAGAAACAAAACTGCCAAAGCTCAAACGTGTGCATTCTGAATTGGTAACCTTTAAATGTTCAGGAATTATCACTGCAGGATTGGGCTCAATAGGACTTGTTTCCTCTTGTAAACTTAGCTGGCCCAATTTTGCAGCAGCTGATGAAATTTCAACCCTGCCATCTGCAGCAGGGGAAAAAAAACCCTCAGGCATGGAGAGAAAGGTAGACATTTTCAAAATGACTAAATGATCATGTCCACAGCATTGCATGAGTTCCTTGGAAAGGAAAAGAAACATTGTATACTGAAAGAAGGAAAAATAAATTATGTTCAAGAGTATTGTCATGATATCAAAATCTCAACTCTACCAACTAAAAACAAGGTGTAAAATAGATCCTATGCCAAATTTCAAATTCCCTTTACGGTAATGTATTAAACAAAAAAGGAAATGAATCGAGATCAGACCTTCCAGGAGTAGAACCAAGAACTTGACATCAGCATGGCTGTTAAAATTGGTGGATCCTGATTGGGATCAGTGAAGATCGATGTGATTTTTCATGAGAAATCAGTTTTTTGAAGGAGATCAATAAAGGTGGAAAAAGAAGCAAAGAAATAAGCTGCAGGGGAGTATTGACGTAACGGTAAAGTTATTGTCTTGTGATTTAGAGGTCACGGATTCGAGTTCTAGAAACAATCTCTTATAAAACAAGATAAAACTGCGTACAATAGACCCTTCTCTAAGACCCCACATGGCGGGAGCTTCATGCACCGGACTGCCTTTTTATTTTTTCTAAAATACATTTTCAAAGAGTGGGTCTGCAATCAGTTTAAACAAGATCAGATCAAAAGGTAAATTGAGGGTGGCAAACCCAAGCAACAAATTGATGGATCTTCTTTAGACAGGTGAGAAAATCTTGTAACAATGGGTGACAACAAACCTTAGCAATTGAATCAAAACAACAAGGTGTTAGCAAATGCAAGAGGCAAGCAGGTTATCATGGGTCACCGTTTCCATTGAACCTCAAAGGCCCAAACTATGATAGCAAGTTCAACACTCCTAAGCAGACATCCGCAGGTCACAATGCAGTTGAGAAATTTTGTCCTCCAGGTAGCACAATCCAAACAAGTATCTGCTCGATCAAATGATCCTTAGCATTGACACTCTTTCAAAAAGCATGTATGTGCTCCCGCACCAAGCTATTAAAGGATCAGCATCAAACAAGGTCTAGAGGCATTCCCCTTTTAAAACACCATGCCTACTGTATATAATGAAAATCTCACCTAATAGGCCCTTAGATAGTCAAATGCTTTAGATGAAACTTTCCTACTGAGGATAGTAGGGTATAATACACCAGATATCAACATACTCCTGTGCCAAAACCATGATACATCATGCCATGTTGATCTGCAACTCAAACCTGCAAATGTAAGTCAAGGATTTGCCACCAAAAAAGTGACTCAGCTCCAAAAGCACATTCTCTCTAGAATATTGTTTCCAACAGATCACGCAATGAGGGGGGAAGCCACTTCCTATCAAGATGGATATTCACGTGGACACTGGTATAGGAATAGAGAATGGTGTTTATTATCCACTCAGCATGACTTACTTGCGTGAAATGCATTCAACATGGATGCTTAATAATAGAGTTCACATGCAAACTTGCAGAAAGCTGCAAAAGAATCCACATCAAATAAAGTCCAAAGGCATTCTCCTTCAAAGAGAATCACCCTTCCTACTTTTTTTGCAAAGTCATCCATCCTCATGGGCCCTTAGACAAGCAAGCATACATGACATGCTATATTCCATCAGATCCCAGAACCATGAGTGGCATGATAAGGAGAGGAAAACGACAAACCCAACCAATATCAATAGTGGCCTTCTTTATAGACACAAATGATTTTTTTAATAAACATGATTAACTATTTTTTAAAATTTGATTAAATTTTATTAATTTGTAGAGTATATGGTGATGATTATTAAAACATTAAAAATAAATAAATTTTGCTAATTGATGTATGTGGCTCCTCTATTTAAAAGTCAATTTTCATTCATTAATTAAAAAGTTTAATGTTAAAATAAAAATAAATATTTAATAAAAATTGATATCAATTAACTTGAAGGAAAGGTGTTTGATTATATTAAATTAACTTAATTAGTTATGGGGTAAGTTAATTACCCAAAAGTTAATGCACTATTTGAAGATGATGAATTGCAATCCTACTATATATCCGATTGAATGAATTAATTAAGTCAATTTAAAGTGTCAAATAAATTCTCTTAATCAGAATACTGTTGAAATTTGTTTATTTTAGCTGTTTTAAAAATGTTTCTATTAATTTCTTTCCAATTAATCCTACTGATTCAATATGGCTGAAGCTTAGGCTTTTTTATATTTAATCCAGATAAGATTTTGACAATCACACATGTAAATATGCTGAACTGTTCATTCACATATTTGTCCTAATGATTTTTAACTTAACAAGTTGTTGAATATACACCGTTTATTAAAATCTTATAAGCTAAACTTGTTAATTTCTGAACCATGGTCCAAATTAAATACTCCAAAAAACAATTTTCACACGAACATTTTATGCAATTGGTAACTTCTAAAATGTTTCAAACAAATATATAACAAAGTCCAAAAAGAAACTCAACCTTAACTTCTAAGTGGAGTTAAGTGGGACGTAATGAGACAAAACACACAAGGAACATTGTCTGACAATACGATTTATACACGAAATGCGATGCCACTGGTAATATTGAAATCAATTATATTTTATATCATTAATGTAAGAGGTAGTCTCCCTCTACTCTCCAGAAGCTTCCACTCTGAACAATTGAATATTTCTAGCTACCAGTCATATAATTTAACTTTCAGCCTAAAGTGACTTAAGAAATCCCACAAGACTCTCCAAGCTCCTCTCCATTTGACGATTTTTATTGAATAATAAACCCAAGATATCTAATTTATAAAAATTCCATTTTCATCTATCTTCCTTATTGCTTGGTTTCTTTATTATTAGTGAAATTACATTTGCATATTTAATTTTAGTTTCACTTAAGTAAAAACCATTAGTTTATTAAGTTTTCTCCCCGTAAATCAAACCTACAATTCCAACCAGAAAGAAAGATTCAAGGATCCAGTATGACATACCAAATCTCAATGCAACATAAATAAACAAAAGTAATAGGTAATGACAAATAAAAAATAACAAAGATATCGAGTCTGAGATAACTTCATAAACTGATGATCTTTATAACCAGCAAATTAGGTGTTTAAACCGATAATTGCCAGTTATTACAAGGATTTGAACCGGCAGTAAATAGCAATTCCATATTTTCAATGTTTAGAACCAAAAACTAAAGGTTCTTGATTCAGTGCACAATGGAAGAGAAAATATCCATCATGAAGAATAAAGGGATAAAGGAAGAGCATAGGAAAGGTGAAATTTACCTTCACAATGATCTAGCTCATGACTATGTGATAGGCGGGAATTTGTATTTCCCACCATGCCCTCATCTAAATGGGGAGCATCGGCTGAAGAGCCCACCATAAAGTGCATGCTAGAGGCAGATGTGGATTTGCATTTAGCTGGCAATGTCTTAATATTAATTTTTTCTTCCAGATGAATGCCTTCCAAGCGAGAATCTATATGATAGTTAGTTCTATAAACCATTGCAGATGGTGACAAATCTGAAGTGTTTTCATAAAAAGCACTTGCACCAGATATTCCAGGTGTAGGTTGCTCTAACCATCCATCTTGAGAGATATCCCAATTTTCAGCAATCTTGTCATCGACTCTATGCTCATAAACATTATCAGATTCCTGAAATGATTCTGAAATTTCTTCTAAATCTGTTTGAAATATTTCAGTCAAGGATTCCTTAAAACCCGGGTTTGATACATTTGGCATTGCTGCATTTTTTGTCAAGTCAGACTTTTCAGTTTCCATGGCAGGTACGCTAGGTCTAGCTTGAGGTTTACCCATTTTAACAATGTCAGCCATAGACATCTGTCCCTGTTTGCCTAACCAACTGTTATGGAAGCCAGATAAGGATTGCATTGGCATAG
Source organism: Wurfbainia villosa (assembly GCA_025175895.1). Classification (NCBI taxonomy): domain Eukaryota; kingdom Viridiplantae; phylum Streptophyta; class Magnoliopsida; order Zingiberales; family Zingiberaceae; genus Wurfbainia; species Wurfbainia villosa. The sequence continues at coordinate 1,127,880 of JAKLTH010000304.1, read as the reverse complement.
GAATGCCTTCAGCAACACTTGCCGGTTGTGTTGTATTTCCAAAAGGAGACAAATTGCTGCAAAAACATGAGGAAAGAAAGGAAATCTGATAAGCACAGCAGTACTCACAACCAATTAATTAAAAGTCGCAAAAAACTAGAGGACAACCAATCCATAGGATCCGCTCACAAATAATTCAATACAAGTAGCAAAATTTTTAAACACGCTTTATAAGATCAAAGGGTTTTAAAAGTTGGTCAAAAGCAATCACAAAGTATAAATCACGATTTAAACCAATTGCTGGGAATCATTTTTTCCAACAAGTAGAAAGAGGCTTTAAAGATGTTTCTTTACAAGCTAGTAAAACAAAGCTCGTACTAATATCATGACCAATAGTTCACAAATTGCTATTCTTATTCCAGGTTTCATTTTATGTCTACAAGCAGTAAAGAAATTCTATATATACATTTATCAAGGATATGATTTGAAATCTTATACCGTGTAAATGACCGAAACATATTGTTCCAGCGAATCACCAACTTGATATCACTCAACACCAAAGCTTTAAATCTCAAGTCATTTCGTTGTTTTGGTCTTTGACTAGAAAGATACTATTCCACTGATGCAATTGTTTGTTTTGGTCTTGCATCAAAAGAAAGATACTATTCCAATATCATGCAAACACTCTGATGCATGATGTTGATGACAGAATGAAGGTTGATGGAAAAAGAAGATGAAGCAAAAGAAGGAGAAATTGTTTGTGTTGAGTGGTATTGAGTTTCAGTAATTTGCCAAAATGATATATTTCAATCATTTTGCCTGATATGATACGAGATTCAAAACCATGCGCAACACAAACAATGTCTCCTTCCTATGTTTCATCTCCTTACTTTATCAACTCCAATCCATTACCAACACGATGCATTGAAACATCAACACCATATCGAAACAGTATTGTTCCGAAGCAGCTCAAGATTTTAAACCTAGATCAAGGAATCCCTAGAAGCTATCATATTCTCTTTGGAAGTTGTTGCTCATACTCTAACTTATGAACCTAGTTGGCAAAGACAATCTCTTCCATTGCCTACATTTCATCGACCAAATAATCTTCATCTATTGTTCAACTCTTCTTGACATAATGGTCACTCATTCCACATATCCCCAACTTGAGTCCTTTAATCATGACCCAGAATGAATGATGTCCTTAATACATTCTATGTCAGAGAAGGCATAAAAAAGGGCAATAATCAGTTCCTATCCTGCCTGAGAGCATCAAGTAAGCAGCTACGATAGTTCCTGTGGAAATACAGGTGACCTTCCATTTGCCACGAATATTTAGCAAGATTGAGTATCCATTCTTCTTTCATAACATTGACAACATTGATGGAAAACAAGGAACTATAACTGAACCTCACACAACTATGTCTTGTAGCAAAAGCAATCTGTTAAGTGTTCATACTAAAGTAAAGAACAGGGCTTTCCTGAGGGTTTATGTTATTAGGATATGTGATCATTTAACCAAATGAATGAGTAGGAATTCCTTTCATCAAAACTTTCCTGTGTTACTCCATTTCAGCTAGAAATAAAAGCATATACCCACAGAGCCAGAAATTGATGCAATGATATAGTAGCATTGACCAACAAGAACCAAAATTCGGCCCTGGCTTGTCCAACTACCAGGTAGATAGTGAATGACTATGAGTAAATTGCAACAGTTCAAGTTCGACAGTCCAAGAAAGCAACTGTAGCATTTGGCAAACTGAAGAAAGGATTATTTATACTCATGATCACTCTACTTTGTTATGACTTTACTCTTGCTACAAAAATAATCTCTTATAGCATTATCATGGTCAATCATAAGAGGAGGTAGATATACCCATCACACTTGGAAGATCATGCAACACAAAGGCCTGTCCCTTCACTTTCCTAACAACATCATAGTACAATGTGTGATAAAGTGGAAAGAATTGCTGCAAATAATACACCTGAATCTTGCCCATTCAGATCCAAGCAATTAGCAACAAGACCAACAATAGGATAGATACAAGGTCCAACAATAGAAGGCATGAGTTAGATCCAAACATGGATAGCTACATGCCTATCCAATTATCAGTAAGTACCAAGATCTGAAAATCTTCTGATAGCTGGATCCCCTTATTTCTGCAAGATCTTGGGTTTTTGGAATGATATGACTCAGAAATCTCTTGACAATAAGGAAATATTTGATGAGCATTAGCTTAGTAATTATTTTTCTTGTAAAGTTACTTTTCCATAGTAGCAGGAAAAATTAAAAAGTAATTGAAGGAGTAAATCTCTGACATGTGCAAAGAAACTTGGCTAGACAAAAGACAGCAGAATTCTTCTTTTGCCACCACAGTTTAATCTCACATAGTAGCTATAGGCATGAAGAGGATTTATAAGCTTACATGAGTGAGTATTAGAAACTTAGTCTTATGTATTTTAGGCAAATGGTTGGCTTAATAAATTAATGGATAAATTCTCGGTTGTGAACTAATGAATATGGGTTTGTAACCATAGATGGTGAGCTATTATTTGGACTAATAGTTAGGCTTGACAAATTAATGGATCAATTTTGCCAACTGCGACACTTCTTACCAACTAGTAATTGCAATATCATGCTTCATGATTAATCTAGATAAGAAGATAAGGAGGTGCATCATTAGAGACAAAGGTAATTATGATATCATCCAAAATATAGCTCCACCTATGATGTGAAGCCATATTCATGTAAATAATTTTATATGAGCAAAACAGCATGCAGCCCCATCCTACTTGGCATAATAAACACAAAATAGCATTTCTACTTAGATATTCTCCAAAAAAGGATGAGACACAGAACATATGCAACTGGAATTTGATTTGATTGAAGAAATTCAAAATATTACTTGTCAGCTAAGCAACGCCAATGAATGATGAAAAGAAGGCAATAAGAACTCATATAGTCTTGCAAAAAGTAAGTAAATATTTCTCTAAATCCAAAGACATCATAGCTTGTCCAAAGTTAAATTACTAACCAAATTATGCTAGAAGTATGGTCCTTCACAACGACACCAGGAATCATCCTACACTAAGTGTTATATATAATTTTCTATAGATATTGAAGTGATCATAAAGGACCAGCCAACATCTTCGAGATTTGGATTCTTCATCTACCACTTCCGTACTTGTATAGGATATTAACACTTAGACCCTCACTCCGAATGGACACCATATATACACTATCTCTCATGTTGTAAGGATTTTAAGTACTAGTTATGTTGAACACTTGGTTCCACATCCATAATAGAAACTTGTATCCAAGTCCAAGTTACATAGACTAGCATAATTCACAATTTATGCAAGCTTGTCGAGTAGATAACATAACAGAAAGCACAAGTATTGGTACTCTGCCAGTGACTTTGCGCCAAATAAGTCCAAAACAATAAATCAAATTATGGAGTAACAATCCAAGCATTTGGAACTATAGGCAATATATAATTAGAAAGAAAAAAAACCTCTTATCAGAACTAAGATCAGGAAAAAGTTATCAAGAAATTTGCAATTGCAACTTCGACGTTCTTTTAAATTGCATTTGCCTAAACATATCCAAAGCATCTAACACCCCCAAAAAAACAAAACACCAAAAGCTAGACATAGAATATTTATCTGGCCATTGGAACATACTACTTCCCACGTAAATATCCAACAAACTGCCAGTCCAAAGAAATTAAATTAGTGATCACCTTGTGATTGTTTGTGTTTGAGGAGGATTAGTTGGTACTGCAGAAGATTCCAAAACAGGTGATGCTGGAACAGCATTAGCACCATTTTCTTTCCTGCATGTGACTTTACCCTTACCAACACCATGTTCTACAAGGACAAATAGATGAATAGAGATTTACAATCAAATAGAAAAAATGCATATGATATACACTCTCAAACAAAGATATACAAACCAAAATAGTATAGCAACATACCAATAGAACTAGATTGGGAAGAAGTATTACGACTGCCATGGTCTGTGATCCCCCTAGCTCCTCTTCCTGAGATGTTGTTCCCTGTTCGAGACTTTGTTTCTGGAAATTCTCTGCTCTAGAAAGAGAAAGAGAAGGAAAAGTTGGGTTAAATTACTACCTAGTCTAACAAAATTACCAATAGAACATTTGAAGTCAGAATTACATTAGAAACAATAATAAACTGAACACATAGCTAATAATCCCTTTTCAATTAGTAGAGTTGAAAAAAGAATGTTTGATCACCTCAAGGATCTATAGAAACAAAGGCATCAAGATTATGGCAGTCTGACCAATTTAATGGTCACACGAACTATAATTACTAAACACCTTAAAGCATGCCCAAAGCTGTGAAATCTACCAAAAAATTGTGTAACAATACATTCACTAACCTCCTTTTTCTTATCGCGCTTATTCTTCACTTCATGAAAAGTATCTGCATTGTGAATGAACAGTAAGTAGATGTATGCCTACCTTGAGAACTTGATTACTATTTCACAATTTTCAGAAACATTTCATCAGTCACATTATTTCACAGCATCAATTAGGTAACTCAATGGGGAGGCAAATCAAATGAAGCATTGCGTGTGAGTGTGTGTGTGTATGTGTGGGTGCAAGTCAAACAGATATAGAAGTTAGCTAAGATAAGTGATTTCTCGAGGGTACTGAAAAGCAATTGAGTACCAGTATACGAAGTGTATATACAAGTGAATAGCAATATCTGTCTCTACTACAAAAAGGAACATGCTTGAACACAAAAAGGAAAAACGATCTGTGCCACATTGCATCCATGGAGTAGGATAAATAAACGTTTGTTTTTTTCCCTTTTCAACAATAACCTAAGCAAAGGAAGACGAGAGGTGGCATCTTGCGGGTGCGGGTATAGCAAGATAAATGCTCCAAGTCGTGAAAGTTAAGCAACAGTTGCTTCACGAATTAAATGACTTCCGTGAGGTGTCCTATGTTTTGAGGTGAGATATTGAAAACGAGTATATCCAAAATTCAAGAAAACGATACATGAAAAAAAAGAAAGTTGCTTCTCCTTCGTTCCGTAGACAAAAGTAGAAATCCTCGATCAGACGTTTTTCTCTCAGCGAGGCAAACGTTTTGGCAAGCAAACTGGATTTATTTTTTCCTCGAGTCCAAGGCGAGACGATTACAGATATGCAAAACCGCCACCGCCACTGTCCCTCTCATCTCAAACCATTAGTAGTGAGGCCCAAGAATCACGTCCATCCCCTCTATCTCACAATTTGATGTCGAGAACAGAACCATCACCGACAGAACCAACCGAGAGAAAGAGAGAGAGAGAGAGAGAGAAGGAAATTTTGAGGGGACGGGCACCTTGCGAGAGGAGTCGGTTGACAGCCTCATCAGGATCCATGTTGCACTCGCAGAGCATGGCGTAGATCTCCGCCTCCGAGCAGTTCACGATCTCTTTGACACTATGCACCAGCTTCTTCGACCCGGACGGAATCGTGATCGCCGCCGTCATCGCTGAGGACGGTCCGTTTCCCCGGCTACCTCCGCTTCCGGCACCGCTCATCCTCTCCTCCGCCCTTGTTCCGCTAGCAGAGCGAGGAGCAAAGTGAAAGCCACGAGCTTGTAACGCCTGAGGACTAAGGCGGCGAAAACCCTTCACGGCTCCTTCCTCACCGCGTATATTTTCGAGCATATATCCCGCCCTAAAAAGTTTAATGTAAATGTTATCCGTCTCACAACAAAGATAGAGGAATCCTTTACATAATTATTTCAGTAATTTATTCTAATAATATTCTTATATTTTTCGGAAATTTAAAAACACCCCCCCTGAAGCTTAACAAAAATGTCGAAATTTTCCTGAGAATTTCAGAAATTCTAAAACGGCCAAAAAGATTATGAAAAAAACATTATCCGCGTCGGTACCATAAGGATTAATTGGTATTACATGTTAAAACGTTTTGATCACTAATTAATTAGGTGAATTTTTTTTGTGTGACCAATGCAATTTCATATTACTCATGCTGAAACTATGAAGTGATAAGAAGTAATGCAAGATTTCTATCAAAAATATAAAGAAAACAATATCGAAAGAAACATTATGTCAATAATTTTAAAAGATGGAACAAGAAACTTGATACTAATACCAACCCATAATCTTGACAAGTTTATATCTGGGCAAATTTATATCTCGACAAATTTATATCTCAACTGATATGATAGTCATTAAAGTTAAGATGTCCAACGAGACATCACGTGTTGAAGGCCCTGCGTGATAAATAAACATCCCTCTATACCTACGTCAAGGAGACATATTCGCACGCATTAATAAAACTCTGTCTCCCATCAACTATACGAGCGACATTGATTACGCCTTATACGTCTGTCGCATTTATTGAGGTAATGTCCCCTATCATTCTCAAGTATGACAGACTGTCATCTTAAAGAGTTCACGTCTCTCATACTTATTGTACAATTCTGTATAGATTGATTCGTCTATATAAAGGTAACATAAGAGATCCCAACGAAGTTAAAACTTTCTAATCCTCACCTCTTTGCATTGCATCTTTTGCCCTTTTTTCTTGTCGATCCCTGATTTGAACATCGGAGGAACATAGCCGAGATCTCTCCCGACGCCCTTAACATTATTTTTTTTTCAGGTTTGCCTCTCTTGTCCATCCGAAATATATCAATCAGCCCCATCTAAAATAAATCATCGATCCATTCGAATTCGTGGATCATCCGACTTAATAGATGTTGAATCATCTTCGTTGTGTCTTAGCCCCAACAAAACTAAAGACAGTGCCAATCGCCAAACGACTTTGATATCACCTACATAGGTAGAGTGTAGTGATCAAACGTTTAGAGAATCAAAATTCAAATAACTAGCATCAAAATTTAAATTTCATTAGAAATGAATATTTTAAAGGCATAAATTATATTTCGAATTTACTCGACGAACGAAAAAAATTTGAATATCTAGATTAATTGAATAAAATCTAAACACCTAAATTATAAAAAGGAAACAAAATAAACAACTTCCATATCTAAATCTTTTTTTAAAAAGAATTAACTAAAATAAAAAATATCTTCAGCATCAAATTTTAAAATTTAAAATATAGGTTTAATTTAAAAAATTGTTATAAGTAGAAAGGGAAAAAAATGAGAGAAAATAGCAATTTTAACTTTCAGTTTTATTATTTCTGAGACATACAAAATTAAATTAGTTATTTTGATATTTTATCTTCTTTTTTCTCTTATATTTTTTTTAAAAGCGAATTTTAAAAATAAATTATTATTATTATTATTATTATTCAGCATAATTTTAAAAATCAGAAGAATTGTCCCGTAATATTGGAAATAGTTTGTCTTGTGTGACCTTTGCCCTAGTTATATCAGATAGACCAAACTATCAAATAACTAACTGTCCAGCAGTATTATCATATACACCCTAGAATTGACTGTCAAATGGAAGATATCAAATCTCACGAGCAGTTAACTATTTACAACTTGGAGGGTTTGCGCACTTGTAAACAGCAGAAGCTGGTTGTTTGTAGTCAGGTATGCTACTTGGATCAACGAGCCTGACCTCGCCCGGGCTAAAGAACAAATCACTGTGCCTGCATGATTGAATAAGAAAGACCATTCTCAGCATGCCTGTGCATCACCAGAATGCCATTATCAAAGAAAGTCTAAGAGCATATTTAGAAAGCGTTCTGAATTAAATTGCTATTTGTTACCTTCGCAAATCCAGTCCTATCAAACCGGCTTGTAAAACTGACAAATTGTCTGAATCCGGTGAAACAATAATTACTGTATCTGCAGAATACTGTGTTTCTAATATTGACATGAGTTGTGTTATCCTCACAAACACATCAGCAACACTCTCATTTGGTGTGCCATCATCAACTGGAGGTGGTTTATTATCAGGAGAAATGTTATCTGATTCATAAACCTGCAAGAACAACTGTCAAATTAGATGATGAATGCTATAGCAAAAACATCAGGTACCAAGGGGCAATTATTGGTTATGTCATCATGCTCTTGTTTCCTCGATAGATATAGTGCACTTTATGACAACAAATGAAGTTAAAAGTTAAAGCTATTTATGGTTGGCTATGTTAATTAATTATCACAAAGTTCCGCAGAGAGCAATGACATTAGTCAATTAGTCAACTAGTGCTCCACTTTGGATGATAACCAATTCCGTGGTAAAAGTTGATTGGAAATATGCTAGATAGTATGAGATTATTAGGTTGCTTACTTATCTATTCATTTTTATTTTCCAATAAAAAATTGACAAAATGTCATGCTGGTTGTCAGCTATGTAATGACAAATCTTTCCTTTCGTTCTCAAGTTTATCAATGAAAATATCTCAAAATACTTTGCTATTTAGTTGACATAAAATTTGCTTTAATAAACAGCGTTCACAACTCAAATGATATCTGGTCTGGTCTTTTCACGTAAACAGTGTTAATAGACAGTACATAACCCTTTTAATAAACAGTGTTCTTTTTATACTAGCCAAAGTGCAAACTGACAGAGTATAACATAAAAGGGAAGATAACTTCATTCCAAGGATAATCAAGTGAAAGAAACTTCTTCCTTTCAAACTATCTATTGGCTTTCAAGACATCTCTTCAATTTCCAATAGAAATTACGTATCCCACTTAACACACTGAACTAAATGCCCAATTTCAGTATAAGATTCATGAGTGATGAGCCCTGGCAAGAATAGTGAAAGGTAATATTTTTTAGTCAAAAAACATTCATAAAGATTACAAGGATTTGTTGATTACAATACTAATTGCATGCCAACAATTACTAGGAAATACAACTAAATCAATACTAGAGAAAAAAATATAACTCATTTTGCTAGTAACACTAGACTTTAGAACATTAATTTAAAATCCCAACAATGCAAGCTAATATGCTTATGATTTATGCTACAGCATAAGAAGACATATCAGCTATTTTCCCTATTTCATGGTCATGCATCAGAAAATCCACCAGTTTCTTTTCATATTTCTATTGTTCCTAAGAATACATACTCTGTGCTCTCTTAGATCATCAGTGCTTTAAATCCACACTGGGGGTTGAATCAATCAGCATCTCAAGTCCTACAGATCCAACAATATCAAATTGGAGTTTGGTTCGTGATTTAACCAGTTGGTCCAGTCTAACTTACGAAACCCTGTAAATGGACCAAGCCTCATCCAACTTGACATGCAGCAGGGAACGATCTTCAAAATTTGCTGCAAATACGCCAGAATTCTCATGTAAATTGAAGCAGCTTTTAATCATGACTCACTTCAATAAAGACATGCAAAAGCATTATGTGGTGAGTAAGAGTAGAAATTCAATGTCATTTGGAGTGTTCTGCATCTTTTCTTCTAACTTTCTTATTTATGTTTTTTTGAATATAGAAATACCCAGATTACGTCCAAAAACATATGGAAGCCACGCATCTAGCTTAGCAATGAAATTATTCACAGATACGAATAGGAGGATCCAGAGTTAAAAGCAAAAAGGAAAAAAAGAAAACAGATATTGTAACGTCATAATTTAAAACTTGCATACAGTTGTGTATCTGCAATTAGCTTCGGTACCTTATTGATAGAACCTAAACTCCTCCCTTCAAATGCTCCCAGACCTCTAGCATCGAGAAAACTGTACTCTGGTACGATTCGGCTACATTCAAGGGAGTAAAATTTTCAATTGTCTATTTATTGATAGAGGTAGTCAACAACTGACATTGATTATTTCCTAAAAGAACATCGAAGTGTATTGAAAAAAAATGGACGCCGCATTTTGCACCCAAAGATAATCATAAAACAAGGCAAATACAATAAAAAAATGTCATCTTTTATCTTGATTAGAACATAGTTATGCTGAAATCAGCAGCAGTTTGGCATTTATTTGGGAGATTTAGAGAATGGCTCTATGAAAATTACCAAAAGATGGGCGAACCTGCGATCGACGCCGTTGACTGAAGCGATGATTTCGGCGGCTTGATAGGCTCGCTGGGTGATGGAGGGCCAGATCCAGCAGCTCTCGTCGCAGGCGCCCAGTCGATTCAGCTCGAGGGCGGCCCGGGCGGCCTGCTTGGCACCCTCGACCGAAAGTCCGCTATCGACGGACGTCTTGGCAACAGGGTTGGTGCGCAGGACGCCGTAGCTCTCGTAGACCGACTCCCCCGCGCGCACGAGGAAATAGCGGTTGGCTAGGCGGGGAGGGGGCATGCGGAAGAGGCCACGGGCCCGGGCCGGGGAACGGGGTACGAGGGCGCGATGGAGAAGCGGGGCCGTAAGCACGGCCAGGAGGATACGGCGGCGTCGGACGGCGAGGAGGAGGAGGAGCTGCCGGTGATGGTCGGGGCAGTGGCGATCGGATTTGTGGGGACGAGAGAGAAAGGGAGGGGAAGCAGGAGACGCGGTGGAACTGGAAGAAGATGAGGCGCTTAAGCTCAGCATCGTTTCCGCAATGGTTGGCTTGGCGTGGCAGATTTGGTAATTAACGAGAAGCGATTTCATCATTTTTTTTTTTCAGTCTGCATAAAAATGTTAGATTTTATCACACCGTTAACGACTAATCCTTTCTTATGATATATATAATACTAGAGAAAAAAAAATTAAGATATTTTTAAAAATCGAAAATCATATGAACACTGATGAATTAATAAAAGAAATGATAAAATGAATACTGATAAAGTTTCAAGCATTACAAATAGGACGATGGATAATCTCAAGCATTACCATAAGCAAATACATGCTAAGCACCGAATTTGTCCCACATAATTACATATTTACTCCCAGAGAATAAGATCGCACGTCAACATTCATACTCAACTGGCTCTGCACCTCTAAATGTTCTCCGAGGAGGTAAATCTCGATCAAAGCGAGAAGAGAGAAGAATTCGATCTCCTCGAACCCCAAGAACAGTAAAACATCTGATGCAGTAGTCTCAGAGAACCACCGACGACGCCAAAGGAATCGCCGCCACCGCAAACAGAGCTACCACAAGAGGCAGAATAAGCACTAGAACAGAGTTCCCGCTCGAGGAGCCCGAGCTCTCAGTCCTTGTTCCGACGCCTGATGGGGGCGTCAATGGTATCGCCGGAGAAGCCGTCGGGCCGGTAGCTGCAGCGGTTTAATCCATGGTTCAGTGATCATCGTGCATCCGAAGAGCGGAAGAAACTAATCGAAAAGCTAAACTTACAGTTGCACTGGCTGAGGGGAAGCTGGACGCTGCAAGCGCGGGGAAGGGCCATCGCCAGGGTCTGGTTGATCCCGAGGGCAGGTGCCGCGGACGCGCCGCCGCTGATTATGGTACAGATGCACTGCGGCTCCGATTGCACCACGGAGGCGAGCTGCGAGCAGCAGGAGTTCGACGGGGCGGAGGCGTTGCCGGTGATGTAGGGCAGGCAAGGCGACAAGCTAGCGATGGTGGACGTGCAGGAAGACGACTGGGCCTCCGCGCCGGCCAACAGGGCCGACGCCATCGCTGCGATCATAAGGATTGCGTGCATGGTTCTCGCGGATCTGGCCATTCCGGAAGCGGCTGAAACAGAGAAAATGGCTCGTTGCGATTGAATTGGGGAAACAGAGAGCAGTCTTTTATGCTGAAACGAGCGTCAACGCAAGGAACAAAGTGGAACTGGTTGGCAATTGGCGTAGGTGAGCCACTCTTCCAACTCTGTAACGAACCTCATAGTTATTTCTCTCGTTGACAATGATGCATGTGATGAGCCGCCAACTGTCTGAAACTGAATGGGCAGAGTTGCGGACTTGCGGGATGAACGGCGATTTTGTCAACATTTTAAGCTTCTCGAAGCATTTGTCATCGGCATCTGTTTGTTTTCTATTCCCTTAAAGAAGATTCACGTCATCACTTTACTTCATTACCTTCAAAATTAGAATCAAGCTTACGTGAGGTCTGCATCAGCATGTGAATAACCTATAAAAATACATAATATGATCGAGAGTCATTTATAATAAATCAGCATTTTCTTCATACTATTCACGCACATTTGTAAATTGAGTGGGGTGAATCGATTCGCTCCTCCAAAATGGTTCATATATATACATAAAATTAACCTCCTGTTTTGCCCTTTCCAGATCTCCCATTTTCTTCTTCCCCACCTGCTCGATCGGTATTGAATGACCCATACGTAAACAGAGCTCGCGGAGACATGGTAAGTGCTTCTCGATCTGTTGGATTGATTTACAACGCACAAAAGAAAAGAAAAATGGGCATTTGTTGATTAGGCTCCATTGGTGGTGATTAGGGGACTCCAATGAACATCGTTATGGGTTCTCATGTGTGGGTGGAAGATCCCAACGTCGCATGGATTGATGGAGAGGTTACTGCGATTACAGAGACCAATGCCACCGTCGTCATCACTAATGGCGACGCCACCAAGACTGTACGTCATGCTCTCCGTCGATGTCCCAAGTTTTAGATGAATCCATGGATACATGGAGTTTCTCTCTGATTGTCCTTCTCGACGATGAATTATATTAAGAAGGGAAAAAAAAATATTTAAATGATTGCCTAACCTAATAATATTCTATCACAAAAGTGGGTTGAGTTAATGAATTGCACATCGAACATGCTCTGGAATTGTGGATCTAACGAATCATTTTCAAGATCATTTTCCTTTTAAATTCTTGCAATAGCAGCTGAAGTTTTTCTTTTTTACTATTCACGTAGGTTGTGGTTAGTCTGTCGAATATATACCCTAAAGACACAGAGACCCTTCAAGCTGGGGTGGATGATATGACCAAGTTAGCTTACCTCCATGAACCAGGAGTTCTCCACAATCTCTCTACGCGTTATGCATTGAATGAAATATATGTATGTTTCATCTTTCTAATATACTTGCATACCAGATGTCTACCAGTCAGAAACAGAGGTCGAGTGCTGAAGCAATCTTTTACGTTTGACAGACATACACTGGGAATATTTTGATCGCCGTAAACCCGTTCCGGAGGATTCCACATTTGTATGATATCGACGTGATGGAACAGTACAAAGGGGCCGCTTTCGGCGAGCTAAGGCCACATCTTTTTGCTGTCGCGGATGCTTGCTACAGGTAGTCTGATTTTGGTAGTATAGCATCGATAGTTAAATGGAGGTTAGTAACTCTGTTGAGGTTACACTGCACCAGGGCAATCATGAATGAACAGGGAAGTCAATCGATTCTGGTTAGCGGAGAGAGCGGAGCTGGTAAAACGGAGACAACCAAGATGCTCATGAGGTATCTAGCTTTCATGGGTGGTAGGTCATGCACAGAGGGCCGAACAGTAGAACAGCAAGTATTGGAGGTAAACTATATCTCTTCGGCATTCATACAACTACCTAAGAGTCATGGGAAGACAGAAAGTGATGTATGTTTTGATGGATGAATATTGTATTCTGCAGTCTAATCCAGTGCTCGAAGCATTCGGGAATGCCAAAACAGTCAAAAATAACAACTCGAGGTGAGTAATCAAGTAGATTACTGGTTGTACTAAGCAATTCGATGTTGAACTCTAATGCAGAGTGAAAAAAAAAACACGCCATCTTGCAGCCGTTTTGGTAAATTCGTTGAGATTCAATTCGATAAGTATGGAAAGATTTCTGGAGCTGCAATCCGCACATACCTTCTGGAGCGCTCCCGAGTTTGTCAACTATCTGACCCAGAAAGAAACTACCATTGCTTTTACATGCTCTGTGCTGCACCGCCGGAGGTTATTCTTTTCTACTTCCTCCTTGTGCCAAGCTTATATTAACTGGAGCATGTTACATTCACTTTGCTATGATTTAAACCAACCTCAAGATAATTAGTCTATGATCGTAAGCAATTAAAAGGGATTTCCTGTGACCTGGTATTGTCAGGATGCAAAGAAGTTTAAGGTTGCTGACCCAAGAACCTTCCATTATCTAAATCAAACCAACTGCTATGAAGTTGCCAATGTGGATGATGCTAGGGAGTATTTGGAGACTAGAAATGCCATGGATATTGTTGGAATCAATGTGGAAGAACAGGTCAGTTGAGCTCGTTTGAGTTGATTCTTACCAAACCAAGTTGAGGAATTTGAATCTGCATCAAATGCTATCTGCATCTGCAGGTAGCCATCTTTCGCGTAGTAGCTGCAATTCTTCATCTGGGAAACATAAACTTTGATAAAGGAAACGATATTGATTCATCACAGTTGAAAGATGAGAAATCGTGTTACCATCTTAACACAGCAGCAGAACTGCTAATGTACCATACGAGACTTTTGTGAATTGTAGATTCTCTCTGTGGTTTCATGTTCATTCTTCTTCCATGTGCTACCTCAGGTGCAACGAGAAAACACTTGAGAACTCTCTTTGCAAGCGTTTGATTGTTACACCGGATGGCAACATCACAAAGCCTCTTGATCCAGAAGCTGCTGCATTAAGCCGTGATGCCTTAGCAAAGATAGTGTACTCAAGGTTATTTGACTGGTAAGATTTTGCTTTGGCTCAGTAATTTCACTCGAGGTGTATCCTGGAAGAACCTGGTGATTATGATGACTTGCTGAAGGAAGAATTGATACCATATTTCTTGTTGTCAAAGCTTAGGTAATTTTCAGTTGTTTAGCAAGAAGAACAGAGTCATTGAGGAAATGTTTGTTAAATATCCTGACAGGATTGTAGACAAGATCAACAGCTCAATTGGGCAAGATCCATTAGCCAAAAACATAATTGGAGTACTTGATATTTATGGTTTTGAGAGTTTCAAAATCAATAGGTAAGCTTCTAACCTAGTTTCCCAGTTAAAAATCCAGTTGCGTGATAGTGATTTTTCAGTATAAATTAATGCTTAATTGACTGTGTGATTTTTATGCCAGTTTTGAGCAGCTATGTATAAACTTAACTAATGAGAAATTGCAACAGCATTTTAATCAAGTATGCGAAAACGTACCTTAGATTCGATGTGTGTGGATTCATTGATGCATCATATTTAACACTGCTTATAATGAAAACTACAGCATGTATTCAAGATGGAGCAAGAAGAGTACACAAAGGAAGAAATAGATTGGAGTTATGTCGACTTTGTGGATAACCAAGATGTTCTGGATCTCATAGAAAAGGTGTAAATAAGCACAATTCTAAAGAAACTACCCGATTAGGTACTGCTATTAGTGATGAAAGTGAAAGTTGATGAGTGTTTTATAACCATTTGTGATTGCAGAAACCTGGAGGCATTATCGCACTACTTGATGAAGCATGGTATATCTGTTTCGATACTGTAAAATTCATGACAAAATAAATAAATTCTTCTATTGAAGATAAGAACTACAAGAATAGCACATGACAAATTAATACTTGCTTTGTTTCCTACTAATAATTGAAGTTTCCTACAATTCATGGATGGGAATCGACTCATAAAATCTATTGCAGCATGTTTCCAAAATCAACTCATGAAACATTTTCTCAGAAAATGTACCAAACATACAAGAGTCACAAACGTTTTAGCAAGCCAAAGCTTGCTCTTACTACCTTCACCATCAATCACTATGCTGGAGATGTAAGTAAAAGGAGATCAAAATTATTAAAACTAAACTGAATTATAGTATTTGGAAACAACAGCATGAGTTGGTTGTTAAACAGGTTACATACCTAGCTGATCAGTTCCTTGACAAGAACAAAGATTATGTTGTTGCGGAGCATCAAGCTCTACTAAATGCTTCAAAATGCCCTTTTGTAGCAAATCTCTTTCCTCCAATTGCTGAGGAAACTTCAAAGCAGTCCAAGTTCTCCTCCATAGGTACTCGTTTCAAGGTATGAAAGAAAATGAATATTATCTATTGCTTCTTCAATTAGGCAATAATTCTTTAGGTGAAATTTGCAGCAACAACTCCAAGCCCTTATGGAATCTCTGAACACAACAGAACCACATTATATCAGATGTGTGAAGCCCAATGCAGTGCTACAACCGGGCATCTTTGAAAATAACAATGTCCTAAACCAACTGAGATGTGGGGTCAGTGAAACATCAATACATGGATTGAAATGTCATCAACTCCTGTTTCACACATTCTCTTCACTTGTAGGGTGTCCTGGAGGCAATCCGTATTAGCTGTGCTGGTTATCCAACAAAAAGGACATTTGATGAATTTGTCGATCGGTTTGGAATTCTCGCCCCGGATCTTGTAGATGGGTATTTTATAAGAAAGTCAACATAAATTTTCTAATAGAGCAACTAATCATGGGTTCAGGTTTTGAATCTGATAATTGCATATTTTATGCAGTGCTGATGAAAAAGCTACTTGTGCAGCTATATGTAACAGAATGGGCTTAAAAGGCTATCAGGTCAAAAGAAACATGAACAAAGAGTTTTTTTCACTATAAATACAAACTTTCTTTTTGAAAGTAAATTTCCTTATCTGAACACCATTGTTAAATTTGGTTACTAGTTAGGAAAGGCAAAGGTATTCCTAAGAGCAGGTCAGATGGCTGAGTTAGATGCTCGTCGAATGGAAGTTTTAGCTAATGCTGCAAAACTCATACAGAGACAGATTCGCACACATCTTACAAGAAAGGAATTCATCAAAAAGCGAAAAGCTTCGATTCAAATTCAAAAATTCTGGAGAGGTTCCCCTTGATACTTGTTTACTGAATAGCAGTTATATCTACAGATAGTTGAGGTATTTTTCTCTTACCATGCAGCGCATCTTGCACGAAAGTTGTATGAAAGCATGCGAAGAGAAGATGCCTCAATCTGCATACAAAAACACACACGTTCTCATGCTGCTAGAAAAAGATATACAAAATTGCAGTCATCTGCCTTAGTAATACAAACAGGACTCAGAGCCATGGTTGCTCGTAGTGACTATACATACAAGAGAAGAACCAATGCCGCTATACTCATACAAGTATGTAGATATCTACAAGAACAAGATCCTGAGTTTTTTGTTAACAAGTACTAAAGAATTGTTGTGAAGTCTAAACTATGCTTATTATGTCCTGCAGACTCATTGGCGTTTCTATAAAGCTCATTCAGCATATAATGTGCAAAAGAAGGCAACTTTGATATTTCAGTGCCTCTGGAGAGGTCGTAATGGAAGAAAGGAGCTTCGAAAGCTAAGAATGGTATGCTGATCTTATTCATCAATTCATACTTGTGCTCATATATTTTTGGATTTTATTAGTAAGGAAGTAAAGTATTTTAAAAAACATATGTTTAGGCTGCAAGAGAGACAGGAGCACTCAAAGAAGCAAAAGACAAACTAGAAAAGAAAGTTGAAGAACTCACTTGGAGATTAGATGTTGAAAAGCACATGAGGGTACATTCTCATCTTAAACAGACAATATATGTAGCATTCTAGCAATCATCAAAAATAGAGATAAGCTTGCAATTCGTTATGTAGAATGACCTCGAACAAGTCAAAGGGCAAGAAATTGCAAAGTTGCAAACTTCACTACAAGAAATGCAAGAAAAGCTTGATGAAGCCCACAAAACAATCATCAGTGAAAAAGAAGCTGCTAGAATAGTAATAGAACAAGCACCAACAGATGATAATGAGATCCCAGCCATCGACAATGCAACATTAGAGTTGTTGACAAGCCGCAATAAACAGTTAGAGGTAAAAAAGGCATGATGTATTTTATAATATGGCAACAGGACTAGACATTTATCATGAGCTCCTATAAGAATGAATTTCAAAGACAAAGAATAAACCAACCGGTTTGCTCATCCAAGTTGAAGAATGTCAAATGGAACCACACACAGAATATGCTTATTGCTAAACGTTAACTTACAGGACGAAGTAAGGCAATTAACAATATTCAAGAATAAGGCTGACGAGTTTGAATTGAAACATGCCGAGGCTCAGAAAAAGGTAGAAGTATTACTCAAAGACAAAGAAGAATACAGCTCAAAAATCAGTCAACTACAAGAACTGATAGAAAGGTGCCACATAATGTTTGTCTTCTCATTTAGTTTTTGTTGGATTTTAACAAATATGAATACATCAAATAAGAAAGTTAAATTTCGCCAGAAATATCTAAATATATATTCAATAGTGCAGACTTGAAATGAACTTGTCTGGACTAGAATCTGAAAACAAGGTCCTAAGACAGCAAGCTCTAGTTATTTCTACAAATGAAGACTTCTCAGAGCAAGTCAAAAGGTATTAACTGAAAGGAAAGATGATATGTCCATATTACAAACATATATTTTCTATCTGCAGATGACTTCCCCAAGAGGTTGACTATGTGTAGAAAAATAATTATTTTTCAGCCTTGAAACCAAAATCAACACATCAGAGTCAGAAAATCAGTTGCTCCAAAATGAGCGTGGGGTAGTTCTTCCATCAAATAACATCTCTGGGTCAGTTGAGCCACCAACAATCAAGGTAATCACTCAGCAACATAAAGATATAAAATTATGCTAATCCATTGAGAATCATATGGTGTTTTAATGATGCAGGTGCTGGACAATAAAAACATTGATGAAGAACCTAAGGCAAGAAAAAAGGTTTGTCAAAGTATGCTGTCAAATACTTGAATGTTCCATTTACATGAAGACACCAAAATGAAATTTAGTGCAGAAAAATCCACCAACATAAGCTAAATTGCAGGAGCCAACATCTGCATTCCTTGCACCAATTTTAAGGAAACAGAAGTCTCTAATTGATCGGCAACAAGTATGTACTTCAAATCTCAAACTTAGTAATATATCATAAAATGAAAATTCCACAACATCATGTAATAGAAAAGTAAATTTTCGCAAGATGCTGAACAAATAGAAAGTGTCAGATTAACTCGTCAAGATCAGAATATAATGTACCACTTCTAAAAGGAAGTCACACATAAATGCCTACCATCCCTTGCTCCTATAGAAACAAAGGCACAGGTTGGCATAAGAATGATTTTGAATGTATGGCTTAGATGATAAGTTGGATGGGTTCCTTTTCCCATACTAGAATGATAAAATTTGTGGACACCGCCATATAAAGTAATTCCTTCCAGGAATTCATTAAATAGTTCATTTCTAAATTCATTATCACATTATTCTTTTTCTACAGGAAAATCATGAAGCACTTATGAAATGTCTAGTTGAATATAAAAGGTTTGAGAATAAGACACCTTCTGTTGCATGCATTGTCTACAAATCACTGGTTCATTGGCACTCATTTGAAGCAGAGAAGACATACATATTTGACAGGATCATACGAACAATCAGGTCATCTGTTGAGGTTGCTAGCTGACTTTTTCATTTGAAACTTTATGAATCTCTTCATTTCTGTCATATAGCATACTATCATTTCAATATGTGACTGAACTTAAGGTTTCTATGCACAGAACCAGAAGAATATTAGTGACCTTGCATATTGGCTTTCAACAACCTCTACCCTTCTATTTCTTTTGCAAAAAAATCTTAAAGCAAGTAATGCATCGATTACTGGATCGCATCGCAGTCGAGCAACAGCAGAAACATTGTTCAGTAGAATGGCAAGAGTAAGTTATTTGATCTAGTAATTGGATATTTTCCAACAATTGTGGTGAACAGTGTAGGATAAAATAGAAGTTTGATTTTTTTTCCAGTAAAAAGATCTTATTGTCCAAGCCAGCAGTATATATTCTTGTATATCCAATTTTTACAAAATTGTTACATCAGAATTAGATACATGTCATACTTTCTGTGATTCTTTTACCATTAAATAACTAACTGACAATGAAGGATATGTGATCAAATCTCAATGTTTGTTTCGTTCATACAATTTCTACATAACAATGGGTAAAATATATTTTCAGAATGCCCGTTCATCTTCATCTATATTGGGCATTTCGAGTGGATACAGTGGACTGCTACCCAAATCAGAAGGCCCATCAAGAATAGAAGCCAAATACCCAGCACTACTTTTCAAGCAACAACTAACAGCTTATGTTGAGAAGATATATGGAATGATACGGGACAGTTTGAAGAAAGAGATTAGTCCATCATTAACTATGTGCATACAGGTTTGACTACATGAATAGTGCGACTAACATTTATTTAGGTGCTGAGGTTTTTAAGAATTCTTAACCACAGGCACCAAGGTTTGCTAGAGCTAGATCAATTAGGGGGGCATCTAAGAGCATTCTTTCCAGTATTGTAGCAAAGCAAGCATCAAGCGTTCACTGGCAAAGTGTTGTCCACAGTTTGGATTGTGTTTTGAATATTTTTAATGAAAATCATGTAAGCTGGCTTTTATTCCTTTAATGTCTTACCAAAGAAATCTTATTACATATACGAGTATCACAATTTAGGGCATGTAAAGACATCATTCATCTTCATAATCTAATTTTTTTCAGGTGCCTGCTATGATAATAAGGAAGACTTTCAGCCAAGTGTTTGCTTTCATAAATGTACAGTTATTTAATAGGTATGCCTTTTCTATCTCTTTTATTAAGAACTTGGATTTTGCATTTTATACATGCATGCTGCAATTGACATACAGCTTACTCCTCCGTCGAGAGTGCTGTTCATTTAGCAATGCAGAATTTGTCAAGGCTGGCTTGCAAGAGTTGGAACAATGGTTCACTAGAACAACAGAACAAGTCAGTTATTTATAAAATCACATACTTAATACTGTCATAAATGAACCCAGAAGAATAATGGTAGACTACTAACAAGCCTGCTAATATCAATTTTCTACTAGCAGTTTGCTGGGACATCATGGGATGAACTCCAACATATAAGACAAGCAGTTGGATTTCTAGTAAGTGCATTACTTGTCATTCTCAAACCTCAGCTATAGTATAAGTTCATCGCAGTTGACCTAAACACCTAGATTGCAAACAGGTTTTGCATCAGAAGTCCCAAAAGTCCTTAGAAGATATCAGAGATGAAATTTGCCCTGTAAGCCAGATACTGAATTCTATAAACAAAAGCATATTTTCAAGATGTAACCTAATCAATTTGATTCCAGGTTTTGAGCATTCCTCAAATTTATAGGATCAGTACAATGTTTTGGGATGACAAATATGGCACGCAAGGATTACCCCAAGATGTAAGTATAATTAACCTACCGATTCCCCTCATGAACTTTTCCTACGCTTGTACTAATCAAAAGGAATGTCCAGATTTTAATATACTGGGTAAGTGTTATCGTTATATCTCACTGAATGAACTATCATCACACACACACACACACACACACACAAAAAGGCATTTATTGGGCATTTTTCTAGCCATATCCTGCTATTCATGTCTACCAAATCCTGCCCCTTATATAATTTTTTTCAATTACCATTGTTTTCAAGTTCTTTCCATAATCTAAATGCAAGCGTTTATATAAATCAAATTACATTATGCTCTTTTGACATATATGAATCCCTTTCAACCTACGATACTTTTAGATTAAGAGATCTCTTATGTCCTACTTCTGTATAAGGTTGAGTTTCAACTTGGGGGTGAAGGGATTTGCTTGGGAGGTGGGGTGTTCAGTATCTCAATTGTAAAAAATTAGGCTGCCAGATATCCCAAAACGGTTATCATCATAGGATCAATTATTTATTTATTTTTGTCTGCAGATTGATTTCCAACTTAGCTTACCAGCCATTTTGTACTATTGTTCATCATACAAGTCAATTTGCAATAACTTACGAGGTCAAGCCGTAATTTTATGTAAATTTGAGGTGTGAGACGCTCCTTATTGATCCTTTTAGATGAGAAGGATCTTAAATATCTAGCCTTTCTCCGGAAATCTTGACTCAAACTAAATTTGCATATTAGCTTGTGAATCAAAATTTCATGTTTATGTAAAAGTAAGGTATATATACGAGACTATCTTAGATTGGAATACACTTAAATATTTAAAACCCATGCAAATTTTAGATTTCACTCATTTTTCATCGTGCAGGATCAAATGTGAAGTCTACGTAAAAGTAAATGTAAGAAATGCATCTTAGGTTGAACTAAAATATCTAATTTCATTTAGAAACCGCACGATAAATTGATTTACAAACCAACTTTCATTTGAGTTTGGAGAGAGTTTAAAAATCAAAGGTAAGAGGAGAAAAATCTATAGAGAACGTGATTTGGTAAACAAGAAGAATACTAAATATAAGAGGCATGAATTGATAAAATGCCACGAATTCTTTTCCCCACTGCTCGAACTTGATGGTTAAATTTCAGGTCATTTCCGAAATGAGAACCACAGTGACAGATGAGACGAGCAACAACACGCCGAACAATTGTTTCTTACTGGATGATGATTCGAGGTAAGCAAAGTACACATATCTCTCCCTGGATGTTCTAAAAGAAGGGTTTCACATGGAGTAAAAATGACGGGGTCGAGTATATTTCAACTGTTTGTAGCATACCGTTCTCTTTGGGCGACATATTGCGATTGGGCTTCGAAATCAACCTTGACGACGTGGAGCTGCCGCCTCATCTCCAACAGAACTCCGAGTTCCATTTCCTGTTGCAACGCCACTCCAAAGATTGAGGAGGTGCCTTTTATGGAAGCAATGTTTTCGGTGCTACAAAAAGCATTCTTTATTCACTATTTATTTTATTGTTGGAAACGACACTTCATGAGGTGTTTGAGGGATTTTGGAACAAATTATCATGTACAAATACAGAGAAGTGTATGATGATCGTTTGTGGAATAAATTTTTAAGACAATAGAAGCATTATTCAGTAGTTACGTTAAACATTTGTGTTCTTTCCTTTGGTTAACCATGGATTCTATTTCACTTGGTACGTAGATTTAGGTGAATTTCAGTCTTTTTCTTCCTTCCTTTGACTATAAGTTCATCCAAAGTGCATAACTTGTCATTAATTCATATAATTTTCAATTTTTATTATTACTATTGAAAATTTTTTAGAATAACTTCACTAAACTTGAATGGTTGATATATAGGTTTCACAAATGAACCAAAATGACCTCCACGTATGTGGTATGGCGAGAATTAAGATCAGCTGGTCTTAAAGATTTGGGTTGTGGATGCACTGTGATCCTCTCCAAATGCCTCCAGGAGCCACAACGAGAGGTCTCAACTTAGCAGATGGTCCAACGCAAACGTACGCATAGTTGCCGTACCAGTCATGCTGTGATCCTGGACTGTACATGTATACCTCTTCCAATCCACTTCTCCGTATCACAACTGAGTTTCTTCTTCCCTGAACCATCGCAGCAGAAATATCCCAAATCAAGCTTAAAAGCAAGAAGTCAATGTAAATTCATGAAAAAGTAAACCATATCCAACTGCTTCTTGGGCTTCAAGCCATTATTCAGTGATGCAACTTTGTTAGAAATGGCATAATTAAATGGGAGATGATTACCCTATCAATGATTGTGAACTGCCTTGGTGCACTGGTGTATATTCTACTCATCTTCTCTGTCATGTGTGCATAATCATCGTCTTCCTCTCCCTCCGATTCCTCTGTACTCAAGCCTTCTTCCTCTTCTTTCTCATCCGTGTTTCCCACGCCAGATAGAAATGATCGAAGCGGATTCAACGTCGACAAGGAATCTGAATAACCTCTTCTGTCAGACACTGAAGGAGAAATGATGCTGAACTCCGATGATATTGGCTTCTTGCTGCGGTAATTTGAGCCTTGCAGCCCAACTGCATATGTTGCATCTGGCGTGCTCACCTTCAAGTGGCTGATGAAGGAGCCCGACATTTCGATCGCCGACGATGAGTTTGTGTTAGCGACGATCAGTTCGGAGCTAATAGAGTCCTGATCAAGTGTCACCAAGCATTTGGCTTCGACCATGCTGTGCGGAGAAAGTGATAACAACTCGACCTGTAGTTATCCAGCGGAGATCATTAGATGCATACGTTCAGAATAATAAGAACTGATCATGAGAATATAATTGCATGCCTCAATGGAATTTTCCGGGCTCCCTCTGACACTTTGAAGAGACCAGTGGTTAGAAGACCATGGAATCGAGCATCCACCTGCTTGGATCTTGAACTCCATGGAGACTCCTCCTCGAACCACTGCCTCCCCTGCCTCTCCCTCCGAAACAGTAGTGTGCAGCACTTCAAAGGTGGCACCGTGCCACATGATGGGCTTGTAAGACGTGATGAGTCCACTGGGCAGCATCAGAGTGGCCACGCTGCCGTTCTCCATGACCATCTTGACGGCGCAGCTGTCGCCGATGCCTTGGAAGCTCACGCCGTGGCCGCTGAACTCCGTCTCCAAATAGTCCGCGTTGAATGGTAGGGAGATGGAGGTCATGGCTCGCACGGAGAGCTGCCTCCTGTGAGAAACAGAGGCAGATTTGTGGGAGGCCTTGAGGTGCTTCAGTGGGTGTATGAGGGGGGGAGGAGTTGTAGTGGAGAAGATGGATGCCCTGGCAGCCATTGCAAATTCTTCGATTACGCGGAGCAGATGGAGCAAGAAGAAATAGCCTTATCCCGGAGCCCCCCTTTGGGCTACTACGTTGGTTGTGAGTTGAAGCTGACAACTAGAAATATCTAAGGTGAGTACTTTCGATATCCTCTACGTTTTTTTCCCAAGACAAAAAGAAAATCAAAATCAACCTCGGCGAGTCTCCTCAAATCGATTCGAGAGAATAAAATATCAATTAAGTCTTATCACTGTGCAATGGGGATGATCCATTAGTTCTAGCATCTTCATCCGTCAATCGATCCCACAACTAATACGAAGAGATAAATTATGAAAAATATATTATCTAATCGAAGACTAATGCAGCAAGAGGACAGACACTTTGAAAGACTTACAACTCTCAAAGATTGACACTTGCTCATTTATATAACTCTGCTATCGTATTAACTATAAAATCCTTTTAGGGGAATCTTATCACTGTGCAATTGAACAAATGTTAGGAGAAATTTAGGTAAAATCAATTTCTATTCCTACTTTACCCAAGAATAAGGATACTTCATTGAGCTTTTTTTTTTTTATATATACCAAATATCATGTATCAAGGCCTTCTGACTGACTACTTGTAAAATGATTGGTTCAATCCTACATAAGGTGTTAAATAGTTTTTTGAGAAAATATACTCCGTTGATCATCAAAATAAATTAAGAAGTATTCATGTGCACAATTTCAACAACTGCAACGTCCTTGATTTATCATCACATTTAGAAAAAAAATTATATAAATACGTCATAGCTAAGAATCGAATTATGAATATTTGAAAGCCGAATTAGATGTCTTACTGTTG
Organism: Wurfbainia villosa; assembly: GCA_025175895.1. Taxonomy (NCBI): domain Eukaryota; kingdom Viridiplantae; phylum Streptophyta; class Magnoliopsida; order Zingiberales; family Zingiberaceae; genus Wurfbainia; species Wurfbainia villosa. The sequence continues at coordinate 1,102,759 of JAKLTH010000304.1, read as the reverse complement.
CACCGTTGCCCTGAGACAAACCATAACTAGGGATCCATTCCGCCTTTTTTATAAGTTGATATCATGTATTCGATCGATTAATCTTAAATCGATCGGTTCAATTTTATAAAAGAAAATTATTGATCATCAAAATAAATTGAAAAGTATTCACAGTATCTAATAATTTAGAGTTCTAAGATTTATTATTCTATTGAAATTTTTTTTTTATAAATACATCATAGTTAAAAATTAAATCAAAAATACATAAGAGACTTTCCATTTGGCATTTTAAACATTGCAAATATCAGTCATTCATAAGAGTTTTCAACTTTTCAAGAGATAAAAAGTTATAGGTCTGGAATTTTTTTTTTTACAAAGTAGCAGTAAGATTGCTCAAACCCACGCGAGTAAAAAAAAAAACCTTATCCATGTTATTCAATCAATTGAATTAGAAAATATTGAATTTGAAATCAAGAAGCATCTGCTGGTGCATTCCTAATGCACCATAGAATTCAAAGTTTCCTAAGAAGTCTTTTTTGAGAATTCTTGTCTGACAACTCTTTGAGAAGTCTTTCTTGAGGACTCTAGTCTGATGATGCTTTCCCGAGGAGTCTGTTCTGAAGAGTTTGTCCACCTTCTTGAGAACTCTTGACTAACGACTCTTTCTTGAGGAGTCTATCCACTTCCCTGAGAAGTCTTTCTTGAGGATCCTTAGTTGATGACTCTTTGAGGAGTCTTTCCTAAGGATTCTTATCTGACAACTCTTTTCTGAGGATTTTATCTCGAGGAGTTTATCCAACTCTCTAAGAAATCTTTCTTGAGGACTCTTGTCTGACGACTTTTTCCTAAGGAGTTTGTCCATCTTCTTGAGGAGTATTTCTTGAGAACTCTTATCTGACAACTCTTTCCTAAGACGACGAGTCTATCCTCAGAATAAACCATGGTTTGGTCATGTTTCTGATCACGACTATGGAGAGTGGTCTGTCCACCTATCTGACAACTCTTTCCTAAGGAGGCAATTCTGAAGAGTCGATCCACCTCCCTGAGAAGTCTTTCCTGAGAACTCTTGTTTGATGATTATTTTCTGAGGAGTATGTCCGCCTCCTTGAAAAGTATTTCCTAAGGGCTCTTACCTGATGACTCTTTCTCGAGGAGTCTGTCCATCTCCCCGAAGGGTCTTTTCTGAGGATTCTTGTCTGATGACTCTTTCATGAGACAAGGAGTTTATTCTCAAAATTAACAACGGTTTGATCATATTTCTAGTCACAATTATAGAGTGTACTCTATCCACCTTCCTAACGATTCTTTCATGAGGAGTTTGTTCGGAAGAGTCTATCCATCTCCCTGAGGAGTCTTTCCTAAGGACTCTTGCTTGACAACTCTTTCTTGAGGAGTCTATCTGTTAGGACCTTGGCGCGTTAGAGGGAGGAGGGTGAATAGTGCTTCAACTCGATCGTCGATTTTGTTCTCGTGCTTCTTTACAACAGGTTATACACATCGGAAATAAAAGTATAAACAATACAAAATCACAAGCACAACAAACCGATTTTTATGTGGTTCGAAATCTCCGATTCCTACTCCACGACCTAGCTTCTACCGATAGTTCCACTATCACTTCCTCATTCTCGAAAACCTTCCGGAGGTGGAGAAACCTCTTACAATCTGGAGCTTGTATAAAGAATATAACCAAATACAAAATATACAAGTGAGATGACAAACTAGAATCAAAACACTTTACGCAATTGCGATCTTGCTTGCTTGTAGTTTGTTTGCTTTAGAATACCTTGGAAGGTTTGGAATGCATCAACAAATCTCTTTCAAAGTTTCCAAGAATTGACACCTCAAAATCTCCACGAACCCTCTTTTATAGAGTCTTCATCGGACTGATTTTTACCTACCAGTCGATTGTTAAAATCCTTAATCGACTAGTAAATCGACCGTCGCTCTTCAACGGCTAAATCCACATCGTATTTTGACTTTCTACATGCACCAATCGATTGACATAAGTCACCAATCGATTGGTAAGCTTTGGTCGAACTAGTCAGTTGAGTTGGAAACATTCTATTCATCAAATTTATCATTTCGGGCCTCATCAGTCGACTGTCAAAACCCACCAATCGATTGGTAAGCTCCAGCCGAATTGGCTAGTTGAGTTGGAAATATTCTATTTGATTTATAGGTTGAAAACAGTGTACTGTGGCAGTCGAATTGTCACGCCCTAGAGCATGTCGTGCCGAAAAGCAAACGGACGACATCTCCCCTGTACGTGGCAACATTTCGGGTTAATACAAGGCCCATAGGCCACAACAACAACAACATATATATATGTAAACAAACCACAACAACATAACAAACTAACTATTACAAATACACAGCGGAAACATAAAACAACCACATCACAACTACATACAGTGCATACCGATATGACTGACACATCACAATATAACGGAACAGCGACAAAATCCGAATTCACAAGTCCATAACACAGTACATCACGAAAACTCCAAATACATAACACAACGTACGGAAAGCCCAAAATAAACACGGGAGCCTCGGAGGTGAGATGAGATGTCAGCCAACGGTGCTCCAAGCCGTCACGAAGACTTTTACCTGTTACCTGAGCGACAGAAAAACTCAGGGTCTGTGGTAGTGAGTATAACTCAGCAGGTAATAGTGAAAACATATATATATCAAATATCACTTGTAATTCAACAGCATAACCTAAAGGTACCACAAGTATAACAGCACAATATATAAATACATGCATATACCGTCTAACCAAATAAACAACGTATAACGTAGATATACCTGAACGTCTGCTACGCTACTCTGAACCAACCTGAGAATATATCCAACATATATAACAGGAACAGTAATACTAACTCACAATATACTCATGATACAGGTCAAGGTATCTAATGGTTTGTCCAACAAATATACAAGTATCCGACACAACCATATAACCGATGCAAGAAGCATGCATGAATATGATGTACAACTAAATGCAGCAAGCATAGTACAGTCAAATGCAACATCACAATAAACATATATATATAGACTGCATCTATATATATATTAATCATAACTATATATATATATATAAAGCGTCATAAGATACGACAATGTTGCATGCATGGTTATGTCTGCGCACCCCTACTCGCTATCACGACCCCAGTGTGACCTAGGTGGCACAACATGACAACTGTCCTAACTTAACACCAACCACTACTCTAGAGTGGCCGAGTGAGCAGTATGATCATATGAGCGTAAAGAGTTCGCTACACAACGGGGGTCTCTGCTGTTGGCCACTCCGACTAACACTATCTATGAGTGGTCAAGTGTCACGCACCCATGACAATTGCACGCAACTCCAACTACCACCTTCTATAGTGGTAGAGTGCGGCACAACAAATGCGCTGCCCTCACACCAGTTACTCCTCAGGAAGTAACCTGGGAGGCAGGATGACTGACGACTCTCTCAACCCCAAGGGAGACTATGTCGTCAGAATGCATGCAAATGACATGAATATACTGTCACACGTACAGACATCTACCACAGACTCTCCGTTCAACAGAGAGTCGTACCAATCTGATCAAAACACTCTCTATCCTGTAGAGAGTCGTACTCAACTGATCGACGGACTTTATCCTGTAGAGAGTCGTACTCAACTGATCATAACTCTCTATCCAATAGAGAGTCGTACTCAACTGATCGATGCACTCTCTATCCTGTAGAGAGTCGTACTCGATTGATCATAACTCTCTATCCAATAGAGAGTCGTACTCAACTGATCGACACACTCTCTATCCTGTAGAGAGTCGTACTCGACTAATCATATCAAGCTGGGACCATCGGTCCGTAGCGACACACTAATCACCCTTCACTTAACCATTACACAACACATGGTTGGTAATAAATATGCAACATACGAGTATTGGAATAAATCCTACATTTAGGGCATTACCTACCCACGGATGACACCCGTACTCTAACATCTACACCCTACTAAACATTTAGACCTATTTATATCACATCTGTAACTCCTAAATCATGATAAAGAAAAATATGATATCAATAATTGAGCATATATATAACCAACGACAAGTATCAAGCATACGGATAATAAGAGCAGGGTCAAGATAATATGAACACCTAACATGCTCATATCTATGACTAAATCTGAATGCAATTACATCTACCTGACCAGGGTAGGAAATTACCCACCTGATTCATAGATCGTGTCGATAGTCCTCACGTCCATGATCTGTCTTGAATCAAAGTCCGGGTATATAACTCATGCTGGCATAACCAAACAGTAAGAATAAGAATCTAATCCAATCTTAATCCCTAACTAATTCACCAATTAATTTAATACTATAAGATGAATCGACTCATATATTTGTATGCATCCGTAAACATCCAAACATGAACTCACCTTACACTGCATCCATTCTCATAGCTTATCTGGAAGAACAACCCCCTCCTTCCAAAATCATCCAGCTTCTTGATACAACAGACAATCCGATTTGCACATCTAGCATCAACGATCCACATAAATACATCAATCGGATTTCTATCAAATATAAAACTCCTTCCAGTAACGGTAAATCGGTAAATAGCAACCAACAACTATAACCATCTATCACAATGGATACAAACTGAAACTTACCCAGCCCAACTTCAATTCCAAAGCTTCTGATCAACGATCTTACTCACATTAGATATAAATCCAATTAGTCTAACTGCAAGCAAATCCCATCAGATTAACTAACCTATCAATCAATCCAATTAATCGTATGGGTTTGTACCAGATTCAATTAAGCAAAATCCCACTCGTCATTACCTCCATTCTCTGCCCAAGAATGTAACGATGAAGTACCATATTCAGATTTCCACCGATCACAGCTCTACACCCATGGCATAAACAGAGCAAAAAACCCAGGGATAACAACGAAGATCAAACAACCAACATTACCCTTGGAAGACTGCCAGCTTGTCCTTGGCGGCGATCCGAATCGTCCACAACGTTGAGAAGAAACACAAGCATTGGAAGCTCTCTGCGACCGGTGCAATCGACCATGGCGGTGACACCGGCTGCTGTTGCTTGGTTCGACGGAGGCCGACAGCGACCGTGAGCACTAGGAGGCGACTAGAGGAACTGGTTGCAGGCGGGTTGACGGTCGAAAAGGCAGATCGGCCATCCGACGAGGCAGGTGGCGATGGGGCAGCTGTGGATCCATCTCGCGGCGAAGCGAAGGTTGTGACAACGAGAAAGGAAGGGCAACCCAAGAAAAGCAGCTCGCCGACGGGGTTGACGGTCAGAAGGGCAGATCGGCCAGCCCACGAGGCAGGCGACGAGAAATCGAGAGGGAGACGAAGTCATGTGATCGGGGAACTAAGGGCGATGCACAGGGGCAGCGATGCTCGCGGGAATGGGGGGAAAATGCGGCGGTGGTGCTCGCGTGGCTTGCCACTGGCGCATGTGGCTCGGCGAGCAACGACGGAGAGGGGAAGCACAAAGTAGCAGGCGACGACGGCATACTGCGGCACTATGGGACAGCGCCGAGGAAGAGATCGGGAAAAATCACGACGGTGAAGAAATGGAGATGGTGCTCGGCATTAAATCACGAGAAGAAATCGCAACGCAGATTAATGCTCGGCGTTAATAAAGGAACCGGGTTGGGTTTGGGATAACGGATCGGGTTTAATTAAACCTTGCTTCATTCAATTAAAGGAATTAATCTAAACCTAGGTTAGGATGAAATTAATTCCTAACCATTATTCGTTAATTTAATTTATCCCAATAATAATATTATTCCTTTAGCCCTCCATTTGTGGTATTTTACACGAATACTGTAGCAATCGACTGGTGAACAATAACAATTGATTGCTACTATTTATAGTCGAGACTGTCAATTGTACTGTAGCATTTTACTATAGCGGTCGATAACTGTAGCATTTACTATAGCAGTCGATTGGTGAACAGTAGCAATTGATAGCTACTGTTCACAGTTGAGTTCTGAACTCGACAGTGCTTGAACAGTAACACCAGTCGATTAATACCTCAGTCTCAACCTAATTTCAAACCAACTCTTGCTTCACTTGATATTCGATTAACCTCAACCTATTAGGACGTTTCTCGTCTAGCATCCAATCACTCTTGATCCGTCGGAACATCCTTTGTTTAACATCCGATCAACCGTGACCTACTAGTACTTTCCTTATCAAGCTCGGTCTCCTTGACCAGCTGGGTCTTCCCTTACCAGCACAGTATTCCAGATCTATCGAAACTTCACTTGCCAAGTACGATCTCCTAGACCTGCTAGGACATCACTTACCAAACACGATCTCCTAGACCTATCGGGACTTCAATTGCTTAGTCATCTGATCACCTTGACCTATCAGAACTTCCCTTCACCAAACATTCAGTCCTCCTTGATCTATTTGGACTTTCCTTACCTTGCATCCGGTCTCCATACTTGTAAGGACTTTTTCGATACCAAGCATCTGATCCTCATTGACTTACTTGGAGTTTTCTCTCCTCGTGTCAAGTATCTGGTCAACCTTGACTTACCTGGACTTCATTTTTGCCAACTCCCTTGTTGGACTTTCCATCATCAAGTGTCCGATCAACCTTGATCGACTTGGACTTTTCACTCGCCAACTCTCAGTTGGACTTCGCACTAAACTCCATATGACTACGGATGTCTCATATCATCCCATAGTCATATTGTCATCTAAATATCGAAACTTAACTCCAACTCGAGTCTCACTCGAGCTTGCTCCACCTTGACCTGAGGTTGATTGCACCAATAATCTCCCTCATATTATCCTCTACCTTTAGTCATATTGTCAAACATCAAAACTCAACTTGAGTCTCACTCGAGCTTGGTCAACCTTGATATGAGGTCGATTGCACCAACACTATCCACCTCCCTGAGGAGTCTTGGATGATGACTCTTCGATGAGTCTTTCTTGAGGACTTTTGTTTGACGACTCTTTCCTGAGGATTTTGTCTTGAGGAGTCTGCCCACTTCCTTAAAAAGTCTTTTATGAGGACTCTTGTCTGATGACTCTTTCCTGAGAAGTCTATCCATCTCCCTATAAAGTCTTTTTGAGGACTTTTGTTTGACAACTCTTTCCTGAGACAAGGAGTATGTTCTTAGAATGAACCATGATATGATCATATTTCTGGTCATGACTGTGGAGAGTAGTATGTGTTGGGACGTCGGTGGCCGGCTAGAGGGGGGTGAATAGCCCTCTTGGTAGACGATGATCGTCGTTCGTTGATTACTTGTCTACAAACAATATTAGTGCAACGGAAACAAAACTAAACAAGCAATTAAGACAAAGTAAAGAAAGGATAAATGCAAATGCTAACACCAAGTCGTAACGTGGTTCACGACCCTTGCCGCTAATCCACAACCCGATTCATTCCAAGGTGAATCACGCCTAAAGCTTTCCACTATTCTCTCCTTTGCACCAAGCTAGGTGGAGGTAACCTTTCTTACACAAGAATCACTCCTCTTACAATATGATTGAAATAAGCTTAAGGAAGAGGATTGAAAACATTTGGGCACTTGAGAAGATGTTTAGAGCAGAAGCATTAGCCTCCCCAAGTGTCCAAAGGCTCCTTCTTATAGAGAAGAGCCCAATCTTTCCGTTAACACAATGACGATCTGATGCCCGATCGGTCATCTTCATCCACGTTGGTTTTTAACCAACGGCTCCCACAACAGTCGACTAATCTTCCCATCAGTTGACTGATGGAGCCAACAGTCGAGTCCCGCGAACGAGCAGTCAACTAAAAATCATTATGTGCCTGAAACCCTCACGACCAGTCGACTACTACCATCAGCAGTCGACTGATGGTTTCGGCAGTCGACTGTCAACCCTTGGCAGTCGACTGCTGGCATAAAAACCAGACTCGAACACCAGTCGAGTCTAAGTTGACTTGGAGCAATCGACTGCCATATCATGGCAGTCGACTATCATGTCATGGCAGTCGACTGATGTCGGGAAATCTCATCCGACACTTAACCAAATGACCAAGTTTCACCTACGATCTCCCTCGTCCCGAGTTACAATCGCTCACTCTCATTCCCTTGGAGTCCCTCACCTTTGAAGTTATCTTCGTCTGGTCACGTCCCTCGGATGCGCCAAGCGCACGGCTTCGCAGCGCCATCCTTCGCGTCTCGCCCTGAAGTCTACTTCCTCTGGCTTCACTCCAATGCTCCTCATCCGGCGGTCCCTCGGATGCACCAAGCGCACGACTTTCGCAATGCATCTTTCACTGACTCAAGGACCGAGTCATGAGAGGTGAAACTTGTCAATGCTCCATGTGCGAATTACTAAGTCCTGCATGACTTCAACGCACACATCAAATCCAATACAATCCTAACTTAAACCCTTTGCCACACACATCAAAACCACATCACATGGGTTGATTGCCCTAACAATCTCCTACTTTTTGATGTGTGGCAATCCGTTTAAGTTAGGTAAAACAATTACAATAAAAACATAAGGCAAAAAAGTATGTAAATAATATGAGTATAAAAACTTCCCCTTAAATATGCAACTCCCCTTTAAGACGTGCTAAATTTTCCCCCTTAGTATAATTAACCTTAAACCTATCAATTCTCCCTCTTTGACACCATCAAAAACATTATCTAAATGTTATACGTGCATGACATCAATTCTAATGGAAGAATATATCAAAATCCACTCAAAACTTGATAAAAATAGGTTACTGTGCTCGTGCATAGTATATCAGTCGACTGAATCAGATGATCAGTCGACTGGCATGCAAATTTCAGGTTTTCTGATTTTCGAACTCCAATTTCAGAAATGCATTAAAAATTTTAGGAAATTCAAAAAATCATGAAATTTTGAGTACATATTTCTTGTAAGTTCCTTTATCAGTGAAAAATAATTTTTCATGAAAATTCATTTTATTTTTGAAAGTTTGGCAAAAACTCAAAAATTACAAAAATGTCTAAAGTTTGTATCAACTTTAAAACCTAGTTTTGCCTTGAAACTTTTAAAAACATGAACTCACTGTTTGAAAAGCATAAAATGGTTTTAAAATCATTTGAAATATCCAACCATGATCTTTGGGCAATATGTCTATGAATTAAATATATGTTTTCCCCATGATTGGTCTATTATTGCTCTATTGATACACTTAATGACCCATCTAAATGCCATAAGCACTAGTGAACCATTTGTATCATCCTATCATCTCACTCATGCTATGTTTTCAATCAAGGTTAGCCTTATAGTGGATGTGAGATGTTTCTAAAGGTATTTGTACTTAACCAAAATTTTATGCATTTCTACCCATGGTTAAATATCATCCTAAAAATCCAATCATGAACATGAATGATCATAAATCATCAATCATGGCATATCATGATTATAAATTATAAAATTAAGCATGAATCATGATTTAAACATTCAAGTTATGGGTTATGCATTATCATCACCCAACACTATGTTAAAAATTTATAACCCACACCATCCTAAGTTAACTATTAAATATGATATAAGTAAAATTCACTCATGGTTGACTAACCTAGAGTTTTTCTAACCCTTAAGGATGGATTTAGGAATCCAATATAAGTTCTTTCCTATGGGGTTCACTAAATATTCTTTAGGGATCCATTTTCTAGCTATTGTTTTATTTTTGGCTTGACCCCTAGCAATTAAACAATGATAGGTCTTTTTATTTTTGTTTCCCTTATATCCTAAGCCTTTCCTATTGAAGCTTTTCCTTTGGCTCCCTATGATCATGTTCAAAGTGTTTGAGCCTATAGTAAATTTCTCTAGGGCTTTAGTTAAATGGTCTACCTTTTCCCTTAAAACCCTATTTTCCTCCATACATGCATCACTAACATTAAAAGACATGTAATTATCATGTGAGCATGCATCATTGATACTAGAAGAAACATTATCATTAATATTTAAACATGATTTTTCTAGATTTTCTTCTAGGGCCTCAATTTCATTTTTCATACTTTTGTTTTCCTTTTTAGCCCTAAATAATTCCTTAGTTAAGCTAGAAATCATTGATATAATTTTTTTGGGAGGGAGATTTATTACCTCACTTACCAAATCCCCTTCCGATGATGAGGACGCTCCCCCTTCACTTGAGCTCTCCTCCTCGCTAGTGCTTCTTTCTTCTTCCTCGGAGGAGGTGGAATCCAAATCGTCTATCCCCATAAAAGCAAGATCTGTGAAGGCTTCTTCTTCTTTGGATGATGAGGATCATCCCATGTGGTCTTATGTGCCTTAGTCTTCCCCTTTTCTTTGGCCTTCTTTTCATCCTCCTTCTTCTAGCTCCTCTTCTTCTTTTCTTCTTTTCTCCTTCTTTCTTCTTTGCTCTTGTTCAAGAGGGGACAATCATCTCTTATATGTCCCTCTCCTTGGAAATTATAGCAAATTATCTTCCTCCTTGGTCTTCTCCTTCTATCATTAGATTTGTTAAATTTAAAATTTTTAAGTGCACGTCTTACCTTCCTTACCATGTATGCTTCTTCCGTGCTATCCATGGAGGAGGAGGAGGAGTCTTCATCGGATGAGGAGAATGAAGGCATCTTCTTCTTCTTTTCCTTCTCGGCTATTAATGTCACTCCCCTTGATGGCTTGATGCTTGGTTCATCAATTACTCCTTCAAGTCTTGTTTCATGTAGCTCCATGGTGGAGAAGAATTCTTCTAGGGTGCTTACTTCTAAATTCTTCAAAATATAGGATGAGTCCACCATTAAACTCTACTTGGATAATCGGGGAAAGACATCAATTGCCTTCATAATCATGTCCCTATTGGAGAGCTTCTCCCCTACACTAAATAAACTGTTAAGAATTTCTTTAAATCTAGAATATAGAGATGTTACCTTCTCCCCTTTATCGAGTTTAATACTGTTGAGTTGGGAGCAAAGGACATCTCTCCTTGCTAGCTTGGCCTCAGATGTGTCTTCATGAAGCTCCACTAGCTTCTCCCACATCTCTTTAGCGCTAGCACATTCTCCTATTCGGTTGACTTCTTGTTGGGGGAGTACGTTGAATAGATGATGTTTGACCTTTGAATTCGCCAAGTACTCCTCTCTTTGCCTCTTTGTCCATTTCAATTTTTCCAATGGCTCCCCTTCCTCATCCCTAGGTATCTCAAAATCATTCTCCATTATTAGCATAATTTCAAAATCGATTTCAAAGAATACTTTCATACGCTTCTTCCACCACGCAAATTCTCCTTCAAACTTCGGCGGATGAATGTTGGAGTCAGTCATCTCTTGATTGTGCTTGTTGCGGCGGTTAGTCCGGTGACAAGCGACTTGGCTTTGATACCACTTGTTGGGACGTCGGTGGCCGGCTAGAGGAGGGGTGAATAGCCCTCTTGGTAGACAATGATCGTCGTTCGTTAATTACTTGTCTACAAACAATATTAGTGCAACGGAATCAAAACTAAACAAGCAATTAAGACAAAGTAAAGAAAGGATAGATGCAAACGCTAACACCAAGTCATAACGTGGTACACGACCCTTGCCGCTAATCCACGACCCGATTCGTTCCAAGGTGAATCACGCCTAAAGCTTTCCACTATTCTCTCCTTTGCACCAAGCTAGGTGGAGGTAACCTTTCTTACACAAGAATCACTCCTCTTACAATATGATTGAAATTAGGGTTGTAAACAAGCCAAGCCAAGCCAAGCTTTGTAGTATTCAGACTTGTTTGATAAGATAATCAAGCTGAGCCGAACCAAGCCTAAAATTAACCAAGCTACTGAAAAACCTGTTCAAGCTTGGCTTGGTATTTTTTTTTTTAGCTTGAGCTTGGCTTGAGCTTGACTTGTTTAATGGGTATCAAGCTTGATTCAAGCTTGTTTAAATTTGATTTATTTAAACGTTATCAAGCTCTTAAGTCAAACTTGTTTGTTTATTTAAAATTTTACTAATTTAATCCTGATTTAAAAATGAGTATAAATAAATTCAAAAATAATTTTTAAAAGAGTATAATCATAAATCGGCTTGTTAATGTTCACGAACACTGTTCACGAACATTAACAAGCCGAACACATACGTGTTCAAGCTTGTTTATTTAATTTATCAAGCTGTTCAAGCTTGTTTATTAATTGACTTTGATGCATATTGAACGAACGTAAACGAGCTCTTACCGAGTCGAACACCAAGCTCGTTCATGAACGCTTGGTTCATTTACAACCCTAATTGAAATAAGCTCAAGAAAGAGGATTGAAAACGTTTAGGCACTTGAGAAGATGTTTAGAGTAGAAGCATTAGCCTCCCCAAGTGTCCAAAGGCTCCTTCTTATAGAGAAGAGCCCAATCTTCCCATTAACACAGCGGTAGTCAACTGATGCCCCGATCAATTGACTACTGCTATAGCTGTTGCCCAATAACGACTTCATCCACATTGGTTTCCAACCAACGGCTTCCACATCAGTCGACTAATCTTCTCCTATCAGCCGATTGATGGAGCCAACAGTCGAGTCCCGCGAGCGAGCAGTCGACTAAAAACCATTCTGTGCCTGAAACCCTCATGACCAGTCGACTCCTTAAAGAGTCTATCCAACTCTCTAAGGAGTCTTTCTTGTGAACTCTTGCCTGACGACTCTTTCTTAAGGAGTCTATCCACCTCCATGAGAAGTTTTTCTTGAAGACTCTTGGCTAACGACTCTTTGAGGAGTCTTTGCTGAGGACTCTTGCTTGATGACTCTTTCTTGACAATTTTGTCCTGAGGAGTTTGTCCACCTCCCTGAAAAGTCTTTTATGAGGACTCTTGTCTGATGACTTTTTCCTGAGAAATCTGTCCATCTCCCTGTGAAGTCTTTCCTAAGGACCCTTTCTTGATGATTCTATTCTGAGACGAGGAGTATGTCCTTAGAATAAACCATAATATGCATATTTCGGGTTACAACTGTGGAGAGTAGTCTGTCCACCTTCTTAATGACTCTTTCCTAAGGAGTATGTCCTCAAGTGTCTGTCCACTTCGCTAAGAAGTCTTTCATGAGGACTCTTGGCGACAACTCTTTCTTAAGGAAATTGTCCTGAGGAGCCTGTTCACCTCCTTGAAAAGTCTTTCCTAAGGACTTTTGTCAAACGACTCTTTTCCTAAGGAATCTATCCATCAACTCAAGGACTCTTATCTGACGACTCTTTCCTGATGACTTTTCCTGAGACAATGGATTTGTCCTTAGAATTAACCACGGTCTGGTCATATTTCTGATCACGTTTATGGAGAGTAGTTTGTCCACCTTCTCGATAACTCTTTCCTAAGGAGTCTACCATAAAGAGGTTATTCACCTTCATAAAGAGTCTTTAATAAGGATTCTTGCCTGATGATTCTTTCCTGAGGAGTCTATCCACCTCCATGAAGAGTTTTTCCTGAGGACTCATGCTTAACAACTTTTTGAGAACTTTTTCCAGGAAGGAGTCCACATTCCTGAGGAGTCTTTCTGACAACTCTCTCTTGAAGAGTCTTTCCTGAGAACTCTTACTTAATGACTCTTTCTTGAGGAGTATGTCCTGAGGAGTCTATCCATCTCCCTAAGGAATTTGTCCACATAATGTACCATGGTCAAGTCATGTTTCTAGTCATGATTGTGGAGAGTAGTCTATCAACTTTCCTAATGATTCTTTCTTGATGACTCTTGCTTGAGAACTCTTTTATGAGGAATCTATTCTAAGAGTCTGTCCACCTTCCTGAAGAGTCTTTCTTGAGAACTTACCCTAATGACTTTTTTCTCATGAGTCTTGTTAATGACTCTTTTATGAAGAAACTATCTTAAGGAGTTTGTCCATCTCTCTGGAAAGTCTTTTCTGAAAACTCTTAGCTGATGACTCTTTCTTGAGGAGTTTGTCTATCTCCCTTGAGGAGTCTTTCCTAAGGACTTTTGTTGACAACTCTTTCCTGAGACAAGGAGTCTGTCCTCAGAAGTAATCACGATCTGGTCATGTTTCTAATCATGACTGTGGAGAGTAGTATGTCCACCTTCTTGATGACTCTTTCCTAACAATTCTTTCCTAAGAAGTTTGTCATGAAGATGTTGTCCACCTCCCTGAGGAGTCTTTGATAAGGATTCTTGTCTGATGATTCTTTCTTGAGGAGTTTGTCCACCTCTCTAAAGAGTCTTTCTGAAAGAATCTTACCTGATGAATTTTTGAGGGGTATTTCCTAAGGAATCTATCTTGATAGCTCTTTCTTGAAGATGTTGGGGCCTTGACATTGCGCTATAGTAGGTGAATAGTATTCGTTTGATTTCTTTAATCTTACTTGTGATTGCTTGTTTACAAAATGTTAATAGCAACGAAAACAAAACAATATAAATAAATAAAAAGACAAGCACACTCACAAGTACAATACAAGAGTTTTACGTGGTTCGAAACCTTAGTTCCTGCTCCATGGGCGAGCTCAGCGATGCACCACCACTAAGAACTTTTCTCTTTCTTAGAATCACACCGTAGGTAGAGAAACCTCTTACAATAACCTAGAGCATATACAAGAGACAACCAAATACAATGTACAAATGAATGAAACACTTTACACAAGTGAGCTTTTGATCGTAGTAGATTTGGTTGCTTTAGAAGCCTTCTTGAAAATTTGGAATGCAACAACAACTCCTCTCTAATAACTCCATGAACCAACGTCGAAGAACTCCTTCACGTCCTCCTTTTATAAGCTCGTGTCAAGTTGATTTCCATCGATCAATCGACTGATCTTACCCCCCCCCCAGTTGACTGGTCATTTATCCGTCATCTCACAATGACTTAATGCACATCCGATTTTAACTTAGTAGTCGACTGCTAACAACTATTGGTCAACTGCTTGAGCCACCAATTAACTGCTTGACAGCTGAAGCTAGTCGACTGCTTCATCAAAACTTACTGAGCACCTCATTTCTTAATCGGCCTGGCCTCGTGTATGCCCGAGCACCTCAGTTACTGACGCTCAGGATCGCTCGAGCACTAGTCAATTGCTAACTCCACAACAGTCGATTGTTGCCATCAGAGCTTTCCCAAGTCAGGAGTTTCCCAATCGCTCGAGCAGCACTCGCGTCCAAGGACTTGGGCACTCCTGAGTGCTCCCTGAGCAATCGGGTGCTCGAGCACTCCCGCGTGCCCGAATGCTCAAGTCTCGAGCACCGCTCCGGACAGACTTCCTGAGCCCGACTAGTCGACTGGTCTACGCCACCAGTTAACTGCCCGAGCACCCATCAGAGTTTTTCGAGTGTCACAACTTCCTCACTCGCCCGAGCGCTCAACCAATCGATTGGTTAAGTCCACTAATCGATTGTTACATCTCAAAACTAAGGTTTAACCCATCAAGTATGATCCTATCATACTTGACACTTACCCTTAGCCTAAACTTAAGCCTTCAAGCAACTTCTATCAGCCTCACGCCTTTAGGTTGAGTCCATAACTCCTCACACTTTGTGCTAGTCTTCAAGTGCTTTCTTCGGCTTTGTCATGTCATCGGGTACCCTTAGCCTAGACCTAAGCCTTCAAGTATCTTCCATTAGTCTCGCGCCTTTAGGATACATCGAGTTCTCCATGACTCCTCATCCTTTGTGCTAGTCTTCAAGTACTTCCTCCGATTTTATCATGCTACCGGGTCTTCCTTTGTCAAGAGGTCATGCCTTCGGGACTTTCATTGCTAAGTCTCCACACTTGGACTTTCTCTTGCCAAGTATCTATACTTGGATTTTCCCTTGCCAAGCATCATACTTGGACTTTCCTTGTCAAGTATCTATATTTAGATTTTTTCCTTTGCCAAGTCTCTATACTTGGACTTTTCCTTACCAAACATTAATACTTGGACTTTTCCTTGCCAAACACGATCTCCTCAATCTGCCGAGATTTCACGTATTGCCAAGCATAGTCTCCTCGATCTGCCGAGACTTCACTTGCCAACTCTCAGTTGAACTTTACCCATTAAGTCTCTGATCAACCTTGACTTACTTGACTTCTCGATCAATAACTCCATATGACTATAGATATTGTCAAACCTATTGTCAAATATCAAAACTCTACTCGAGTTTCACTTGAGCTTGGTTAACCTTGACCTGAGATTGATTGCACTAACAATCTCCCCAACAAAAGAGTTTGTCCACCTTCCTGAGGAGTCTTCTTGAGGACTCTTCCCTGACGACTCATTCTCGAGGAGTCTGTCTACCTCCTTGAGGAGTCTTTACCGAGGACTCTTGATTGTCGACTTTTTGAGGAGTCTGTCTACCTCCTTGAGGAGTCTTTACCGAGGACTCTTGATTATCGACTCTTTGAGAAGTCTTTCCTGATAACTCTTACCTGATGACTCTTTCCTAAGGCGTATATTCTAAGAAGTCTATCCATCTCCCTGAGAAATATATCCTCAGAATAAACCATAGTCAGGTTAGGTCATGTTGTTTATGACTCTATCATGAGGAGTTTGTCCATCTCCCTGAGGAGTTTGCCTTTAGAATAAACCAAGATCATGCCATGCTTTTGGTCACAGCTGTGGAGAGTAGTCTATCTACCTTAGGAGTCTTTCCTGAGGACTTTTTTCTGACAATTCTTTCCTATGGAGTCTTGCCTGATGACTCTTTCATGAGGACTCTTGCCTGATGATTCTTTCCTGAGAAGTCTTTCTAGAGGACTCTTGCCTGATGACTCTTTCCTTAGGAGTATGTCCACCTTTCTGAGGAGTTTATCCTTAGAATGAACTATGGTGTTTTCTGGTCACGATTGTGGAGAGTAGTCGTTAACTTTCCTGATGACTCTTTCTTGATAACTTAATTTGCCTGATGACTCTTTCCTGAGAGTTTGCCCATCTCCCTTAAGAGTCTTTTCTGACGACTCTTATTTCCAGAGGACTTTTGTCTAATGACTCTTTCTTGAATCTTTCCTGAGGACTCTTACCTGATGACTCTTTCCTGAGAAGTTTGTTCATCTCTCTAAGGAGTCTTTCCTAATTAAGGACTTTTAGCAAACAAGTCTTTGAGAGTCTTTCTTGAGAACTATTGGCGATGACTCTTTGAGGAGTCTTTTCTTAGGACTTTTACCTGAGACTTTATCCTAAGGAGTCTATTCTGAGGAGTCTGTCCATCTCCCTGAGGACTCTTACTTGATGACTCTTTCCTAAGGAGTCTATCCACCTCTCTGAGGAGTCTTTCCTGTGGAGTATTGCATGACGACTCTTTCATGTGGAGTTTTGCTTGACAATTCTTTCATGAGGAGTCCTTTTCGAGGACTCTTGCCTGATGACTTTTGCCTCAGGAGTCTGTCTACCTCCATTAGGAGTTAATCCTTAGAATGAACCATGGTCAGGTCATGTTTCTGGTACCAATTGTGGAGTGTAGTCTGTCGACCTTCCTAACAACTCTTTCCAGAGGAATCTATCCAGAGAGTCTATCCACCTTCTTGAGTAATCTTTTTTGAGGAATTTTCCTTGATGACTCTTCTTTCTTGAGGACTCTTCCCTGAGTCTATTCACCTCCTCGAGGAGTTTTTCCTGAGAACTCTTATCTGATGACTCTTTCTTGTGGAATCTTACCTGAAGACTTTCTAAGGACTCTTGTCTGATGACTCTTTCCTTAGAAGTCTATCCACCTCCATGAGAAGCTTTTCTTAAGGACTCTTGTTTAACGACTCTTTCTTAAGGAGTCTATCCAAAGGTGTCTTTTCCTTAGGACTCTTGCATGTTGACTCTTTCCTAACATGATAAGTTTGTCCTCAGAATTAACCATGGTTTGGTCATGTTTTTGGTCACAACTGTGGAAATAGTTTGTCCATCTTCTTAACAACTCTTTTCTGGCAACTCTTTCCTAAGAAGTCTGTCTTGAAGAGGTTGTCCGCCTCTTGAGGAGTATTTCCTAAGGATTCTTACTTGAAGATTCTTTCTATATATAGGAGTCTATCCTGAAGAGTCTGTCTACCTTCCTAAAGAGACTTTCCTAAGTACTCTTGTCTAACGACTCTTAGAGGAGTCTTTCCTGAGAACTCTAATCTGACAACTCTTTTTTAAGAACCCTTGTGTAATGACTTTCTCTTGAGGAGTCTGTCCATCTCTTGGAGAAATCTTTTTTGAGAACTCTTGTCTAATGACTTTTTCTTGAGGAGTTTGTCTATCTCCGTGAGAAATCTTTCCTGTGGACTCTTGCCTAATGACTCTTTGAGGAGTCTTTTCTAAGGACTTTTGTCTGATGACTCTTTCTTGAGGAATTTGTTTTGAGGAGTCTGTGCACCCCTCCTGAAAAGTCTTTTTTGACGACTCTTATTTGATGACTCTTTCCTGAGATGAGGAGTTTGTCTTTCATAATTAACTACGGTCTGATAATATTTTCATCACGGTTGTGGAGAGTAGTTTGTCCACCTTCCTGACAACTCTTTCCTGATGATTTTCTAAGGAGTATGTTCTAAAGAGATTATCCACCTCCCTGAGAAGTCTTTATTAAGGATTCTTGCATGTCGATTTTCTATCCACATCTCCCAGGAGTCTTTCCTAAGACTCTTGTGTGACAACTTTTTAAGGAGTATTTCTTGAGGACTTTAGCCTTTCCTGAGGGCTCTTGTCAGACGATTATTTTCTAAGGACTCTTTTCTGACGATTATTTTATGAGGATTCTTGTTTAATGATTATTTCCTGATTAGTTCGTCAATCTCTTTGAGGAGTTTATCCTCAAAATAAACCACAATTTGATCATGTTTCTGGCCACGACTATGGAGAGTAGTCTGTCCACCTTTTTGATGATTCTTTCATAACAACTCTTTCCTAAGAAGTCTATCCTAAAGAGTATGTTCACCTCCTTGAGGAGTCTTTTCTAAGGACTCTTGCTTGACAACTCTTTCGTAGGGAGTCTATTCTGAGGAGTTGTCCACCTCCTTGAGGAGTCTTTTCTAAAGAATCTTGTCTAATGACTCTTTCCTGAGGAGTCTGTCCACCTCTCTGAGGAGTCTTTCTTGAGAACCCTTGTCGGATGACTCTTTCATGAGGAATCTATTCTTAGGAGTTTGTTCACCTCCTTGAAGAGTTTTTCCTGAAGACTCTTATCCGACAACTCTTTCTTGAGGAGTGTGCCGACCTCTTTGAGGAGCCGTTCCTGAGGACTCTTGCTTGATGACTTTTCTTGAAGACTCTTTTCTAAGACTAAGAGTCCGCCCTCAAATCTGTAGACCCACTAAGTCTGTCTACAAATGAGTAGTCTCTCAACACTTTTCACATATGAATCATCCTCAACAAAAATAGATCAAGTTTTAGGTCCATTAAAGCACTTGACAATTAAACTTTAATGTGATTGTACATAAAAATGTAAATCCACCGACACAATGACCATTATAAAGAATAAGTGTGACATCACTTAAATTTAAATATGCATCCCAACGGAAGAAGATCAATCAACCTTTAAATTATAATCTATACTCGAACAATTTGAGCGGTACTTTAGATTAAGCAAAATTAGGTTGGTACTCTATTGTTTTGCTTAATTTTTGTAATTTATAAATAGTTGTTGTTGTTATTTAATCTCCATTTTAAACTTTAGCATCGAAAAAAATCTTATTCTGAGCTTTTGAAGACGAATCAATTACTTCTACCTTTAATATCAGATACCTTAAGGAATCTAAACCACACATATAAGTGTCGACTACTAGTTGCTCGATTGTAGGATGTCAAATTGAGGGACTGTCGATTGAGAATATGTGCTTAACATTGCCAAAGCATATGCTAAACACAATTTTCTTAAAATAGATTTGTCTATTTTGTCAATTTTTTAAGTTACATTGAACATCTGTCTTAGTATGCAATGACTCGATCACAATTGTAACCAAGCAATAATTGTTCATGACAAACTAAACATATACTAGAACGCTACACAAGGAAGCAAAAAAAGAGTTGTCAAGCGGTGCAATTGGCAAAGAGGTGAAAATTGTAGAAGAAGGTGGATGGAAGCACTATTTTTCCTATTTTATTGCATTGCTTTTTTCTCTTATTTCTGCCCAAGATAAGAACCTCTTTATATAAGCTCTCAACAATATTAACATGATAATTAATGGCAAAATAAAGATCATTTACAACCTTCACTCACTTAGCTTGAAATATCAATAGTTGGTCGTTCGTTATTATCTGGGTAATAATGGATCTGTAATTAATGTCTGACTGTTTTAGATTGATCATTAATATGTCTATTTTGCACTTGAATAGACACAATTTTTTTGACCATTTAACAAACTTTGTCCTAATTTATCTAACATTTGACATACGTAGATCATACTCATACACGACTTATTTGGATTCGGTACAATTCATGTCCTAAATTTGTACCTCCCGTGGGCACACTCGTACATGTTCATAACATCTACAGTCATGATTTAATATAGTTTTTAACAAATGTTGTTATATTAAGTTTATTCGTCCAACAAAAATTTCTTTTTAGTCTATTAAATCGAATCACCCTGAGTTGAACTAGTATATTAATGTTAGTGTCAACTCTTAATGACAATCATGAGATGATTGATTAGGGATCATATGTATCATATTTCATTAATAACAAGCAATGTTTGTTTATTATATTATTTCTTATATGTGTTATATGAATAATATAATAGTGTCCTTGAATAGTAAGTTCAGGTTTACAGCATATTAATTGGTTGAATTGATAGTAAGAGTCTGAAGATATATATATATATATACATATATATATATATATATATATATATATATATATATATATATATACTTTTAACTATTCCTAGTTGAGTATTAATATGCAAGGACAATATTAATGCGCAGAGACTAGCATGTAGGTCAATTGATGACTTAATCTCACAAGTCATGGATATGTGATATTAAGTTGACACATGAGTACATATTAGAGACTATGCACTGAAATGACCCGTCATGAAAATGTTTCATGGATCGTTATATGAGTGTCATAAACATTCTCATGTGACTATTGGTATGAATAATCCTTAGACCTGAAATCACTACGGTTCCCTACATAATGAGTTATATGCTTTAGCTTCATCAAACATCACCCGTAATAAGGTGACTATAAAGGTGATCACTGGGTATGCAATAAGTTATGTGGAGGGATGTGAGTGATGTATATGTGATCTATCCCTTCAATATATCGGAAGTGATATCTATGAGCTCCTTGATAGAGTAGGACTACTAAAATGCATGGTTATGCTCGAATAAGTCAATATGAGATATTGAGTTTATTTGGTTGAGTAGTCTACTTGGAGATCAAGAAATTTTTGATTGATAAGATGATGACATAATCTATATCTCATTGATCAATCTAGATATCGAGGATAAAAGGATTAAGTCATACACGATAGTAGTCACGGAAAGATTGTGTCGGATCTCGACATTCTCGTCACTTGGGTAGCAATGATGTGTTAGATGTCGCTCATTGCTTATGTCTCTAAAAGGATTTTAGAAATATTGCCAACGTTACGAGAATCTATTGGATCACACACTTATGACATATGAGTTGGAGATGACTCATGGGATGAGCCATTGGGCCATTGGGTTGAGTCTAATATAGATTAGACTTAATGCGTGAGACTCAAGGTATATCCAATGAATCTGACTCGAGTTAGACTCAAGTCAGATTCGGATTGAGTGAGACTCACTATTAAGAAGGGGTTGCATGATCATTAAGATGGAATTAATAGGTTATTAATTTCATGGAAACCAAGAGTCAAAACCTTTCATATTCAATGATTGAATATAAAAGATTTTTGTGGGTTTTTTTTGAAGGGTGTGCTTGATTGTGATCTTCCTCTTCTTCTTCTTCTACCTTCTTGGCAGAATCAACCGAGTGGCTAGCACCACAACTTGGTTCCACTCCACTTCACGGTTCATGTGGATACCGTGAAGGCGCAGACATACTAACTGTGCTGAGATCCGAACACAAGTATTGCTGACGGGATTGCGAAGGGCACGCATCAAAAGTAACTACGATTCTTATAGGATAGAATCAATCAAACGAGTATGACATTTTCACATGGATCTTTGGAGGGATCTTATTTTCCGCTGCGTAGTGCTTGCAAAAATGTTTCAAGCGCGACTGGATTCCCTACAATTAAGTCGTTGTTCATTTGAGCCAACGTTGTATAGCCCATAAAGAGTGACTATGGGCAATTAGCCCAAATTAGATCTATTGATGGCATGAGGAAGGTTGATTAGGCTACGAGGAAGGTTTTTAATTAGAATTCTTATCTTTTTCATTCTTACCATTATTAGAATTAGATTCCTTTTCTTGCCGTTTTACCTATCTAATATATGAAGCCAAGGATTTCCTCACATTTTCTTCTCGTTTGGTAAGCTCAAAGGTGCGAAGTGTTGGTTAGTCATGAAATTTAAAGTTCTACTATTTCAATTGGTCATTATATGTTGAAAAATAATTATCATTTTGCTTGAGCACTAAAGTGCGGCAATCTCTTGTAAAGAGAGAGATTCTAATTCTCATATCGACTCGTTACTCTCTAATTGTTCAACATCGCTTTATTTTTATAATGAGACTTAATCCTTCATGGATCACGATGCCCATTACATAATAAATTTAGGATAAAGATATTAAGAAAGTTTTTTAGAGTACACCTCTTATGTTGCTTCACCAACTTAAAAATGCCCTCTTTGGGCACGTGATGGTTAAGGGCGAAAGAGTGCTTAACCATGATGCAGCGGTTTGATCTCTTTTGAGGGCATTGCTCTTTGAGAATTCTTCGTCAAGTTCTCTATGGAAGACCGAAGTGTGAGCCCCTGCAGGTAAGGGTGAATCGTCCGAAGGAGACATCTATATATTGATCCTATTTTATCGATCCCTTGATTTATTCGATGTGTGAAACTGAGGAGCCGGTCCATCACCTCAGGAATAGTCAAGCCGTAAGGCCCAGACACTTGAATTATCAAAAAAAAAAAAAATGAATTGAATAACTAATGTTGAGTGAGAGTGCTTTTGGATATATAATAATTTCCATATTAAGTAGAAGGAGTATATCTTTGTAGCTTTTTGTCTTGGGGCAAAGGTAATGTGCTCATTTTATGTATCCTTCATTGTCGGTTTTACAGTTAGATGAAGAAAGATAAATTACAAGGGATATTTTTGCTCAATTAAAAATTAGCACGGCGAGAGAGTAGACATTTCAAAAAGCTTTGTAGTTTTCAAGAATTGACTTTTGCTCTTTATGACAATTATATCATCCGTATTAGCCATTTAGTCTTTTTACGAGAACTTGTAAGCTTTTGTCTTGTATTATAAGAAGTGGGATGATGAGTAAATTGAATTAAAAATGAGATTGTGGTCTAAGACTTCTATTTGTATTCACACCTAAAATCCTCCTTATCAATCAGGGCCTTACAGTAAAATGAGCTACTCGATCCAGATAACAACAACTATAACGGACTCAAAGCTTTAAGTGAGTTCGATTCGACTCCTAACTCACGGATACAATTGTTTTGATTCTTTCGTTAACCTTCATCATTAATTTGGTTTTATCATATCTCTCACCCATTGCAAGGCACAATTTTTTTTCACAATCCTTGACAATTCAAGAGTTACAATATGTTTATAGTAGTAAAAAATGATTACGTTTAATCATCAGTTTTTTGATGATGATGAAAAAAAATAAATTACATAAGATTATGCTCTTTGATTCGCTCAAAATAATAGAAGATTTCTAAACTCTTTTCACTACAAGAGTTGCAACATGTTAACGTAGTTTTATTTTTTATCGATTATATTACAAATCATGCATCTTCTATTCTTTCTCAATTATTGATACGATTTTATCACCTCGTAATAAACTCTTTCAATGAGTATCATCAGAACTGCAAATTGATATTCACCATTTTATACAATTTTAATTATCCTAATTGCTAATATCATTACTTGCCATTTTACTCAATTACTGGTGTGTTTGGTTCCGGTTATAAAGTTTAACTTTAATTATGTGATTACTAGGTAATAATTATATTATCAAAATTACAGTGAATGAAACATTATCAAATATTGTTTGGTTCAATTCGAAATAATATAATTAAAATTTATTTGTTTGGAGATTTTAAAATATCACATAATTTAATATTTTACTATATTATCCATTCGGCGACGATGGATGATCGATCGCGAGTGACGGTGGCGATCGATCGGTGGGCGATAATGGCGATCGATCGACGGCCGATCGGCCGATCGATGACGTAGGTCGACCGATGGTGACGGCCGATCGGCGACCAATGACGACCGATAACGACGAGCCTGATCGACCGGCCGACGACGGCCGATCGATCGATGTGATGATCGATAAAGGATGATAATGGTGATAACCGACTAAATTGTTATTTGATAAATTGAAAAGGATAGTTTTGTCCTAAATGGTAAAAAACAGAAGGTATTTTTGAAAAAAAAAATCATAGCTAAGGAAATCAAGAAAAACTAAGGGGGCGTTTGGTTTGTAGAGAATTTTCTGTTTTCTATTTTCATTCTCTCGTTTTCCAGAAAACAGAAAACAATTTTTTTTTGTTTTCCAGAAAACACTCATTTATTTTTTGGAAAGCGAAAATGGAAACAGAAAACGATTATTTCTCGTTTTCCAGTTTTTCAGAAAACGCTCCTTTATTTTCTGGAAAATGGAGATGGAAAACGCGAACCAAACGCGTTTTCTCATTTTCGCAGAAAATGAAAATGGAAAACGGAGAAGAAAACAGATATCAAACGCCCCCTAAGTTTCTTGGAAGTTTTTCAATTCCCCCGTATATAATCCTTTTGCTGACATGATGTGTTGAGCATCCATCATGACTTGGTAATCGTTCAAATTCTAAACCAAATGGATAACCAAGATTATCAATAATCACCCCGAATCAAATGCATCCAATTGTCATGATTTATTCCTCTAATTTTATAGATATTTGATTAATAACCAAAAACCTAGATTTATTCCCCTAATTTTATAGATATTTGATTAATAACCAAAAGCATTTTTTATTTCAATTAATTTTCAATTGCACAAATAATTCAATTTTATGCAGCTGGATAGAATTTAATTTATAATTTGATATAGTTCTCATTTGTTTGTATGAAATCGATGGAATTTAATTTTTAATTTCATATTTTTAGTATTCGAGTCCCATTTTAATTGTAATTTAATTAAACTTAATTTTCTAAGTTGATATTATTACTTGTTTAGAAAAGAGTAATCCATTTTAAATTAAAGCAAATGTGTCAAAGGCCCATCCAACGGATGGGATAAAATCTTCACCAGGCCATGGACGTTTATTAATTTTCCTTCTTGCAGATCCCGCGCCGCCCGCTCCGTCGTTAGGGTTTCTCGCCTCGCTAGGGTTTCTTCGGCCGCTCTCGTCCAAGGTTTCTCGCGCCGCTTTCGTCTGGGTTTCTCGCAATACTTTCGTCGGAGTTTTTCACGCCGCTCTCGTCTAGAGTTTCTCGGGTTACTATCGTTAGGGGTTTCTCGCGTACTCTGATTAGGGATTCTCTCACTGTCGCCTGTTTCTCGTGCCCTGGGAATCGTTTACCCGCGA
Organism: Wurfbainia villosa; assembly: GCA_025175895.1. Taxonomy (NCBI): domain Eukaryota; kingdom Viridiplantae; phylum Streptophyta; class Magnoliopsida; order Zingiberales; family Zingiberaceae; genus Wurfbainia; species Wurfbainia villosa. Next base: position 1,077,250 of record JAKLTH010000304.1, on the reverse strand, counting down.
TGGCGGCATCATTGTTCCGCACTCCAGGAAGGATTTGGTCGTCGATGTGGCCACGATGTCACCTACGAATCCCTCTACTGCAGTATTCTTCTTCGCAAGACGCGAAGATGACTGAAAATAAAACTTATCTAGTTGATACATATGCTTTGGTAAGTCCTACTCTAATTCATATGTGATACTTAATAAGTTGATAACTATTTAGTTTTTTGCAGGTTAAAAGATTAGAGGCGCAAGGATTGCCAACCAATCAGGCAGAGACCATTACTGTAAATTTAATTGAAATTACAAATAACAATTTAAAACATGCGACGTCCTTATTTGTGTCAAAGGATGAATTTGATAAGGTTGGTTATATATTTTTTTGAGTGCTTTATTAATTTATTATATATTTTTTCCGAAAGTTAATAATTTATTTGGTATTTATACAGTTTATGATTGTCCAAGATTCTACTCTGAGACGATTAATGTTTGAAACGAGGAACATGGAGGTAATATGATTATGTTGTGTTTAGCTAATTAACAAATAATCTTTTTCATTTTTATAACTATTATACTATAAATAATTATAAATTTTTTATTTGTTCGATTCTTAATTATTATATTTAGTCAATTGAACAAGATTTTTATTAAATAGAGTGTGTTGTGTATTAAAAAATTATAAGTTATACTATTTTATTAAATATTGAAATGCATTAGAATATTAATATTTTTTTAACACGTTATTGTCAACATTTTTCAAAGGAATTATATATTTAATATATTTATATATGGTTTCAGTTTTTAGTAATTTAGTTTGTTCATTTGAATCGACTACCTAATAGTCTTAATATGTTCCACTCAAAGGTGTTCTAAATTTACTATTCTCACTCTTAATTAGCACATGCATTTTGTCTTTTTTAACTGTTTTTTTTTTATATTTTTATTTTATTTGACATTTTATTGCACCCCTACGTATCATAACCATCAGATACTACAACCATTAAAATTGATGTGACACTCTTTTTTTTCGATGAACGCCACTTATTTATTATCTAGCGTGTTTTATGAATCACTATTATCAGAATTTGCTTTGCTAACAATCTATTAGATAAATGCAATACTATATTTATTTTTTTTAATTCTGTTCTCTTTTTACTTAATTTTTTGAATATTTTTCGTAACTTTATCCTCCTTTTAGATAGGATGTTTTAAGTTATTTTATATTCTAGCTAGTAAAGATGGATGTACTAATGTAGTTTGATTAATTAGTGTGCCAACTCCTATAAGAATATAAATATAATCTTAAATTATGCATCATTTCTTGTTTAACCTCAAATTAGAGAGTACTTTGTCATAGAATATGTTGGGATGTCGTGTTGAAAATATCTACATGCAAAGTGTATCTATTCTATGTTACAATTACTTTCTGATATAATTTCCATAGCTGCTATTTATTTTTTCATCCTAATTATTGAATTCTACACCGAACAATTTCTTTACCAAATAGTTCCTTTGTGTTATACACTTAGCAATTAAATTTATTTTAGCGAATTTGACCAATTTAGTTGAATGTGTGTAATCATTCATCCCTAGTCCAATGCGGACATTAGAATTTAGTTTTGGAGTTGAGATGCAATGAAAAAATGGTGATTTAGAGTTTAAACCTCAAATCCAAGCGACTTGTATTGTTTGTTGATTTTTCTCAATTATTTTAGAAAACTGAATAAAATTTTATCAAAAAATATATATTTTCATGAAAAAAATGCAAAATAGGATCTGCCCATTTGTCTGAATTAAATATTTGATTGGAAAGATAGATCAATTTTCCCTCTATTATAGGTAATATTGAAATATTTAGACTATTTTTTATCATGCCATTTATTGTGATGTTTATTACTTAAGCTGAACTTTTAGGTAGTATAATATTTCCGATTTAAGTCATTGATTTTATTTAGATATTTATTTTTAAGTCTAATTTAACTTAAAAATTAGATTTAACTCTCTAGCATTGTCTTTGTCTTACTTCATTATTTAGTTTTAATGACTTTATCTTTACAATGACCATACCTATAATTTATCGTGCATTGTTATTATTAAATTTATTAAATATTTTTTAAATATAAAGTAGTGAATCAATGTCTTAAAAAAAATATAATTGGTGGAATTTTAATTTTATTTCTATTACATAATTGATAATATTAGAAATTCTATTTATTTTGTTATTTTGTTGGAACATTGATTATCAATATAGATTAATTAATCAAAATATTTTGTTATAAATACTTTTAAAAAATCGTATTTATGAATGATGATTTTTTTTTTTTAAAATTCAAATTCTATTGCCTTGTTATTATTAATTTCACTTATAAATTTATCTTTTGATTTCAGGATAAAATTTTTACTTTGATGCAGCGAGAGATTGAAAAGCTTAAAGAAAAAATGGAGATAATGGATCAGAAATTTACTAGTAGATTTGACCGGGTAAAGGATTTTAGATACAATATTCTGACAGTTCTATATAAACTTTTTGATTTTAAATTAATAATTTTGATTTTTTTTTTATTATTATTATTTATAGGAAATCCCGTATCGGAAATTTGAAATGATAAAGTACTGTGCAGGTTCTTTTGTCATTTCCCTTGGAATCGTTCTAATTTGTATGTAGTAGAAGAATTAGAAAAACTACTTCATGTGAAGACTCACAGGAAAACTTGAAGCTAAGAGTAGTTCCAGAGAAGACTAGAAACATTTTGGTTGTTACGAGTGCCCTTCTGATGGGTTTTGATTCTCGTTGGCAACTCATACAATATCTTCTTTTTTTTTTTTTTTTTTTTTTTATTATTGTTACTGTGGGTGCAGTGGGTGAGTTCTCAGTTGAAACTCTTGCTCTCCATTCTAAAACGTTTTTTTGTTAGTACAGGCTGTGTTCTTTCCTCCAGTGGTTGTAGTTATTGTCTCTTCAAATCTGTCAAACTGATTGCCAAATTTAAATCAAAACTCACCTTGCAAGTCACGTTGTGAGGGCCGTCGATCTCTACTTTGATAGTGTATCCACCGTTATTATTAATCAGAAAAGGGATTAGTGCATATGCATTATTTTTCAGCTCTAAAGAATAAAAAGCCAGTTATAGAGCACCGACATCAATCTTGAAAAATAAAAATTCCTTTCCCGTTCATTGTTGCCTTATTATCTCACTAATTCTACCTTTTGAATCTCAAATAAAAGTTAATCAATGCATCGATAACAATGTTTTTTTTTTGTTTTTGATGTACGTAGGGCTCAAAGCCATTTGTTAGTAAGGTAAAATGTGTTAAATATCCTACTCCAAAGTCAACGTAGATAATTAAGGCTATGCAAAGCGTTACTTAGTTTATTGTAGGTGCTTGAGTGTTAAGGACTATATGTATTTTATTTTTTAAAATTATATTGTTTGTGTTAGACGCTATCAAATATATCATCAATATTATAAAATCACAACGATAGTAAATAAACTATACTAGCAAATTAAAAAATAAACTAACGATTTAATAATTCTATAAGAATTTATTTTAAAAGTTTATGTCCTAACAGAGAATCTTTGTCGCACATAATAAAAGAGAACTTTATTTTAAAAAGGGTTGGAGCGTCTAAGCCCGTCAAGGTCTAGGCCCTACTTAACTTTTCTAATTTCTCAAAAAGCACGTTATACTTTGATTTTTATTAATTCCTGGAATATTCTTTTTTTTTTCTTCTTATTTCAATTCTAAATTTAAATAAAAAATTATTATTATTATTTGAATGGAACTGAATCGAATTGTACTAGATCAAGAAAAAAAATATTCATTTCATCAATGACCTAAAAAGTGTAATTTTTTTTAAAAAAAATATGTTTAATTTTGAAATTTTAATAAAAAAAATACAAAAACAAGTTTAATAAAAAATTTTACAAATATTTTTTTATTTTGTTCTCTTATTATTTAATATAATAACCTGAATTTAACAAAACAAAGAATAAAATAGAATAAAAACTTAGTTATTTTATCGAACACTTTAATATAATAATAATTGATAATCTTAAAAATTATATCAAAATTTTTAAAATTTTATTTTAGATCCAAAATTTAAAATAAAAGTATGAATAAATTTGTGAGTTAGTATGAATAAATTTGTGAGTTTTTTCTTTATTTTAACAACTTATTTTTTTTTAAAAAAAATGAACTTTTCAAGATTATCAATGATTTTTATTCGAAACTCATCTATAAAATAATTATTTTTTTTTACTTTTTTTTTTTTAATGATCTGGTTCGATTCAATTCTATTTAAATGAGAAAAATCACTTTCTTTTCTTACTTAAATTTAAACTTAAAATAGAAGGAAAAGATATTCTAGGAATTCGATAAGTAATAACTCTACTAGCTATCGGATTTACTGTACATGTAAAATTGCAGGGACAGAGAAAGAAGTTCAGAGAAAAATCAGGAGGAAAAAATATATTTTCCTTGATCAACTTTTCAACAACTAATATGTTGAGATTTTATGGCTTTCTGATTTATTAAACACTATGTACACATATATTCTTTTTTTTATAATACAGATATTTATGTTTTGCGATTCTATTAATCTTCAATTTAATCCCATGAAATTTTTTCATTAACCACAAAGATAAATTCAAAAAGTGCAAAATGAGTCCTAATTGATGATCTAGTTTACCAGTAGTTCAAACTCCGCAGATGTATAATATACTTGACATTAGTCTCAAACTCTGATTGCATGAGAAGTTATGTTGGAAGTGTAATTAAAATTTCACATTTGAAAAATATAAAAAAAAATGTTAATTTATAAGATAAAAATATATCTATGAGACCTTTTAAGTAGAGTCCAAAAATAAATCCATTCGAGTTTAGACCTAAAGTGGATAATATCATTCATTGTGAAGATATGTGAATTTTATCGATCCTAGCAATTGATATCAGAGTCATGATCTAAGTCGAACTATGTAGGTGGAATAGTAACTTCGAACGAAAGAAGTGGAGGTTCTCATATATGAACTAAGAGAACCAGATACTAGCCAGGAAGTACAGTTGGATCAGGAGAACCAAATAACTGACAGAAAGATCTTACTAGACAGGAAATCTAGTTGAGTCAAAATAATTAAACAACTGATAAGAAGACTTGGTAGACCATACATCAGACAAAAAGTCTAATTGAGTCAGGAGAGTCGGACAACTGATAGAAAGACTTAGTGGGTTGAAGATCGGACATTAAACAAATGAAGACTTTCGAGGACGGATAAGCTTGAGGGGGCTTGATGTGATCTTTTATTTGAGGGAGAATTATTGAAAATACAATCAAAGTTTTACATTGGAAATAAATGGAAAAGATCATAGATTTATAAGATGAAAAGTATCTCGATTGGTATAAAGTATTTTTGGATAAAATTCAAAAATAAATTCATGAGAGATTAGCTCCAAAATGGATAATATCACATCATTATGGAGATATGTAAATTTCATCGATCCTAATAATCTCGTCTCTTACCATCGCACCATACTCCGAAGGGCAATATACACACACATTCTTTTTCCTTTTTGTGATAATTCAGGTATCCAAGTTTTACGATATGACTAAATCCTAAAGGTGAATGATCCAACCACATAGGAAATTCTGGTTGATCATCAAGATAAATTCGAGAAGTATATATAATCCTAACGAATAACCCAATATTACTAATAGTTTGATCACCGTAAGTGTCTAATTTACATTGTATGTCATCGTCACATTGTTCCTAGGAACAATATACACCACTCCATGTCTTAAGTGATGCCATTTGAGACGTTCAAAGGGTCGAATACCAAGTAGCAAGATATGGATTGCCCGAGGGACTTGAGTTCTCGAGGGCCTGAGTTATCAAGTATTGTATTTCACTATCGAGTGGTCTCGGTGTCTGAGTAGCTAAGTCACTGAATGTCAATGACAGGTTGTTGAGTGTCCAAGTCCCGAGTTATCGAATAGTAGGGGCTCGACTTTTGAATGCCATAGTAGACCAAGTGGCCCTAGTTACCAAGTGGGTTGAGCTATTGTGTTCTAGAGCTATTGAATGTCGAGTGACTCGAGTGCAAAGAGGCTAAGAGTCGAGCAACACGAGTGTTGAGTGTCGAGGTTGAGAGTTGAATGTTGAGTTCCTAAATGCCTACTACAAGTCATTGGACTATTGAATACCAAGTCAATCGATTGCCAACTGCGAATGTGTGCTAAGGGTTGTCAAGACTTATGTGAAACACACTTTTCTTAAAACAGACTTATTTCTTACAGAGATGCTTCAATGATACGTTAGATATCTGATTCCAAGATACAACAGTTCAATCGTGATCATAACCAAACACTGATTAGTCATAGCAAATTGAATGTTTATCAGAATGCTATCATTGAGAAGTGAAAAAGAGTTATCGAGTATATTGCTTGGTAAAAAAGTAGAGATTATGGGAGAAGATGAATCAAATCACTATTTTTCCTATTTTATTGCATTGTGCTAGTCTTTTATTTTTTTTTGTCAAAATAAAAACCTCTTTATATAGGCTTTGAGAGTGGTATTAACCCAACGATTATTGGTCAAATAAAAGTCATTTATAGTCTATTTGCTTTGCGTGAAATGCTAGTAATTGGTCATCAATAGTCGCTCGTTACCATCCACATAGTTATGGGTTTGTAATTAATGTCCGACAATTCAAGATCTATTATTAATGTATCTGTTTCATACTTTAACATATAGAAAACTTGATCCTTGTGGCATATTTTATATTGACTGATCTAATATTTGATGTATATAAGTCATGTTCGCATATGAGTTATTTAGATTTAGTATAATTCAAGTCTTGAATTTATACCCTGATGCATACATGCATACATGTGCACAATATCTACGATTGTGATTCAATATAAATTAGCTTCCGTGCCATAAAACTCTCGGACTAAATTCCTATAAACATTGAGTTTATTATTATTATTATTATTATTTATAAATTTTTCATTCCGTTTCCAATCATTTTTTTTATTTATATCTAATAAATTATTTAACCTAATTAATATCAAGAATGCAATAATAAAAGATAAGATGATTTTTTAAATAATTATTTTATTATTGTTGAACTATTAATAATGTTGTTTTATCGATAGTGAAAGTGAGTCCGATCATTCATTTTTAGAATTTAATAACTGAATTACAAAAAACAGTATATGTCATATGCAATGTCTTAACTATTTTTTTATTAACTGTATTCTACTGTCCTTTTTTGCTGTTTGTTTGATTAAATAATCTCCTTCTCATAATAAATAATGGGATAGTAACGACAAAAAAAATGGATGAAATTGGATGACTATTACAATATAAATATATAAAAAATAAGCATGAATCAGCTCCCGTTAAATAGGAGATGTTTATTTTCGATCGTGAGTTCTCTTCGTATAATCACGAAGATGATCTTGAAGGATTTTATCACTTTGTATCACTTCTACAAAGGTTGTACATTCTACTATTATTATAAGGGAGTAAATCATGAAGAATTTTATAAGTTTTGATATAGTGATTAAGATACGTAGAGATCTTCTGAATTCAAAAAATAATTTTAGATCTTCTTCGGAATCGATTAATATCACTTCTGTAAACACTGTCATATCTTAATTATCACGTCATTTCCATAGGAACTACGACATCACCTCTTGCAAAGGAAAAAGTAAAATCTAATAAATGATATGGAGAAGGGAAGGATGTATTTAGTATGTAAAAAATAGAGTAATTTTTATTTTTTTTAAAAAAAATGAGAAAATATATTTGATTCACATTTTCTATCTTAATTTTAAGAAAATAAAAAAAGTATTCTTTATAAAATTAGAAAATATAAAAAAATCATTTTCAAGAAAGTGAAAAAATAAAAATGAAAAAGACTTACGCCAATTACCCCAAACGCTCTCTGAATTATGGACAACCCATAAATCTAGCAAAACTCAAACAAATATCAAGGTGCAAATTGCAATTTTTAATGAGAAAATAATTTTTCGGAAGATGAGCCGTCGTCGTCGGATTCAATTGTGTTCCCGGCGAAGTAAAAGTTAAAAATCGATGATCCCGGAAGCTCCTCATCCTCGCTGTCCAATAGCCTCTCGTTCGTTCTCTTATGGTTTCATCGTCGCCGCTTCCTCCACCGCCGCTAACTTCATCCCTCTCCCAGTCCCACCTCCTTTCTCACTCCTTTCTCCGTCCAACGCGCCGCGCCGTAAATGAGACAGCACTGTTCTGTGCCAACCGTGCACATGGCAGGGCAGCAGGCGGCGCAAGGGAACTCAGCGTGGACAACGTGCAGAAGCAGTCACATTGACACCTTGACGGTTATATGCCCGATGCCTAGCGCGTCGCCTCTCTCTAATTTTTCGTTTCCTCTGCACGATAACTGCTGGACGCGGCACCAACGCCAGGTTCCGAACGATGCCTCTTTCAGCGCCGATTCAAAACCCTCCATTTTCTCCTCAGCCCTCTCTCTTTCGAATCCCCATGCCTCCTAATTAAACAAAATCTCCCATTTTAACGTTATGATCTCGATCTTCTCGCTCGTATTTATGCGCATTGAATCCGCTTCCACTCCCTCGCTGTCGGAGGAGAGAAGACGCTGCCAGCAAAAAAAACTTCCGCTTTCTTCCGACGCATTGTGAGTTCCTTATTCCTCGTTGTCACTTAACGAAAGTGACATTTTTCTCATTTATTGTGATCTTGATTGAGCAGGGAGTTCGGATGAGACAACAACTGCTTTCTATTTCGTGTGTGACTATTTGCGTCCTACACCTTTCTGCTTCCTTTGGTGAAATTTGGACTCTTTAGGGTTTTTAGGTGCTCTATCCTTGTCAAAGTTGTTCCTTGCAGATAAAAGATTAATATTTTTTATGTTTTCCTAGAAGATTGAACAATCTCGAACGACACTGTGTGTTTCTTGGTAGCTCACCTTCAACTTGAAGGCAACTATAATTGTAAACCGCTGACAGATTAGCTTGGGATTAATTTGAGCGCTGCCCAATAATGATTTCACTGTTGCAAGAAAAGAATTTGGAATGTATTCTTTCTCAACCGATCCAGAAAGTTATACAAAAATGTAATCTTTCTAAAGACTTTTTGATTCTTGGTGCCTATTTATTTATTTTTCCTGAGTTGTTTAACTGCCTAGATCTTAGCATTACTGGGATCGTGCATATCTTGACATTTGTATGTTCTCTGCTTCTTGGCATCCTAATTAAAGAAATATATATGCAAGTATTTTATTTTATTTCTAGTTAGTCCTTGCAATCACTGGAATCTGTCTGATTTTAATAATTGATAGCCATGGCTTTCGATACAACTGATATCCATGGCTATAATCTCAGTTTGTCCCTCGCATTCAGAAAGTTTAATAGATATATCATTAATATTTAGCTACTTGCAATAAACTGGAACTTGGAGTTTTGCTTGCATTAAATGCATGGAAAGTATGCAAAGGTACAAATTCCGGTAGATTTTTATATAGGACTACAGATTTTACATAGGGAGATCTCCCAGCAAACTACACCAAATACTATCCTTATGTTTCTGGAAAGTAATTAAGCTATTTCTCCTTGCAAACAAACCCATTGTGCCAGCCTCATTCCATCTTCTTTGCAGGCACGGGGCACCACAATCCTGGAAGCCATTAGATCCACTGTGGACCCAGCAACCAGCATCGTCTTCTCCCAGAACCCCGACGTCGGAGCCGGGAGCCGCCCTACGCCGTTGTGGTCGCCGGGAGCCGCCCTACGCCGAGACCGCCGGCGACAACCTCAACCTCACCATTCCCGAGCCCGGACCGAGCACAATCCAGACCGCGTGCGGCGTGGTGAAATGCGTCGTAGTCATCGTCTCCGGCAAGCCGGTCGTCATATCCAGCCTTATGTTCCGGTGCTGGACGCACTTGTGGCTGGATGGCTGCCGGGCTCCGGGGGCCAAGGCGTCGCCGACGTCCTCTTCGGCGACTTCGGATTCACCGGGAAACTACCTCGCACTCGGTTCAGGTCTGTGGACCAACTTCCCATGAACGCAGGCGACGAGAATTACGATCCACTATATATTCCCCTTTGGCTTTGGCCTGACGACAAAACCAAGACCGGAGACGTAGAGTTTTGAGTTAGTAAAAAAGATTACTTGATGCTTATTGCTTCATTACCTTAATGTATACTTCCTGCTGGCTTGCATTAGATAAACGATCTTTAATTAAGTTTTAAATATACAGAGTTGCTCAGAGATTTTGTCTTCATCATCTCTCTCTCTCTCTCTCAATTTTGATATGTAACCTGTTCCCGCCACGTCACGCAGCTCGTCCCCGAAGTAAGAAATGAATAGATTCGTTTCGGCAGTCAAACACAGGCAGCCGGGCCGAGCAGTCGTCTCGGAATACGTTATCCACGCTGCGTCGCAGGAATATTCCATCGCTGTTGCTTCACTTGATTGCAGTAATTGAATGACCCATTTCGCCTTCTGCGGTGCTCGTGGATCCATCTGCCTCGGTCCTGCCGCATCCATCGAGAGCTCGCTGCCGGATTCTGAAGTTTGGAATCAAGCTTCGTGAAGTTGAGATCTTTGTCGAAGGTTGATGCCGATCCACGATCGCATGTGTTCCATCGAGTTTTGATCCGCGATGAGTGGAGCGATGGTGCGGAAGCGGGTTCGCCGGAAGGGGAGGGCCGCTCCTCCTTCTTCATCCCCGGCGAAACGAGGCCTACCTTCCGACGATCTCAGCCGTCGCCCGGGGGTCCCCAATGATCCGGCGCTGCGACGCGCGGGGCTCGCGGAAGCCGCCGGAGCCACGGTGGCGGGATGCGCCGCGCTCTGCTGCTGCTGCCCCTGCGGCCTTCTGAACCTCCTCTTCGCCGTCACGCTGAAGCTGCCAGCGGCGCTATTGCTGCGTGCGCTGACGCGGCGGCGGAGCAAGCGCCGCTCTTGGAAAGCGAAAGGCGGCCCATTTCGCGACCGCGACGACGACGATCTCGGTCGGCGTGATTGGGGCCTTAGCAGCCAGGGTGCGACTTGGACGTCGATCTCGCAGAGTCGGGAGACAGCGGAGATGGAAAAGGAGATGCTGAGCAAGTTCCGCAGCGCCGGATTCTGGCGGAGCCCGTCGCGCAGCCAAAGGGAGTGATGAGACAGCGCGACGACTAGTCTCTTCCTCTCCCGCAGATCAGGAGACGATCAAAAACATGAACGTCGATGAGCGAAACCAAAAGGCTAATGTACATATTTTCTTGTTAAATTAAAGAAGATTTCCCATCTGATGAACTTTTTGTCAAATTTCACACATTTCGATCTTATAATATAAATTAAAAAGAAATAATAGCCAAAGTAAAGTCCTTTCCACTCTTCAATTCCTTGAGGACTGGAAACCAGATCGATCGATGCACATATTTTTCTTCTTTTACAAATTAATGTGCATACATACAATATCCATATTCACGGAAGACAGCGCAATTAAACTTCCCATCCTTATCCAGATACGAAAACTGAAAAAGAAAAAAAAAAGAAACAAATTAAATACTATCACTTATGTTTTCATTTCTTGTTTGGAGTTTTAAGGAGCACTTTCTTCTATTTTAATCCATTTTATGTGTCTTTTTTCACATGATGAACGAAGTCCATCTAATTAAATTAAATAGGCGCACCTACAATTTACCATGCATTTAAAACAATTTTCTTCTGCCCTTTAATAAAGTTAAATTTTAGTCCAATTATGCAAAGGGGAAAAAAAAAATTAATCGGTTGATGTGGCAGTAAAAAATGACCAAAAGAACTGTGGCTTTCAAAATCGTAATGTCTGGAAGGTTGGAGAAGGTTTCTTTACCCCGCTTAGATCGAGCCACGCTCGTTAAAAAATATTGGATCAGAGTGGGGAATTTGGTTGGAAAATGTGAATGGAAAAGTGATGGATCGAAATTTTAGTTTCACATTAAAAATAGTAAAATATGATTGATTTATATTATCTTATAAAAATATATATTGTAAATAAATATATAGAAAGATACTCTGGAGAGGTAAAATTGAGAGTCAAAATTAAATTGAACTTATGATTCATATGCGAGAGTGATCTATATACATAGAATATTAGATCGATCGTGACTAAATTTGCTCAAGTGATCAGGAATAAATCAAGAGAGTGTGATGGATCAAATAGTAATTCACGGTTCGCCCCATATCCCTCCAAATAGGAAGCTCATACTTGGTATCCCGAGGAGCAAACAAAATATGAAATCAAATTCAAATTATTTTTTTTCAATAATAACTAATATATTAATGTGATTAATGAGAATTCTTATTTAGGTGAAATGATATGTTGTTTGTCGAGACGGGGATGGTGAGGTGTCCCGATGACGAAGACGACAAAGCATAACCGGACGAGAAGGATCGACGCGAGGGAGAGCAAACAAGATAAAGCCTCGAGGAGATGTGCTCGTGCCGATGAGCCGAATGAGATGGATTGAGCTGAATTATGGATTCTGCAAAATAACGAACGGTTAAGGGCGCCGAGACGGATCTCGACAGAGCCCCTCCGACGCTCAAAGCAGAGATCAGTAGGAAAATGGTGAAAAGAAAGAGCAAGTGGAGTGGAGAATGCGCGAACCTCCCCCTCCTCCTCTGGGAGGGCTATATATATAGAAGAAAAAATCTTCTGCCAAATGGTACTGTCGATAGGGGTGGTATGGCTTTATGAAGTGTGTATGTCTGCTCCAAGAAGTAATAGGGGGCATTACCCTCATAAATGCTGCAGATGCGTGGGCTGCAATTAATATCCGACATGTAGTTATAGGAGACAACTTCTCATTAATGCAATAGACATTCCTCTGAAAGCCAGCATAAGCATCTATTTCTTGGTCGGAGAGAAATACTGACAAGGACTGCCTGGTGGACTCTTGAGCAGGAAATATTTGTCATGTCTTCTGACTAAGTAAGATAAATCGTGTGTTGAGAAGTTATACATCTGGGATAATGTGCCCTTGCCGAGATATGAGATGAAGACCAAGATGAGGAGGATCCGGAATAAAATATGACCGAGCCGAAATGTGGGACGTTTGGAATAATGCATGGGCCAAGCTGAGGAGTTCCGACCAAGTTGATCTCCTTATTCGGCTTCAGATGTACCGAGCTGAATTGCCTAACATGTCGATTACTTAAATTTGTACAGATGTTGACAAGGTAGTTTTACTCGGCATCATAGACATCCCTCCAAAAGTCTAGTCGAAGGAGGCGTAAGTCTGACTGATTAAACTTGTGTAGAACATAAAAAGATGAGTCTGTAAAGGATATTGATGCTTCTGATGACATACAATGCTGCTGAGAAAAAAATACTTAGAACCAACTGTGATAAATAATATTCAAGGGAAATCCGAATGATAAGTACTTAGAATCAGCCATGATAGGCGATATCCAAGGAAGAAGATCGAAAGTCAGATAATATACACTTGGGATCAGCTGTGATAAGCGATACCCAAGAAAGAATGTCGCATAGGTTATACTTGGGACCAATTGTGATAAGCGATACCCAAGGAAGATAGTCGAAGATAACACTTAGGATCAGCTGTGATAAGCGATACTCAAGGAGAAGACCGAATGACTATACTTGGGACCAGCTGTGATAAACGATACCCAAGGGGAATAGCTGAATAGATAATACTTGGGATCAGCTGTGATAAGCGATTCCCAAGAAAAAGATCGAATGGTTGTACTTGAAATCAACTATGATAAGCGATACCCAAGGGGAATAGTCGAATAGATAATACTTGAGACTAGCTATGATAAGCGATACCCAAGGGGAATACCGAATGGCTGTACTTAGGACCAACTGTGATAAGCGATACCCAGGGAGAAGCCGAATAAGTAAGTGGTAGAGTGACTTTGCTGTAATGCACCGTGATAGGCAACTTTGCTGGAATACGCTGTGATAGGCGACTTTGTTGAAAGAGAGAAGGTTAGTGTGAGGGCTTACGAATTGCCTTGGTTGAAAAGATCATCGTGAGGGCCTACAAATTGCCTCATCCGAAACACTGAGAAGGTGGGTGCGAGGATTTACGAATTAGCTCATATGAAATACCAAGAAGGTCGGCGCGAGGGCTTACGAACTGCCTCGATCGAAACATTGAGAAGGTGGACACGAGGGCTTACGAATTGCCTCGGTTAAAATACTGAGAAGGTCAACACGAGGGCTTACGAATTGCCTCATCCGAAACACTGAGAAGGTCGGTGCGAGGGCTTACGAACTACTTCAGTCGAAATGCCAAGAAGGTCGGCGCGAGGGCTTACGAATTGCCTCAGCCGAAATACGGAAAAGGTCGACACGAGGGCTTACGAATTGTCTTGGCCGAAACACTGAGAAGGTGGGCGCAAGGGCTTACGAACCTGCCTCGGTTGAAATACCGAGAAGGTCGACGTGAGCGCTTACGAACTACCTCGACCGAAATACGGAGAAGGTCAACACGAGGACTTACGAATTGCCTCAGCCGAAATGCCAAGAAGGTCGACGCGAGGACTTACGAACTGCCTCGGCCGAAATACGGAGAAGGTCGACACGAGGACTTACGAATTGCCTCAGCCGAAACACTGAAAAGGTGGGGGCGAGAGCTTACGAATTGCCTCGGCCGAAATGCCAAGAAAGTCGGCGCGAGGGCTTATGAACTACCTCAGCCGAAATACGGAGAAGGTCGACACGAGGGCTTACGAATTTCCTCGACCGAAACACTGAGAAGGTGGGTATGAGGGCTTACGAACTGCCTCGGCCGAAATACCGAGAAGGTCGGCGCGAGGGCTTACGAACTGCCTCGACCGAAATACAAAGAAGGCCGACACGAGGGCTTACGAATTACCTCGACTGAAACACTGAGAAGGTGGGCGCGAGGCCTTATGAATTGCCTCGGCCGAAATGCCAAGAAGGTCGGCGTGAGAGCTTACGAACTGCCTCGCCCGAAATACAGAGAAGGTCGACACGAGGGATTACGAATTGCCTCGGCCGAAATTCCAAGAAGGTCGACGTGAGGGCTTACGAACTGTCTCGGTCAAAATATGGAGAAGGTCGACATGAGGGCTTACAAATTGCCTCAGCTGAAACACCGAGAAGGTGGGCGCGAGGGCTTACGAATTGCCTAGGCCGAAAAACCGAAAAGGTCGGCACAAGGGCTTATGAACTACCTCAACCGAAATACAGAGCAGGTCGACACGAGGGCTTACAAATTACCTCAGTCGAAATGCCAAGAAGGTCGGTGCGAGGGCTTACGAACTGTCTCGACCGAAATACGGAGAAGGTCGACACGAGGACTTACGAATTGCCTCAGCCGAAACACTGAGAAGGTGGGCATGAGGGCTTACGAATTGCCTCGGCTGAAATGTCAAAAAGGTCGGCGCGAGGGCTTACGAACTGCCTCGGCCGAAATACAGAGAAGGTCGATACGAGGGCTTACAAATTACCTTGGCCGAAATACGAAGAAGGTCAGCACGAGGGCTTACGAACTGCCTCGGTCGAAATACCGAGAAGGTCGGCGCGAGGGCTTACGAACTGTCTCGGTCGAAATACTAAGAAGGTCGGTGCAAGGGCTTACGAACTGTCTCGGTCGAAATACCGAGAAGGTCGGTGCGAGGGCTTACGAACTGTCTCGGTCAAAATACAGAGAAGGTCGACACGAGAGCTTACGAATTGCCTCGGCCGAAACACTGAGAAGGTGGGCGAGGACTTATGAATTGTCTCGGCCAAAATGGCAAGAAGGTCGGTGCGAGGGCTTACGAACTGTCTCGGTCGAAATACGGAGAAGGTCGACACGAGGGCTTACGAACTGCCTTGGCCGAAATATCGAGAAGGTCGACACGAGGGCTTTTGAACTACCTCGGCTGAAATATAGATCCTCCAACTCCAAAAGACCCGCGGAGTCGACAAATGAATAATTGTGTACCTCCATAAAATACTACCGAGTAACATGAATTACCTTCTCTAGCCAACCGCGGAGTATGAGCTGAGAGATACTGGGAGGACGAGCCGGTATATTCTCCTATAGAGATTTTCTTGAAAGACTTGATATCTTGTCAGCTATAATGCTAGGAGCAAGGGGAGACTTTGTACTGATTATCGGAGTCTTGCCCTTTTTGAGATATCTTTCCCTCAGTGTACAAGAAGGCTCTTCCTCTGAAGATTGTGACAATGAGGCAGTTGATGATGACGACTTAGTCGGTACTGAGGTCGCAGGAGCTGCCCTCGGGGCTGCTAGAGTGGAAGAGACAGAAATCGGTGTTGGACCTGAACCGGGCTGGGAGAAACCTGCACTGGGGGGTTTCCCCAAGGCAGGAGATCGCGCAGAACATCCTCCATGGTGGTTTTGACAAGGGTCATGATGCTTCCCCTCGTCAAACTTCCTTCAGTGGAGTTGAGGTTGATAAAATTCACTCCTTGGTCTCCCATATTTGCCTTAAGCGTTGTTTGTTTATTTCCCACAGACAATGCCAATTATGTTGCCTATTGAGACGGGGATGGTGAGGTGTCCCGATGGCGAAGACGACAAGGGTCGACAACTCGGACGAGAAGGGCTGACGCTGAGGGAGAGTGGGAACAACAGGGATGTCGTCTCGGCAGTGAGTCGAGTCGAATGAGATGGATCGAGCCGAATCATGGATCTTGCAAAACAACAAACGGTTAAGGGCGCCGAGATGGATCTCGGCAAAGCCCCTCTGACGCTCAAGGCAGAGATCAGTAGGAAAATAGTGAAAAGAAGGAGTAAGTGGAGTGGAGAATGCGCGAACCTCCCCCTCCTCATCTGGGCGGGCTCCTGCCAAATAGTATTGTCGGTAGGAGCGATATGACTTCATGAAGTGTGTATGCATGCTCCAAGAAGTAATAGGGGTCATTACCCTCATAAATGTTGCAGGCGCGTGGGCTGTAATTAATACTCGACCTGTAGTTGACAGGAGATAACCCCTCATTAATGCAATAGACATTCTTCTGAAAGTTAGTATGAGCATATGTTTCTTGGTCGGAGAGAGATGCGGATAAGGACTGCATGGTGGACTCCTGAGCAGGAAATATTCACCATGTCTTCTGACTAAGTAAGATAAATTGTGTGTTGAGAAGTCATATATCTGGGATAATGTGTCCTTGCCGAGATATGAGATGATGACCAAGATGCGGAGGATCCGGAATAAAATATGATCGAGCCGAAATGCGGGGCGTCTGGAATAATGCATGGGTCAAGCTAAGGAGTTTCGACCAAGCTGATCTCCTTATTCGGCTTCAGATGTACCGAGCTGAATTGCCTAATATGTCGATTACTTAAATTTGTACGAATGTTGACAAAGTAGTTTTACCCAACATCATGATCGATGACGTATTAATCATTGAAATGGTCGATGTGTTCACGATGACAAATAAAAGTGATTTAATGGCTTTTATTTGGCCAACAATAGAGATCCTTCTATAAAAGAAGGCTAAGACTTAAGCGGGAGTAACGAATAATCATCCACTTATGTTCCCTTCTCTCCCTTTCTTTCTGTTGAGTATTTATTTTATTCGATAGAACTCCTATGATAACACTCAGGTGCATTTCAATTCGCCGCGACCATCAATGTTTGATGGAGATTGTAATTTTGTCATTATATTTTGGAAAATAGACGATCCACTACAACCTCAAAGTACCTCGAAGGTGAGACGAATATGTTTTAAGAAATTTGCTTTGAACACAGACCTCAACTCCTTTGTTTTTGAGCAACCAACTCGGATTCGCTGACTCAACCACTCGACTATTCGACACTCGGACTTACCGACTTGTTACTCGACCATTCGATCACTTGGCACTCAATGACCTGGTCACTCAACACTCGGTTTTAGCAACTCAACACTCGGTTTTAACAGTTCATTCAATCTTTCAAAATAATTTAAGATGATCGGTTCAATCCGCTCAAAGTATAAATCTAAATTGATATATAATTTCAAATTTAAAAGTATCTTCCAATACAACAAACATGCCCGATAAAATTTTCTTTATTAATGAATTAATTATTTTTTAGAAATAGAGCCTCGATACAATAATAATGTTATCATCGTATATTGATGAGATTACAAGAGTTTCGTACATCAGAATCAGAGATTTTAGAATCGTACTCGTTATATATCGATCGGTGACGAAAAATCAGACTAAGATTTCTGAAACACATTGCAGTTCCATAATTAAGCTCGGGTAGAACTTATGATTGGCTCCTACATTTCATTTTAATTTTAATTTTTATTTTTTCCCATCGAAAATAGGAGGCATTTGGCAGAGAGAAAATTTTCTATTTTCTGTTTTTATTTTTTGAGAAAACGAGAAAATGTATTTGGTTAACATTTTTTATTTCCGTTTTCTGAAAAAGAATTTTTTGAAAAACTAGAAAATAAAAAAAAAAATATTTTTTATTTTCCAGAAAATAAAAAATGAGAATGTTGTCAAACGTGGATGTGGAAAACTTTTGAGCCCCGTTTTGTTCCGTTCTGCCACGAGGTCAACGCGAAGGCCTTTGATCGAGTGGTCCAAATAATGATAAGTCAGTGGCAATTAAAATTAACGATAGAAAATAAAATCTTGGAAATCTTATCCATGTCTTTTGTCGAGTTGTCTCCTACTGTCATGTACTCCGGCGAACCTGCGGGCTCCCACTGAAAACTACCCCTCAACCAACAGCGTGGTTTTCCGAATTCCCATTCTCCCTGGTTTCGGAGTGGATAAGCTCCAGACTCCACCCTAGCTCCCACCTCTCATGGTTAAAGCCGTTCGCTCGCAGTGTTCCCGGCCGCAGTCGTTAATTCCTTCTTCGATCGATCGATCTCCAGAAAATTAAATTCCAGCATGTCCAAGTTCTTGGCGGTGTGGACGGCGGAGCTGGCGAAGCTGCGCGAGAAGGGCCGGGCCGCTCTCTCGAGGATTGCGGCGGCGGCGGAGGTGGATGTGCTTTCGCTGCCCACCGAACCGGAGGAGCTCTCTCTCGACTACGCCGCCGCGGCGAACCGGCGGGGCAACCGAATGGACCGCCGCCGTCGCTCGTCGGCGCAGGTGCTGCCGCCGTCCACTGACGACGGTGTCTCCATGCTCCTCCACTGCTTCAGCCCGTGAGATGAGATGGCGGCGGCGGCTGCGGCTGAGCCGGGCAAGAGGTCATGCTCTGCCAATCGTCGGCCGGTTTAAGTAATTGGGTTACCGTCTTGTATATTTCTAGCGGAAGCTCTCCGGCTTGTGTACTAATTTCACCATCTTTGTGTAAATTCTTTTCGGCCAGATTCAATTACTTTTTTTTTTTCGTTAATTTTTTTAATGATAGTTAGACGATTGGATATTTTTATAAAATTTAGAATAATTATCATCGAAATTGAGTGAAAAAAGTGTCATGGAAATTAATAACAACTTTAAAGTTTATTTTAATGAATAAATCTTTATGAATCCTTTAAATTAATTTTTTTTAAAAAAAACGCGGTGAGGTTTTCAAAAAGATAAGCCTTTTGAACACTTGTACGTTTTTGAGGTATTTATTCAGATGTTTTAAAACAAAATGGGCGTATTATAATTTTTTTTTACTCAAAATAATGCAAATTTGAATCTATCAAAAGTGCCTTAATCATTCATTGTCTCTTTAAAAAAATCTAAATTATCTCGAATAGTATTTTTTTTTAAAGCAAGTTTTATCCTATTAAGAAAAAACGAGATATATGATCGCTCCAGCGATTCCAGAAAAATATAAAAAGAGTAATTTTTAAAATTGCCCAAAAGCTCATCTCGGACATTTTTCTTAGACTTTTTGAATAGTTAAAACAGTATTTTAAAGGATTAAAAGCAGTTATATCGGTGTCAAAAAAGGAAATATTTTAAAAGTAAAACAAAATATTAACAGATGCTTTCGTATTAATTAGAGAATTTCAAAAAACAAATTTAAATGTTTAAAGTATTTTAGTATAAATATAAGGTGTGAATCGCAAAAAAAATAAAATAAAGTTTTTTTCGTAGTCTTGCGTGGGCGTTGCAGGATAATCCACGTCTTCTATCTTATCCATTCCCCACATTTCATTTCTGCCCCTTGTTTCCATTACGAAATTAAGCAACCAGCGGCGGCGGCGCCGCTTTCTCCTGCCCCTTGTTTCCATTACTAAATTAAGCAACCAGCGGCGGCCGCCTTCTCCCGCCGCCTTCTCCCGCTTAATTTCTATGTGCCCTGCAAAATTGGACGCCACAACAAATCCACAGAATCGCCGAAACCAAGAGCACCAGCCACCGAATTAAGTCTCCAGCCGACCACCGCTCGCTCATTATACTCCCAGTCCCAGCTCCTCGCAGAAGATCAGTTGTCGCAGAGAATCAAGCAGATCCGATCGATGTCGAGCCTCGTGGACATTTGGACGTGGGAGTTGGCCAGACTGAGAGCCAAAGATGCCGAGTTCAATCGCAACTCGTCTGCAGCAGCAGCAGTACTGCGGCGGCGAGGAAGCGACGAGAAGGCGAAGGACGATGCGCCGGCGGCTCCGCCACAACCGCCGGCGTCGAGGAAGAACGAAGAGAAGTTGATGCCGTCGTCGTTCGAGCATGGAGTCGGTTTCTCCGAGGCCTCCGTCTTCATGCTCATCGATCGATTTGCAAATATTTGACAATGAGCAATAATTCGAGCTTCGATTCCCAACCATGCAATTACAAGTCCATCAGTTTGATCTTTTTATTTTTATTTTATTTTTGTTTAATTTGTTTTTCCTCATGTGATCGAGGATCTTTTGCTTCTATATATGAATAATTCGTGAGGTGTCAGATCCTTTTCTTCGGCGGATCTCGTCGTTCGCAAGAATGATTTCATCTTCAGATTCTTGCCCCCAAAACATTTTCAGACAGAAATAAAGTGAATTATATATATCTATATATATATGTTTTTGAAATTTAATATGAAGTTAGATTAATAACAAAATCTATATTACCCAAATATTTAATATAAAATACTAATGTATGTTAAAGTTTAGCGATTAAAATAAATTAAACATAAAATGACCTGATTATTTTTATATTGTTCCATCAAAATAAGTCAGAACGAACCCATCTAAGATTAACAGAAACCATACAAATTTAACATCGTGATAATATAAATATAAATAGCCAATCTGACGACGTAAATAAATTAATTGGGCAATCACATGACAATTTTACGTCATTGGTCATAAAAAATAATAATTATGATAGTCGGAATTAAATTAATCAGACAAATATAAGAAGCTCACGAGTAGGTAGGCAGTAGAGAGACAGAGAGAGAGACAGAGTCGAGAGAGAAAGAGACGAGAGAGAGAGAGAGAGAGAGAGAGAGAGACAGAGGCAGACAAGGGGCCAAATCAGGACTGCAGGAAACGGTGAGGATGTTTCGTGTTTCCTTACGACGTCGTGTTTACGGAGTTGGGTCCGAAACTAGGTCCATGGAGTCATTCCCACGCGAGTCGGGAGCCGAATCGGTCCAGAAGAATCTTTGACCCAACTAAATTACAATACGGTTCGATTGGTTATTTTAACGTAGTTCGCCGGAGCCAGAGACTAAGGCTCCGCCAGGACCGCCACCACCTCTCTTCTTTCGACCTTCTCCTCGTTTTATTACCTCGAATGAATCACCTGCAAGAACAGGACGCCGGTCGATGAGCGAGGACGGCGACAGCAGCAGCAGCAGTGGTAGAAGCAGAAGCAGAAGCAGCAACATGCACTCCGATACGCTTACGCGCCCCTCGGCCGACGACGCCGACGAGTTCCTCCGCCACAGTAGCTCCTCCACCTCTGCGAGCTCAGCCGGCGAGTACCCCATGGCCATGAGCAGCGAGAGCTCCGCTTTCGTCATGTCCCCTTGGCACCAGTTGGCATCGGTTAATCCTCCCGACCTCGCCGGAGCTACCCCCGGCAATGGCCTCATCGCCTCCCTGTTCCGGGAGGAGGGCCACATCTACTCCCTCGCTTCCGTGGGCGACGTCCTCTACATAGGCTCCGACAGCAAGAACATCCGCGTCTGGAAGAACCAAAAGGATTTCGCCGGGTTCAAGTCCAGCAGCGGCTTCGTGAAGTCCATCGTCGCCGCAGCTGACCGCATCTTTACTGGACACCAGGACGGAAAGATCCGGGTGTGGCAGGTGTCCCCTAAGAATCCGACCGTTCACAAGCGGATTGGGAACCTCCCCCGCCTCAAGGACGTTCTCCGGAGCTCACTAAAGCCTTCCAATTACATCGAAGTCCGCCGCCACAGGAGCGCCCTCTGGATCCGCCACTCCGACGCCATCTCCTGCCTCAACCTCGACCAGGAGCTGGGCCTGCTCTACTCCGGCTCCTGGGACAAGACCTTCAAGGTGTGGCGCATCGCCGACTCCCGGTGCCTCGAGTCCGTCATCGCTCACGACGACGCAGTCAATTCCGTGGTGGTCGCCTTCGGCGGGCTCGTCTTCACCGGCTCCGCCGACGGCACCGTGAAGGTGTGGCGGCGGGAGTTGCTAGCCAAGACCACCAAACACTCGCCGGTGAAGACGCTGCTGAAGCGGGAATACGCCGTGACGTCTCTCGCTGTCAGCTCCGCGGCGCCCTTGGTCTACTGCGGCTCCTCCGACGGACTCGTCCACTTCTGGGAGGGGGAAGCCGAGCTGGCGCACGGCGGAGTGCTCGGCGGCCACAAGATGGCAGTGCTCTGCCTCGCGGCGCCCGGGAGTCTCCTGCTTAGCGGATCCGCCGACAAGAACATCTGCGTGTGGCGGCGGGACGGCGCCGCGCACAGCTGCCTCTTGGTGCTCAGCGGCCACACGGGGCCGGTGAAATGCCTGGCGGTAGTTGCCAACGGCCAGGACAAGGAGGTCGAAGCCGGAGCGGCGGTCACGAGCTGGATCCTGTACAGCGGCAGTCTGGATAAGTCGGTGAAGATGTGGCTGGTATCGGAGCAACCGCCGGATGCGCTGCGGACGGCGGCCCGATGAGCGTGCCAGAGAACCCGTAGGCGGCGGCGGCGGCGGGGGGCGTCAATACGAGGCCCCTACCGTGTCGCGGCGGCGCACCGACACTTGGCGGCTCAACTGAAATCATTAATTCCCAGTGTCAGTTTCACGGAGGCTTCAGCAAAGCAAGCAAAAGCTAGTTAACATTCGAGCGACGGTGAATGATCTGCTCTCGAGGTCAAAGCATTTACAAACTGCACTGTTTCTGTTGCCTTTCTCTTGAATTATTGTACGATCACGAGAAGGAAGGCAATGATTAGTTGGAGCACATTATGGTCTACTACCTCAGCCGTTGACACTTTTTCATATCGATCTTATCGTCAACCGTTTGTTTGTTTTCTCTTCTCAGGTCAACATGACACTTTTTTTTTCTTCTAGAATTGAATTATAGATAAAAAATATTGAAATGGTAGAAAATATTTTGCACACTCATTACTAAATATACAAACACTTTCACAGTCGCAAGACATCTTCTCACTGCCACCGTCTTTAATAGCCTTGCCCTTTTCTTCATTTGAGCAGTTGGAGCCGTCTAAGGTGAATTGCCTTGGACATCTCAAATCCCTTAAGCTCAGTAATGAAATTTGAATGTTAATCGGATGAAACTCGATTCAAAATAAATGGAGTCTCATAGAGTACTACCATACTTCATATTCTTTTACCAGTTTAATCGGGCTCCTCCAAGATGCTTTTGGATGTTTGCACAATTGATCAAAGTCGTCACTCACATCATTTGCTCCGGCCGACTGCCACAACACCAAATCTAAAAGCACATAGAAAAATGTTATTTACCAACAGATTCAAAATTTATAACGTGGGAGATACTTGAGATTGTTGCTGATATCTAGATTAGACATGAGTAGTAATATTGGTGTACCTATGTGACGAGAAGACATTGCATATATGAATTTTCAACCACCTCCACAGCAACATATTCACCTTGAGACAGTTTTTTTTTTTTTGTTCTTTTTTCTGTCTACGATCTTCATTGTACCATTGGGCTGCCATTCCCCAATATCACCTTCACAATGCAAATCTATAATCAGGCAAAGGGGAATGCATACCACTTTGCTTCAAAGTGTTACATCTTGCCAAAGCAATATACTAATTGGGCACTTCTTTATGGCTAGTAACTTCGTCGTCGCTTGCAAAACCGTACCTGCACGAAACCAGCCATCAACAAGAGCTGCGTCGATTAGGTCTGGCTGCTTCTAGCAATCAGAGAACAGTGTGTCACCTCTCAAGGAGATTTCACCTCGGGTTGTCCCTTAAGAATCCTTTCACATCCTACTAAAGAAAACTAATCTGGTATTATGTTTCCCACTGCCACTGAACCTCCTGAGTCAAATTATTATTGGTATTATTTGGATCATGGCTGATATTTATACAACTTGAGGTTTAAGCAATCAGAATTTCATAATATACATAATATATGATTTTGTTTTGAAAGGATATTGTTAAGTTGATATGCATACATATCACGAAATTCAAAAAGGTCATAAAGAATACAACTTACAGAGTTTATCCTCTTTTCCTGAAAGAAAGCTATTGACACTTCTGCATGGTCGATGATAAACTCTACTGCATTTCAGTGGAAACTAAATAACTTGGTAGCTCTAAAGAGGGGAACAGTGATAATTATGTTTCGCTATGCCAGCAGAAATTAAACCCTCAGAATAACAGATTTCAGAAACCAAAAATTTATTTCATCCCACATACGAGTCACTTTGCAATTCTTATAGAATAGACAGAGGATAGTTTGTTTATCGCTAGGTACATCTGTTAAATAAATTATTTAGCTTAAGTAATAGTAAAAGTTAAATTAAAAGAATGATAACATAAATGCTCCTAACCTGGATCGTTTTTGTGGAAGTAAAATAATATACTCACTGACGCTTTCCAGACATAATCCTGTACCTGCAAATTGAGCATTTAATTATTCCATATAAACTCTGAATCCTGAGTAAATGTAAATTTTAAAATGATAGGTAATTCAAACCTAGACATTGTCTTTGTACTTGGTAAGTAAATAGAACAAAAAAAAACTAGAAATATGTGTTTCTTCTTAGTCAAACAAACCACAGTACAATGGGAGCTGCTTAGGTATACAATACCTTACCTTCCCATCAATGATCTCACGACTACCAAACATTTGATTCGGAGGATACGTTTTGACTGAACCACTGCAAAAGGAGAAAAAACAATGAGAAGAAGAAGAAGAAGAAGAAGAGGAAACAACCAAATAATTCCAAAAATCCAAGTCGAAATTGAGTATCTGGCATAAAACTCGACACAATTTAAACTGAGCATATCAGGGAATCTGTTGTCTAAGCTTGTAAATTTGACTTCTGTTCATCCTCAGATTGTTGTTCTTGGAGTATGTCTTCCATCATTCTTCTTCAATTGGCAGAGAATAAAAATAGAGCCTCCTCCCATCTCCTTTCTTCTTTACTTTCTCCTTCGAGGATTGCAATGGTAAATATCAGGAATTGGACAGCGATGCCAGGCCGCTGCGGGATCTGGACCAGAGACTATCATCGAGCCTAATCGCTATTGGTTTCGCCCAATAACACATTTCTCAACGATTTTCCCAAATTTCTTGCCTGATCTAAGAAACCCTAGATACAGATTCATCGATGTCGAGAGGAGTAAAAATGCATACACTAAAACCAGGCGCAATACCTAAGAACCGGCGTCAAAACAGGAGTGGCCACGGGCATCAGAAGATGCTGGTGACCTCGCCGGCAACGGCAGCGGAGCACGGCGCGCGACACCAATTCCACCACCGCACTCCGTCTAGAGCGCGTCCATCCTCGCCACCAATTCTGAGACGAGAAGGGACAGAAATCAACCGGAGCAGAAGCTGGAGCTTGCTTCAGTTCCAGTACCGCAGCACGCCATTCCATCGAGCTCACCTTTCATGAATTATTTATTAAAACATATTACAGATTTATAGGTTTAAAATATTTTGTAATAGCAGTTGACTTTTGTTTTCCCCTTCTTCTTCTTCATTGAATCATCGATCTCGTTATTCCTCCCATCTCAATCAACAATTTGTGGCAGCGACCGATGCAAAGCAAAAACATCCCCGCGAGAATGACAAGGATCGCCCTGCAGCCTCCCGTTCCCTGCGCTTGCTCTATCTTCATGAGCATCCTCTTTGCTTACTCTGCATCTGTTCAGCTTGACGATCCAGGCAAGCAAATTCACTCCCCCTTCTAATTGCTCCTCCTTGTCAGAACCAGATCATCGTTTCAGGAAAGTCGTTCCTTCCTATTTTTTTTTCAGATTGGTATTTGTGGTTGCCTTTCTATGCCTCTGCATCCGGTGTCGATCTCCTTTATGTTGGGTTCGCTGCATCGAGAAGGCTGCGTCAGGTGGCCTTGCTGGTGCTCTGGGGCGGCGTTCTCCTTCTCGTGAAGGTGGCGGTGGAGGATTATGTCGACGGAGTTAGCGGGCTTCTGTCGCTGGACATGCGCGAGAGGGTCGTGAGGGAGAAGCTTGGGAGTGGGCTGGTGGTTTTGTCCATGGCCTTTCAGCTCAAAGTTTCTTCCGGCGAGGGCAAGGTAGAAGAAAGGCAAAGCTCAGCAAGGCTCGCCCAATCCGGTGAGTTCAAATCTCTCTGGCCATGTAGAGCAGCTATTTCTGCCAACCAAATGCAGCATTTGGGAAAGAAAAAAAAAGCTCAAATTCATGCATCATTCGCAACTATTTTTGCAGGAATGGTAGCCCTTGTGGCAGTTAGCATCGGCCTCACCCTGCACTTCTTCACTGATGTTGTTGAACACATGAAAAATTTGTGATAATCTGTACCAAAAATGTCATTAAAAAGAGCAGATTACAAAGTTTCCTCCATTCTACGATTCAATGTCTCGAGTGATTCGAAGACGCATATTTGCTACATCAAATTCTCATGGGTGTCCTTCCTCGTCCGATCGTTGCCTGCACCAATTTTTTATTTTACCAAAATGATCAGATTTTTAATTTTTAAAAATGATCGATTTTATCTTATAAATTTTTTAGATGTCTCATCAATAATTAAATCGAATAAGACTGGAGTCCAAGTGACATCCATCCATCATCAAAATAAATTTGAAAAACGATCAAGTTTTGTTGAGCTAATTGGAGATGGCCGATCTTTTTCTTAATTCTTCTATTGAATTTATCCAAAAGTGCTTGTGATATAATAGCTAAGTTCCATCTCTACTGTCACATTATATTGTTCAACGTCAAAATTGTATTCTACTTATAAAGATAAATACTCAGCATAGTTAATTTGGTCTAGAATCATCAAATATAAATTTTTCTATATTCATCAACAATACATGTTCTCGTCAAAGATTGAGATATTTCATCCGCTTTACTGTTGCATGAAAATTTAAATCTCTAACAAAACGCTAAGTAACTATTAACTGAGATCTCCACTAACCACTAGAATAAATCAAGAAAATATTCATGACCAGAGACGGATCTAGGCACTTTTTGAGGGGGGGCCTAGCCCCCCCCTCCAAATTTAAAATCATTATTATTAAATTTTTATTTATTTATTTATTTATAATTAATATTATTATATTTTAGTATGGACGACCTCCCCAATATAAAATCTCAGATCCGTCTCTGTTCGTGGCTCAACAGCTAAGTCCAACAACGTGGTTGCACTATCTCTATAAGGCAGGTCTGACACGGGAGATATATTTCGTTTGAGAAGGGAAACTCTTGATCCGCCCTCGGTTCAAGATCGTCTGTCTAAATTTTTTTAAAATTCAAAATCAAATTTATCTCGATACAAAATTGAACGGATATCGTGCCTCGAGGACATCAATTTTTAATTCTTAAAGATATAAATTATGATTTTCTTTCATACACTTATTATGACTAAATGAGCATATCTATATTATAAGTTAATTCTTTTTTTTTCATGAAATTGAAATAAAAATAAAATTTGCATTTATCTTTTTAAAAATAATAATTTAAATTTAGTTTTGTTAATATTCACGTAACGCCGATAAAAAAAAAAAGAAAAAAAGAAAAAACTCTTTGCGGGACTGTACAAATTCATGTCTTATGTTCCCGTCCATTCCACCGCCCAGTTGAACTCCGTCCTGCTCCACCATCTTCGCCACGGCCGGCTGATCGATGCCGTCGAAGCATTTCGCAGCAACTCTCACCTCAAAGACACCACCTCATGGAACCTCATGCTCTCCGGTTACATCACACACGGTCATCCCCAGCGCGCCCACAAGCTGTTCGATGAAATGCCACACCGAGACATTGTCTCGTGGAACACCATTCTTTCCGCCTTCAAGTGCACCGGGCGGCCATTAATGGCCTTCCAGCATTTCCTACGGATGATACGGGCTGGTGTTAGTCCGAATGGGGCAACGCTGACGACCATGGTTGCGGCCCTTCCATCCAGCAACCTCATTCCTCAGCTCCATTCGATGGCTATTCGCGCTGGCCTCACCCTGAATTCCATTCTTGGGACTGCCCTGGTTGGTGGCTATGCGAGTCTGGAGGACCCAGTTTCCATGCGTCGAGCATTTGGAGACATTCCGGTCAAGAATTCAGTGTCATGGACTTCGCTGATCTTAGGATGCATGGAGCTTGGAAAACTCGAGGACGCACAGCACTTGTTCGAGACAATGCCAGTGAAAAATGTCGTCGCTTGGACTACCATGATCAATGGATGCATTGACAATGGCAAGCTGAATGAGGCGCGAAGATACTTCGATCAGATGCCGCAGAGGAATGTCATCACATGGACATCAATGATCAAAGGATACCAGAGAAATGAGCAGCATGTAGAAGCTCTAAATTTGTTCATTCGGATGAATAGACTTTCCGATGTCTGCCCAAACCAATTCACATACTCCACGGTGCTTGCCGCCTGCGCCATTGGAGGCTCCCTCCATTTCGGGCAATCAATCCATGGGCAAATCTTGAAGTCTTTATCACAGTGGGACGTTGTCTTGTCCACCTCCCTGGTCGAGATGTATGGCAAGTGCGGGGACGTGAGCTATGCGGCTCGATCCTTCGACTCGTGCGAAACCCGAAATGTGGCTTCATGGAACTCCATAATCGGATGCTATGCCAAGAATGGCTTGTCTACGAGAGCATTGGAAGAGTTCCAAAAGATGATCGAGGAAGGAGTTCGACCTGATCCCATCACCTTTGTTTGCTTGCTAACGGCTTGCGTGCACGGTGGACTAGTAGATGAAGGTGTGCATCACTTTGATTCTATGGAGAGGAAATTTTGCATCAAGCCACGGCTGGAACATTATGGATGCATGGTGGACTTGTTCGGGCGTTCAGGGAACATTGAGATAGCAGAGAACCTGATCAAGAGAATGCCTTTCGAAGCGGATATCGCAGTGTGGGGAGCATTTCTCACTGCCTGTGGCTTGCATTCCAGTTTGGAGCATGGGTTGTCTGCAGCGAAGGCAATGCAAAGATTGCAGGAGGACCATCCAGTCATCTACTCAATGATGCTAAAGGTTTACGGAGAAAGAGGCACATGGACTAAATTCGATGAGCTGAAGGAGAAGATGCAGTGCAAGAGATTGAGGAAGCAAAGGGCATTAAGTTGGATCGAATCTGCTTCCACACAGTTGCAGCATGCACAATATCAGTTGCTCTAATCTAATCAATCAGCACTCTTCCATAAGAAGACTTTCAGTTTTAATGAGATTTTTGGAGGCATTGCTCCTCTTCTTAAGAAAGCCAATTCTCTGAGACATCTCGATCATAGATAATCTAAAACAAGCAGTTTCACAAAATCCTGTTCTGCAGTAGTTTCTGAAATGTATCTACATGATGCCAAACAAAACACAACTTACAAGAGAACCCCACATCTACAGTCGCATTTCTCAATCTACTGTCTTTCAAGTTGGTATTGACAGCTAAATAATCTGATCACTACCTGTACAAATACTTCACCACACAATGGAACATCAGTTATATACAGCATAATTTGCTACCTTCTTCCAAATATGCTATCAAACTACTTAGCAGCACAGTGGAATTCAAGACTAGGCACTAATGTTTTCCCACAGAAAAATCTGGTTCTGCTGGCTTGGGAATTAACAGTATGGGACGAGCTTTGCTCGTATTTCGTCGCAATCCCCGCAGCATGTTTGCAGCAAACCTCGAAGCGTATAATGCAGCGCCAAGACTCGATGAGTAAACACCATCACTCACTATTACTGATTGCAGCAAGCTCTTTTCCTTTTCATGTAGGGCGTCCTCGAGCTTCTTTTTTGCATATCTGCGCCAAGCTACCTGTATGAAACAGGCAGCCCATGTCCTCCACTGCTGTGAATGGAATCTAAACGTATGCTGCAGCTGCTTGCTGTGTAGCCTTCTGAATTGGGAAGCAACAAATTTCAGATCGTCAGCTAACAGGGCAAAAGCTTCTACATCAGTGAGCACTTTCACTGTCCTGGTGGATATTGGGAGGCTGGTGTGGATGTTGGGGTCGAGAGCCCAGGTGAGAAGCTCATCTCCACAAAAGTCTCCCGCCTTGAGGATGTCTGAATTGAAGAAGCCAGTTCTCCCGCCATTTGTGGTTGTGCTCTCTAGCTTTCCACGCATGATGAATAGCATTTCATTGACCGGGTCTCCTTCACGGACAATGCAGCTGTTTTCAGTGAAGAGAACTGGTTTGAGGCGGTCCGACATGGCATCCATCAGTTGATCGTCCATTATCTCAAACATCGGAACCTACAAGAAAGGCAGTATCACCATTTTGGCATTTTGAGAAATTCCACACCCAATTTTCCCTAATACATAAATCCCGTACCGACGAGCAGTCTAATAAAACGCCATAACCATTTACATCTGAACATCATCTTTGAACAATGAAAAGGTTAGTCACTGAAAAGTTATTTTGCAATGAATTGATAGATGGATAATATCTATTTGGTATAAGCTAGTATAGTTATTTTTGATCTCTTTAGGCTGTATATCAAGCATGCAGTGAAGAAGAAAAAAATCAAGATGAGAACTAAAATAATAGAAATGAAAGAGAGAAAAAAAAATCTTAGAGGAATAGAGAGACATTCCACATAAGCAATCCTACCCGCTTGAGAAGTGCTATGCAGAGGTGGTGCTTTATATCTCTTCGAAGATCTTTAGGAAGGTTACGAATAAGGCACTCTTCATCTACCCCTCTTGTTTCTTGCCATTTGTATTGCTCGTGATGTCGTATTCGCTGTCTTAGATCCTCAGGAAGCAACCGGTGTGACATCCATTGTTCTGCATCTCTCCTTTTCACTCTCATCTCTTCTATTCTCAAAGTGGTAGATTGCAAATACGTCTGGACAAAAAAAGTGATTGTGAATTTACTGAGTGGGATGACAATTCTTAAATTACATAGAACAAAAGTAAGTCCAATCAACATATAGGAAAGTATTTTTGATACGGAGCTAGTCTACAGCAATTTATTTGGATACTGAACTCACTCAAACAAGTGAAATATATTCGACCTTAGAAATCCCATCCTTTCAAGAACTCCTGTCAAATTGAATGTAGATCATGCTGTCCGAGAAGTTCATACTATATCTCGTTGTAGAGAAAAGTATTGAAAGATTAAATTAATTGATTAAATGTTTGATATTGAATCTACAATTATCCAACGAAATAATTGGGATTCATGTCGCTATAGAACAACGCAACATTGGAAGTTGCTCGATGGGACATTGAAATAGAAAATAAAAACCAAAATCAATAAGTGCACTAAGACCAAGTAAGTTGATGTGTATCCAGGTAACAAGCTAAAAACTAGGCTAAAGTGAGAAAACAGAAGAGCTCAAAAATATATAATCTCAATTTGTAAAGAGACGTTGACTTACCTTATAGACAAAAAAATATCTCTAAATCTAAAGGTAGAAGATAGAAACCATAATTTTGCCAATAAAAATAACAAGATATTGGTATCCAACTAAATGCTATACCTGCATATTTCCTATTAGAAGTGCAAACAGAACCAAACCAGAGGTGGAAACGAAAATTGCAAACAAATTCTCCCATATGAAAGTGCTTGTCTTGAGGTTTTGTCCAAGAGAACTGCAATTTAGCAACATTTCAGACACAGTAAAGAAATATGATAAACCTAAAATAATGCATTGTGACTTACCACGACAAATGAATTCAAATATATGAAAGATTAACTAGATATGAAGAAGACAACATGACAATTAAATTAGGTTCAGTTAGCAATGGTAATGTATGATCAAGATATTAAATACCGAGCCGTTCCGCACGAAACGAACGAATTTTTCCATTCCGATGTGGAACCGGCATCGGCACGCATGCGAGACGACGACAGCGGCGGTGGCGATGCAATCGACGTTCCCGATCGAGCTTCGGGAACGCGATCGCGTTCCCGATCGCGCTACGGGAAGAACGCGATTGCATTCCCGATTGCGCTGCGGGAAGAGCGCGATCTAAAATTAAAAAATATATAAATTATAATTAAAAATTATATATATATATATATATATATATTAAACTGTAAAATTTAATTAAATAAATTATTAATTAATTTAATTATATAAATTTATATTTTTATTTAAAAATATAAAAATTTAAAAAATAAAAGATATTTTAATTAAAATTCGAATTTATAATTTATTTAAAATTAAATCTTTTTTTTAAATTAACTAAAATTTAAAAAAAATCAAATAATTAAATATTAATGTTTTAAAAAAAGAAAAAAAATACCGAAATAGTATCGGCATGGACGATACGATATCGAAACCGTATCGTTCCGGTTGTTGACCGAAATCTCAATACGGGTTGAGATTTTAAACCTTGTATATGATATTAAGTAAACATAAATAAATACAACATATATGTTATCTGAATGTCAAATGCAATTTCTGAGGAATGATGAAACCAAATTAGGTAAAGTAAATAAAAATAAGAACCAATTTTGTTGCATGATTGAAATGATCTATAATACTCCAAGTCTGAATGACTGAGATAGAAAACATTGTGTGGTTATGTAAAGAAGAAATTCACACATTATGCCATATATATATAAATAAATGATGAACACGATAGTCATGGACAGATAGTAGATATGCGTGAAATCACAGAAGCAACACAGGATTTCGCATATCAAAATAGGGAAAGTTGTATATTACCTTAAATTTTGAAGTCCCCACCAAAAGCAATAAAAGAACTTTTCCAAGAATTTCTCTGAATGAACAACATTTTTGAGAGCTGGTAGATATATTCCAAAGTCAAAGGAAGTGTTATTTTGAGGACTGCTAATAGGGCAAGCAGTTGCCAAAAAATCATTGTTCTGGGTGTTCAATTGCCCGCAGACTAAAGAATCAGTTTCGCAACCATTATGGCCACAAGCATTTCTCCAACATGCATCTTCACGTTCGATAGAAAGTATATACCATGAAGCTCCCAGGACCTTAAAACAAAATACAACACCATGTTGCAATCAAGAAGAATCAGCCAAAAAATAACTTAATATAACTCTAGAAAGAAAAGATGGACCAAATATTCAAAGAATTCTTACTATTCCCAAATGAAACATGTATCAAAACATGAAAGAAGATTACAATTATTTCCAATGGATGTGAAAAAAAGCTAGTTTCAAGAAAAATTTCGCCAGCATCAAACTTG
The DNA here is from genome assembly GCA_025175895.1 of Wurfbainia villosa. Taxonomy (NCBI): domain Eukaryota; kingdom Viridiplantae; phylum Streptophyta; class Magnoliopsida; order Zingiberales; family Zingiberaceae; genus Wurfbainia; species Wurfbainia villosa. The sequence goes on along the minus strand of JAKLTH010000304.1, from coordinate 1,043,629 downwards.
ATGCTCAAAATAAATTATTGCAATTTTGCTCCTCAAGGTGAAGTGCTCCTGGTTAACCCATCTGATAATGCCGCATGTTGCTCTAATCATTTAGAAATAGCATGGCATACAATACTGCTCAGGTTATTTGGTAAAAAATTCCTTAATATAGCATCAATTCTGCTGTTCCATTGGTCTACAACAAGTTAGCTAAATCTCTGAACTTATTCAAAATGAAATGATAAAAATGCAGGGTTAGAGGAGAAAACTTAGACTCGACCATCAAGCAGAAAAGGTGACTAAAATAGTATAACAAGGAAGGCAATGAAACTCACACTAAATTGCTGTTCCCTCAAAAATTACTCTTTAAACATCATCTAAAAGTTGACAACAAAGTTCAACCCTTTCTGTTAACTTACATGGCTTGCAAGCATATAAAGTAAAAGGTTAAAAGCAGCTCCAGCCCATGCTGTCTCTGTAATTATACCAGCGGACCTTGTGAATTCGAGATACAATGGTCTGATCCTAAGAAATCGGGGAATATATTGTAATACAACAATACGCATTAATGCATGTGTTGCATTCAGGAGTTTTGTTCCTCCAAGCTTGGGCATTATGATCAAGAGCATCATCTGTGCAGATAAAAACATGTGATCAATTGTCAAAAGAATCAAAGGATAAATTTGTTATGTTAAAAAAATAAACAGCAACAGTAAGAAATTAGATGAGTTAAACTAATGGTGTTATATATTTGAGCAAAAACAGAAAAGATATCAAAGTTCAGAAAACATTTGCACACAAATATTTATATCATGTTGGTAGTCTCAAAAGTTGCATCTGTCTATATACCAATTGTTCTAACTTTTGTGAAGATATTTTAATATCGATGTTTCTAATAACTTATTAATTTTCTAATAATTTAAGATATTTTTAATTAAGACCGTTTAATAATAAAGTTTCTTTGCCATGCATTTCACCTTTTGCAAAATGATCACATACTTCCACAAACGTTACTTGCCTCCCATACTTTCAGAATGTTTTCAGTCTGCTTCCATGCCCAACTTGCTCACTAAATGGCACTAGCAACTAATTTACTAGAGATCTGGCATTAGTGGCAAACGGAAAATAAATTATATAGTGCGCAAAAGAATTTTTTTAGAAGTTTAGGTTGCTTTGGGCCATGGCAAATTATCTCTAATTATGCTTTGATTTCATTCTCTAAAATCACTCAAAACTAGTTAAATCAAGTACAAGATGGAAACAAGCATTCCTCCTGTTTTTCCATGTTATTTCATCCTTTATTCTATTTCCTTCTATTCCACCAAACCAAACACCACCTCACGTTGTCACTCAAAGCTATCCCTCATTGATTTACCATAAAGTTTACTTCCACACATTGTTAACTATTTTCAGTTCTCTATTATTTCTACACATGGAGTATATAAGTGCATTCTTAGTTAGCAATAACAAAGCGCAATAGCGAGAAAAAAAAAAGTAAAAAGAAAAAAAAAATAAGGGCCTCAATTGACTTGTCTAAAAAACAACGTGACCACTTTTTTGTAATAAACAAAATAAACTTAAAATTTGCAGAATACCCCTTTAGGGATATCAGAATTCACAACTTAGCAAGCACAAGGTTAGAGGTTACTGACACCAGGAGTCACCCTATGATTTCTTGTATATGAATGTTGAGATTGGATTTATGTGGTTCACGTATGAGTCAGAGAATTAATATTTGTAACTTACTACAATAGTGTTGCCTCCATAAACAAGAAACAAGGCATAGAAAGCAGTGTATATGAGGAAAACATGTCAAAACAAATAAGACCTTTATCTTAATGAGAACAAGAAATTTCCAAAATTATGCTCTTTCTTAAGTCATACGCCCCTATCCACATGAAAATAGGTATGATAATTGAAAGCGATCAAGACTATGCATTTAAGCAAGATGGCTGTTGAACAAGGAGAGAAAATAATTAAACAATATCAACAGGATGGATTTATTCTTCTCTGTGAATGCAAACAACAATATGGGGAAAAATAAGATCCAAAATCATTAAATCTGACATGAACTAGAAGAAGAAACAAGAATCACCAAAAATCAAGTTAGTGTTCTGTACTTTTTTTCCTTATAACATAAAATGCAAACTACCAGATGTGATTCACTATCCCACCAGTTTTACACTTTAGCATATAATATCACCAAGATTTATATGTAAATAAGTCATGTTTAATACAAAAGTTATAGGACACAACTTAATCTGATACCTGAGGAAGTGGAAGAACTGAAAGAATGTCGATTATGAAATATGATGATAAATATCTCTTGGCAACAGCGGAGAAATCTTCAACCAAAACACCTCGTCCAAATATTCTAGATGAAGGAGCGATGAAACCAGTTCGAAATTGAAATAAGATACGGAGTAAGTAGAAGCTATCTACGAAAGATCGCAGTATACTTGCAGTGATCTTTATCTTCTTATGTAAATAAAGGCAATTGTTGTCATCTTTAATTACTGGGATATAGAAGAAGAAGGGGTCCACAGACACTGCGATCACACAAGTTATGACAAATATTTTATTCCACCTCTGGAGAAATTGTCCCTGAGGATCTAGAATTTTTGTTTTGGAAGGCTCCTCCACAGATGAATTTGTCATATATTTAAAGAGAGTGTTGTTTCTAAACCAACCAAGTCCTTTTTGGACACTTTCTGAACTAGAATTTTTTTCACTGCTTTGAAGAAGAGCCGTCTCTGAACCCCAAGATTTCTCTGAACACAAATCCTGAGGTCTGTAACTGAAAAAATCACAACCAAAATACTAATTAAAAGGTTAATACTGTGTAAAATCTATTTGCTACCAGTTCAATGAGTGAACTAAACCAATTGACAATTAAGTTAATTAAAAGTAGGAAAATACATTTGGCTTAATTTTTTACAAGAAGAAAGGATATGCAAAGGTTAATGAATTAGAGACAACCGTTGAGTAATCATAAGTTGCTGTTTCAATGTTACAAACTTACAATGGTCGTTTAAATTGCATAACATGTGTATTTCTCAAGTAACTAAATAAGCTTCTCTTTGTAAAAATTAAGCCAACTTCTAAACTGATACCACTAATCAATACAAACATAAACCCACTTGTATTGCACCAAAACAGAAACTTCTGAGAATTTAAATCAACCTAAATGTTCATAACTTTGACTCTGATTGATGCCTAATACAATAATGTATTTTTAAGTAATTGCTTTGTAGCATGCAACAGAAGAACATTGGTCAATTCAAATGGACCGAGATAGATTCCACGAAAAAACAAAAACAGAACCAAGATATAAGTTTTACAATAGAAACTTGACTGGGGATTAATCTACCTTAAAGCATAACAAGTTACCACTACATAGTGACGTCTAGGGATGTAGAACCTAAAGAAGTGGATAGTGACAGACCTCACAAAGTATTGTTGCATTCAAACATAGATCTAACATGATGGTGGTGCAAACTGAAAAGCCCACCATTGCACCATCATGGATAACTGAATTATATTGTCACATATACCAGAATCTGCAGTGTAGAATTTAATTATGCTCACAAAAATTGGCTACTTTCCTTTATAAAGCATAGATATTTCTGTGATCCACTGTGTCTCTTGTATTTAGCCAAGTCAATTAACTGATGAATTTGGTTTATGAACCCTATCCTGTGCATGTAGCAAACAACTCTCAGACGAATCCAAGTCATAATTATTGCAAAGTGATACTTGGAAATCCCAACACCAAGAAGCTAATTAGGCCTTAAAAGGTTTCCACATCCACAGGTCATAATCTATTTCTTACGCTAGTGTTAGTATTATACTTCGCTAATTAACATCAGCAATTTCTCCCAGAAGCCACTTAACCCACTTCCGGCAACTCGACCCGGGCAACTAGTATGAAATAGCAATTTCACATCTTTGTTCCACTTCCACACCTAATTTTGTTTCCTATATTCGAACACGTATATTTAATTTTGGAAAGTTAGAGTAAAGATATCAAGACGTCAGTCGATGACCAGGCCCTAAAACGGTTCAAAAGGAGAAATTTGGCACAGCTCCACAATTTGGGAAGAACTAGAAGTCCGAATGAAGGAAACTCTTTAACTGAAAACGAATCAGGAAGAAAAACCCTAGCATGGCATACCTCCTGCTTTCCGCCATCGATTAGGAACGAACTCGTCCTCTGGGGGTTGTAAAGGAGAGGAATTGGAGAAGTGATAGGAAGAATCACAGCCATCAAATCAAAATTATGGGTGCCATTGCCAAAAGAATGACGAAGGTTCTTGGATGCTTCAGTCGGCGTTGACTCGTAGGCTCCTCGGTGTTAAAGCGGCGGGGTCTACCATCATCGACGGAGGGAGAAGTTTTCCACCTTCAAACGCTCGGCACGACTGCGTCTCCTGACGACTCGTGAGTCGTGACTGTATGGATATTCAACGTAACGTGAAGCATGTTAGTAATACTGCCCATATATATATATTTTTTGCCGAATTGAATTACTTATAGAAATTTTTAAATCTTGAAGTATAAAAAATAATTATATTTTATAATTTAATGTTCAAGAAAATTTTAAATTTTATAAAATTATTTTTTAATCCAAATTTATTAATTTAAACAACACACTTATTTTTTTAAAAAAAAATTATATAATTTTTTTATTAATTTAAATAATATTCATGAAATCAATTGTTTTTTATTGATACTGAAGTATCCGAATCTTCAATCCAATTAATCTCTAAAAATGATCTATCGATGATGGCATTTAGTAGGTGAAATTTTTTATATTTTTCGTTTTTATTTTTTGAAAAAATGAAAAAACATCTCTAATTGATATTTTTCATCTCCGTTTTCTAGAAAATAAAAAAATATTTTTTTTAAAAATGAAAAACAAAAAAAAAATATTTTCTATTTCTTTTTTTTGTTTTCTAAAAAATAGAAGAGTCTTTTTTGAAAAATAAAAAAATAAAAAAAATCATTTTTTATTTTAAAAAAAAAATTCAAAATTCTCCAAAAATCAAACGCTCCCTTAGATTAGTGTGAATTTCACCTGATTTAAATTTAAAACAGAATTCAGAAACAGATTTATCATTTTTTTTTTCCGAAAGGAAATTTTCCTTTTTTTCTTTTGTCTATTTTAAAATTTAAATTGTATAAATATACCAATCTACGATACTAACTTAGAAATTATAATGGACATTATTATCCTTTTAACTAAACCCTGCAAAATCAAGTCTTCTTGCATGTAAAACAGAGTATAACAGGCGTGCATGAGGAGCCTAAGGGATTCGTTATTGCATTTGCGATCCATGAAGATGCAAACTTTCAAGAGCTAAAAGCGAACAACTTTAGTCCAACTCATGTTATTCTCGATTCACAAATCCAGGGACTTGAACTGATAATATGCTTTATGGCGAGATGACAAAGTATTCTACTCCAAATCATACTCTTCATCACCATCATCGTCGTCGTCGTCATCATCGTCGTCATCGTCCTCCTCCTCCTCATCAGTCCCTTTACTAAACAAGCTACCTTTTTTATACATGAGCAACTCATCTTTTCCTTCGTCCTCGTTGATGAACTCCTGCCCATATATTGTATTCCTGTGTTTCACTACGAGCCATCGCAACAGCCGATCTTCCTTATTCAAGTAGTGTAGCTCCTGGTTAAATGTGGGCGGTACCATCATGGTCATCTGCATCAGTTGTCCCTGCAGAAACCATCATGTTTGAGTACATGGATGAAGGTGAGGTAAAAAAGAAAAAAATTTAACAAAAATTTACATAATTGTGGATAATTTTCAAAATACACCCAACATCTACTAATTCTTTTTAAAACACCCCTCGAGGTTTAATTAATGACTAAATGTAAAGTTTTCATTTTATTATCAAAATGTCCTCTTCATTAATACATGAACAATTCATGTGGTAACTTGAAAGGGAAAAATAGGTATTTTTCAAACTCCATTGGCTGATCACCCTAGAGCCCCTAATCGGAGGATCCATCGCTAATATGAAAAAGGAAATGTAGAAACCAATTTAGAGGGTTACTTATGCTTTGGGAAAGCTTTCGAACTCCCTATATCAACAGAGATTAACCAAACGAAGTCTCTATCTTGAAAATCCACTATTATACAAACACAATCGCTAAGGACAAAGAAACACATGATCCCAGGGCGCCTCAACAATTATGATCAGCAAAATAGTCGACTCTATAATCCATGCCAGCGTGTTTAGATGGATCACTGAGGGAGTGTAAGCAATCATTTGACACAAAAAAAAGTATTACAAACGGCCTTTAAATAGCAAGTAATACTAATAGAGAATATTGAAGATTTGTCCCTCCAAAAAGGTGCAAAAATTCAAGTGTATAAGGATATTCTCCAAACAATTAGACCAATCAACTCAGTCATTTAACTTGTAGCTTGCCAGTGAGCTATCAACATTGCTAACACATTGATAACAAATGACCAACCTTAGGAGAAAAGATGCAGCCATGATTCTATTACCAGAGATCATAAACATTGGTCGACAAAACCAATTATTGTAATAAATTTGGCTGATGAATATAATGAAATCAAGTAGGAAGTAGAGCTTCCAGCCTTGAAACCAGAATTCTAATTCAAGTTATGCCAGTCTACTATGTCTCTCCAAACTTGAGCTAAGAGGTGTATGCTCTGCACTCTCTGATTCATAAATACTCAAAATTATCCTTGTGTTTTGTCAGTGCACAACAAGTTGAATATCAAAATAATGCTATCTGTTATTAGGTAACTTTCAAGAAAAATGATTAGACTAATCTCTATGTGCACCAAGGTAAAGGGTTTTGAAATTGTTTCAAACATGTCAAAGATTTGTTTAACTACTTGATCATTTGCCATCTGTAGAATTTCTATAAAATGTTGACGCCCAAACCTAAAATGTTGTGCCAGTCTACTCTATAAAAAGTTAAAAACTTGCCGACAATAGGGAAGCTATCTTTGACTTGTTGAGTTATGATTCTATGATGAAGAGTTGCTCCTCCTATAAGACAATCTGGATGTGACTCGATGCATTCTGTACTACTTGTAGAGGTGCTTCTTCTGAGAAGAATAGCATACATAACTTCAATTCATAAATGGAAACAGAAAACAAAGCACAGTGAATCCTAGGAAAGCAATAGCAGTACTTGGATGTATTTCAGACCAAGGAAAAACAACAAGGGTAAAACACATAAAAATCCCATTTGTGAACCTTAAAATATAGCAGCCTAAAAACAGAGCCAGGAGAGATTAGTTTTGCATCTCATGGGAAAATAGGGGAGAGTAGAATAAGGTAAGAGGATAATAAACCTGATAATGGCGTCCGTCAAGTTTCTTGATGCCATAAGCAAGCTGGATGGTGCCAAAAGATTTGATGTCGGTAATGACACCATTCCGGAGGAAGACCCGAGTCCCAATTCGCCCAACCATCTCAACCAATGCCTCCTTGGGGACATGAGGCTTTGCTAAAAGGAGGCAATCGTACAGAGGCATGATGCTGTTTTTTCACCTCTTTTCCTGCTAAATAGAACTGTATATAAAGAGAAACAGCCAGAAGCCATTATATTAGCGAAGTAAAATAATGATTTAGTCCTATTAACTCCCCTACTCTCTAATTTAACTGCTAAATAAACCTCAGTACATAACAAGTCAAATTCTAATTTCCTTTCACAAAATGTTCCATAGATGGAAAATCCTTAATTGATGAGTGTGATTTCCTCTAAATTTTCTTAATCTCAACATATCTATAAGAACCATACAAGGAGATGATTTAGCTGCAACCATTAGGACAATCTCACATCTGCTCAATGATTTTGACAAAAAAAAAAAAGAAGCAAATTGTATCAAAATTAATAATAAGTGCTATCAAGTTGTCAAAATGTATTAGTTGTGACTAGAAACTGATAAATCTCCTTGCATCTAAGATTAATGTATAGATATTGCTGAAACATCAAACATTGGGTAACTGACTAATTACTTCAAGCATTGGATACCATCTTCTTAAACTCTGGATTAAGAAAAAGGGAATCTACCTATGCGCTACGATTAATGGAAATAACGTTGAATATACCAAATTGCGTAAGGAAAAAAAAAAAAACTCCTACATGCTGCACGATATGTCGGACACAGGATCTATTCGAGGTGAAAAATAGAGCTGTCAAGTTGGGTTAGGCCCGCCGGGTTGGCCTGCCCCGCCAAACAATTTAAGCGGGTTGGGTTGAACTTTTATCAACCCGTCATTTTGACTAACTGCGGCGCGACCATGCGGGTTCAGGTCCAGACAGGTTATTAGCAGGTGGGTTCAGTTGGCCAATGTCAAGATAAATTTTTCACCATTACATTCTGATCTTCAAAAGAAGTTAAGAGTAAAGAACAAAAGAATATTTTTTATACTCTAATTATTTTTTTATTATCTTATCACTACTATTCTAATCAATATAGGAAATAATAACATATCAAAATCAAATAATTACCAAAGCTAAAAAATCTCAATTGAATCTCTATTTGAAAGAAGCGAAATTTACATTTACATATTATCAAGATTTAAATATTTTAGAACATTGGAAAGGAATCAAAAACATCGGTACTCAATTTTGTAAGTCGATAATTGAATCTCAATTATAAGATTTTAGTTACTTCAAATATTTATTTTTTTAATCATGGTACTCTATTTGTCTTACAAATCATTACCTCAAACCCTCAACACCTTAGTAATTTTAAATATATTTTTTAAATTTGTGTGGCCATGAGTTAGCCGCTTAACCCATGACCGTAGGTTGGGTTGGGTTAAATTCTCAATCCGTAGAGATGGCGATCTCCTCTCCATTAAATATTGAGTTCTGACGGGTTAGTCATGCGTAGTCGGATCTCAGTTTGACAGCTCTAGTGAAAAACGACGACAAAAAATACTTCCAAATAAAGATACGCGAGGAAATCGAAAATAACAGCAAGGTAAATAAACTTACGATGCCTGGACACCTCGCGACACCCACGCGCCTGGTGAAAAGAAGGGGCCTTGGAAGGATGCTGGCGTCGAGCAAAAGAGAAGGACGAGTTAGCTTCTCGACGATGAACAGCTAGGGAGGTGTCGTTCAGCCTGCAGGCGGCAGCGCTTGCTACAGAGACGGAAGGTGGAAGGGGGCAGGAAGTTCTATAAAAGGGGTAGGTGAGAAGTGCTGTCGGAGGCTTTGCGGGAAGACGCGGCGGGGAGCGGCAGCGTCAGGCGGCGGCGCAGGAGCGATGGCCGATGGGTAACGAAAAGAGGGTTTTTTGAATTAGGGCAAAAGCACAAGACGCCCAACTGCTAAATCTCAGTGTAACTGTTACTCGCCCAGGTCGGTGCTCTTTCAATTTGCGGTTCATTCGAGTTCATGGTATATTAGTTTAGACAAAATTAATATGATTTTAAACTTGTCTAAATTATAAAAGAAATAACAATGGATTAATAATTGAATCTATCAAATGATTAAATTAAAATTAAATAAATTAAATTTTTTTAATAAATCCAACCGATCGAATTTTTTCACTCAAAGTGAATCAATTAATTAGATTAAAATCCGAATAAATCGATTGATTATGATGAAGATCATGAGCTCGAGGTAATTAGTTGACTGATGAACTCCAATTCGATTTAATCGGTTTAACTGATTATTTTTATTTCGGAATTGAAATTGAACCGATTAAATTGATTTTTTTTTAAATAAATAAATTCCTGAATAATCGAACAACAAAATTCAATTCGATCGATTTATTCAATTTAATCGAAGTTTTACTCACCCCTGTACACACACAAAGATTAAAAAGGGATTTATAAAATGTATAGGAATATTTAAACAAGAAAAAGGCATATACAAGTAATTCTAGAGAGTATAGAGAAGCAGAAGTGTATTTGTTAATTGGAAAAATGAAGATACAGTGACTTTAAAAGAGCTTTTTTTTTTAAAAAAAAATGTATAAGAGTTTTTATTTGTGAATTTAGATCGCCTCAGGTCAAAATTATTACATGAAATTAATACATGAGAATGTTTATTTATGAATTTAGAGTAATTTTTTTTTCATATGCTAGTTTCATTCAAAACTACTAAATGACTCTATTATCTAAGTTTCAAATATATAATTCCTTTGTTATTACTCATACATATTATGAACATTTAATAATATATTTTTATTTCTATAACACTGTATAACTTTAAGCTTTCACCGATAGCATGTTTCCGCAAGGACTTTATAAAAGCATTGTATCAAAAGAAATTTTTGCCATGCAAAATTTTGAAAAAGATCTATTATATATAATTTTCATTATTGGAATATACGATCTTTATATTATAAAATAACAACTTTATATCTATGTCAAGATTCACTTTTAGATGAAATAATTAATTAAGTCTCACAAAGCTACTTGTTGCTCTATTTTAAAATATTTATAAGAGTATTTGTTTATGAATCTAGAACAATTCTATAATTATACGATCGTAATCAGTGTAAAATAGAAAATGAATGTATTTTTTTATTTTAAAAAAAAAACATAAAATATGCAGTAGATTTCAAAATTTTATGTTAGAATTTCTATCACTTTTATTTTTTTTTAAATATTGCTTAGAATCTGACAACAGGGTATTGTCGATTTGATATATTTCAAGGCAAATTGTTAGTGAAGTTGCAATGGACTTTGAAGAAGCAAATTTAAAAGAAAAACACCGAGAAAGTGAAACCTCATTCAAATAAATCTCCACCTACCACAAAACTGAATCCAAACTCAACAAAATTAACCTCAAAACATTTCAGTTCAACCCTAAACAACCACAGTTCCTACTAAAACCTCTAATTAAACCTCTCTATATGATACACAATTTACAACTAGAGATGGTTTTGATCTACACAAACAGCATCACTACAGGGAGACAATTAGTTTAGTGTTGCGATTGCAAGACATCTACATGATGAGTTCCACTTCAAGGATCGATGCTTACGCAATTGCACGATATATTAAGAGAGGAATCTTTTTCCCTGAAATACTGCAAAAGTAAGTGATTTAATTAAGTTCTACCGACAGACATAATAAGCTATGATTAGTGCCATAATCCTGCTTTAAAATGGCAGCTGAGTTAAAAGTTGGTGCATGAACCACAAGCTCCAAACATTCAACACGTATAATAATATTCTGTGAATTCCAGTGTGTTTATCTACCTTCAAACCTGTACTTTTCATGTTCTGAAACACAACTTGAAGTCCATCCGCCACCACTAAACCTCATCAGTAAAGCAAAATATAAAGCTAAAGATGTGCTTGTCTCTATCCCCACTCCTCCTCCCCCCTCACTTTCACTTTATTTTTGTCATGGATTGTTCATGAGAAAAACATAAAACTATCGACTTTTGTACACCGACGTGGATCTCTATTATCCTTCAAGCCTCTCCACATGCTTCCCATGTCTGCAATTCGAACATGTCAACTGATCCCCGGAGCTTTGTGTGATAGTGCCATAGTGGTAGGGTGGAATGCATGCATATGCTCATGAGCTTTATCTAGTCATCAGGTAAGTTAAAGTTGTGTAGATTATGCAGCATTGACGTGGGAGTTAGTGAACGGGGAAGAAAAGTGGGGAGGAATCTCTTTGGATCCTGCCATCCAACACTTTCACCTTGCTCATCTTCTCCTCACACCATTGCAGCTGCTCTTGGCTGATATCAGACATCCTCAGAACTCTGGAGACAATCTTCATGTCAGTTAAGCCCATGAGCACGTCCATCTCTTGCCTCCCTTTTACCCTCTGCCTTTTCAGGCATCTTCTTGGGCTCAGCATATCTTTGAGCGTCATCTTGTTCTGAAAATATATATAGAGTCATCAGCAGCATCACAAGGACGACTTCGTTAACAATTGAGTTAAGCAGTCTCATGAACTGAAAGATTATTGATGGCTCACTTTCTTGTTAGCTTTCTTGAGGAAATGGAGATGATTTGGGTCCGCTGAACTTGTTTTTCTGACCTTGATGAGGGTTTTCAGAATTTGGCAAGGAGTCTCCTTGTCTGCCTTGAGGAAGATCATGAAGGTTCGGATTGCGTCTTCGAGAATCGCTAGGAACTCTGCGGATGAAACCATTTCCTCTTTGCCCAATTCATCTGCTTCTGGATCTTGATAATTAACCGAGAAAACCAAGTCAGCGCTTGCAACTACGAACGCACAGTTAGCACTCGATCGCAAGTTCTGAAACTGTACCTCTGAATTCAGGAACTTGTAGTAATTTTGGAGAAAAGATCCTCGTTCGAGCGAATACTTCGGGCCTGCGACCGCGCTCGTAAGGCTCATTCTCGATGAACCGGTGCAGGAGGACTTGGAACTGCTGGAATTGCTCAGCTATCCACGCAGTGCAACAAGATTTTTGATCGCTTTCTGATCCTTTGGAGGTCTTTTGCCGGAAGTAGTTGTAGTTCCAACTGAGAGCTTCCCAAGCTAGGCAAGTCTGAGCCACGTAGACGCATTCCAACTCTCGATGAGGATCTCGATGGCTTCCCTGCTTCTTGTTTTGTTTGTGAAGTATTCTTTGCGATATCGATCTCGCTTGGCACTTTAACGATCTAAACGTTTCTGAACATTTACAGAAACCTAAGCATTCATATTTGGTTCATCTACATGAAGAAACTGGATGAACATATATACCTGTTTCAGTGAGTTTCTGTGCGCAGATTCGATCGAAGAACATCATCTCCTCGTCGTACTTCCGGAACAATGCGTAGGTTTCCCAGCGAGATGAACTCCTGCGCGACGAAGATGAAAAGGGGCATTCGGTCACTGAATCACTGAAGATTGCAGAGCTTCTCCATTCCATGGAGCTCTTTGAAGTGGATTCGCTCGTAAGAGAAGCACCGAACGTGTGCTCTTCAAGCTTAAACTTTTTACTGTCAAACTGTTCTGCTTTGTTCGCATCGAACACAACTTTCTCGTTCTTTGGCATCTCTTCCTCCTCCTTCTCCTCTTTCTGCTCAAACTCAACTTCCGCTCGACGATCCAACAAAGAGTCTCCAATTTCAACATGGTCTTCATCTTTATAAGCACAAGGAAGATCAATTAGTTAGAATTCGAGACTAACTTTCTGCTTAAGGAATCTACAGTTCCATGCAGACGCACCTTCAACGGTCCCACATATCACTCCGCAATCTTCACGACCAACACGAGTGGATTCGAGCTGGGTTTCTTCCAAATAGCTTTCATGATCATCAACTATTTTCTCGTCTGCTTCTTCGAGTAACGGATCACTCACGAAGCCTTCGCCGCAAAAAAAGAACAGGCTTCCTCCCCCGCTAAAGACGTTGGAAGCGTCGAACTCCTCGTTCTCGGAGTAGGATCCGCGGATCACTGCTTCATCTTCTCCAGAAACAAGATGGGTGCACCTGCAACTGGAATTAATTAACGCTACGTATAAACTAACAAGATGGGTGCACCTGCAACTGGAATTAACGCTCGGTAATTCCTTCTTTTCTTGTTGTTAACAAAAGGAGAGAAGAAAAGGGACGATGAAGTACCGAAACAGGCAGCTTTGGTGGCGAGCTGTGGATGAGTCGTCAGCCAGGTCGGCCAGGAGACGGACGAAGAGCTTGGTGAGGAGGAAAGCGAGGAGGTGGAGGAGGATGAGGAAAGTGGAAGCATGGAGGAGGAGAAACATCACCCTGCTGTCGGCTTGGCCATGCGAATCGGAGACAAAAACTGGTTCAGTTTTGAGACCGGCGATGTGCATGCATTTAACAGGCGACGGTGGCATTTGCTGCAGCGGCGTGAAGTCTACTAAGTGCTTTATGCGAGGACAATTAAGATAGATGTGAGTGAATTATATTATTTATATATATGAGACGGAAGCCTTTAAGGCGATTAACTTTAAACATTTATAATTATAAAGAAAGCTCCACGTTGGACCGGGCCGGTTCAGCTATTGAATTTAAATAGTATGATAATCACATCAAAATCAACGTAAAACCTTTTCAATCAACATGCTCTAGGACCTTCGAGTGTACTCTATTAAAGTCCTCAGGATTAATCCAGGGTAAGTGCAAAAAGATTGGTTCAAAGTGAATATGGAGATCAATTTTTAAAAATTTATCAATTGAAATTTTGATTTATCTTCGTAGGGACAACTAAAAGGAATCGTTAATGTGATGATTTTATTTTTTTTTTTCACGTGTACTGTCAATTGAATTATTGATTTATCTTTTTTATTTGCAGGGACAATCAAAAAGGATTATTAACGTGACGATTATATATATTTTTTTTCACGTGCACTCCATTAAACCTTTACACATTAAAAACACAAGATAAACATAACATAAAAAAAAATTATATTAAATTTTACCATTGATCAGGATCTAATTGAATAGATTTTGTTCAGGGTTTCAAAATAAGATGTAGGTTTATAATGTCTTTGCTAGAAATATTATGACTGTGGTTTGGCAATATATTTCTTCAGATGGGTTTATGTAATAAAAGAGCAACTTTTCACCATGATGGAATTAATATTTCTAATTTGTTTTTCATTTAGATGTATTATTTCGGTCAGCATCGTCATCCATTGATTCTGTTAAATGTCTCAGGTAATTTTATTAAATTATTATCTCCAATATAATTTTTTTTTTTAAAAAAAAACTTCATTTGGATTAAATCACCAATTGACATAAAATCATTTTGCTCTGAGGCTGGCACATATAAATAAATTAGATGTTATATCAGAAATTTAGAATTTGGTAGAAAAACAATGTATAAGCGCATTTTTAGTTGAATGAAAACAAAATGAGAGAATAAATTCTGCAAAGGTATCTTTTAATTTTTATCTTTAATAATAAAACAATGGATGAAAAAGATAATTTTCATCTGTAATTTTAATTTCTCTCGAATCAAATAGGACCTAAATAAAATATATTGATGTGTACGTCACACTATATTAGTGTATGACTCTTGAATATTTGAGCACTAAATTTTATCATAAGCTCCAATGCTGAATTGTTGGTCATGATTTTAAAATTTAAAGTTAAAATTCTGAACGAAATTTAGAAATTGAACCTTATTTTCTATTAAAAATTTTGAAATTTAAGTCCCTGCAAAATTTTTTTTTTGAGGGTTAGCTCTGGCTGAACACATGAATATCAACCTTAGACGGTCAAACTAATCAAGTAGAGTGGGTTGTGCGATTTAAAGAAGCTATACTAGCCTAGATTTGATGAGTCGAATGATCTAGATGAGTTGAGCAAGATAGTAGATCGGTAAGTCAAATGAGTCGAGCTAACTAGACAAGTCAAATGGGTTAAACAATTTAACCAAGTTAAATGATTTAGATAGACATGACAAGGTAATCGGGTTGGATAGGCCAATAAGGTTGAAAGACTAAGTGAGTCTAATGAGCTTAGTAAACTTCTATATCTAAGCAAGTTAGGTGGTCTAGTTAATTCTAGTGAATAAGACAAATCAGGTGATCGTATAATCTAGAAAGATTAAAGTGATTGAATGATGTAGACGAGTTGATCTTCATGAGGTAGCAAAGAGTCTGAATTGGAGATTAGAGAGAATAGCTCATACTCTTTTGTAAAAAATTGAAATCGTCAATTTAATATTTTTTATTAGTATATTTTATGATCATTACGAGGGAGATAAATCACGAAAAATTCTATGAACTTTGACACGATGACCAAGATATATAAAAGTTATTTAAATTCAAGAAAGAACTTTAAATCTCCTTCAAAATCGATCCATATTATATCTATAAATACCGTCGTATCTTAATCATCCCCATTAAAACTAGAGAGAAGAGCTCCTGTAAAAAATAAAGATCAACTGGTCAGTAAAATAGGATATAATCCCAATGGCAAATTAATCAAGATTCTTGAAAGATCAACTTACTAAAAGTCTTGTCACATACAGTCTGACCTTTATAAATTTACAGCAGTTCCAATAAAAAACTAATTACTGGAGCTCTTTTAACTTTCAAATTTTACTTAATACAGACTAGAGGATTACTGGAGCTCTCTTATATTTTTTATGAAGAATGTGTGAGAGAGCAGCTTTATTCAAAGCGCACCCAATGGGTGATCAATCTTCATCTACTTCCATTAGAAACAAAATTGTTTTTATTGTATATAAGAATAAAAAGAATAAACAAATTGTGAAAAATATATAGATATCCAAATAAATTGTTTTCACTAAGCCACTTTGGAAGGCAAGGACATCAGGATTGCTAATTCACTGGAAGAGAACTAGAGGGTGGGCAATGATCATGAACGCTAAGTTCACTTCTCTTTCTTTTCCTCGGTTGCTTCTACAACCAGATGAGCTGCAGGAATACTGAACCACCATTCTCTGAATCTTCTTGTCAATTTCTCAGTGCTCCCCCTTCTTGGTGGTGATTCCCGTGTGAATATTTCAAGAATTGCCATTAAGAGTATAAACTTTATAGGTAGCAAAGCGACCGTCAATGCAATTAAAACCAGAATAAATATGGCTTTATTTGCTGCCTGTTAGGGACAGTGAAACAGTTGAGCAAACGACAATTGGATATTATTATTATTCAAAAGCAACTGAATATCAAAATGCATACACAATAAGAGCAGTTTTACATGCAATATTAAAAATTACAAAAAAAATATGTATGCACATTATTCATGCAGTTTCTCCACTATGTACAACGATAGGTTGCTCAAAAAGGACCTTTTTACATAATGAATGAGGTAAAAAATGTCAATGAGATTATACTTTATAATACCATTCGTGTCGCTTTCCTATAAAGCAAATAAACCAACTAGGAAAGATCTTTCTTTGCATATTTCAAACCTTAGATGGATAATCATTTATAACAATTTAAAACATTAAATGAACAAAACAAAAAAGACTCGAACTGTCTCTACTTGCAGTACTTTAAGTAAACCCATCAATGGGTTTGGATCCATTGGTGACACGTTTTTTTATCTCATGAAACAAAGAATATAACTTGATCAAACACACTTTAAAGGTGAATTGTGCCGTCATCGCATTGCCAGAATTGGAGAGGGTTTGAATCACTACACAAACATGAATGTATATGGCAATTAGCCCTGCCTTCCTTTGTGCTTATACTGAACTTGTGAGAATGGTAGCATCCAGGCGATGCAAATAATAATAAACTTGTGAGAATGATAACATACTGGTGATGCAAACAACAACAAAACTAAGTAAAATATAGGCATGAATCATACAGAGAGATTATTGCACATGCATCAACAACATACAAATAGGAATTATTAAACAACCAAGGAGAAAATAGAAACCTGGGTAGGAACAGCCAGTAGCAAAGCTCGTAATTTTAAAAGAATAATATTTCCATCCTGGACCAACTCTTCAAGTTGAGAGATGGCATTCTGAACTGCCAATATCTGCTCCATTGTGTTCATAGTAGGTGGAGCCTTTACCATAAGCTCAACAATTGGCTTTCCTTGATTACTAATTCGAGTAAGCAGCATGAAGATAGCAAGAAATACAAGTAATAGAACAAGAACATATCCTAGCCATTCCCTGCACGTTCCAAATGTGATTTTAAAGAGAACAATTCCACAGTAGAAAATGATCACTTGTAATCTGCTTGAAATGTAGCTTCAATGCTTTAATTTTGTCAATGTGTCAAAAAAAATTGCCTTGAATATGTGGTATAAGAAAAAAAATCTAATAAGAAATGGGGCACATGGAACAGAAATCATAGATATTTCTAATGTACTTAGGTCCTATGTAGCATAATAAAATCATTGATATTTGAAGCAGATTAGTTGGTAATAGCATCCAAAGGTTATTTTTTTGGAACTTGTATTTGAAGCAGATTACCTGCCCAAGAGGACTAAGAAACAAACAAATAATTCTAGCAGCATTTTAAATGAACTGTCATTTCATTTATCATTCCTTTGCTTGAAAATACTATCTAATTTTCTCTGTTTTTTCTTTATGCTCCAGTTATAATCTGTTCAAAAGACATACCCCCTTGACCTAGAATCATCCTATGAACCATAATCTGAGATTTTCCTATTTCAGCAAAAAAAACTTTTGGTGTATAATTGTCTAAATCTGATATGTCAGGTATGGGTCTTCCAATGTGCATGCTGATGAAGACAGAGAGCGCAATTCTATTATTTGAATCATGGATTAAAATTTTATTTTGCTGGTTGGGGTAAAACTTCTAGTTCCTCCAGTCAACTCGCCTGCAAAACAATCCAAAAAAAAATAGAACATTGCATTAGACTGAGGTTGCCAAAGCTTCCACAATGTGGAATTAGGTCAATGAATCTAACATGACATGGTATAAGATTGACAAAGCTTTTGTGATGTGTTTCAGGTTCAATCAAGGTTGCATTGAGTCCTTCAGCTAACGAATGTAGGTTTCAGCAAGGAATCCCAATATTGAAAGTCCTTTGGCTAGGATTCCTACAACAAGAAAGCTTCTTTGAGGTATGCTACTAACTCTTTGTCCTCGTTCGCTCACCTCACCACATCGAATCTTCTCTTCCTCCACCTCTTCTGCCTCGTCCTCCTCTTCCCCTACCTCATTCTCCTCTTCCTTTGCCTTGTCCAATTCATTCTCCTTCAACCCTACCCCATTTTCCTCTTCCTCAACCTTATTTGTCCGCATTGTTCTCCTATTTTTTCCCCTCATCATCTTCATTCTCTTCCTCCTCCTAGGTATGGTGCTCAAGAGAGACACCACTATGCAACACAATCAACATGTCTCATTCTGACTGAAACCTGACTCCAGAATGAAATTTGATTTGAATAATTATGAATTCTATTTTTTATAGCTTAATGGAATTCGAAGGGCATTCCTATATAGTATTAAATGATCTCATAGATTACTAATTTAAATTATTTTCTTGGTCTAATTTTGAAGTTACATTTAGGTAAATTTTTAATGCATGGAGAGTATTGGAAAACTTTTCAAAATTCTAAAGATATAGCAGTGGCCGAAACTTTATGTAGCCATCAACATTATTATCAAAGTTGTGTAAAACCCAATAATTTGGAGTTTACTACTTGCATCAGTTGATCTCTATGCAAGTTTATAATATTCACATCTTGTAACAAATTAGTAATCTTGTGTAGTACCTCATGCTGAAATAAATCCATAATCTTCCCCAAACAAATTTTAGAACAGCATGCAAATTCCACAATGCACTTATAGATATTCAATGAAAACAATTTTGAACATAATTGCCAAATTAGTTCAATTATATTTTATGTATGAAGTATGATATATCCATCTTTCATTACTGTATTCTGTCAACAAATGTTCTCTTTTATCATTTTTGGTGCATAGAAGAAATTGACGAAGAATGGAACAGTTATTCCTAGGAAATGGAAGAGTAGGAATTTAATGGGAATATGTATTTTTTAGCTTCACTCATAGAATAGAAACAGCAAAGCATAAGAATATTTGTTACATAGTGATTCATGAAATGGAATGAATATTACATTCTTATTTGTATAGTTTCTTTGTATGAATTGTATGAGTAATTGACAATAAATAGCCTCTCAAATAGAAAAATATGCCTACAAGAAATAATCCTTCACCCTTGCTTTGTATAGCTAGTTTGGCCTACCTGTGCCATTTGAGTAGGACAACCCCAACTTGTCCGTCAATGCCCACATACACCCAATTCATTGTGGCAATCAGTTATCTGCAATGAGAATGCTAAAGATTACTTCTTCAATACATTTTGATCTTTCTGTTGAGTCATGGTATCCGCCATCAATCTTCTCACCCAGATACATACCAACAAAATGGTGTAGCGGAAAAGAAAAATTGACATCTACTTTAAACTATTCATACTCTACTATTTTATATGCATGTTCCATTTTCCTTAAAGCACTCCTCAGTGTGTGTTATGTTATAATTAATTGCCCTTCTTCCACTCTCCCTGAGAAAATTCCTTTTACACTCCTCTTCCCTAAAGATAACAATACCCTCTTCCTTTGCTAGCATTTGAATATATCAATTTTATCCATGTCACATATCCATATCAAAATAAGTTATTCCGTGGCTACTCGTGTCTTCAGAAGGATTATCATTATTACTCTCCTTAGTCCCATCGAGCATACATCTTTACAGAAGTCAAGTTCTTTGAGTTAGCTCCTTGCTTAAGCCAATCATAATCTCAGCTGAAATCAATGCACCAGGTCCTCTTGTTCCTCCTTTCGCGCTTCACATACCTATGTCTAAACCACTTACCACACCTACTACTACTGCACTCTAGGTTTGTGGTTAATGTTCATTACAATTGTACTAGCCGACCACACCTAATGGGATAAAACTTAGCTGTTGTTGTGTTGTTGTTGTTGTTCATTATAATTGTGTTGGAATCAAAGATCGCTCTGATACCACTTGTTAGAACCTCGTGGTCTCTTCAAGCTCTGTCTGACAAAGTTCGACACCATAAGGTGAGATCCTACGGGAT
The DNA here is from genome assembly GCA_025175895.1 of Wurfbainia villosa. NCBI lineage: Eukaryota > Viridiplantae > Streptophyta > Magnoliopsida > Zingiberales > Zingiberaceae > Wurfbainia > Wurfbainia villosa. The sequence goes on along the minus strand of JAKLTH010000304.1, from coordinate 1,023,159 downwards.
GCACGCACAGCGAAAAATAAAAACTTTTGAGTGCTCCCATAGACCTCTCGCCAGGCTATCTTATTTTGACCATAGATCGCTATATTGAAACAATATAAGCGTTAGAATAAGATTCATGCCATCATGATCTATCACAGATCTATAGAAATCCTTTAGCAAAACCAACGGGTCTTACCTCTATCGGTATCCACGCTGGATCTTCTCGAGACAATTTTCTCAAAGGTCACAAGCCTTTTCCTCCGAACCGTGCTAGCAGTGCATAGAGAGAGAGATTGAGAAGAAGAGAAGACACCATAAGAATCTCAGAGTTCTAAAACATCCAAGAACCGCCCTTAGGGTGCGTTTGGTTCGGGGTTATTCTCCATAACCTTGATTATCCATCCAAGGTTATCGATAAAAACCTTATTTGGTTTAGGATTTGAACGATTACCAAGTCATGATGGATGCCCGACATCATGTCACATCAGCAAAAGGGTTATATATGGGGAAATTGAAAAACCTCCAAGAAGCTTGGTTTTTCTTGATTCCCTTGGTTATGGTTTTTTTTTCTAAAAATACTCTCTGATTTTTACTATTTAGGAAAAAACTATCTTTATCAATTTATCAAATAACAATCTAGCCAGTTTTCGGTCAGCCACCGCCGGTCACTGGTCAACCACCGCGGTTCCAAAGGTCACTGATAAACCTTTGATATTTAATTCTTTGATAAGGGGGGTGAATTCGCTAATTCCCTGCGGCCCCTCCGAGTAATACACCAATTCCTTTATCTGGAGATACTCGTCCTCTTCCAGATCAAGTTCTTCGATGGCTGCTGCAGTATTTACTGTTGGCAACGTCTGTATGGTCGTGATGTTCTTGTATATCGTGACGGCGTTGCCTTCGATCCTAATGCCTCCTTGCATAGCTCTGATGAAATTGGCCCCGATGATCATCTGGATGTCGTCCCCAAGCATCATGGGGAAGCTATATGTATACGGGATCCTGAAGGTGTTGGCTTCAATCATCATCCTTCCGAGCTTCAACTTCATCTTGGCTGTTTGTCTGGAGTTTATGCCGCTGAAATGGACTTCGTAGGCCATCTCCTCCAGGGATGCTTCTGGTACTGATCGTAGGTCCACGCAGCACGTTGTTGCCCCGGTATCCAGTATCGCCTTCAGGGGAAATTTAGGGACTCCTGGTATGTCGATTTCTACCTGAAGGTTATAGAGCATGTTTTTGACTAGCCTTGGTCCTTTTGGCTGCTAGGGTCCTTCCTTGGTTACTCCTGCGTTAATGAGGACATTCAGGGTATCCTCTGTGCCTTCCGCTTCCTCACACCTGTCTTCCCTGTCTAGTCCGAGGTTGCGGAAGTCCCGGGTTAGATCATTTTCCAGTGCCATATCTTTATAGAAGGCTACCTCCTTTTTTAGCCTCTCGATTTCGCCTAGGCACCAGGTAATGAAGTAGTTTTGTTGCTCAATCAGTTGGTTCGGGAAGAACCTAGCGGGTGATGCTGGTGCCACTGGGACCTGCTTGCCAAAGTAATAAGGTCCACAAAGATTGCAGGCGATAGTAAGGCACAACTCACAGTGAATTCGTGCCCTTTGAAGGATTGGCCTCTTGCAACATGTGCAGGCGTTCTGTTGTGGCCATGGTATGATCTGGTTGAGCTTCTAATCGTGGCTACACTTTATTGCTTCTTCGGACACCTTGACTTGTGGCCTCTATCCCCCATCGATCTGTCCAAGCATGAAGATGGACTCATTGATCCTGATGGTTTGGATAGATCTGTGCAGATCCTCATCATCCTCTCCTTCTGAGATGCTGAAGATAGCATCGCTTTGCTCTTCCCCCTCTTGTACTGATAGGATGTCACAGTCTTCCGGGAGCTGGAGTTGTTCGAAGAGGGCAACTCTTTTGATGTTGCAGTTGTCGCTGGGGCATTCCCGGGCGAAATGGCCCTCTTGACCACAAAGGTAGCACCGACACTTCTTGTTTCGGACAAGATGTTTTCTTTTCTCTATGCGCGCATGAGAGTCGTGCGGCTTCCCTTTGTATGTGCGGGATCTCCTTACCCCTAGCTTCTTCTTCTCGTTCTGGTAATACCCAGGTATTGGTATTTGACAGCAAAATGATAGATTTTTCAGTGACCTTTGGAAGGCGGCGTCTTTGCATTCCTGACCCAAAAACTGGAAGGGAAACCAAGGGCAAGGAGAGGATGGTCTTCAACTACAAAAGGCTGAATGACTTGACAAACAAGGATCAATACAGCCTGCCCGGCATCAACACCATCCTCCAAAAGGTTAGCAATAGCAAAATCTACTCAAAATTTGATCTGAAGAGTGGATTTCACCAGGTAGCCATGCATCCCGAATCCATAGAATGGACGGCTTTCTGGGTACCGGACGGCCTCTATGAATGGCTAGCCATGCCTTTCGGCTTGAAAAACGCCCCCGCTATCTTCCAGAGGAAGATGGACAACTGTTTCAGGGGAACAGAAGACTTTATTGCAGTCTACATCGACGACATCCTGGTGTTCTCAGAGGATAAGGTATCTCATGCAAAGCACCTAAAGAAGATGTTGGATATATGCAGGGAAAATGGGCTAGTCCTCAGCCCAACAAAAATGAAGATCGCAGTGCCCGAAATTGAATTCCTAGGTGCAATACTAGGGAACCAGAAGCTCCGCCTACAGCCACACATAATCTCAAAAATTGCGGATTTTGAGGAAAAGGAGCTTCTCAGCAAGAAGGGGCTAAGGTCTTGGCTAGGCCTCCTTAATTATGCAAGGAACTACATTCCCAATTTAGGGAAATTACTCAGCCCCCTCTATGCAAAAACCAGTCCAACAGGAGACAAGAGGATGAACGATCACGACTGGGCGCTGGTCCGACAAATCAATCACCTGGTAAGGAACTTACCAGAGCTAGAAGTTCCTCCAGAGGACTGTTACATCGTCCTAGAAACGGACGGATGCATGACCGGGTGGGGTGGTATCTGTAAGTGGAAACCACGGAAACAGGACCCAAAGGGCTCGGAGAAGGTATGTGCATACGCAAGTGGCAAGTTTAGTCCGCCCAAATCCACCATCGACGCAGAAATCTACGCAATACGAACACATCGAAGCCCTAAAGATCTACGCCCTCGATAAATCGAGATCACCATCGTAATGATCGCCAAACAATCATCGCTTTTCAATAAATCCTCCAAAGAATAAGCCATCTCGAGTTCGATGGTCGGCATTCACGGACTACGCGACCGCACAGGGTCACAATACATTCGAGCACATCACGCCAGATAACCACATGGACACGTCACGACTAATTAATCGCTTAACTTATGCAGAATGGCAGAGGAGTATATGGAGCAAGGCAAGTTTACCCCGCGCTTATCGAGGTACAAGCCAACCCGAACCTGTGGATACAGAGGCAATCGCGAACGACTCAACCAATTAACAAGCAAGATGATGAGAAGTGTTCGCAATGGGACAATCAGATAGCTTAGCAAAGATGAGGCCCATCAGCCCAAGGCGAAGAATTCAGGAAGGAGGTTTCCTGCTGGAAGAAGACCGAGTCATCCGAACCCAGCTACACCAACTACAAAAACAAGCAGCTGATGCCGCCATCCAAGCATTGGGACAATTGCAGTCCCTCCATGAACTAAAACTACAGGAATGTACCAGACTTAGCACCCCGGACAACTGGTGCCACGACTGGTACCCCACCACAAGGATGGTGAATTATCGACTCAAGGAAGCAACAGATCAGGTCAGGGAAAATATCAGAGCCATCTCACATTTCCAGCTCTGAAAGATTCCCGCAGTACATAGATAGCGTGTAAAGGGAGACAAATAATTGTGCCATGTCTCTTTTAGTCTACTTTTCGTATGCATGTGTGCTGTAAAATAAAGAAGGACGAAGGCTTTATCAAAAGCAAATCTTGCTTTTAGTAAAGTCGGATCCGAGGAGATGACTCCTGCTAAGGAACGAGTGCGATGGGGCCCCCTTGTGCACCCGGCTCACTCCTATAAAAGGACTCTCCTCATACCATTGCAGGGCATTCAGAAACACTCTCAAGCCCTACTTTGGTTATTGAGTCTAAGAGTCTAGTTTGTTCAAGAGTCCTGTTGCAGCTCTTCCATTCCAAGATTTCAATCAAGAACTTGTGAGTTTTCATTATTTCTCCTTGTTCTTAATTTTTACGCTTCCTTTTTGGTATCAGAGCTAGCAAAAATAATGCTAGCTTAAAAACCCTCTGGACGGGGTATTGCAACACCAGTAAGGGATAAACTAAAATGCATCTCCCCCTTCATTCTACTACTCCTCACTACTAAAGGATTGCAAAAGGGTAGGTCCTAACTTGTTCATAACCGGGAGTTCACTGAACAAGGGCACACCTGCATGAGCAAAACTTCAGCCTCGAGTGACCAAGGCGAATGTCTGACAGGTGGGAGGAGGCTATCATAGAATGGTATAACACATCCCGAACGGCACACCTGCGATACCTCGACCTATCCACAACCTCCAAAGTTTCAACCTCACAACTCGCCAATAACCTAGCCCTCGTTTACGACCGCACCTGTCTAGCCTCAAAGGTCCATTTAAAGCACTTTAAGCAGATTCTCGAAGCAATTAGCAAGCTTTAAGAGAGAGTCGCCGTCTTAGAGGAGAACACGAAGACCTTGACCCATCTGCTGGTCAAGGAACCTGCATCGGTGAGCTCCGAAGCCGGAGCCTCAGGGCACCTCAGGCGTACGGAGGAAACCCTATTAAAGGCAACTGAAGAGCTCACAGGCAAAGTCAACCAAGTGGAAGTGCTCCTAAAGAGCATCCAGGAATGGACCTCCGCATGAGCAGAGGCGACTACATACATACCAAGGGCACTGAGTCATACCAGTCCACCCTACACGCAACAGAAGGCATCGACCCACCTTCTGTGGGAATCACAAAACCCAGCGACCACCCAGGTGCAGCCTCAAGCAACGCCGCCATAATCAAGCAGAACAACACGCAAATACAACTTCTAGTACAAATCTGCGAATCCCTGAAGGAAATCAAGGAAGAATTACGGAGCATCTCCCGGCGACCCTCCAGCTCAGGAACCTTACCTGAAGCACTGGTCACAAAGCTCCAGAACCTGAATCTAGGCCCTGCAGAGAGGCCTAGAGAAACTCGAGGAAAACTCAGGGTCTTCAAAGACCCACACAGTATATTGAAAGAAGAACAAGCAAAGTGGCAATGTGTAACCATAACCCAGAAAAACCACTGAGGTCGCCTAACCCTCTTCAAGATCACCAGCGACGCTGCATAACGCCGGCAGCCCTCGTGGAGGACGGGTGACCTGATCACGGGTAAACACTCTCAAGCCCTACTTTGTTACCGATCACCGGCCGACCACCGCCGCCGCCGCTACGGCCGCGCAACCACCATTGCCGCCGACGGCCATCGCCCGCCAACGATCGCCGCCGCTGGCATGGTCGACCGCCGCTGCGGCCGATCGACCATCGCGGCCACGGGCCGGCCGCTCTGGCCGCCGCCACGGCTGGTCATCGCCGGCCACTCGTCACGCCGCTGGGCTCGTTGCCGGCGCCCACGAATCCAACCATCACAAACCATCGAATGGATAATATAGTAAAATGTTAAATTGGGTGATACTTTAAAACCTCCAAACAAAAAAGTTTTGGTTGCATTACTTCGGATTGAACTAAACAATATTTGGTAATGTTTCATTCCCCATAACTTTGGTAATGTGATTACTAGGTAATCACGTTACCAAGATTATATATTATAACTTGAACCAAACGCACCCTTAGGGTTTTCCTCAAGAACTCTATTTCTAGGGAAGTGGAAAAACTTGCCAAAAATGTCACGAAACGAACTGTCAGGATGCGACACGCCCTGGCCGTGCCCAGTGGCATGGTCGTGTCGTGTTCTATCATGCTAGGCATGCCCATCACACGATCGTGCTATCCAACACGGTCAGGTCGTGCCTCTCTGGCACGACCGTGCCAATAAGCACGGCCTAGTCGTGTTCTTCACGAGACAATTCCAGTACGGGCATAACCACATCCGTGTAGTATCGCACGTTACAACACGGTCGTTTTGTGCAACACGATCATACCGTGCTGCACATTGTGTTCGACGGTTTAATGGCAAATCGTGGCACGATCGTGCCAACCTTTGGCACACCCGTATTTCACTTTGTAAACTCTGTTTTGTGCCTATAAGTCCAGTCCAATCACACATAACCTTCATCTCATTGAGAATCATATTCTCTAACTTGTTTTACGTCTCTTGAGACACCGTTGTGTATGTGGCTCAATAAGTTCCCAACTATGTTAGCAATTCATAGCTAATCATTAGTTATGAATAGATCATGAGTGACACCTACAATACATCATAACCCCCAATTGATCGGAAAGTCAAAGTTGATTCAAAAGCGTTTATGAGCCCTTCAGTAGCTACAGTTATTTGTGTCTTATTCCTTTCACTCTTCTTACATCCACTTGGTTCAGGACATGGTCTACAGTGATCGTCCCTACTAGGTTGACTACGTCACACCTAGCCCAAGTAGAGTTTCCTTATCTTACGGATCTGTTACTCTCGACGTGTCCAAGAAAAACTATCTTCGCATGCGCTGCTTAAAAAGACTTTCGAAAGAATAATCTCTTGACAAAAGGTCTAGGGTATACATCTTATTTACAGGAGTGGTGAATCCTTTGTGGGTTATTCAAACATCTTCGATCACTTTGACTTATACCTAATCAATCCGGAGTGTCACCTCCTATGGAGATGACTGTGAAGAAGTCAAAGCATAAGCTATCATGATCAAGATGACTTGAATACCTCAAGTCTAAGGAAGCTCGCACTCGAGCTACAATGAGATATTCATCGACATGAATAACCATATAAAGTCTCATAGCAGATCACTCCAATGAATTAGTTACCCTAACTAGTTCACATGTTCACTCTCAGCATCCCTATACTTTCATTCAGTGAGTACCGAATGCTTGGATAAAACAAAGAACATCTCATCAATTCATCGACTAGGGATAATTTCAATACTTATATAATTACACATGATGAGACACTCACTAATTGTAATCTAATCATAATTTCTCTCATGTTATGTATCGTATTGTGAACTTCAATAAATAAATTTAAAATCCAATCAAATACACAAAATGTATACTCAAATAGTAAATTTTATTAATAACATCTAAGGCGATTGTCTTAGGACATCTCTCAATTACATCAAATTGTATATACATAGACTGAGACATCTTCTACTTCAAGAGCTACTAAAGACTCTCTTAACAGCCAGTCATCTGCTGTTCCACTTACCTACTAAATGGAATTTCTTGGCTAGCTCAAAGCTATCGTGCCATGAACAAGCATCATGCTGCAGACCCCAGCAGTACTACATGATCCGTATTTTAAGTAGGTTTCAATCTCAAATATATATTTTACAGTAATTACTGCAAATGCTAACAGAAACTGAATCTGGTAATCATTCATAGAACAAACTTTCTGTAGATATTCCTATTGTTCCCCTCAAAAAAGATAGCTGTTCTAATATCAAATGCTCACAAAAACTCAAAAAGCAAATCAGGTGATCTTTCATAGACTATGAACTTATAAAACTAAGAGATCAAACATCTATGCACATAAATGTCTGTAAGATATAATGATGGTGGCGGACATAAACACAGCAAAAAAACTAATATCAGATTTTTGTGTATTAAATATCGTTGATCAATTACTAGAAAAAGTAGTAGAACCGAACCTGAAAATTATGAAACAAGATAAAGAACAGAAAATAGTAGACTTAATGGGTTCATCCCAACGAGCCATGGAAATAAGGAAATCCTGCAGTTTAATCATGGGTTGAAGTAGCTCCTACAAGATTACAACATTCAAAGAATTAAGTAATTAGCAGCTATTATTAAAATGACAACACAAATGACATCCAAAAGACTCATTATTAACACCATCTAACATGCAAATAGGCTTTAGCTAAGATTCACAAGTACAAGAATAACTACTTTGTTCTACAAAGATAAAAATAAAATCGATCAATGATAAAATCTTGAGTTGTGCCAAAATTCAATTTTTAACGGACACGATATGGTGTCGATACTATACTGACATATGACTCATAATATAGGTGACAAATTGGAAGAAAAAGAAGAAACGAAATGAAGAACAAAAAAAATAATTATATATCTAAGTTCAGATTTTTTTGTCCCATTTGAAATGGTACTGTCTTGATATTATGTTGTATGGATCCAAACTGCAAATTTCAATTCATCTTGGAGTGTGTTGTAGTATACCAAGGGGTATCAAATGTATGTATGACATGATTGACATGACTAGTATTGAATTTTAGTAATTTATCAAAATAATTATTTTGACCATGCCACCCAACATGATATGAGGTTCCAAATCATAAAATCAATAATAACCACCCAAATATGAACATGTTTATTAGTTAAAATAGAAAGGGAGAGATGAACAAATAAGCATCTAGCAAGAGAATTTATTTTCAATCTTTCTGTCACTAGTCAAAACGTTACAAGAGCAAAACTTGTTTGAATGAGGACAAGACAGATGGAATACAAGAGAAGAGAAACTATAATTGATTGGGAAATAGGGATTTACATATGAGCCAAATATCCTTTCACAACCTTTTGCAACCAATATTTGGCATATAGATCAAGACGGTCATAGATTGAAGGAAAAATATATATAAGATCAATTCATGGTTGGTTGACAGCATTAAGTTGTATAGACAACAACAAACAAAAAGCAAGTGTAATACCTTCATCACTGCCAACTTAGTATCTAGACCATCTACTTTGACTCCATTTATTGATGCTTGTGCTTTTTCTAAGTGTTTATAGTTGATTCTGGCATCATTGACAGCCCTTTCTAAAGAAGTTATCTCCCCAACAACTATTTCACCAACAAGAAGCTTGTTTTCCATCGAAATTTGTGACACAAGCCCTAGATTTGATAAAATTCCCAAAGCAGATAAAGAATACATTCCATTTCCAGAATTGGATTGATTAGCCCGGTCCAATCTCCTAGAGGCTATCATAGTAGCTAGTGTTTCTAATATTACATCACCTCCTGGAAATTGATCACATAGATTGAACATCAGAAGCGTCTCATACTTGACATGAGCTGATGAAACTAACTCTTGAATGGCTTGCACCCGTAGGACACCAAGAACAGCTTTTGAAAGAGTTTCATCTTTCTCAACACCTTCAATTGCATGTTTCTGAATAAATCTATGTGCATACAGAACTTCTCGCATAATAGCTAGCCAGTAATCACGACGAAAATGACCTGTAAGCTCAGGAAACTCCATGATCACAGGTTCTAATCTAAAAGGAAGATAGAAAATTGTATTAACTACACATTACTACAATGAGATATTCTCCAACAACTAAATAGATACCATAGTCAAATAAAAAGAGAGAAATTCAAAATCAGTTCAGTATTACAACTCGATATAGGGACTCACAGAGATATTGACTTGTACATAACAGCTTTATCAAAAAGACGGGAACCCCAGGGCCCAGTCAGTTCAGGTTTGATACTCTGTTTCAGATCATCTGCAAGCTCATATAACTTTGGTTTATCAAAGGTCACAACTCGTAGTGCTTCGAAATAAAGAGCATGGTCCGTCAGTATTAATCTCCCTGAACAGATTTAGTGAAACAGTAGATTTCAAAAATCATACAATGAGCTTTCAAAATCAAAATCATAAGACGTGCCTATAGTAAGCTGACTTGATGGGGCATAGATTGCCCATATATCTTACATTCCAGATCAACTAAAGCAAAGTGGATTATCAGAAGAGGTACCAGGCCGTGTAGCAGTTCCTATGTGTTCAAGCACTGGTTGAGTGGTCAATGTTCCATCCACCTCGAGTATCCTTTCTTCTCTACGTCGGCGAAGATCTGAAAGAAGAGATGATTCAGATTGGGATTTCATCTTCTTTATCACTCTGCAGAAGGAATAGAAAAAAGGGATAAATTGTGCATTATATTTTCAAATCTACAACATAGTTTAAGATGCCATAGACAAGTAAAACCTAAATTAAAGGGATATGGTCACATGACATGCATACTACATGCATAACAAGGCACCATGTAGTACAGATACTCAAACATTGAACTAAGCTGCTCCTACTCTCACACAGACAATGGCATTGAAATTCAACTTTGTTTGTCATAGTTCGTGGAGCAATAATTCTTCTAAAAGGTAAAAAAAGAAAAACATGATGGAAGGTATAACAAAATCATTGTGACAGGATTAACACCATTTCATAAATCATAATTTCTTATAATTCAGAATGATATCACTTCTTCCATAAGAAAAAAAAAACAATTCATAGAGAACAGATCATAGTTCCTTCATAATTAGAAGGAAATCAGCAACCCAAGTATCCAAAAGATATACCAGGAATCGCATGTTAGAACATTAATAAGAAAATTCCACTCTGGACAATGATATTTCATTAAATTAGAGCACATTTTGTGATAGCTGGACTAAAATTTTTGATGAAACTACTTAAAGACAAATATGAAAGTTAGAAACAGTGTCTTTCAAAGAAAGAAAGCTAGTCAATTGGCATCATGTTAAGTTTGAGTTTTTTTTTAAATAATAATAAAAAAGGGGATTAGACTGTATTTTAAGGGGAGGTGGGTGCCTTCTTTACATTCCACTCTTACAAAGGCAGACATAATAACTTATCTCATTAAATGTTTATGTAGTGCGTTAGTATAGATGGAAGCATCGAGTTGGTTTAAGTTTATTAAACTAACTGTGGGTTCATGGCTCGTTAAAGAACATGGGGTGATAACTAACTGCATACTTTAGGAAACAACAATTCAGTATATTGCAGAAATTTTCTAATCTGGAATACAGCCAAATGATAAACAAGAGAAACACCAGCAATACATGATAGCATTTGTAAATCAGATTCCTTCCCTTTTGATGCAAAGGTACCTGTCTAATGCACCTAGATATTTCTCATAGATTGCAAAAGTAAGTCGACCTCCAGATGAAGAAGTGAGCACATCAAAGACATTGGTACAGGTAACTACATTTGCAATGATAGGAATGGCAGGTGCTATCCTAGAAAAGGCTTCAAATCCTGTAGTTCTCTCACCCACCTATGATAAAGCTAAGACAGTGAATTGACAACCGAAAAGGAACCACTTGTCCAGCTATAATCAATCACACAACTAAAAGAAAGATGAAAATGAATCTTCACCTTGAGCGTTGGCTGACTCGCCGCTGCAGGTGCTTCCCAGGCTAACATCATATCGAATGTCAACCGCCGAAAGGCCTTGTCTGACAGGGGGCCAGAGACTTGAGTATATAGAGCAAGGGTTCTAAAGCAACAGTATTCCAAGAAGTTTCTTGCATAATTTGAGGAACTCTTTATAGTTTCTGATGCTTCTGAATTAAAATTGCTTTGAAGTTCATCTGTCGTAACATTGAGAATTCTGCAACAAGATAGAAGCAAAAAATATATAAGCAAATAAAACTGCTGAAGTAAATTGTCTTATCATATGATATACTCTATCTTCCTGTTAACTAGGGCACTAAAAGGTCAAAAGTTCTTCTGAGTAGCAAATTATTACGAATCTGAAGCCAAAGTGTTCATCTTGACTATGAATAAGGAAAAAAAAATCAGCAACAGTAGACTAGGTCTGGCAATGCAGTGATTTTAATGGGGAAACCGGTCGAGTTCAGAGATCTAATGGTAAGGCTAGGACAATGAATATACAAAAAATTATATATCCAAGATGAGCATTGATGACAAGATGATATCATATCTAGCAAAGAAAACAATGGATTTCATATTTATTCATCAAAAAGTATGGTAAGATCTAATATGGGCTTGGAAAAAAAGCTGATTAAGAACCAAGCGCTATCTCAAATGGTTCTTTTTACAGTGGAAAGATCCCAGCCAACAAGCATATTATCAAAGGATTATATGCTAAGGGACATCACCATTTGATTCCCCTTTTAAATTAATTGGGAGCCAAAAATTACTAGCGTACTAGAAACCAACTACTGTAACACCAAAATTACTGGGTTCCCACGGGAATGGTGCATTGGTTGGGGTAGTGTGGCGTTTTCAGAATTGACATGGGTCGATTTCAGAGGAAGATCTAAAGCCTCGGCTTAGGCTTAGATGACCCCCCATTGCCCTTGGCCAATGCGGTCCAAAGGACCCCTGTGATTTATCTCCCTCACAGACCGTGAGACAGATCGGTGGGGACCGCTAGATTGACGGTTCCAATTTTTTATAGAAATATATCCCTCATACGCAGTAAATGTCGGTGGGCAAACAATCCCAGTATCCAAGAAAAATCAAGCCTTTACAAATAGGTTTCCGACCAAATTTATAAGCTATTGTCCCCTCGTCAAAGCTCCAACAATAACCATGTCTAAATGAAAAGTTAGCTTTAGGGGATCCCTTCTCAAAAAGAGCAAGTGTGTCCCGCTCCTCATCCCCTCTTATACTTTGCTAACTCGGGCATTGTTCCTACCGAGCTAATATGGCTGTTCTTTCCTTCCCGTGGAATACCCCAAGGTGGTCCTCAACCGTTCATTTAATCGAAGAAAAAAGGAAACGCCTTTCTTTCTCTTCTCGAGTTGCATCAAAGATTGCTTATTTTCTATCAGTGTAGTCATGAAACTTATTTCAGAGCAATACTATCAGTAACAAAGCAAAACTAGTGAGTTTATCAAGAAAGGCATTGAGCCAAGGTACTGGGTGCAGCGGCCAACGACGACATTGGCAATGGGAGAAAGGTGAGAGATCCACTTCCTCCGGCCGGAGGGCGACCGGCACATCTCCTGGATCTCGTCCTCCAGGGAGGTTTCCCGATTAAGCGCCCATTTTTGCGAGGCCTCCCTCACGATCCCTTCGATTAGGTCGCGCGTTTTGTTCATCATCGCCATCTCTTCCGTAACGATCAAGGAACCTCCTTTATCGAATCCCAAATCTGTTCTGCGGCAAATAATTCACCCCGAAGACCATGCTCCCGCTTCCTAACACATTTCTCGATGAGAAAGTGATGCGATTTCTACTCCTCGGAGGCAGGCACCGGCCCTCACAAGATCATTCGCACCGCCGGAGAATCCCATCCCCTGAGAAAACGCCCAGCTGCCATCTGCAAAACAAAGTCCCTCTATTCTTACCAATTGCAATTCAGCGCTTGAAACACTCGATTGCTTTGCCAAGTCCCTATATCTTATTATATACAAATTATTTTCTACAATTATTTATAAACACGCACACATCTTGCCGCTAATAATTTTTTGAACTGTTAATCGGATTTTCTTATGTTGCACGACATATAATATGCGTGAGCACCCGAGCATATACAACGTTGTCCCTCCCTAAGAATCCAAGATTATTCCAGAGTTTTATTCGGATATTTTGGATTTCCCGAGTACTACAGTCACCTGAGTTAGTACCATAACTGAATACCTTAGCCTCCCAAGTCACGAGAGCTTTTCCCCGAGTTGACGTCGCAACACTACCCTGGCATCTCTCCCAAGTCGACATCGCCAACTCATCTTCCCGAATGGAAGTCCTCACTCGAGTCGTCGGCTCCTCTCCCGAGTGATGCCTGAGCATTCGGCTTCCTACATGTCACTTGCGCGCACACGAGCATCCACGAGTACTCGAGTTGCAGTTTCCTCGCCCAAGCACGCAGTCTCCCGTGTTGCCCGAGAATGTGGTGTCGCCCGAGCCACCCAAGTCAGAGACTATCTAAAATGTCGAGCAACTCTTCCCAAGTGCCAAGTGGCTCTTCCTAAGTCCGCCTCTCTTGAGTACTCAGCAGTTCTTCCCGAGTCAACGTCTCTCCCCAGTTGACAGTTCTTCCCGAGTCCGTCTCTGACAAGTACTCGGCAATTCTTCTTGGGTCAGTGCCTCTCCCAAGTATTCGGCAGTTTCTCGAGTCACCCGAGCACCCAACTTCTAACCTGAGCACCTCGCTTCCAGCCCGAGCACCCAATCTCTAGCCTGAGCAACTAGCCGCCCGAGCTCCTCTCATCATAGCCTTCCGTTCCTGAGTGCCGCTCCCGAATGCCCAACGCACTTACTTACTTCTCTCGTGCCACTGCCCCGAATCACAGATTCCTCACTCGAGCGCCCAAGCATTCGTGTGCGACTGAGTACCACTTGTTCCCGAGTGTTAGAGCTCTTCCTGAGTATCTGTGTGTGCCCGAGTGACTTTTCCCAAGTTGCGAGTCACAGGCAAACTCTTTCCAACTCTTCTCGAGCTGCTCTTGGCAAGGCATACATATGGCCTTTCCCAAAATGCACACTTGTAGCCCACAGGGTGATTTTTATGGAATATTCTTGTCTCATCTATATATGATAAAAAAGGAATATATCAGAGGAGGAGGGGGGTATGTGCAAGAGTGGTCCCCTAACAATCTATCAAAGGGAACAACTAATGGAAAGTCGGGTCGACAAGGTGAGAGGGGGAGGATAAGAATGGATTGAGATAAAAGAGAGGGGAAAGTCTTCTTCCAAGGGGTTTCTTCTTCTTCGGGTTGGGTTCTATAGCTTCTTCTTCAATCCTAAGCACTATTTCCTAGGAAGTTAACTCAATGGAGATTTCTTCTAGGGTTTTTTTCCTTTCTCACATGCTTTCGACTACACAAGAGATACCTCTTTTTCTTCTTCTCCATTATTTTTATTGCATCTAATATGCTTTCTTGCATATATATCATGTTTGACTTAAGCATTGAAGGGTTAGCGTCAAAATTTTGACGATGCCTTTTGACGCGTGTTCATTTTAACTGGACCTACTGTTGTGGCCGCGAAGGACCCACCCTTCTCCGACGCTCTGGGAAAGGGGCTACATAACACGATCGCATCACACAATAACTCCGACATCGAAGACACAATTGCTCGACATCGTCGCCAAGCGATCAGAATCCGACCACAATCCGACCGACAATGAAGTCCGGTTAGATTCCGACTGGATTGTGGTTGGATTCCGACTGTATTGCGGTCGGAATTGATCACAACGCTAGCAACCATAATTTGGTTAGATTCGACTGTTAGTAATATATGAGAGATGTCCTAAGGCAATCGCCTTATGTATGAACCATTTATATGATAAATGAAGATTCACTATTTGAGTATACATGTTTTATGTATTTGATTGTATCTTAAACTCATTTACTGAATGTCCACGATACGATTCACAGCATGAGAGAATTTATGATTGGATCACAACCAGTGAGTATCTCTACATGTGTAATTGTGATGTATCGGAATTATCCCTAGTCGATGAATTGATGGATTTGGACACCATCAGTTCTGTCGAGACTAGCACGAGGTATACTCCTTGGTGTATCCAAGCAGCTGATTCTCACTGGCTGGAGACATAGTGATGTCCGGAGTTAATCGTGGATGCTAGTCATGGTAACTAGTTCATTGGAGTGACCAGCCGTAAGACTTCATATGGTTCTCTGCATATATAGATATGTCAATGAAGTTCTTACTGTGGCTTAAGTGCGATGTTCCTTTGACTTGCGGTATTCAAGTCATCTTGATCATGGAGACTTATGCTTTGACATCTTAAGCAAACATCTCTAAGGAGATGTGGACCCGGGATGATTGGGTATAAGTCGAAGTGATCGAAGGTGTTTGAATAGCCTATAAAGGATTCACCACTCCTTGCGAGGAGATGTATACCCATGGCCTCTCGTCGGATTGTTACTAAAGTCTTTGGCCAAAGCATTACATGTTTAGAGTAAGATACTCTTCGATACATGTGGAGTAACTAGAATTCGTAGGACGAGGAAATAATACTTGGGCTAGGTGTGACGTAGTCAGCCTAGTGGGGACTGACACAATAGACCATGTCCTGAACCAAGTGGGTATAAGATGAGTGAAGGGAATGGGGCACGAATCATTCGAGATGCTGAAGGGTTTCAGAAATAGTTCTGGATCAACCGTTGATCTTTTCGGTTAATTGGGGATCATGATGTACTACTAGGTGCCACTCATGATCGTTCTATAATTAATGGTTAATTATAGACGGCCAACATAAACCGAGAACCTATTTGGTCACACGCACAGAGCGTAATCCAAAGGATTTAAAGCGAGCTTGAGAATGGGATTCTCGGAGAGAAACTAGGTTTGGTTGGACCAAACATAAAGCGAGCATGAAATTGTTTCAGTCGCAATGGAAGCGTGGATGGGCCGTGTCTTATGAAGACATAATGGATGAACCAAAATGGTTTGGTTCTAATCCAATGGAGGAGAATACACCAAAGGGTTTGGTTTATTTTAAACGAATGAACCAAAAGTTGGTTCGGTTCGTTTTAACTTAAAATAAACCATCATGGTTTGGTTTATTTTAACTTATCTTAATGGAGCGGGTTAACGGGCCTAATGGTTATGATCCAATAACCATTAAGAGAATTAGTTCTCTATAAAAGAGGGCTTAATGGATAATTAAGCCCTAATCCAAGCCCTAGCAAAAGTTGTCGCCAACCCGTTGAAGTTGTTGCCCAAGCTCCTTGGCCCTTGACCCTTGTCGCGTCGGCTCCTTGCGACGACCAAGCTTGGTGATCCTCCGGCGACCCTCGTGATCTTCCTAGGCCTCGGTGAAAAGGTGAGCACTTGGCTTCCTTATTTTGGTCGGCGCTACTCCTCCACCAAGCTGTCGATTTTACGGACAACTTCTTCTCCTCTCGTCGGGCGTCGTTTGGGCGGCGGTTAGAGCTCCGACAGCGGATAACTTACGGGGATTCGATCTCGGTAATCCTCTGAGTGGAGGGCGAAGGATTCGTCAATTGGTTGTGAATACCTCTCCGGAGAAGCGAGTTTGAGAACTTCGTATTAGGATCCGAATTTGGATTCGGATCGTGATCATCTCGATCACGTCGTCTTCAACACGAGGCTAGTAACCCGTCACGAAGGCGAAGCTCGTGGCTTAGCGAAGTCATCGAGGAACTCGGCGTGATACGGATAGAGACGATTCTAGCGAGGATCGTTCCGGTTGATGTCGTTCCCGCTACACGTCATACGAAAGGTATAACGTAGTTAAATTTCCTTTTATTGCAAATTTAAATTTACGGTTATGTCTACACTTGTTGTAATATGCATGCGTGTGTTGTGTGTGTTGTAATAAATAGGAGTATTTATTATTTTTATTGCTTCCGCTGTGTTCATGTTTACGAAACATGATCGAACACACCTGCATGATCGAAAACCCAACAGTGGTATCAGAGCCCAGGTTGTGTTTCGACATAATCGTAAAAATCGTTTTGCGATAGTCATAATGTATTTCTGGAAATTTTCTAATTTTGGAAATTTAGAAATATTTATGGAAATTTTTCAATTTTGAAAAGTCTAGAAGTATTTATGGAAATCTTTCACTTTTGGAAAGTTGGAAGTATTTATGGAAATTGATATTTTCCATAAATAAAATATTTGATTAGATTCTGGAAATTTGTTTCCTAATTTAATCATGATTTGATTTGGGAAATCAAATCTTAAAATATTTTATTTCCATAAGTAGTTTTAATGATTTAGGAAATTGGTTTCCTAAATAGATTTTCCTTAATCAAATAATTCCATGAATAAAATATGTGATTAGATTTGGAAATTTGTTTCCTAATTTAATTATGATTTGATTTGGAGAATCAAATCTTAAACATATTTTATTTCCATAAATAGTTATGACATATAAGGAAATATATACATGACATAATTGTATGTCATGTAATTGCATTAGATGCATAACATTATGCCATGCGTGTCGTGACATGTAGATGTATGTCATGTATGTCATGCCATGTAGATAATAGTTATTTGCATGCAAAGAGGATGAGACATAAAAACCCTTAAACAATATTAAAGCCTACACCTTCCATTAATATGGTTAGAACCGAGTCTACATTTCTTGTTTGGGTTGTTGGACTCTCTCAAGCAACTCGAACCCGAACATGTTCAAACCATGGAATAGTTTAATACTAATATGGTAAGAGTCAGAGGTCAATCGTTAGCTTTGGTTGTTGGACTCTCTCCAAGCTGGGCTAATTGGTTGAATGTGCTCTAACCATATTAAAACTATGTCCCGATTAATGGGTTGGCTTTAACCTGGAGCATCGGCTTGTTGGACTCTCTCCAAGGTCGATGTAAAGGGAGGTGAAGTTGGGTGCTATGCATATGATGCATACTTGTTAATGTGTTAACAACCCGATGTATGTGTGAACATTCAATTAGTTGATAGCACATTGTGATAGTTGCATATACGTGATATGTAATCGGTATAGATGATACCTACCGTCATAGTTATGAATGACTTGTTGGACTCTCTCCAAGGTTGTTCATATCTATGATGGATATCAGCCCATTCGGAGATGGACCTACGATCTCCCGAAGTGATTTTGGGGTTTTTGAAATTCGAAAAATGAATGGGATTTATAAATGTATATTGATGCATTTTAAAATTATTTTCTCATATATGCTCGTTTTGTATTTCTAAGATTGATCATGATGTATTTGAATTTGCGTTCCATTTTGGATTCGAATAAATTGACTGGGCCGAGCTTCTTGGACTGGCTTAGAAGCTTGAGAATTGTTCTCAAGGTTGAAAAGCTTGCAAATGTCCTCGAAGCGCCTCTTCCCGCCCGTCCTAGTGACGATGCAACTCTGGACCAATTGTTGGCCTATCAGAAACATGTGAGTGATTCTGAACAAATGAGTTGCATCATGCTAGCCACGATGGAACCCAAGCTACGAAAGCAGAATGAGCATATGGATGCTCATATCGTAGTCCTTCATCTTTGTGAGTTGGTTGATGAGCAAGTGAGATTCGAAAGGTTCGAAGTCTCAAAGCTCCTCTTCACCTCTGAGATGCTAGAAGGTTCATCTGTGGTAGTCTTTGCTCGATATCTTTGAGACTGTGGAGTCTTGAAGCATGGCGCGAGGGGCGGTGCTATTAGTTGATTCCTCGAAGAAAGGTTCTAAAAGGAAGTCAAAGGAGCAGCAGAAGGGAAAGAAGAGAAAGGCTAAGAATGTAGAACTAGCACAAAAGGAAACTTGCCATCATTATGGCAAGGAGAGTCATTTGCGAAGAAAGTGCAAGATTTATCTTGAGTCCATGAAGAAGGATAAGGCATCGGATGCCCCATCTTCTTCAGAAATCTTCGTTATTGATTGTCATTCTATTTCCTCAAACACTTGGGTATTGGATACTGGGTGTGGTTCACATATATGTAATGACATACATGGGCTAAGGAATAGAAGAAGACTCGTCAAGGGAGAGTCAAATTTGCGTGTTGGGAATGGAGCAAAGGTTGCTGCAGTCGCCATTGGAACACATTTGTTGAAACTCCCTACAGGACTTGTCTTAGAACTGGACAATTGCTATTATGTTCCTTCTCTAATAAAGAACATTGTTTCTATTTCCTGTTTAAATAGAAATGGTTTCCATTTGACGTTTAGTAACAATTGTTGTTATATAACTTTAAATGGCGTACTTTATGGAACTGGAACCTTGAGTAATGGCATTTATACGTTGGACGTATCCAGTGATATTTTCAATATCGAAGCGAGCAACACGCGTGCTCGAAAGGATAATCAAATAGACTCCTATATGTGGCATTGTCGTCTTGGCCATATAAGCAAGAAACGCATGTCCGAATTACACCGATGTGGAATTCTGGAATCGTTTGAATTGGATTCATACAATACATGTGAATCATGCTTAAAAGGCAAGATTACTAAGTTACCTTTTACTGGAAAAGGTGAACGAGTGGGAGAGTTACTAGGTCTAATACATACTGATGTATGTGGACCTATGTCAACTCAAGCATTAGGAGGCTATAGCTACTTCATTACCTTCACCGATGATCACTCACGGTTTGGGTATGTGTTCTTGATGAAACACAAGTCTGAAGCCTTTGAAAGGTTCAAAGAATTCAGAAATGAAGTAGAGAAACAACATGACAAGAGTATTAAAATACTTCGATCGGATCGAGGTGGTGAATACTTAAGTCGAGTTTCTTGATTATCTAAGAGACAATGGTATATTGTCTCAATGGACTCCGCCATATACACCACGCATAATGGTGTATCACGAGGCTTAGGACCTTGTTGGACATGGTCGGTCAATGATGAATCATCGACTCTTCCCAAGTCCTTTTGGGGCTATGCACTTGAACAATTTGTTTACTTGTTAAGCAGAATGCCTACAGTAGTCTCAACTACTCCATATGAGATATGGAATAGTAAGAAACTTCATGTATCTTACTTGAAGATATGGGGTTGTCTGCTTATGTGAAGCGGTATGTCGGACAAATTGGATGCTAAAGTCGATAAATGTCTATTTATTGGATACCCTAAGAAAGCAAGGGGTTACCAATTCTATCATCTGTGGAACAAAGGTGTTTGTTTGAGGCATCTTTGTGTTTCTAGAGAAAGAGTTTCTCTTGCAAGAAAGCAGTGGGAGTGTCGTCGAGAGCTTGAGGAGGCTCGAGAGACTCAAATACGATTGATGAGATACAGTGAAGCACGCGGTAAATGACTCATAGTGATGAGCAATCATTTGGACCTATTGTAACACCACATCTTCGTAGATGCAGTAGAACATGATATTCTGAGAGATATGGATTTCTCGTAAGCGAATCGAGTGTTACTCATTGATGATGAGAGCCTACGAGTTATGAAGAAGTCTTGACAAGTTGAGAAAGGGATAAGTGGCTTGGTGCCATGAAGTCGGAAATGGATTCCATGTATGAAAACCAAGTTTGGAACTTGGTTGACCCACTGAAGGATAAAGCCTATAGGGTGCAAGTGGGTTTTCAAGAAGAAAACCGACATGGATGGTAATGTGATTACCTATAAGGCTAGATTGGTGGCGAAAGGATATAAATCAGCAAGGTGTTGATTATGGCGAAACCTATTACTTTGTAAACTATCTTAAATCGAATTCGGATACTGCCATACTCATTATGATTATGAGATATGACAGATGGATGTGAAAACAACTTTCCTTAATGGAAACTCGCCGAGGACGGTATATGATACACCGAGGGTTTCACATCGGCTGATAAAACCAAGGTATGCAAATTGCGACGATCCATTTATGGATCAAGCAAGCATCCAGTGAGTCGGAATATCCGCTTGATGAGACAATCAAAAAGTTTGATTTCACAAAATCCGCATTTACCTTGTGTGTACAAGAAGGTTAGTGGGAGGCAACAGATTCCTAGTATTGTATGTCGATGACATATTACTTATAGGAAACGATGTTTCAATCTTACGAAGGTTTGGTTATCCAAGACATTCTCCATGAAAGATTCGGGAGAAGCAACCTACATCCTGGATTAAGATCTATAGAGATAGATCAAACCTTGCTTGGTCTTCGCAGATATATAGACCGAAAAGCAAAGAGGTTTAGCATGTCGAATCCAAGAAAGGTTTCTACCCATCAGGCATGGGGTACACCTTTCAAAGTCTATGTGTCCGCGCACAGAAGACGAGAGGATTTGCATGAGTAAGATTCCCTATGCATCCTCAATAGGATCTATCATGTATGCTATGTTATGTACGAGGCCCGATGTATCGTATGCTCTGAGTGTCACGAGCAGATACACCCGATCCAGAATGGATCATTGGGTGATCATAAGACGATCCTAAGTACTTGAGAAGAACTAAGGATGTGTTCCTAATATATGGAGAAGGGGACATGGTATACGGATGCGCCTTCCAGACATGCATAAGGATGATTCTGTGTCTCACCGATACGTGTTCACCTTGAATGGGGGCGCAGTGAGTTGGAAAAGTTCCAAACAAGAGACTGTAGCGGATTCTACCACTGAGGCAGAATATATTGCAGCTTCGGAAGCAGCAAAGGAAGCGGTTTGGATCAAAAGTTCGCTCATGAACTTGGTGGGATTCCGCCATTGTTGAAGCAATACCGCCCCATCATGACAACAATGGAGCAATCAGACAGCGAAAGAGCCAAGGTCTCATCAATGATCCAAACATGTGCTTCGCCGCTATCATCTTATCAGAGAGATCATCAATAGGAACGAAATACAAATCGAGAAAATTCCCACTGAAAGGAACTTAGCGGATCCTTTGACTAAGGCATTACCTCAAAGTAAGTTTGAGGGTCATGTTCGAGCTTATGGTATCGATACCGTAGCGATTGGCATTAGGCCAAGTGGGAGTCTGTTAGTAATATATGAGAGATGTCCTAAGACAATCGCTTTATGTATGAACCATTTATATGATAAATGAAGATTCACTATTTGAGTATACATGTTTTATGTATTTGATTGGATCTTAAACTCATTTACTGAATGTCCACGATACGATTCACACAAAGATGAGAGAATTTGTGATTGATCACAACTAGTGAGTATCTCTACATGTGTAATTGTGATGTATCTAATTATCCCTAGTCGATGAATTGATGGATTCGACACCATCAATTCGCCGAGACTAGCACGAGGTATACCTCGTGTATCCAAGCACCGATTCTCACCGGGCCGGAGACATAGTGATGTCCGAGTTAATCGTGGATGCTAGTTATGGTAACTAGTTCATTGGAGTGACCACCGTAAGACTTCATATGGTTCTCGCACATATAGATATGTCAATTAAGTTCTTCTGTGGCTTAAGTGCGATGTTCCTTTGACTTGCGGTATTCAAGTCATCTTGATCATGGAGACTTATGCTTTGACATCTTAAGCAAACATCTCGGAGATGTAGACCGGGATGATTGGGTATAAGTCGAAGTGATCGAAGGTGTTTGAATAGCCTATAAAGGATTCACCACTCCTTGCGAGGAGATGTATACCCATGGCCTCTCGTCGGATTGTTACTAAAGTCTTTGGCCAAAGCATTACATGTTTAGAGTAAGATACTCTTCGATACATGTGGAGTAACTAGAATCCATAGGACGAGGAAATAATACTTGGGCTAGGTGTGACGTAGTCAGCCTAGTGGGGACTGACACAATAGACCATGTCCTGAACCAAGTGGGTATAAGATGAGTGAAGGGAATGGGGCACGAATCATTCGAGCTGCTGAAGGGTTTCAGAAATAGTTCAGGATCAACCGTTGATCTTTTCGGTTAATTGGGGATCATGATGTACTACTAGGTGCCACTCATGATCGTTCTATAATTAATGGTTAATTATAGATGGCCAACATAAACCGAGAACCTATTTGGTCACACGCACAACGAGCGTAATCCAAAGGATTTAAAACGAGCTTGAGAATGAGATTCTCGCATCGAGAAAACTAGGTTTGGTTGGACCAAACATAAAGCGAGCATGAAATCGTTTGATGCAATGGAAGCGTGGATGGGCCGTGTCTTATGAAGACATAATGGATGAACCAAAATGGTTTGGTTCTAATCCAATGGAGGAGAATAAACCAAAGGGTTTGGTTTATTTTAAGCGAATGAACCAAAAGTTGGTTCGGTTCGTTTTAACTTAAAATAAACCATCATGGTTTGGTTTATTTTAACTTATCTTAATGGAGCGGGTTAACGGGCCTAATGGTTATGATCCAATAACCATTAAGAGAATTAGTTCTCTATAAAAGAAGACTTAATGGATAATTAAGCCATAATCCAAGCCCTAGATTGAAGGAGTTGGCCCAAGCTCCTTGCCGCAGCCCTTGTCGGCGTCCAGCTCCTTGCCGGCGACCAAGCTTCAGCCGGTGATCCTCCGGCGACCCTCCGGTGATCTTCCTAGGCCTCGGTGAAAAGGTGAGCACTTGGCTTCCTTATTTTGGCCGGCGCCTACTCCTCCACCAAGCTGTCCAGTTTTCTGGACAGCTTCTTCTCCTCTCGTCGGAGCATCGTTTGGACGACGGTTAGAGCTCCGACAGCGGATAACTTACCGGGGATTCGATCTCCGGTAATCCTCTGAGGTGGAGGACGAAGGATTCGTCAATTGGTTGACGAATACCTCTCCGGAGAAGCGAGTTTTGAGAACTCGTATTAGGATCCGAATTTGGATTCGGATCGTGATGATCTCTCGATCACGTCGTCTTCAACACGAGGCTAGTAACCCGTACGAAGACGAAGCTCGTGGCTTAGCGAAGTCATCCCGAGGAACTCGGCGTGGATACGGATAGAGACGATTCTAGCGAGGATCGTTCCGGTTGATGTAGTTCCCGCTACATGTCATACGAAAGGTATAACGTAGTTAAATTTCCTTTTATTGCAAATTTAAATTTACGGTTATGTCTACACTTGTTGTAATATGCATGCGTGTGTTGTGTGTGTTGTAATAAATAGGAGTATTTATTATTTTTATTGCTTCCGCTGTGTTCATGTTTACGAAATATGATCGAACACACACACGCCGCGGTGCCGAAAACCCAACATCGACTGCAATCCAGCCACGATCCAGTTAGACTCCGACTCTAATTGAACCGCAGTCTAATTTCAATCGGATTGCAGTCGAAATCATGATTGTTACATTAGCGACCCTAATTCGGGCGAATTTCGACTGCAATTCGGTCGAAATTCGACCGCGGTTCGATTGGTTAGATGGGGGCGGTGAGCTCAACAGTTCAAGGGTTGGGTTATAGTACAGATGGTAATCAACAGCGAAGAATTTGATCGAAGATTGTGAGAGAGAAACACTGTGCATTTGCATTTACTGTATATGTATGTGCGATGGATGATTGAGATTGTGTTGTACACGAGTCGCGCACCTTGCAAGGTACTGTTAGGACCGATTGGATGCGCTAGAGAGGGGGTGAATAGCATTGATCAATTTCTCACGATTTCACTCATCGTCGTGCTTGTCTACAAATGTATTAGCGCAACGGAAATACAAATATAAATATAAAACAAATCACTAAACAAGCACACACAAATGCAATATCGATTTAACGTGATTCGGAACCCTAGTTCTTACTCCACGGTCTAACTCTAAAGTGAGCTCTAGTGATGCACACCACCACTAACAAACTTCTCATTCTCAGAATCAATTCGAAGGTGGAGAAACCTCTTACAAGCGAGAGTGTATACAAAAATACAACAAGTATAAAGAATGAAAACGAAATACACATTACACAATAATGCTTGAACACTTAATTGCTTGTTTTCTAGTTTCTTTGGATGAACTTGGAAGATCTAGAACGCAGCAACGATTCTCCTTCAAGATCACCAAAAACTAGCTATCGAAATCCTCATTCGCGAGCTCCTTTTAAGCCTCCACATCTACTGAACTTTCGCCTAGTAGTCGAGTGTCAAAAGGCCTCAGTCGACTGCCCACATATCCATTGTTTCACAATGAACTAATCCATATTGAATTTTGTCCAACTTATACTTAGCAGTTGTCTGCCATTACCATGAGCAGTCGATTGTCATTACCATCAGTCGACTGCCCAGTCGACTACGAGACCTTGTGTGTTTTGTCCACTTAAGGCTAGTTGATTGTCCATCTATGGCAGTCGATTGTCAGTGGTCAGTCGACTGGTACAAGCCACCAATCGACTGCCATATCACAAATCGAGTAGTCGAGCCTCAGTCAACTATTCGACCAGTCGACTACTCGAGTCAATCAAGCCTCCTAAGTGTCGTGCACTTGACTAGTCGGCTGACCAAAGTCATTAGTTGACTGGTATACCTCAAAATTGAGGTTTAACCCACCCTTAGCCTAGACAATAAGCCTTCCAGTCACTTCCATCAACCTCACGCCCTCAGAGTTAATTCGAGTCCTCCACTACTCATTCATCCTTCGCGCTAACCTTCAAGTGCTTCCATCGACTATGTCATGCTATTGGATACTCTTAGCCTAGTCTAAGCCTTTAAGTCACTTCCATCAGCTCAAGTCCTAGGTTCAAGTCCACGACTCTTCACCTTTGGCCCCAGCCTTCAAGTGCTTCCTTCGACCATGTCATGCTAACGAGTCTCCTTTGTCAAGTCTCCAAACTTGGATTTTCACCGTCAAGACTATACACTTAGACTTACGTGACCAAGACTACACCTTTGGACTTTCCCTTTGCTAAATATCGATATTTGGACTTTCACTGTCAAGACTACACCCTTAGACTTACGTGGCCAAGACTACACCCTTGGACTTTCCCTTTGCCAAATATCGATATTTGGACTTTCACCACCAAGACTACACCCTTGGACTTATGTGTCCAATACTACACCCTTGGATTTTTCCTCGTCAAGTATTCATACTTGAACTTCTCCATTGCTAAGACTCCAATCTTGGGCTTCTCCATGCCACAAGTGTCCATACTTGGACTTCTACTCGAGTCTCACTCGAGTTTGGTCAACTTTGACCAGAGGCAGATTGCTCTAACAATATCCTCATCATAATCTCCCACATATGATCTTGGATATCCCAATCATCCACTAGTCATATGGTCAAACCATATTAACAAATATCAAAACATTACTCGAGTCACACTCGAGTCTGGTCAATCGTTACCTGAACCAATTGTACCAACAATCTTTCTCTTTTTTATATTTGACAATACCTTTAAGTTAGGTTGTCCCATAAACCCAACTTAACTCTTCTTATATCAAAGCATAATGAAGGTTTATTTAACTTAAACTCTCACTCCTCCCCCTTTGACATACATCAAAAAGCCTACCAAAATTTTCAATATCTCATTTCCAAATGAGATACCTACATTCTCTCTCTTAGTCAAAAATCATCTTACATGCCTTCATTTTCTTTAGTGATACTCTCTTATCACTAAATGCAAGGCATTCCTCATTCTTCCTATTTTATCAAACTTTATCCATCATATCTTGATGGATGAACTCCTCCTAAAGGCTTGCTCCTCCTTAACCATTGCACCAATAATGTCCTTGGAGAGTTCCTAAGTCTATAGGAAATCTAAACAATCTAAAATAAGAGTAAAAGTTCAAACTTGAACTTTAATCTCTCTTAAAATTCGATACTCCATCCTAACTAACTCTCCTAATCATTTTCAATGATAATATCTCCCTTCCAATACTTCTCTAAGTATATCATAGGGTTATGAGACGTTAGTATACTTAGGGGTGATGATAATTAGCTAAACACATCTTGTTCGGCCAAAATCAAATATGACAGTCGACTGAAATCAAAAACCAATCGACTGCACCGACACCAATTGACTTCTCCAAGAGTCAATCAACTGGTTTCTGCAGATTGCAGAAATCATGTTTTAGATATGAAATTTAAAAATTCATAAGTAATTATATGATTTTCTAAAAATTTTGAAATTTCATAAGTATAATACTTATGTCAAACATTATTGGTGAAAAATATTTTTAAATTAAAATACCTATTATTCTGAAAGATTGATACAAAGTTCAAAAGTATTTAAAACTTTCAGGGTGCGTTTGGTTGGGGATCATCTATGATAACCTTGGTTATCCATAGGTTATCCATACAAGGTTATCAAAGAAAATCTTGTTTGGTTTAGGATTTGAATAATTACCAAGTTATGATGGATACCCGACACGTCATGACAAAACTTGGGTCGTCGTCGTCGTCGGTCGCCGACCGACCATCACCATCGATCGTCAATCGACTGGCCGTCATGTGCTTGGTTGGGGGTAATATTGTAAATGTCACAGTAAGTAATACATTAAAATCTTCAAATAAACAAGATTTTGTCTCATTACCTAGAATTAAATCAAACATCATTAAGTTATGTTTTATTCTCCATAACCTTGGTTATGTGATTACTTGGTAATCACATGACTAAGGTAATCATAGATGACCCCCGACCAAACGCACCCTCAATGTTTTACCTAACTTTATTTCAATATTCTCAATTATGATTGCTATCAAAAGATAGACTCCACTTAAGTTTTTCAAAATAATTTTAAAATATTTTCAAAATCTTATATTGAATCATGATTTATGGGATAGATGTACATAATTTGTACATTAGCTTTCCTCATGATTCATCCTTATGATTTAATAAGTTCTAAATTTATTTCGATGTACCATACAAACATATGAACTTAACTCATTTTCTAACATCTCACATATCTCTAGGGTGTATCAATACACATACATATTTTCCTATAGTCTTTGTGAGATGTGGATTTGTTCTTTTCTAAATCTAAAAGTTCATACATTATATCTAAGCATATTCATTTGATTCCATCGAATAATGACATTTATTTTTAAATTCAATTTTATAACTTTAAATGCACGAATATGATCCTAATATAAATGATTTGCATAAATTAAAACATTTGCATATGATTTTTGATGTCATTATAGATAAACCTAAATTTTAATATGACATTAATTACTCTAAGTACTATCATGATATTTTAAATGATTATATTAAGCATGATGTGATGACATGACATATGACAAATAAAATATAACAAATATATAAAATACAAAGGTATAGAATATCTAAGTCCTTAAATCAAATTGTCATTTTCTAAATGCATACCAATTTACCATAATGTTCTAATCCCCCTTGAGTGTGCCAAAAACTCAAAGTAGCACACTATTGACTCTTAACTTACTTTGCCAATTTTGATCATTTTTTAACTTTAATAATTTATATTGCCACATTCTAAATTCCTTTTAGGATATAATCTAATTAATCTCATTTTCAAGGTATCACATAACCTTGAAAATGATTCTAAAGTGTCAACTTTACTATGGCTAGGTTAACTACTCATCCATTTAGGGTTGACACACCCTAAACTCACCTAGCGCGAAGGAAGCATGCTCCCAAGAATCCAAAATATATTTGAGCTCCTTGGATTTACAAGGTACTCACCGGGGATAACCTCCCTTTGTACATTCTTAATGACCCTCATAAGCTTGGAAGCTTTGGTCATGCTGGTCTTATTTAGATCAACTTTATGGATGACTTCTCTTATGACCTTCTTAGTATCTTTACTAGATTTCTTGGAAACATTCGCTACTAGATACTTACCATGGTCAATCCATTGTGACATTCTTAGTGACTTTCGTAAGTGATGCGGCAAGGAAAATTTGCTTTACCCCCTTTCGACACGACGAAGGCACGAAGGGAGCTTTTGGGGAGGGTTCTCGCATGCCGCAACAGTAAGAATGGGTGTGAAAGACGAAATCAAGAAACGCAAAAACCCCAAGCAAACAGCGGAAACTTGAACACAAGATATAATGTGGTTCAGAATGAGTATTCCTACTCCATGGAGGTGAGCTCTCTCACCGGGGACAATGCCCAAGCACTTTCCACTATGAATGTCCTCTTTTACGGAAAGGAAACTTCCCGATGTCGAGGAGAAAACCTCTTACATGGACTTACAAATACAAGAAAGAATACGTGTATCACAAGATCAAGGTCGCAACTCTTCATCTCCGGCGAAGTAATGACAGCTCTCCTCCTTCCCCTCCTGTGTCCTTATTTTCTGTCTGATGGAATGATTGCGGATCCCTTTTCTTCTCCCCTCCTCTTTTCTTTTATCCTCCTTCTCTAATCCATCGCTATCTTGTGAGTGGTTCTCACCGTACACGTGGCCACCATGTCCACCTAGAGAATAATTCTGTTACAAGTACGAGGGGCGAAGGCTCCTCAGAATATTATGTGGGGACCTCCCTTTTCTATTACATATCACCTCCTCTTCCATATTTCAGTGAACTAGGTTAGCTTGTCCCCCTCAACCTTCTACTTTTGGCGAAATTAACTTAGGTCCATAGCCCATGAGTAATATAGCCTTAAGGCTCATTTAGCCGGACCGATTCTTATTCACCTCGTCTACCTTTAGGTTTGTGTGGTCGAACCGATTACGATCCGCCCCGTCTACCTTCAGGCTTATCTAGCCGAATTGATTACGATTCACCCCGCCTACCTTTAAGCTTATCTGGCCGAACCAATTACGATCCGCCCCGTCTACCTTTAGGCTTATCTGGCCGAACCGATTATGATCCGCTCCGTCTACCTTTAGACTTATGTGGCCGAACCGATTATGATCCGCTTCGTCTACCTTTAAGCTTATGCGACCGAATCGATTCTAGCCTATTTCCCAACGAAGTACTTCTCTGCTTTGCCATGCCGATTACCTTCACTTACTTTCCCGTATCAATTATTCCAGGCGCTTGCGCCCGACCCGTTCCTCTCTTTTTCTTCTACTGAACCCTCTAATTGGTTCGGGTAATACTTTGTCTATGAGCTCTTCTATCTAGTGCGTAGAGAAGAAGTAACGGATGTATCACTAAGTTTTAGGAGGCAAGACATACATTTGCTTGTAAGAGATTTCTCCACATTCGGATTGAATCCGAGAAGGAAAAGTTTGTTAGTGGTGGTGTGCATCACTAAAGCTCACTCTAGAGCTCGACCGTGGAGTAGCAACTAGAGTTCTGAACCACGTTAAATCTGTATTTGTGTTTGTGTGTGCTTGTTTTGTGTTTTACTTTATATTTGTATTTTCATTGTGCTAATTAATACATTTGCAGACAAACATGATGCCGAGTGAAATCGATCAACACTATCTCCCCCCTCCCTCTAGTGCATCCAATCGATCCCAACAGGTACTAGGTGCGATGGACGACTGAGAAACCGTATGTGTGTGTATAGTGCATAGTACGAATGAGAAATATATAGTAAAATAAATGAGAAATGTACAGTGTCATTCCACTCGCCGTTGTCGCTCAACATCACGCTGTTGTGATCGGATCCCGACTAGCACATGCATAGTCACAGTCAATTTTTAGTCGGATCATGGCGTGACATTGCGACCGGATTGCCACCATGTCGCGATCGAATTGCGGTCGCGACAGGACACAGTCACATCGCACCCACATGGATCGTGATCGATTATCGTCGTGATCACGATCAACCATTGTTGCAATTGCATTTGATCACGGCGAGAGGAGCGCAAGCGCTCAATCGTGGTAAGAGGACGGTGCAAGTAATCCGACGGATTCAAGAACTAGACTATAGTATACACAGGGAGGACGACACACGGCAAGGAGGACAACACACAGCGAGGAGGCCATGGGAGGGATCGGACGACAGATCGATCGTCGACGACGAGGGAATCGAATGGTGGCTTCCCGCCAGATCTTGGTCGCGACATCGTGGTTATGTTGCGGCCGGACCGCCGCCACATTGCGATGGGATCGTAGCTAAATCACAGTCGGATCGCCGCCGCATCGTGGTCGGATTGCCACCAAGTCACAGTCGGATCGCTGCCATGTCGCGGTCGGATTGTCGCCACGATGTCGCAGCCGGATTACCGCCACATTCATGACCGGATCATCGTCACATTTGCAGCCGATCGCTGTCGCAATCGTACTCGATCATCGCGATTGCAGTTAGAGAACGTCACAGGCAACTCGACTAAGTTTAAAAATCAGACTATAGTACGGATTCGAAACATCATACGTACGGCGAGGGGTGCCACGGGAGGGAGACGATATGAGATGCTGGATTGGACAATTATCATGTACGGACGCGTAGGATAAGACGCGCAGGGTGAATAAGAACTTGTCAAGAATTCCCTGTGCAAGCTAATCTTCTCTAACCTCTCAAACAAATGTGCAAAAATAAGTCTACAGATGCATGTCTTCGTGGGATTGCACTGGCAATATAAAAAAGCTCCCTACATTCCTGGCCTATTAAAGATTCCAGCTTAGACATTGCCCAAAAGTGTTTCCTGTAGTGTTTGTTTGCAATCCTTTTTTTTTTTTATTACTAGAGATGACAATTTGTTCAAAAAGATGTCGATTAGTGGCGGTGGGTTAATTAAGCTAGTGCTTTTCATTATGCAAAGGGGGTGATGCTCTTTAATTACATTCCCCAATCAAATTAAATGAGATTCTATTTATTTATTTTATTGGCATATGTGTATTTGAATTTTCGATCAGATTAATTTTTATAAATGATCGACTCTATCCTATGGATCTTCAGAACGTCTCATCAATAACTGAACCGAATAAAGTCAGAAGCCAAGTGTCCTCCACCGTCCACTAAGGGTAAATTAGTTGAAAAATGCTCATAGTTTTTTCACAGTTCAGTCTGGACTCCACAATCGTATTATTCTTGAACGATGGTCCAATGTCGAAGTTGTACTTCATCTATCGGATAAATTTCTTGCCCCAAGGTCACTTGAATAGACTTTTTTTAAATTCGTCGTCGAACGATGTCACAGTAAAAAATTGAACTGTATTCTCCTATAGAATGTCTCTCCGTTTTTGCCTCTGCCAAGTACCCCTGGGATTAAATGAGATTCTACTTAATAATTATAGACGATCGTACCTTCTATATATATTTGTACAATTTATGGATCGATTTCGGAGGAGGAGATTTAAAATTCTTTTTTGAATTCAAATGATTCTCATATGTCTTGATCACCATGTCAAAATTTATAGAGTTCTTCGTAATTTATCTTCTTCACAATGATATTTTAATTTATCTTCTTCGCAATGATTATAAAATAAATCGATAAAGACGGCTAGATTGAGATAGATGATTCTTACCTCTCGTAAAGTTGTACAATTAATGGATTAATCATCCTGAGAATACCCATTGTGACCTTTCCTGACATTCGATCGTCTGAAACCTTATTAGCCACTGCCAGTGTTTCTTTTTTGCCAGCTTTCTTGGAAAAACTGTTGCCATTTTTCCAACTCTCTGTATCTGGTGAAGGCTTGCGTATGACTTCACGCAGATGGTGGCAATCACCTCGCAACTTACAGTTGTCTTCGATAAAAAGTCAAAGGGATTACATCCAACAACTGGGTTTCTTCATGGCCACTCATTCCTTCCACTTCAGAATCTTTTCTTCTTCTTTTTGTCAACGTGTTTCCCTCCCGATGTTTTGGAAAAAAAAAAAATCGCACAGAATTTGGAGCACGTGCCGATTACATTTGGAAAAAAAAAAAATCACGCAGAATTTGGAGCACGTGCCGATTACATTCGGACTCGGCAGCAAGATGCTGAAAAACGATTACTTCTTTTCTACGTGCATTCCATCATTTGTATATGCACCAGCAAATTAACAATCAGAATTTGAGAATTCTCCAAATTAAATTGAGAAGTTAGTATTTCTCCAGTTAGCTACACCAGATGATACATCATGCAATATAGAAGATTGATGGAAGAAGCACCAACGTGAAGCATAAGTCCTCGACGAGACAGTGACTAAACAATACATGCATCTCGACTGAAGATGGCAATTGAAGTGACCACACAGTAGCTGACTTAGATTTTTGCTCGAGAACTTGGAAAGCTAATCGATAAGGTTACTGATCGAGCGAGGAGAATCACGTGGATAAAAAAGCAGTGAACTAGATATACAAGTTATCATCGCCGAAAGGAACTTCAGATTCTGCTCCACTCGTGTAGCTTTTTAACATCTCATATAACTCACCCGTGCTCCACAAGCTATGATCAGTAACGTCGTTTTTGCTGCAGCTAGTGTGCTGATCTGAGGCGGAACAGGTGGGCGTTATCGATACAGATGTGGGTGCTAAATTCCATGGGTCTACCTCGTAAGCATCGTTCATGGTGCAGTGGCCTCCTCCTCCACTAGGGATCACGAGTGGGTCAGTGAAGCTGGCGACGCCACGGAGCTCGTCAGAGGCCCGAGGTGGCATTTCGTCGAACATGTGCGGGGGCGGAATACTGGAGAAGTCTTGCACCGAGGGGACTCGATATTGGGCGGGGGAAGAAGAATCCTCACGGAGCAACCTCGGCACCCAGCAGCTGTTCGCGCTGTTGGCGTCCACCTTGAGCTGCCGCCCCTGCCTCTGCACGCGCGTCCTCCAGTAGTTCTTGATCTCGTTGTCCGTTCTCCCCGGTAGATGCTGCGCGATTCTCGACCATCTGCGCACTCGATCGCACGCAGCCATGCATGGATATGATGCACAATTCGTCAAAGATGGAAATCGACAATTAAAAGACCGATTAAAGTACGTACCTGTTTCCCCATTTAGAGTGCAGGTCGAGGATGAGGAGCTGTTCCTCGAGAGAGAGGTTGCCTCGCTTTATATCAGGCTTCAAGTAGTTCAACCACCTCAGCCGGCAGCTCTTCCCTGTTCTCTTCAAGCCTAAAAATTATTTGTGAATTGACGACGAAAATTTCAAGATCACACATAATTAAGAATAGTCCTGATTAAGTACAAAGATAGGTAGCCTTTTAAATTAATTAGCGCAGTCATATCAGGATAATTAATATCAGATCGATGCATATTCATGCATGCATAAACGGTACGTACGTACCGGAGGACCTAGCTAGGAGATTCCAGCGGCCTTCGCCATGGCAGGCGATGCAGTGGATGAGGAGGGTGTCCTCCTCTATACTCCAAGGCCCCTTCCTTAGCTCCATCATTCCCTCACGTTCGGAGGTAGAAGCTACTGATTTTCTCGCGGTAATACTCATGCTGTTCTTCTTAGCCTGCAGCCTGCCTCTGTCTGACTATATGGATCGAGGAGACGGACCACCAGCAATGGCCTAGTTATATATAGAACATGACCAGGAAGAGACGATGTCTGCGTTTGATAATCGGCAGGATGGACAGATACACAAATTTGGAAGAGTGTGGTGAGTTTGCATTGGTGGGATTTTTCTTTCTCTTAAAATATAAAAAATAAAAAATAAATCTTTAATTAGCTAGTCAGCTAGTGGAATGGAGATGGAGGAATTTTCGAAGGTGAACTGCTCCTAGTCGCAGGCTTCGAGCAGTGAAGGAATTGAAGGTGATTAATTAGTTTTTCATGGGACTGATGTGAATGATCAATTCTTAAAAGTGGTGCTTAGAGATTAATTGTTTTTTTCCTGTGCGAAACGTGTTTGACTGTACAACAGGTTGCTTCTAGCAGTGGCAGATCATTGCATGTGTGTTTTATTTCTGTGAGGGAGAGGAAAAAAACAAAAATTTGTAACAGGTTTTTAATTATAAATACCTTTTTGTCTACTTTTTAACTTTTTTTTTTTTTTAATTTTTCTGGATCATTGTGTGTACATGATTTAAAATCAGAAAAGAACGTCGATAAAATGCGCTTGTGGTCCAATGAAAACTGCTTATCGTCGTTTTTAAAGAAAAAGGCAGTGAATTCCCTCTGAGCGCTGTTTAGAAGATTGTGTGATCGGTTCCATATATAATCGATTGACTCGAGAATATAAGAAGGTAAACTTTATTCGGTTTACACCTTCAAAGTATTTTGATTGGAATTAGAAGTTTGGGTCGATTCGTGTAGAAACATAATTCTTGCGAGAATGGCGGTCGATTACGGATGAGTCTAAAATTTCCCGGACTTGGGATGACCCGCTTACGCGCGCTGTCGAGGCGCCGTCCCCCCGTGATTTACTTCTCTCTCGTCGCAGTCCTATGACGGATGACAGGGAGCTCCTAATTGAACATATTCCCAACTTTTACAGAGTATAGAAACATAATTATGGACGGCCTTTTTTAACCGAATAGATAATTTATCTAAAAGTAAACACTACTTATATCCTATTTCAAAATTAACACACAAATCATTTATACTTGGTGAATTTAAGAGAATAAGATCCTATGATAATTTAAATATTGGAGATTTATCTCACCCAGTAGAGTCGTACATAAATTTGAAGGATCTGAATTAAATTTTAAAAAATATATTAATGAATTAATTTCTAGATCCTTCACATTATTTTTATTTTTTTGCTTTTTAAAAAAAAATAAACTATTTTAAAAATGAACATAGATGATCACTTCTTTGATCTTGGGTACATACATCAGGTACTCACCAAGTGACCACGATGATCCTTCTAAGATCATATTACCTGTGCAAGAAAGCTTCATTACAAAGGATCTAAAAGGACCGTAATAACAAGCATATCTTTTATTCCATTAAAAAATGGACAGCTATCCACACCCCATCAAATTTATATATACTTTAATTTTTATAAAAATCCTAAAATACTCTTTTTTCCTTATGCTTCTCATTTTCTCCATGGAAATCCATTGTCATTGTGTTCGCAGCACTGCGGCCGCTGATGGTCACAATCACAATCAATTTTGATTGTAATTCGATTAGAATTTGTCGCAAGCACTGCAA
This sequence comes from Wurfbainia villosa, assembly GCA_025175895.1. Lineage (NCBI taxonomy): Eukaryota > Viridiplantae > Streptophyta > Magnoliopsida > Zingiberales > Zingiberaceae > Wurfbainia > Wurfbainia villosa. The sequence goes on along the minus strand of JAKLTH010000304.1, from coordinate 987,123 downwards.
CCACAATCGCGGCGGATTCCGACCATAATTCGATCGAAATCCGATCACAATTTGGTCAACGTCGGAGTTCAATCGGATCGCAATCGAATTTCGACCAAATTACGATCGAAACCGTCGCATGCGGTCGAATCACCGGCCACAATTCGAAATAGAATTCGATCGCAATCGATCCAATCACGGTCGACATTGATCGGACCGTGGTTGGAATCCAACCAAATCCTGATCGAAATCCGACCTCTCAGCGGTGATGCCAAACGACAACGGATGCTCGAACGTGGGTGCCTAGGATCGCAGTGCTCGAGTAGAGAAACCAAGAAGTGGAAGGGAAAAAAAGGATATTTTATAGTTTTTATAAAAGATGAGATGTGTATAGTGTTTGATTATGTGTGAATTCGATCGAAATCCAGCTTAGTCCGGTCAGACTTTGACGTTGATCGGACCGTGGTTGGAATCCAACCAAATCCTGATCGGAATCCGATCTCTCGACGGTGATGTCAAACGACAACAGATGCTCGAACGTGGGTGCCTAGGTTCGCAGTGCTCGAGCAGAGAAACCAGGAAGTGGAAGGGAAAAAAGATATTTTATAGTTTTTATAAAAAATGAGATGTGTACAGTGTTTGATTATGTGTGAATAACCGCTCTAAAAAAAAAATGTGCCTTGGAATTCCACCTAACTATAAGACATTGAGTTGGGCCTTCAAACATAAAGGCTGATGGCAATGTTTGGGGCCAAGATAAGTATTTTGGGCCTCCAAAACCAAACCGGTTAATACACAATCCAAGAAGAAATAGTGTCCTAATCATATTTATATGTAGAATTAAATATTTTAAAAATAATAACAGGCATAAAATAAAGACCATTAGCATTTTTCAAATCCATCAATGGCAATGTTGCGACAAGTCGAACTTTCAAAATCTTGTAATTCACAAAAAAAAAAAAACACTATAATTATTTTGAACTTGATTATTAAGTGTACGGATTATGATTGTAGCGAAGTCAGCGATGAATGCACAAATGGACCCAACCCAATGCCCAAACCGCACTCACCCGCGTTCTATGCGAGGTAATTAAACAATGCCAATGTGGAGTCGCGTAAGATAAGATTGATTTATTTTATTTTATTTTTTTTGAGTTGACACGCCCAATTAGTCCAGAGAACGATTGGTTGAATTCCACAAAATTTCAGAGTAAATTAAAAAATGTTCACGGTAGACAGTCCAACAATTTAACTTTTTAAGATTGAATATTTTATTTGAAAAATAATTCTATAAATACGTTGTAGTAAAGATCCCACGAGGTTTTCTATCAGTAGCTAAAAAAATCAAAAAGTGCTTACCGTAGACAATCCAATAATCTTACTGTGAAGAAAATATTATCTGCAATTTGATGGTTAAGATATGACAGTGTTTGCAGAAGTGACATTGATCGATTACGAAGAAAATCTAAATTTTTTTTTTGAATCCAGATGATCTTTACGTATCTTGATCATCACATTAAAATTCATAGAATCTTATGTAATTTATCTTCAAAAAAAATATTTAAAAATATGCTGCGGCTAAAACTTGAATCACATATAATTAAGAAATTACAATGGTACCTTGCCAGTGTACCGTAACACCGAGGCAAACTATTTGAGATGCATTGAGTTAAAATTTAAAATATTCAAAATTAATTAGTTAGAGAGAAACGATCCTTTATACAATTTATTTGTAAATATTTTTATTATTTATCGATCGAATAAAAATTATAATTTAATATTTAAATATTAAGAGATCGAAAAATAGAAATATTTATGGATAAATTATAAAAGATAATATTTTTGACGGTCTAAATTCTATAAAAATTCAGCCGAAAACAATGTTTTATAAAAATGGATTGAAAGGGATCCTGGATCCAGTATTTTATAGAGAAATTTTAATTTAAAATTCTTGATTGGTAGAGAGACATGTATCGGCCTGCAAAATAATGGTGCATCGTTCTTCTTCGCCGGCTTCTCTGCGCCTTGCAGCCCTTCGTGCACGTTGGATCTCGACATTGATAATGCTGCGACTTGAGAAGCACCGTGAATTTACTGCACGATTATAGTCGTACTGTATGATGAAATCGGCGTGAGGTTAGGAACCACCGGTGACCATGACGGCGGCGGCGGCGGCGGCGGTTGGAGGAAGGAGGAGCAGCGTTTGACCCAGCAGAGCGGCCGCCGCCGCCGTCTGTGCTTCCCCCCGAGAGAAGTTTACATCTTTTGACAGCAAAGAACTCGATTTTGTCATGAACAAGGCGATCGAGGCGCTCATTAAAAAAAAAAAAAAAAGTGAGAAAAAACACGCTTTACATTGGTCATAGACGAAGAGGAATGTTGCATTAGATCATGTGACAGTCGAACTTTTTGAACAGGAACCTATTCGGAATCTCTAAACAGAGCAAACTGCGATGAAATTAACTAGTTCGTATCCGAGACAAGTAATGGAATTTTTCTTGTTTGCCACGTTCGAATTGGAGGAGAGCGACGGCGGCCGCGGATTTTACCGAGCAAAAAGAACCTGGAAGAGGGGGATTTTGCGGAGGAATACATCACGCCGCCGGTAGGTAAACTTACCTACTTCTCGTCGGGTACTTTGTAGGAGTCGCCGGTGATCTCCGACAGACACGAGCCGGGGAACAAGGACTGCGAAGAGAAGAAAATCGACATGAGAAATCCAATCTCCGAAAGGTAAAAAAAAATGCTTCTGTTAATGAGGAGAGCGACCAAAGAAACGAAGGAAACTGATCAAAATTGGGGGATTTCCAGATGAGAAAAAAGGGCATACGAAAACCCGAAGAGATGCGAGAAGATAGATCGAAGCAGTGATTGGGAGAGGAAACTCACATCGAGCAGCTTTTGGACCGTCCTCGGTCGCCGCCTAGGCCGGCGGCGAGCCCTGGACCCGGTCATCGAGTAGAGGTCCTCATCGATCTCCTCTTTGGTAAGCGAGACGGAGAACTTGGGCCGCTTCGCTGGCTCCTGCTCCTCCGACCTCAGCCGCATCGCCCTCTTCTCCCTTGTTCCCGGCAGGGACCCACGTAGGTGGCGGTGGTTCTCGTCGGGAGACCTCGGCGCCGTCCTCTTCTCTCTTGTTCCCGGCAGTGACCCGCTTAGGTGGCGGTGGTTCCCGTTGGGAGACCTCGGCACCCTGCGCCTCGTCCTCAGGTTCCACCGCGGCGCGGCCGGAGGTTCCTCCGACGCGTTGGACGAAGGCTGCTCCGGATTCGCCTCGGTCTCCGGTTCCGGTTCCGGCACCCGATCGGACTGTATCTCACCCATCCCACCGATGCGGAAAAACGGAACCACCAGCTTCATGCGGTCCGCCGCCTCTCGGAGATGAAGCAGCAGCTTCTCCCTGACCTCCTCGATCCGCTGGTCGTCGTCGCCTCCATCGTCCTCCGGAACGGGCATCCGTCGCCCCGCCTTTTCCTCGTCGTGCTCTGCCGTCTTCTGTCGGCCGCCGCCGACGATCTCACCTCTTCCGTTCACACTCACGCAGGGAAGCACCCGCCGGCTTCCCCACGACTTCAAGATCGGAAAAGAGGGAGCGGGGAGGAGACGCGCCGGCGCCTGCGCTCGAGGCGGCGTGGCTTCCCTCGCCGCCGGTGCCGGAAACGGTGCAGGATCGGGCGGGCGGGATGATTTGTCCGCTGAGGTGACCATGGGGATGTGACCTGATCGATCTGACGCAACACAGTCGGTCCCAGAAACCGGCGGTGAGGGGAAGGGACCGGGGAAGGGTTTTCAAACGTGAGGGTGAGAATAGAGAGTGGAGGCGGGTGAAAGGGCGACAGACAAGGCCCTCTATTGCTAACAAGGAAATATATACATATATACAAAGAAATAAAATAATAATAATAATATGCAAATTATTATTATTATTCTTGATCCGAGAAATAAATAATTATTATTATTTTTTATTTTTTATTACTAAGGCAAAGTTACAAAATATAGAAAGCCAAAATTATGAACGTTACTCTTGCGTTAAAGCGCCTAAGACATTGCATGATAGATCCAACCGTACATATTGTTCATTAGAAGAAAAAAAAAATTATTATTTTTTATTTATTTTATTCAGCTTTTTATAATAATTGACAATGTGAGTAAAATGTTTTTTAAAGAACTTGAACAATCTTTCAAGGACATTTCATAGAACAACATAATAGACAAGCAATTAAAATTCGATCCCCCCACAAAACTCAAATAGTAATTTCCGATCATGTATAAAATTTTCGCCATGGACGGAGACATCGAGCTCAAGAAGGCGCAATGGACACCTTATCCAGCTGCACGAGGAACTCAAGCGTGGCGGCAGGAGGAATTCTTACTCCGGAGCCCAAGTCGGCGCCGTCGTCCCCGAAGGCCAGGGCTGGCGGCACAGTCACCCTCCGCTGCCCCCCGGCCTTCATCGACCTCAGCACGTACTCGACGCCCTCGCACATCCCCTTGGTGTAAGGCCTGGAGCCCATGACCAGTGCCAGGGGCCTCTTCCCTTCTCCAAATGTATCCACGAAGGCCTCGCCGGCGCCGACCACCTTCCCCTGGAGGTCAATCACCGCCAGGTCTCCTGGCCTCGGCGAACCGCCGCCGCCAACTCTCAGTTCAGTGTACCTGAAGTTAGTCCATCTATCAAGTTCGCTCTTTTAATTCTAGATTCAGTTCAGAGTTCCCGTTCGTGGTGGATTTGTACCTGATGCCATTTGGCAGCACCACTTCCTCCTCCTTGTCCGGGACTCTGTGCTCATGGAACAAAGTCGAAGTTAGTAATTTTTTGTCAGAGTAGTATGGAAATCGGAGGAGAAAGAACTACTTGGTGTTGGCTTTCTCTTGAGAGACCTCGAAGCGCGTCTTGATCTGCTCGGAGACGACGCCAGCGGCGAGGAATCCGACCCACGCGAGGCCGGCACCGAGGCCGAACCGCCTCGTCAAGCTCGAGGCGATCCAGTCGGTAGAGTCGGCGGCCACCTTGGGCCTCTGCTGAGGGGCTGGAGGTGGTGGAGGAGCCGACGAAAGTTGCGCCGGCGGTTTGGATTGGGATTCGACCGGAGGCGGCGGAGACTGAGACTGAGACTGAGAGCGTGGTGGTTGCGAGCACGCGAGCTGTGGCTTTGTGAGTGGGCGAGTGAGGAAAGCTGGCGATCCCAAGATGGAAGCCATGGGACTCCGGTGGGACGAGGACAGGAGCGGCGGAGCTGCTGGTGGCAAGGCCAAAGCCAACTGGAGCCACTAATCCGGGCCTTATCTTGACTGGGCCTGTTTCGCTCAGTCACTGGATAAGCCGGTTTTTTTTTTTTTTGTTAATTCAAATATTCAAAATGATTTTTCGTCCAAACTAGACATTGATGTCAATGACAAGCTCCAATTAATTTTGAAAGTGAACATTCAATTCTATATATACACATAAGATAATTCAGAAAGTATACATATATGATTCTATCAAAATTTATTGGCGTCTACAATCTCAAGACAAATTGCAGATTTAATCTGTACTTTTTAAAAAAAAAAAATCATCTTTAATTTTATTATTTTGGAGTAAAAGATAATGAGCTAACTCATTTCACGTGTTCTTTTTCGTTAATTCCACCTCTAAATAGAGAAAGATAAATTATGAAAAATATTTTTATCTAATTAAAAAATAATATGATGAAAAAAAAAAGGGAGTGTTTGATTCTTAGAAATTTTTTCATTTTCTAAAAAAATGAGAAAATACAGAAATAATATTTGATTGATATTTTTCATTTTTATTTTCTAGAAAAGGAGTTTATTTTTTGAAAAATTAAAAAATATTAAAAAATCGTTTTTTATTTACATTTTTATTTTCTAAAAAATAAAAAATAATTTTTTTAAAAAAACTTTATAATCACTTTTGATTCATTCGCAGTAGGGACATTTTTAATTTTACCAGTCTATCATATCCGAAAGGACAAATAGGACATAAACGTGTATCAAATGAGCTGATAAACAATCAAACTTACGTCACTGCCTGCATGCTATTTAGTCGAACATGCAGACGATTTGTGTAATAGTCATAACAGAAACAAATATACAATGCCATCGAAGATTTTTTGCCCTTTGACCATCGCAAGAAAATCATGGTTTGCTCCAATCTAACTCGAGCCGCCCTCGACTTCACCTCCTGCGCCTTCCTCTCCCCCTCCCGCCGCCTCGCGCTGTCCTCTCGCGGCGCACAGCGGCCGTGCATCGTCGTCGTCTGCAGCCTACGGGACCTCCGCACCGCATCGACTCCGTGAAGACACCCAGGAGATCATGGAGGCTTTTGAAGCTGGTGGAGGCCGCCAAGGTGCATGCGGCCGGCCCGCGCAGGAGGCGGTGGTCAGCGGGCGCTTCTTCTTGGAGACCCTCGTGGAGGTCCTCGATCTACAACATCAACGAGCAGCTGTAGACGGGAGACGTGGATGTCCCCCTCACCTTCGTCCGCCTCGTCCGCAAGATCGCCCTCGTCGTCGTCATCGGAGACCGCGGCCTCTGCGGCGCCTTCAACAACAGCATCGATGCAGAGCAGCGCGTGGCGGAGCTCTCGGCCCTCGGCATCGAATGCACAATGGATCTACTTCCAGCGGAGGTCCTTGGTCCACGTCGACCGATTCTTGGACGTCGGCAACCAGCCCACCTCGAAGGAGGCGCAGGCCATCGCCGACGCCGGTCCTTTCGCCGATTCTTCAGTTACGAGCAAGATCCCGTGCAGATCCTTGACGCGCAGCTGCCGCTGCACCTCAACAGCCAGATCCGGCAAGCGCTGCAGGAGTCTCTAGGCCAGCGAGCTCGCTACCCGGATGACCGCCATGAGCAACGCCACCGACAACGCAATCGAACTCGAGAAGAGTTCTCCATGCATCCTGTACAACCGGAAGTGGCAGGCCAAAATCACCGGCGAGATCTTGGAGATCGTATAGTCAGCGCCGCCGCCCTCAGGTGATTAATTCGAATCCATCCGTTCCAGTTCCAATCCAGACTTGATCTGCTCTTATTCGATTCTTCTCCGCTTAATTGCACAACACACAGAAATCTCGACGAGCGAGGCATTCAGGATTCATATTTCTCATTGAGAAAAATACAAATGTTCATCCGTGATTACTGCATTGCTAATACTGCCGCATCAACTCAACCCATCGAGCTAAGCCTATTCTCACTGTATTCTTGAAGTCTAAATAGTAGAATTATATTTAATCTTTCTTCTATAACCTCTCCCAATCACTATTCCAACTTGCAACTCTTGTATAAGAACCAATAGAAGAGAACATGACAATACACCTCCAGTATAGTGGTCGTCTTCCCGGAGTGTAAGATCAGTGAAATAGAGAAATTGCCCTTGATTACTAAAACTGTAGAGCTTTAATGCGCTGTCGAACAAGTTCTAGTGAAATAGATAGCTAATTAAGGAGTAAAAGAAGTTGATTCATCTTGTAGTAGCATTAGATGCAGACATTAGATTAACGAAAAACCTTTAAATGGGAGTTTCAAAATTCTGTTAGAAATTTCTTGCATTCTTCAATCTAATGGTTGTAAACCTTTGGTTAGCCAAGTGGTCTTTAACGTGGCAATTTTAACATTCAACATCAGAGGTGAGATTGCATCCTAAGTTTGCAAATAGAGTTGTATCTAGAGTTGAGTCATTTGTTGCTTGAGACCTCAAGGAAGTTTCTTCAGAAACGTTGTCATTCTAAATAATCATCACTATGAAGATAGATTGAAAAAGTTTGATCGACTTGTGGAATGAGATATAAAAAGACCAAAGGAATCACCATGAAGCACAGGATTCACTAATCATATATATATCCTTTTGACTTATCACTCCGAATAAATACACAAACAAATGAATGAACCATTCTATCCTTCTAGTTCTACCCAAACTAACAAGCAAAAACATAAATTAAATAATATTCAATTGTTAATCATTTCATCCACCTATTTATTTTCGTCCATTCACCCATTCAACTTCAAAGATCTTTTAACATAATTGCTAGAGATTATGTAAAGTTTTATTCAGAAAAGAGAGAGAGAGAGAGAGAGAGAGAGAGTTCATCCACTCAAGAAACCTCAAATTGCAGAACCTCTCGCCTACAAGTAGGGCAGGAAGCATGCTTCACGAGCCACACATCAATGCACATCGCATGGAAAATGTGCCTACACATCGGCATCGTTCTTGCAGCGTCTCCATCAATGAAATCCTGTGAAAACAAACAAGATCATGAAAAAAGAAGAAGACATTTTAAAGTGATCGAAAACACGTTAATTAATTCCATGAAAGGTTACCTGCAAGCAGACGGCACAGCATACGTTCCTCCCACATGAATCAATGACCTCATCACAACTTATCTTAAACATGGGCAACCTCTTGATAACATTAGGTAGCAAGCCTTTGTCCCTAGTCACATCAAATATATCTGAGCTCTCTCTGTAGCTCACTTCGGCTGCATTAATCTGAGTTTGAATCGGTTATTAGTCACTTTTATGTGTAAATGCAAGCCCAGAACATGTTTCTTTCCCCCCCCTTTCCAAATAAGTGAATGGGTTTTAATGATCGTAATGCTCTCGACGACTTGTTGTCCCATCTACTTACTTGCCATTGGTATGCTTTCAGCAACGCAGGGCTAACCCATTCTCTAAATATCTTCCCATCGATGAGGCTCTGGAAGATGGCCAACTGCAAACATTATTGCGAGGAAGAATAAATCCCAAGCTAGAATTTTCATCTCGGCTTAATTACAACTAAGACAAAAAAAAACTGAAATCCTGACTAATGGTGTGAGGTCCTTCTCAGTGTTTCCTATTTGATCAGCTTTGATGTTGACTGATACTCTCTTCCAAACAGAGAATGACATCGAGAAAGCAAGAACATTAACCAGTCAGTTTCAGTAGCTGACCCTGATAAGATGTATATGGAAACAGAGCTTTAATTGAGCGAGAGGACCGTAAGAGGCGACTGTTTGATGGTGCTTCATTAATTTCCTTATAATTTCTTTTAAAAGATTTTGATTTCGCATGCAAAGGAAAATCAGAAATTCGAGAAGAAAAGCTAGGGAACAGTGAGCAAATCAAGCAGTTCGCGGAGGAATTGAAAGAAGGATGCGATTCTACATTCCAGCAGACCTTCTGTAAGCCCTCTCCCCGAAGGCAGGACTCCAAGAACTCCACAGAAATCAATGCACCAGCAATGGCGCCGATCCCTGCGCCTCGGAATATGCCTGTCTCTGTAGTTTGGCCCTTGAGAGCTCCCGAAATCAACCCAACCATGGATCCACCTGCATGCAGACGACAGCACGAAGCTCAAACCGGAAAAAGCAAGCTTAGCTAATAAGGTGAGATAGGGAGATAGGCCTACACAATGCGAAGGTGAAAGTAAGGCAGGCGAAGGCTACTTTTCTCACGAGCTTGAGGCAGAGAGACCCCATCGTGACTGAGCACTTTCAAGAACAAGATAAAAAGAAGAAGAAAAAAGACAACATTCACTAGCGAAGATATATAGAGAAACAAGTCATTCAAGGCAGATGTACACACGAGCTAGCGCAGAGATGTACAGTGGCCAAAAACCATGTACGACGGACTGCCACACTGTGCCTAGGCAACAACTGCTAATCTGCATCAGGATTATTCAACTGTGATAGATGTTACCAAGTCGAGGGGGAAGTTTAATGCGACTTGCAGAGTTGTAAGTGAAACTGCTGATGCTTGTATTAATTAAACTGACGCAAGTTCCAAGACTGTACGAGAATTATTAAATAAGATACGTCAGGTCTGCACAGTTGAAATTGAATAGGGCAATTAATTAAGTGGAAAAACAAAAGAGAAGAAGATATTTTAGAGAATAAGTAATTAACTATGTTTTTGATAATTATGAAAGTTAGGTGAGTGTTTAGTTATTTTTAAAACTGGAGTGCTTGATATAGTAAACTGCAACTCAAAGACTATCTGCTACCTTAGAATTATCTTCTCGTTTACAATTCTCACGGAGCTCCACGTAATTAAATGCCCACTCCAGAGTTTTTTTTTTTCTCACCTATATGATCTGATTCGAAATCACTGGATGAAATGATTTCAACTGAAGATTCACGGTTGAATCTTTTCGATCGGTTGAATATTCATCAAATCGATCTTCACTATGTTGAATTAGTTGTTTCGATTGAAACTGAGATGCTGAGATGTTCAATAGCAAAAACGACTTAGCTCATGATTCGGATGATTTGTTGACGCAACGGGACTTGCCGAAGTAAAGAGTGCGTTGTTTCGGATTGTTTGATGTCGTCTTGGCTCTAATCGAATGGCGTGTCATGGCTGCCCAAGAAGAGCACTGTGAAACAAAGACAGTACTTAAGGATGTCGAAAGAGATCTCGGCTAAACTCCTCCGACGCTCAAATAAGAGATTAGGAGGAGGAGGAGAGGTAATGAATGTAAAGAGCAAGAAAATTAGATCTTCCGAGCTTGACACCTCTTCCTCAAGTTACCTTTATATAAATAGATACATCCCTACAGAGCGATATGGTAGGTATGGGCAGCATGACTCCTTGAAATGATGGATGTCATTTTTAAAAGTAATAGAGATTATTATTTTCATAATTGCTGTTGAAGTGTAATTAATGTCATTCGCGTGGTTGATGGGAGATATATCTCATTAATGTGGTGGACATGTATCCCTGAGGTAGACATGAGCATATGTTTTTTTGTCCGGTGGAGCCTTTGACAAGGGATGTCTCGTTGAACATCTTGACTTTGATGACCGCCACATCACTTGACTTGTTAAGATACATATAATATTATGAAACTCACTGCGAGACCTGCCGAGATATAATACATTTAGATCGCCATACAACCAGACCGAAATATAATGTAGCCGAGATATAATATTTTCTTCATTTGGCTATGCTGAGAATATGATACTTCTTTCATTCGGTCATGTCGAGATATGATGGCTCTTTCATTCGGCTATGCCGAGATATAATGACTCTTTCATTTGGCTATGTCGAGATATGATGTCTTAAAATGTCAGCTGGACTCAATAAGTGAGATGTAGTTATGAACATAATGCTTGTTAGTTATAGGCTAAATTTAGCTGGTATCACTAGTCAAATCAATCTTTCTCTTTATAAGTTTCTTTCTACAAGTCGGATTGTGACTGGACTTAGATCGAATGACTTCTGAATCTCGAAAGATTAGATGCCAATAAAACTTCAAGAGGTCGAGTGTCCTTAGGTCGAGTTTTACAAGGTCGACCTTCGATCTTCAGATCGATTGTCAGAACGAAGAGTACTTCAAATCTAAAAGGGCTCGAAACGGATAAGAAGGGAGTCGTGACGCACCTCAGTAAAACCTCTCCAATATTCAAATTGGAGAAAAGTAAAGAAATGAATAAAATAGAAAGAGAATAGAGTCTTAAAAATTATTTTATTATCTGTTTCTCGTTTTTTAGTTTTATATAGAAAAAGAAGAATATATATTTTTTTTAGATAGAAAAATAAGGAGACCTGCTTTTATATGAATCTTGTTTTTCCGAAGACAAAATAAAGAAACGTCAAGCCTCAATGTAGAGATGTAATTTTCGAGAGAGAAATCATAGAGATGTGCCGCGAAGTAAGTTCGGAAACGAATTGAACGGATCGTATTTAATTCGATTCGATTCAAATTTAAATTTTATCTCAATTTGACCATCGAATAATTAATTCTGTGATGAGGGATATTTTTATCGTATCAATTTATAATGCTGTTGATTAAACAAAACCTAAAACCGCAAAGATCGAAACTAAAGAAATGAACACACGAGAGGAGGAGACAATTGAGTACTGTTAGCTCGTTCCAAAAGTCTACTAATATACTATACTATACTATACTATACGCTGGGAGAAAAGTTCGAGTAGAGTTATCCACGTACTGTACAATTGTAGTTTTCTCTATAAATTATGCGAAGTCATGATGTTGCTGTAGTTTATCCATCTTCATGTTTTATTTTTTTCTGTTCCTGAGCTGCAACTCCGTCGTTGGGCAATGGGCAGCGCAGGAATTAAAAGCTGCCGCTTGCCTTTTTTTCTCTGACCCAAAGGAGGTAGTTCGATTGTAGCTTTTGGCGGGGAAACAGATGCAGGTGGATTTAAGACAAAATCATTTATTCATGTCCGCCCACAGATTGACTAAAGCTTTACACCTTCATCGAGGTCGGACTCCCAACTTGCCAGGCCTTCTTCACACATGGGCCCTCGATGCCCACTGCATATGGGTGTGCGGCAGCAGATATGAGTAATATTGAACCTATCAAATTAATCAAATTCATAAAAAATTAATTAATTAAATTAAAAATCAAATAAATTAAACAAATTAAATTTTTTATCATCAATCGACTGATTGATTATGATGGAGATCATAGGATTCGAGATAATCAGTCGCCTGATTTATATTAATCAATCGACTAATAAGACAACTCAGTCGATTGATAGACTCAAATTCAATTTAATCGATTTAATCGATTGTTTTCGTTTTGGAACTCAGTCAACTGATACAACAAATCAATCAATTGATATACTCCAATTTAATTTAATCGGTTTAACTGATTATTTTTATTTCGTAATTGAAATCGAATCGAATCGAATCGAATAAACCGATATTTAAAAAAAAATGAATTTATAAATAAATCGAACTAAAAAATTCGGTTCAATCGATTTATTCAGTTTAATCAAATTTTTTGCTCATCATATATAGTTGTTTTCTCCTGCGCGTCGTTTCCATTTGCGTCTATGTGCGACTGTGCAAAAGAGGGGCACACACAGATGTGGATGGGAACTACACACAGGAGAATCGTGAATATCTTTATTATCTATTGTCCGATCGAATAAACATTGTAATTCAATCATTAAATCTTAAAAAATCGAAGATGAATAATAAAAATGCTCATGGAATTGTGACAAACATACATCAATTGTGAAATGACAACCAACACTTACTCTACGACAATACACCACATAAGCTCATTTTTATGATAACGATTATGCTAAAAGCTGCAAGAGGTTTAACTCTTCAATTAGATCAATCTAACGAGCTAAATTTTCCACTAATCGACTCTGCCTTCTAAGTTTTCTATTCATCAACTCGATCAGTCGGTCTCTTAAGAAGTTTCATCGAAAATAATACTTGCACTCTGTAACACATGCTCTTAGGCGCAAGTGGAATCTAATCTCTATCCGACTTGTCAATGGAACCTCTTTATCCATGTCCACTCTCAACATCTACATCAGTTTTTGCTTATCTACCTCCAAAATCGATCTAGATTTTAAAATTTAATCTTAAGATCCTGGACAATATTCGAAAATTAAGCCTTATTTTTACTATAAAAATTTTAAATTAGTAAACAATTTTTGAGTCATAGACGAGGGCTCCAATAGTCCTCTCCTCTTCAGAGCCAACTCTGTCGATTTCCGAATAATTTTTATACCATCTTTAGAGGTAGATATGAATAAATATCAAGTGCAATTAAATACGAGTTTTAAATATTTTAATAATAATAAAAAAAACTTATATAGTAATAATAGCAATACAAAAAAGAATCATAACAATTTTGTTGGATTTTTTTTTTGTGGGGTGGGGGCACATTCAATAAACTTTGCGATGTGATTGGTTTATTCCAATATCGTTGTTGGGCTTAGTCCGTACGTTCCAATGGGCTCATTATGACGCATCGGGAGATTCCGTGCCTCCCCGCCCTACGTACTTTTTAGTTTATACCCTGGGATTTTGGGATCTCCAATAGAATGCGGACTTCTCCTGCTATATAATGGCCTCTTATCGCTTCCCCTCTCCTCGTTCCTTCTCCTAGCTCAATTCCCTCCCGCTTCTAGGGTTTGGATTCTTTTTCCCCCGTTCGCTGGGCTTCGATTGCGTCCTTATTCTCCCCGGAGACGATGCAGCCGGCAGGAGGGATGGGCCAGGTTCCGATCGGCGACCAGCAACCCCAGGGGCAGCAGTGGACCGCGATGCCGATGCCTCAGCCGCCGTTGCAGGGGCAGTATTACCAGATGCAAGCGCCGCCGATGTGGAACAACGAGCCCTCGCAGTTGCCCCCGCCGGTGCCGTACCAGGCTCCTGCTTCGGTGCCTATGATGGCCCCGGCGGTGCCTCAGCCGGCGTCTGCAGATGAGATCCGGACGCTGTGGATGGGCGACCTGCAGTACTGGATGGATGAGAGTTATCTCTATGGCTGTTTTGCCCATACTGGAGAGGTGACGCTGACCTCTCTCTCTCTCCTTATTGGTTGAGTGTATTTGTTATGACTTACCTTTTTGTCTGGGCTTGTCTGAGAATTTTGAGGGATGGGTTCTTTGGCACCGTACTTTACAGATTAATCTGGGTTTGCTTCGAAGATATGCCAAAAGCTAATCCCTCCCCTTCTTCGGCTTGCTGATTTGCTCTTTCTTCACAATCTGAATGATCTTGATTTACGGTTAATTTGCTATGTCTTACTTTTTGTCTAGGACTGTGGCAATTTTAAGAGATGGGCTTGATTCTCTCTCGTATTTTCTTTTTTTGCATTTTATTATAAGTTGAGGCCTGTTTATGGATACACAACCAACACATTGTACGTAGTTTTGTTTTGTTTAATCATGTTTGCTTTCATGAACTACCCAATTGATGAAAAATTTATGTCGAGTCCTGTCATAAGTGAGTGAAACTGTTTGATCTGTTTATGCCATCTTTATTGAATAGTTTTTTTTTTCTTTGTGTTTGTTCCAGTCTGAGACGATGGGATGAGATACCTGGCAAAGTGCTCACGGCCGATTTGAAAGGAGGAGCCGGTTGAGCACAAGTCAAGATTTGTCTTCTATGCGGTGAGGTGATCGGATCCGCTTCTTTCTGAGCGTTGTCGGGTCGGTCGTTGGAGTCGTAGGGACTTGGATCAGATTCGTCGTCGGAATCGGGAGGACCTAAACTTGAGAAGATTTGCAAACGAGTGAGAAAGGGGGTTGAGGGATACCTCAGCGAAATCCCTCAAACACTCAAGTCAGAACGTGGAGAAGAGTGGAGTAAATGTTGAAAGGAGCAAAGTTCAAGATTAGAGATCCCCCTCGAATTCCTCTTTGTTACCTTTTTATAGGAGAATACTACAAACCTGAAGGCGTGGCCCCCTCTCTAGGATCATGGGAGATTTGGCCTTATTATGAAGGAGATGTGATGGTACGGAGAGGATATGAAGAGACATAATCTCATTAATATGGAGAGATGATTGTATGGAGGGGATCTGGGAAACATGGTCTCATTAATAAGGAGAGGCGACTATACATGTCTCATTAATATAGAGACTGAGTTTAATAATAGAGACCTTGGAGATGTGTCTCCCGGGCATAGACTCCCTCATCTAACTGTCGGTCTGAGTTGAGGTGGTTCACTTGTTGACTTGAATTGATGTAGTAGATAGATCTGAGACATCCAACTGATCTACTCTACCGAGCTAAGTTATTGCCGAGCTGAGCTACTACCAAGGTGATGTATCCGATTGATTTAGATTGATTGGCGTTCCCTTTGATCGAGCTTGACCTTGGATTCCACATCAGCTTGACTATTGATATGACTCGATGACCTGGCTAAGGATATTTCCCTCCACGTCATTTTGTTATTACGTAAATTATGAGTTGTCTCACTGAGTGTGTTAGCTGGAGTTTGAAGCCAAGATTTCCTTTTCCTTCACCAGGGGATTCATTTTCATCCATAATTTAATAAAAAATTTTTTAATTTACTCAAGATGTTTTCTTCATATACCACTAGTAGATCAATCATTGTATCATGATTATCTATTCGTAAAGGACTGCTTTCTGCTACAGATGGCAGAACATGTTTATGATTCACAATTTTATGACTAGATGGTGATATATCCATCTAGTTGTGCTATTTTCTGACTGTACTTTCAAGTTTAAGAGGTGGGAACTTGGTTTCTATGAAATGTGTATTTTCTAAGAATTTTTTTTTTTTCCTTTTTGCCTTATTCTTTCGATATGATTCTTTACCTACTTAACTTTTCCTTGGAAAAGGATTTAATTTGTATTTTGTTCCACTGTATGATTGCTTTAAGCTGCTTGTCTCTTGCTATCTTTTTTTTTTTAAACTAAAATTGTTTTGGCAAAAATATTATTTGAACTCACTCTATACTTAATTCCAGGTTGCTTCAGTAAAAGTTATTCGGAATAAGCAGACTGGGCAATCTGAGGGTTATGGTTTTATTGAGTTTATAACCCGTGCAGCAGCTGAGCGAGTTCTTCAAACTTACAATGGTCAAATGATGCCGAACATTGAGCAAACTTTCAGGCTGAATTGGGCAACATGTGGAGCAGGTGAGAGACGCGGAGATGATGGTGCTGATTACACAATTTTTGTTGGGGATTTGGCAGCAGATGTTACAGATTACCTGCTACAAGAGACGTTCAAGAGTCGATATCCATCAGTGAAAGGTGCAAAAATTGTGACTGATAAGCTTACTGGGCGCTCTAAAGGCTATGGTTTTGTTAGATTTGGGGACCCAAATGAACAATCAAGTGCCATGTCGGAGATGAATGGAGCTTATTGTTCAACAAGACCTATGCGGATTGGTCCAGCTGCTAACAAAAAGACTATAGGTTCTCAACAATATTCTTTTGACGGTTAGTAAAAAATGAAGCGATTGCTTACAACTTTTTTCTGCATTTTCTTCCATCCAAATGCCTATTTGTCCTATATTTAGCTATGCCATACTGACTTATACATGTTATTTCGTTGACGGTTCCAATCTTGTTTATACTTAATTCTCTTAAAAGTGCCTAGTTTGGAAAAGGGAATTTCTGAGCTTTGCTCTTTGATTTTCCTGTCTGCTATTCACTTGAAGATAGTGGAATTGATATTCCTTCCAGCATGCACTTTTGTGAAATTTAGGCTCCTTTACGCATAGTTCTAGAAAAGACTTATATAAAGACTCATGTTGTCTCAAAGCAGGACGCCATGTGCCTTCATATAGGGCTTGGAATTGACTTCAGCTGAGATCCATATCTCCCCAGTTAGGTCAGTGTTCTCGATTATGTAACAGCTTGGTCCTTTTATGTTTGTGGCATTTTTCGCTACGTTCCCTTCTGGTTAGAGTATTAATTTCCAACAGTTATCTACACTCTCAATTTACTTCAGGTTTCTTATTCCGTGGCGTCTTGTGCTACATTTTCTTTTAATTTTAGTGGTTTGTTCAAAACATTCTTCAAATTCTGCACGTAAATGACTTGGATATAAAAATGAGTACAATATCAGTTCCCACATCTTAATATAAATGAAAAAGGAATGGGGATTTAGTCTCCTTTCCCCTTTGCACTTTGCAATAAAGTTTGTGGGTTGTATGGCTATTCTAAAATTTTATTGATGCATTTTTAAGAGATCAATTTTAGATTTAATTTTATGTGGAGCAAAAGCGAGACAGAATGCACAATCTTCCTTCCATCCCCATTTGCAGATTGAAGTTTTTAATCCGAGACCTGCCTAGCTTATGTGGTAGTGCAACTCTAATTGAGGTATAGAATATGGTTGCCTAAGTATTATAATTTAAGCAGTCATAGCTGCATGATTTTACATGTATAAAATGGAGTAAGTTTTGTTGAATAAAATTGAAGCAGTGTATCATAAGATTAAATAATTACTAATATGTATTGTCACTGCTATTTTAAACCATCACAGATAAATGGTAGATTACCTACCTAGGAGGAGCTTTGTATCCTATCTATTGAAAACAATATAAGTTTGTTAGATTTCTGAACTTCTCTTTTTATGCTGAATCCATGTAAATATTAATTAATATGATTTATCATCCTTGTCCGAATTTTCTTATTATTGTTCTTTTGTTGAAGTAGAAACAAAAATATTAGTGTGTACTTAGTAATCTGGGAAGATTATCATATCTTGAAAGATGTGCTGCATGCATCTTGATCATCATCCAGCAATCAAACACTAAGTTTGGTTTTCTCCAGATCAGACTTCCTTTGAAGTTCAAACACATAATGTGAGTCCAAATCATTCAGGTAGTTTTCCTAATAATTCATGTGTTTTTGCTTGCAGGATCTCATCAGAATCTTCAAGGAATTGAATCTGACAATGATCCAAACAATACTACTGTAGGTGTTTTTGTTTTTATTAATTATCATTATTTGCAAATAATAGTAAGGTAATGTTTAACTAATCTGATTATTACTACCTTGGCTTTCAGATATTTGTTGGTGGATTAGATCCTAACGTCACAGATGACATTCTGCGGCAAGCATTTGGCCTTTATGGGGAGTTGGCATATGTTAAGATACCTGTAGGCAAGCGTTGTGGTTTTGTTCAGTTTGCTAACAGGTTTTGCTTTCAAAATGAACATCATCATTCTACCATATCATTTTTGTTCCTTTGGTATTCATGTTTATTTGTAGATTTTTTTTTTTTTTTTTAGGGCCAATGCAGAAGAGGCTTTGAGACAACTAAATGGAACACCCGTGGGTGGTCAAAATGTCCGGCTTTCTTGGGGTCGTAGTCCCACAAATAAGCAGGTTTATTAGTTGTTGGCTTGGTTATAATTGTTTGGAATATTCTTGACCATAGAATCATCAAAATTTGCTTGCTTCTGATAGTCGCCACAACAAGATTCCAACCAATGGAATGGAAACTATTACGGATACACTCAAAGCTATGAGACATATGGATATGCACCTACGCTTCAAGATCCTAATTCATATGGATATGCTGCCTATCCTGGGTACACCTATCAGCAACAACAGCCACAGCAGCCACAGGTAGCATTGCTTGTTTTCTTGTTGATACTGTTTTATCTTAACATAAAAAACAATCGTAGTAGCTCTTAAACATTTTTCCTTATAGTATTTCATGGTGGGTGGAAAATTCATATGGCTGTTCCTAATTGCATCTCTCGGATCCTCAAATAAGGTTTTGCAAATGCACAACATAAAGGGATACCATATTCAGATTGTTAAGGGTCTCGTAATCGCCATTATGCTTAATTTGACTTGCAGCTCATCATTTTTTAGGACTTGATTTCTTATTTTGGTGTGACCAATTCTAATTTTAATAATTTTGTGCCTTTTGCTATCATAATAAACTGAGCATTCTTGTCTTCCTTGTTTATACAAAGAGTTGGTTTCTTTATAATTCCTTTGAACAATTGCTACATTTTAGCCAGAAGCAAGCTAATGTAATAATATGACAATTTATCTTGTTGTGCCTTCCATCTTAAAGTTCATCTTGAAGGCTAACTAACTTTTTTCTTGCCCTACAGTGATTTATTTCGCCTACGGAATGCGCTCAAAAAACCATGTGGTGTCCGGGACCCAATACCAGCTGACAAAATCTTGTGATTTATCAACGGTCTGATCTGTCAACTATTATTCTTTTGTAATCCAGATGCAGTCTAGGTGCAGCACGGCAGTTTCAGGTTTATGATGCTTAGCTAAGAGCTTTGCTTCCGATGTTTAATTTGAACATTAGATGTTTATTGACAATGTAATAATAATTATGGGATCGGAGCCACGCTGATCGATAAGGGATTACTGAGTCGTACAATATTGTAATTTCTGTATCCAGCATGCGTACTGGGAGGTATGTATTAGTTTTTGCCATGACTCATTGTCCATGAAAAGATTTATGAATCGCTTAAATTCGTGGTTTATTTAAGTATTTTCCCTTCTTGTGGTCATATAGTTGTCGCTGCTGAAGGCATTGTGTTTTTCCACTTAAGATTTTATTTTTTTTATTTTGTTTTCCACCGAATGCTCTCTGCTCGAGTCAGAACATGTGATGTTTTCTTAATTTGATACACAAAAGCCATTTGGCCCTTAATGGCTGATCATTTTCTTCTCGTTATACCAAATGTTGTCAGTTGTCAGATACAGTAAATTCTAGTGTTATTCGCAATTTGGTAGTTCTTTTCTCTGTTAGAAACTGTTTATTAATTAGGGGCAACTCTAGGATATGTTTTGAAGAAATTAATAAGTGATGGGTTGCAACCTTGTCAGTACAGATTATTGAAGGCTGTTACTGTAAGTCGTCTCTGTCTACGGGTCTGTATCAAATTTTATTAGGTACATGTGCTTGTACAAATTTCATACGAGTTATGCCAAATAACTAGGACGTATGAATGGAACTTGTGATCTGGTTCGATTATGTTTTTACAGGACGAATTCATGGAAGTGCCGATCTTTCAGCCAGGAAATACTATTTTCTTTTTCTTTTGATGAGATAGCATGTTGAAAACACTTCGGTATGAAGGCTAAAAGCTACGCAGAGTATGACTCGGACCGAAGAGATTTGAGTGTCCAATCGGTCCAGCCAATAAGATTGAGGCAAACGGATCGTTTAGACCGAAAAGATCCGTCATCCTGATTGGATCGGGACGATCAGTTTGATCCGACAAGCTGGGCAAGCAGGGGGCCCTGTCGAGAGTGCAGTCGGGCTGGGCCGGGCCTCTCGCCTTCAAGAACCGGGGGCCCGAAGGTGTGGCCGATTAACATGCCAAATCGCTCCTCTGCTGTCTCTTGGTTCAGTTCATGAACTTGGTGCATCGCCGCCGCCTCTCCCAGCCGTTTCCCTCGCTTCCGATGCGATGGCCATCCGAGCCGCCTTATCTCGCGTAAAAATTGCATCTTCTCCCTCGCACTCTTCCCCCCTCAAACTCGTGCAGATCGTCTTTTCAGCGAGTGCCTTGCAGCGACAGATATGCCTTCTTCCTCGTCTTTCGTTAATCGATTCGCCGGCGGCATTATCTGCAGAAGGCGCGGGAGATCTGGGTTTGTGGCGCCGCTACCACGACGGGAGGCCGAGAGGTCCCCTTTGGAGGGGTAAGAAGATGGTAGGCAAGGAGGCGCTGTTCGTCATCCTGGGGCTCAAGAGGTTCAAGGATGATGGCGAGAAACTAGAAAAGTTCATCAAAACACACGTCCTTCGGCTGCTTAAGATGGACAAGATTGCCGTCCTCACCGAGCTCGAGCGCCAGGGGGAGGTTGATTTGGCGGTCAAGGTTTGCCATTCTAACTTCCATATAGCTTTTGAGGGGTTTAGGGTTTCGCGCGATTCGGTGCAGTTAAAAAGATTTTGAGGGCTTCTGTCCAAATCGAGACTGTTGGATTTTTCTTTTAAAAAAATTCTTCAGTTAATGATAAAATTATTGGGCTTGCGGTAGTAGGTTGCATTTGGAATCATGTAACTAGTAGTAGCCTTCAGTAGTTTCGAGCACTCTTTCCAAGTTTGCTACACTCGTTTACATGGCTTTTGCTTCTGTTGCTCGCGGAATCATGCGAGAGATTAACATACTAAATTTCACTGAATTCCAGTTGTGCTTGCCAGAAACACAAATTTAACGTTCATTGAGATCATATATTCATCTGTATTTAGCTGGTTGTACGAAAAATCCCTTTAGATCATAGTAATATGATTCTGCACCTTTGTTGACGCGGTTGACAACTAGTGTGGTTGAAATTCTGATACATCAGTTTCATTTGATATTTTTGATAGGGTATTAGGCTTCTATGGTTTTATCATATGTGTGAATTAATAGTTATATGTGTTAGAACATAGATTTATTCTCACATCGAGTACTTAGTCATTAGGTATGGTGGAGTCCTATTTATATGGGTGTAATCGTTCTCTTTTCACTATAATAATATAATTTATCTCTCAACTTGGTATCGTAACGAGCGAATCTAGGATTTTCTATAGAGTTTCTCGATTGCGAGGTCGGTCATGAATGTGATTTAGCAGCCTGGTTTTCCCTCCTCCCTCTTTGCCCACTTCCTGAAAAAGGAGACAACACCGCTAAGAATGTGGTAGTTTTCACTTTTCAGAAAAGAAGTACAATAACAAAAAGGTAACAGTTAGATTTGAGGAACAACATAATGGAGGTGTCAAGGCGGTGATAGTAAAAAGCTATGATATGTTTGGAGCATTTGTTCTTCGTCATGAACATCTCAAATCTTCTTTTCCCCTCTTTCTTTGTCCTAAATTGACATTCTGCTTGGTCCTTTCTTTCACGTCAAATTTTCTCTTCTATTCATTTTTTAAAAATATTAGACACGGTTTAAGATTAGATTTGTCATAGTTTATCCCTTCCAAAATATCATACTTTCACTGTCTCTGTTTACATTTTTATATGTACTTTCTTTTTTGAAAAATAATGTTTTTCTTTGCTGAGAAATGTTACTTGGTATCTCAGCAAACATTGACTCTCGGTACCTTTTAGCTCCTTGTGCCTTAACAGTGATGAATCCATATCATTTCTGTCATTACGTTTTGTCTGGATTATTTAAAGAGCATCTACGAAACATCTGCAACGTTCTCAGTAACGGATTTATATCCCTTCTCTTCTACCTCTACGCCCCTAGTCAGGAATTTCATAAAAACTTTCAGAGTTTACTGACGTTCCTGTTTTTGTCATTCAATTCTTGAGGCTAGATTTCAGTTTATATGATCATCTGCAGATTGGGTTTCATTTTGCATTTCTCTAAGTGCTTTTTACTCTCAAAAATACTTTACAAAAGCACTCCCAAACCCAGCAGGAAACATTTTGTCTAAATTTATGTATTAAATAAAAGGGCATAAAGTTGTGAATTGTTTTGCATTTTCAAAGGAATTAGGTTTCAAGACTGTGAGATCATGTTTAATGCTTTTAGACACAGTCATGGACAATCTTTCTTCTTACAAGGTAAATAAACTTATTATTATTATTATTCTGATATTTCCTTTTTTGAATTTAAAGTTTAAAATGTTTTGTAATTGCAATGTCTTGATTCTTTCACTATGTTACCAAATGTCGATTCAATTTATAATTATGTGGCGGTGTACAGTCTGCTATATTCGATTGAACAGTAACAATCGCTTGCATTTTATGTTTCAGATGTTTCATGTTATAAAGAAGGAGGATTGGTACAAACCAGATGTGTATATGTACAAGGATTTGATTGTTTCTCTGGCAAAATGTAAGAAAATGGAGGCAACCATGGAAATGTGGGAGAGTATGCGGGAAGAGAAACTTTTTCCTGATTTCCGGACATACGCTGAGGTGATAAGAGGATTTTTGAGATATGGATCACCTGCAGATGCGATGAACATCTATGAAGACATGAAGAAATCTCCAGACCCACCAGAAGAATTGCCTTTCAGGATACTGCTGAAAGGGCTTCTACCACATCCCTTGCTTCGGAATCGAGTAAAACAAGATTTTGAGGAGCTATTTCCAGAAAAACATATCTATGATCCACCAGAAGAGATTTTTGGCATGAAATGATGTGAAAAAGAAGAGAGATTAGTTTTATCCTTTCTTCTCTACATGATTGCTAAACGACGCTGTTCTCATGTTTGTTTTTGTACAACTGATCTTCATATTTTAACTTGAAAAAGAATGTCTAACAGTAATAGTTTGTGATTGATGTAATGTTGGATTGTTCTTGAGCAGTTTTCGTGGGAACTTTTGTTTTTTTTTCCTATCTTATGTAAATTGACAAATGTAACTTTCTAAACCTACTAAGATCAGTATATCTATACCTCCTCTAAATAAAATTGAATCGGTTTTCTGTCTATCTACATCTAATTTGTCAAAGAATGCTTTAATATTATTTTAGCTGTTTTTTTTTATTCTGCCATTGTTTATTCTTTATTTGTCATGTATATATTTTGAAATCTTTTTCATTTAAAAACACTTTTCTACTCTATAAAGTTCTAAAAAAAATCTCAAAATAAGTACAGGAAACTTATAAGAGCTTTTATTTATAAATTTAGAATGATATATTTCACGTAGTTTTGATTTATTCTCAATTCTTATAAATTGGAAGGAAGGCGTATAATAGCTTTGTAGATTCAGAAAATATATACGGGTGCTTGTATCTGAATTTAGAATAATTTAGACCTATAATAGTTTTAAATAAAATTATTTTAAAGTAAAAAATTGGGAGCGAAATTGTAACTATGTAGCTTTGTTAAACATGCTAAGAGGAAAATCCTAAATTTATAATTCTGATATTATAGATGGCAAAAAAATATATATAACTTAATAATTTTTATTTATGTTAAATTTAACTATTTCAGCTCCACAGTAGATTTATTCAAAATTGAATCTATACTTATTTAAATATGAAAAGCATTAAATTTTAATTTTTTTTTTCACACCAAGTATGCTGGTCCGATCATGTATAAGTTTTTCATCAGCCACCTGAGTAAATAAAAAAGCACAAGTAGTGATCAGTCCAATATCCTTTAGTGTGTATTTTATTTGGAGGATAAATCTTATAAATTCATCGTAGCTGAGACTATAACCATGAATATTTAATTTTATACTGATTGTGTCATGCCAACTTTGTTATGCCACATGGATATTAAATTTTAAATTAATCTCCTTGAAGCTCTAAAGAATACGTAAAAATGTACCTTTAATATATATATATATATATATATATATATATATATATATATATATATTTTGGGCTATGCTTTATATGCGCCTACCTACGTGGCGATGCCACTTCATCTTGCCCATGCCACGCTACGTCTCGTCTAGCATATTTCTTTTCTTTGGTTTCTCGATTTCAATTTCACCTGCTTTTCCTACTTTGTCATTGCAATCCGAGCTTTCTCTCTTTCTTTTGCTTGTGCACGCCGCCTTTTCTGCTTTGCCATCGTAATCCGAGACTTCCCTCTTTCTTTTGATTTCCTTTGGCACTAGGTTTTTTGCTCCATCGTGATCCTTGCCTTCCCCTCGCCATGACACTATTGCTCTTGCCATCGCAATCCATAACCGCCATACACTGCTAATAACTCGTATTTTGATGCATTATTTTGATTCATTCCTTGATAAGTTAATCCATTTGTATGCTTAATTTATTATATTTATCATGTTTTACGAGTATTGAATTATTTTAGCATTTTAATATAAATATATGTTAATTTGATATCCTTAACCCTAATTTATTGTATACTTTATTTTTTAGGGATGTCAAGTAAAAATTGAGGATTTAATTGAGGTTGGAGTTGTAGCATTTTACTGTAACAGAAGACTTGTAGCGGTGGTGTTGTAGTAGTTGTACTGTAGCATTTTTACTAAGCAACCGCGGATAAATACTGTAGCACGTGAAAATTCCATATTCAAGTACTACGGGGTCATGCCTTTTTGCCATGACCACATGTGGTTCTGTAGCTATAGTGAAAACACTGTAGTAGGCAAGAGAATCTAGTTTTAGCATGGCTGTTCGTGCCTTTTTAGCACGGTACTGTAGCTACAGTGAAATCACTATAGTACAGAAAAAAATTCACGGAATGCAACACGATCGGCCGTGTCTTTTTAGCACGGTCGTGCACGGTGAAAACCTCCATTTGGGCAACTATAAAATGAATTTTCCAAGGTTTTTGGGGCATCTTCTCCACACTTGAGCTGTAGCACACGTCGTCACAGTCCTCCATCGCTATTTCTTCATCGGATTCGACGAAGAACCACTCCATCGGAAGAATCCGTCGACTTTCCTCACGTCCAGCCCACCGTCATCTCCTCCTGCAAATTCACAGAGGAGTTTCACCTCGACGACATCATCCAAGCTTCACTGGATTCGGGAGAGCAAGGAGTCACGACCAAACTTCTAAATTTGGGAGTTTGCATCAACTTCGTCATTTATTTCGCTCCGGAGACTCGATCGAGCTCCATTGAATGTTGCCAGAGAATTCTGTCCATTATTCAAGTTTATCTTAGTGGGATGATCACTTAACTCATTTTGTTGCTTGTTACATTCAGTTTATAGCTGTCAATCCCTTTATATTTGAATTTGGATGAATTGTTAGTTGTGAAGTTATTTAGTTATCTTGCATTTATTGTGTTTGATGAATTGCTTCTTAGGTTAGCCTTTACTTGTATGCACTTTATTAATAATGGATTAGTTAGTGGATTTTGTTGCAGAATTTTCCTTCATTGTTATAGTTTATTTTTGTAATTCTTGTTATCTCGTGTAGTACTGTAGTTGCATAATCCTCAAATTCAAATCCCAACTTTTTAAGGAAAACTTTTAATCTAAAGTTGACTTACACCATTGTCTTTCTTGGGAGATGATCCGGGTCATTCCCTATATTATATGAGCGTAGAGAGGGTTTGATAATCGCATTGCAAGCGAGTGAATATCAGTTGCTCTCGTCATTGCAAACCCCTCGCCATCGCCCTCGCCCTCGCCCTCGCCCTTGGGCATCGGTGACCTGCAGTTCGCCCCTCGCCCCTTGCCGCGTCGGGCTCGCCGCAGGCCTCCATCCCCCTTGTCACGTCGATCTAACCACAAACCTCTATCCCCTTGCGTGCAGTCGTGGGTAGCTCCTCGCCGTGTCAGGGTGGCATCCCCCTCGCTGTACAGGATCAGTGAGTTCGAAACTTCACATGGCTTCATGCTTGATGCTTAAACTTGATAATCTCAATCTTCAAAATCACATGAGAAATCATGCACTCTTAGGCCGATATATGAATTTCTAATTTAAAATGCATTATCGAACCATAAAAAATTTGGAAGACCTAGAACATCTTCTTATGGTCTAAGATTTGTTATATTACTAAAAAAAAAATAAGATTCATAGTATTTCTTTAACAAATTAAATTAAAAAAATGATTCATAGCATTTCTTTATATTAAAGAATAGTAAATCCTTCAATTTTAAGTTCTAATCTTTTATAGATAGTCGTTGTCACTCATCGATAATGAAATAAAATGAGGATGGTGATGAGCTATACATTCCTGAACTTGCAGATGATTGAAAGCCAAAAATTGGTATGGAATTCTCATCACTAGAGGAGGCATTTTCATTTTATAACCAATATGTACGAAAAGCAGGATTTAGTGCAAAGATAAACAATAACAAGAAAAATAAAATCATAAAAGAAGTTGTCTGGAAAAAATTTGTATGCTTTAAAGAAGGTCAAGTAGATAATAAACATGAAAAAGATGATCAACGAACAAGGGAAAGAGCACATGGAGAAGTTAGAACTGATTGTAAGTCATACATTTCACTTGTTAAAGAATAAACTGGACCTCATTGGGTTGATTTTTGCGTCATTTGTAGGTGTTAATCATTATTATCAAACAATTATTTTTGGTTGTAGCTTTATAAGTAATGAGAAAACTGAGTCTTTTGTTTGGTTGCTTAACAAGTTCATAGAAGTTATGCCTAAAGGAGCATCAAATGTAATCATCACTAATCAAGATCCTGCTACGACGAAAGTCATTACACAAGTTTTCTCTCACATAGTGCATCAATATTGTTTGTGGCACATACTAAATAAATTCCCTGAAAGATTAAACCTTTTGATTTTTCGTGACTTTTATCAAACCATAAAGAACATCATTGAAAAATCTACAACACTTGATGAATTTGAGAAATCATGGGAAGAGATTATCAAGTTTGCTAATTTGGAGAAAAATGTTTGGTTGTCATTGATGTATGAATTGTGATACGAGTGGATGCCAATATATTTTAGTATTGTATTTTGTGTTGAAATGTCAAGTAGTCAAATATCTAAAAGCTCACATGCATTTTTCAAGAGGTATGTCTCAAATAAAAACTCTTTGATAGATTTTATTATTCGTTTAATAGGGCACTGAGACACCTAAGACACAATGAGTTACTTGTTGATCATATTGACATGAATGAGTATCCCAAGATTAAAATAAATTGGCCAATGGAAACTCAAATGATCAAGTTGTACACAAAAAAGAAATGAATGGTGTAAAATACGGAAAAAAAAATTATATATATGGATTAAACCCTTTAATTAATTGGGTTTAATTAGGGGATTAATTGACTTAATTAGTGGGCTGAAATTGGGTTAAAACCTGTTGGGCTGAGTCTATTGGGCCAAATGGTTGGGCTGGAAATGGGCTGAACCGGTTGGATTTAATTTGAGTTGGGCTTGAAATTGGCTGAACCAAATGTTGGATTGGGTTAAGTTAGATTGGGCATTAAATTAAATGCGGCCGACGAATGAACCCAGCGCATTCGCGATCCCCATTTCTTCTCCGCGTCGTCGACCTCCGCTCTCGTCGGCGTCCGGTCTGACGACTCGACGACGCCTCACCGCAGAATGCTGCGCTTAGTGGGTGAACTCCATCGAGAACAAGGGATTCTTGCTTAAGGGATCTCGGAGATTTTCGTCGGCAGACCGGCGATGTTATCGCCGCGGCAGCAGGCTGCCGATTCAGGTACTATAGCTAGGGTTAGGTTTCAATCGTTGTTTCCTCTGGATGTAGCTGTGTATTCATCGGTTGAGCTCCAATCTATGGTATGGCAGTGATCAGAGCTCCGATCTTCGCCGGTAAATAGGGACGAGGAAGGAGGATTTCCGGTGGAGTGCTGAGCTTGTGATTGGAGCTGGGATTTCCATCGGTGAACCATTCTGAGCCACCTCAGCACCTCCGTAGCTTGGATCGGTTTTGGGCAGTGTTTTGGAGCTCGGATTTTGCCGATGAACAGAGCTACTGAGGGAGGATCTACCGTGTTGGTAAGTCGATCCGTTCTTTCTGTCCACTGTACTATATTGAAATTGCTAGGTAGTTGTAGTGAGTTCTATGTGTTTATGATGTTGGTAATCGACGGTGAACAGGGGAGGTGGCTGTCGGTGAAGATTTGGCCGGTAAGTGTGTTATCCTTTTTGTTTCATTTGTAGAGTGCTGTGAATTCTGTGGTGTGCCAATGTTATTGAGATCCGATGAGTGCTGTGAATGGAGCATCGTGTGGGGCGGTTTGGAGTGGGATCCAATTGATGTAGGTGTTGTTCAGTGGTTCAATTGTTGTTCAGTAATCTTGGAGTTGCTATTTCATTGCAGTTGGTGATTTGCTCAGATCAGTGAAGTTGTTGTGCCGATTGAGTGGAGAATTGTTTAATTCGATTTTCCTTTAATTGATTGTGTGGATGATCTGGTTATGCTCATGGTTGAGTGTTACTGTAAATGATGGAGCTGTCATGGCTGTGAACGATGGTGTGTGTGTGAATTTAGTGATCTATTGTGAGTGTCGTTTATATTTATATATTGATCTTGTTGATGTGGGAGTGAGTTTGGTTTTGGTGTATCAAATTGTGTTAATTGGAGTTTCTAACTCGTGGATAAGGAAAGGATGCGAATATAGAACGAATTAGTGTTTAGTTCCTATGTTTGTTGGATACTTGTACTTAATCATTATTTGCTATTATGTGCAGGTTTGGGATACGAATCAGGTTGGCGGCCGTGAGGCTTATTCGAGCTTCGTATCAGGTGGGTAATATCTACCTGGTCCGGTAGTTTGATCAACTCTAGTGCATGATCTTGGATTTATGTTTATACCTGTTTACCTTAAATCCACTCTTATTTAATCATATGCTTGTACTGCCTTGACCTTTGAGATATAAACTCTGGTACTTCATTGATTATCTAGCTCATTAGGAACTATAAACCCTATTATGTATTAGCTGATAGATGTTCAGTAAGTACATGTGGTTAGGGTTATCTTTGTGACTTCAGATTGGTTTACTGTATTACATCATTAGGGTTAGGTGATGGTTTGGATTATGGAATCGATTGTTATATCATATCCGTATTAGTGGTGCATTTATAATGGATCTAGTTGTCTGTGCATAGATAATTGTATGATTGTCGATGTGACCGTGGACTAGAGGTCCTAGTGTGATGGTATATCCATTAGGGATTGTGTGTCCGTGTATGGTTATATGGATGGTCGATTGTATATCGCCATCGACGACAGAGGTCTTAGCATGGTTGACTGTCAGGTGTGTATGACTCTTTGTGAGATAGAGAGAGTCTTATGGATTGTAGTCCTTGCATGGTTGACTTTCAGTTGACTAGGTCTCCCCGTGAGTTAGGGAGTGTTGCGAGGATTTGTGTGTGAGTTATGCATCATTACATTTCATGCATGCTGACGACTGGGTATGCCTTGTGGTTGAGACGAGTCGTCAGTCATCCTGCCTCCTCGGCCACTCCTAGTGGTTGCGAGGTCGAGGAAGAAGAGCATTGTGTGTGCCGCTTCTCGCCACTAGGGATGGTGGTAGCCGGAGATGCGACTGGGCCACCGCGGGAGTGGTAGTTAGCGACTCACCCACTATAGATGGTGGTCGTGTGATGTGCAGAGTCCCGGTGCAAGGCTCGCTCACTCATGGGTAGGACGGAGCGGCCAGCAGGGACCTGTGAGTAGCATATAGCTACGGCGGCTAGCCATCGTTTATTCATACTACCCAACTGGCCACCGAGAGTGGTGACGGCGAGTCGGGATAGTTGTCATGTCGCCACCTAGGCCACACGGGTCGTAGCGAAGAGTTGGGTACGCAGACATGACCATGCATATACATTGCTGATATATATGTATGTATGTATTTGATATATGTTTTACATATGCCTGTGAGATGCTGCATTTGATTGAGTTATGATTGCTGCACATGCTTGTACATCATGATACATGTCATTTGCATTTTATATACTGTTATGTGTTGAGCATGATATATATATGTGTTTGTCCTGACCGATGTATGCATTTGATTAGTGTCATGTCATAGTGTGGTATGGACCGTTGTTATTACAGTGATCATATACGCTCATATGTTGGCGATCGGTCGTATGGGATCGACTTAGTATGTTATATGGTTATGTTATAGTATACCGCTCGTGATGATCTATCATACGGAGGATGACCGTGTAATGCACGTACATTACTTTATGTCGCTTGATCAGCTTTATGCTATGAGTAGACATATCTGTGATTACCGATTACTATGCTTAGGATCCTATGCTTAGGATTGTATGTCTATTGGACTCATCTTTGTATACCGTAGATCTTCACATGTATACTTGTAGATCTATCCTTATATGTTGTTCATGCACTTCTATATATTACCCCTGAGTTTATACTCACCACTGGACCACGGGCTTCGTCGCCGGATAAAGAAGACTCTTTGACGTCGAGCTCCATGGTGATCCCATCTCACACCGGACGAATGGACATGTTTTCCGTATTGTTGTATTTCTACGGATTGTCGTTTTGTGATTTTAACCTGTATTATTTCCGTATCTGTGATATACGGACGTCTTGTATGTATTTGGCTTTCGATGTGACTTCTATTATGTTTCTTGTTGTGTCAAGTCACTCCGGAGTGCACAGTTGGGTCATTGTATATGATTTTATATGTTGTATGTTTCCGCTGTGTTTACTGCATTTTATATGTTGATATCTGTGTATATCATATTGTTGTTGTGGGCCTACGGGCCTTGTATTAACCCGATATGTTGCCACGTACAGGGGAGATGCCGTCCGTTTGCTTTTCGGCACGACATACTCTCGGGGCGTGACAAATGGAGTTTCAAAGTGAAATGATCGAGTGAAAGTCATGGTTATTATGGGCAACAAGCATCTAGTGGAGTTGAGTTAGTTGTTTACCAAGTGATGAAATTTTAAAGTTATTCTTCCTCCAAATTAAGGATACTCACGCAAGACAAACAAAGAGACTACATATCTTGTAGTTGTAGGAAATATATATACTCAAACGGTGGACAAGAAATGCAAAGGGTGGAGCGATATATGCATTAGGGGAACAAAATCTCATCGATGATTCAAAAAGGTTTTTGATGTCAAGACACTCGAGGTTATCCTATAAAGCATCAATATTAGTTGATGATGCATCTTTGACTAATGAGGGGACAAACTTTTTGGATGAACAATTCGATAATATCTATAGCAAAATTCAAGAGATGAACATTAGTAGAACATGCAACAATGAAAGTCAAATGAATAAATCTATGAATGAGTGTCTTGGTATTGTTGATCCTCCTTCTGTAAGAACAAAGTGATGTGGGAAGAGATTGAAATTATCAAAAGAGAAGTCAACCTCAAAATCGAGATTATGTCATGGATGCGGGCAACGAGATGTATCACATTACAAGCGCAATTGTCTAAATTTGCAGCAAAGGTATGTGTTGATAAATTCTGGATTTGTATGATTATTTTATTTGCAATAAAAATATTTTAATTAAATATTGTAAATATGATGATGTGTTAATTTTCAGATCAACTTTAAATAATCATCATTACAGCGATGACGATACTTATGAAGAAGATTTGATATCTAGAGCTGGTACTATAAAAGTTTCTTTGTATTAAATTATAATAGTTGGTTGATTGATCAAGAAATTGATGTCAATAATTATCTTTATTGTTACAGGTTCTAATAATCCAATTGTACATAAGTAAAAGGTCATAAAGACTAGAGACTTTCTTTCTACATGCTTAGTTCATATTGTCTACTTGACATTTTGATGCATAATTTACATGATACCGTCAAACTTCAAAAGTGTGTTTAATCTCATCTATTTGTTTATGCAACAAACAAGAAAAAGAAAGTTGTCATTATGGAGCATTTGACATGTTTGTTGTTTTTCTTTTTATGTTGTTAGACTTGTTGATGTTGGGATGTATACTGAAAAGTCTATCTTTTGTATGAACATCTTTATTTTTGAAATAAGAATCACATGATCATTGTTTGTATTTTTATGGTTATGCATATTGTCTAATACATTACATTATAGATAACATGGTGTGTGGTGTCACACGGGAGATCATGTTATCGGATCCTTGTAAAGTATAAGTAAAGGCTCACAACCGAGATGACTTTGGACAAACCATTGGTATGGTTGTAGTGTGATTTGGTATTGGTTTATCTTGACCATAGAATCGCGCTAGTACACTTTGTGTGTTATGAGCAGGACCGACTTAGAGGTGATTTGATTTATTGCTAACTACATAATCGAATCGGACCTCAGATATTATATTGTACATACTCTTAATCCCGATATAATAACGGACACATATACTTAGTATTCATTTCTTTGATTTACCAATGAGTGAGATTTATAGATTAAATCGATAGACTCGGTAAGTTGGGAAATGATATTATTTATATGGTGTGTCGTTGATTATAGGAGGAAATAGTGTCCTATATATTAGGATGATGATGTCTCCTTGAGGAGCTCATAAGGTTCATCATGTAAATCCTGCATGTGGACTTGGTCAGACATGATGATAAGGTTGAGTGATACTACTCATGGAGTTAGATGTTGATTAATTAATGGTCAGTAAATTAATTAATCGACGGACATTCGAGATCTTAAACACGGAGAGAAAATGTACAAATAATATATGGAGCTCATATTAACTTATGAGGGTTGGTGAGGTAGATCAATGATAATCTTCTAGTGGAATGGATAATCATTAATGGATCGGACTTTATGTGGGCTTGATCCATTGGGTGGCCAAGATCCAACTCCTCCTCATGGTCTCTATTGTAGCTTATTAATACCTCATGAAGCTTAGATCCAATGGATGAAAACAAAACTCTAGATCCAAAGGTAGAGATTAAATCTCTAGATCCGACGGTTGAGATTAAATCTCTAGATCCGACGGTTGAGATTAAATCCCTAGAACCAATGGTGGAGATTAAAACAAGGCTTATCCCTAACTCTATAAAAGGAGAGCAAGGGGTGGGCGGCAACTTGATGGAAGGGGATTATGGTTTGCTTCCCTTTGGCGGCTAGGAATCCTAGTTAGGTTAGGATTAGGAGTGGGCGGCTAGTGTTTGGGTGTTGGATTGGGCGGCAACAAGAGGAGAAGCTCTTTTCTTCTTCTTCCTAAGGTGTTGCCGGCAACCTATCCTTCTTCCCTCTACTTTGGCCGGTGCTCAACCTATCCTTCTTCCCCTCTTCCTTGGCCGACAATTAGGAGAGCTAGAGTTAGGGTTTTGGGCAGCTACAAGGAGAAGGGTTGGTTTCTTTTCTCTTCTCCAAGTGTTGGCCGACGCCCATGCTCTCATTGATTCTCTTTTGGTCGGTTCCCAAACTCCATGTTCTCTTCCTTGGCCGACAGCAACATCGAGTCTATTGATTTGGTGGTCGGTTCTAGATAGGAAGAAGAGTTTTGTTTTATAATCTTCCTTTGTTCGGAGTGAACAAGGAAAGAAAGATTGGTGATCTAGGAGGCTTCGACTTTTGGAAGATCGTCACCCACATGACGTCCAAAAGGAGGAAGGATATACAATAGAAGATCAAGAGATATAACAAGAGGTATAATCTTGTTTATTTTGATCAGTGTTCTTTTGTATTATGTCTATAATTGTTTTTCAATTATATGCATGTTGTATGTGGTTGTTTACTTTATGTATGTGGCTAATATAACTTGGACCCCGAACATAAACACAAAAGTCGGCGATCCGTACATCGTCTATTTTGCGGCTATTCGTAAAATAGAGGTTGGTCGCTTGAACAATAAGTTTGTTTAAGAGACTACTCTAATCGAATAGCACGATGATAGCAAGGTTGCTTGGGCAATCCCTCTTGTCAAGGATAAATTTTTTTATCCGGGGACGTAGAAGGGATCGCCATGAACAAGCGACCGAGTTGAAGTGGGAAGCGAAGTTTCCTACCTACAAGTGGTATCATAGCCACGGTTTCCGATTTTGTGTGTTTAGGATTCGGTTACTCTTATGCATTTTTCTTATATTATATGTGTCGGATAATAGTAGGATATGCATAGATTAACTCTTTGGTTGCAGGCATAGGATCTAACTATTATGGTCATATATGTGTATGTGATTGTATGTGTGTAATTGTATATTTTGTTGAATCCTCGGGGTTGACGAGGCTAGTATTTAATTTTTGTAAATTAGATACGACATTGTTTAGCCACTCTTTTTATTTTAGTTTACTTTCGATCTAGATTTCATGTACACTCCCTCGTGGAGTATAGGATCGATGGATGTAAATTAAAATAGTTTTTTTTCTCGGCTTGGATCTCTGGATGGCTCGTACATGGCGTAGG
Source organism: Wurfbainia villosa (assembly GCA_025175895.1). NCBI lineage: Eukaryota > Viridiplantae > Streptophyta > Magnoliopsida > Zingiberales > Zingiberaceae > Wurfbainia > Wurfbainia villosa. Next base: position 952,251 of record JAKLTH010000304.1, on the reverse strand, counting down.
AGGAGCGGACGAGATGACGATACGACGAGAGACATATTGAAGACAAAAGCCATAATAGTTGGAAAATTTTTATTTTTCATATTTATTGTTTGATATGCATGTCGTAGGCTAGAAAATTCCTCAATTTTAAATTACTAAGTAGAAGAGGGATATTTTTATAAATTTCCACGACCTCCATTATGATTTGACATATGATGCAAGCAAACTTGCACGTCGGCTCTGAGTGTCTTCCTCCTTATCGGATGAGTTTGTTTGCGGATCACAAGGTTGAATATGGTTATAGGAAATTATTAAGGAGCATGTGTACTTCCCCATCGGAAGGCACATAACCCGAGATAATCACCTTGGTACCGAGTAATGGTGAACACTTAGATGCAAATAGGAGTATCCTCCCCATCAGAGTTACTGCTTTTATTTGTAGGGTCGAAGAGAAACCAGCTATTAATTTTATTTGGCAAAAAGTTAGGTTGACAAGATAGTAAAATTAATGGGTAAAACCTCCTCTTACAAATGTAGAATTCATATACGTCCACACGATCGTGACATACGATATTCTCGATGTTTTGAGGTGTTGGTTGATTTTAAAACTTTATTGTTTGAGGAATCAATAATTTTTTGAAATCTAGTGTTTTGATCTATGTGATTCTTAGGTTTTTCAAAAATTGACTTTCAGTCCACTTGCTGTGATACTAAAGGAAAATAAACTTACTGTACATAATTATGTTGATTGGAAAAAGGAATCTAGATATTGTCTTAACTGCTGAGGAGTACAAGTATGTACTCTTCGAAGAGTGTCCTCCTAAGCCTGCGAATGAGCTGGAAGTCCTTGGAGCTGAGATCGATGGGGAAACCCAGGTCGATATCATTCTCCAGTCGACAGAAAGGCTTACTCAAGCTTAGGCCATGGTTGCTCAAAAGGTTTCTACTTTTAAACTGAAAGGCAAGAAGAAGAAGAAACAAGCTGGGGCAAAGGTGGTGGAAGGATCTCAGGGACGAGTGAAGAAGCCGAAAGGCAACTGCTTCACTTGCAAGCAGACTGGACATTGGAAGAAAGACTGTCCCAACCGGAAGCAGAACAAAGGTATATCCTTTGGTCTAGTCGTTGAAACATATTTAGCGGTGTTATCTACCGACACCTAGTGTGTAGATACGGGAGTCACTGATCATGTCTGCAATACTTTGCAGGGGTTCCAGGAAACCAGACGATTAGCTGAGGGGGAGATTACTGTTTACTTGGGCGATGCCACGAAGGTGACGGCTATTGCAGTGGGAGATGTTTATTTGTCTTTTGAGAAAAATAAAGTTTTTGTTCTTAAGAATTGCCTTTATGTACCTTTATTTAGAAAGAATTTAATTTCGGTTTCTAAATTGTTTATGGATGGATATTCTATTTCTTTTAATGACAGAGTTGTTATAAAAATAAATAAGGAGATTATCTGTTCTGGTACATTGATAGGATATTTATATACACTTGAACCAAAAGCTCCCACGATGCAAATTGAAGTTAATAACTCATCTTCTAATTATAATAAGATAAAAGAACCTTCGAAGATGAACTAAACGTATCTTTGGCATCTAAGGCTTGGTCATATTAACCTAAGAAGAATTCAAAGGTTGATAGCTGATGGACCTCTGGGTTCATTAGTGATGGAAAATTTCCCAACCTGCGAATCTTGCTTGGAGGGTAAAATGACCAACAGGTCTTTTAAGGCCAAGGGGTATAGAGCCAAAATATGTCAGAATTGGTTCATTCTGATTTGTGTGGTCCTATGTCTATCTAGGCTAGAGGTAGTTTTGAGTATTTCGTCTCTTTTATAGACGATTATTCGAGATATGGATACATTTACCTGATGTGTCGTAAGTCTGAATGCTTTGACAAGTTCAAAGAATTCAAGACTGATGTGGAAAAACGTCAAGGTAAAAGTATCAAGACACTACGATCTGATCGTGGTGGTGAGTACCTCTTGGGAGAGTTTAGGAATTACTTATCAAAGGTTGGGATTCAATCCCAATTGTCTGCACCTGACACACCCCAACAGAATGGTGTAGCAGAGCGAAGGAATAAGACTCTTATGGAGATGGTGAGATCAATGATGAGTTATTCTGAGTTGCCAGATTCGTTCTGAGGATATGCTCTAGATACGACGGTGTACATTCTGAACTTGATTCCATCTAAATCAGTGCCTTCTACTCCCACAGAATTATGGACTGGGCGAAAGTCTAGTCTAAGACATATTCGGATTTGGGAGAGTCCAACACATATACTGAAGGCGGATGCTGATAAGTTGGAACCTCGTACAGAAGTACGCATGTTCGTTGGCTATCCTAGAAGAACAAAGGGTGGTTTGTTTTATAGTCCTAGAGATCAGAGGGTGATCGTTAGCATAAACGCAGATTTCTATAGGAAGACTATGTAATGAACCACAAGCTCATGAGTAAGATTGTTCTGGAGGAATTGAAAGGGGAAGTCACTTCTTCAGTACCACCGGTACAAGAGGATATACCATAAGTCACTGCACCGCGTGTCACAGAGGATACACAGGTGATACCTCGTCGTAGTGGGAGGGTTATTAGACAGCCTGATAGATTCATGTTCTTGGGAGAATCTTCTGATTTGGTCCCTGGCGAATATGAACCTGATCTCTGGACATATGACGAGGCAATCCAAGATAAAGATGCGGTATCTTGACAAAGTGCAATGAATGCTGAGATTGAATCTATGGATTTAAATCAGGTCTGGGAGCTAGTAGAACCACCCGATGGTGTAAAAATCATTGGATGTAAGTGGATCTACAAAAGAAAGAGAGGAATAGATGGGAAGGTTGAGACCTTCAAAGCAAGACTTGTTGCGAAGGGGTATACTCAGAAAGAGGGTATCGATTATGAGGAGACCTTTTCGCCGGTAGCCATGCTTAAGTCTATCCGGATTCTCTTATGCATTGCAGCTCATATGGATTATGAGGTGTGGCAGATGGATATCAAGATAGTTTTCCTTAATGGAAGTCTTGAGGAAAACATCTATATAAAGCAACCAGAGGGATTCATTGCAAAGGGCAAAGAACATCTTGTATGTAAGCTTAATCGGTCAATTTATGGATTGAAGCAAGCTTCGAGGTATTGGAACATCCGCTTTGATGAGGTAATCCAGTCTTATGGATTTATTCAAAGTCCGGATGAGTCTTGTGTATACAAGAGATGTGACGGAAATGTAGTGGTATTTCTTGTACTATATGTAGATGATATTTTGTTAATTGGCAACAATGTCAAGGTGTTATCGGACGTAGAGTATGGTTGTCCAAACAGTTTGATATGAAGGACTTGGGAGAAGTGGAACACATCCTTGGGATCAAAGTTATAAGGGATCACAGGAAAAGGATGTTGTGCTTATCCCAAGCTTCATACATAGATACCATTATGGATCGTTTTAACATGCAAAACTCCAAGAAGGGTTTTCTACCCTTCAGCCATGGAGTTCCTTTGTCTAAAGAGATGTGTCCTAGAACATCTAAGGAGATAGAGGAGATGAAGACGGTTCCTTATGCTTCGACAGTAGGAAGCCTTATGTATGCAATGTTATGTACGAGACCAGATATCTGCTTTGTCGTGGGCATGGTCAGCAAATATCAGAGTAATCCAGGACATGGACATTGGACTGCGGTAAAGCATATATTGAAGTACCTGAGAAGGACTAGGGATTATATACTAGTTTATCAGGCAGACCAATTACTCCCTGTGGGTTATACGGATTCCGACTTCCAATCAGATAGGGATAACAGTAAGTCTACCTCAGGTTTTGTGTTTACTTTGGGAGGTGGAGCCATTGTATGGAGGAGTGTCAAACAGAAATACGTGGCGGACTCTACCATGGAAGCTGAGTATGTGGCGACCTCTAAGGCGGCCAAAGAAGTTGTATGGCTCAGGAACTTCTTGATGGACTTGGAAGTGATTCCTGATTTGCCCAGAACTATCACAATTTATTGTGATAACAGTGGTGCAGTTGCAAACTCGAAGGAACCGCAAGCCCATAAGACAAATAAACACATAGAGCGCAAGTACCACCTGATACGAGAAATCGTAAAGGAGGTAAAAGTTGTTGTCGCCTAGATTGCATCAGAGGATGACCTGGTAGACTCTTTCACTAAGGTCTTTCTAGCGAGAGCTTTTGATAGACATGTGGAGAGAATGAGAATCAGATGTATGGCAGTACGAGAACAACATAGTCTTTTAGTATAAGTGGGAGATTGTTGGAATGTATACTGAAAAGTCTATCTTTTATATGAATATCTTTATTTTTGAAATAAGAATCACATGATCATTGTTTGCATTTTTATGGTTATGCATATTGTCTAATACATTACATTGTAGATAACATGGTGTGTGGTGTCACACGGGAGATCATGTTATCGACTCCTTTTAAGTATAAGTAAAGGCTCACAACCGAGATGACTTTGGACAAACCATTGATATGATTGTAGTGTGATTTGGTATTGATTTGTCTTGACCATAGAATCACACTAGTACACTTTGTGTGTATTGAGCATGACCGACTTAGAGGTGATTCAATTTATTGCTGACTACATAATCGAATCGGACCTCAGATATTATATTGTACATACTCTTAATCCCGATATAATAACGGGCACATATACTTAGTATTCATTTCTTTGATTTACCAATGGGCAAGATTTATAGATTAAATCGATAGGCTTGGTAAGTTGGGAAATGATATTATTTATATGGTGTGTCGTTGATTATAGGAGGAAATCGTGTCATATATATTAGGATGATGATGTCCCCTTGAGGAGCTCATAAGGTTCATCATGTAAACCCTACAGGTGAACTTGGTACGGCATGATGATAAGGTTGAGTGGTACTACTCATGGAGTTAGATGTTGATTAATTAATGGTCAGTAAATTAATTAATCGACGGACATTCGAGATCTTAAACACGGGGAGAAAATGTACAAATAATATATGGAGCCCATATTAACTTATGGGGGTTGGTGAGGTAGATCAATGATAATCCTCTAGTGGAATGGATCGGACTTTATGTGGGCTTGATCCATTGGGTGACCAAGATCCAACTCCTCCTCATGGTCCCTATTGTAGCCTATTAATACCTCATGAAGCTTAGATCCAATGGATGAAAACAAAACTCTAGATCCAAAGGTAGAGATTAAATCTCTAGATCCGACGGTTGAGATTAAATCTCTAGATCCGACGGTTGAGATTAAATCCCTAGAACCAATGGTGGAGATTAAAACAAGGCTTATCCCTAACTCTATAAAAGGAGAGCAAGGGGTGGGCGGCAACTTGATGGAAGGGGATTAGGGTTTGCTTCCCTTTGGCGGCTAGGAATCCTAGTTAGGTTAGGATTAGGAGTGGGTGGCTAGGGTTTGGGTGTTGGATTGGGCGACAACAAGAGGAGAAGCTCTTTTCTTCTTCTTCCTAAGGTATTGTCAGCAACCTATCCTTCTTCCCTCTACTTTGGCCGGTGCTCAACCTATCCTTCTTCCCCTCTTCCTTGGCCGGCAATTAAGAGAGCTAGGGTTAGGGTTTTGGGCAGCTACAAGGAGAAGGGTTGGTTTCTTTTCTCTTCTCCAAGTGTTGGCCGGCGCCCATGCTCTCATTGATTCTCTTTTGGCTGGTTCCCATACTCCATGTTCTCTTCCTTGGTCGGCGGCAACATCGAGTCTATTGACTTGGTGGTCGATTCTAGATAGGAATAAGAGTTTTATTTTATGATCTTCCTTTGTTCGGAGTGAACAAGGAAAGGAAGATTGGTGATCTAGGAGGCTTCGACTTTTGGAAGATCGTCGCTCACACGACGTCCAAAAGGAGGAAGGACATACAATAGAAGATCAAGAGGTATAACAAGAGGTATAATCTTGTTTATTTTGATTAGTGTTCTTCTGTATTATGTCTATAATTGTTTTTCAATTATATGCATGTTGTATGTGGTTGTTTACTTTATGTATGTGGCTAATATAACTTGGACCCCGAACATAAATACAAAAGCCGACGATTCGTACATCGTCTATTCTGTAGCTATTCGTAAAATAGAGGTTGGTCGCTTGAACAACAAGTTTGTTTAAGAGACTACTCTAATCGAATAGCACGACGATGACAAGGTTGCTTGGGCAATCCCTCTTGTTAAGGATAAATTTTTTTATCCGGGGACGTAGAAGGGATCACCATGAACAAGTGACTGAGTTGAAGTGAGAAGCGAAGTTTCCTACCTACAGTTGAAATATGTAGATTTAACGAAGAAGAAAAAGAAATTTTTTTCACACAATGATGTATGTAATGAGCATATTGAATCTGGGTGTTTGATGGAATTCATATTGACTATGAATTATATTTGGTGTAATGCTTTAATATTCTTTCATAGAGAATGATATTGTTACAGAAAATTAATTTTTTCCTCGTGTTATTTACCTTTATACACTCATAGTAGGGTGTGATTTTTTCGCTATGTTATTTTTTTTTTTTGTATATTCAAGTGATATTGGTTTGCTATCGAGTTTGCAGGGGTATCTTTAGTCTATTATTATCCTTTGCAATCAATCGACTGTCTTTAGCAATCAATCAACTGATAATACAGTAGTCAAATTGGGCAATCGATTCAAATAGTTTCTGTTGACCTAAATTTGAAATCGATCAACTACTTTGTTGAGGATTTTGATTGCGTTAGAGAGGATGAATAGCGATTCTCGATTTCGTGCTTTCGATTACATTTGTTGATGTTTATCTCTATAAAATGTTAGCAGGATAAACACAACACAAACAATACAAACATATGGCACAAGCACTACACAAAGGTTTTACATGGTTCAGAATCCATGACTGAGATCTTGTATCCACACCACTAAAACCTTCTTTCGGAATGACAACGGACTAATCCACGTATGATTTTGAATGATCAGTCGATTGTTCATATCCTTCAGTCGACTTTCAAGCCCTCAGTTGATTGACCAGTCGACTCACAAATAATCTGTGATTTGCTATAGTCCCACCAGTCGACTGCTCTACTGCAACAATTGACTCCTATGGCAGAACTCTGATTTCCCATTTTTCCCGAGCAAGACCAGCACCACCATAGTGTTGATATTCAAAAACCAACACCATGTGCTAGATTTGCAAATCCAGTACCAAGGTGGTAAGACTAGCACCACCATGATGATGGTTTTGCAAGACCAACAGCATAGTGCTGGTGCAAGATCAGTATCTTGGGATGTTGATCTTGCAAGATTAACACCACTTTAGTACTGATTTTACAAGACCAGCATCACATATAGTGATAGTGCAAAATCAACACTAAATGTTGTTAATAATTTCGAGCTGATATTTTTGAGTACATATAAACTTTGGGCCATTTCAGAAACTTATAGCACTTTGAATAAGTCCAATCATAGCTCTCTAAGTACATCAATATATTTTGATCAAAATCCATTGATGGATCTAGAGAACTCCGATTTAATTCATTCCAAGTGCTACAAATTTCTAAAGTGCCCAGAGTTTATATGTACTAAAAATATTAGTTCAAAATCATTAATAGTAGTGATAAGAAAGTTTTCAAAGTTTATGATTTTAAGACAATTGATACATATGCATAACTTATTGTAGGATGTCAAAACTAGACATAAACACTATAAACATCCTCATTGCACTATCCTCTTTAATTACATGTCAATTTTTCAAAAATCTAAGGGGGCGTTTGGTTCGTAGAGAATTTTCTATTTTCTGTTTTCATTCTCTCGTTTTCTAGAAAACAGAAAACAAGTTTTTTTTGTTTTTCAGTTTTCCAGAAAACACTCTTTTATTTTTTGGAAAATGAAAATGGAAACAGAAAATGATTATTTCTCGTTTTTCAATTTTTCAGAAAATACTCTTTTATTTTCTGGAAAATGGAGATGGAAAACGCGAACCAAACGCGTTTTCGCAAAAAATGAAAATGGAAAATGGAGAAGAAAACGGATACCAAACGCCCCCTAAATCTCTTAAACTCATCAATTGGTTTCGATCAAAACTCATTGATAAATCTAGAGAGCTCCGATTGGACTCATTCTAAGTATTATAGGTTTCTAAAGTGTCTCAGAGTTTATATGTGCCAAAAAATATCAACTTGAAATCATTAATAATATCATGGTGTTGATTTTGCACCAACACTATGGGTGCGTTTGGTTCAAGTAATCATACATAACCTTGGTTATGTGATTACCAGGGAATAAAACATAACCTTGGAATAAAGTATAACCTTAGATAAAAATCTTGTTTGGTTAGAGGTTTTAATATATAACTTAGTTTAACATTTTACTAAATTAGATGGTGGTCAACCGATCGACGGCGGCAACGACGATCGGTCGACCGGCGACAACAACGATGGGCGACCGATTGGCGACGACGACGACAATCGCCGACGGCGACTGCCGTGGTCGTTGGTCCGGCGACGCGCGAGTGGCGGCGATCGATCGGCGGCGCGACGGCGATGGCGGCGACGGCGAAGGTGGCGGCGCGTCGGCAAGGCGATGGCGGCGGCGTGGCCGGCGACGCGACGGCGGCGGCGGCGACGGCGACGCATGGCGGTGGCGGCGGCGGCGGCGACGGTGGCGGCGGTATCGGCGACGTGGCGGCGACGGTGGCGGCGGTGGCGGCGACGGGCGCGGCGGGCGATGGCGGCGACGGGCGCGGCTGGCGACGGTGGCGACGACTACGGCGGCGGCGGATCTACGGCCGACGACGACGGCAGCGGCGGCAACTAACGGCACGGGCGTGATGGCGACCAGCAGCAGCGACGGCGGCGACGGCAGCAGGTGGCGAGCAGCGGCAATGGCGAGGCGGCGATGCGGCGGCGGCGACGAGGCGACAGCGGCGGCGGGCGAATGGCGGTGGCTAGCGGCGAGGTCAGGCGACGGCGCGGCAAGCGAGGCGGTGACGGCGGCGGCGGCGAGGCCGGCGACGGCGGCGAGGCGGCCGACGGCGGCGGCGGCGGTGTGGCGGCGACGGCGGTGAACGACGACGGATGACAAATCGATTGAGTTTTGACAAATTGAAATTTAATAGATTGCTAAGGGTAATATTGGAAAAAAGTTTCCTTAACCCCAGGAATCAACAAAAACCTTGGTTCTCCAAGGTTTTTCGATTCCCCCTAAAAAGATTTTTGTTCATAACCAGGTAATGAATAATTACCAGGTAATTATTTATAACCTAAACCAAACAAGGTTTTTGTTGATAACCTAACAAGGTTATCAACAAAAACCCCCAACGAAACGCACCCTATATGTGGTGCTGGTAAGCAACACCAAGGTTATGTTGATCTTGCAAGAACAACACCTCATGATACTGATCTTGCACGCACCAGAACCACGGTGTTGGTCTTGCAAAACTAGCACCATGGTGGTGCTGGTCTTGCACCAACACCACATGGTGCTGATCATAATTGGTCAGGGTGCTGAAATGCAGTCGGTGCTTAGGAGACTTGAGCAGTCGTTGTGGGACTCGGGATTCAAACTAGGTGTTCGACATTGTGTGACTCGACTTTCAGTCAAGGTGCTTGGGCAGTCGATTGCTGTCGAGAAGTAGTCAACTGGCTGCTTGTGCTTGGGAAAATTGAGTGGTGCTCGGGAATGAGTGCGGTGCTCAAGAGAACACTCGATTGGCGTTGTGGTCAATCAACTGGCATAGCAAAAACTCATGCTCAGGTGACTTTGATGCTCGGGAAAAATGGGAAACTCCGGTGCGTCTTTTGGACATTGACAAACTTCACGTGCGCCAATTGTCATAATGTTTTTGATAAGGTTATAGAAAATGACACTATGTGATATTTGTGGTTCAATTTTGTTAGCAAATGATGTTGTTGAGAGGATATTGGAAAGCATTAAATTATAGATTCAAGTTCACAATACGCCACTTGTAACAAGAATTTAAAATTCCATTTCAGCTGGTGGGGAAATCCATAAACCAATAAGTATCAGTAGCCAATATATATAAGTATTTAAATAGGTAACAATCACCCCAGATGAAATTTAAAATACAAGATGCTAAAACAAGGAAAATAACAATGAGTTGGGTCTCTAGCTCAATCATGTGTTGGTTCTATTACAGATTAGCAGCCAATGATATACGACCGTATCAAACCATTAGAACAGATAATTCTATTAAAGTTGTTCTTCAGCGAACAACAAGGCGTCCATCATGCCAAAGTATACATGAAGAAACACATTAGTTTCAGTTAGAAAATACTTAGTAATGCATTCACTAAACCTGTTCTAAAAAAGCGTTGCATGATGGTTACTACTGCAATACATATTAATTCTAGTTTTTCCCTAATGCATAATAATTAACTTGGCCTACGTGTTCATTTTTGCCAAGCCATTTTCAACAAGAATAAGCATTCAGTTTTACAACCACTTGATTCAGAATATAAGATTTAGATATGAATCGAATATAGTGAAATTTAGAAAACTTTTCAGTGTTTTGAACTGACACAAATAAAATATGATCCCTATGAAACCCGAAATATACATGTTGTTAATGATAACTATTTGACTAAAAAGCAGAAAGACTGAGCATACTGTATAAATAAAACTAATCCGATGAAAATTTTCTACAAATAAGACAGGGGAAGAAAACTAGTTGATCTTTTTTTAGTTTTGGTTTAATGTTAAATAATAGAATGAAGATAGGTATGGAGGTCAAGATAAATTTAAGGTTGGTATAGCATTTAGGACAAGGGATAGGTCCATATCAGCTAACTCAACACCAATGAGGTTTATGGTTTTAGCAGCCAGACAGTTTTTCGTATGTGAAGTTTTATGCTTAAACATTTTTTTGTGATAATTAAGCACTTGCAATTGCATAGATGCAACAACACAATGGTTTATCTATCTTTGTGAGAGAACTATGAACACAACAATTTTGAATGGCTACTCATCCTTATTTCCAATAAATGATCATGCTTACAAGTAATCCTCAGTATTTTCAAAAGCTAAATATATGGTCAAAACATGAATAAAATTAAATTAAAGAAATAACTGCTCTCAGCTACTCCAAACAATGACTTAATATTCAAGTCAAAGAAACAAAAATATGATGTAAAATTCTACTTGAAACTTTGAAATGAGTGAGGAGATTGCACTGTATGTTGGATCGTCAATACTCTCAACTACAAAAAGAAACTTGAAAGCTCCTTCATAAAAAGAAGTGATCTTGATTAGCAAGATGTCAAAAAATAATCTATTGTGTTGGATTCAACTTCTATAAAGGAATCCATTCAAAGTTTTATATAAGTTGAAAATAGCACCAAAATTGACAAGTCTTTTTCAAAAATAATATACTATGTTGGATTCAACTTCTACCAAGGAATCCATTCGAAGGTTTTATATAAGTTGAAAATAGCACCAACATTGACCGGACTTTTTCACTTTAAGAAGAACAAGTTGATAGACTTATTTTCTTAATTATATCAACAGTTCTACCAATACAATTTAAATGCATATAACTTACTTGGGTTCTCCAATTTTACAAATTGTATTCTCCCAAATCCTTTCAAAGACATTATAACAGACACTCCAGGCAAATTCATCTGAGCAAAGTGCTCATGATCATTAATTAATTAATAGCTCCACATATAAATGCAATTGCCTTTTCTGATTACACTTTATATGATGTATAGTTCTACTGTTGATAAAAGAAAACAATATTTTTATTATGTTTGTATGCTTCAATTACAATCAACAATGAATAACAAGTATCCTTGTCTACTTTTATTACTAAGAGATAATCTTAATACCTGACATAAGCAGCAAGGCCCATCCAATAGCAAAAGTTAAATATATAATATATTACACAACCCTACAATCAAATAGAAAAAGATAATTTTTATATGTTTCTTTCTTAGATCAGAGATATATATAATTTTTCCTATAATAAAGGCATAAAACTATTCTAAAGTGAAATGGAACGGTCGACAAGAACAATAAAAAACCCCTTACAGTATGCATCTCAAATTTCAAAAAATCAAGCAGATAAAAAGCTCGTCAGACATCATGGTCATCATCAACAAACCTTTATTAGTCACAAGTATTTGGGTAAACTACATAAATTTTATTCTTTGATTCAAGCGTTAAGTTAGTCACACTATCTTAACCAAATTATAAAATCATTTTTTGAATTAATATCCTACAAAAGCAATATTGTCTCACAGTCATATTGGCATGTCAAGAAAGGCACTAAAACACCAATGACAAGGAGGGTAGTTTTGAAACATTGGTTCCTCTCTTATACTTAGGTCTTCCATTTTTTTTTTTATGGTTTGTCAATGCATTTTAAGTTAGAAATTCATATATTTATCTAAGAGTGCATGATTTCTCATGTGATTTTGAAGATCGAGATTACAAGCTTAAGCATCAAGTATGAAGTCATGTGAAATTTCAAACTCACGGATCTAGTACAGCGAGGGGGATGCCATCCTGATGCGGCGAGGAGTTGCTCCTGACTATACGGTGAGAAGAAGGAAGCCTACGGCTAAGCCGACGCAACAAGGTGGATGCCGACCTACGATGAGGTCGATGCGGCTAGGAGCTACGAGATTGACAGGGCAAGAGGCGAGGAGCGAGCCATGGGTCGTCGATGCTCGAGGGCGAGGGGTTTGCGATGGCGAGAGTAGCATGTGGTGGTTGTGAATCGCGACGACAGGAGTGATGGTGTCGCAACGAGGGGAGGCGAGGATCATGGCGGAGCAGAAAACCTAGTGCTGAAGGAAATCAAAAGAAAGAGGGAAGACTCGGATTACGGCGGCAAAGTAGAAAAAGCGGCGCGCACAGGCAAAAGAATAAAGAAAGGCTCGGATTGCGGCGGCATAACAAAAGAATGAGGAAAGGCTCAGATTGCAACGGCAAAGCAGAAAAAGCGACGGGTGAAATCGAAATCGAGAAACCAAGAGAAGGACATATGCAAGGCGAGGCGTGGCATGAGCGAGAAGAGGTGGCACCGCCATGTCGACAGACATGCACACATATATATGCTATAGTCCAATCTTTAAATCCTAGAGGATCAAATGGTAGATAATAGAGGTGTTCATGGGTATTCATGGATGAGTTGTGTAACATAACATTTCTATCTATGAGAAATATTATGCTACACAAGTACACAACTCATCCGTGAATACCTGTAAATACCTCCATTATCCATCATCCACACCTCTAAGGTTCAAGGATTGAGTCATAGTGCCCCCGCGGGAAGGGGCTAATGGCTAACGCATGCAGAAAGTTGTACAAATGGACAACGGATCAATTCTTCGCAAAAGCGAGGTTTCATCCCTCCATGCGCTAGTTACTAGTCTCAAAGGGTCAAAGACCCACCGTGATTTACCTCCCTTACGATAGTCCGAGGACGGACTGGTAGGGACCGCTAGGTTGACGGTTCCAACCTTTTGTACAAAAAGATTGCGTCATAGTGCATATGCACCCGATCGATCAGTAGATAATAGAGATACTCATGAGTGCTCACAGATGAACATGTGTAGCATATTATATGAGCATGTATGCGTATAATATTTTGTATTTTCCCCTAATACCTCTGACCCTTTCATTTTTTTTTTATAATTCAGATTTTATGATTCAATTAATTCTGAAGACGGCGAAATCATCCAAGAAAAGATTTAGTAAATTCGACAACAAAAAAAAAAAATGCATTCGATCTAAACTTTGTGACCCGAGCAGTCAAACACGTCAATATTCGGCGGATACTGATATGGCCGATGAAACTCGTATATATATATAACTATGCAAGAAAGTGAAATGAAGAAAATAACTAGAGTACGAAGAAGAAAGAAACAAAATTCACACCGCGTACCAAATGCCATATATTCAATAGCATACCATCAAATATATTTGACATGAATCTCAAAAATCATTTTTTTTTTTTTTTTTTTTATCATGGTTAACGCTCGACGACAAGGAAAAGTCGATGATTCAGTGACAAAATAAACAGGAAGATACTCTTAACAATTGAACGAGTCACTCTTTAATTAAAATAGGCTGTGAGAAAAGAATAAGATTCAGAGGAAGAATTAAAAATACTCACGATGCTGGGTGGGTGATACACGCCCCAAAACACAAACCTGTAGATCGACACTACTCTATACTCTTTTTTTTTTTTTCTTTCTTTTTGCATTATAGATTTTTCTCCTCGATACGTACATTGTAAAAAAAAACAATAAGAACAATTATACCTCTGCATTTTACTCTATAAAACGAACACAGTTAATCAGGTTTTCAACATGAGGATCAAACGATGTTACGAGGCCCAAAAAAAAAAGAAAAACAAAAAAGGAAAACAAAAAAGGCACAAAAAGAAAGAAAGAAAGAAAAATAATAATAATAATGCTGAAGAAGGACTTCCGAATCCAGCGACGTTAGGCCGAGGAACCAGGGGGCAGGGTGACGGCGACTGGAACCGGGGGGCTGAGGAGCGGCGGCGTCGAGGCGGAGGCGGTGGCTGGAACCTGCTGGGGGAGAGCGGGTTGGCAGCTGCGGTCGCCGTCGTGGCAGCCCCTGCGCCCCTGACTGCTGCTGCTGCTGCTCGACCCGTGGCGAAGGATGCCGAAGCCCAGGACGAGGCCCACCACCAGAAGCAGAGCCACGACCAGGAAGAAGATCTTGGTGGCCTTCCCCACGTAGCACCACATCTCTTCGCCCTTCCTCTTTAGTATCAGTACAGAGCCTTTTGGAGCAGAAAGAGAGCCTCGGAATGGCTTTGGAGTTGTCTGCTTCTGCTACTGCTGCTGCGATCTGAGAAGCGGCAGAGGGATTGCTTTGAATAGCATTGAATGCGGTAATTAGGGCGTGAGCCTGACAGATGCCGGTGTCTGCCACTTGTTCTTCATTGCCTCTGTTATTTTTTTTAAGGCACTAAGTCCGGAAATGCCACCTATCAATTTTTTTTTTTAAAGGTAGAGGGAGCTCGTGACTACAATAAGATTTGTTTTTTAAATATTTATAATTCAATCCTTAATTAAGACGTAATTATAAGATTTGTTTTTCACATTAGTACTTTTTTAAATTTAATTTGATCAATAAATTATTTAATATCTCGTTGAAAATCTATAAATAAAATAATTATCTTCAAAATTAATTAAGTTGAAATTTTAAATAAAAAAAAAAAAAAAAGCTCCCTAGGGAGTTAAAAGCCATAACATATAAACTTTACAAAAATAATAAAAAATAAATAAAGAACAATTTTTATTTTTTAAAAAAATATTTTTTAATTGAAATAGTTCTGATTATTCTCTTTTTTTTTATGTCTATGTCAACTGCTGAATTATTTAAATATAATTGAAACAGGAATGAATTAAAATTATTGTATAGTTACAATATTAATGTTCAACGTAATATAGATCAAAAATAAATATTTATATTTTTATGCGAATTTCCACAAGGAGCAAATTAGATTTCTACGTTAATAGATTATTTAATATCAATATCGAATCACATCTTTTATCGTATTTTTCAGATTTTCTTTTTATGATTCTAATAAAAAAAAGTGTTTTATAATTTTTATAAAAAATTAAATATCAAAGGAACTATATATTTTTAATTTATTATAAAATAATCTTATAAAATTTAAACCCCTTACAATTCCTATTCATTAATTTTACGACGAAAAGAAATACAAAAATTAATAGAGTAACTGTAGCAAGCCGAGACATATCGCTATTTAAATTTATCTGTTTATTTATCAAATTTATTTACAATTATTTATTAAAAATATATCAAACGAGAACTTATTCATAAGCATTGTTCAACTTTTTAACTGAACTCGACCGTAAATATTGGTCATTAATTAGCCGACAAAGGTAGAAACATGAGCAGGAAATTTGGTTCTCTTACAACAGTAAGTTAATTACATCAGCATACATATTATTATAAGTGAATAAAAATTAAATTTTAATATGAAATTGAAAATGCTCGCTCATACTTAAAAATTTTCTTTTGTTTCTGATCCACGGATAAAAAGTACAATTCTTTGTAATTTATCTCTCTTCATTATTATTGAAAAATTAGCGATGAAAAATATTGGAGATAAATATAATCATCTTTTATTACAAAAGGAACAAAAAAATCTGTCCCACATGGTATGGTGCCGTGATAAAATTAAAAGTGAATTATTGTGAAGATTATGATTCGATGTCCAACTATAATTTTTATTTGATCAATAGGATAAGAAATTTTAAATGTCGAGAAATTGAAATGGAGAATGTGTACTTTCTAAATTTATCTGATGGAGATCTATAAAATTGAACACACTTTTTATACTTAGAATTATAAAAAATAATGATAGAAAAAGCAGGAACCTGATTAATTAATAATATCCACCCGCGAACAATTTGAAGTTTATTAATTATATGTGATAGATTTCATACAAAATATAATCTCGATTAACAATTATCCATAAAATATATAAGCTATATAATATATTTTAAGGATAAATAAATAATATATCAAAGAATATAAAACTCAACGGGGAATTTGGAGAGCGAAGAAAATTACTAAGCAGTACTGCTCACATATTTTCAGGTGGTTTCATGTGACTTGGTCAACATTATACAGATTGGTCAACATTATACAGAAGTTGTAGGTCAAAAGTCAATTTAAATTTATGCAGAGTCACTTTGATTTGGATTTGGATCTGATCGGTTCGATCAAACTCATTAATCGATAATTACATATATTACAAATGACGATTGCAATATTTCATTGAACTGTCGACTGCAATGCGATTATAATACTCGTGTAATTAAAGATAATTACTAATTAAAATAGTCACATTATTATATCCATCCTAATAGAATATCCAAATTAATATAAAAAAGAACTCTGTCGTCAATTCGATGCGCTAACCATCAAAGAAAACAACTAATTAATGCTTCGCTAGAAAAAATGGTTTAGATATTTTGAATTTTTTTTATGCGCAGAAAATATAATAGTTCCCTGATTTGGGAGCGACTACGATTCTAGAAATCAAATAGCTTACTAACTATTTCGATTCGACGATTTAATTTATCATCAATGAAACCGAAATTGAATTACTTATCAACAATTTTGATTCCTCACGATTTAATTTCAATTAGAATTAAATTTTAAATTATTTAATTCTAATACTCTCGACCGATGATTTAATAATATTATTATTTTTTAATTCATTAATTTAGTCCGGCTTATATTTTAATAAATTATCTTATATTTAAATTCAAATTTTATAAGTGTAAATTTAAATTACGCTAATTTATTTATTTTATTTAACTCTTTAAATTAAATATTTATTGTTAAAAAATTATAATTGAAATATACTTAGATCAATAAATTCATATCGATCCATTAAGAAGGAAGAAATATATATATATATATATATATATATATATATATATATATTATCATTCTATATATATATATATATATAAAATAAAAAAATTATTTGATTTTAATTTATTTATGTAAATTAAATTGTCTTCTTTTTATATAAAGTAATCAAAAAATTTGTAGTTCGCTTGTCACTCGAATATACAATCCTTTTATCTTAATTTAATTTAAAATATTTTATTTCGGTGCATGTTGATTGTTACGATTAAGATGAAAATTTTAAATTTTTAAATAATTTTAATTTTTATAAATATTGATTTTTATAATTATGATAAAATAATAAAAATTTAAATTTTGAATGAATTTAATTTTTATTTAAAAATAAAAAATCAGTCATTTTTAAAAATTCGATTTCAATTTTAACAAAAATATATATTTGATTTTCAATTTTGATTTCAATTATGGTTCAAAAAATTTAAAAAATAATCAAATAATATGTCTTCGGGTTTAACTCTTGAACCCAAATTGATTCCGACTCAATTTTAAATTGAAAGATCGATTAGATTCGATTCGATTTATATTTCGAATTGAACCGTGATCACCCAAGTTTTGATTTGACGAAGGTCAAAGACAAGGCGTATTTTAGCAAGCGCCGACTGCCTAGCTGGAGGTATCTTATTCTCCTTTCCAAGAACACACAAAAGCGATGGCGATGGATTCTCTCAGGATATCAATTGTTCAACCACTTGCTTCCTTAATTAAGATGCAAGATTTTAATTTGCAGTCATTTCATCAAACTTATTTGAACCATTTAATCCTTCATAACCGTTACACCATTGATAAAATATTTACAGCAATCTCAATACCTTCTAATAGCGCATCATATTCGATAATCTCCGAGCACAACTATTTCAATTTTTTATTTTTAAACTACCGGAGAAATTAAGAACAAGAGACCTGTAGCTAAATCGATGATCGGCGGCAATGGTACATCAGCACGCAGTCACATGTGGACGTCGCCCATCTCGACGACGTGGGCGTCGTGGTTAGCCATGAACCTGCCCCAGAACCAGTGGTTCCTCCACACGAGCGCCATCTCCTCGATGGGCACGTTCTTGGTCTCCGGCAAGAAGAAGAAGACGAAGAAGCTCATGACGAAGACCCAGCCGCTGAAGAAGTAGAAGAGGCCGAACTTCATGTGGCAGAGCATGGTGAGGAATGCCTGGGCGATGACGAAGGTGGACAGCATGTTCACCGACACGTTGATGCTCTGCCCCGCCGACCGGATCTCCAGCGGGAAGATCTCGCTCGGCACCAGCCACCCCAGTGGACCCCACGACCACGCGAACCCCGCCACGTACACGCAGATGAACAGAACCACGATCGCCGCGTACCCCTTCGACAAGTGCCCGTCGCCGCTCGTCCCAAATTTGATCGCGATCAATGTCCCGACTACGATCTGATTAGTATTATTCAGATGAGGAAACGGGCATTGAGATTTGAATGCGTTGGGTTGGCCGACGGAACGTGAATCTTAGTTGAGTTGCAGTACCTGGCACAGGATCATTTGAGCGCCGCCCTCGAGGAAGAGTTTGCGGCGGCCCTGGCGGTCGACGGTGAAGATGGAGACGTAGGTGGCGAAGACGTTGACGAGGCCGGTGATCACGGCGGACATGAGGGAGGCGCTGCTGTAGAAGCCAAGGGTGCGGAACAGAACAGGGGCGTAGAACATGATGACGTTTATGCCGGTGAGCTGCTGGAAGAAAGGGATGAGCAGGGCCATGGTGAGCTGGGGCCGGTACCGGGGCTGGAGGATGTTGACCCACGGATGGACCACCAACTTGGACTTCTCTCTGGCGGCCACCAGGTCGGAGTACTCCGCGCCGACGTCCTCGGTGCCACGGATGCGGCGGAGCATGCGAAGGGCGGGGTCAGGGAAGCCGCGCTCGAGGAGGGAGTTGGGGGTGTCGGGGAGGAACAGGGAGCCGACTGTAATGATGGCCGCCGGAACGGCGGCGAGCGCAAGGCTGACGCGCCACCCCCACCCGGACTTTATCTCGTTGGTGCCGTAGTTGATCAGGTTTGCGGCGAGGATGCCGATCGTAATCATGAGCTGGAAGCCGATGTTGAGCATCCCGCGGAGTCGCGCCGGCGCCATCTCCGACAAGTACACCGGCACCGACTGCGTTACTCATGCGTACAGAAACACAAAACCACAACGAATTTCACTGTAGAATTCTTTAGACAATTAGAAAAAAAAAAAAGGGTGAGAAATCTCGAAATAGATTTAGACATTCCTTTGTCTCTTGTATTGTGAGTTATCATCTGTGAAGAAAAAAACAAAAACAAAAAAAAAACAATTTTAGAGCCTTCACGCAGAAAGCTCCTTATTTAGCCGATTACAGACAATTCAGATCAAATTAACTCCAGATTCAGTGACTAAATAAGAACCATAAAGATCGACGTAGACTCCATCGATCGGTCGTTGCGCGAGAAGACTTCAATCGATAAGTCGACACAAAAAGAACAAGGTTTCATTAATAAATTTATCTGTCGTCAGTCTGATATTCTCTAAGAAAGAATACAGAAGGCATCTCCTAAAAAAAATATATGCAATTATGATGGATGATTTATTCCACAAACATGCAGTGGCCTACTCAGTTAACAAAATTGAAATACAGTTGAATAATATTAAACAGTAACTTTGAAAAAAAAAAATGAGAAATATCAATTTACATTTCCTGTTGAATTTATAAACAATAAAAATCTGGGGTGTCTAAAACTGAGAAAAACAAGATCATATCAACCACCACCCTCGTTTTCTTTGTTTTTTTATTTTTATTTTTTTAATGAGAACTCACACCATCATTTTCAATAGCAACTGTACGTCATGTGAGGCGGCTGGCAGGGGGCATTTGGATTGCAACAGTTGCAATTATAGTCAACTAAGTGAAGGAAACGATAACTTCTGACAACTACCAAATCCTTTATTTTAATAGATTTCTGCATCCAGTGCTAGTTCTTTGCTGGATATTATAGTTATCATGTTAATTTATATACATACAGGTCGACTAACTAAGTAGCATCAGTTGACTAAAAGTCGCCGGTGCAATTCTTTCTCTTGGAAAATGAAGGCAGAGAGAATCAATATAGTGCCCTAACTTGTTTTTTTTTTTTTTTGTTTCTAATTTAGAAGGAAAAGAAAAAACGATGGCAGGCGAGGAGAAAAGTCAACGCTAAAATTTGGAAAAAAAAAAATCTTCAGAAAAACAAAGCATTTCCGCGAAGCCAGGAAGCAGAGAATACGCGCGGTACCTGGCTGGTGAAGCCGACGCCGATGCCGAGGAGGATGCGGCCGACGATTAGCATGGTGACGTCCTCGGCGGCGCCGTTGAGGGTGGCGCCGACGAGGAAGGTGACGCCGCCGCCGAACATGGACCACTTGCGGCCGAGGGCCCTGGTCACGCCGGAGGCGAAGAAGGAGCCGACTAGGGCCGCGAGGTAGAGCGACGACGTGAAGGTCTGAAGCAGCTGGCTGTCAAACTGGCAGTACTGGTTCGTTCTCCGGTCTGCCTGCTGCTTCCGGAGAACCTCCGGGAAGAATTTCTCCAGGAACGAGTCCATCGACGTCACCCCGCCTCGATTAACCAATTCATCCATTAATTATTCGACTTTATTTGACTATTCATTTAATGATCAATTTATAATAAATCTAACCTGGTAGTACCTGAGATGCCGATGTCATAGCCGAAGATGAGGCCACCGGTGGCGGCGACGACGCAGGCGACGAAGACGTAGAGGGTGAGGTCGTTGGGGTATTCCTCACCGGAACCGGAGTTAACCAAAGAGCCGCGGGCCATGTCTCGAGCTACAAACTAATATATACAAAGTGGTGGACGCGGATTTTATAGACGGAGATGGAGAATAAATAAATTAATATTAATTTGAAATATAGAGAAGAATTATTTATTTATTGTGGAATTGCTGAGTTTGGACGAGGCGATCAGGATTAATATGACAAGCCTTTCCGCCGCATTCGGAACGCCAGTTTGGGCCGCGATGTGGCCCATAACTTGGACGTCCCAGTGTTTGTCATTATGTTGTTTGGGTAATTTTTAATGCCTGAATTAAAAATGACAGACAAATTTTGTAAAAAAAAAAAAAAAATTGAATCTTCAATCTAATGATCTTCATCTATCTCTATCTCTATCTGTTGTACGATCATTATAAGAAAGATAAATCATAAAAAAATTTAATTTTGATTCATCTAATATCAATAAGAAATTTTAGATATTCTTGAAATTGATCCGTGCTCATCTAGGGTAAGTATTGTTCTGTTTCAACCAACTGCTATCTTGCTATCTCCATGGAGATTAAAAATGACAGGCAAACGAAAATGTTGCAGATGGTGTTTGTCATTATGCCGTTTGGTTGCTTGCAAATGAATTGTTAAATAGTTGCAACAGTTATTATATAAATAACAATAAATATAAATCCTTCGTAATAGTTTTAGGTACATTTCTTTAAATCTAAAGCATGCAGCATATTTGACACGATTTTATTTTATACTTATCAGTTATTTAATTAAAAGCGCGATAGAAAATCATTTTCTCGATGAAAAAAGTATACACATTTTTTTAAAAATAATTTATATTAAAATACTTATTTTATAACGTCATAAAATGCAAAAGCAAAAGAAGTTTTCTTTTTTCCGTTACTGTTTATTGATATCGAGTATCGACTCTATAAAACTTACAAATAGGGAAATTTAGGAGGCATTTGTTAGTAGAAATTTTTTTCATTTTTTATTTTTATTTTCTAGAAAAAATGAGAAAACTTGTTTAGTTGATGTTTTTCAGTTCCGTTTTCTAAAAAATAAAAGAGTATTTTTTAGAAAATTGAAAACATAAAAAAAATCATTTTCTATTTTTATTTTTGTTTTTTAAAAAATTAAAAAATATTTTCTGAAAAATTAAAAAATATAAAAAAATCGTGTTATATTTTCTGAAAAATAAAATAAAAAATAAAAAATAAAAAAATTTCTACTAACCAAATACTCCCTTAAATTTTCTTCGGAACCTATTTATTTAGTATTAATTTTACAAATGTGATTAGCATCCATTTTAATTAAGCTGCCTTCGTATATTCAGAAATCAAAATTCAATGCTCACGTGAATGCAACTGCAAAGCAGAAAGAGAGAAGAAAATAGCCACGATCGGTAAAAATAAAGAATAGGAGAACAAATATAATTTAATTTTCTATTACTATATCGTTTAAAAGCGAATTTTGAAAAAATCTATTCAGACAACTTTAGACCTAGAAGTTTATTCGATGGACAGAGTACGATTTCGGTATTAGAATATAATTTAAGGGTGATATGATTATAGAGTCCAGATTAAATCGTAAAAAAATTACAAATATTTTTCTGATTTATCTTTGATAGTTGATAGAGGTCATTTGAATTTCGATCTTATCCAATTTAAATGTTGATCAGAGTCTCGAAAATCTGTGAGATAGAATTGGTCGTTCTAAAGAATTAATTGAATCGAATATTCAAATATTCGAGATGCCAATAAAAAAAAAAGAAGAAAATAATAATCATCATAGTTGTAGGTAACAAAATAGTCCCTAGCGTTGTGACAATCTGGCAAAAGCACAAAACAACTTGAGATAGCTAGGTTGGTGTGGAGGATGAATTAATCAGTTTACAGTCCACCGATTTTTTAAGATAGGGAGAGGTTAGCATAGGCATTATTTTATATATGTTCATGTATTACGTGATGTATAATTGATGTTCAATTAATAAGACAGAATGCAAAATAATTTAAAATTTTTTTCTAAATTTAAATGATCTCCATGTATTTTAATTATCATATCAAGATCTATAGAATCTTTTATAATTTATATTTTTTACAATGATCGTAAGACAGTCCAACAATAATCATTAAGTTTACGACGATTCCAATCTTTATGGAAAATAAAAAGACAGATTGCACTATAAAAAAGGTCTTACCATAAGAAATAAGCTCCAGGGACACCTGAAATAAAATACGTAGATAAAAAAAAAAATAGAATTACTATAACGAGGTAAAGGTGCATAGCTTTAATCACTATAACGAGGTTATTAGATAAATGAGAAGGTACGTAGCAACATCAGTGTGTTAAAAAATAGATAACCAGCTGGATCTTTAATTTCTTTTTATAAAGAAAATAAACTTGTTTATTATTCTGATATTTTTCTTTTTTGAATTTAGAGTTTAAAATGCGATGAATTAACGTCTATGAAGATATGAAAAAATCTCCATACCCACCAGAAGAATTGCTTCTCAGGATACTGCTGAAAGGGCTAGCTTTTACTGCATCCCTTGCTTAGGAATCGAGTAAAACAAGATTTCGAGGAGCTATTTCCAGAAAAACATATCGATCTATGATCCACCAGAAGAGATATTTGGCATGAAATGATGTGAAAATAAAAATAAAAAAAATGATTAGTTAATTTTATCTTTTCTTCTCTACACGATTAATTGCTAAACATAACGCTGTTCTCGTGCATGTTTGTTTTTGCACAACTGATCTTCACATTTTAAGTTAAAAAAGAATGTCTAACGGTAATAGTTTGTGATTGATGTGTTGGTACAGGGACATCAGATAATCGAATCTAGATTTTGATTATGACAAAGGCTCAAAATTAAATTGTTATTGTTATCTCATAAGTCATATTAAATGTGCAAGAAGTGTTTAAGCTAAGCTCAAGATTGAGAACACTCAGAGAATCTCGGGATGAGAGACTGTAGTGGTCGGGCGACACTAGGAGAACCTCGTTGAGGCGAGAAATCTCGGTGGAAGATAGGTCAGTAAAGACCGGAGATAAGTACGAGTGCGGAGTAATAGTGAGGTCGTGTCCTCTGTATGGGGATGAGCTTAGGCGACGATCCGTCTAAGACTTCCAGTGGAAGGTACAGGTCGAGATTGAATGGTAAGTAGTCGTCGTATCTATCATTAATTATGTTTTTTGTGCTAACTCTTTGTTGCAGTTGAGAAATCAGTCCAACAATGATCGATCGGCTATTGACAATGATCGATCCTAGCATCAATCGATCGGCTGAGGTCATCGATCACTGGCGAGGGTCATCGATCGCTATTCAAACTGGCCAGATCGATGAAGGTCAAGATAAGATCCCCTTATCTTGGGGTGATGTGTCCCTTTGACCTAGATCCGAATCTCAACGAGTTAGGGTTTGGAGGGCTATAAAAGAAGAGGGGGGAGGGGGTTCACCCTTTTGTATCATCATTCTTCGCTCCCAAAGTACTCCAACAATGCTACACTTCAACGACGACGCTACGTAGTCGAAACGTCGACGCCGCACCAAGTTCCCATTCCTCCGTCGGTACTTTAAGTTAAAGTTGATATTTACTTTGCTTTAATTTATTGTACTCGAGCTTTCATCGTGTAGGTTTGTTGTCTCAACCTCGAGCGTTTGTGTTTTCATTGTAATCGTTATCTCCTACCTCCAACAAGAAGGAGATTTATAGTGGATTACCCATTCGTACGCGGTCTAAGATTGCGGGACCTTAGAATAGCAACCTTTAGATTATGAACCAAATAAAAATAAATTATCTCTTTACCTTTATTACTTTATATTTCCACTGTATTACTTATGCTTTCAACAAAAACGAAAAGAACTTTATACGATTGCTATTCACTCCAGCTCTAGCGATTCACTCGATTCAACGGGATGTAATGTTGAATTGTTCTCGAGAAGTTTTCTGGGAAGTATTGTTTTTTATTTTTGTTTATTCTTTATTTTTCATATATATATTTTGAAGTCTTTTTCATTTAGAAACACTTTTCTACTCTATAAAGTTCTAAAAAATCTCAAAATAAGTACAGGAAACATACAAGAGCTTTTATTTATAAATTTAATTAGAATGATATATTTCATGTAGTTTTGATTTATTATCAATTCTTATAAATTGGAAGGAAGGCGTATAATAGGTTTTATAGATTCAGAAAATATATACGAGTGCTTGTATCTAAATTTAGAATAATTTAGACCTATAATAGTTTTAAATAAAATTATTTTAAATTAAAAATTGGGAGCTAAATTGTAACTTTGTTAAACATGCTTAGAGGAAAATCTTAATTTTATAATTTTGATATTATAGATGGCAAAAATATTGATGCAATCGATCCAGATCATGATTGATCAGACTCGAGTGAGATTCGAATAGTAATTTGATATTTGTCAATATGATTTTATCATATATTCACTATAAAAAAAACAGAAATTTGGGACGAATTTAGCGACGAATTTTAAAAAAAAATTCGTTGCAAAATAAATTTGCGACGAATTTAGCGACAAAAAATTTTTTGTTGTGAATTAGGCGTCGCAAATATTAGCGACAAAAATAGCGACGAATTTTTGCGACGAAAATTAGGGACGAATTTTTAATTTCGTCGCTAATTTTGTTGCAAAAGATACCAAGATTTCCAAAATTCGTCGCAAAATTTTGTGACTAATTTTTAATTCGTCGCAAAATTTTGCGACGAATTCATTTTTTCGTCGCTAATTTTCGCGACGAAATAAGTAATGGTAAATTAAATTTATCGATACAAATTAAAATTTAAATCATTGATCGTCGCAAAATTCGTCACAAAAAACCATTTTTTGCAACGAATTATTTTTTCGTTGGAAATTTTCGCGACGAAATAAGAAATTCATAGTAAATTTGCGATGTTTCCAAATTTTTAAATATTGAATTTCTATGACGAATTGTTTTCGTTGCAAAAATTTGCGACGAAATAATTTTCGTTGCAAATTTCGTCGCAAAATTCGTTGCAAAATTTGTCGCAGATTGGATTCGTTGCTAAATTCGTCGCAAAATTGCGACGAAATTTAGATTCGTCGCAAAAGTCGTCGCAGATATCTCAGAATTTAGCGACGAAATAATTTTCGTTGCAAATTTCGTTACAAAATTCGTTGCAAAATTTGTCGCAGATTGAATTCGTTGCTAAATTCGTCGCAAAATTGCGGCGAAATTTAGATTCGTCGCATATATCTCAGAATTTAGCAACGAATTTGTATTTTTGTCGCTAAATTTGTCGCAAAATAAAAATTTTTTTGACAGATTTCTTCCGTTTCGATATTCTATCGTATATACAAATTTTCACACACACACAACAAAACACAATAAGTTCTAATATCCAAATAAATACATTCAATACAAACATAACACACACACATTCAATACAACAAAATAATATTCAATAATATCCAAAAAATTTTCATATCCAAATAAATACAAAGCAACACAATAAGTTAAGAACAATAGAACATTCCAAATAAAAAGTTATATCCTACAACATTTCAAACATCAACATAGTTATGATATCCAAATAACAATGTCCACAAAAGATCTCAACACATGGGAAAGAAAAGAGAATCTGATAAGCAATCGCCGACATTCTTCTACCTGCATTAGAAAAGAAACAAACAAAAAGTATCATACATTAAAAAAAACTATATACTAACACGAAAATAAATATGCAAAGACTTACAATGATGTGCATTTTCAACCGCCATAAGGATTTACTTCATCGATCATTCCTGTTTAAAGCAAAATAAAAAGTACTAATTAAAAATTTAAAAAATGAAGGATTAACAAACTCAATAAACTAAACAATTTTAAAGGTACTAATTAAAAAAATGCATACAATATCATCATCGTCGGCACCATCATCGTCTTGACTCGGAGGAATTGATATAATAAGACAGGTAATAACACTGCCGAACAACAAGAGATGCAGGAAGCTATCTAACATCTTGATTAGGAATAAAAGTTGATTGTCAGCAATTGTACTAGTTCACTGGTAAGGGTTTGCAATCAACATATTAGATGCTTCTAAGGGATTACCTTTGGGCAAGATGATGTTCCCCAAGCCATTGCAGAGATCGCCTAAGATAGAATGCATAGATACCATTATGAAAAAAGACTTATTGAATACAAAAAATGAAAGGTGTTAGAAGTCCACGAACCTGAGCTCCCCCAGCTTTTAGAATGTGAGTAACACCAGCTTTCTTTGCACAATATAACACTTCCTGTTGTCACATAATCATGTTAACCTATGTCTTAACATGGAGATCCAGTTTAGGGACAGTGATGACAGATTATTTTTTAAGGCTACCTTGCAAATACTACCATCATGACTAGGCGGAGTTGCCAGAACAATGGTTTTGCACCCAGCAATCTGTGCAGGCTGGTGCATACATAAATAAATTGAAAGTTAAACCAGATCCATTTGCCTAGATGTGTCAAAACTCACTATAACTACAACATTGAATATTGGAAACAAGGATACTATACCCGAGAGCATCAAAGGTTGAGGGTAAGGCTGCAGACCTTCGAACATAAAGGCCAACCGATGCAATGCACCGCTATTCTTTTGCACCTCACCCCCTATACTTGTTCATTCTATGAATTCAATCACAAGTACAAGAAAAATAAACAAGAGAAAGAAGGCTAGTGTCTTATTCTTACTTTCATATTCTCAATCTCCTTCTCAGGAATCCTTTGAGCAGCATGAAATGCATAAATATTGTCATAGGCCACATCAAATGCTTCTCTTACTGCAGGATCAAGCTTAACAATGACAGAAAAATAAACATAAGCCTTAATCCAATTGATTGAAAGAGAAGTATGGTGAGTTTTTTTTTTTCAAAGAATACAAGTTATGTGTGAATGAGCAAAGTTACTAAACTGCATAAAAAATATCTTGTGGACATGATTCCTGATGACACATTTAGATACTCGATAGAATATAAATAAATTATTACAGAGAAAAATTATGTTGAGGACTTTAAAAAACCTAAAACTCTGATGCAAAATAAGAATTATAATCCAGAGTTAGATTGAAAAAAACAGAGTGGTGCAGGAGAATTAAATGAGAGATTACCTGTCTTAAAGAATGTCAAGTGCACACTTAGATAGAATTACATATTTAACAATTTAAGCTTGACTTAGGTAGAATTACATATTAATAATGGACACTTAACCAAGAATGTCAAGTGCACACAAAGGTAAAATTACATATTTAACAATTTAAGCTCAAGGTAAAATTACTCGTTTGACAATTTAATCATGATGAAATTAAATCGTTGATTATTATATCAACAGGGAGCCTGTGGCCGGACGTAGCCGGCGACCTCATGGCGTCGGTCGGTCTGTGGCCGGCGTCAGCGTCGTCGGTCGACCTAAGCGGCATTGTCGGCCTCGGTGGGAGCGGGCTCGGCTCGGCGTCTGTGCGGGCTCGGGTCTTGCCCGGCCGGGAGTGTCGTGGCCGGAGCAGCGTCTGCGTGAGGCGAGGAAGACCGGCGGCGCGGAGGTGAGGTTAGGGGTCGATCGGGCGCGAGGAGATGGGAAAAAATTAGGGCAGCGGGGGGGGGGGGGGGGGGTAAGTAAATTAAATTTTGCAACGAATCCTGGATTCGTTGCAAAATTTAAAAAAAAATAAAATAAAATTTTTAAAACGTTAATTTTTTTTTAATATTAATATTAACTTTGCAACGAATCCACGGATTCGTTGCAATTTAGCAACGAATCCTGGATTCGTTGCAATTTTTGCAACGAATCCTGGATTCGTTGCCAATTAGCAACGAATCCTGGGATTCGTTGCTAATTTGCAACGAATCCTAGGATTCGTTGCTAAATTTAAAAAAAAAATTTAAAGTTTTTAAAACGTTAATTTTTTTTTTAATATTAATATTAACTTTGCAACGAATCCATGGATTCGTTGCAAAGTTAATTTAGCAACGAATCCTGGATTCGTTGCTAATTTGCAACGAATCCTAGGATTCGTTGCTAAATTTAAAAAAAAAAATTAACGTTTTAAAAACTTTAAATTTTTTTTTTAAATTTAGGAACGAATTCTAGGATTCGTTGCTAAATTTAAAAAAAAAAATTTAAAGTTTTTAAAACGTTAATTTTTTTTTTAATATTAATATTAACTTTGCAACGAATCCACGGATTCGTTGCAAACAATTGCAACGAATACGTGGATTCGTTGCAATTTTGCATCGAATTCTGAATTCGTCGCTAAATTTTGCGACGAAAATTATTTCCGTCGTAAATTGGCGACGAAACTTAAAATTCGTCGCTATATTAGTTGCAGATTTGCAACGAAAATAATTCGTTGCTAAATTTCGTTGCCAAAAAATAGTTTTTTTGTAGTGATTGATCATATGACTAGTGGATGATTGAGATATCCATAGTCATATAGGAGAGATTGTGATGAGGAGATTGTTGGAGCAATTTGTCTCAAGTGAAGATTGACTAAGCCTGAGTAAAACTCGAGTAGAAGTCTAAGTATATATACTTGGTATGGAGAAGTTCAAGATTAGAGTCTTAACAATGAAAAAAATCCAAGTGTGAATACTTGATAAGGAAAAATCCAAGAGCGAAGTCTTAGTAAGGGAAAGTTCAAGTATAAATACTTAAAAATGAAAAAGTCCAGGGATATAGTCTTGATCACGTAAGTTTAAGGATGTAGTCTTGATAATGAAAGTCCAAATATAAATATTTAGCAAAGGAAAAGACCAAAGGTATAGGCCTGGTTGTGTAAGTCCAAGTAAATAATCTTGGTGATGTACGGGTAAGTCTAAGTGTGCAGTCTTGGCGGTGTAAGACCTATTGGCATGATATAGTCGATGGAAGCACTTGAAAACTAGCGCAAAGGGTGAATGAGTCGTAGAAGACTTGGATGAACTCTGACCAGACTCGAGTGAGACTCGAATAGTATTTTGATATTTATCAATATGGTTTTATCATATTTTGATCATATGACTAGTGGATGATTGAGATATCCACAGTCATATGGGAGAGATTGTGGTGAGGAGATTGTTGGAGCAATCTGTCTCAAGTGAAGATTAACCAAGCTTGAGTAAGACTAAGTAGAAGTCCAAGTATGGATACTTGGTATGGAGAAGTCCAAGATTAGAATCTTGACAATGCAAAAATCCAAGTGTGAATACTTGACGAGGAAAAATCCAAAGGTGAAGTCTTGGTAAAAGAAAGTTCAAGTATGAATACTTAAAAATGAAAAAGTCCAAGAATATAGTCTTGATCACGTAAGAGTAAGGGTGTAGTCTTGATAGTGAAAGTTCAAATATAAATATTTAGCAAAGGAAAAGATCAAAGGTGTAGTCCTGGTCGTGTAAGTCCAAGTAGATAATCTTGGCCACGTACAAGTAAGCCTAAGTGTGTAGTCTTGACGGCGTAAGATCTATTGGCATGACATAGTCGATGGAAGCACTTGAAAGCTAGCGCAAAGGGTGAATGACTTGTAGAAGACTTGGATGAACTCTGAGAACATGAAGCTGATGGAAGTGACTAGAAGGCTTAGGTATAAACTTAAGGGTAAGTTTCAAATATAAGAGGATCATACTTATTGGATTAAATCACAGTTTTAATGTTTACCAATCGATTGATGACATTGTAAATTCGACTGATAGAGTACTCGACACTTGGATGCTTAAAAGACTCGAGTTGTGCTCAGAAATGAGCTAAGTGCTCAAGAGCAGTCGACTGGGCTAGTGAAGGTCGACTCCCACTGTGGGGATCGATTTTCAGATTGGATATTCGGTATTGTATGACTTAGGAAACAACTATTATGATCGGTAGTCGATTGTCTGTTATCCTCGAAAAACCTAAAGGGTGCTCTATCAAAGTGGAAAACAGTGCTTCGATGATTTTTTTTTTTAAATAAATCTGAAACGATCGTTTTTTTTTCATCTTACATCAGTACGATCCGATCCTGTATATATATACACACACCTTTGACAATTCATTTAAAGATAGGCATATTTTTAATTTTGATCCTGTTCTTTTCTTTTATGTAGCTAATTATCGTCGACAAGCACTGATTTCCTGTATCCTCTTACTACAGTTTGATTCTTAAACACACACAACTCTGCAGGTAGAATATTTCGTATTTTCCCTTAATGCCTCTAATCCCTTGGAATTTTTTTTTAATTTTTTATAATTCAAGATATTCAGAGCTATCCAATTAATCGATAAGTTCAATTCTATCAAAATAAATCTAAAAATTCAAAAAAAAAATACAGATGAATCTATCGCGAACGTATAATATACTTAACATGAGCTAAAATCCAGCGACGTTACAAGGCTCAAAAAAAAAAAAAAAAAAAGGAAAACAAAAAGGCACAGAAAGAAAGAATGATTAAAAAAAAAAAATGCTGACGAAGAACTTCCTAATCCGGCGACGTTAGGCAGAGGAGCCAGGGGGCAGGGTGACGGCGACTGGAACATGGGGGCTGAGGATCGGCGGTGTCGAGCCGGAGGCGGAGGCGGTGGCTGGAACCTGCTGGGGAAGAGCAGGTTGGCAGCCGCGGTCGCCGTCATCGCAGCCCCTGCGCCCCTGGCTGCTGCTGCTGCTAGACCCGTGGCGAAGGATGCCGAAGCCCAGGACGAGGCCCACCACCAGAAGCAGAGCGACGACCGAGAAGAAGATCTTGGTGGCCTTCCCCACGTAGCACCACATCTCTTCCCTTCCTCTAGAGGATTAGTACAAGCCTTTTGAGCAGAAATTAAAAGCTTCAGAATGGCTTTGGAGTTGTCTGCTGCTGCTGCTGTGATCAGAGAAGCGGCAGTGCGATTGCTTTCCTTTGCTTCGAATGGAGAAATTAGGGCGTCCGCCTGAATCTTGACAGATGCCGGTGTCCCAGTCGTTCTTCGTTGCCTCTGTTGTTTTTTTAAGGCACTGAGTCCGGAAATGTCACGTACATTTTTGTTTCTGTACTAGATCTGAGAATGATTGATCTAAAATGATACAAAAGATTATTATCCATCGATATAATGGTCATATTAATCTGTTTTTAGATCATCTTAAAAAAAATAAATGATGATAAATATTTGAACCTTAAGACTAATAATTAATACATAGAGGGATGATACTTTTATATTTCATGGAGAGATTGATCATTGTCACAGATATATGATTAAATTATTGTCATTAATTCTTCTCATGAGACAAGAATGATTGATCTA
Source organism: Wurfbainia villosa (assembly GCA_025175895.1). Lineage (NCBI taxonomy): Eukaryota > Viridiplantae > Streptophyta > Magnoliopsida > Zingiberales > Zingiberaceae > Wurfbainia > Wurfbainia villosa. The sequence continues at coordinate 919,827 of JAKLTH010000304.1, read as the reverse complement.
CATCAGGTACTAAGGTAGTGTTTGGTTTGTAAAAAATAGAGTATTTTTCATTTTCATTTTATGAGAAAATAGGAAAACGTATTTAGTTTGTATTTTTCAATTTCGTTTTCTAGAAAATGAGAAAGTATTTTTTGAAAATTTGGAAAACATAGAAAACTGATTTTCTGAAAAATAGGAAAACATGGAAAACTGATTTTCTGAAAAATAAGAAAATATGGAAAACAAAAAAATAAAAATGAAAACACAGCCTAAGTAATTCTCCGATAAAATATACTTCAATAATCATTAAGATAAAATGTGACGACGCCGTCTCTATAAAAAAAAAAATTCGACGTCAAAAATATATTTTTTCTAAAAAATAAATTTTCTACGTGCATCTACTCTCTATCTAATTTTTTTTTAAAAAATTAAATTAAATTTATTCCAACAAAAAATCAAATTATATTAATCTATAAAATATCGCTCTATTTACCTTTGTACCGTTTCTCTGGATCAACTAGGGAGCTATTTTCTCTACAAAGATTAAAAGACATTTTAAAAAAAAAAAAAACCATATTTTATTGAAAAAGTGCCGATATACTCTCATTTTTATTTTTGATTCCTATATATATCAACTTAACTGCTGAATTATTTAAATATAATCGAAGCAAATTAAATCTGTTGTATAGTTATAGCGTAGGCTATAATATAATGTTCAATGTAATATAGATCAGAAATGCATATTTATATCGGTAGAATATAAACAGACAATACAATTATTCCAAAGAATAAAAGTTGATTTTCGAAACTTATAAAAATTTTCAAAATATTTATTTTTCCATCATATTAATTTTTGATTGGATAAATTATCTCTCATAATTCATTTCTTTTCATCTAATCGTGAAATCGACAATGAAGAACGTTTAAGATGAATACATATTTTTTTTAATCCAAGAAATACATATTTATATTATGATTATTATAATTTATAATTGTTATAGTATTGACAAATTTAAAAATATTCATATTATAGTAACTATAAATTATAGGTGTTGGTCCGACAGACAAAATATTACAGAGCATGGGTCAATTTTCACCTCGGATGAAATTTTAGCCCTCTACTGCATCAGACGTCGATATAATTAAAGATCTATCATGATTTACTTCTTCGTGGAACCGACAAGAGGAGATCCATGAGAAATTTTTTTTTCATTTCTTCACAACATAAATTATAATTGTTAATACATCATTAAAAATTAAAATATTTTTGAGAATAAAATATAATGAGATAAGATGAAACATTATTTTTGAGAACAAAAAAAGTGCGTTATAATTTTTATCCAAAAATTAAATATCAAAGAAGTAATATTTTTAGTTTATCATAAAACCCCTATGATAAAATTTAAACCCCTTCCAATTCTAGGCTCATTACTTTGAGAGGTTAAGCATAGGAGCTGAGTCATATCACTATTTAAATATATTTATTTATTTATCAAATTTGTTTACAATTATTTATTAAAAATATCTCAAACCGAGAGCTTATTCATGAGCATTTTTTTAACCGAACTCGACTATCAATATTATTGTTTTTATAAATTATATTAAGTTTTTATCTATTAATAAAATTTATATTATTACTTTATTTCTAACGTACTATAAATTTGAAAATAAAATACAAAAAAATCTGCAAAATCATTTTTGATATACACTATTTTTAATAATTAAATTTTAATAAAAATTAATAAATAAATTTACTCATAAATTATTCGCAAATATTATTCGATTAACAAATCAAATTCTCATGTATTTGAATTTATTTATTTATTATATATATATTTTTTTATAATTGGACGAATATAAATTAATTTCATTGAATCGAATATCAAATTTATTGATAAATATCGAATTCATTTACAATCCTAATTAAACATTCAAAAGAACAATAAAAATGGTCAAATTTTAAATGGAATAAATATTGAATTAATATGCATGAATTATATTTTAAATTTTGTTTGCAGATGAATGAATTAGAAGAAAACTATTTACGTGTGTGTGTCTATATATATACACACACGCGAATATTCTCCTGCGTGCCCAAATCGTCTGTGCCCGTCCGCGATACGGTGATCCACCGCCACTGTCGCCGTCGCCACTGCGCCGTCCAACCGTCGGACCTGGCGCGATCGACGCGCACCTCGTCGGCGGTCCGGCAGGGCTTGGGCACCGCCGGATTCCTGCCACGATTCGATCGGAATCTGACGATTTCGCGGCCGGCAGTGGCCGCGAAATTGTCAACCGCAAAATCGTCGGATTCCGACTGAATTGTGGACGGAATCCGACGCCGTCCGAGCCCAGCCGAACCGCCGACAAGGTGCGCGTCGATCGCGCCAGGTCCGGTGGTCGGAGGTGGCCGGACGGCGCAGCGGCAGTGGCGGTGGGTCGTCGTGTCACAGACGGGCACGGACGATTCGGGCGCGTATCTAATCAAAACACACACTCTCTCTCTCTCTATATATATATATATATAGCGAGAGAGAGAAATTTTCTTCAAGGCGACCATTTCGTGCGTGCCCGTGTGCTCCACGTACGGTGTCAGCGTCGCCGCGGCACTGTCCGGCCATCGTCGATCGTCGGATCGAACGCGATCGATACACAACTCGTCGACAGTCCGACGGAGCTCAAATTTCGGTCAGTTAACGCCTGGAATCTGGCGCATACCAACCAGAAATGATCGAAATATGCGCCCGACAGTAGCGCGGCCACTACCGACTACGATCGGGCCGGATTCCGTTCGAATCGCAGTCGAAATCCAGCGCTGGACGGACCGACAGCCGACGTTGGTCCGTCTGGTGTACTCGATCGATCACGATTCGATCGTCGGCCGGTCGAATCGCAACCGAAATCGGCCGCCAAAATCGGGCAATCGATTTCGGCCGCGATCGGGTCGGATTCCGGCTGAATTGTAATCGAAATTTGATGTCGGACGGGCCGACGTCGCCTGTCGATCCGTCTGCGATTAGATTCCAGTCGCAATTCGGTTGGAATCAGGCCCGATCGCGGCCAACAGTGGTCGCGCCACTGTCGTCCGCATGTTTCGGACATTTCTGGCCCGTTTGCATCGGATTCCGGACGTTAACCGGTCGGAATCCGACCCCACTGGACCGCCAGCGAGTTGCGCATCGATCGCGCCCCGTCCGGCAGCCGACAATGGTCGGACGGTGCGACGGCGACGGTGACAGCGGTAACACGCGTTGGTCGGCATGGAATGCACGGGCGCACAGAAATTCATTGTGCAGTAGAAAATTTCTCTCTCTCTCTCTCTATATATATATATAAAGATACGCAATAATATTTTCTAAAAGTTCGGAATCCGTCAACTTAACGACTCTTATCGATCTGTCTCATGATAATTATGAGGGAGGTAAATCACGGAGAATCCTATGGTCTTGACGTGATGATTAAGACAAGTAAAAATTACCTAAATTTATTAAAAAAAATTTAAATCTCCTCCAAAATCGAACCTTATTTTATTCGCAAACAAAATGCGCATAAACATTAATTATCAGAAGGATAAATTAGCCTTTAATTCAACTGGTTATTAATCAACACCTAGCTATACACACATTAAGGTCAGAATTTTTATTATTATTTAGATATGGAATAATAAATTTTTAAGGTAAAGGTTCTATATATTTTTTTAAATAAAAATGGTCACAATTGATAAGAGCTAATTCTCTCAGGAGTATATCATTTAAAATTAATATTTCTTTTACTTACCAGGTCATTCAATTATTATAATTTATTTTTCTTTATTTTTTTAATTGGTTTTAGATATTTAAGTTTTCTATTCGATTAATTACGAAAGCGATAAATCCAACGCTATAAAAGCTTTTTATTAGCCATCAAAATAAATCGAAAAATATTCACACCAAACAACGTTAATAGCTTAATTTTTAGAGTAGAGTATTTCATTTGAAAATAATTTTTATAAATTTATCACAATTGAGATTAGAATTTTAGATATTTAAGAAACTATATAGACGTACGTTCCGTAGTTGCACAATAGTTCTTAAAGTAATTTTTTTTAAATATTAAAAAAAAAAATAGAACCATTATCCTATTAGTGATCTTTTACTATTATATATCCCATGTATGAAATAGAGAGGTAAGTCGGACAATACTCAAGCAGACAACTTTAGTAGTCTCAACTATGCATGCTTATTAATTCTTCGGTTCCAGTTCTGATTCGATTTTGATTGATTCTGAATTTGTCGACGTTGAAATTGGTCCGAATCAGTTCCAAACCAGTTCCGATTCTAAAGTTTTAACTTTGGAACCAATTCAATTTGAACCGATTCTAAAATGGTTCCGGACCGATTTCGAAACGGTTCCGGATTAATTCCCAAATAGTTCTGGATCACATTTCTCGAACTTGAACTTCCAAATTCATCTAATGTGTTCGTGATCTTATTCTTTTTTTTTTCTATCATAAAATAATCTTGTAGACATGTTAACATGCCAAGAATTTCTACATTTAAATTAGCAATCGAAACCAGATCCAAATCGATTCCGAAACGGTTCCGATTCAATTTCTGAATCAGTTCATTTGATTCGGTTCTAGTTCCGAATTTAACGGATTGATTCTGACTCGGTTCCGAATCGAATCAATCCATTAAATATGCCTAGTCTCCACTTTCCTTATTTATTATTTCATTGGAAGAAAATCTTATAAATTTATCATAGTGGGAAATTGAACTATGAATATTTGAGAGTCAAATTAAATATCCTACTGTTGTATCATAATCTTGGAGCTTCTTTAAATACTTTTGTTTTTTTTAATTGACACTAGGGTGTCTGAACCTTCATCCTGACTAATTTCTGGAGATGGTCAGCCCGACTCTACAGTCCTACTAGTGTGCCTCTTCGACAATTAAATTGGAAGAGATTGGAGCCCCTATAGATTTCCACTGACCACCTGAGTATATCAGAAAAGCACTCGTAGTTTGGCGGTCTAACTCAGACTCCACAGTTGTGTCATCCTTGAAAGACTATCAAAGGCCGAAGTCTTACTCTATCCACCGAGCAAATTCTTACATAGAGAATCATCCACATGGATTTTTTCGAAATTCATCGTCGAATATTTTTTCAACGGAAGATCGAATATATATATATATATATATATATATATATATATATTTATTGGATTGACTTTTAGCTTTTGAAATTGTACTTTGTCTTCGGAACTTCTTTAAGTATTTTTTCATAAAAAATTGGAATCGTAAATCTAACGATTTCCACCGGGTTGTTCCATAGCTATTGTAAGGGAAGTAAATCATGGAGGATCCTATGAGCTTTGACGTAGTGGTCAAAACACATGGAGATCATCTGAATTTAAAAAAAAACTTTAGATCTCCTTCGAAATCGACCCATATTTTATCCGTAAACACCATCATATCTTAGTCATCACATCATCCCCGTGGAATCTTTTTTAAGCACTTTTGATCGATGAGAACGAGGAGTATCTGTAAAAGTTGAGAATCTGTCCAATTAGCAGTCCCCTGCCATCTGTCCTAGGATACTGGCGAGAAAGAGGTAAATCGCGGGGGGACAAAGTCCTTTGACACGGTGGTAAGATAGAAAAGGGGTCATATGAAATCAGAGGAAATTTTAGACCTCTCATTCGACATCAAACCCAATTTATTTTGTAAACAATAATCTGTCTTACCATCGCGCCGTCCATCGAAGGAGGAGTATCACTTCGGCGCAACATACGTTGATCAGAATTTTCAGCGAGATTATTAAATGCAACCTTTCATTTAAATTAGCAAGGTCAACTGCATGCACAGTTTTTGGGCCATTAACCGACAAATTAAGGTGGAAACATGTCCACGTACAGTTTAAAGTTTATAATTATATTTGTTAAGCTCAATTAATTAACAATTATCCTTAAAATATATAAACTATACATAATATTTTGACTAAATAAATAATATACCAAAAAATATAAAACTCAACGGGGAATTTAATTGCAGAGCGCAGAAAATTACTTAGAAACAGAGACAACGAAGTTATGTGGGAATACCGCTCCCATACATATTTTAAAGCGATTTCAAGGGACTTCGTCAATATTATACACTGCTGGGTTAATAGAGGTCAAAAGTCAATTTAGACTCATCTACAGTCACTTTGACTTGGATTTGGTAATTAATCTTGCTATTGAAAATGACGATTGCAATGTTATTATAATTAAACATGATTAATGGCTAAAATGATCTAGATACCCTTATGATCATTTCATTCGTTTTCATATTAATATAAAAGAAGAATTTGAAATAATAAAAAAGTAAATTTGAAAAAAAAAATTCATGAAGATGATCCTCTGTATAAGAATTTATCTGACAAATAAAATAAAATTTTAAATTTTCAAAGATAGTACGAATATAAATTTATGAGTATTTATTTGATTTATTTAGATGATTAATAAATATTCATAAGGATTATGATCTCTTTCAAATATTTGTATGGGACTGTGAGGTGGAGCTCATAATTAGTCGAGCTGTTAATTAAAAAAAAATGTGATTCTTTCATCGTAACTCATTAAAAAAAAAATTAATGCGTCGCCTGGGGAGGGGAGAGAAGATATTTTGAATATTTTTTCTGCTTAGAAAATAATTGGACGAAGATCAAAGACAAAAGCGTAACCTCATCCACAGACATTTAGCAAGCGCCGACTGCTTAGCTGGCAGGATCTTATTCTCGTCTACAGGAAAACGCAAAAGCGATGGCGATTTATGAGAACTGGATTCTCTAGGATCAATCATTCAACAACTTGCTTCCTTAATTAAGATGCAAGCTTTTGATGTATTTGCAGATATTTCATCGACCATTTAATCATCGTTCATAACTGATAAAACATTTACAGCAATCTCAATACCTTCTAATATATAGCGCATCATATTCGATCATTAATCTCCGAGCACAACTATTTCAATTTTTTAATTTTTTTTTAAAATTTTTATTTTTAAACTACCGGAGTAATTAAGAACAAGAGACCTGTAGCTAAATCGAAGATCGGCGGCATTTATGCACGGTACATCAGCACGGAGTCAAATGCCGCCGGACTTGGGCTTGCCGTTGTCCATCTCGACGCCGTGGACGTCGTGGTCAGCCATGAACCTGCCCCAGAACCAGTGGTTCCTCCACACGACCACCATCTCCTCGATGGGCACGTTCTTGGTCTCCGGCAAGAAGAAGAAGACGAAGAAGCTCATGATGAAGACCCAGCCGCCGAAGAAGTAGAAGAGGCCGAACTTCATGTGGCAGAGCATGGTGAGGAAGGCCTGGGCGATGACGAAGGTGAACAGCATGTTCACCGACACGTTGATGCTCTGCCCCGCCGACCGGATCTCCAGCGGGAAGATCTCGCTCGGCACCAGCCACCCCAGTGGCCCCCACGACCACGCGAACCCCGCCACGTACAGGCAGATGAAGAGAACGACGATCGCCGCGTACCCCTTCGACAAGTCCCCGGCGCCGCTCGTCCCGAATTTGACCGCGATCAATGTCCCGACTACGATCTGATCAGTATTATTCAGATGAGGAAACGGGCATTGAGATTGGAATGCGCCGACGGAACGTGAATCTTAGTTGAGTTGCAGTACCTGGCACAGGATCATTTGAGCGCCGCCCTCGAGGAAGAGTTTGCGGCGGCCCAGGCGGTCGACGGTGAAGATGGAGACGAAGGTGGCGAAGACGTTGACCAGGCCGGTGATCACGGCGGACATGAGGGAGGCGTTGCTGCCGAAGCCGAGGGTGCGGAACAGGACGGGGGCGTAGAACATGATGACGTTTATGCCGGTGAGCTGCTGGAAGAAGGGGATGAGCAAGGCCATGGTGAGCTGGGGGCGGTACCGGCGCTGGAGGATGTTGGCCCACGGATGGACCACCAACTTGGACTCCTCGCCGGCGGCCACCAGGTCGGCGTACTCAGCGCCGACGTCCTCGGTGCCACGGATGCGACGGAGCATTCGCTGGGCGCGGTCAGAGAAGCCGCGCTCGAGGAGGGAGTTGGGGGTGTCGGGGAGGAACAAAGACCCGACGGTAATGATGGCCGCCGGAACGGCGGCGAGCGCGAGGCTGAGGCGCCACCCCCACCCGGCCTTTATCTTGTTGGTGCCGTAGTTGATCAGGTTTGCGGCGAGGATGCCGATCGTGATCATGAGCTGGAAGCCGATGTTGAGCATCCCGCGGAGTCGCGCCGGCGCCATCTCCGACAAGTACACCGGCACCGACTGCGTTAAGCATCCTACTTAATTCTCATCGTACAGAAACACAAAACCAGAACGAATTTCACCGGGAAAAAAAAACTTTATAGAAGAAAACTGAAAAATAACTATAGAATTCTTCTTTAGAGAATTAAAAAAAAAAAAAAGTGAGAAATCTGGAAAACAGATCGAGACATTCCTTTGTCTCTTGTATCGTTAGTCATCCTCTATGAAACTGAAGTGCCTTCACGCAGAGGGCTCCTCATCTATCCGATTACAGACAATTCAGATCAAATTAACTCCAGATTCAGTGACTAAATAAGAACCATCATATGATTCTACGCGAAGATCCCTTTCACTTCGTCACTTTTTTTTTTATTCTTATGTTATTATTTTTAAATATCGACGTAGACTTCATCTGTCGTCGTTCCGTGAGAAGACTTCCATCGATAAGTCGACAAAAAAAAAGGACAAGGCTTCATTCATAAATTCATCCTTCGTCAGTCTAATATTCTCTAAGAAAGGAAGAACACAAAAGGCATCTCCTAAAAAATATGCAATTATGATGGATGATTTATTCCACGAACATGCAGTGGCCTACCTAACAGAGACTTCTTTAACAAAACTGAAACATGTACAGTTCGATCATATTAAACAGTAACTTTGAGAAAAAAAGTAAAAAAAACATCATGCAAAACAGCAATCGCTACTTCTTTGAAAGAGAGTTGATGATATTTCCATTTCCTCTTGAATTCATGAACAATAAAAATCTGTGGTGTCTGAAACCCAAAACTGAGAAAAACAATATCGTATCAACCACCGCCCTCATTTTCAATAGCAACTATAGTCAACTGAGCGAAGGGAACGATGGCAAGTGACAGCTACCGAATCCTTTATTTTAATAGATTTCTGTATCATGTTCTTGTCCTTTGCTGGATATTATAGTTATCATGTTTATGTACATACAGCTCGACTAATTGGAGTAGTATCGGTTGACTCAAAGTCGCCGGTGCAAATTTTTCTCTTGGAAAGTGAAGGAAGAGAGAGAGAGTCAACGTCAATCGATCTAGTGCCCCGACTTGTTTTTTGAATTGGGAAGGGAAAGAAAAATCGATGGCGATGCAATTGCGAGGAGAAAATTCAACGCTGAAATTTCGATTTTTTTTTTTGTTGTTCTTTCAGAAAAAACAGAGCATTTCCGTGAAGACGAGAAGCAGAGAATACGGTACCTGGTTGGCGAAGCCGACGCCGATGCCGAGGAGGATGCGGCCGACGATTAGCATGGCGACGTTCTTGGCGGCGCCGTTGAGGGTCGCGCCGACGAGGAAGGTGACGCCGCCGCCGAACATGGACCACTTGCGGCCGAGGGCCCTGGTCACGCCGGAGGCGAAGAAGGAGGCGACTAGGGCCGCGAGGTAGAGCGACGACGTGAAGGTCTGAAGCAGCTGGCTGTCGAACTGGCAGTACTGGTTCGTGCTCTGGTTCGCCTGCTGCTTCCGGTGAACCTCCGGGAAGAACTTCTCCAGGAACGAGTCCATCGACGTCACCCCGCCTCAATCAACCAATTCATCCATCATTCGACTTTAATCGACTATTCATTTAATGATCAATCGATAATAATTAAATCTAAGGCGGTAGTACCTGAGATGCCGATGTCATAGCCGAAGATCAGGCCGCCGGTGGCGGCGACGACGCAGGTGACGAAGACGTAGAGGGTGAGTTTGCCGGGGTATGCCTTGCCGGAACCGGAGTTGACGAAAGAGCCGCCGGCCATGTCTCGAGCTACAGACTAATAAATACAAATCTGTCGGTGTAAGAGAAGAAAGTGGTGGACGCGGATTTTATAGACGCAGATGCAGAAATAAAAAAAAAACAAATATTAATTTGAAATATAGAGGACGATTATTTATTTATTTATTGTGGAATTGCTTCGTTTGGATGATGCGATGATGATCGACATGATAAGACTTGCCGCCGGATTCCGGATGCGAGATCTGAGGCCGCGATGTGCGCCAACAACTTGGCCGTCCCGGTGTCGTCCAACGAAGCAATAAAGAACGAACTCTTTTTTTATTTTTTTTTTGTTTTTGTTTTTGTTTTTTGTCCTGATTTATCTAGTCATTCATCTCGGCGTTCACATGACAGCGCTGCGCTTTACGATCTCGCTGGCATGGCGATCTTGTGAAGAAGATAGATATGAATATTTTTATTTTATTTTATTTTATTTGATCGAATTTATGACTGGACGAACAACTGGATTGTGTATTAAATATTCTTTCGTCCCGAACTACGGAGAACGTGAAGGAGAGTCAACTGGGTTTGCGTACTTATCCACCAGTCTCGCTGCGTGCGTCTGTAAATTTAAATGCAGCTGAAGTCGAACGGACGCAGCATCCTTGCAGTGGGACAGCGAGCGAAAGGTCACGAAGTCAACGATGGGTCTGGGGACGAGCAGCTGTGAGATCAGATTGAATACGGGTGGCTGTCGTGGATCAGATTGAAGAATTTTAAGTGATTTGGGAGCGGATTAAGAAATTTTTTTACTTTTTTTCTTTTTTGCCCGCGATGTGATGGTTAAGAGCGAAAAGGTTTTCTCGTGATGCAGGAATTCTCCGTGAAAAATCTAAAGACATTTGATAGGTAGGAGATAACGTAATATAATTCAAATTGCAACGTAATCAACGGAATGCAATGTAATTTACATTATTATATTTGAATAAAAATTATATGTAATCTTGGATTATAAAGATAAATTATATTTTTTTATTTGATATCCATTATAAAGACGGTAGGAATCGATCGACAGCGACGACGACCGCCGATCGATCGACAGTGATCGACCGACGGCGACGGCAGACAACGACCGACGGTGGATCGATCGACGATGGCGGTCGATCGACAACAACGATTGGTTGGCGACGACCGACCGATCGATAGTGATAACGGACGATAACGATCGACTTCGATTGTTGAACATCCAACACTTTTCAAATTACAGCTTATAATATAATCGGATTACATAGATTTTGCCTTGTAATCCAGATTACAAAATTTTAGTAATTTTTGTAATCCGGATTACATTACATTACAACTTTAAAACGACAACAAACAAAATAATCAACCTTATAATATAATTCGGATTACATTACTAAGACAGATTATGACATACCAAACGCAATCTAATTGTGTAGCCCGAAAGAGATATCCACGGATCTCATATTATGTTGATCACTTGATTTATTCGATATATGCTAAATCGAGAAATGATTCATCACTTCAAGAATAGTTGAGTCGTAAAATTCGGACACTTAAATTATTAAAAAAAAAGTGCCGACAGATTTTGTTACTGTGTAAAAAAAATAAAAAATGATCCTCTCTCTAAGAAGATAAATTAACGATCCTCTCCGACTGCCTCTATAAATAAAAAAGTTAAATTATAAATCTAAATGACAAGTACAGATTAATCGATAGTCTAGAATTATTATCTCCTTAAGAATTAACTCCTACTCATTTAAAAATTATCTTTTTATATTTACCAATTCGATGAGTGCTTGGAAGCTAATTTATTACTGTGTAAAAGATGCATAGGCATGGTGATATAATAAGATATGATGTCCGTAGCCAAATAATTCTCTAATTCATTTAACTAAGTATCTGGGATCATAGTTGACCACAAAAAAATTTACAAACTGCTAAAAACAAAAAAGTTTCATTCAATGTGCTATATTATACCCCTACTATAGATCACACATCACGCTTCGACAACTGAAGAATAAATAGCAAAGATAAAATTTGGGCCATCGATGTAGTTCGACAACAGATCATATTGCTGCTCTCATAGCACTGCGTGCTGCCTCCCGCTTCATCTCTGCAGCTTTACCAGTCCCTCGGAAGTACCTGTATATTTTCTGCAAGCATTCCAAACAAAAATAATGTACCAAAAGGCTATAATGAGGGGGGAAAAGTGTTTTTTATTTTTTATTTCTAGGATTTCTGTAAATCCAACATGTTAGAATTGGAAACTAAACTATTTCTGTTAGATGGATGGAGAAATACAGATAGAACCAAATTTTGTTCTGATTCAATTTGAAAAACTGGGAACTGCAAGAGCCACCCAGTGGATCATAAAACAGTGTCAGTATCAGATCCAAAAGAGTAAATCTAGGTGAGCTTTTTCATATAGAAACGTAGGCACTTTAGCAACCATGTCTTTGCAAATTCACGACGACGTATAGTTTCTGTTGAAACAAAGATGAAATTTTTTTCTGGTAACAATTATGATGCAGGTTGAGAATTACCTGGAGGACCCAGATGCTGACTAATGATTCTAGGCAAAACATTCCAAAGCCAATGAAGTAGAAGATCTATAAGAAAAATCGAAGAACTTTGGGTTAGAATAATATATATATATATATATACACATATATATATCAACAATCATGAGAAGTTATGTTACTGATATGGACAGAATTGGTTTTCATGATCCTGGATTCTCTCAGTTTGTGTTTTTTACTATGACGTAAAAAACGACACAATCTACACGAATATAAAGACAAAGCAGCTCAACATAAATCTGGGCAGAGTCTAATTGAGTTTTAGTCAATTTTATGGTATAACAAGATTAAGCAAATAGTGACTTTGGTGTAGGACTGTTATTTTCAAACTGCTTTGCATTTGTATGCTAAAACAATATCCTTGAAAGGTGAATGAATACTGTGAGAGGGTCTTCAGAATAGTTTAGAACTGACCCCAACTATCATATGATCACCGATGATATCCACAGCTGCAAGGATTCCTCTGCAACAGAAACATAAAAGAGAATTTGTTAGCAGCAGAATGTTAATATCGGCATTAGCATTCAGCACTAGTACATAATATACAACCCGACCAACAAAATTCCTCTTTGGGGTGCTCAAAATAGAAAGTTAACTTCACCAGGTGCTATTTTGATATTTATAACAATTATAAACCCTGAATTATGTAATTGCTCTTATTTATCCATCCAAGTAACAAGCCAATACTCACTGAAGAATCAAAATTGGAATTGTGAATCACTGTGGTTAATTTTTGCATCTTGAATCGCAGGGTTCAGCAGAAAATTACAGAATCAATTTAGAAGGTTTAGAATTTAGTCCTGGAATAGAATTTTCATCCTTAAACATATAAATAAAATAATACAGTATCATCTTTGATAGCACGATATGATTGATGCTTACCATATGTTTCAGAATAAAAAGTGATGATTCATACCTCACCATAACTAAAAACTACAAAATGCTGTCTAATTCATTTTTTTTAAAAAAAAATTGAAGCGAAAATTGACAATGAGAGATTATATGATCTATTGCTTTCAGCAATATGAGGGTCATCATTGACTCTACCATCACAGTTAACTTTGGATTCTATGGCATCCTCATGATTGATGAAAAGATGACGCTATGCAAGTGTGGACACAAAGGGGGAGCTGGGGATGGTTCCTAATCCCCTAAATGTTTATTCTCCCTAATACAATACAATGAACGTTTATAGAATTTAAATAATTAGTAACTTTTATAATTGCCCTCCTCCAAACATTCTGTGTTAGCTGACTTCAACTCTTAATCCTTGAAGGCTAGTTCTTCTTTTCAGTCGTTGCCTTGCACCAACTCTATCCTCACCATCGACTCTGAGTCCCACAAAACAAGAGTTGTTATTTTTCTATGACAACAATGTCAATTCAGAGGCTCAGACATTCCCAACCTCTGCAGTTTGTCATATGATTGAAGATTCAAGTTCTTATCATAATGAATTAGGTTTAATTTCTAATTGACTGGATTTCACATTAAAGGGTCAGATTTAATTCTGATGAGTCATGAATCTACATCATACAACTCTAACAATAAGCTCTTAATTCATTTCAATTTTCAATTGATCATGAAACAATTATATCTATCTTCAAAAGTTGAGATTCGAGCAAGTGATTACAACAATCAATACAAGATTCAAAGAGTATTTCTTTGAAACAGATTCAATATTAAGATCAGAGGATGCAAATAGGGACAGAAATACACAATGATTCATCTGATTTATCCAGCTGCAAGTTACGAGAATGAAAGCTAGGATCAGAATGGTATTGATTTAAATCAAGCTGACTTATGTGTCAATCACACTTAATAGATGTGAAGCAACATGGAACAGCCACATAGGCTTCTTACAAACCTAATGCTGTGTATTCCATGTCCTCCCCTTTGCTATAGCTATACAACTGTTCACTGAGTTAATATTTGTTTCCATGATCAGTAGTTCATTCCAAGAAACTAAGTGTAACACAAAGCATCTAAGATAGCATTTCTTAGTTCATTACGAGAATATAAACAAGTTTTTAACCTCTTAAGTAATTCATCTGTAAGGCTTCTACACTAACCAGTACATAGAGAAGAACAAAAAGTAACAAATGAAGCTTGAAAATAAAGCTTACGCCAAAGATTTTCCCTTAAATATAATTGGAGGAGCCACAGCTGCATAAACCACAAATGCTATATGTAACTGCAGCAGAGATAATAGTCAGTAGATGCCCTTACAATGCCAAAGCAATCGATATGCAGACAGTGAGAAAGAACCTACCAGATAAAACAAGAAAAACCATCCAAACCTCAGAGCACTTTCAGTCCTACAAGATATTTTGCAAAAGTCCATGTAAGTGAATTTCTAAATTCTAGGATTAATGGACTCCTATTCTGTATTACATGTACAGTATGTTTTGGTTGGGTAATTTTTAATGACTGAATTAAAAATAGCAGGCAAATGAAATGTTGCAGATGGTGTTTGTAACTATGTTGTTTGGTTGCTTGCAAATGAATTGTTAGTTGCAACAGTAGTTATATAAATAACAACAAATATAAATCCTTCATAATAGTTTTAGATAAATTTTTATCTAAAGCAGCATATTTGACACAATTTTATTTTATACTTATCATCAGTTATTTAATTAAAAGCGTGATAGAAAATCATTGTCTTGAAGATAAAGTCTATATATATATATTAATAATTTATATTAAAATACTTATTTTATAACGTCATAAAATGGGAAAAGCAAAAGAAGTTTTCATATTTCCGTTAGTGTTTATTGATATCAACTCTATAAAACTTACAAATAGGAAATTTAAATTTTCTTCAGAATCTATTTATTTAATATTAGTTTTCATGCTACTTGCAGAATATAAATGTGATTAGCATCCATTTTAAGCTGCATTCATGTATGCAGAATTCAAGGCTTACATGAACAGGCAACCAAATGCAACTGCAAAACAGAGAGAGAGAGAAGAAAATAATAATCATCTAGTTGTAGGTAACCAAATAGTCCCTAGTGTTGTGCCGGAATTCAATCTGGCAAAAGCACAAAACAATTTGAGATAGGTTGGTGTGGAGGATGAATCAGTTTACAGTCCAAAAATATTTCAAGATAGGAAGAGATTAGCATGTATCATTTTATGTTCGTGTAATTCTTAGATGTATAATTGATGTTCAATTAATAAGACACAAGAAGCAACATATGAGAAGAAAAAGTACCTCATTGCACGATAAAGAGGTCTATACCATAAGAAATAAGCTCCAGGGACACCTGAAATAAAGTAGATGATGGCAAGGAACCAAATCTTCACGCCTAGCCACAAAGCAAGCAAAATCAAATTCAGTACGGTTTAATAAAATTAACATTGTCTGACAAAATAGAATTAAATATACAACAATGTTGAATACCATTAGCACCTTCACCCCCAATCCAAGCTGCTGTAACTGCTATAAAGTTCCACAAGAGACATGCAACCAACCCTGCAAAATTATTCCAAAACGGAAAGCTTAATACTTAATCAAATCCAAGCAGTTATTGACAGTTATGCGAAATAATTGGGGTTCCTTTCAAAAAGAAGAAAAAACAAGCAAAAGGAAGTAATAATGTGACTTGATCTGCATAGCTGAATCCATAGATATCATTTGATGCAGAAGTAAAGAACTGACTGAAGTTACCAGCACCAGTCACAACATATCACTAAGAAAAGTTAGTTATCTAACTAGGTTAATAAGTTGAGAATGCACCGCTAAGAAATTCTCTGCTTTATTTATTTGTTGGCAAGACATACCTAGTAATGATGCAAATGCAACATACTGCAATCGCTGCACGTGGATGGGTATCTCATTAGCAATATCATGATGTATAATAGGAAAAAATGCTGGCCAATTCTTTTCTTCTATTGTAATACCAGCTGCAAATAGGAAAAGGTGCATAGCTTTAATCACTATAACGAGGTTATTAAATAGATGAGAAGGTAGCAACATCAGTGTGTTAACAAATAGAAAACCAGCATCTAGGAAGATCTTACCACGCGCTACTGCCTCTTCTCTGCGTTTAAGTTCCTATAAAACAAAACTGAATTAAACAAATATATGGATATAGCAAAAATATTGTTATCGAAGAAAACAGCAGTAGTGAACACTGAGTCAATGGGTCCTCTCTATCATAGTCATGAAACATGGTAAGTTTTATAGTTCATTAAAATAGGCAAAAAAAAGCAGATGACAGAATAAATTGCCACAGACCAGAAATGACAATAATATGCAACAAAGGAAGAAGACAATTGACTTGAGTTTTCTACCTATCAATGAGCCTCTCATGTTGGCATTTAGATCATAAACATACCTTTTCCCTCTTATTTAATTGTTCTTCCTTGATTTTCAGTTCCCTCTCCTTTTTCTTCAGATCCTACAAGAAAACACAGGACTATGAAAACATTACAGAAAAATACTCTTAACCGGAACTGCAAAGATACATAGACAAGCATTGATTATGACATCAAGAAGATGCAATCATTATAACAAATGTTTGTGCAACTCTACATATCAATGACAAATTACTTTTCCATGCATCAATTATATACTTGAAAAGCACAAAAGCACCTTCAAACTCTTAATAACTTTATGTCCTCCTCAAATGGACACTCAGTTTACTGATTTATATGTCGGCATTCATTAACAATATAGCACCCTGAAATTTGCACTTACATTTGATGTATCAAGTGGAATATCAACTGTTGCTCCAAAATCATTGTAGAAACCAGCAGGTTCTGAAGGAAGTGGCGAAAGTCTGGAATTTGACGCAGGAGGAATACTTGATGGATTCTGCAGTCATAATGGATATTCAATAAACAAAATAATAAGTAAGACTGATTCTGGTAAAATTCTTCTGGGTTGAATAGATGGTTTGCATTTCAGTTAACCACAAATTGAGCATATTATCACATACAATACAATAGTTTCAGACAGAAAGTGCTTCTATATATTACTCTTTGGTTTGAGCAATTCTTTCAAAATGCCAGTTGCAATACCTTGAATCATCTAAATCGTGGCATATATGTTATGGGACTAGACAATTGATAGTATCAGTTACATACCAGATTTACTGAGTTAGTAATTGAAATAGTGGCACGTATTCAAGCTTTGATTGCTGATTTTTTTAATGGAGCATATCAACAAGAAAGACAAATAAAACATCATTACTACTCCTAGATACAGAGCTTATAACTCTATCTGACCATTGTTCAATTTCAGATATACACGAAACCATTGCCTTCAAGAACGAACTCCATCACCAGATTGCTAAGTTAAGAGCGGAACAATCATGTGTGTAAATGTTCAATATACAATAAAGTACTTATGTGATTCAACGTTTATTCTATCACTAAATAAGCTTGAATTTCTACTACAAATGGAAGTCGTTAACTAAACTATCGATAGATAGACCGCTTTTAGAAACCCAACAATATTCCGGATCAAACAGTCTCCCAGGATTTTTTTTTTCTTCGTTGTGCTATTTCACTTACAAGATGAAGTTCCGACTGTATATACCTGATTTTAGGGCATACCATATCCGACTCCGACTGAATTGATGAGCAAGGAATAAAGCATCTCAAGGCACACCATAATAACTAAGAATTCATATCATACAGAAAAAAAAACCACAAAAAGAAGGGTAAAAGACGTGACTTTTTAACGGTGCATAAGCATGACTTTACCCGTAAGAAGCATAACACCGAGCATACCAAAATTCTCAAACTAAGAAGTCAAGGGATTCGCCCCAAAAACCAACCACATAAAACGAATCAGACATCACAGCAACTATAATCGGGAACGATCAGATAGACGCCCAATAAAATTTTTACAAAACAAAAGCAGAAAGGGGAGATGTATATGGAGAATTGACTAACTGCGAAGGGATTGACTTCCTCTTCCTCCTCGAAAGGGTTGCTATCGTAGCGCCTCGCCATGAGCACGATCGCTGAGCTATCGAGAAAGGGAGGAAAAGTAAAAAATCTCTAGAGGGAGGATCAAAAGCTTCAAAATAAGAGATGAAGAAGGAAGAAGTTGCTCAAGACTTTGATTTGACTTTGCGCTCGCGTTGGTTGATTTCCCAAATCGCCGTGTGGACTAAGCCGTCATATAAAAATGGAAATTTTAAAATTAGTACTTCTTTAAAAATATCTTTAATAATTTTTTTTTGACATATTTAATAAACTTAAAAAAAATATTTCAAGCGGTGTTTTTACAAAAGTAAAATAGGCATTTCAGTTTTAAATAAAAAGTATTTTGATAGTAAAATAAAATTATAAAAGATATTTTAACTTTGATAGATTTTTAAAATAATTAAAAATATTAATCCTTAAATTTATTCTCCGAAAAAATACAATTTAGTTTCTAATTTCTAACCATTAGCTTTTTAATTAGTTAATTTGTTGGTTGTATTTTCGACTGAAGGATCATATTCAACTAGAACGGAATGATAGAAAGGAAATTAAATTTAAATAAGAATATTAAATTGTATGTGTATAAATTTTATATTTAAATAAATTTTAAATTAGATTATAATTTTCAATGGCAAAATCTAGAAGAAGAAAAATAAATTTTGATTTCTATACTGAAAATTAAAAATATATATTTGGGAAATTAAAAAAAAAATAGCATTTGGTCGTAGAGAAAAGTCACATCTTCCAAACCGGATTCTTGAGAAAGTCATATGTCATACAAAAACTTATTTAAGGAAATTTAAAATTTTTGACGGTTACAATAGTTGAAACATGTAAAAAAATAAAAATTGTAAAATTTTTAATTTTTCAAATGGGACTTAAAGATCTTAAAATGAGTAGAAAAATTAAGATATACAAAAAAGAATTGATAAAAAAAACTGAACTATTAAAATAGAAAGAAATTTTGAGAGTATTATATAATTGCACAATTTGCCTAACTAAATGTTAGATTGTTAAAACTAACATAATGAATCAAATTTACATTAATAAAGATCTATAACAAATCCTATGTGATATTGATACCGATAGAAAAGATTAATGGGATGGACTCGAGCGCAGAAAGGTTTGCAGTGAATGAAAGAGTTTGAGGCCAATGGAAAAGAATCGAGGGTCCAAAAGACAAGAGTCGATAATTCAAAAATAGGAAATCAAAAAGTCGAAGGACAAGAAGTCGGGAGTCGAGAAGGCGAGAGCCAAATGAGTTGAGAACTCGATAATTCAGAAATTTAAACATCAAAAGGGTATCATCGGAGTATCGACGTCCTCTGACATATGTTATATTTGACAAAATATTATTAGAATCCGCTTCCGACAAAAGAGAATTGAAAGCCGACCATAACACTATGATACAACATTAAAACACTTGGATGGATAATAAGAGAATGAATATTTTAAAGATCACTTTTAAATATTCATAAATTCTATTTCAAATTTATACCAAATATCAATCGAAGGCCATGACCATCTTTCTCTTGCAATACAATTTTATTCTGATTTTACTAATTTAAAAGTAATATATATATATATATATATATATAAACAACAAACATTATTGGTGTAAAAGCTGAATCAACGAGTACTACATGCGAAAATAAAGAGAGACCATGAGATGAACTCTGCTTATCCTTCCATATCTTCATCTTCCTCCACTCTTCACCTAGTTTTGAATCTGCCAGACAGCCACAAAAAACAAAAAAAATGGACACGAAAAATACCATCTGACAAGTAAGAGTCAGCTGCAAGTTTTGTTCCACTGCATGGGATGATGAATCGATCTGTTACAACCAAATTTGATAAAGACAAGATCTTAATAGAGTAACATAAAATGCCCGAATCAAAAGTTCTCATTTGGGAAACAATAGTTGTAGTTTGGGTGTCACGATGCAAAGACCAATGCCAATAGATAAGATAACATAGCAGATACAAGAGAAGGAACGATTTACATAGTTTCACTAAGCCTAGTACTAGAACAAGGGAATTTTGACATCCCTGCTTCAAACAAAACACAAAAAGGTTTAGTGTGCCCCTTTGTCTTTTTTCTTCTTTTCTTTTTTCTTGTGTGCCATATCTTCCGGTGCATGCTCGTCCTTAACTTGCCTTCTCTTCTTTTCCTTTTTACTGGGCTCCTCTTCAGGCAGTGGATGGGTCAGCAACTCCTCTTCTTGTTTTGCATCCTTCTTTTTTTTCTTCTTTTTACCCTGCTCTTCTGCAGCAATTTGCAAGCTAATGCCATCTGCCTCGACCATCTTTTTCTTTTTCTTTCTCTTCTCACCCTCGTCCTTGGCCTGGTCGGAGGGAGCCTCATTTGCTGACTTCTCAGCGGAAGTTGGTTCTATTTCCTCATGCTTCCTCTTCTTCTTTAGAAGTGCTCCTCCCTGTTCACTAGCAGGTTTCTTCATAGCTGGATCAGTTGCTTGTCCAAGCACAAGATCAGCTGAAGTATTATACGTCTACATAGAGAAGCATAGGATTTGCAGGATCAGTCTCAAGACCAACGTTTCACACAAAGATTATACATACATATATATATATAAAACATTGACAGATCTGAAAGCACCAAGATCATTCATACCTTTGCTGGAGTAATCAGGGCCCCTGCACCCTTCTTTCGGTCTTTATCATAAAATTCAATCTTAGGCTTTCCTTTGGTTGAGCCAGCAGAATGCCCCAACTCTCTGCCCTCCAGCACTCGGAGACGGGCTTCAAGCTATTCGATAATTTTAACAATGATATTTCAATGTATCCTCCATATGTATCTAAATCGTATGAAATCTGTTATAATTTTTACCTTAGCTCGATTTTCCAGTCCCATACTGTTGTCCTGCCCATCGCCAAGAGCATCATACCTAATAGCCAAAGCAGTCTTGGCAGCGAGAGAACGAGATATTTTCCCTTTGATTTTTGGAGCTGCCTGACCAACTAATGATGCATGGAAAATAAGCCCATACTTTGGCGTAGCATGTTTGGTCTTTAAAGCTCTAAACAAAGCCTGCATGTGACCAAATAACCATTATTAACTAGATATATGGAAAAAGGTAGAAATAGCCAATTTAAAGTTACGTGCACGAATAGTTGTGGTTTGTTCCTTTAATAACGACAGTGGAGACAGCCATGCACTTAATGTTCCTTGCACAATTAAATGGAAATGATGGTAGTATCAGTCTAATGCAGATGACCTACATGATCATTAGCTTAAAAATTTTTATTGAATTTTGGTCCTCTAATACTATCCCTCCATTGCACCTACAAAGTGTGAAGAACGCATATGCAACTTCAAAACTTTATTTTACGAATACCAATATGACAGTGTTCTCTTCGTTGTTCATTTTTGCTTAAGCCTAAAACTCCCAGTATGTCCAGTAGCAGAATCATTTGAGACACAATATAATGCATTATGATGATAAATCGCGTGAATATGAAAGGAAATATTGACAATAATGTAAACCATAATATTATAAAATGAGTCTCCATCTATTATATACATATATCAAGTTAGTAAACTTAAGCAGATAAAAATAATTAAATCTTTCAGAAATATATAATTAAATAAATCATCTTAAGCAATCTATTATTTCTATATACAACATTTTTCATATGAATATAAAAAAGACACAAGAGAAAAATATAATAAATAATAATGTGCTATGTTACTTGAGCTCAATACATCCAGCACGGGTGTGCATCCAGCTCCCACATCACACATGATTTTGTCAAAATGAAGCTAGAGGGACTCATTGAAAAATTAACAAACTTCAGGACACCAATACGGGGACATAACAAATCTTTAAAATATTAATATTGATCTAATATAGCCAATATTTATGCATTATCATAATAATATACCATAAGATAACATACAATAACTACTACAACATAAGAAGTACAACTTATAATATAACTTCTAACTTGTATAACATGTTGTATAGAACATATGTTATATAACTAGGCTCTTCTCCCAATGCAAAATCAAAAATAACCCTTAACAAGAAACAGAGAACCGACACTAAACTCCACATGAAGCCTTTCACTTCCTTTCCAGACACAAGCTTTCCAATCAACCTCCCCATTAAACATTGCCGAACTCAATTCCTCTCCTGTCACCAATTAAGCCATCATACATATGTTTCCTCAGCTTCAGGCTCATTTTTTATGTGCATACTCATGTAGTGTAATGTCAACATGGATACATGAGGGATATCTGCTAAGTCCAAAAACAAAGACTTGAACTCCTTAAAAATAATAATCTCATAAAACATGCTTCTAGCATGTCTATCTAGTGAAGATGATTGATGATTCAGTCATAACAATATTATGTTGTCCATGATTTTTATGTTTAACAAGTGTGTAGTATTTAACAAGTGTATGGTAGCTTAACCTACATTGTCCTCATGCATCTATGTGTTAGCATAATGTGGTCGCTGACTTGGGAATGATTTGGTAGTTAATACGTGTGCGATAGTTTAACCTACATTGCTCTTATGGATCCGGGTTAACACAATATGAACACTCACTGCATAAACCTCTCTGACATAGGTGGCTTATAAAATGGTCTTTATAAAACAACAAATCTAAAAGCAATAGGTTAGCAAAAATATCTGGTATTGCAGGATACCCAAGAATGAAACACAAGATAGTTTATTTACTATAAAATCAGGTTCATTTCTAACTCATGTACAATTGAAAACTCAGAACATATGGTCCATTCAGATGTAGGCAATACTGGTGGGAGGATAATGTACAATATACTCACCCCAAATGAGTAAGTTTAGTTCCCTACCTTATTCATTAGACATCCAAGTCCAGGAAGAGAAACTACATTAAAAGTTCTCCCTCTCAGTTTGGATAACGATTTATAGGACTTTTGAACTTGCAACTAAGAATAGTCATAACCAACTCATTGTTATGGTAAACAATTAAACTACATACAGAGTCAAACCAGCAATAAAGGCTAGATATTAAAATTAAAGAATTGGAAGATACACCAAAAAATAGCAATGTATTTCCTATCAAATAATATCGAATTCCAACAATACAGCATGATACAAGATTATTGCCACCAAAAATTATTCTCAAGGCAACCATTGTGAAGTCCCAAAAAAACACAAATGAGAGAAGTATTTTATTGCAACCTTGAATATTTGAAACTATATATTTGCTAAATAGGTATTTAAACAAATTATTCATCATAGATTTCTCTTACATATAGAGGTGACACAAAGGACAGCACTTTTGAAGGCAAGAACAAAAACAATACAAGGCTACCTTTTCAGCACCAAGAATCTGAACTGTGCTCCCAGGTTGCTTAGCTAGATTCAGTAAACTACCGCCGTGAGCAATAAGACGTGCTCCAACAAGCTCCCCAACAAGAGCAGTCAAATTAGGTGCAATTGTGTTCATTCTACTTTTCAGGTAATCATAAAGTTGAGCTCTATACTCTGAAAGAGCTAGAACCTGATCACAAAGTTCCTTAATGTTTAACAAGTCTAGATCACTAACTTCAGTTCCCATCGATATCACTGCTGCTTCTTTCAGCTCTGCCTCAATCTCTTCAGACAGTATCTGTTAGCATGGAAAGCAGATTATTTGCAGCAAAAACAACATAATTTCCTCCAATAAATGTGCTAGAGCGCTCATGTTTTACCTCGGAAAAATCAAGGGAAACAGCATTTGTACGGTTGCCCATCAGCTTAACTATTTTTGCATACTGAATATTGTCTTGCACGATTTTAGCAAGTTCTGGAAAATGCCATCCATACCATTCGCGGACTCTCATGGCATAGGTATTGAGCTCTTTGTCTAAATCATCCAATAATCCGATGGCTTGAATGATCATTGTATCAACCTAAAACAATCAAAAAGAAAGTTTTTTATAATCACAAGAGCAGTTAAATTTATAAGTGGATGAAATTACATTCACAAATTTCCAAAATCCCTTCTTTAAAAATTGGGTCTCAGTAGAGCAGGACTCACCCAGAGATGCAAGAATGTCATTTTCTAAAAGGTGGATCAAATTTTGTGTACAAAAAATGAATTTTACATTAACATATTTCCCATATGGTGTTAGTATATTCAACATCGAAATATTTGCTAGGAATTGATATAAACATGCTATTGCGAGCATACTCGAACCATTTTGAATCAAAACTACAAATTAGTAGGAGTAACCTTATCAGGGCTGAACTTTAGCTTGTATCTAGATAAGCTGTGAGACAATCCCAAGCTCATTGGAGCTAAATCTTGCACAGCTAACCCAGATATGAGTTCTGTCAGCTGATTCCTAAGCCCCCTCATCAGCTCCATCACAGCATTGTTGTGGAGACAATCAATTTTCTGTAGATCATAGAATGCAAAACTCAGATCATATAGCAACTATACTAGACATTGATAAAGCACTTTAACTAGCTAACCAGCTTATCCTTTATTGCATTGCCAAGTTTTGAATCAGCCACGGCCAATGTTTCACCATCACAGTGAGCGCGTAAAAACTTCCTCAGGCCTTTGCTGGGCTTGCTATCAATCAATAATGTTGCAGCAGATAATGCATCTGAAGTGTTCTCAAATTTATTGAAAGCTTGCAGCTTCACAATCTGCCAAAAAGGGGGGAAAATATTTTTAAAAATACATGATGACAACGGAAAAAAAGGAACTGGATAGCATTTGCACTGCTCTTAAGTTTCCTAAGAAAAAGAATAGTTTACTAGGTGAAATATGAAATCATTTGCTTCATAATAGTCATTTCAGACAACGTCCGAAACAACCTAATCAGTAATGAACATTTACAATCAAGAGGAAAAACGACAGAAATAAGTAACAAGTCAAGCAACCCTTCTAGCAGACTCCGCGTTTGTAAACTCCTTCCATAAATCCTGAAATAGCAGATGGAAAATGGTAAACCAATAAAGTAAAACAAAACAAATAACTTGAGATAAAGCATGAAATATCAACATTCTCCCAGATCAAATCTGCAACAACGAGATATGAACGCCAAACACGTCTATCCATACCTCGACTTTGTCCAGCTTCCCTTCATCCAAAACCTTGAATAGGGCAAAGCCCGCAGGGGTTTCAAACAACACCAACATTGCAGCGCCACCAACCTACAACAAGAAAGCAAAAAAAAAGTAATTACCAAACAAGAAAGTAAAACAATAAAATAACGAAAACAAAGGAATCCCATAAGCAAAATGAAATCTTAGCGAAACAAAAAATGTTGAAGGGAGACTCAGATTCCAGAACCACTGAAAAATGATTAGGGCATAGAAAAACAAGCGATAAGTAGAAGGGTTGTCAAAAAGAGCCGAAACGGCAACACATCTCGATCGAGCAGAGATCGGAACATGGGGCAAGGAAAAATTCCAGGCCAGGGAGGGGGAAAGACGACGGCTTTCGTACCTTCTCCAACCTTCGCTCCAACCCTGGCGATGGAGACAAAGACGGCGAGGCGGCGAGGAGAGCAACAATAAGAGGACCGCAATAGGGGTTTTGAAGGGTTCTTAAAGAAACCAGAAGGGATGCAGGGCGGCGAGGAGAAGGAATCCGACCGTTGGTAGATGAGCTAGAGGAATCTTGATCGTCGACGAGCAGATGGTGGGCAATTCGGATCCTATTTGGATCAACGCACCAAACTGGATCCACATTATCTAAACTACCTTTAGAAAATATATATTGTTTTGTATCAACTAAAGTCTTTACAAGACACAATTTTTCACTGCCAATTTTTTTTAAAAATATATATAACATATTTTAGCAATCAATTAAATTTATCAAAATAATAATAATAATGAAAATTCTTACAAGAAAAAAAATACATAATACTATCATACAAAATATTTAACATTGAAACACTTTTATTTAGTTTTTAATTAAATAGCTAACTAAGCTACAATTATAATTAATATTTATCAATTTTAGTATTTACAAGAGCAAGTCTCGACTTTTAATTACCTTTGAATAAATTTTAAAAATATTTATTTAAATAGCTAGGATGCATTGTCATATATGATATTTTTTACTAATATATAAATATTTAATGCAATCTTCATTGCATAAAAATAAAATGTATAACAATTGAACGAGGAAAAATGGTAAAGGTCTAATGATGACGGATTTATTAATATTGAATTTGCATTCTTGTTGATCCTTTTTTACAACTATCTGCTCGAAGGGATTAAATTGTCAATAATAAATTAGGGTCGATGAATTTATTGACATTAAATTAATGTCAATATTAAGAACGTTGGCCAATCAATAGCTAAAGCTGCCAAATATGCTCTACATCAAATTTATATCAATGCTAACCTTTTGATTGATTTGCACCTTCCCAAATGCTCAAGTAGTCTCAAATATTAGCATTTTCTTATTACGTTCTAAATATCCTAATCTTTTGTTTCCTTTTTTTTCTGCCATTTTGATATTTTTTTTTAAACGGATGTGTTCTACCATCCATTCGATTACAAAATAGGACTGATAAAATAGAATTCTTGTCTCAGCAGCTATAGAATGAAAGTGGCAAAATACAAATAACATACACAATTTCTTCTTCTTCTTTTTTTCTCCCTAGGGGATAATATGGTTTAAGGTGACAAAATGTTCACAGCTATGTCATGCTCCAAAATAAGATTTGGACCGTCTCATCGCCGCCGTCGCCGCCCCTTCGAAAGCAAATTGCAAAAATAATCGTTAGTAAGATATGACTAGTTTGGTAACAATCAAATGAAGCAATTTGTATAGATTTGGGGCTTACCGAGCCCATGTAGTCGTCCATCGATGATTGCTTTCTCTTTTTGAAGGAAGCCAAGGTAGGAGTCTCAATAGCCTGTCCCTTTGATAACCGCTTTGTTGGTGTCTGGAAAAAGCATTGAAATAAAAGCAATTATTAGACCAAAGCAATAGCATGATCCACCAAGTTTAGACAAAAGCAGAAGTATAAGATGAGTTGTACCCTAGAGTGTTTTTTATCTTTCCGTGCCTGCCTTTCCATCTCGTCGTATTCTTGGTTTTCTTTCTCCACGAGACGGATAAGGGTGTCACAGCGTCTGGCGAGTTCCTGAATTGTTCGGGACTTGACGAACCAATCGAACCGAAACAGATGTGAGGTGCGAAATGCTGCCTTGAGCTCATCCCAGTTGCCATAACCAAGTTTGTGCACCATGCACAACTGAAACAATAAACACACAGTTAAAATGTGAACATGGAAGGTTCGATCAAAAAGTGAAGAGAGCTTAATACCATGAAACGATCGCATTCTTCATTATACAATTTTCCCTTATTTTGGCCATACTGAATCTTTAGTTCCAACCATGGGTTCTTATAGCGATCCAACTTCTTGCTAATTGCTCTCATTATCTCTTCTTTTCGTGATATTCTGGCTTCACCCCGCTCTATGTTCTTAATGATACGGTCATAGTCTGAACATTCAAACAAAGTTAGAGGTGCTCAAACCTATTGTCATAAGCCAAAGAGAACCCACTAAATGTGCATTAAGAACAAAGTACCATTTAATTCTTTGAATCTCTGTCTGAAGACCTTCACATATCTTTCTACCTCTTCTTCTGTTTTCCCCTCCATCTCTGATGCTATATTCTTAATATCATTGCGGCCATACTTCTCACATGCTCGAGTGAAAGTATTGAAGTCTTTCCTTGTCCATGTTGAAAATCCCTACAACAAGAACATAAGACTGGCACCATCTGCATAATTATTGGCGAATGAACTCACCTCTTCAAGCAGTCGCTCCTTCTCTGCTTGTTCCTCTGCAGTCAATGGATCTTCCAAATCTGTTTCACCACACGACACAACCAATTTTAGCTGAACAATCCATTAAGATGCATACATGCACAATTTAATTATAATACCTTCAGCTTCCTCTTCTTCACATATAGTATCTTTAAGCTGATTTTTTTGATGAGATTGCTGAAATTAGATGGAAACAACAGCAAAAAGCATAAATAACCTTGTTATAAACACACATACACATATAAAATATATTTATAAAAAAAAAACACATATGCAAGAAAGAAATGACTGTAACACATTTCAGATACCAAAAGGAAGGGGGACTAGCCTTTAAACTTTTTGACAGCTAGAACTATGATTTGGCATAAAGAAAAAAGCAACAAAGGAACATACCATGAGATATCGTACTTCTTTCTCATACAACTCACTTAACCTCTGAGTGTTGAAAAACTGAAAATCATGTCTAAAATGTTACCAAAAAAAAGGTTAGATAACATCCATATACATAAACGATCATTTAAGACCAGATAATCAACTTACAATTGAGGCATACGAGGAATCCGTGGCTCTTTAGATTTTGCAGGAGCACCTTGTCGCATTGCTTGCTTGAAATAATCAGCATCAGAATAACTGAACACCAATATATTGTATTAGCACAATGAGTTACAACCAATATGCATACTTGCAACCAATATTTCAGCTTACTTGCGTTTTCTTTCCCTCCTAGGTGGTTCAACCCAGTTATCAGCAACTATTTTTTTAAAGTCGACCTTGTTGTCGTCCTTCAAAATCAAAGAAATGAAATGAAACTTGATTAAAGTGAAATGAAATGTATTGCATACCGTTAAATAAGTCAATGAAACATTGGTTCACTAAAAATAAAGCTGGGTACTATGTAATAGGAATCTGCCTGACAACAAAAATAATACTTCAAAGTCCACATATACCTTCTCATCGCCAAAATCATACAAGTCAGCAGCTGTAATGAAGAAAACTTATGTAAGCCATGCAAGGAAAAATATCCAAGAACTGCTATCAGGAAGGAATCAACATACTGTCATCCATCTTAAACTGTATCGCATCCTCTGTAAACTTTTTCATTTTTGCATCAAGTTCTGCAGTTGTCTCTTCTCCTTTAGCTATGATACGATCAATATCCTCATCAGTTATTGTGCTGTCCTTGGAGCTAAAGACCATTTCAGCACCAAATCTAACCATTTGTAGAAGCTCATCTTTGTTAACAGCTGCTTCAAGGAAGCTTGTAGATTAGAAAGAACAGAACTAATGGATACTGGATGCATTGCTTGAACAGCAGGCAGTAAGCTCATTGATGGAAACTTACTTTTCTGTTCTGCTAATCTTCCTTGTTGGATAACTAAGGCATCAAGTGCAAGCTTTTTGTATGCCCTTTCTATCACTTTCTCCTCAATAGCATACTGCACTATAGACATGTCAAATAATTCTGAAATCATTAGATTAAATTGAAATGTCTAGAGTACAAGCATTATTGTACCTCAGTACAGAAACGGAACACTTGAACTTCTTTCTGTTGCCCAATTCTATGAGCACGATCCTGTGCTTGTAAATCAACTTGCGGATTCCTAGTAATGGCATATCCATAATAATTTAGCATTTGAGGGAGCATAGATATAGCAAAACACTATATGCATAGAATACCAGTCACTGTCATAGAGAATGACAACGTCTGCAGTAGCTAGATTAATCCCCAGTCCACCAGCTCTTGTAGAAAGCAAGAAAATAAACTTTTGGCTTCCAGGCTGATTAAAGACTTCAATTGAAGCATCCCGTTCTTCTCCCCCAGTATTCCCATCAATCCGGCAATATTGGTACCCACGATATAGCAAATAATCTTCCAATATGTCCAACAGTCTAGTCATCTGATTACAACACATACAGGAGTATTAGATTGATAAAACACTAATATTTTATTTTTGACTGTAAGCAATACTGGACAGCTATGTGATACAAGTTGGGACAAACACAGCTAAATTATGACAAACATGATATGAAAACAATAAAGACTAGAAATATCAAGTTGCTAACATCAAGTTTCTAATAGGTTAAAAATGAGGATAGCAGCCTTTGCATGCAGTAGCAATATGAATAAACCAAAAACACCTCGCAAAAGTTGACAGACTAAAAACAATATAGACCTGTGAAAATATCAGAACCCTGGAATCCCGTTCCTTTAGTTTAGGCAACAATTTATCTAGCAGAACCATTTTTCCTGCAAACGGCAATTATATGTTTAGAAAGCTAAGAATTTTGCAGTAGTAGTATCTCACAGAATTTAGACTTACCTGCATTTGTGATAAGATGTTCTCCAGTTGTATAAGGTGGTCCAGGCTCTGCACCTTGGAACAGATATGGATGATTGCAACATTTGCGCAGTTGCATAGCAATGTTAAGAAGACGCTTGCGCTCCCCTCCAGCATTAATGACCTCCAAGTCTTTTTGAAGTAGAGCACGGTAATAATGCTTTTGCATCTGGGACATTCCTACCTTGAGTATAGTTTCCTTTTTTGGAGGCAAACCTTTTTCAACATCAGATTTAAGTCTTCTCAGAAGAAAGGGGCGAAGAACCTACAAATGAAGAAAAAATTTGAATCTTCACCGTTACATATATTGGGAGTTACATATCCGAGTTTGCCATTGATCAGAAATGAAAGCACACCTTATGAAGCTGTTGGACAACCTCCTGCTGATCATTTTCCCCAGATATTTGGAACCATTCATCAAAAGTTTCAGAAGAACTAAATATCTCAGGAAGCAGAAAATTAAGAAGAGCCCAAAGCTCATGCAGGTTGTTCTGCACAAAGTAATGATTGTTAACATCAATGTAGTCAATCCCAAATAGTTGGGATAACTATGGATTAATCATGATACTAATAATGACAACTAACAAGCCTTAAGGAATCACCCTCTCTATACAAACAAAAAATGAATTGGGTACCTGAAGTGGTGTTCCAGTAATAAGAAGGCGGTAATTAGTATTGTAGAGTCTCATTGTTTTAGAAAGAAGAGAATTTTCATTCTTTATTCGATGAGCTTCATCAATGATCACATAGCGCCAGCTAAACCGTCTTAAAGCATTCTTTTCCTTGATAGCCATTTCAAAACTAGTTACACAGACATCAAACTTCCCAGCCACCAACAGATTCTCACGAATATGTCTCTGTCGAATAGCACAAACAAATGAGGAACTACGCCCACACAATTTCTTGCCACTAGCAACGAAAACAAATTTGCAGAAAAAAGAGAAAGATGTTTAAGCAGTTGACTGACCCTTTCTTCAGGATCCCCGAGAAATTTTATAGGGCGCAGAACTGGACAGAAGCGTCGAATTTCTCTGATCCAGTTACCAAGGGTAGATTTTGGTGCTACCACCATATGAGGACCAGTGATTCCTCTAAATTCATGCAAATAGCCAAGTAGAGAGATGGTTTGCAATGTCTTCCCAAGACCCTAAATAAGAGGAATATATAAGTGGATTTAAACTGAGATCAAAATTTACAAAACATAATAAAAAATTTCCTTTTGCAGTACCATTTCATCAGCTAGGATCCCATTAATTCCATTCTCATACAATCTTATTAGCCAATTCAATCCAGCTAACTGATAATCTCTCATTTTTCCCTGTATACCTGCAGAAGTAGGCAAAGGATAGACATTAAAAACCAAATTTTGCATTAGATGCTAATCAGTAAAACAAGGAATTCAATAAACCATCTATCATATCAGAAATGGATGCTCTTAAAATACTACTGTTGTGTTTAAGTCAAACGCAACTAAGCTAATATTAGATAGAATATCAATACAGCGAATAACTGATTTGTCTTACTATCCATACCAATCCATATAATGATATAGATTTTGTTGACCATAAACATAATCTTAGCACTCACATCAAAAGTCTGGCATCAACCATACTTAATGCATTTGCTCTATAACATTTCTTGCCTGGGATTCTTATATAGAATTGAAATTGTTGAAAAAAATAATAAAAAATAAGTGAGAATAAGGATATCCATATATATATGTATCTATATGTGATTTCATATTATTGGTATAATTACGTTAACAATATCATTGTTGTTACTATTAGATAACACAATATTCTAGAAATATCAAATATATGATTTAGATAAATGTATATCTTTTAGATAGTTTAACCATATTTTAGTAACTATAGAATCAATAGTTTTAAAATATATTAATAAGTAATATTACCTTTACTAATATAAAGTAATTAAAACTGACATATTAATATATTATTTGCTAATATAGATTATATTTACAGAGTGGTAGATCACGTGCAAAAAAAAAAGGTTATTTTGTTGATCTTACTACAAATCTTGTATGGTGAGAAATTGAAGAATTTATGTTAGAGCAAAAGAATCATCTCTCTCTCTCTCTTCAATGCTACCACTAGTATTCAAGCTAAGATTCGGAATATCCCATTTTCAATTAGTATTTTTCCATTTAGATAAGAATTTAATTATCCTGCCTAATTGCTCTTTAAGTTTAAATTCTCATATACCAAAACCACCTACCATTTGTATCATTTGACCTAATCAGTTACTGCCATGTATAGGTATTATTGTCGAATGCATCTATTATAACTCATCTTCCATTTCCTTGCATAAATCTTATTTTGCTTAAATCCCACCCAATCGTCCAAGTTTATGTTTGCTTTTGATGAATGTGAACTGTGCATACAAAGTTGGAGTCCTAGCCACCGAGACAGAGATACAGTAAAGGCGAGCAGGAAGAACTAACGAAGGAAATGAGGTGAGTTGTCATTGTGCAGAGAAGTTATATAATTAAATATTTCATTGAGGAATACTTAGTATCTCTTTTACTTATTTTTATAATTATTTCATTCTTAAACAATCAAATGCCTAGAAAATTGGAGTACAATTACAGCTCCTCACATAAACAGGACACGATTAAATAAAAAATGATTTCTCTTTCCATTGGTTTACACTTCACATTCATTTAAAGAGGAAATCATGTTATTATTATAGTTGTCAAAATCAATATCTGAGTGATAGGATAGTCAAAGGTAAAA
Organism: Wurfbainia villosa; assembly: GCA_025175895.1. Lineage (NCBI taxonomy): Eukaryota > Viridiplantae > Streptophyta > Magnoliopsida > Zingiberales > Zingiberaceae > Wurfbainia > Wurfbainia villosa. The sequence continues at coordinate 886,423 of JAKLTH010000304.1, read as the reverse complement.
ATTCCATCGGATAGGTAGAATCAATGAAATTGAAAACCATAGATAAATAAAAAGGAAAAAAAGCATAGGATTCTTAGTGGAGTGTTCAAGGAAAAGAAGCACTAGAATCATTGTTGATCGAGAGAAAATATTGTACTCACACCCAAACCACAATATCCTCTCTTGACCCACATCAAAGTTACTTGATAAGTAGTAAGCAAGAGAGAGATAGAAAAAGTGATGCAGGGGCATCCAACAGCTTGATCAATTCTTATCTTATGACGTGACCCTGCTTTCTTCTGAGCTATGGCGAAGAGCGACTGAGGCCTCCAACAAGGATTTCAACACCTCCCATGGTCCCCTAGCACAAGTGTGCTTCATTCAGAATCGAGACGAGGCAAGATTGGATCTCCTAGAGGTGTCTACGACCTACCCGTGCCATGTCCATGACCATGGACTATTCTCAGGCTTGACACGAGACTTCCAGTGACGAACATAGCTTGCCTGTGCTCCCTACCACAACCGTGGTTCTCACCCGCCGCCACCACATCACCATTAATTTAGGGTTTCGCTATTTTCATTGTTTTTTCGATTTTTTCTTGTTTGTTATGAATTTTTCTCAATTCCTAATCTATTTAAATATGGGTCAGGGCTCTTGTAACTTCATTATGTTTTGGATTAATAAAATTATTATTTTTCACTTAAACCTAGAGGCAGATCCTCTTTGTTTGTGAATTCACTCCTTCAATTCTCTCTGCCCCTCTCTTCTAACTCTGCACGTGGAAGGATTTGCCATCCCGCTATCATGCCTGCACCAATTGGTATCATAGCCCTAGATCCATGGAGGGTCATCATGGACATGGTCGTGGTCGTGACAGGCAAATTCTGACTAAGGAAGCCTCGCACCAAGGTCAAAACACATACAAGCTTATCAAGGATCTACAGAGACAAATCACTGAGTTATCTCAACGTTTAGCAACACACGACCTTGAAGACTGTGAGGTAATTGATCGATGCACTACTTCGAGTTTTGAAAATCCATGTCGTCGAGATCACTACGGTTACGAATAATGGTATGGAGACCTTGGTTTTCGCGTTGAGTATCCCGAGCTTTTTGACACATTACATAGAAAATTTTATTAATTGGATTAATGAAGTTGAGCAGATTTTTTATTTCAAAGAAATTCCATTTGGTGGGAACAATTGCAGTGCTTGTGTGAAAGACAAGACAAAGCCAAGATCGCTTATTGGGAAAGGATGAAAAGAAGATGAAAGGTCATTTCCTTCCTTTTGGTTATACTCAACCGTTATTTCAACGTCTTCATACTTTGAGATACGACACCCAGTCAATCAATGAGTACACGAAAGAGTTTTAGTGTTTTACTACCGAATCACTCGGAACGATTTATATGAAATGGAGGAACAGTTGGTTGCCCGATATTGGAGAGGTTTGCAATAGTCTTTCAAGGATATTGTTAGTTTGCATTCTCTTTGGACTATGTCAAAGGCTTATCAGCACCCATTGACGATTGAGAAGCAACGAAGTCAAAATCTCGCAATTCGAAGCAATCAGAGCAGTTTTATCCAGTCGACACCCTAGGTTCTTCTTAAATCTACTCTTAAGTGCTTTTGATGTGGTGAACCAAGGCATAAGGCCACCAAGTGCAACAGATTTGCCAACTAGAAGGGCAAAAATCTGTTGGTCGAAGAAGACATGGGTGACCTAGTCTACGACAAGAATGACAATGATAAGGTACTATATGGAGATGAGCATGAGATGTTGATTGTCCGCAAGAGTCTTCTTACTCCTAAGGACGAAGCACAAGATGTTTGGTTGAGGATGAACATATTTCATATGACATGCACCATCACGGATAAGGTATGCAAGATGATTATCAATAGTAGCAGTTGTGAAAATATTGTGTCCGAGAGAACCATGCAAAAATTATAGCTAAAGACAGATCATCATCCGAGATTGTACAAGTTATCCGGACTAAACAAGAAAAACGAGGTAACAATGGAGCAGAGATAACTTGTTTCTTTTTCTATCAACAACAGGTATCATGATAAGACTTGGTGCAACGTGCGGCGATGGACGCATGCCTCATATTATTGAGATGACCTTGGCGGTACAATCACGGAGCTATCCATGATGAACAGAAGAACACCTATACCTTTCACCTCAAAGGGAAGAAAATTGTATTAGCACACTGACGAGAGGATTCCACTCATGAAAACATGAGTTCGTGCGCAGGTAATGACACTAATCCGAACTCGAGGATGAGTTATTTTCAACCCGAGGCATTTAATACAGGGCATCCAACAATTCGATCAATTCTTATCTTATGACGCGACCCTACCTTCTAAGCTATGGCGAAGAGCGACTGAGGCCTCCAACAAGGATTTCAACACCCCCCTCCCCCGACCCCTTGGCACAGGTGTGCTTCAATCAAGATCGAAATGAGGCAAGACTGGAGCTCCCAGAGGCATCCACGACCTACCCGTGGCCATGTCCAAGGTTGTGGACTTCTCTCAGGCTTGACACGAGACTTCCAATGGGGAATACGACATGCTCATGTTCCCTACCACAATCGTGGTTCTCACCACGACCAGGCCATGATCTCAGCCACGACCATGGTGCACTGCCACCACAGCACCATTAATTTAGGGTTTCATTATTTTCTTTATTATTTTGACTTTTTCTTATCTGTTACGATTTTTTCTAAATTCCTAAGCTATTTAAACAGGGGTTAGGGCTCTTGTAACTTCATTATGTTTTGGATTAATAAAGTTATTGTTTTTCGTTTAAACCTAGAGGCAAATCTCCTTTGTTTGTGAATTCTCTCCTCCTTCGATTTTCTCTGCCTCTCTCTCTTCAAACTCTGCATGTGGAAGAATTCGCCATCCCACTACCTCGCCTGCATCAAAAAGACATCAAGCCTAACGAGGGACGACAAGTTTCAATGATTTCCAAACTTATGAATCTTAGTGGCATGTCAATTTCTAAGAAATAATTGCATTGGCCAATTTTGGTACTAATCTAACTTGGGTGATCCTTGTAGATATTACATTGATTTTGCCAACTATGGTAATTGTCAAATTTCTAGAGACAATAGTTTTTTCACTCAATTATTTGAGTTAAAAGAAGTGGAAGGAATGATTAGTTAAAAAGTAGAGGCTTGTTTAACTAATTATTATATGTTAAGTTTAGATGCCTGGCCAGAATAGTATAATTTTGCCAGGACTCAACAAGAATTGACAGGCTAAAGCATGACAAAATGATGCAAGGTGGGTTTCACTACATTTATAGCCTTTCACTTGACATGGTCAATTCCAAAAATTTGAATGTCACAATTCAATGATCATATAGATAAAATTTCAGCCTGATTTTATAATATAATATCAAATGATATATGTATATGCAAATTAATTTAAAATATAAATCATTTTAATTTTAATATCTTAGCATAAGTAACTTATAAAAAATTTAAAGTTAATGATAATCCATAAAGTTAATTAATATTAATATATTATAATAATTTAATATATTAATTTGTAACCTGTATAATTATTTTACAATTTATAAGGTTATATATACTGTTTACAAAATGTTATTGTATAACTGTAAAATATTTATACTAATATATATATTACAAACTTGTAAAAGTTAATAATAATCATACAAGTTTAAATGACTATAAACTTATAGCCTGTAATTGTTTGTGCAAATCCTCCTCTCTGCTTGCTAACGAATCTTGCTTTTCTCCAACTTTGGCCGTCACTTCCTCTGCATCTCCTCCATGTGTCTATATTTTCTTCTCATCTAGTTCTATACCTGATTTTTCCTAATTCTGTCGGCCAAGACAAGACAAATTCTGCAGATACCAAGTCTTACTGTGTTGACACAACACTAGTCCAAAAGGCTTGTCAATATTGTACTAATTAATCTGCTAGTAGAACAAAAATTTCACCCACGCCAACCTAAATGAAGTCTGGCATATTGGTTTCACGTCGACTAAGAACATTGTTCCTCTTAAATTCTGGTCTTTGTGAGTGATCAAATTCAGCACTCAACCCCTCAGTCAATAATAGTAACCATCTGCAGACTTGAAAAGCAAGGAAAGAAAAATAAAGAACCAAGTTTGTATGTTTCCCATTTTGGCCTTTTGAATGATCAAATTGAGCACTCCGCCTCTCAATCAATGATGGTAACCATCTACAGGCTTGAAAAGCAAAGAAAGAAAAATAGTGATCCAAGTTTGAAAAAAAAAAAAAAGGGTCATGTTTCCTGTCAAATAAAAGTTATTTTTGCAGCCTCAAAGAATAACAAGAATGAAAGAACAAGGCCTTAATAAGAAAAGGATCTCCCAGCAGAACTAAAATCTCACAAGATGGCTGTGTGACCAAACGGGTCCCTCCAGCACCAGCAAGAGCATCCTCTTCCTCCTTAAGATACTCTTCATCTTCTTCTTCCTCAGTTATTTTTGATGCATGACGCCCCCTGAAAGATAGAAAACCAAATTACAAATTTTTACTGGAATTTATGAAGGTTGGAGATCTTTTTAGAAGAAAGTTTAAGGTTTAAGATAATCCAATGTCAATAGCAAATTGGAATAACTAGTTAAACTAACATGGGATTGAAATGGGATTCCACAAGTAAAACTTAATACATTTACAAGGGCCAAATCAGCAGCCTTATACAAATGCCATGCACTGTCTATATTGTTCATCACAAATACACATTATGGCCTGCATGATGCATCTAGTTTAGGTAATGCATTTTGATTTCAGGGTTGCCATCTTTCAAAATAGCTGTTTTATCTAGATACACAAGCACAACCATATAAAGAAAATTTCATTGGCATCCAAAGACTTAAAAACCTAGATACAGGACAAGTTTGGAAAAAAAGAGAGAAAAAATTGCCTGTATCATCACTAATTCACAAGGCATTGTTTGTGCAAGTTCATAGTTTTTTATCCCACAAATATTAGGGGAAATAAGCAAGAAGTCCAATTAAGATATATTATGAGAGAAATTACAATCAAAAGCTGTTTGTGAAAGTCTTAGACAACAGTTAAAAAATAAGAAACCAATTGATAGGAAAATTTACCTGCTCTTAGTCTTAGAAAACAAGATGTACGGGAAAAAAAGATTGTGCATTTATAAGCACGAAGGCAAAAAATGTCTAATATAAACAAAAATCATCTGACAAAAATGTCGAATGGTTCAGTCCATACAAAGACTGAAATGATAAATATACAAGTAGCATAGATATATGTTGTAAGAACTAGAATTAAAAGTGATAATACAAGAAAACTTGAACAAATAAATGAAGGGATCTCAATCAAGATTTGATTGTTACAGAAGTTTGACAATATATTTTAAAATTTATGGTTAGAATTAAGTCCAATATGAGAAATTCTTAGCCAACAGAATAGCAAGCACCAGTAACCGCTATTAACTTGTAATCTATGCAAAATGATCAATTTCAAACACAGTGGAATATTTAGCACAAAGTGTAACCAATCAAGTAGGCATAACCGCTACCCATTATTTCACTAGTCAACAAACTGGAAGAATCACGAACGAATTTATAAGAAAGCAAACAGTTGCTAAACAAGAAAACGTAGCAAACTTATAAATTGCTTGGGTCTAAATCAACAATTAAACAAGAAAATAACGCAATAAAACTAATATGAACCACATTAAAGCTATGGAATCAACCAAATCAGCAATCTAAGGCAAACAAGGTAGGAAGAAAAAACTAGATGCAAGTACTGATATGATTAGGTAAATTTCAAAATCATATTGTAGTGTGAATAGAAAGTAATTGAAGATAATACAAATCCCATCAATGTAATATAGCAAAAGGAAGATAGCCTAAATTGGTTAACAAAGAAAGAATGCTTTCCTTCCACTTCACTTCCACAACCCAGTCATTAAGAATTTCAAAACTTCATAATATTTTGGTTAGGCACACAAATAAAAAGCATGGACAATAACATTAGCAACCTACCTTCCTCTTGGCTTCTTTTCTGATGCAGATTGAGAGCCCTTTGCAAAATGAGCAAAGATCTCAGTCTGTTGCAGCAAGTACTTCAAACGTCCTTTTCCCTTGTTGTTCTGGATAATATCTCAAAGTTCTTAGTTACCATAAAAGACAGTGTAAGACAATGCTTTGATATATTACAGTATGGAGATAGATAAGGTTCTTTTGCATGTCTGGATGATGGCAAGTTGCTTATGTTGATTTTGTAAAAGATAGAATCAGCAGCAGTAAGTCAAATTTATTTCCATAAAATATTAATAAAAATAAAAAACACTATCATGAAAACTATGAATGGTTTGAATAGCAAATAATCCAGAAATTACGCAGTCAAAAATTGGCAATTAAGAATGTAATAGAGACGTTCAAATTAAATTGCAATATTGTGTTTATGAAAACAATAGCATCTCATTTAGCAAAAAAAAATAAAAACAGTAACATCACCAGCAACTTATTTTTCTAACCTTAACTTGCTATCCTACCTACGCTTACTTTGAAAGACAATGATATTTCCAAACTTTTCATAGAGACATTAAAACAAAATTGCAAGATAGAAACTATAAAAACAATGGCATTCACATTTATAATAAAAAAAAAAATTTCACAAGCAACTGATTTTTTTTTCAAACCATAACTTGGTACCAAAACTACAATCACCTTGAAAGTTATACCATATTTCAAATTTCTTCATTGGTTTTACCCATGGTTTTATTCAAAACAGAGTTTGGTAATCCTTTAAATTGATATCAGCGTCTAAGTTCATCCATTTCATTCCTGGTACAATGTCAGGTTTACAATTCAGGAAACACTCATTTAAACAAGAAACTGCCAGTTTTCATCATGTGTGATACTGTATCTACAAGATGGAATTTGAAAGAGAATCATGTCGTGGAGTTGGTCAAAAGTCGGACAATGCTATATCAAGATGTAATAGAGAACAATGAATAGCTAACATGCATTATCTATATTAGTTACTTGAGAACAATTACCATGTCAGCATCAATATTAGCATTCTGTGCATCAAGCATCTCTTGAATCTTTTGTTTTTTTATCCGCTGCATCTCTTTTAATCTGGCTCTTTCACGCTTCCCGATTTCAAATTTTTCCTGAAGAAATGTCGAGTAAACACTCCGTGTGATCCCAAAAAAAACTCCATCATCCGTGATATTAAACAAAATCACTTATGTCAACATAAACGAGGCGCGCTTACGCTACCCTGAAGCAAGATAAGTCGTGAAAGGATAGTGAAAAAAAAAACGTTATCCGCACAAAACAGCTTCTGTATAAATGCAGGAGCAAAACAACACCTAGATATACAATTATACTAGTTAAAAACCTAGCAAAATTAATCTATCAGATTCCAAGTGTTAGAATCTAGTCCAGGCTCGTCAGATCATAAATATATGAACTGGATCCTTTTCTAGAAGCTTGAGGTTTAGGAATAATGGTACACTCCACCAAGCCTTAAGAGAGATATCAGAGATGAAATTTCATTTCGTAAAACAACAATGCAAGAGCGAGGCCGTCTCAACCCTATCGCATTAATCGTAAGCAGATCGAAAATAAATTTAAAAAGAAACAATTGTAAACTGCAGGAAAGCGCATTAACACGGGAGAGAAGGGAGAAAGACTATCTATTGTGTTTGCACCGAACACTAACCCACCGAAACGAAAATTTCTGATTTCGTGATAAAATGTACATGAGCACAGGAAATAGAAAACCGACCGAACAACGACGATAGTATCAATCGGATTTCAACGGCCAGGGCAATCGGAACTTACTTCCTCGCCATACTCATCGCCATCGTCGTCCTTGGCGTCTTCATCACCGCTGTCATCCTTAGCCTCATCTTCGTCGGGGCTAGCCGTTCTGGCGACAGCCTCGAGTTCCTCCTCGTCGAGATTGGCCTCCTCTCCATTCCTGCCCTCATCCTCCGAGGCGATCGAGACGTTCGAGGCGGTTCCCTCAGAGGAAGTGGCCGAATCGTAGGGTTTCGCCATCTGCGACGGGGGTACGAAGGGTTTCGCCTCTCGAAGAAGCGGCTTCCTGTTACTGAAAGGTGTCGTTCTATGAATCGGTATGAACTCAAAACGCCCGGAACTCGTGCGCTCCCATGGCGCGTGAATGAATTACGTTACGCCGTTCGGATTCCCTCCAAACCTAGCATAGCATTTTGCTTTCTTTTTTTTTTTCTCTAATTTTTTTTAGCAAAAATTAAAATGGCTTTATTTATTTGATAATAGATAAACTACCTTTCTCCTCATTAATCTATCAAATAAATCTAAAATATAATTTATATACGTTTGAAATATTTATCCGTAGTAAAATTTGAGTTTCTCTGAATATTGTTGTTGCTACCACACTCAAAAAGAACTTCTTATTCTATTTTTATTTTAAAAATAACTATTTTTTTATATTATTATATCACATTACAAAATAAAGTAAAACTAATTTAGGTTGATAAAAAATAGTTTTTATGATGAAAAATACGATAAACCTTTTTTAATCCTGGTTCGAGGCAACGGCTTTATGGGCCATACGTGGGCTTAGATGCGATCTAATAACAAAATGTATTTTAAAAAAAACAAATTTTAATTTTATATTAAAAAAATAAAAAATATATATATATAAATTTATTTTTTTTAACACATTTAAATTTATTGCACGTGAATTATATAGTAAATATTTTTATAAAAAAAAATCTAATGAGTTTATTTTATTGCTTAAAACTACAAATAAAAAATCAATTAGCAAAACAAGTCTTACATATATATATATATATATATATATACTTTAATTTATTAAAAATAGTTTTTAATGTAAAAAATCTTCGGTACATGCAACAACGACGTAGCCAACTCCCTTTGCCTTCGGACGATATCATTTGGATTTGGATACGGTGGAATATATACAAATAAAAAAATAAAAAAAGGGAAAAAGAAAAAGTGGAATATTCCTTGTGTTTCCCTCTGCAAGCTTTCGGTTTAGTTAGGGAATAATACAGGCAAATTAAATAGTTTTAAATCAGTAATAAGACAGTCCAGAATATTAATCTAATTATCTTTTTTTTTCTTTTCTTTCTCGACCGTAGTGAATATTCTCGCTTCATTTAATATCTTTAAAGAATTTGTTTGACTTTAAATAAATAAATCAATTAATTAATTAAATCTGTTTAGATGAAAAATCTGTTGGCTAATTCTTTCTCGTGCTCTTCAGCTCTTTCAGGACTGCCGTATAGAACAGGGGAAACAGAATCAATGCCCGCCGCGAACAGCAAGAATGCACAGATGCAGTCTTCACGGAGATGATGTTGATTGGAACAGTGCTACGACTGAGCAGACGTGAAGACGATGGCATTATTCGTTCGAGGATTTGATTGCGAATGCAGTAATTAAGCGGTACGTCGATAATGTACGTACGTACACTTCGAGCGGTATACAAGAACTCTTATTCACAAAAATACTTGCAGTGGACATGGTCGAGTCGAGCGATAATCGATCGAGCGGCGCTTATCGCCGCCATATTAACTGCCATATTGATACTGTAATCTGCAGCGTCAAAATTAAAAAACTCGGGTATCCGCGAACGAGCGCGCGGCAATTCGCCGTCAGAGCCAGAGCGCGCCGGCTTCGCGTAGCAGCGGCACGAGTTTGCCGCCGAGGTGGAGGGACATGACCTTGTCCGTGGGCCCGACGAGGTTGCCGCCGATGAAGACGGCTGGCACCGGCGGGGTGCGGCCGAGCATCTTGGCGAGCGCCCGCTCCATGTCCTTGCCCTTGGGGTCCTGGTCCAGCTCGTGCACCGCCGCGTCCACCCCCAGCTCCATGAACAGCCGCTTCACCGTGTGGCACATGCAGCAGGAGCTGACGCTGAAGATCACCACCGCCTTCTGCGACGACAACCGCAGCACTCTGTCCATCGCCCGCGCCGATCGAAGGAGAAGATGATCGGAAAATGGAGGCGAGAAGGAGATCGATCGATCGACCTCGAAGAAGTTTAATTAACTACTTAATTAATTTCGAGTGTCGTTGGTGGTTTGAGCCCTGCAAAGTGAGGCGCTTATATAGCTGCTAAGAAGAGACAGTAATGGCGGATTAATGCGAATGCTATGGATGATGATAAGAAGGAAAGGAATGTTCATGAGATTTTTATTTTTATTTTTTGTTTATTTTCTTTTCTTTTTGTCGAATGACCAAAATGCTTTGTTCCCCTCATTATTGCTATGAAAGAGACTACTGTAGTCTGTGGAATTAACAGTTCTCCTTTTGATAAATGCATGAGAATTTGCTCCCGAATTAAATAAAAAAATAGAAAGTCAAATAGGATTATTTTTAAATGATCGAATACGACTAGATTAAAAATGTTTTTTTTATATAAAATTAAGCGTAAATTCAGTTTAAAATTTACACACACACAATAAATCAAGGAAGAAAATGTGGATAATGTAGAGTTTACTTTGGGATGTCTCTCCAATCCACTTTCATATGCAAATATTCCGATGGCATGCAGAATTAATTAAGCTGATGCTTTCTGTCCGTGATAAGTTTTGAATCCAAACTTTTCCTGAGTGGCTGATGGCAACATTTTATATATATTTATTTTTTATATATATATATATATATATAATCTGCTGCTTGATGCCTCGAGCAAAATCTTCTTGTCACACTTCAAGTGACTTCAAGTGGGAGAACAAAGTGGCCGCGCATTTCATGATTTACTAGAACATCCTGATTCGATCTCCTTGAACATAACTCTTTGAAAAAATTAATAAATTTGAGTATCAGCTAGAAGCACAACTCTTTATAGAACGTCTGATCGATCTTGAATGAAAATAAATTGTATTTCATATTGATTTAATTAATGGATCGATGAATCGAGAGAAAGATATCTAAATGCATTAAATCATTTCAGAGACCGAATTGAATGTTTTTTATCTATAAATTTTATTTAAATTTAAATTTAATCTCTAATTTAAAGACCTAAAATATAGAAATTGAAATATTCGATTTCTAAAATATTTATTAATGCATTTAGAAATTGATTTGTCTCTAAAATAGTTTTTTTTTTTTTTGTAATTTAGAATTAATTAGGTGGAACTTATATAAATTAAATATAAAAAAAGGGAGAGAATAAAACGCGCACAATAATAATAGTGAATGAACAATAGATATTGTGAACACATGCTTAATTAATTGATTTGTGCGCTGCGCTTTAGTTTATAACTAATTAATTAATATAATTGGGTTTTTTTATGTTATGTTTTAAGTTTAATTAATAGCGTTTAAAATTTTCTATAATTTACTAAATTCCATTTTAAAAAATAGGTAAAAGATAAAAAAAAAAAAGGTAATTTACCAAACAGCGCATGTGAAATTTAGAATTATCCAAACAGCGTTCCATACTTTCATATTTACTAAATAGCGCACTTAATTTCATTTTTACCTCTCCCGGCAAACAAATTTGCACCACAATAAAAATCTCGAATGTGGTACTGGGAATTCAAATTACAATACCACAGTGACGTTGCAATCCCAACACAACGATTGTGGTGTTGGTTTGTTTGACGGGAGAGGTAAAAAGAGAATTAAGTGTGTTATTTAGTAAATATGAAAATATGATATGCTGTTTGGACAATTCTAAACTTCACGTACGTTGTTTGATAAATCGTCAAAAAAAAAAAAATCTAATATACAAGTGCATCGCATAAAGATTTAATTTTAAACATTGCAGTAGATTTAGATAATAAAGTGTGTCAAAATTAAGCTTTTTTTTTTTTTTTTTTTGCAGTAATTAGAATCTCAATCTCAAAATTCTTGATTAATTTAAAGTTGACTTCTATAATTTGACGTGTGATTGACCCCCGATCACTTAAACGGATATGTTTGCGCTTCACGTGAGATTCAACTAAAATGAAATAAAATAAAAAAGAAAAAGATGCACCTTTAATCGAAAACAATTGATTTATATGATGATCGATCGTCGAGCGAGGCACATTTTTAATTTAATTTATTCTCTTCGGGAAAGAATTCCAGGTCATCACTGTCGATATTTCATCTCGCGTATATTGTGTATCTTTCGGCTAACTTTCACGTAGAGGTATCTGATTCATTTAAAAGTATTTAAATATATATTATCTATGTTTAATATTAATCAAATCGCATTAAAAAATAAAATTGCAGGTCTCGCAGCGTGCATGTGCCAATAAATTAAATATACTCATGGATCCACATAATGTTAATTAACTAACCTTAATTTGGCAATTAATAAAATACTAAAACCACGAGCCGAAATTACTACTCCCTAAACCCGTGGGCAAGCAACGAATTAACAGCGCGTGGAGATGATAAGCGAGGCTAGAATAAGAAAAGCTAGGATTAAGATGGTGTTTGATTTCGGAGTGGGAATGAGAACGAGAATGGAGATAGATTTAGTTATTTTAATAATTTTGTTTGGTTTATAAATTAAGAATGAAGATTCGACAGCGGTGACGCTCGTCGCCAATCTACGGTGGGTGGCGATCAACAATCGCAGGTCGCTTGGCGACGGGCAGCAGGTGATGGACGGCGAGCGACGGGTGACAGGGGCTGCAATCGATGGACAACGATTGACGACGGGCTACGGTCGATGAGCGACGGGTGACGGACGACGGCAGGCAGCAGGCGACGGGCCACAAACGATGGGCGACGACTGATGGCTGATGGGGGTTGACCGATGAGCAACGCCTAGTGGGCGATGACCGATAAACGACGACGGTGTATGATAATGGATAACGACGGATCGATGAGAATGAAATCAAAAGGGATGAATTTTGTTGATTCTCAACTAATTAGAAATGATTTTCAAATTCATTACTCAAATACTCTATATGATTTTTTATTCTCATTCTCTCGTGTAAAATAAATCGGCTAATCTAATAATTTACCTCTGTCAAATTGCTCTACGATTATTGTGAGAGAGATAAATCACTGAGGACCCTATAGGTATTAACATGACCGTCAAGACATACGGGGGTCATCTGAACTCAAGAAAGAGCTTTAGATCTCCTTCGGAATCGATCCATACTACTTCTATAAGCACCGTCATACCTTAGCTACTATATCATCTCCGTGGAGACAAATAATTTAAATCCATCAATTAAAGCCACCTAACTATTGGTTCGGTTTATATTATTCAAATTTATTTGGATGATTAATAAAAAGATTTATGGAATCGAATTATTCGTCTAAAAATAATTAATCAGATAAAAAAAATTGAAAAAAAAAAGAGGAAAAAATACACGTGGTTTTGGTTAACACATGACATTGAGAATCTCTTTTCCTTAAATGGTAAACGAGAAAGAGAGAGAGAGAGAGAGAGAAAATCCATGTCGCTCGGTGTAGGTGAGATGCTGTGTTTAATTAAGATATTAATTATGGCGATAATGATAAGAAATTGAAAAAAGTTTGGTTCCACGTAGGGCCAAATTAGATGCCCTTTTCAATCAGGCTGTGAGCAAGTGTGCGTGTGTGATTGATTTGATTTCAAAAGAAGATTTATATCTCTGTGGACGAAGGTACGTAGTACTTCAATATATAGTATATATTAATTATCGTATTTTAATTTGTGCGTAGAATTTAGAATACGCTGGAAGGCCAACTCAGTGCCTCAATGATTAGGCATCGCTGCTCGATCCGAAGCATGCACCTTGACCTGTTTCTTTAATTAACGCTATGTTTGAAAAGGAAAGGTAGAGAAGCAAAGCTTGTTTAATAGAAGAAATATTTAGGTGGGATTTGATTTGAGTGCAGAAATAGAAAGAAATGTGAATGGATTTGATATATAGTTGGATGGAATAGAAATAAACTTAGTTATTTTAATAATGTTATTTGATTTATAAGTTGGGAATAAAAACGGAGACGATGTCGATGTCGACGAGCGACAGGTGATGATCGACGGCATCGTAGATGATCGTCGATGATCGTCGACGGATGACAGAAGGTGGTCGGGCGATCGGCGACAATGATCAACGGCCGGTGATCGATGACTACGATTGACGATCGACGACTACGATTGACGATCGACAACCGACGACTAACGCCCGACGATCGACAATTGACGATGATCGACGGCGACTGACGACCATCGACGGCTGCTGACGGCCCAACGATCGGCGATCGACAGTTGACAATCAGCAACCAGGGACCGACATCCCGTGGTCGTCGGCTGCCGACCGTCGATCGGCGATCATCGACAATTGACGACCATTGACGATCAACAACCACCGACGACCGATAGGTGACGACCAACGAACGATGACGGACGACAATGACAAGCGACGAATTGATAGGAATGAAACTAAAATACACCACTTGGGATGAGTTTTGTTGATTCCCGAATAATTATAAATCATTCCAAAATTTAAATCTCAAATTTATTAATCAAACACTATATATAATTTTCATTCCAAATCCATCAATCAAACGACATCTTAATATCAAAGGAAGAAGAATGAAAATTAAAAATATAAAATTATAAAAATAACTTCACATCTTAAATTAGATATTAATTTAATTTATTTGTAATATTAATATTTATTTTATAAATATAAATTAGATATTTTTGAATAAAAATTCATTCGATTATATTATCATTTAAAATAGTTATTTTTTTTTTGACAGATTTCGATAGAGGTATTTTCGTCGAAGACAATAGTAAGAAAGAATGAACGGTCAATGAATATAAATTTCGATAGAGAATTAGAGAAAAGTTAGTATTCAATTGAGATGTTTAAATTAAATAATTTTGATAAATTTATTTGTTTGAGAATTAATATTTTAAAAGAGGAGTAAAATTGAAAAAAATAAATATTTAGAGTTATCTTTCTTTTTTTACATTCCAAAAATCTTTCTATTTATGAATGAGAAAGATTAAAATTTATCCTTCTCTGTTCTTTCCTTTCCTTCATTCACTTATTTTTAAATAAAATTAAAAGTTTTCTTCTCCTTATTAACCCTTCCCTCCCCCCTTCACTCGCCTCCGCGGAACAGTCTGGTCCTCCTGTTTCGATGATGAAGTTAATTATTGTGTCATGGCTTAAGCACCTTTTAATTTGTTAATTGAATTGTAGTCCGTCATGCAGTTCGGTGAGACTGTAAATGAGAGCAAGGCAAATTTAGATAAGTTAACTAAATCAAATTAAATCCGTGTTTAATTTTGTCTCGGAGGAAATTAGAGAAAGAACGCGAAGAATGGGATAGATAATTAATCGCTTCGAGGGGATTCCATCTTTAATAATTAAATTAGTTTATTAATCGATTCGATTGCTTGCCTAATAATAATTTTTTTGGCCAATCGCGAATTCAATTGGAGAGTTGTTCAAATTTCTCTTTGGTATTCTAATACGATTATAGTATGATGAATTTTAACTAATTCTCCATAGATATTTCCGCACTCGTAATTAATGACCAAATCGAGCGAGGAGCTTTTCTTTAAATTTCTATTAAGTTGATAATTATATGAGTAATTAATGCTTGCCCATATAAAATTTTAAGGTCAATTTTGAGTGAATATAAAATATCTCATTGGATTTTTGATCTTTCTCATACAAAGGAATCACTGTGTCAGTGTGAAGCCCACCATGATTTAACATTTATCATTAAACTTACAGGTCGATCATGAGGAAATATATTTGATGTGAACGTTATCAAGTTTTGCCACGTGAATGCTAAATATGCCTGTGAATTATTTGATTTATCGTGGAAATGAATTCTTTTTTACTCTCCCTACAAAAAAAAATCCACCTTCATATGGGGGAGGCTATTATCTAGATTTTCATTAGCTCTATGATTGTATTATTGTTGTTGAGGTTATCGATCAATTTTTCTTCTAATTGAAATTCATCTTGTACTATTGTGACCAAGGATACCATAGGTTTTCCCCAATTTATCTATTCTTATTTTATACTTATACGTTGGTTGAGATAGTTTTACCGTTATGTTGGAGTGGATTTTCTTCTTTTGATCTTAAATTAAGATCATGTACTTGTTAGCGGATGTAAATTCGAAGCGATGAAAATTCTTGATACTTGATGTTATAGGATGACTATAATGGTGGTGATGAATCAAACTTTAATACCAAGTTGATACAAATTTATTTTCTGGGTAAAAGGTGATGTATTCATCTCAGATATTTTTTTATCGTCGATCTCACAGTTAGATGAAGAGAGGTAAATTACAAAGGACATTTTTATCAATAAAAAAAAAACAAGATGAGAGGATAGATACATCGATAAATTTTATAACTTTCGAAGATTGACCTTTACTCCTTAAAACAATTATATTGTCTATATTAATTGCTTAGTCCTCTTGTCGAATGATAAAAACTGTCCTATCTCATAGGAAATCAAAGGAAAAAAAAAAAATGATCGAGAGGGTAGATCTCTAATAATGAAATCATTGATTAATTAATTTTATGGCTTGCTTGATAGTATTTGTTTAAAGCATTTTTTACGAAGGAGAATGTGAGTGGAAAAAATTGAATTTATCTAAGAATTAAAAATAATGAGAATTTTTAATTTCTCTTAGTTTATCTCTCAATTCAACCTTCAAATTTTGAATTGACATTGTTGTGATAAAATCAAAAATGAATTGCCTAAAATGTGAAACTATCACATTAGCAACTTCTTCCGATTGCTTTTATCGATAAAGAAAATAAATCAGAAACTTAAGTGACAAGTACAAAGAGAAGATCAATCGATAGCTCAAAATCATAATTTCTTCATAAATTAACTCTTATCCATTTAAGGATCGTCCTTTTACACTCATTAAAACTAGAGTAGTCTTAGAGACTTAAAAAAATAATGGACTAACTAAAAAATTATGATTCGAAGTCCAACTGTTCGGACACATACTTTCAGGATTCATCAGAGCAATCGTTGAGATTGAAATTCTCTCTCCATACGAGAAGTCATCTATAGATATTTGAATTATAAAAAATAAACAATTTGAATTGATATCTCTTCGTTGATACGGTGGTATTCTCCGTTCGTACATGTATTCATTAGAACTGAAATTTATTTATTTAGAGTCTAAAATAAATCAGGTCATTTAAATACTTATTTAATGTTCACTTAGATAGTTAATCAGTGAATTTAAAAATACAAATTTATTTGTTTATTTTGATAATTTGTATTTATATAATTTCTAAAAAAAAATATTTATAAAAATGATTCAGAAAAAGGCTTTCCAGCCAGCCTATTCCCGACAATGCAGTATGGTAGGTGGCGGCTAGTCGAGAGCAACTGGAAGGCGTTGTCATGCCCCACCACCGCCCTCCGTTTCCGTCTCAGCTATGAGCCGGGTAGACCATAGAGGCCACATAGAGCCAGCCGCAGAGGGTTGTCATGTCATGGGCACCGGCAGCCGGCAGACCAGGCAGACCTTCACATCCATTGATTTCGACAAGGAGTCCAAGTTTTCCGCCATGGCCATGTCTCTCCAGGAGCAGGGCGTGGTCTCGCACTGTATTCTCCATCACGAGTGGCAGCCGCTCATTTGGCACCTCGAGAGCCTCCTCCTCCCACAAGCCACCGCCATGGGGCATGGCAGGGTGGAATCTTGGCGGTGGCGAAAAGAAATCCTGATGTTGGGAGACCTTGTACCCCTCTCCATTCCCCAGTGTCTGATAATCACAGGTACTGTCCCTGTCCCCTGCCTCTGCAGGTAAAGCCCCCGTGGAGATCTCGGTACATTTTCTAACGCTCTTGCCCACCTCAATCCACCTACCATGGCCAATTGGCCATGCATGCATTTCCCTCCTTGTAGACAATAGAATATGTACTCACTTCTCTCAGATTGAGATGGATTCTGAAGTACTGGTTTAAACAATACCACAAACACATGGCGAGCAGATCTGTGCTCCTCGCTCAACTATCTTTGATTAAGACCCCATTCACCCATTTGTCATGTGGGTTATTAGCCTCCTCTCCTGCCTCTCGTTCAGCAATCCTTTGGTCGTATCCATCCTTTTCTTCTTTGCGCTCCCTCTTGTGGATATTGCACATCAGGTGAGTCTAATTTGGCCCTGTCAAATGACTCAAATCAGTTCGATAGGAGTCCCACGGCATCTCGACAGAGTGCGGTTTATGTCATCTTGAGTTTTTGTAGTTTGTAGTTGAGGTTTCATTTAGCCTGTACATGATATTGCTTTTAGGAAAAGGTTGTAGTATGTTGAAGCAAATGGCAGGGTGAATCTAATGGCCACACTGCTGAAGTGCTGTAGGACGGTTGAACTTGACTGTATTCTACTTCAATTTTGTCAGTTATCTATGTGGATTTTGAATGCCTTCCAGTTAGGGTTCATCAGTAGTAAATTGCTGTTATTCATCGCTCCAGCCAATTTGGAAGCATGACTCAACAACATTCGGTTGATTGCTGTCAAGCATATTGTAACCCTGGTTGGACAGAGCTAAAGCAGCATGGTTATTGAATTTCCTTCCTTTTGGGTTTCATTGGGTCATGAATTGTTGTTTCCTCTGTCACTGTTGGTCTTCTAAGAATCAATGTTTTGGTTAACTGGAGCGAAGTCTCTATCAGATGCCAGGTTCAGTCGCAGAAATAGTTGGAGCTGCTGCAGTTGGCTTTGCATTGTTGGCTATTGTTGTTGGGTTTTTGTTGTTCTACATATTTTACTGGAGGAGGACTGAGGCGAATAGAAGTTCTGAGGCTGGTTCTTCAGACCCATCTAATCTTGGTAACTGAAGTTACTCTATTTGATTGAGAGGACTTTCGTCTTCACTATTCTGTCTGATTTCCTTATTTTAATATGTACGTATATTTGGTCTGTGTTTGGGCAGTGGAATGTAGGAGAGATAGGAGATCATTCGTTGATTACAGTCTTGCAAATGAGCATCACGTCGCCAGGAGATTCACACTAGAAGAGTTGGAAGAAGCTACTAAGAACTTTAGTCGAAGCAATTTGGTTGGCACCGGTAGCTTTGGTTTAGTATACAAGGGTCTGCTTCTTGATGGTACCATTGTAGCAATCAAGAGGCATGTACATGTTCCAAGGCTAGCATTTGTTGAAGAGGTAAATTGGCTTCCCTGAACTAAAAAAGTGTAAGAAGTTTTTCTAATGCAATTCTCATTAGGCCTCCCTATTTGCTAACATAAATGCAAAAAAGATTTGCTTATTGTCTATGTGAATGTGTGACGATCTTTAGGGTGTTCAATATGTGACAAAAACGTGATAACGCTCACGCCAAATCCCTCATAGTCGGCCCCCCGACTTAATGAAGGGTGGTAAATTACAGGGGGTTTGCCCTAGCGCAGTGTCCCCTTTACATGGGGGATGTCAGGAACCCAACGAGACATTTCACACATGTTGAGAATTGACCCTAAGACCTTATGTGGCAAGCACCCATGCAATTACCAACTGCGCCAACCCATGGAGGCTTTAGGGTGTTCAATATGTGGCAAAAATGTGATAACGCTCACACCAAGCATTTCTCATGGTCGGCCCTCCGACTTAATGAAGGGTGGTAAATTACGGAGGGTTTGTCCTGACACAGTGGTCCATCTACATTGGGGATGTCAGGAACCTAACGAGGCATTTCGCACCCTAAGACCTTATGTGGCAAGCACCCATGCAGTTACCAACTGTGTCAGCCCGTGCGAGCTTTAGGGCGCTCAATATGAGTGGTTGTATAGTTAATCAAAAACCATTTTTATGTTTATCTAAATGCTATAGTTGTGAAATCCTTGTTCAGGTAAGTGCAATTGTTGTTGAAATAAACACCTTTTTTTGTGCCTGGTTAGATACTTATAGATCAAGGTTGGTGGATGACCTTTTTTTCCCCCTTATAAGATATTGGTAGATATATAGGGTTTAATGGTGCTAAAATGGGCCAACTGAGGTAGGCCTAATAAGCCCATTGAGGTGTTATGTCGGGCTTGGCTGACACGACATGACATGGGCTGTGTCGGGCTTGACCTGTGATGTCACCGATCTTCATCCAACACAAGCTTGGGCTTGGTCGGGCTAGCTCAATTTTTTATTTTTAAATAAAAATAATAATTTTTAATTAGTTTTTAAAAATAGAAAATATTAAAATATTAATGGGTACTGCAAGGTTTGATATTAATGGGCAATTTGATTTGGCAACAATCTTGAAGTCTAAGTTATTGAAAAATTTTACTGCAATAAAATATTTGCACTTTGTCATAAGATTGATGATTGTTCAAATTGATCTCTACGTAGTGAAGGAAAAAGGATTAAAATGCTTTGGCTACGATAAGTCTCACTTTGTGTGATAAAGAACTTTGAGATATATCAATTGACAATGACTACTGTGACCAAGAAAATTTCAGCTTTTTATATGACAAAATAGCTTTATCAGTAATCTCGTTCTCAAGGAAAAAGTTATAATGAAAGACTCAATTTGACAAAACAAAGAAGTTTTCAAGGCTATGGTTAACATATGCTTGCTTCTATCATCTTGCAGCATGCTTCTGTCTTTGCTAAGCATAAATCGATGACAATGATAAGATCTTCTACGATGATGAAGTGATGTTCCACTCCAAAACTCAGAGGAGTTATTTGGTAAACAAAAGGGCATCGGTGATGGAGTCTTATGGTTCAAAGACACCAAGGATACACTCTTGGTCACAACTAGAGTAGAGGATATCATGTGTTGGAACTAGAAAGAAATGCAAAATGTGAGATCAGAATGTCTGAAGAGACTTGTAAAGCATTGCAAAATCACTGTGGTAGAAAATGTGTTTAGTGTGGGCAAGAAAAAATAATCTCAGATAGATTTTGCTCAATAATCATGGACTAGTGATTCTCACATCATGTGACTTCTTTGAGAAGTTCCTTCATGATATCTAAATCAAGTAAAGAACTTATGTAGCTCGGACAAGACGAGGCATATCTATAGTTGGGGCAGAAACTAATGAATGGGAAATCATGCTAACTTATGTTGTGATCCAACATGTTCTGGATTGAGGGCATCCTTGGCATCTTTAGGCACACTTGATGTCAAGGACACTTGTGTTATTCTTTTAGAAGAGGCTTTGAGATTTGCAAAGAAGAAAAAACATTGATGATAGCTATAAGTTCTCCAGCAAACGTATTTGTTATGGGGATTTTGATGTGTGTTGTACATTCAAGATGTGTTGTATAGACAGTAAGAAGGGACATGGTGCTATTTGATCTTCAACGAGAGAGGAAGATGATATTTGTAGTGATATAAGTGCTAAAGACCAAGAATCTGATGGTTGTGTCAACTTGGGTCATCCAATCTGATCTAACATGAATAAATATTAAAGAAGCATATTGTGCAATTCGATCTTCATCAATGGATAAAGAAGGTACATGATTCAATTCAATCTTCATCAATGGAGAGATGACGATATATATAGTGATATAAAGGCTAAAAACCAAGACTCTATTGGTTGTGTCCACTCAGGTCATCTGATCCAATCTTACATGCAGGTGGCTGTACTAGGTCTTGGAAGTGGAGCTGATACATGAGTTCGAGGAAGAGATTATTGTGCTGTGCCCCTTAGGCCACAAGTTTAACACATGCATGCAACATCCTTAGCTAGAGATGCACAATCGGTTTTTGGCCTAAACACAAACATTATCAAATTGTTGTTTAAATAAGCGCAACCATCATTTAGATATTCAAATCCATTTGTGTGTTTGGCATGGATAAGCACATATTATTTGGTTGATAGCATTATTTCAAGGTGTTATTTCAGAATATATATCATTTAATTAGCTCAGATACAGATACATCGATGCTTCTTAAGGATGTGTTATTTTCAACTATATGAATTATGCTCACAATTGTTTTCCTTGAAGGAATTTTAGTCACGAACAACACTTGATTTACCATGATTTTGTTATGCTTGTGCAGTGGCAAAGCATACTAAATTGTTTCTTATTTTTAAACAGGTTAAAAAAATATCAAAAATCAGACACCGCAATCTAGTTACTCTTATCGGTTATTGTCAGGAAGGTGGTTTGCGAATGTTAATTTATGAGTATTTGCCAAATGGAAGTATCTCTCAACACTTGTATTGTACGGTTTACTAATCTTAACTCTGACTCAATGACTGTCTTATTTTTCTGTTTTGCTTACTTAAACACAGTATACTTTTTTTGGCAGATAATGAACACCATTCATTAACAAATCTTGAATTTAAACAGAGGCTCACAGTGGCTATTGGAGCTGCCAAAGGTTGGCTCAACTCCTTATATCAACTGAATGAGGAAATAAGTTAATGAGTGATAATTATCCGCTCCATAATCTGAAAATTAGAGCTGTTTCATAATTTTGGATCGCAGGATTAACCCATCTGCACAGTCTTGCACCTCCTTTGGTACATAAAAACTTCAATACAAGCAACATCTTGGTTGACGAGAATTTCATTGCGAAGGTAGCTGATGTAGGCATTCTCAAATTACTACAAGGAAGTGGGGAAGTTCAACTTCAGGGAAGTAAAGATGCCTTCCAAGATCCTGTGTATGTTAAAATTTCACAATTTGTGTTACTTGTGTTCTTCCTGTTATTGGATATAACAATTGACTTATTAGGCTATTGTATTAAGGTAATGTGTTTTCAGTGCTAGAAAATTGGGGAGATTTTCTGAAGCTAGTGATGTTTATAGCTTTGGAGTATTCCTTCTAGAGCTCATAAGTGGAATTGACATAGCACGGTGCATCTCTCCAGATTCATACAATATTTTAGCTCATTGGGTAATTTGTCATGCACATATAAAATGTTGTTCTTTTCAACTATAGCGACAAAATAGAATACATCTTCTAGTACTTCCTTTAACTGATGATATTTAGTTCAGCTAGACACTTACAAGTTCACTCTATCAGATGGAAGCTCATGTTAGTTCAAATGATCTCGTCGATCGTCGGCTTGGTAATGGTTTTACCTCCCAATGTATGAAAGAGCTAATTGCACTTACTCTTCAGTGCCTGAATCCATCTGCGCAAAGCCGCCCATGGATGAGCTCAATTGTCACAGTGCTCGATAGGATCCTTGAGACTGAAATGACACTGACAACAATCATGGGCGACGGCACTGCCATTGTCACCCTCGGTAGCCAGTTATTTACATGAGCTCGAAGAACAAACAATCGATTATATGATTAAGCAGTCCGGAATCAGTGTTTTCAGCTAAATGCAGTGCACAAAAGATCTGTGTGTATTTGCAATTGTGATTTGCATGTTGAACTGAGCTGTGTTTATTTCTCTGACAGCGAGGGCAACATTGATGTGTCTCAAAGCTCAAAAGTTCACACCATTCTTGTATGGCTTTACTTATTGTTCAAAAATATTATGATCCCTACATCTGCAAAATAATTCAGCCTCGTAAGGTACCAGCTATTGTAGAAATTTTCATCTTCCTTTTGCAATTAGAACACCAATACCAAACTGGTATTGTGGCATTGCTTTTCTGATGACATGCATTATACCAAAATGATGAGTGTATAGATGTTGTTCTATTCGAGTTTGTGAAGAAAGCAGAATTTAGAGTCCCATTACCTGGAACCGGAAGGCAGATCTTTTATGTATTATACCTCTCGTCTCCCTCTTTCAATCAATCTTGGTCCGACACTCCTACTTATTGAATATTATGAGGTCTGATTTTTTTTTTGTTAGATTTAGATGATCTTGATTATTACATCAAGACTCATAAAATTTTCTATTATTTATCTTTTACAAGAAATAGATCATCGCTAGATTGATGGTTCCACTTTACATGAATGAATGGTTACTATTTGAACTTTATTCTCAAATTTCATTTTTATTCTCAAAATTTTTAGTTAAACTTTTAGATACCCAATTATAGGTTTTTATTATTGTCTATTCTTTATTTTCACAAGTGTTTTCGAATTTTTTTATTGTTTATTATTATTATTATTATTATTGATTTTACCTAGATTATTATTCTGAAATGAAAACATCTAAAAGTACGTGCTAAAATGATAAATCATAAAATAAAATAAATATTTTGATAATATTTATAAAAATGTGATAATAATATAGAAAATCCAAGTTAAATAAAATTTACACTTTGAGAAATGGAAATAAGTCCAATCGGACGCGTGGTCGAAACTCCGTTCCGATCCCTAGCCTTGGCATCTCCGATTCGGCCCGCGGCCCCTTCTCGATCGGCGGCAGCCACCGCGCCTCTCCCTCCTCCATCTCGCGCAACTCTGTAATTTCCGTTCCGTCGCGTGGTCACGCTTCCGCCTATCTTCTTTCGTCTCCTCGTAGTTCCGGCTCCAAGTTCATCGAGGTTTTTCCTATTCGCGCTAACCTCGGATCAAAGGGGTATTCACATCTTTTGTTGGGTTGAAATCATATTTTTAATGTAGACGAGAGATACATGTGTGGCAATTCTGGAGTCAACGGTTTTGAGAATGGATTTTGATTTCGGACCAATTTACAGTAGTGTTGATGCCTTCTGTCATGAGAAAACTCTTAAAAATTGATTATTTTTCGTCTTTCCTGAAAGCGCGCTTGAAAATGCACCTTGTGTAGCTTCTGTTTTTTAGACAATTGATGAAAAGAGATTACACATGCTTTCTTTGTGGCTGTGAAGTTTATTTCTGCAGATCATAAATGACAGTGGATATTTACAAATCTATGAGAGCATGTTATAACACAAGGCTGTGTTTTTTTTTATTGTTTTAACTGTATAATATCAATTACTGTTTATGCTGTCGATCAACTTATATAGATCAACAATTAAACATTGTAAACATGTATGCTAAATTAGTATCAAACCCGAGCAATAGCGGTTTGAAATAATATGCATTCTGTTGTTAAATTAGTTTGGTATCCTCCCTTCAGAAAATCCTGGTCGTACCATTGGCTGCCAATCTCACAAGTATGTGCATCATTCTATAATTCTCTCATTTGTAATCTTCAGGCACCTTTTTTTTCCCTTCTAGACCGTAGCCCGTCCCCATCCCTCTTCTGTTTGTTATGCGATCATTGCTTCAGAGTTATCTTGATAATTGATGATTGCTTTCTGATCCACCTCTACCTCATATTTGATTCTAACGAGGATTTTTCCTTCCTAGAATCAATACACAACCAGAAAAAGAATATGAGAAAAAACAAGGCAACAGAGTTCTTGTTAGGACCAGGTGGTCCATCTGCGATTTTAAGAAATCATTTGATTGTGTCTTCATTGTGGAAGAATTGCATGACCTTTGCTCCCATTTTGTGTCTCGAACCACCCTCTAGGTTTTGGTGTGGTTACCTGATTCCTTGGAATTGGTTACTTTATTCATTTAAAAAATGTTAACTTACTAACAAAATTACGCACATTAGTACAACTTCTTGGTGTCTTAGGGAAGCACTATAAACCATATTTTTCAGGCTTTGTGGCTTACATTGGTCATGTATATTATTCAATATTTTGTTTTGGACAACTTGGCCTTACAAAATTCTTGTCCTTGCAAAGACCAAAAAAGTACTTTTCAGATGGTTCAATTATGCATGTATGTTGCATAGTGTTTGAGTGTGACCATGATGTGGTAGAAACCATCTAAACAAAAATACTATCATTCTTTGTGGCATCCTACTCAAGGGGAGTTTTGGCGCAATAGTAAAGTTGCAGCCATGTGACCTAGAAGTCATGGGTTCAAATCATGGAAACAACCTCTTGCAATATAGGATAAAACCGTATACAATAGATCTTTTCATGGGACCTCATATTAGTGGGAGTTTCGTGCACTGGACTGCCCTTGTAGCATCCTACTCATTCAATTACTATTGAACAACTGAAGTAGATGTCTAACAATTCTTTCTCTAGGTCTTCCACCACTGCAAAAGCTATTATCTTGCCACCATTTCTTGTGGCAACATACAAGCCATTATATGGTGTCATATAATTTTTGTTTGAAGGAGGCATAGAACGATCTCAATATTGCTCCAATTAGTTTGTACACTGGCAATTATTGCCCCAGATGAGGGATATATCAACCCTTCATATCCCTTTGATGTGAAACTGTCCAAGTTCTTACTTGTCATTCAATGTGTTCTGATGTTGCAACTGGACCCACATTGGTCTCTGGTTTCTTGTTGCTAGTCTGCTTGAGTTGTTTTGTACGGATTCTTCATTGGTCCTATTCCTACTGTGATTCGTATAGTCTGCAGTCAATTTTTTGAGTTTTTGATTTCCAAGTATATGCCTTTATTAAGATATATATGCCCAGTAAAGACATGAGATCTAGCATTTCTGTTTTTCCACTCTTTCTGCTTTGGTTAATCACTCGGGAGTTGTGATAGTAATGTAAAGTTGCTGAAGCATCATACAAGATTGCAAAAGTTTTTTAAAGCTAAATCATGGATTGTCGTCATCATGCAGATGAATAAGAATATGGTGAAAAATAAGATGATTTTGCTTTCAACTATTGGTAGTGGGCATGAAATCTCCGATGTTTACTAGTCCTTCAGGAAACAGGGAATGCTTTAATGTTGATTTCATTGTACCCTTATAACAGGAACTCTGCCATCTAATTTTCTCTTTGCTTTTTTGTCTATAACTTGGATTGAATTCTTCTGTAAAATTGCCGCCTGCTATATCCTTCTAGAACATCTAATCTACCCTAATATATTGGTCTAGTATTTCTTCTTTCTCTTGTCAGGTGACATCTATGTTTTGGCTTTTGATAGAAATTTGGATTTTCTTC
Source organism: Wurfbainia villosa (assembly GCA_025175895.1). NCBI lineage: Eukaryota > Viridiplantae > Streptophyta > Magnoliopsida > Zingiberales > Zingiberaceae > Wurfbainia > Wurfbainia villosa. Next base: position 859,691 of record JAKLTH010000304.1, on the reverse strand, counting down.
CAGGTTTCCTCCTCGAGTTAAGATTACCAGGAAAAAGTATATGACTATGTCTTTCCTCAGGTCCTTCCCAGGCATACAGTTGCCACGAGTTCTCAGGTATAGTTGATTGCGATCAGTTTAAAAGCTATTAACTAGTTCTGGGTCTTGACTGTACTGGATCTATCTATTCATTTATTTTATTGTTAAATTAGAATTATTATGTAAGTTATAGTTGGAAGACTCTAACCATTTCAATTGAGTTGTGCAAGCATATGCCCTTGCTGAATTTTGCAAATAAAACTGCACTCATATACCAAATATTGCTCCTTTTTTTTTCTTCTTGTTATCGTCGTTTTATAACTCCAAAGGCCCTATCATATGGGCTAAACCTATGAGTCATGTCGATGCTCTTCTCTCGGTTCAAAATTTAATCTAAAGGATGCATTATATTACAGGCAATTGGAGCAAGATGTGGAGACTGTCCTCGAAGTACTGCAGCCAGGACCATTAGGGGTCCTTGAGCACAAGTTCTCAGTGGCAGAGGTGCAAGAGGCAAAGGCCACGGTCAGAAGAGCAATTGAGAATTGGCGAAGAAATTCATCCCTCGAAAAAGTTGCTTCTATTCAGCATAGCTCAGAAGGTACACCTTGACACAACTGATAAATCTCTTGCTCCTATAGTTGCGAGAGTTCCGCGACATCTTAGCTCTGGGTGCCAATTAGATGTCATTTGTTGCATTCCATTTGTCGGTATCATCAGCATGGTCCGATCACTCTCTCAGATTTCCTTTCATCGTCTTATGGAACCATGTAAATCTTCTGAGACAGCAAGAAATCGAAGTTCATAAGGACTCGTTAGATTTTTCTTCATCTGAATTAGAATTTGTCATGACTATTTCTACTAAACAGCAGCGTAATATGCTCCTTTCATGTGTGGCCTAAAACAACATTTGGATTCAAGCTCATCCATGGAAGTACCTTTGCCATTTGGATTAATTTTCTGGAAAACTATTGTCGCCCAACAAATTAGCAAAATGTAATGCCCCTGTGCCATGCAGATTTTATAGTCGCTGATAAGAAATTTGGACTGACATGATCTTGTCATTTCCATAGTGCTCATCTGTATATTTTTGATCAGGAATTTGAGTGCCTGATGTCTATGTTATCCCTCTTTATTTTGTAATACAATTTTGTTAAATCTGAATTTGAATAGAATAATTTTTTTAAAAAATTCTTCGTTTATAATAAACTTCTGTACGTGTTTGATATTGTTTAATCAATTTATATGATTAAAAAAAACTCTTGGCTACGGCCGGAGCAAGTTAACATCGTTGCAGTTCAGTGGGATGAGGCGGGTGGCTTGTGGACTCGCCAAACTGCATCACCAGCGACGGCGATGTTTTGGCTGAGACGGAGATGTGGAGGTTTCTAGCAGGAGGACGACTTAGTACTTATTAGTACTTAGTGACTCGGATTGCTTGTTGACTGAGTTGGACTTGTGGAGGTGACCAATTCGTTGATTCGGTTGTAGCAACGATTCTTCTCGGACGGGCGAGCGAAGGAGGCTTGAAAAAGAAAACATCGTTAAGAACGTCGAAAGAGATCTCGGCTAAATCCCTTCAACGTTCATGTCAGGAATTGATAGAGAGAAGAGGAGTAATGAACGCAAAGAGCAATTGGTAGAGAGAAGAGGAGTAATGAACGCAAAGAGCAATGAATTAGAGAAATTTCAAATCTAGAATCCTCTCCTATCTTTTTAAGTTATTTTTATATAAGTGGATCAATTCCTGTGGAGCGGTATGGAAGGTATAAGCGGCATGACTCTTTAAGATGATGGTTTATCGTGTTCAGAAACAATAGAGGGCATTATCTTTATAAATGCTGCAAGTATATATGCCGTAATTAATCTTGCTCATGTGATTGATGGGAGACAAGATTTCATTAATACGACGGATGTGTCCCTTTAAGATAGGCATAGAAATATATTTTCTTGTTGTGTGAAGCTTACGACAAATGATGCCTCTTTGGACATCTTGCCTTTAATGATCGTCACGTCGGTTGACTTGTCGAGATATAAACTAGCTGAGATATACGCCTACTGAGATACAATACTTTTAGAATATAATATGTCGGAGATGCAATACTGTCGAGATATGATGCTTCCAGAATGTCATATAGCCGAACCGAGACATGATGCTTCCCAAGATATAAATATAAATATAATGCGACCCAATCCTGAGTTAGTTCTATCCAATATCAAATATAATGTGGCTCAATCCTGGATTAGTTTTAATCAGTATCAGACGAGTTGCTATCCATGCTGAGCAAGACAGCAATGCTACGCTATCGGGTCATATTGAGCTCTCCCCTTAACATTATATCCATGAATAATCTTAACTAGAGGTATCAACGAATTAGCCTCTGGACTATGGTACAGTGGTAGGATATCAACGTAAATAACGATTCTTAATTACGGAGTATTTGTGGATTTTTCGTCAAATGAAAATTGGTCCTTTAAGATGTTTAAATTTACTAAAACAGTCTATGTTTATATCCATTTGATTTATCTTTCTCTTTGATTAGGAATAATTGAGGGAACATTAATACGATTAATACGATGGTTCTGTAATTTTTAAAGGGCAATGAATTGAACTAGTTTTTGAATCAACTCCCAAAATAGCCCTTGCTTTTCAAATTGGTTCACAAAATTTTTATTTGTATTTGAAATTATCGAATTTGAGTCGTATTTGAAGGAATCCAATAAATTTTAAATTGAATTTAAATTTATAATATTAATAATTTTTTATTTAATTATTTATTTATTTATTATTATATAACAAAATAAATATTTATTATTTTGTAAAGTTTGAGTAACTCAAATCCAATTCAAATTTGAGTGGGTTCGATTCTGATACAAATTTAAGCCAATTTGATTATCTTTGAATTAAGGTTTAAACAACTCCAATCAAATTAGAACTTGAATTTTATTCAAATCAATCTCGAAGCAAAATTATTTATAATTTTATATTTATATTTCAATATCAATATTTTTAGCTCCATTAAATTTGTTTGAACTCCTGTGGTGCATTTGATTGGGGGCATATGTGATTACGTTAGTCGTATGATTATCATATAAGTAATCACATGACCAAGATTATAGGAAATAAAATATAATTTAATATTATTTGGTTTAATCCTAGATAATGAGATAAAACTTTATTTGTTTGAATGCTTTAATATATTACTTACTGCGATATTTATAATATTACCCCCAACCAAGCACATGACGACCGGCCAACGATCGACGACCGACGGTGGTGATCGACCGACGACCGGTGACGGCGGTCGGCCGACGACCAACGATGGTGGCGATCGGTCGGCGATCGACGACCAACGATGGTGGCGACCGATCGGCGATCAGCGACCAACGGCGACGGCCGGTCGACGATTGACGGCGGTAGCGGTCGGCCGACGATCGACTACCAACGGCGACAACTGGTCGGTGACCGACGGCGGCGGCCGGTCAGCGACCGACGGAGGCGGCGACCGACCGATGGAGGCCGACCGGCGACTGGCGGCGGCGGTCAATCGGCGACCGACGTGTTGGGTTTCCGGCACCGCGGCGTGTGTGTGTTCGATCATGTTTCGTAAACATGAGCACAGCGGAAGCAATAAAAATAATAAATACTCCTATTTATTACAACACACACAACACACGCATGCTATTACAACAAGTGTAGACATAACCGTAAATTAAAATTGCAATAAAAGGAAATTAAACTACGTTATACCTTTCGTATGACGTGTAGCGGGAACGGCATCAACCGGAACGATCCTCGTAAGAATCGTCTCTATCCGTATCCACGCCGAGCTCCTCGGGATGACTTCGCCAAGCCACGAGCTTCGTCTTCGTACGGGTTACTAGCCTCGTGTTGAAGACGACGTGATCGAGAGATGATCACGATCCGAATCCAAAATTGGACCTAAAACAAGTCCTCAAGACTTGCTTCTCCGGAGAGGTATTCGTCAACCGATTGACGAATCCTTCGTCCTCCACCTCAGAGGATTACCGGAGATCAAATCCCCGGTATGTTAGCCGCTGTCGGAGCACTAACCGCCGCCCAAACGACGCCCGACGAGAGAAGAAGCTGTCCAGAAAACTGGACAGCTTGGTGGAGGAGATAGGCGCCGGCCAAAACAAGGAGACAAAAGCTCACCTTGATGCCGAACCTTTTAGGGGATCACCGGAGGGTCGCCGGAGGTTCACCGGCTGGAGCTTGGACGTCGGCAAGGGTCTTGACGGCAGCACAAGGTCGGGGCTCTTGGATTGGCGCCAAAACTCCTCCAAGAAGTGGGCGGCAACTCAAGGGGGCTAGGGTTTGATGATTAGTTAGGGTTTAACAATCCCTTGCTTCCACTTTTATAGAGAACTAATTCTCTTAATGGTTAATGGATCATATCCATAAAGCCCGTTAACCCGCTCCATTAAGATAAGTTAAAATAAACCAAACCATGATGGTTTATTTTAAGTTAAAACGAACCGAACCAACTTTTGGTTCATTCGTTTAAAATAAACCAAACCCTTTGGTTTATTCTTATCCATTGGATTATAACCAAACCATTTTGGTCCATCCATTACGTCTTCATAAGACGCAGCCCATCCACGCTTCCATTGCGACTGAAACAATTTCATGCTCGCTTTATGTTTGGTCCAACCAAACATAGTTTCTCTCGGTCTGAGAATCCCATTCTCAAGCTCGCTTTAAATCCTTTGGATTACACTCGTTGTGCGTGTGACCAAATAGGTTCTCGGTTTATGTTGGCCGTCTATAATTAACCATTAATTATAGAACGATCATGAGTGGCACCTAGTAGTACATCATGATCCCCAATTAACCGAAAAAGATCAACTATTGATCCGTAACTATTTCTCAAACCCTTCAAGAGCTCGAATGAATCGTGCCCCATTCCCTTCACTCATCTTATACCCACTTGGTTCAGGACATGGTCTATTGTGTCCCCACTAGGCTGACTACGTCACACCTAGCCCAAGTATCATTTCCTCATCCTACGGATTCTAGTTACTCCACATGTATCGAAGAGTACCTTACTCTAAACATGTAATGCTTTGGCCAAAGACTTTAGTAACAATCCGACGAGAGGTCATGGGTATACATCTCCTCGCAAGGAGTGGTGAATCCTTTATAGGCTATTCAAACACCTTCGATCACTTCGACTTATACCCAATCATCCCGGGTCCACATCTCCTGAGAGATGTTTGCTTAAGATGTCAAAGCATAAGTCTCCATGATCAAGATGACTTGAATACCGCAAGTCAAAGGAACATCGCACTTAAGCTACAGTAAGAACTTCATTGACATATCTATATATGCAGAGAACCATATGAAGTCTTACTACCGGTCACTCCAATGAACTAGTTACCATAACTAGCATCCACGATTAACTCCGACATCACAATGTCTCCAAAGGAGAATCACCGCTTGGATACACCAGAGTATACCTCGTGCTAGTCTCAACGTAATTGATGGTGTCCGATCCATCAATTCATCGACTAGGATAATTCCGATACATCACAATTACACATGTAGAGATACTCACTAGTTGTGATCCAATCACAAATTCTCTCATGCTGTGAATCGTATCGTGGACATTCAGTAAATGAGTTTAAGATCCAATCAAATACATAAAACATGTATACTCAAATAGTGAATCTTCATTTATCATATAAATGGTTTATACATAAGGCGATTGCCTTAGGACATCTCTCATATATTACTAACAGACTCCCACTTGGCCTAATGCCAATCGCTACGGTATCCAATACCATAAGCTCCAACATGACCCTCAAACTTACTTTGAGGTAATGCTTTAGTCAAAGGATCCGCTAAGTTCCTTTCAGTGGGAATTTTCTCGATTTGTATTTCGTTCCTACTGATGATCTCTCTGATAAGATGATAGCGGGCTACATGTTTGGATCATTGATGAGACCACATCAAGTTCATAGATGAACTACTTGATCCAAACCGCCTTCTTCGCCTAGTCGCAACGATTCTCGCTTAGTGGCGTAATCCGCTATAGTGTCAAGCTTGGAACCTTTCCAACTTATTGCGCCCATTCTAGGTGAATACTTACCTGCATCGAGACATGGAATCATCCTTTCATCTCGAGTCGCATCCGTATACCCACGTATCACCATGTACCCTTCTATATATTAGGAACACATCCTTAGTTCTTCTCAAGTACTTAAGGATCGCCTTAACACCGCCTAATGATCCATTCCTCGATCGATCGTATCCGCCGTGACACTCAGAGCGTACGATACATCGGGCCTCGTACACAACATAGCATACATGATAGATCCTATTGCGGATGCATAGGGAATCTTACTCATGCAAATCCTCTCGTCTTCTGTGCACGGACACATAGACTTCGAAAGGTGTTCCCCATGCCTGATGGGCAGATAACCTTTCTTGGATTCCGACATGCTAAACCTCTTTAGCACTCGGTCTATATATGTAGACTGCGAAAGACCAAGCAACCGTTTCGATCTATCTCTATAGATCTTAATCCCAAGGATGTAGGTTGCTTCTCCCAGGTCTTTCATGGAGAATGTCTTGGATAACCAAACCTTAACTGACTGTAAGATTGACACATCGTTTCCTATAAGTAATATGTCATCGACATACAATACTAGGAACACGACTGCACTCCCACTAACCTTCTTGTACACACAAGGTTCGTCTGAATTTTGTGAGAAATCAAACTTTTTGATCGTCTCATCAAAACGGATATTCCAGCTCCTGGATGCTTGCTTCAATCCATAAATGGATCGTCGCAATTTGCATACCTTGGTTTTATCAACCGATGTGAAACCCTCAGGCTGTATCATATACACGTCCTCGAGCAGGTTTCCATTAAGGAAAGCTGTTTTCACATCCATCTGCCATATCTCATAATCATAATGAGCCGCTATTGCCAGGAGCATCCGAATGGATTTAAGCATAGCTACAGGCGAATAGGTTTCGTCATAATCAACACCTTGTTTTTGACGATATCCTTTCGCCACCAATCTAGCCTTATAGGTAATCACATTACCATCCATGTCGATTTTCTTCTTGAAAACCCACTTGCACCCTATAGGCTTTATGCCTTCAGGTGGGTCAACCAAGTTCCAAACTTGGTTTTCGTACATGGAATCCATTTCCGACTTCATGGCACCAAGCCACTTATCCCTTTCTGAACTTGTCAACACTTCTTCATAACTGGTAGGCTCCTCATCATCAATGAGTAACACGTCGTTCGATTCACTTACGAGAAATCCATATCTCTCAGGAATATTGCGTGTTCTACCAGATCTACGAAGATGTGGTGTTACAATAGGTCCAGCCGATTGCTCATCACTATGAGTTGTCGGCTGTTGTGCTTCACCAGGTATCTCATCAATGTCTATTTGAGTCTCTCGAGCCTCCTCAAGCTCGACGGCACTCCCACTGTTTTCTTGCAAGAGAAACTCTTTCTCTAGAAACACAGCATGCCTTGAAACAAACACCTTTTGTTCCACAGGATGATAGAATTGGTAACCCCTTGTTTCCTTAGGGTATCCAATAAATAGACATTTATCGACTTAGCATCCAATTGTCGACATTCGCTTCACATAAGCAGTGACAACCCCATATCTTCAAGTAAGATACATGAGGTTTCTTACCATTCCATATCTCATGGAGTAGGAGACTACCTTGGTAGGCATTCTGTTTAACAAGTAAACAGCTGTCTGAAGTGCATAACCCCAAAAGGACTTGGGAAGAGTTGCATGATTCATCATTGACCTGACCATGTCCAACAAGGTCCGGTTACGCCTCTCAGATACACCATTATGTTGTGGTGTATAGGGCGGAGTCCATTGAGACAATATGCCATTGTCTCTTAGATAATCAAGAAACTCTTGACTTAAGTATTCACCTCCTCGATCCGATCGAAGTATTTTAATACTCTTGTCATGTTGTTTCTCTACTTCATTTCTGAATTCCTTGAACCTTTCAAAGGCTTCAGACTTGTGTTTCATCAAGAACACATACCCAAACCGTGAGTGATCATCGGTGAAGGTAATGAAGTAGCTATAGCCTCCTAATGCTTGAGTTGACATAGGTCCACATACATCAAGATGTACTAAACCTAGTAACTCTCCCACTGCTCACCTTTTCCAAGAAAGGTAACTTAGTCATCTTGCCTTTTAAGCATGATTCGCATGTATCGTATGAATCCAATTCAACGATTCCAATTCCACATCGGTGTAATTCGGACATGCGTTTCTTGCTTATATGGCCAAGACGACAATGCCACATATAGGAGTCTATGTGATTATCCTTTCGAGCACGCTGTTGCTCGCTTCGATATTGAAAATGTCACCGGATACGCCCAACGATAAATGCCATTACTCAAAGTTCCAGCCCATAAAGTACGCCATTCAAAGTTATATAACAACAATTGTTACTAAACGTTAAATGGAAACCATTTCTATTTACAGAAATAGAAACAATGTTCTTTATTAGAGAAGGAACATAATAGCAATTGTCCAGCTTCCAAGACTAGTCCACTAGGAGCTTCAAAGAAATAAGTTCCGATGGACCGCAAAGAACCTTTCGCTCCATTGCCAACTCGCAAATTTGACTCTCCGACAAGTCTTCTTCTATTCCTTAGCCCTGTATGTCATTACATATATGTGAGCTACACCCAAGATCCAATACCCAAGTGTCTAAGAAAATAGAATGACAATCAATAACGAAGATACTGAAGAGGATGGGGCATCTGGATGCCTTCTTCTTCTTCATGGACTCAAGATAAATCTTGCAGCTTTTCGCCATGGCCTTCCTTGCCAAAGTGATGGCAAGTGCCCTTTATGGTTCCGCCTTCTTTGCCTTTTTCTTTCTTTTCTTCTTTCTTTTGCCTTCCTCTTAGAACCTTTCTTTGAGGAATCAAATAAGAACCGCCTTTCTCTCATGCTTCATGTAAGGCTCCAGTCTTCAAGATATTGAGGAGCTCGGAATGGTGGATTCCAATTTGTTCATCCGATAGTTCATCACAAATTGTGAGAAACTCTTGGCAAACAATGCACTAAGTCAATACTTAACTCATGATCCATCACAAAACCGAGGGTAGCTAGCAGCCGATGTACCTGCTCATCTTTATCACAAACTGCATCTACAGACGAACCTTCTTGCATCTTCGGGTGAAGAGGAGCCTAGAGACCTCGAACCTTTCGGATCTCGCCGCTCATCGAACAACTCATGAAGATGGAAGACCATAGTGTTAGCATCCATATGCTCATGCGCTTCGGCTTCGCAGTACCATCGCCGCTAGCATGATGCAACTCGCCACGTAACCGCCACATGCTTCGATAGACCAACATTTGTCTGAGTTGCATCGCCTTAGACGGCCAGAAGAGGCTCTTCAAGGACATATGCAAGCTTTTCCGCCTTGAGAACAATTCTCGTGTTTCTAAGCCACCCAGAAGTTAGGCCCAGTCAGTTTGTTCGAATCCAAAATAGTGCGCAAATTCAAAGACGTCATGATCAATTTATTGACCTAGAAATACAAAACGAGCATATATGAGAAAGATGATTTTAAAATGCATCAATATACATTTATAAATCCCATTCATTTTTCAAATTTCAAAAACCCCAAAATCACTTCGGGAGATCGTAGGTCCATCTCCGAATGGGCTGATATCCATCATAGTTATGAACAACCTTGGAGAGAGTCCAACAAGCCATTCATAACTACGACAGTAGGTATCATCTATACCGATTGCATATCACGTATATGCAACTATCACAATGTGCTATCAACTAATTGAATGTTCACACATACATCGGGTTGTTAACACATTAACAAGTATGCATCATATGCATAGCACCCAACTTCACCTCCCTTTACATCGACCTTGGAGAGAGTCCAACAAGCCGATGCTCCAGGTTAAAGCCAACCCATTAATCAGGACATAGTTTTAATATGGTTAGAGCACATTCAACCAATTAGCCCAGCTTGGAGAGAGTCCAACAACCAAAGCTAACGATTGACCTCTGACTCTTACCATATTAGTATTAAACTATTCCATGGTTTGAACATATTCAGGTTCGAGTGGGCTCGAGAGAGTCCAACAACCCAAACAAGAAACAGAACTCTGGTTCTAACCATATTAATGGAAGGTGTAGGCTTTCATATTGATTAAGGGTTTTTATGTCTCATCCTCTTTGCATGCAAATAACTATTATCTACATGGCATGGCATACATGGCATACATCTACATGTCACGACACGCATGGCATAATGTTATGCATCTAATGCAATTACATGACATACAATTATGTCATGTATATATTTCCTTATATGTCATAACTATTTATGGAAATAAAATATGTTTAAGATTTGATTCTCCAAATCAAATCATAATTAAATTAGGAAACAAATTTCCAAATCTAATCACATATTTTATTCATGGAATTATTTGATTAAGGAAAATCTATTTAGGAAACCAATTTCCTAAATCATTAAAACTACTTATGGAAATAAAATATTTTAAGATTTGATTTCAAATCAAATCATGATTAAATTAGGAAACAAATTTCCAGAATCTAATCAAATATTTTATTTATGGAAAATATCAATTTCCATAAATACTTCCAACTTTCCAAAAGTGGAAGATTTCCATAAATACTTCTAGACTTTCCAAAATTTAAAAATTTCCATAAATACTTCTAAATTTCCAAAATTTAGAAAACTTCCAGAAATACATTATGACTATCGCAAAACCATTTTTACGATTATGTCGAAACACAACCTGGGCTCGATACCATCGGGTTTCGATCACAAGGCAGTGTGTGTTCGATCATGTTTCGTAAACATGAGCACAGCGGAAGCAATTAAAATTAATAAATCTATATTTATTACAACACACTACACACGCATGCTATTACAACAAGTGTAGACATAACCGTAAATTAAAATTTGAAATAAAAGGAAATTAAACTACGTTATACCTTCCGTATGACGTGTAGCGGGAACGACATCAACCGGAACGATCCTCGTAAGAATCATCTCTATCCGTATCCACGCCGAGCTCCTCGGGATGACTTCGCTAAGTCACGAGATTCGTCTTCGTACGGGTTACTAGCCTCGTGTTGAAGACGACGTGATCGAGAGATGATCACGATCCGAATCCAAATTCGGACCTAAAAATAAGTCCTCAAGACTTGCTTCTCCGGAGAGGTATTCGTCAACCGATTGACGAATCCTTCGTCCTCCACCTCAGAGGATTACCGGAGATTAAATCCCCGGTATGTTAGCCGCTGTCGAAGCACTAACCGTCGTCCAAACGACGCTCCGACGAGAGGAGAAGAAGCTGTCCAGAAAACTGGACAGCTTGGTGGAGGAGATAGGCGCCGGCCAAAACAAGGAGACAAAAGCTCACCTTGATGCCGAACCTTTAGGATCACCGAGGGTCGCCGGGCAAGGGTCTTGACGCGCACAACTGGGCGGCGCACAAGGAGTTGGGCGGCACAACCAAGGTTGGGCGGCAACTCAAGGCTAGGTTTTGATTGGATTAGGTTTAACAATCCCTTAAGCCCACTTTTATAGAGAACTAATTCTCTTAATGGTTAATGGATCATATCCATAAAGCCCGTTAACCCGCTCCATTAAGATAAGTGAAAATAAACCAAACCATGATGGTGTATTTTAAGTTAAAACGAACCGAACCAACCTTTGGTTCATTCGTTTAATATAAACCAAACCCTTTGGTTTATTCTCATCCATTGGATTAGAACCAAACCATTTTGGTCCATCCATTATGTCTTTATAAGACCGGCCCATCACGCTTCCATTGCGGTGAAACAATTTCATGCTGCGCTTTATGTTTAGTCAACCAAACATAGTTTCTCTCGATGCGAGAATCCCATTCTCAAGCTCGTTTTAAATCCTTTGGATTACACTCGTTGTCGTGTGACCAAATAGGTTCTCGGTTTATGTTGGCCGTCTATAATTAACCATTAATTATAGAGCGATCATGAGTGGCACCTAGTAGTACATCATGATCCCCAATTAGCGAAAAGATCAGCAGTTGATCGAACTATTTACGAAACCCTTGATGCTTCGAATGAATCGTGCCCCATTCCCTTCACTCATCTTATACCCACTTGGTTGAGGACATGGTCTATTGTGCCGATCCCACTAAGTGACTCGTCACACCTAGCCCAGTATCATTTCCTCGTCCTACAGTTCTAGTTACTCCACATGTATCGAAGAGTACCTTACTCTAAACATGTAATGCTTTGGCGAGACTTTAGTAACAATCAGACGAGAGGCCATGGGTATACATCTCCTGCAAGAGTGGTGAATCCTTTATAGGCTATTCAAACACCTTGATCAGACTTATACCCAATCATCCGGGTCCACATCTCCTTAGAGATGTTTGCTTAAGATGTCAAAGCATAAGTCTCCATGATCAAGATGACTTGAATACATAAGTCGAAGGAACATCGCACTTAAGCCGCGTGATAAGAACTTCATTGACATATCTATATATGCGAGAACCATATGAAGTCTTACGGTGGTCACTCAATGAACTAGTTACCATAACTAGCATCCACGATTAACTCGGACATCACTATGTCTCGGCCGGTGAGAATCGGTGCTTGGATACACCAAGGAGTATACCTCGTGCTAGTCTCGGCGAGAATTGATGGTGTCGAATCCATCGATTCATCGACTAGGGATAATTAGATACATCACAATTACACATGTAGAGATACTCACTAGTTGTGATCCAATCACAAATTCTCTCATCTTTGTGAATCGTATCGTGGACATTCAGTAAATGAGTTTAAGATCCAATCAAATACATAAAACATGTATACTCAAATAGTGAATCTTCATTTATCATATAAATGGTTCATACATAAGGCGATTGCCTTAGGACATCCTCTCATATATTACTAACACGGCGATGGCGGTCGGTGGCGACCAACGATGACGATATCTGACGATCGGCGACCAGCGATGGTGGCGGCCGTACGACGATCGACGCGACCAGCGGTGGCGGCCGATCAACGATCGGCGGCGATGGCGGTCGGCCGACGATCGATGACCACGGCGTGACCGGTGGCGATCGACGGCATCGGCCGGTCGGCCGGCCGGAGGCAGCGGCGGCCGACCGACGATGGTGGTCGATCGGCGACCGACGATGGCGGTCGACCGACGACCGACGATGGCGGCCGACCGACGACTGACGACGGCGACCTGCGACCGACGACGGTGACCGGCGATCGACGACGACGGCTAATGGGCAATCGACTAGATTGTAATTTGATAAATTGATAAGGATAGTTTTGTCCTAAATGGTAAAAATTAGAGGATATTTTGGGAAAAAATATTTCATAACCAAGGGAATCAAGAAAAATCAAGTTTCTTGGAGATTTTTCAATTCCCCCGTCCATAACCCTTTTGTTGATGTGATATGACGTGTCAAGTATCCATCATGATTTGGTAATTGTTCAAATCTTAAATCAAATAAGATTTTCTTTGATAATCTTAGATGAATAACTAAGATCACAGATACCTCCCAACCAAATGCACCTTAATGTCAAGAAAGAATCTGGATCAACGGTTTGCAAGGGAAGGGCAAGAGCTATCCACATTTTCTCATGGCGGACATCGGAAGAACTTGCCGATGGCTGGTGGAGAACGTTCATCGAATCGATGCAACGACAATCCGAACACAATACAGCTCAAAATGATTAAAGCTTGGGCTATAATGCAAGAAGAAGACGCAGCCTCACTTTTAAAGATTTTTAGTAATTTAATCAAATTCTTAAAGAGTGCACTATAATTTCAAAATTTCCAAAAGACATCAATTCCTGACACTTAATTCATGTATACTCCTCTGTTAAATCTGAAATTTTTATTTTTATTTTTACGTGCAAATTTTCTCTTTCCTTTTGAATTTTTTTTTTGATTTACATAGGGTAGCTGGGCAATTGACATTAATTAGTCTCCTTGGTTGACCGGCTCTATCTCACAGCCTTCAACTAGAGTTCCCATCGATCAGCAAAGGCAAATCAAGAGGATGCATCATCGACACCTGCACTCCGATCCGATCTATCAACGTGGGTTCATTGCATCCAACTAGCACAGTCGATTGTCACGCTCCAGGCGAAAATATCCAGTGAGATATATTCCGGAGAAATCGAACCGTAATATCGACATTGAAAAGGAAATGTAATTATGGATGCGCCATAACCCGGGGCAATTGTTTTTATTTTAAGACATACAATAGTTGCTGATATTGATTTTTAAAAATTAATATCACAATTTAATTATCAACACCATAAAATAAATCAACATCATACATGCTAGTACTGATTTAAATATGCACCGGTGCTGATTTAAACCAGCACCAACGCACCGTGCGTTGGTGTTGGTGTTGGTGCTGGTGCAGTAAATGGTGCTGATTTAAATCAGCACCACCAAATCAGTATCATGGCACGGTGTTAGTTCAAAATTAGTGCTATGATGCTATTTTACGATGTAAATGTTGAAATCCGTCAATTTAGTGATTTCTATTAGCCCGTTCTTGAATTATCGTAAGAGAAATAAATCACGGTAGATCTTTGACCCTTGAGACTACTAACTAGCGCATGGAGGGACGACACCCTCACATTTCACGGTAGACCTTTGTCCCTTGAGACTAGTAACTAGCGCATGAAGAGACAGTACCCTCGCATTTGTGAGAGATTGATCCGTTATTCTATGATGCAATGTTTGCATGTGCTAGCCATTAGGCCCTTCCCGTGGAAGCTATGATGCTATTTTAAAATCAACACTAGCTAATGTCATAGTACTTGTGTAATTAAATCAGCTTCGTAGCATTGGTTTATACATCATATTATATTGCTAGTGTAATAAAATCAACGCTACTTTAATACTGATTTTTAAGGATTAGAATCACGATAGTGTTGATGTATATCAATTATCTACTTATAGAGAATATAAGTTTTTACTCGGATATCAGAACGCGGTATAATTTTTTTTTTTGAATCGAAACTCATTCAGAGATATACATTTGTTATAAAGTGAAACACATAATAATAGTCTAGTTTTAAGCCTAAAAAATAACATTTAAAGTCTTTTCTGTTCTATCAAGGAGTTTCATTTAAAACCCATTAATGAATCTATAGAGGTATGATCGGATCCATTCCAAGTGTTATATGTTTTTAAAGTGTCATAGATTTCATATGACAAAAAATATCAGCTTGAAGCCAGTAACAATAATGATTAAAAGATTTTCAATATTTATGACTTTAAAATAATTGACACATATATATAATTTATCGTAAGAATATTAGCATTAGATCTGGACATCATAAATATATTCACTGTTGTTAGGAAAGCCAATCATATCCCATGATTCTTGCTCTATCCTATCTCATGATTCTTGTTGTAAATATGGTAGCTATATTTATATTAAGAATAGATTAATTATAGAATCGCTAAATTGTAGGAGCAGATTTATCAAGTACAGATATGTACTCTTGTATATATATACATTGTATCTTTATCTTTGAGAATATGAGAAACAAATTATTTTCATTATCTTCCTCTATTCTACATGGTATCAGAGCAGTAACGATCTGCTCTATTTTTTTCTTTTTTCTAAACGTTATTATGGCCAACGATGCTTATTCTCTTCATCATTCTGATCATCCCGGAATGATTCTTGTTTCTAAATCTCTTGATGGTGACAACTATTCAACTTGGCGTAGAGCGATGACCATCTCTTTAAATGCAAAATCCAAATTTGATTTTGTTGATGGAAGTCTCGAGGCACCATCTGCCAGAAGCAAACCAGAGGATTATGCAGCATGGAAAAAATGCAATGACACGGTATTATCATGGATTCTTAACTCTTTGACACCTGATATTGCAGATAGTGTTATTTTTTATGACACTGCTAATGAAGTTTGGGAAGATCTTCAAAATCGTTTTTCTCAAAGCAATGCACCACGGATTTTCTAGATTGAGAAAGAGATTGCTTGTCTTGCTCAAGATCAGATGACAATTGCGGCTTATTATACGAAGTTAAAAAAATTATGGGATGAGTTAGGATCCTACAATGATGTTGTTTGCACTTGCGGTGTAAACAATAAAAGACGCAAGTTGATGCAATTTCTCATGGGGTTGAATGAGTAGTGCTATTCGTGGTCAACTCCTTCTCATGAATCCGTTGCTTGATGTTTCACAAGCTTATTCTTCCATTATTCAAGAAGAAAAACAACGAAATTTAGGTACAAGACGAGAGACAATAGAAGCTTCTGCTATGATTGTTCTTATTGTGACAGAGATCATCATACAAGAGAGACATGTTGGAAATTACATGGTTATCCACCTGGGCATTCCAAGCATACAACAACCAAAAACAATTACTTCAAGTCAAATGACAACAATCAATCTTCAATTAATAATATCAGAGAGACTCCGACGACGCAACAAGTTCAACCTCTTATGGCTGGATTAACTGAATTACAACTACAATAAATTTTGTCCATTATGCAGGGTAACGAGTCATCTCAATCAACCACTCCCAAGGCAAACATTATTACTTCTTCAGGTTTGTCTTCATCTAAATTGATAATCGATAGTGGTGCAACGGATCACATTACTTCTTCTCCAGCTTTGCTTGTCAACAGTAAAGAGACTTCTTTACCACCCGTTATTTTTCCAAATGGAGACTAGACTCCAATTACCTCTACTGGAAATTTACCTTTGAGTCCTAATATTTATTTAAAGAATGTTCTTGGGGTGCCATCTTGCAAAGTGGATTTGATATCTGTAAGTCGGATCACAAGAGATTTAAATTGCTCAGTAACATTCTTTCCTTATTGGTGTACTTTGCAGGATTTGAAGACGGGGATGACGATTGGTTTGGGTAAACAACAAGACGGACTCTATTACTTGGTTGCAATGGAAACAAATAAGTCACGCCATCCTACCCAATATGTCCATACCATCAAAGCTTCCTCTTCTCCTACCACTCCTACAATCTTATGGCATCGACGTCTAGGACACTTATCCTCTTCTAGATTAGACTTTATGGCCAAAACTTTATTGCATTTTCCTTTAGAGCCACATAACAATTGTAATGTTTGTGCTCTTGCAAAACAAACAAGGCTTCCTTTTTCAACTAGTTCTATTTCCTCTATTAAACCGTTTGAATTAATCCATTGTGATATTTGGGGACCTTTCAAAATTCCTTCCCTTTCTGGTGCTAAATATTTTTTAACTATTGTGGATGATTTTTCTCGTTTTACTTGGGTTTTTTTTATGCATCATAAAAATGAGACGAAAAATTTCCTAATCAATTTCTTCTCTTTTGTGAAAACCCAATTCAATACTCCTATAGCAAATATTCGAGTTGATAATGGAGGGGAGTTTTTCTCCATGCGAGATTTTTTTCAACAACAAGGCACCACTTACCAACATACTTGCATTTACACACCTCAACAAAATGGAGTGGTCTAGCGTAAACATAGACATATCCTTGCATCAGCTCGAACTTTTCGTTTTCAAGCTAATCTTCCTTTACAATTTTGGGCAGAATGTGTCTCCACCGCTGTTCATATAATTAATAGGCTGCCCACACCAATACTTTCTCATCAAACTCCATTTGAGAAACTTTATGGGAACATTCCTTCTTACTCTCACCTTAGAGTTTTTGGTTGTCTAGCCTATGCCACTAATGTTCATGTTCCCCATAAGTTTGCTCCTCGTGCCACCAAATGCATTTTTCTTGGCTATCCCGTTGGTCAAAAAGCTTACAAATTATATGATATTGAAACTCATCAAGTTTTCACTAGTCGTGATGTTATTTTTCATGAGGATGTTTTTCCCTATGAATTCATCCCCCCCCCCCAATCACCTCAAACCGATTCTATCATACCTATTGCAATCTCAGATTCCTCCTCCATTCAACCAACACCTACAGAATCCATCCCTATCGCTTCTTCTACTTCACCAACAACCCCCTTGCGTCGTTCTCAATGACCTCATGTCCCTCCTACAGCCTTGCGTGATTATATTTGTAATCAAGTAAATTCTCCTATATCATCGTCATCCTCGTCATCTTTTCCAAGTAAAGGTACACGTTATCCTCTCTGTGATTTTATCTCTTATGATCGGTACTCATCACAACAAAGGTCTTTCATTACTACTATTACTAATGATGTTGAGCCTACATGTTATGAACAAGCTGCCTTCTAATCTCATTGGCAAACAAAGAATGCAATCAATTAGGTCGCTTTAGAGGCCAACAATACTTGGTCTCTCACACATCTTCCTCTGGAAAGCAAGCTATTGGTTGTCGCGTGTACAAAATCAAGCGTAAATCAGATGGTTCCCTTGAACGCTATAAAGCGAGGCTCGTAGCAAAAGGTTACACACAACTTGAAGGTGTTGATTATCATGATACTTTTTCACCCACTGCTAAAATGGTTACAGTACGTTGTTTAATAGCTTTGGCAGCTGCTCAAAATTGGTCTCTTTCTCAACTTGATATTCATAATGCATTTCTTCATGGAGACCTTTCAGAAGAAATTTATATGACTCTTCCTCCGGGTTTTCAGCGACAGGGGGAGAACCTTGTGTGTCGCCTCAATAAGTCCTTATATGGATTAAAACAAGCCTCTCGTCAATGGTTTGCCAAGTTCTCTACAGCTATTCAAGATGCTGGATTTGTTCAATCCAAAGCAGATTACTCTTTATTTACATGTAAGAGAGGGAAATCATTTACTGCCTTATTGATCTATGTTGATGATATCCTCATAACCGGTAATGATCTCATTGCCATAAAAGTTCTTAAACAATTTCTACATAATCATTTTCGGATTAAAGATTTGGGTGACTTAAAATATTTTTTGGGTATGGAGGTCTCTCGTTCAAAGAAAGATATTTTCATTTCACAAAGAAAATACGCTTTGGAAATCTAAAAGATGGAGGATATTTGGGAGCTAAACCCATGTATTTTCCAATAGAGCAAAATGCAAAATTGTCTGATGAAGGAGAGTTGTTAAAAGATCCATCCTTATATAAGCGGCTCGTGGGACGCCTAATTTATTTGACCATTACTTGTCCAGATATCACTTATTCAATGCATATATTAAGCATATTCATGCATGCTCCATGCAAACCTCACTTGGAAGCTATCATACGTGTATTATGGTATTTAAAGGGCAACCCAAGTCAAGGTTTATTTTTTCCTTCCCAAAATAAATTATCTTTACGTGCTTTTTGTGATTCAGATTGGGGAGGTTGTCTAATATCTAGAAAATCAACTTCAGGTTATTGTATTTTTTTTTTTGGATCTTCTCTAATTTCTTGGCGAACAAAGAGACAAAAAACAATTTCTCTATCCTCAGCAGAGGCTGAATACAGAGCTATGACTAGTGCATGTTGTGAGTTATCTTGACTATGATCATTGTTGAAAGATCTACATATATTGCATCTAAAGCCAACATTATTGTACTGTGACAACCAAGCAGCACTTCACATTGCAGCCAACCCGGTATTTCATGAGAGAACCCGACACATTGAAATAGACTGTCATTTTATCCGTGACAAGATTCAAGATGGTTCTGTTACAACTAATTATATTCCTTCAGCAGAACAACTTGTCGATGTGTTCACTAAACCATTAGGGAAGGAACTTTTTTCCATAATGAAGCGCAAGTTAGGAGTTCTTGATATTCACTCTCCAACTTGAGGGGGAGTGTTAGGAAAGTCAATCATATCCCATGATTCTTGCTCTATCATATCCCATGATTCTTGTTGTAAATATGGTAGCTATATTTATATTAAGAATAGATTAATTATAGAATCACTAAATTGTAGGAGCAAATTTATCAAGTACAGATATGTACTCTTGTATATATATACATTGTATCTTTATCTTTGAGAATATGAGAAACAAATTATTTTCATTATCTTCCTCTATTCTACAAATGTACTATCCTCTTTCATTATATGTTAACTTTTTAAAAATTTAAATCCCTCAAGTCCATCGTGGTTTCGATTACAATTTATTGATGATTTTAAAAAACTCCAATCGAACTGATTCTAGCTCCTATGAATTTTTACCGTGCTTAGAATTCCAAATATACTATTCTTTACTATTTTTTAAAAAAATAACATCACAATTTAATACACCAATACTCATAATTAACAGTGTAGTGTGGATCTTTAAAAAATCAACACCACAGTGTTACTGAATTCTCAAAGATTAACACCACACTTGGTGCTGGTCTCACATGGCCAACACCATGAGACCAATACCATGAGCTCGTGGTACTGGTTTTTACCACTACCAATATCAAATAAAAGAAAAAAAATAATTTAAGAAGAAGAGAAGAGGTACAAATGAAGAAGAAAAAATCAACATTGACAAAGGAGTAGCACTACAACGATGCTAATCTCTTAGATATCAACACCATAATGTAAACTGTAAGCACTGATATGTTAAACTGTGATGTTTTTTAAAAAATAATAAAGAAGAACATATTTGGAATCTTGAGTACGGTAAAATTTATAAGAGTTGAAATAGATTCGATCAGAGTTCTTTAAAATCATCAATAAATTTTGACCGAAACTCATTGATAGACCTAAAAGATTTGAATTTTTGAAAGGTTAACATATCATAGAAAAGGGTAGTTCAGTGAAGGCATTTATGATCCATGCATTTCTATGATAAATTATATGTATGTGACAATTGTCAATCATAAACTTTGAAAATTTTATGATTACTATTGTTAATGACTTCAAACTAATATTTTTAGACATATATGAAATCTAAGACACTTTAAAAACATGTAACACTTAGAATGAGTCTAATCGAAACACTCTAAATCCATCAATGAGTTTTGATCGAAATCTATTGATGGATTCGAAAAGACTTTAAATATTATTTTTTAAGCTTAAAACTAAGTTATTATGGATTTCATCTGGTAACAAATGTATCTCTTTGAATGAACTTCGATTAAAAAAATTGCATCTCATTCTAATATCCAAGTAAAAAGTCATGACCTCCCAAAATTGATACACACCAACACGATTGTAGTTTTGATTTTTAGAAATCAATATGTGGTAGTAATTTTATAACACCTACAACATAGTATGATATATAAATCCTCTCCACAGGGATGACGTGGTGGCTAAGACACGACGAAACTTGCGGATAAGGCAAAATCGATTCCGGAGAAAGTCTAAAGTTCTTTTCTGGATTCAAATGGCTCTCATATGTCTTGATTACTATATTAAGATATATAGAATCCTCCGTAATTTATCTCTCTCACAATGACCGTGAGATAAATCAATAAGGGCTATTAAATTGATGAATTCTAATCTTTTACGGATATATAAATCAAGACGGTGTTGATTTAATCCTGAATATTGATTTTAAATAATATGGCATGGTGTTGATTTAAAAACCAGCGCTGCACATGGTGTTGATTTATTGACGTTAGTAATTAAATTATGATATTTATTTTTAAAAATCTAATTGTTGCATGCATTAAAATTAAAAAAAATAATTTAAAAGAAAAAAAAAAAGAAGAGTTGAATACAAAGGAGAGAAAAAAGAGATGAAAATATCAAATTGAAAAATAATTATAGACAACATAAAAGAACACTAATCAAAATAAACAAGATTATACCTTTTGTTATACTTCTTGATCTTCTATTATATGTCCTTCCTCCTTTTGGACGTCGTGTGAGCGACGATCTTCCAAAAGTCGAAGCCTCCTAGATCACTAATCTTCCTTTCCTTGTTCACTCCGAACAAAGGAAGATCATAAAACAAAACTCTTCTTCCTTAATTCTAGAACTGGCCACCAAGTCAATAGATTCGATGTTGCCGCCGACCAAGGAAGAGAATATGGAGTATGGAAACCGGCCAAAGGAAAATCAATAAGAGCATGGGCGCCGGCCAACACTTGGAGAAGAAAAAAGAAAGCCACAATCGAATTGAAGTCACTGGCGACCATAATTCGATCAAATTTCAATCACAATTCAATCCGAATCTGACCATTGTCCGATGAGAGCAACGACACTCACAACTCTGATAAATTCAGAAATTGACTATAATACTCATAGAAATATATTCTTAATTATTATGCAATCTCATAGGAATATATATATATATAACAAAATCAATCAACAAATATATACACCGGACAAAACTGATGAATGGAAACAGTTTGACTTTTGTCAGCAAATAAATGACTTCATTTGAAGAGTTGACTATATTCACATGTACACCATGCATGACCTTTAATATTCAAATAATAATCAACCTGTAGAGCTTAAACAGATTTAAAAAGAGAATGGCTTTCCATTGCCTCGTTCATGTGCTCAAGATATACGTATGCTGAACCATTAGCAGTGCACAATTGGAACAAGTGGGAGATCGATCAAAACTAGTTCCTCTCATCTACAGATACTCGGTGTGACCAATGAATCGAGAAACAAATCAAGAGGAAAAAGGTAAACATCTGCATGTCAATAATTCCATTAGTCTTTTCTGAAAGCCGTCGACTAAACAACTTTGGCAGCGAGTTAAATGATCCGACGAATGGCTTCGTTCGCTTATGGCATGCTGAACAAGAACCTGAATACATCGCTCAGCGAAATTATGCCTTGTATGCGATTAGTTGCATCTTCAACGATAATCACACGCCGCACCCCTAGATCAATCGACAGGAATATTTCAAGGGCAGTTCATAGGTTAGATCAGAATGAAGAATTCAGATTTTCAGCGTGATTAAATACCAGGATTTGACAATTGTTCCATTACTTTCTGCAGGGAATCTGAGCGGAGACATGTATGGAAACCCTGCCCGGTTAACGATCCACGAGAAGAACTTGCGTTGTTTTTGAGCAGCAATGCCTGAAATTTCGTGAAAAAAATGATTGTAAAATTTATTTGTCAAAGTGAGCTTAGTGAGGACTGCTGAGAGCTGGACAATGGTGAAAATTTACACTTGTGCAACGATCTCTAGTCCCCACTGGCTGTGCCACATGACACGGTTAAGATTTATATAGTCGCCACCTTTTGTATCGAGGCAGACTTTACACTATCAAGAACAATAGAATTTGATATTCACAGAAGAGCGAAGTTGATAATGCAGAAACAAAAAATAAACAGGGTAACTTGAGGATACTGTTCCAAAGAAACGAGTTCAAAGTGGACCAGTAATGCTGACCACGAGGTAGATTTGAGTGATAGATTAAACTATAAGTATGCTTAAGGATGCATCCTGGGGTCAAACAAGTGCTGAGGTAGAGTTCTTCGACTAAGACGAGTATTCTTACATGCTTATCTATGTCATTTACCTTGTGTAGGATTTAAATTAAGCTTGTGAAATGACTTTTGAGATAAATTGTGCTAGTTTTCAAAAGGGGAAGCTTAAATGCCCTCAAATGATGAGAATGGGGATATAAATAATGCTGTTTGAGGCTATATAAGGGAATACAGCTGATTTTCTATTTTTACTAGATATAATCTTAATATTATCATACTCAAAGATTTATACAGGTAGCTGAAATCAAGGTTTAAAATTTCGACCCATATCAAAGTTTCGATTTGTGACCGAAACGATACGGTTTCGATATCGTATTGTAGCGCATCGATAAATTTCAATAATTTTTTAATATAAAATATATAAATTAAAAATGATTAAAAATATTAAAAAATTAATTATAATAATAAAATTAATTTCAATTAAATAAGATTTAAAAATAAATTAATTTTAAATAATAATAAAATTATGATTTATAATATATAAATTAATAAAATAAATTTATTAAATTTTAATTGATTTTATTTAACCTATAGTTAAACTATAGTTTGGGAAGTTAATTTGATCGACATCCGTCGCCTCCTTGCGCAAGGTTGCCTGTGGTTGTTGCGACCCTCTGAGCAAGCAACCCACGGCCTCACGCGACCGCTGCAGCCTCGTGCGAGACCGTCAGCAACCGCTGCAGCCCTACGCGAGGCCGTCGATGGCTGCTGCGGCCCCGCAGGAGGCCGCCAACGGCCCCAAGCGAGGTCCCGCTGTTCGGCGGAGGCCCCTGCCATCATTCATGTGTCTCACGGGTGTGCCGATTTCGGTGGCGCGTCGGAGCGAGAAAAATCGCCCGTTTCATCCGAAACAGGTCGGTATTTCAAAACCTTGGCTGAAACACAGACACGGGGAGTTGTTTTCTCCATAACTCTTGTTTAGTGATACTATTTTAAAGTTACTTGATCTATGTGATATTCTCATTTATTTGCCTCTTCAAGATTATGCCTTAGATAACTATTCCCTAACAAGCTAACCGACAATTGAAACTTTTAAAAGAGATAAAAACTTAGGGTAGTCCTTCAAGAGAATAAAAATCTGCCCAATAAACACCTAGAGTAAATATCGAAATAGAGAAAGTGATTTGGTGAACCCTTGAGCCATGTAATCTGGGCTCTGACCCTATGCTCCCAAGGGATTATGGTTCATTAGTACAATATGGGTATATTGGGGCAAATATCCTGACACAGCTGAGTGCAAGGGCTTTAATCCCACACGTTTATGAGAATCTTTGGCCTATTTTTGTTTTATATAGCAAATAGAGTACTGACTCTTTCAATTAAGGTTATTTATTTGTGAGAATTATAGAAATGGTTCTTATATTTCACCACAATCACAGGTTATAATAGTGAAACAGGAGAGCAAGTGATGAGATGCAAAAGAGTAGTGTGTTTAATTGTCAAAGAAAATTTGGAGAATATTAATATCATGCATTTACAAGTGGATAATAATGATGAATAAAGTGTTGCAGTAATAATGAGAATCTAAAAAAGGAGTATTAAAAGATAAGCCAGTGCAAGTGTATAACCAACAACAATTTGTACTTGAACACGAGATCCCTGGTATCAAGGAATGTTCTTGACATAGTACTCTTAAGTTTATTATATCATCTAAAGTATCAGTAATGTACTACGGATTTCTCCATATGGATAATATTATCATCATTGGTTCACCAATTCACCTAAGGTCCAACAAAGGACTATTATAGGCATCATACAGATCTAATGTTATAATGTTTAGGACTCTAGATGTTGAAAAAATAAGTCAAATACTACTATATGACCACAAGTTTACAAATTCCATTGGGAAGGGAAATCCATCAATGGCAATCCAAATGATGATATGGCCTCCCATAGTCAAAAGTGAAAAATACTATCCGTATTAAGTATTGCATTGCCCATAATGAGTGACAAATCCCATAAGAGGATATTGTAATTAAAAAATGCTATAAATACAGTTAAATGCAAATTGATACCCATATCCAATATGCAATTCTGATACCCTTGATTCATACAGTAACTTGATCCCCAAGATACAGGTCCAGTGCCATATGCTTCTTATGTTAAATGAAAATGTTTAAGATTATGTCACAGCCAATAAAACTTTGTCGATAAAAAATGTTAGGTAATTAGAAATAATCATTATTAGAACTGTAAATGTATTAATTATTTGGGATCAAATATAGAAATTGCATTCCAACATTGAGCTCCATGTAATGATCAATTATTTGAGAGTCTTGATGCAACAATAAAGTTGTTGATGTGTGATTTTGAGATCACGAGTTCAAGTCATGGAAATGATTTCTTACAATGCAAGATAAGTCTACGTACACTAGACCCAATGTGGTCCGACTCTTTACCGAGACCTTGCATCGCCGAGAGCTTCATGCATTGGACTGCCTATAATGACTAATGTTCTCTTTAGTCTCCCACTACCCCATGCACCTTCTAGCCATCCACTCTATTATATTCTAATATCTCTAACTATGTTTTTTTTTTGTTTTAACTATCTAACAACTTCACACCAGAGTCGGCCCGGAGTGTATAGAGGCCCTGGGCGAACCAATACAAATTGGGCCCTCTTATAAAGAAAAAAAAAATTTGATAAATTTTGGGCCCTTTTACCTATGATATTTTAGGAAATACTTTTGGGGCCCTGGGCGGGCGCCTCATTTGCCCTGCCCCAGGGCCGGCCCTGCTTCACACATTTTAGTATCCTCCTCTACCACACAAACTTTTTTTATACATGTCGCTTCCTAATAACCAACACTATAGTGGGTCATACCACAATCTTATAACCATTTGATGACTCATTCTTTACCCTATTAATGAACAATGTTACCTCCATTAACATCCCCTTGTCAAATAAGATAATTAGTAACAATATGTACAAAAATGGAATGTAGCCAAGAACTTCAACAAAAGATAAAATAGCAACATGTTAATATTTATAACTAGCAATTTGTGTCATATCATGAATCATATCATTCATGTTTAATAGAAAAAGGGCTACTCAGTGCACCAAGCTCCCACCAATATGGAATTCTAGAGAAGGTCTATTGTACGTAATTTTATCCTGTTTTATAAGAGATTATTTCTATGACTCGAAATTGTGATTTTTAGGTCACACGATAACGACTTTACCATTGCACTAAGGCTATTTCATGTCTGATAAAATTATATAAATTATTATAATACTAACTATTTTTTTTTAAATAATGTTTACATAATTTAAACTAGTTTAATTTACTAAAGAATTATGGGACATCAAAAGTTGTGAGTATTTTCCAAATTAATTTACTTAATAATTAGGTCAATTTATTTGACTTGTTTACATACTTGAGTTATCTTGTGTTGTTTTTAGCTCTCGATGGAAAAAAAAAGTCTCCATGGAAAAAATTCAAATAGTCAACCCTAAATAGTCAGGACTAACATAGCTTGGTGAGGATGACATTAGCGACCTATAGCGCAGTAAGGTAGCGAGCTACTAAATCATACAAATTTAACTTGGGCAAAATAATTAACACGCAGTAAATACTAGTAGAGTCCAATGGCAGAATAAGATCAATATTAGCCAACCTAAAATAGTTAGAACTCATGAGGTAAAACTAGTCTGACCAGAATTTAAACCATGCACCTAACAATATGAGAAAAGTTGCATAAGTGTCCATAATTCAAATTAATAATAGGTGAACTGATGGCAAGATTCATACAAACTATCCAGCAGCCGGTTGTTTGGAATGTGACCAATGGGACCTTAGACCATCAGAATTAGAATTATATTAGCACAACATCACAATCTGTTCCAAAAATAAGATAAGATGTCCACTAGCAAATACAATAAGAAGATTATGAATAAAAAATAGATCCGACTACAAACCCAAGTAATAAGTTGCCAAGTTCTAAAGCAAGGAATGAAAAATCACATTGCAAGAGAAATCATAACTCATCTCAGATTAATATAATAATTCAGTCATTCAAATGATAGAAGAAATCCATGCAAGAAAATTCCCACTTTACCTGATAAATACTTGTTTCATCCAGGCGAATTCGTGCATAAACCTTGTCTTTAGCCAAAGATATGATGTCGCTGAAGTTGCAAAACAGAACAAAACTATTAGCAAAGGAATAGGAAGATTGCAGGTTTATGAGATGTAATTAACTTGTATGGTAAGTATAAAATTTTGGAATAGATTGAAAGAGTACAGCTGTATTGAGTTTGAATAGAATACCTTCTAGAGTATGTGTCCAACAAGCGATCATTGTCATCGACTATTGGAATTGAACTAACTTGAGCTGCATATTGATTGGTGATGTAATATAAGCTAACTTGGTGATGATAATGTTAAATATGACAATTAAATAAATATGAAATAATTATTAATTATATAATTATCTTATAGAATTTTTAGGAATTTTTCGGTATTTAAACCGAATTTCTATGGCATTTTATGGTGATAAAGCTAATAGACTTAGATAAAGTCTATTTGGATTATCAGTTAAATGAGGAGATGATAGGAATAATTAACCTACAATCTATATATAGAAACCTAGGTTTTATTATCATTCCTCCACCTCCCATTCCGATGCAGCCTCTCCCCTCTCACCCGCTGCCCTATTCTTGTTCTCACCACGAGCCGCCTTGCGTTGACCCTCCATGGTCGTGCATCGCCGATCCCATTGGCAACGAGCTTCGACGGCCTCTCCTTGTCGCGCCCCGTCAATCTCGACAATAGTGAACATTGACAGCACTTCGTGCCACGTTTCCGTCACTTGCCTCGTCGCGAGCTCAGCCTCGCAGCCACAACCCTCTCCTTCCTCCCGGTCGCGAGCAGTGGTGTCGTCGCCCCGTTGATGCCGCACCTCATTGTCATGCCCAACTCGGTGATGCCTATCACCGCTTGTTCTGCACGTCTCCCTCCCTCCAACCTGCCTCCACCACTGCAGCCTGCCCCACATCGCAGCTAACTCTACCTCCGCCCACAACCAACGTCACCTTCGACCGATTGCTGTTTTCTTATTGGTCGTGCCCTGCTCACCGATCAGTCGTCGCGATCGTGCCTCGGCAGGCTACGTGCGCTCCATCGGCACACACTCACAGTGTGACCGTCGTCGTCTGTCTTTTGAAGCCACCGGCTACTTCGCCGCCATCATCCTCTCGGTCGCGAATGAAACTCAACCATTGCTGACATCATTAGCGTAGGAAATCGTCGACAATATAAAATTTGTTAATTGTATCTAATTTTGATTAATCAATAGTTAGGTTAAGTTTAATTAATCTGGATTTTTTTTTATTAAGATTGATAAAAGGTTAATTAATCTGATATGATGTTAAATCAAGTATAATCAATCTCATATGATTAAATTGATGGATTGGTAATTCATCATTTTTAGTTAACAGATGGTCAATATGCATCATTAATCAAGTGATTAATTTTAAATTATTGATAAATCTTAATTAGTTGATTAAGCAGAGGGATTAACTAAATAGAATCATTAATGTGAATGATTAGTTAAGTCTAATTGGATGATTAATTATTTAGGTAACTAACTAGTTTAATTAATTAGTTAATGTGATTAATTAATGAATCCATTGGGAAGTGCATTAATGAGTTAATCAATAGGTTAATAAATTGATTTGGTTCTATTACTAGATTTACGATACAACTTAGCTATGCTTTGTATTCTATACTTGCAGGACTTTGATTCGAGAGAGAATCTCGAACGTGAAGACAGTTAGCACATTCTACTGATCAAATGGATAGTTCTTCCTTTAATCTCCTTAGACCTTTAATCTTAGTGCATGAATTCTAATTATACAATAAGTTCAATTATCTTGACTCCACTCTTCTTTGTACTTGAGTTTGATACTTATATGCTTGATCTTAGATGTGATCTACTTGATATCTATGCAGTCTTTTTGCTATCCGTGTTATTTAGTATCATCGTATACCTATTTTCCTTGTATACTGTTGATAGCTCATACTTTTGGATATGATTGTTTTACTGTTGCATAGAGATGGTTTACACCTGTGGATGTGATTGTTTATTGCTTGCTTATCATTGCATTGTATACATCTTATCGACCATGTCTCTCATTCGTGGGAGAGAGAGTCTTTAGCAGACGATGTTTACTACTTGCTTATCATTGCATTGTATAATCCTGTGGACTATGTCTCCCGTTTGTAGTAGAGAGAGTCTTCAGCAGATAGTGATTGTTATACACTTGGATTGTCGACTCGGAGTTAGTGGTAACTGAATTTGCATGCAGTCCATAGCTAGATAGTTACTTGCCCTGTCTGTCCACTTGGAGTTAGTGGTAGCTAAATTTGCATGCAGACAGGGATCGTGTACATGTTTGAACTGCCCACTCAGAGATAGTGGTAGCTGGATTTGCATGCAATTCGTAGCTAGATAACTATTTGTCCTGTCTTCCCACTCAGAGTTATTAGTAGTTGGATTTGCACGTAGATAGTAACCATGTATATGCTTGTGATATGCATGTTACATGATTGATATATGATATTACTTGTTTATACCTGTTGTTATGCGCAGTGTAGTTGTTGATTGTTATTTACTATTGTTCATTGTATTACACTCGTTGGATCAGATTAGTATATGATTTCTGTTATTCTTATACTCTTACTTTGGTTAGTAAGTATTACCTGTGAGATTGTATTATCTGTTGCTCTCCTTACACTTAGTTCATGCACTATTTTTCTTATATCCGTTGAGTACCTAGTACTCATTACCCATTTGTTTTCCTATTCCCTCTAGATAGCAAGTAGAGGATTTAGTATGATGCTCAAAGGTCATGTCTGTCGGTCCCATCTCATGTAGAGAATTTTCGATTCTTATTTCTTTATCATTCCTCACTTTGATTTCGGATATGTGTTATTATAAAACTAGACATGCGGTATTAGTTTCTGTTTTGGTCACTCTGTCTTCGATTATGATGACTTGTTGTGTTGAAGTCGTACTGGTATGCACATTTGAGGTTTTATATCTTACACTTGACGGTTTTGTTTTTATCATTGTATATGACTTGTATTTGCCAACGGTTATTTGGCCGTATATCACATCGTATCATATATTGTCACAAGGAGATACTATCCAGTTTGGCGGGCATGTACACCTCTGAGGCGTGACAATAAAGTTGAGAGAACTAATCGAGTGGGATAAATAAAGTAAAAGAGAAGAACTTACGGATAAATTTCCTGAAATGAAATAGATTAAATATGAAAAGGAAGATGAATAAGATTCATTTACGAATGAAGGCATATAACAAAGCCTGACTTATGAGTTTTTTATGGTATTTATGAATATGGGTCAATTATTTAATAATGGCAAGACAGTCAAGTAAGATTTTTAAAACAAAACTAAAAATAACAAACCAATTGAAAGAACCAGACCATCAAATTAAAAGACAAACTTTAATGAAGTTGATGCATAGTTTTAATTCTTTATTGTTAGGAAATTTCAGTAAGGTCAACTGACTCCGTTTTATCTACAGCCTTGCATGGTGATGAGAGGATTTGTGAATTAATTCAAAAGAGTAAAGAATTCAGACTATAGAAACATGGCAGGAACAGAACTGCAGCTTGAAAATAGAAAACTGATCTGACGATACTAAAAAATGATTATGGCATTATGAAGGTTAAAATAACAGCTATGTAAGATCATCAAAGCATATAAAAAGAGGAAAAAGAAAAAGAAGAGAATTTGAAATATGTTTTATTTTTCCAATTTGATTGAAGTACTTCAGTGTACATCCTAGTCAATCTTTTTGACACATTATATAAGGTTAGAGCATATTAGGAGCATGAGAACGCTGGGATTCAACGCACTAGCATAAAGAATATGTTTTCTGGCATTCAAGTGAACTATGTTCTCCAGCACTGATACGGTACCATAACATACAAGCATTGAAATGATAAAAAAAATCATTGAAAATTTTCTAAAGGAAGCACCTATAATTGGGAATTTCTCAATAGGCACACGTAGTTTCAGAAAATCCAAAAGACCACACCTTTCTCTTACTTTTTTTCCCCCCTTTTAGATACCCAAAATACCCTCCTTAATCCGATTATCCATTCATTCATAAGAGCCATCCAAGTGATTTGGTCAAATCACCTTGATGGACCTAAAGATGTCCAAATGCAACTAACATCATATGGGAATCAGTATCGCTTAAAATATGTTTTTTTTTGTACTTTTGTATTTAATGCATTCATTCATAAGAGCCATCAAAGTGATTTGGTCAAATCACCTTGATGGACCTAAAGATGTCCAAATGCAACAGACATCATATGGGAATCAATATCGCTTAAAATATGTTTTTTTTGTACTTTTGTATTTAATCCACAGAAAGAACATCAAGTACTTTAGTCAAATCACGTTAACAAACCTAACCGTGTCCAAATGTAGAAATAAAACTATATTTGAAATCAACATCATCCTAGAACCACACCCATGCTCTGGTTTCGGTATTTTATGCATGAGAAGGCAATAAAAGGTGATTAGCTAAATCAGGTTGATGACCTAAAACAACTCAGAAAAAAATTCAAATATAACTCACTCTCACAAATCCAATGATACCCGTATTTGCCAGTGATAACATTTAGACCCTCAAAAATATCTAAAAGGAAAAAACATTAACATTTACAACACTAATGTTGTTTTGGGAATCTAAAAGAAAAAATAAACAAGAGAAATTGTACCCTTTGGCATATCTAAAACCATGTCAAAATGAAGGATTATTATACCCACACATTAAAAAAAAAATTAAAATAGACCATCATTCTGTATGTGTGGAACCAGTGAGCAAGGATATTAAGGCTTTGTTGGTCCACATGATCAATTGCTATAATTTCTTATTAAAGATTCAGAGGAGTACAAGTGGAATATAGGATGACAAACTAGGAATAAATGATATATATTCTTCAACTTGAGAGGGAGGACTAAATGGTACTTGTGTAGTATATAAAAGTTGAGGTAGTTCTTTGGCTATCAACTTGACCAACAAACTTAATCTAACACACAAAAATTTACCTTGCACCAATAACAAACTTAATCCAAGACTTGAGTTTACCTTGCACCAACAATGTTAAAGCACGACTTAGTGATTCATTAGGTTTCAACTTTGCCAGCTGATTCCCATTTGATTCACCAACTCTTGAAACCCATGTGCCCAAAGGAATAGTACATATTGCTTGTTGCAAAATGGGTACTGAATTAGCAGAATGCCCAAAATGCCTGCAGATACCTGAAATTTTAAGACAAATTTTGCTGAGAAAGCATCAGTTACTTGTCATTAAGGTAAACTATCCTAGTAGTCAATAAACTTTAAAACTTACATCTTAATATTCCTGAAAGGGATGCAAGATGAAGCAAATGTGGGGAGGAATCCTCTTGCAACAATGTATGAACTATTGGAATTGTAGCAATGCGATTTTGCAATATTTTCAGTGCTACTTCTTTCAATGAATCATAAGGCCCAGCCTAAAACCAGAGAAGACATTCACTGACAGTGGCCTCAAAATTTGAATGGTGAAAACCAGTTGTACTTACATTGATAACACATCTAAATTAATGATAAATACATTTACATGTGGACTGAAACAAGAATAGAACAAAGAACAACTTGGAGGACTAAAATTCATAGTAGAAAAAAGTCAAACGTGAAATGATAAAATGAACAACTCAGACAAACGACCAACTAAGAGATCTAAATAGATTGGAGAAACAAAAATCAGGAATAATCATGAAAGGAAGGGTGATGCAAACAAGGAAAAGAAGCATTGGTTTGAATTTTGATTTGGTTGACAATTGCTTTATTTTAGATATCATGTTGTTTGGTTTGTAAAAGTTTTGCTGGAGTATTTTTAAGTTGGTACTAGTTTAATGAGTATCCTTAATTCAGTAGGAGTTTTTTTTTGACTTGATAAGAATTTATTGGAATCATTATACTTCTCAATTAGTAGTATCACTTTCCTTATTTAATTGGTATTGAATATATAAAAACTATTATGTCTATATATATATATTTAATTTTTTATGAATATGATTTTCTCTTCAGTTTTGTATTTGAGATTTTTTTTTTCTTTGTGTGAGATAGTTATCCCATGCTACATTAATTTCAGCCCAATTTTCTGTCATTTGAGGATTTGATTTGGTGTGACATCAATTTAGTATCAGAACATTTTTGCACCATATCAATTAGAGACAGAAAATATAGTCTAGAAAAATTACACTAAAAACATGATTGTCAAGAGTATCCTGAAAACGAAAAAAAAATACTATTATGGACAATATATCTTGTTTGTATATGGATAACGTTAGTGTGTTAGGTTTTGAATGGGAAAAAAAAATCAAAGCATATTCAGGTAGCCAAACTTGATGGAACAGCTTTCACAAACATCAGATTGCTATACAATAAATACTGATAGTTTTTCACATAACACAATGCAGCAAGAAACTGAAAAACAGAAAGCTAGAAGGAATTACAATGAGAATTTGATACTAGATTATAGCAGAGAATTACACAATCCTTCAACAAAAGTACACTATTACATATATATCCAATTAAATAATCAGAAAAAACAATTTCAACGAACCTATTTCAGGTGTGCATGCAATTAGCCAAGATGGATGCACATGAAATTTAAAATAAATAAAAGTTTTAAATATCTTAAACAAGATTTAAAATCTTGAACCATCTTGAATGGTGCCAGATTTCAGTGTCATATCATGCCATGCTAATACAATTTTGATACTTGATTAATTAAATTATTAATAATAACATAATTAATTTTACTTAATATAAATTATAATTTTTGATTAAATTTTATTGCAATAAATTATTTAGCTAATAATTAATTAGTTGTTACATGTTTAGTTTATGCTATTTTTGTTGGTTAATTTGGCTACCTTAGCTTTTAAATTGAAAATGTTTGTGACCATTTAGTTTTAATGTTTATCTTTAATTACTTAAATGCATACTTCTTCCATTAATTTATTCTTATAATCTATTCAACTTTTTGCTAAAACCCTGAAATGAGCAACACTCCACAAATTTAATATGCTTTACTTTCAAATTTTGTAAGATTGAATCTATTTTAGATTTGAATTTTGTTTGAAATGAATATAATTGTGAGAAATTTATTTATGAGCAATTGATGAAAACTTTGAGCATTAAATATCTTTTTTTATACAAAACCCTAAATAAAAAAACTATTCGTTGTGGTGAAATAATTTAAAATCCTATCATTTAATTTTAATTTGATTTTGTTTGTCGTACATAGTTATGATTATTAAAGTGGATAAAAATAAAATCGTTCAAAGTTTTTCAAATTTCAAGGCCTAACATATAATATTGCAAATTTAAACTAAATTTTCAATCCTCTAGTTAAATTTACTAAATTTTATTGTCATGAAAATTTTTAAAATTTATTATATAAAACTTAATCACCGAATCAAATTTAAAAATTTCAGATTTAAATTTTTTTGATAAAACCACATTTAAATTTGAAAATAGAGCATTTTTTCAAAAAAAAAAAAATAACTTTTAGGTTTTGCAATCATAATGTAATTTTCAATAAAACAGCTTTTAAAAAGTGAAAAAAATTATATCTTTTAAATTTAGTTGAATAATTTATTATTTGATTGAAACTATTGTTGTTTTTTTGTTTGCTTGTTTAGTCTTTTCCAAATTACAAAAGTTAGTATATGAAAAAAATTATGTTAAATACCAAATTTAATCTTTTTTAAATTTTTAAAATTTAAATTATTTTTAAAAAATTTTAGATTAGTAATTAATATTTTGAATTTTGTATTTGAGTGTAAGTTGATTTAAGGTTAAATAGAACTTAACTTATCGAGCAGGACTTGACTAAACCAAGTTTATATATAAAACAATTTGGTTCAATCATATTTTCATGAGGTTAGGAATTATTTAGTAATTAAATTAGCTATATATTTTTTTTTCTCCCATTCCAATCTACAGCCCTCATGGGCATCCCACCCGCAACTGCCTACGGTCCACACTACTCGCGTTCACGATCAACCACTGTCTACGACGACCCACAACTTGTTTGCTCCTTGCAGCCCTCACACGTGTCCCACCTGCAGCCGCATACGGCTGTCCACCACCTGCGACCACCCACAGTCGCCTTCGAATGGGCACCAAAGAAATAATAGAGATGCACCCAAAAAAATGAATAAATAGATGCAACATAGTGAGATTTTTAGATGGGGAAGAATGGTAACAAATGAAATAAAAAGAGAATGACAAAAATACTCAAATTTCTCAAAGCATACGGCGACCACAGTCTCTCCTACTTCTGTTGCAATGTCAAATTGTATAGATCACTACTATATTTAGGTTCATGAAGGCTCACATGTACTAATGCCTAAGCACAAGCCATATAGTGATTATGTTTACATAAAATGTGATCTAATGGAATTTTTAAGAAGTTGTAAAAGATGTTAGGTATTCAGCCTTCAGATATAAAAATTAAGTTACGAACTAGAAGTACTTTCATCTTTCTCCCAAAAGTTCATGAAAAGATGATACTTATGAATAGGAATAAAATGATCTCACTGTGCTTGTAGAACAGTCAGAAACTTTATTTTTAAAAATTTGAAAATTTAATGTCTATCAGTAACATATAGAGATAAACTAACTATTTCAGGTTAGTTTAAGAACACCTGTTGCAATCAGAAGAAGCTACTTTATAGAACTAAAAGGAAAACACCTATTGCACCAAGTCAGAAAGGATGAATAATAGAAAAACAGCAGCCAGAAAAGTTACATGGATTAGCTGTCTCTGAATCGGTCCATGCAAAATCATTTGACTCGGTAGCTGTTGCTTTGCTTCTTTCCAGGCAGAAATAGTATGTGTCTCGAGCTCTTCCTCAGTCAAATTTGAACCATGACTACTTAACTGCGAAAAAGAAAAAAAAAAAAAGTAAATGAAACATCCAAATGCAAATGTTAGTTGCTACGCTTTAAAAGTCTGAAGCTATTGTAAGGATTAAATTTGTGAGAATGCCATGTGGGATATGTACATTAGTTTCATGACAGCAGATACTGTTTAAATATTGAATTCTTATCAAAAAAATTCTGCAATGAAAATAATAATAAGAATAATAAAATGAATCGATAAAATACTAGATTTATTTTATTTTTTTAACTTTTAAATGATAAAATAAATCAAACCAAATCGTCAAAATAAGATTTGGGCACCGAGTGTTGAAGTTGAATTGGGTTCGGATTGAACCCATCAGGTAGATGTGGTGATCAAGGTTTAAAATCTCGACTTGTATCGGAATTTCGGTCTGTTATCGGAACGATACGGTTTCGATACCGTATCGTCCGTGCCGATACTATTTCGGTATTATTTTTTAAACGTTAATATTAATTATTTTATTTTATTTTTAATTTTAGTTAATTTTTATAAAAGAATTTAAGATTTAATTTTACCTAAATTATAAATTCGAATTTAGAATTTTAATTAAAATATCTTTTATTTTTTAATTTTTATTTAATATATAAATTAATTAATAATTTATTTAATTAAATTTTACAGTTTAATATATATATTTAGAAATTTCACTGCGATCGCGATCGCAGTTTCTCACCGCGATCGCGCAGCACGATCGATTTCGCGATCGCGCTGCGCGATCGGGAATGTGATCGCCTTCCCGATCGAGCTGCGCGATCGCCTCTGCATCGTCGCCGCCGCCTCCTTCTGGTACCCGCCTCTGCGTCGTCGACGCCGCCTCTTTCCGGTATCGGTACACGTTTCGGTTTTGGTTGTTCGTCGAAACGAAATTTTTCGACAATTTCGTCCGAAACGGCTCGGCATTTAAAACCTTGGTGGTGATTAGGATTATGTGGGTCCAAACTGTGGTTGATTTGGACTTGTTTTGGCCAATTTATGGCTAAACCAAAAATCTTCAAGTGGAGGTTTAGAATGATTTAGTAAATTTTTTGAGCAGTTAGAAATTTTTTTATCTCTACTCTCTTTCCCTTGCACGTGATTTCTCTCCCACACATCTTCTTCCTCCATTGCCCGCAGCACACCAGCCTTTTTCCCCAATTCCTCTTCCTTCTTCTTCCTCCTCTTTCCCTCTTCTTCCAGAACCAGCAACCTGACAGGCCACCACTCCCCTCCTCTGCACACCACTGGCAACATCCCTCTCTCTTCCTCTCCTCTCTTTTGTTCTCATCCTGGCACAGCCTCCACCGCTGCTGCTGCAACTGCTGTCACTGTCTCCAATTATAAATCCATCCACCTTTGCAAGGTTGTCCTACGCTCAACCTCTGCTTTTTCAATTTTATATTTGGAAATATTTTTCCTACTTACTCATAGATCTAGTTTCCTGTTTGCAACTAAATATCCTTATTATACAATCATGTTCAGAATTCCTTTTAATGGCAAAATCCTACTTTTAGCCATCCATGGTTTATCTATTGCTGACAACATATGTATCCTAGGACAACTTTCTTACGTTCCATGGCAATACGAGTATTCCTAGCAACTCAACTTGTGCACACAGTCATTATATCCCAAATAAATAAATATATAAAACAAATTCATTTCTTTGTTAATAAATGCATGCGGTGAATGAATTTTTAGAATTGTCATGTCAAAGTTCTCCAACACTTGACTTTCCCTCACTCTTCCTTTTATTTTGTTTTTTGAATCCAACATATTTATATAAAAGTAAAATATTTATCAACTAACTCACAAACATATGAATAGAGAAACTAGCAATATAAGAAATTACCAATATAAGTTCAACCCACTCCATAAATTTTGGTCAACAAAAAACAAAAAGTAATAACTACTAAATGTGTTTGAGCCTTTGAGGTGAAAAAGAATCAAAAAGTAAAACAATGTCTTAGAGATGATATGACAGGGACAAAATATTTAGAAGAAGATACCCTATGGAATGCTAATTATATGAATCCATCCCAAAAAGATGTTATTTCTACACATCTGATAGAGAATCAAAACAAATATCCTAGTGGAATCTCAGATTAAAATATAGATCCTATATCCCACTGCAGTTCCTTAGCTCCTCTTCATCTTTTATTTACATATTGTTTCAACAGCATTATGATAGCTTGTATACGCAAAAATGCTGATCCTTAATTCATCATAATCCTGGCCTAAATTTGAAAATTATGAAAGCAAGAGAGTTCTTTAACATTGGCTAACAGGAGTATCATTCAGGACCTCTGGTAACAACTACAACTTTTTAATTGCTGTTAAAATCAAATAGAAAAATGACAAATGAAAGAGATACAGGAAACATTGTACCTCTTTTTCCTTCTTTT
Source organism: Wurfbainia villosa (assembly GCA_025175895.1). Classification (NCBI taxonomy): domain Eukaryota; kingdom Viridiplantae; phylum Streptophyta; class Magnoliopsida; order Zingiberales; family Zingiberaceae; genus Wurfbainia; species Wurfbainia villosa. Next base: position 820,909 of record JAKLTH010000304.1, on the reverse strand, counting down.
GGAGGAGACTATTTAGATGCAACATCTTCTCTTTATTTATTAAAATTAAAATGCCTGTCCTTTTTCCTTCTACTATTTTCATTGTTGATTGAGAGAAGTGTGCATTCATAGAAAAATGTACTGACTAATTACACACTGATACAGAGTCGAATCGCATTTTTATGGTGTATCAAAAATCAGTACATGATGAAGTAATAGTGTCAGAACAGAAGAAGACTACATAGAAAGAGCACTTGAAAGAAAAAGGTGACAGATGATTTAACCATTCCAACACACATATATATAGAATACCTTTCAGCTGAGCACCGAATTCATGTGCGCGAATTTCTCATGTGAACAGTGTTTTCACTGTTCACATCAGTGTTGTGGACAGTGAAAACACTGTTCACATGAGAAATTCGCGCACAGGCGCATAAATTTCTAGCGCTCAACAGATAATCCTTATGTGTATATATATATATATATATATACGGTAAATATATCCTGCGTGCAAGGTCAATGCGCGACCTGCTACTTTGATGAGCGGTGAAAACAACATTCATCACGCTGCCGTAGCGTCGTGCGCAGATTGACCTCGAGATATCGCGCCCTATATATATATATATATACTGGGCGACTTACGCTGCGCGCCTATGCGCTCCACGCGAGACTCGTGTGCGATGTCGGCATCGCCGCTGGGCTGTCCGACCGTCGTCGGACCGGACGCGATCGACGCGCAACTCGCTGGCAATCCGGCGGGGCTCAGATTCCGGCCGGTTAGCGCCCAGAATCCGATGCAAATCGGCCGGAAATGATCGAGACATGCGGCCGGCAGTGGCGTGGGCACTGCCGGCTACGATCGGGCCGAATCGCGACCGAAATCCGACGCCGATCCGTCCGGTATACTCGGCTGGCCGCGATTCAACCGTCGGTCGGCCAAATCGCAGCCAAAATCGGGCGCCAGAATCGGGCGCCCAATTTCGACTGGGATCGGGCCGGATTCCGATCGCGATTCGGCCAGAATCCGGCCCGATCACGGCCGGCAGTGGCCGCGCCACTGCCGACCGAGTGTCTCGGTCATTTCCAGCCGGTTTGTGCTGGATTCCGGGCGCTAACCTGCCAGAATCCAAGCCCTGCCGGACCGCCGACGAGTTGCACGTCGATCGCGCCCAGTCCGACGGTCGGACGGCGCGACAGCGATGCCGACATCACACACGGGTCTCGCGTGGAGCGCACAGGCGCGCGGCGTAAATCCCGCAGCGGATCATCTCTCTCTCTCTCTCTCTCTCTATATATATATATATATATAACAAACCAATTATAAGATATTATGAACCTGATGAACTCGGTTCTCAAGGAGCTAACGCCAGATTACAAACTAGAACCTACATTTTGCGACAACACTAGACAAATGTTCTATTAGTCAATCTAACAGCCAATACTATGCTGCACAAAAATAGATAATCAGATAGACCAATCCAACCAGAGAGTTTTAACAAATATTCCAAAATGAACTGATGTCATTTATGAACCCTAAACAAGTGAAAAAGATGCGGCAAAGAAAAAAAATCCTACAAAACTTGTGCTTAATGTCAACAAGAAGCAGCTCCACTTAAATAACAGAAAAATTAAGATCCTGATTGGTCAATATTCAACCCTTACCTCTTTTAGAATTAATATAAAATCCAATGGACTCAGTACTCCCACAAATTCTCCACTGCAAGCATCCAGTAAGGGGGCAACAGGAATACCCTAACAAACATGCAGTTTGAAGGGAAAATGCATCAGTAATTGAGCATCCAATGAGAAACATGCAAATCTATCACGTAAAAAATGTTCATAGTTCCACAAAAGAAGCTCCATAGACATTGTGTCCATGACATAAAAGCAAATTCTAGTAGTTTGAACTCCAAAGAGTGAAACCAAATGGTCGCCCGTCTTTCTGTTAGACTGGTTAGTTATGTTGGAATTTGAATGGAAATTATGGAAATGTGAAGAAAGGATGGAGAAGACGTTCTGTCATCCTTCCAAACTTGTTGATCGGTAAAACGGAAAGATGGAGAAGACGTTCCGCCATCTTTCGTATCGAACCGTAGAAAGTTCGCATTAAAACTCTGACATAAATGGTCAGAAATTGATGAATTAATGGTAGATTAATTGAATCAAGGCAGCATTATGGCTGACCTTTCGATTCACGTAGATTAAACGAATCAAGGCAACATTATGGTTACCTTTCGATTCCACCATTAATAGGTCTCCTCTATAAAAGGAGACAGGATTGCGAACTCAAGAAGAAGAAGAAGATAGCTCTCAGTTTCCAACCCCACAGTGATAGCATTCAAGTGTTCGTTCAGTTCGCCGAGGACTGCTTGTGCTTGTTGGAGTCCGCGGTTTTGCCGTTGTATCCTGAGAAATAGACGTCCTGCTAAACCTCGCAAGCACCCTGTCGGAGGAGGACGAATCTGTTTTAAGGAAACTGTATATACACAGGCCTCGGTAGCTCTTTAATTGGCTCTGCAACAACCGGCTCTACAACTGCAACCGGCTCTGCAATTGACTCTGCAACAACCGGCTCTGCAATTGGTTCTGCAACAACCGGCTCTACAACTGCTATTGGATCTGCAACAACCGGCTCTGCAATTAGCTCTGCAACAACCGGCTCTGCAACTGCTATTGGCTCTGCAACAACCGGCTCTGCAATTGGCTCTGCAACAACCGACTCTGCAACTGCAATTGGCTATGCAACAATCGGCTCTGCAATTGACTCTGCAACAACCGGCTCTGCAACAACCGGCTTTGCAACTGCAATTGGCTCTGCAACAACCGGCTCTGCAATTGACTCTGCAACAACCAGCTCTATAATTGGCTCTGCGGCTCGAGACTTTGATCCGGTATTCTTGATTGAGGGCCGAGGAAGTGGTCGACTCAACAGACAAGTCCGATTAGTTTTCGGACTTTCCCTTGTTTTCCATCAGGAAAGGTATACTCCTTATAGTCCAACAAACTTAAAACAGATTCGGTCTGTTGAGATGGCCACAGCACAAGAAGTTGAGGTGCAACAGACTCAACGTGTGATGGCTTCCTCCGCCCCGATTGGTAGCATTCCAATCAATCATAGGGAAAAACCAGAAAAGTTCACGTGGTTGAACTTCAAGCGGTTGAACTTCAAGCGGTGGCAGCAGAAGATGCTCTTCTACCTGACCACGCTAAATCTGGCTTGGTTCTTGACCGAGGATCCTCCCAATGTACCTGAGGGTACGAGTGATGCTCAAACCTTCAATATTGTGGAGGCATGGAATTACTCAGAGTTTCTGTGTAGAAACTACATCCTCAACTGCCTTGCCGACTCGTTGTACGCTGTGTATAACATGAAGAAGACGACCAAGGAGTTGTGGGAGTCCTTGGACAAGAAATACAAGACGGAGGATGCTGGTGCCAAGAAGTTCATCGTAGGCCGATTCCTAGACTACAAGATGGTTGACTCCAAGACGGTGATCAGCCAAGTTTAGGAGCTTCAGGTGATTCTGCATGAGATTCACTCGGAAGGTATGGTTATGAGTGAAACTTTCCAGGTGGCTACGATCATAGAGAAGCTACCGCCTTTGAAAAGACTTGAGAACTATCCGCACAATGTAGAAGAACTTGTTGTTCGTCTTGAATCGAGGAAGACAACAAAAGTTCGAGAGAAATATGTTCTCTCAAAGCATCTTTGTGAAAGCAACGTTGTCGAGCACGGTCAAAGCTCAAATGTAAGAATTTCAAGTCTTAAGATGAGACCCAAAGGAGGGGTCAATAAAAGAAGTTCATTTGGAAAGTGCTTCAAGTGTAATCAAAGTTGGTCATAAATCTTGAAGTCAAAGCCAAGAAGAATCCGGAGGCCAACCCAACGAGGGGCCAGAGGAGGATGATCTGCGTGCGGTGATCTCCGAAATTTGAACCTAGTGGGTTGAACCCTCGTGATGGTGGTTGGATATTGGTATCACCGGACATGTGTCTTTGATAAGGAGCTACTCCACAACTTTGAAGAAGTTAATGGAGAGAAGTTGTATATGGGAACTCGTGACCTCGGACATTATGGGCGAGGAAAAGTAATCAAGATGACCTCAGGCAAGAAGCTCACTTTGAACAATGTGTTATACATTCCAGGAAGTTCAAAGAATCTCGTATCCGGATCGTTGCTAAGCAAGTATGGCTTCCGTGCATTGTCTTAGAGTCGAGACAGTTATCTTGTCAAGAATGGAATGTTTGTAGGGAAGGATTATGTAACTGATGGGTTGTTTAAACTAAGTGTAATGGTCATTACGCCCAAAGTTAATAAAGTTGAAAACTCTTCCACTTATATGCTTGAGTCTTCGTGTTTATGGCATGGTAGACTAGGACATGTTAACTACGATGTGTTGCGTAGATTGATTAACATGCGAAGCATACCTACATTCCACCTTGACCCAAAACATAAATGTGAGACTTGTGTTGAAGCAAAATTGACAAGGTCATCCTTTCAACAAGTTGAAAGAAGCACTGAGTCACTCGGCCTAATCCACACCGACATGTGTGACCTAAAAGGGACACCGACACGAGGTGGGAATAAGTATTTCATCACTTTTGTTGATGATAACACAAAATATTGTATTGTGTATCTTCTTAAAAGTAAGGATGAAGCTATAGAGAAATTTATTCTCTATAAAAATGAGGTTGAAAACCAACTTAATAGAAAGATTAAGGTGGTTCGGAGTGACTGAGGCGGTGAATATGTATCACCGTTCGCAGATTTGTGTGCTGAACATGGTATCAAACACGAAACAACGGCTCCCTACTCGCCTCAGCAAAATGGGATTGCTGAGCGAAAGAATCGTTCTTTGAAAGAGATGATGAATGCTCTACTATTAAATTCTGGCCTACCAAAGCACTTGTGGGGGGAAGTTGTGTTAACAACTAATTACCTTTTAAATAAGGTGCCCCAAAAGAAAATAGATAAGAGCCCTTATGAGTTGTAGAATGGTAGACAACCATCCTACAAATACTTGCGAGTGTGAGGGTGTCTGGCCAAAGTTTTGGTGTCGGATCCGAAAAGGATCAAGATCGGACCAAAAACTGTTAACTGCATATTTATTGGATATGCACATAATAGCAGTGCCTATAGATTTCTTGTGATTGGATCTCAAATTCCCGAGATATGCAAGAACTCAATTATTGAATTGAGAAATGCCTCATTCTTTGAGCACGTGCTTCCGTTTAAGACCCGAGAGGATGCTAGCTCTTCTAAACGGGTACACGGAAGACAAGAGCAAGAAGAAATAGATGAACCAGTTGAGGGTGAGCTCAGACGGAGTAAGAGAGCTCGGGTGGAGAAATCCTTTGGATCGGATTTTATCACCTTCATGATGGAAAGTGATCCCCAGAGTTACTCAGAAGCGGTAAACTCGTCTGATGGACCTCAATAGAAAGAGGCAATTGCATCTGAGATTTCATCAATCTTACAAAATCATACTTGGGAACTAGTGGATCTTCCTTCCGGAAGTAAGGCACTAGGCTACAAGTGGATTTTCAAGAAGAAAATGAAATCAAAAGGCACGATAGAAAAGTTCAAGGCAAGGTTGGTAATTAAGGGTTACCGACAACGTGGCGGCCTGAACTATTTTGATATCTATGCTCCGGTATCAAGAATAATATCCATTAGGGTATTATTAGCGATTGCCACTCTGTGGAATCTAGAAGTACATCAAATGGATGTAAAAACTGTCTTTCTAAATGGAGATTTAGAAGAGAAAATCTACATGGAACGACCTGAAGGGTTTTCTGCTCCGAGGCATGAAACCAAGGTATATAGATTGATCAAGTCGCTATATGGCTTGAAACAAACTCCAAAGCAATGGCATGAGAAATTTGATAGTATCATGCTGGACAGTGGATTTTAAATCAATGAGAGTGATAAATATATTTACAATAAAGACACGAAAGATGGCTTAGTCATTTTATGTCTTTATGTAGATGACATACTTATCATTGGGAGCAATGATAAGACAATTAAATCCACTAAAGTTATGTTGAACTCAAGATTTGACATTAGAGACATGAGCCTTGCTGATGTGATTCTAGGAATTAAAATTCTTAGAACGTCAAAAGGACTTGTCTTAAGTCAGTCTCATTATGTGAATAAGATTCTTGAAAGATTCACCAAGAGTGATACTGCACTGGCACGGATTCCAATAGATATGAGTCAACATCTATCGAAAAATCAAGGAGAGGATATCTCTCAGGTAGAGTACTCCAGGATAATTGGAAGTCTGATGTACTTAATGAGTTGTACACGACTAGACTTGGCCTATGTAGTGAGTAAATTGAGTAGATTTACAAGTAATCCAGGTGTTGAGCACTGGAAAGGGATAACTAGAGTATTACGGTATCTACGTTACACTCGTAATCATGGACTGCACTATATAAGATATCCTGTTGTAATCAAAGGATACAGCGATGCAAATTGGATATCCGACATAAAAGACTCAAAGTCTACAAGTGGATATATATTCACTTTGGGAGGTGCAGTCATTTCTTGGAAATCTTCTAAGCAAACCGTCATAACCAGATCCACGATGGAATCTGAATTTGTAGCTCTTGACAAATGTGGTGAAGAGGCTAAATGACTACGACAATTCTTAGAAGATGTTCCTAGATGATCGAAACCTGTCTTGCATATCGTATCATTGCGATAGTCGATCGTGATTGGCGAAACGCGAGCCATCTGTATAATGGTAAGTCTAGACATATACGTCGTAGACATAATACCATTAGACAACTACTCTCAACGGGTGTTATCACTGTTGACTATGTAGAGTCAAAAGATAACTTAGCAGATCCGCTAACCAAAGGGTTAAATCGGGAGTTAGTTGCAAGCTCATCATTGAGGATGGGTTTAATGATGATGCCGATAAGAAATGTTGGTGCAAAGGAAACTCAATCTATGCTGACTGGAGATCCCAAGAACTAGGTTCAAACGGACAACCTAACTGCATTGACTAAGTAAGCTCACTGTGAGAGGTTATGACCCAAGAAACAGTGAAAGGATGAAGGTTAAGCATACGACTTTTAATGATCCAAAAGAGTTGTGAGGAATACTCTCAAAAGATCACCCATGCGAGAAAGAAGTGGGGTTGCTTCGAAGAGAATTGAAGGCACAATTCTTAGACCTTCTCGCAGAATCAGACGTGTTCATGGCCTAACGAACACACTCATGAGAACTGAACTACATTAGGGAGAGTCCAGTGTGAAGTAGGTCCATGCTTACATAAACGATCGAATAGTTCAAGGACATCGCGTCTACTAATCTACCAGTATGCAAACATACTTGCACAAGGGAAGATTCAAAGGGTCAAACCTACCTATCCTATGCTGGACTTAACCGCTGAAAGATATCATGCATTAATTTCCATTCATGTGGGGGATTGTTGGAATTCGAATGGAAATTATGGAAATGTGAAGAAAGGATGGAGAAGACGTTCTGTCATCCTTCCAAACTTGTTGATCGGTAAAACGGAAAGATGGGGAAGACGTTCCGCCATCTTTCGCGTCGAACCGTGGAAAGGCCGCATTAAAACTCTGACATAAATAGTCAGAAATTTATGAATTAATAGTAGATTAATTGAATCAAGACAGCATTATAGTTGACCTTTCGATTCACGTAGATTAAACGAATCAAGGCAACATTATGGTTGACCTTTCGATTCCACCATTAATAGGTCTCCTCTATAAAAGGAGACAAGATTGCGAACTCAAGAAGAAGAAGAAGATAGCTCTCAGTTTCCAACCCCACAGTGATAGCATTCAAGTGTTCATTCAGTTCGAGGATCGCCAGGCTTATTGGAGTCCGCGGTTTTGCTGCTGTATCTCGGGAAATAGGCGTCCGCTAAACCTCGTAAGCACCAGCCGGAGGAGGACGAATGCTTTTAAGAAGCGTGTATACACAGGCCTCGACAGCTCTTTAATTGGCTCTGCAACAAGTTCTGCAATTGGCTCTGCAACAACCGGCTCTGCAGAATCAGAATTGGCTGCAAACAATGACTCTGCAATAACCACCGCAATTGGCTCAGAATAACCGCTCTGCAATCGATGACACTGCAGAATAATCAGATTTGCAATTGGCTTTGCAACAACCGGCTCTGCAACTGCTATTGGATCTGCAACAAGCGGCTCTGCAATTGCTATTGGCTCTGCAACAACCGGCTCTGCAATTGGCTCTGCAACAACCGGCTCTGCAATTAGCTCTGCAACTACAATTGGCTATGCAACAACCGGCTCTGCAACAACCAGCTCTGCAACTGCAATTGGCTCTGCAACAACCGGCTCTACAATTGGCTCTGCAATTGGCTCTGCAACCAGCTCTGCAATTGGCCGGAGACTTTTGATCCGGCTCGAAACGGAAGAAATTATTCTTGATTGAGGACGCAAAAGGAAATGGTCGACTCAATAGACAAGTCCGATTAGTTTTCAGACTTTCCCTTGTTTTCCATCAGGAAAGGTATACTCCTTATAATCCAACAAGTTATATACATGAATCCAGTTTACTTATCTTCTCAGTGAGGGTGGAATATATACACTCCAATGAATTATATCTCTAATTTTCTTCCAAACCTTTGAGATGAATTCAAGTAACAATAAACCACTGATTTACTGGAGATAATGTTTCCTCACTAATTGACTGATTTCTCTATTCCACGAATATAATCAAATGAAAAAAAAAATATAGTCATGAATAAGACTATTGGTTGAAAATGTTTCCACATCTACAGAGGATACTACCTGCTCATAAAGGATATGGAATGCTTGCTTTACTGGCAAACTGACTTCAAGAGCCATAACCTGCAGAATATTATGGTTACTGAATCAAGGAATGGATAGTATGCTAATTTTGTTAACCATAGAAGGGAACAGTATAATAATATACCTTCCCTGAATCAGGAAGCAACTCATAAGCAGCACAAGTGGACAAGAATTCAGAAATGTGATCACGAGATACTCCAATATCAGACTCTGAAATCCTCAAATTCGACACCTGCAAGGAAGTATCTGTGCATGAAATGGTTGGTCTAAGAAATGGGATTTTATCATGAAAAAACTAGATTTGCATAGAATTAGGTACCTCTTTCACTAGACTCAGATCTACTAAGGATATTTATTATTCCTACTTAATGTAATTATACCTGTTTAAGAATATTTTGAATTTTTCCCTAGCATGCACCTGTCTTCTGTATCTTCTTTCTACTATGAAATACAAGGTTTTAAAAAAGAGAAGCAAGTTGTTTGCAATCAAGTTACCAAGTGGTGCATATGCATCTTAGGAGAAAATATAACCAGAATTATACTTTCAAAATATAATTTAATTAAAATTAAGAGATCACTCAAGAAGCATACAAGTTTCTGTTGTCTATATGCAAAAAAAAAAAAAAAAAAAAAAAAAACAATACAATAATCAAATAATTATTTCTTTGTATTACTTAGTTATTGCATCCTTTCTTTTTAGTCAAAGAATCTCTTTCTCATACTATTGATCTTTACCATGTTCATCAAATTTAATTTAGGTATCAAGATGGAATGGTCAAAAAAATCTTTGTAGCATTATATTAGATAGGTAGAATTGGAAATGAGAATTGATAGACAAGTAACAATAAAGAAAAAGATAAAATTATTCCATAAATGAGATTATGAAAGATATTTGAAAATCTAAAGAATTAGCCATTTTTTATATCACTAAATATGAAATTACTAATAATTTCTAATGGGGAAAATAATAAAAATGTAATAATAAAGGAGTAACCCGGTGCATGAAGCTCCCATCAATGTGGAATCCTGGGAAAGAATTGAACCACATTAGATATATTATATACAGTCTTACCATGCATTGTAAGAGACTATTTATATGACTTGAACATGTGATCACAAGATCACACGATAGCAACTTTACCATTGTGAAGACTCCCCTTCAATAAAAATATAATAATAAAAACCAACAAATAATATAATTAATTAAATTTGATTAATAGAATAAATATATCAGCATAATATCAAGTACATAAAATCACTAATAAAATGTTATTATTACTTGACAGATCATTTAATAACTTTTTATATCTATCACATTATGAATAATGAATAATTAACTTTTATTATAAAGAATAACTAGATAAATCCATATTATTAATATGAGATAATTTCATTTTATTGTTTGTTTTCTTTTTCATTTTGCATCCATATGTCCCCATAGTTTAAAAATAGAAAGGAAAGCCCTTGTCTTAACACTTTTCTTCTCCCGTGGAAACAATGACTTCCCGATCACATGAGCTTGAAAACAAACTAAGGGTATATCCAACAAATCTAAGTTTAAATGGTTAAATTAATCAAATAGAACGAGAATAGGAATTTGTTATATAGAAATTTGTTCCTTTTATTAGAAATGTTATTTATCACCTATAGCAAGGAAATGAGTTGTTTGCAACTATGGTGTTCTTATATTGGAGAGCGCTAATGGAACATGCAATAAAAAAATGCCATGCAACCAATTGATATGGCAATAGAAAAAAAAGGAAGGGGAGAAGGTAGGGCATCCCTTTCACACATACTACATGTGAGGAACGAAGTTGTTTTTAGATTCTAGCTCATTTGAGAAAAATTATCATGAGACCTAAAGCAGTTTGAGAAGTAGAAAGTTGGAAATTTGAAAGGTTAGAAACACACAAAATAATAATAAGGAAATATAAAATGAAATAACAATTTTGCCTTTTCAAACTCTCACCTAGCCTTGTTGCGTGTGTTGCACATAAATAAATAGGTTCTCTCCATTAGTATTGGCAGAAGAGAAATATTTCATTTATATTTTGCAGACTATAGAAGTAAAATTTAAGATGCTAAAATATAGGGAACAAAATGAAAAAAAAAAAAAAAGTAAACGATAGGGTGGGCAATAGGATTTAGTTGGATCCTCATTACACTTGAATAAGGTTTTATTCAAATAGAAGTTTTTTAGGATTGGTCTTTATCAACAGTAACAAAGAGATGGGCGAGATGTTACACAGTGAAATCCAAGTAGTGGCAAGAATGCACAAGTGAGAATTGAACAAGTTGTCAATCTACAGATATGCCAAGGCTAAGAAATTCAAGTGAGTTAGGAAGACTCTCTCCTCATGCAAATTTGTCAAATTCAGAGCTGTCAAAATCATCCTAATTTGACCATGTTGCAACTTATATTGTCCATTTTTTACTCTTGATTTGATCAAACTTAATGGTTCCAACCCTTTTCTAGTAAAATCTAAATCGTTTCTAGCTGATTTCTTTATAACTCTAGTACTTCTATACTTTAATAGTTCTATGCTAATCATATAAGATGCCTGATATCGAGAAAAATTGAATAGACCTTTGCCATCTATGTTAATCGTTATAAGATGCCAGATATTTCCAGAAAAATTGAATAGATCTTTGCCAATACCAAACCAACTTAGGGCTATCCAAGGCAACAACATATTTTGACAACCATGACATTTTATACTTGGATTAAACTAAACCTAAACTAGAACAATCATCTTCTTGCCAACTTTATTCCTGAAGATATTAAACTAGCGATTTCTGTGAGTCAAATTAAGGACTAAAATAATATGCAATTATGCATGCATAGCAAGTGGTGAACATTGCATATATGAGGACTCGTGCAGCCACATAAAACACCTTTTAAAATAATGGTAAATTGTTATTCATTTAAGAAATTTCCATCTATGACTTTGTAGCAACTTATATTGCCTAAGTGATATATTAGAAGTAAAAGGTTTGATTATGCAGTTAAAATCTTATATCACTCTCAAACAGAGATGACAAAAAAAATTGTAACTCTATCATCTGCATTATCTCTTTCATCAATTTTACATGTTAGATACCAAGGTTTAAAATCTCGACTCGTATCGGAATTTCAGTCTGCGACCGGAACGATACGGTTTCGGTATCGTATCGTCCGTGCCGATACTATTTCGGTATTTTTTTAAACATTAATATTAATTATTTGATTTTTTTTTTAAATTTTAGTTAATTTTTAAAAAAGAATTTAAAATTTAATTTTACCTAAATTATAAATTTAGAATTTAGAATTTTAATAAAAATATATTTTAATTTTTAATTTTTATTTAATATATAAATTAATTAATAATTTATTTAATTAAATTATATATATATATATATATATATATATATATATATATATATATATATATATATTTATTTATTTATTTATTTATTTATTTATTTATTTATTTATATTTTTAAAAAATCAGAAATTTCACGCGATCGCGATCGCGGTTTCTCACCGCGATCGGGAATGCGATCGCCTTCCCGATCGCGCCGCTCTGCATCGCCGCCGCCGCCTCTGCGTCGTCGCCGATGCCTTCTTCCGGTACGGTACGCGTTTCGGTTTCGGTGATTCGTCGGAACAAAATTTTTCGGTAATTTCGTCCGAAACGGCTCGGAATTTAAAACCTTGTTAGATACTATCCTCTGAACTTGTATCAATTATTATGTTAAAATATAAATCCACTGTTGTTACTTATATTATTGATTCAGTACCTATTCAAAATTTGACTAGGAAACACATGATGGTCACAGGATAGGAGACAGAAGGTAGTCAGCTCCAGTAACTCATAAATTATAGCTTGCATGAGCACCGTTTAAGTTCTCCATTTATATCATTTGAAAGAGCGAGTTAGGTCGTAGAAAACATCAAGACTGGCATAGAGTTGGATAGTGCAAATTGCCAAGCATTGCACTTGTTGCCTGGTAGGAATAGGTAGAACTGTAGAAGTTCAATACTAATCATACAGAGGTCACTACGGGCAAGACACACTGATATAGATGGTATAGAGCATGCCAAAAATAACAGAATATAACATGAGTGATCGAAAGCCCAGTGATTATCATCTTTTCTCTACTGTCACATGCTTTTGAGAGAGCTTATCGAACACCTCAAGATTTGCAGAACTTGCTTGAGGCATCAGTATTTCCATAAAATTTTCTGTCTGTTGAAGACTACCTCATGGCTTTTGTGATGCCAAGCTAAACAAGCTTATATTCTACAGATCTACTGGAATACAGAGTGCATAAATTGATTCTTGATGTGATAGTCATAGTACTAATCATATGATAGTGGACTTACCACAATTCGGGAGTTCTCATGGTCCACATCCATGTTCATTCTATTACCAGGTACCTCAGGACGCAAAAGAGTGCATACAGGATTAGCTTCTTGATTAAGAATAAGAGTGTTAACTATTCCAAAAGCACTCATCACATGAGGCTGTTGTTCATCATGCCGCCATACACCATCAACAAAGAACACATACTGCACATAAAGGTAACACAGATGTGAACTAAATGCACAAGTTGAAAGAGAATCTCATACACCTAAAGATTGGCATTTATATAACTTAAACAGCACAAATAAACAAAGCGACATAAAATTTAATATTGTGCAACACATTTAAACTGATCAACATCAAAGAATCAGTTACACAAGGTAAACTATTTGTTTTTCTTATCAAGGTGGATGCAAGTCATACATCTTGATAGGAAGAAATTCATTACAAATCACTGAGTCATAAGAACAATAAACTCATACTGACCTGATGAATGCCAGGTGATAAGCTGCAGATAACCTGAAATACAGTAGGATCTCCCTCCACAGGGGCCAATTCTACACGTTCAGTCCACCTGCGATGAAAATTAAAAATGATAAGATACAAAGCAATGCCTAAATTCCCATATATGATAAAGTTCTGTACTTAGCATTTTGTTGTACAAAATTTTGCAAAAGAAATTGAAACTATATATGCATGTCAATGTGCATCAATAAATGCACCACTTTAGCTGTCGCGGTCATATAATTGTAGTTTATTATGATTAGTGACGATTTCACTCCTCACTCTTGAGATTTCACAGAATAAACAAAGGGGTATTTTAACAGAATGTAAATGATTGATAGAAATCAAGATCAGTATGTTCAAAGAATGAACTTGTTTACTGCTTAAGACAAAGATGTAGATCCCTACGTGATCAAGCTAATTGTTCAGAATCTTTTTAGCAAAATTTTAAAAATTAGTCAATGGAATAACTTCTGACTTCTTATTTAATTAGCATTTCTATGATTTCAAAACGCAAATAATCAGAAAAAAAATATTAGAAAAAAAAAGTAGTAGTGTTCAAGAGGAAGGATCTCACCTTGTAAATGAGCCGATCACAAAAACCCTATTCCCACCATAACGCCAAACAAAGCTCCATGGAATTCGCACGCTACCAGAAATCGCACCTGCATCTAGTGTGCGGTCGGTTCGAGCAGGAAACATCCGTCTAAGACTTTCAGAAAGCACTGTCTAGTTAAAGATGCCTCGAACAATCACAAGTAAAGCTATCACCCAAGGAAATCCGCCTTAACCTCCAGTGCTTCTCTTCTACAAGAAACATTATGCATGCAGCAAGAAGCAGATATATACTCCATCGAAATCAAAACCTCGAATTTATTTCTTCTGTGACAGGTGCCTCCAATCTCACAAGGCCAGTAAGTCACGGAGTTTGCTTTTGCCCACCGGTTTGCCAAAGAACGACCATAAATGCGCAGTTTTGTTCACTTCAAATTCAAGGAACCAGAAATGACAAAACCCCTCAATTTGAACGACACCTGAGAAAATACATATGTATATAAATACAGGTAGGACGTAAACCCGACGCCAGACTCTGCAATTTTCTAACTAGTGAACAAAAATCCAGTCAAAAGATGCAACTATAATCCCTCGACGAATTCAACCACAGTTTGTTCGAAACTAACCTAAAAACCCTAATTTTCCGTCAGAATAAAAACTTACCAGATCGACAACAACAACCAAATCAAGGCTTTCCACGGGAGCAAGCTGGGGCAGCTGAGACGAACGCTATCATCACTCGCTCGGAGCGGCGCCGGAAGCCAAACGGTAAGAGCAGGAAAAAGAGACGTAGGAAAGAGAATAATGGGAAGGAGTTTTTTTTTTAAATAAAAAAAATTATATTCCACTTCTGGAATTTGTCATTTATTTTTATCCGAATGAGAAAAAAAAAAACGGAGGAGCAGCGAGCACTTCGGAATGATCTGGACCGCAATGATCAGAACGTACGGCCGATATTGCATTTCCAAATCTGCTACTAGATCCGTTCCTTACGTGGCAGAATCCGAGTGGTCAGCGGACTAGTTAACGAGCAGTTGACCGTTGCAACCACTCGGGAACTGCAACGTGGACGCGGTTAAGATTACACGGGAGCAGCAGAGAGATTAAAACGCTTTTGAATTTGTAACGGAGATAGTTTTCTTTCTAGATCGGTGTTATTAATAAGTCAATAACTAAAGAGCCGAACAAATCGAGCGAAGTTTATTTCATTCATCCATCATCCACTCCTCCAGGTAAACTGAGCATTAGGTTTTTGTTTCGGTTAGCAACAAATGGACATTCTTATTCAATTCTGCACCTGTTCGTTTGCTCATTTTGGACCTTTGGGCAGAGGCCAATTCTCCCATTGAGAAAGCAACGACGACGGTGTTTTCAAATTCACTGCATTTTGGTTGTTTGTGATCGATTAAAGATCCCACAGAGGGTTCTCCATTTCAGTAGGCATCTGCTGCTGCTGCTGCTGCTGCCCGTGCAGAGCCTCCATTCTCCTACGCTGCTGCTGCTGTTGCTGTTGCATGTGTAGTCGTCTCTCTCCCTCAACTCCCAGGAAGTCGACCATCGTCACATCTCCATTCCCACAGTGGCCCATGTGCTTCAGAGCCGACCCGTCGCCGGCGATGAACCCAATCACTTCGCTCGCCGAGGGATCGAAGAACTGGCGGCCGAGCTCGAACGGCCCGTGGGCCTTAATCAGGCTGCCGTACGACCTCCGGTCCGGCCCCGCCATAATCGACGCCAAGGCGCCCCTGTTGCCCCCGCCGGCCACCGTGGCGCCGATCTGGGCCGCCTTCTGCAGCAGCGCCGTGGCCGACATGTGGGCCGAGGACTCCGACGGAGGCTTCGGGAGCGCGGTCACGTCCAGCCCGCAGAAGCTCACCGGGCTGGGTCGGAGGCAAGAGGAGGGAGCTCCGGGGATGTTGGGCAGGAAGCTGGAGATCATGCCGGCTGCCAGGTCAGCGGGTGGGGGAATAAATTGGTCGGCGAGCGAGCGGAGCTCCGGCGAGTTGCCCTTGGAGTCGCGGGGGAAGAAGGCGGCCGGGAGGTCGCCGGAGAGGTGGAGAGGCTTAACGGTCATGAGCGTGGAGGCCTGGGCCTGAAGGTTGGACGCCATGGCGGCCATGAGCGGCTGGTTCAGCTTGTTAACATTCTCCTGGGCCAACGCGTCGCAGAAGGCCCGGTGGGTGATGAAGCTGTCCCTCCTGGGAATTGCGTGGGTAAATCAGGAAATAATTCGATGAATTCTCTTACATTTAAAGCAATATGTCATTGATGTGGAAAAAAAGCAAGATGGAGCATAGAAAACGAATGCATGGAGTGGGAGATGGCATCGAGCAACTGCACGAGGCAGACACATTGGCGGCGGTCAACTCTCCCTTGCACTCTTTTCCACACGCGCGCGCACACAAAGTCTACGAATCAAAGTTCATTGTCGAAAGGTTTCGAGTCAGAATTCTACTGCTAGTTAATTAATTCGATCTGCTTCCGCATAGTGTTCAGAAAAAAAAAAGGAGAAGACGATTCAAAACAAATGATGGAGAAGAAAGAAGGAATTTCGTTCGATCGGTCGAAGGAAATGATTCGTTAATTACCTGGCGAAGATGGTGCCGCAATCGCACTTGTACTCTCTGGTGCCGCAGATCTTGGCGTGCGCCTTCCAGTCCGACTGCACCGCGTACTTCTTGGCGCACTTGTCGCACTTCCACTTCTTCTCGCCGTGCTTCCGGCAGTAGTGTTTCTTGATTCCGGTGAGGTCGCCGAGGGCCCGGCCGGGGTCGTGGTGCACGCACGTCGGTTCCGGGCACACGTACACTCTCTTCCTCGCCAACTCGCTGCTGCTCCGCTGCCGGAGCTTCCACGGCAGGTTGTGCCCCCGCCGGTGCAGCTGCAGGTTCTGGTCCCGCTGAAACCCCTTGTGGCAGATCTCGCACACGAACCGGTTCGTCGCCATCAGCGTCTTCGGCGACAACGCAACTACCTCAGCGCTCGGGTCTGCATAAACAAACCTTGCCATCCTCATTAATGGTGTTCGACGACCGTGAGCAAGATTCAAGAATATATAACAATTTAATTTTCACCTGGAGTTCCAGGGAGATTCCTCTTCTTCTTCATCGTCTGCGGCGGTAGCAGCGTCGCAGAGACATCAGCGCCCGCATCGATGACCGCCGCCGACGGGCGATGCAACATGTGGCTTTGCTTGCGGGCATCATCTTCTCCGACTGACTTGTTCCCGGAGCAGAAGCTTCCAGCGTCTCCTGTGATATTTAACATGGCAGATATACAACGCTCTATATCGATCGACGACACTTCGCTCGATCGAAATTCTTCTCGATCTGCTTTAATTTGTTGGAGGTGAGGATCTCGAGACTCGAGTAAGGAGAAAGGGGAGGTTGTGGGAAGGGATTTCTTTTAAGGCGAGGGAAGAGGGGCGTGGATGACATTTACTGGCTATTTGTTTATTGATTAGCCATTTTGTTTAATCACCTAATCATGTTTTATTCATTTAATTACTTGGTTTAGGGATCAAAGCGAAGACAGACTATAACTGAGGTGTTGCATTCTTCTGTTTGGAATTTTCTATCACCTCGTGACCTCCTTTGATTAGGAGTATAAACCAGCCCATCCAGCCCAGCCCTGTGTTGATCACGATCTTTTTCGATTCCGATTTTAAAATCAGAATCGAAATTGGAGGTATATGATTCGATTTCGATTTTTAAATTTTTAGAATTGGAATTGAAGCGAAACCAAATCGAAATTAAATCGGTACCGAATCAAAATCGAAATCGGAACTGAGTATTTTTTTAAAAATCGAAATTTAATTTTTAAAAATAATTTGATATTTAAATGATAAATTGACTATAAGAATTTTGATTCCAAATCCTAAAAGAATATATAGATAATTTAAATTTAAATATGTTTGAATGATAATTTTTATAATAAATATTTGATTTAAATAGTTATATTAATAAATAAAATGATATAAGTTAAATTTGTATGTATAAAATTTAAATTTAAATATAATTAAATTAAAATAAATTGATAAATTAATGAATTGAAAAGTAATATATTTATATCGTTAAAAAAAATGAGAGATTTAAAAGTAAATAATTTAAATTTAGATTCTAAATTTTTTTAATCGAAATTGAATTATAAGGAACTGAAATCATCGATTAATAATTCGATTCCGGTTCGTGTGGATGATGAATTAATCGGAATCGACGGTTCCAAAATCAAAATCAAACTGTAAAGAATCGGAATCGACAGTTTCGAAATCGGAATCAACGGTTTCGAAATCGAAACTGACGGTTTAGAAATCAGAATCGAAATCATTGATGAGTAATTCGGTTTCGGTTCTATTGGATGATGAATCGAAATCGGCGATTCTAAAATCAAAATCGAACCGTAAAAAATCGGAATCGACAGTTTCGAAATCGGAATCGACGGTTTCGAAACAGAAACCAAAATCGTTAATGAGCGATTCGATTCCGATTTCATTGATTGATAAATTAGAACTGACAATTTTAAAATCGAAATGGATGATTTTGAAACCATGATCACCCCTAGCCTCGTGGATATGACACAGTAGACAGTAGTAGTCACTCATTTAGAACATAAGTGAAAATGTCGATCATTGCCCCAAGGCAATGACGCGTCGGTAAGAGTTTGGACGATCCCTACAGTAAGTCATGGTTCGATCCCTGTCGATTGCAGTTTGCGGAGGGAATTTCGCCATTTTCCACTCGCTTGCAGGTTACGGAGACGGATTCCCGTTTTTCAGCTGGGTTGGTGTGGGGTACGGACCTTAATTGACGTACATATCTGTCACGACGACTTGGCGACGCGTTATTCTGATTTACCCTTTGGGCCGGTGGAGACTTTTCGGAGGCCGTGTGACAGAGTCGGTTCATCAAGTGGATTAGTCGGATGAAGCTTGGATATCACTTGTAAATCAAAAAATAAAAAATAAAAAAATGTCGATCATTAATTGTTTCGATTCTTGTGGCTAGTAGGAACTAAATTATTACGATTAAAATAAAAGTTAAATTTCATTGTACTAAATTTATGGATTCATCTTTTTCTCTCGTTAGTCTCAAGATTCCATGATTAATTTTCTTTGATCGTGAGACCAATTGATGAAAATTATGGAGATGATGATATAAATTTTTGTTACCATGGAAATTTGAACCTTTAACAGAACAATTTCTTGAAAACCATAAGTAAAAATAAATTGTATTCATCCTAACCTGAATTATAAAAAAATATATTAATATATGCAAGCTAAGATTAGTTCGCGTTCAATTTTATTTATCGAGTTTATTACATCTTAATTATTTATTAAAAATTGTATTGGACATAATATTTTTCATATGTATTTTTTTTAACAATTAAATTTTACATAATATTAACAAATAAACTATTTACTAACATTTTTTATGAATTTTAACATACAGAGTTTACTACTATTTATTTTATTTTATATATATATATATATTATGAATTTTGTGTGTCTAGAGCGTTATCATCGCTATCCATCGTGAAAATGAAAGCTTAAATTGTCCAATCATCCTCCAATGGCCTACCTTCTTTGCGGTATACTTTGAACGTTGATTAAATCATTTTTTCCCCTTTGAATCTCTATTGCGCATATGCATCTCTAGATCATCTTCGTTGCTCTCTTTAGACAAAAATTGAAATCTATCAATTTAACAATCCTTATAAATCTGTTCTTAGACGATCGTAATTAAGAAAGATAAATTATGAAAAAAATTTGATCTAAAATCCATTGATAAATTATATAGAGAGTCGACATCCCTATAAAAGCGGAGATTGACCCCTTGCTTCCTTAATCATCTCGCATGAATTTCTTGAGATCGTAGGTGTGAATGATTAGATGGAATGATATGTGTGGAAAACTGATCATTCTTTCTTCTCATAGATTCTAATAATCAACGCCATCATATCAATTTCTATTATCCTCCACTACTCAAGCTAAAAGGCCATGCATGAGTTCCGAAAAGTCAAAAGCTCTATTATTAATTTTTTAAATAATTGTAAATATTTAAAATTCCAATCAATTATTTTTGAAACAGACGTTTTTTTTTTTAAATAAATTTAAAGTGTAATTCTTGCACGTTTAGAAAATTAATATTTAAAATATTTCTCTTATTTAGAATTTAAAATTAAATTTAAATTCTCTTAATTATTTCTAGCACATGATCTGGCAAGATGAAAATTACTCTAGAAGCTCCCGTTGAAAAGCACGGGCACTTCTTCACAAGTCTCGTTCATTGAGGGTGGAAGATCAGCGCGTGAACACTTCGCGTGGAAAATAGGATTGAAAATTTCGAAGGGCAAATAATAGAGTTATTTCTTCTTTTTTTTATGAAGTTTTTTTTTCCTTTGTTTTTATTTTTTGGGAGATTTAAAGGCACGATTTTTTTTTTTTAGTGGTTTAAGGAGGGCTTAGATCAGAGGTTTTTTTTTATTGCAACAACAATTATTATATAAATTTTTATACGTTTTATTTTTTATTATATTATCATCTATATTTGAATAAATTTTATTTTATTTTATGTTGTTAATTAAATCTTCTTTGGTCTTCATCTTTTTCATTTTATTTACATATTTAAAATAATTTTACATCTAATTAGAATATCTATAAGTTCTTATATTCTATTTTAATTATATCCTCGAGTTATAATATAATATTCAAATTTAACTTGTCATTTTTTTTATAAATAAGATGTGAATATTAATAATATATATGGATAGAATTTCACTGTATATATGGATTGTGGAAAGAGAAATAAATAAAGATAAAAGGAATTTATTTATCTTTCAAAAACTCTTAAAAATTTTAAAACTTAAAGAAGACTTCTAAATTGTACAGCGTAATTAATTCTATCACATTCCATCTGCGATTTTAAACAATAAATTAATAGCGTTTTCATCCATATTATTAATAGATAATAATGACATTGATCAATTAATAGCGTTTTCATCGAAGACTTTCATTAATATTCGTGCATATAAACGTTAGTCGAAGGGCTTTAATTATTAATCGTAGACTCTCATAATTAAAGTCATTAAAAGATAAATTATCTTTGCCAAACAATTTAAAATTGGAGTTTAACTCAAATCCTAAGGCTTTGTTTGGGAGGAGGTGAGAGAGGGATCGATAAGTAATGGAAGGATAATGATAAACAAAGAAGAAAAAAAGACTACTTTTGTTTAGGAAGAAGTAAGGAAAGGGAAAAGAGAAAGGAAGGGGAGGAGAAATAGAGGTGAATTTATACCCTTCTTTCTCACAAAAACTTAAGTAGTATTTGGTAGAGAGAAAAAAATTTATTTTCTTTTTCCAGAAAACAGAAAACGATTTTTGAGTGTTTTACAATTTTTCAAAAAACATTTTTTAATTTTTTGAAAAATGAAAATGGAAACAAAAAATAATTTTTTGGAGTTTTCTATTTTTCCAGAAAACACTCCTTTATTT
Organism: Wurfbainia villosa; assembly: GCA_025175895.1. Lineage (NCBI taxonomy): Eukaryota > Viridiplantae > Streptophyta > Magnoliopsida > Zingiberales > Zingiberaceae > Wurfbainia > Wurfbainia villosa. The sequence goes on along the minus strand of JAKLTH010000304.1, from coordinate 799,222 downwards.
TTTAGAAAACGGAGATGAAAAACGTCAACCAAACACATTTTCTCGTTTTCTCAAAAAATAAAAATAGAAAATGAAAAATTTTCTCTCTACCAAACACCCCAACTTTTCAATTCTTACACTCCAATTTGGGATGTAAACCTCCTTTCCCCTCCCCTCCATCCCCTTCTATTACTTACACTCCCCTCCCCTCTCCTCTCCTTCCAAAGAAGACCTAAATCATGTACAGACCACAATTCGATGAATGCCTTGTTAAACTTCTTTTGGCAATTTATCAAAGAGTGCACCTTAAATTTGAAATTTCCCAAATACAATTTTATGGTTTTATATTTATCAAAGGGTGCACCTCATTTCATTTATATTCCTCTCGTCAAATGTGAATTTAATGCTCAGATATTGTATGTATCTGAGCTACAACTGGAAATGTCAGCAATACGATTACGATGATCCTGAGATTTAAATTTCCAATAATACGTCCAATTTCGAACTGGACGAGAAAAAAAATGATGCTGAAGATTATATTCTCAGAAACACAGTGGTCATGAGATTTAAATTCTCAGCACCACGTACGATATCAAACTCGCCTAGAAAAAAATAGTATTAAGAATTATATTCTCTAACACAAATGAATTCGTAGATTTAAATTTCTAACTACGCATAATATCAAAGTAAAAAAAGTGATTTTAATTATATTACTGAATATAGTGGTATTGAGATTTAAATTCTCAAAGACCACGCATAATATCGTCATAAAAATAGATCAAAATTATATCACTGTGAACATAATTGATCGAGATTTAAATTCCCACCACCACATAAAATATCAAGTCGGGCGAAAAAAATAGTGTTGGAAATTATATTCTTAGGACACAGTGGTCATAAGATTTGAATTCTCAACAACACGTTTGGATGACTCGAGATTTTCGATTGTGACTCAGATGCATGTAAAATCTCAATATAATTACATGTTTATTTGACGGAAGGGATAAAAAAAGAATGAAGTGCATGTTTTGATAAGTATAAAACTATAAAATCGTATTTGGACAATTTCAAACTTGCGAACGAATTTTCCTTCGGTGTTGCATGGAAGGGATCAATGCATGTGTTTATAAGACGCACAAGAAAACGCTCCATTGGACAAAGCATCGCGCATCTCGTTTGATCGAATTCTTTGTTCGTGTCTACGAAGCCTCGATGAGATCTAAGAAGGCAATTAGAATTATCCTTCTTGGCATTAAGTAAGACATATAATTTATTACAAGTGAGTTATCTAACTATAAGATATGCAAAAGAACAAAGGAAAATAGACATCAAAAGAGGTCGATTCACAAATCAAATTTTGTTTTCTTAATTGTAATTCATATTAAAACAAATAGTACGTCGCAGTTGCACTCGATCAGTTGATGAAAACAAGTAATTAAAATACAATATTTTTTTATAATACGAGGCCAAAAAAGAGAAGTTTTTTTTTTTACATATAGTTTTTATTACTAGGAGACTTTGTCAAGCTTGAAAGCGACTTGAATCCTCTAAATATGAGAACGGTACAAACGATGTTCTTTACTGAATAATTAATTAAAAAAATGATGAATCATTTATATGGAGTGGAGGCTAATGTGTTTGAGTATGAAATTAATCTCTAACAATATTAATGGATAAATAATTAGTTAATAATAATAAGAAGAAGAAGTCTGCGTTGGGCCTTTGAGCAGGTTCAGTTGAGGCCCAATGTCTCAACGGCCAATTTAAAATTATCTCTAGGATTTTCGATGTGGTTTTTCATAGCGAGGAGTCATATTTTTCTTTGGAACTGGAGCTATCAAACGGGTCACGGAGCGAACCAATTCATTATAAATTCAATATTTATTGAGGAGGGATGAATCGACCCATCATTCGAAGGATTGAGAAATCTCTAATCTAATCCAACTCAAAACGATTACAATTACAGATTAGACGAATCAACTCACATATCAAAAAAATAAAATAAAAATTAAAATTATTGAGACATTGAGGGCTTCAGGCAATAATCGATAAGGCGAATAAAATATCATAATAAAAAAAATACATTTGAAATAATTAAAATCATGTAATTGAAATTTAATTATCGATCGACCGTTAGATATCATTATTTTTTATTTTTCAATACTCTAAAATATTTAAATCTTGATAATATACAAATTCAAATTTCGACTCCTCCAAATAGAGATCTAATTGAGATTTTTTAACATTTGTAATTGATTAACTATGATATATCATCGTTTTCTATATTAATTAAAATAAACGGTGACAAAATAATTATAAATTAATTATAATATAAAATTTTTATTAGAATATTTAAATTAAATATTTTTTATTGTTTTATTTAATTTCTTTTATACTTGTCTCGAGGGTAGATGTGATGGGGAATGATTGCGGATGAAAAATTTATTTTATTAGTATTAAAATATTTATAAAAAATCTTAAATAATTTTTTTTCATAATTTTTTTTATTTTTTTTTACATTTCTCAACTCAAGCTAATCCAATTCTACTGTGGATCAATTCATTTAAGTTGTGTTTGATATGCTGTAATGTAATTTAAATTGTAATGAAATATAATGTAATCTTGATTACATTACTATGTTTGGATAAAAATTGTATGTAATTTTGAATTATAAAGATAATTACATTCTTTTGTTTGGGATGGATTACAAAGACGATAGGAATCGATCGACGACGACAGTGAGGACGACATCGGCAGCGAGGGCGGTGGCACAGAGGATGGTCGGCTGGCCGTCGATGATCGGCCGTCGGCGATCGTGATCGAGCGGCGGCGACGATGGCGATCGATGGCCAAGCGACAACAAGCGATCGATCGGTGGCGATAATATGACGCGATTGAGCGATTGTTGAAGCGTCAAATCTTTTGATTACGATTTGTAGTGTAATCTGGATTACATAGGTTTTGCTTTGTAATTCAGATTACAAAACTTTAGTGTCTTTTATAATCTATATTATATTACATTACAATTTTAAGATAGTAACAAATAAAGAAATCTATCTTGTAATACAATTTGAATTACATTACACGATGTACTCTTATATCCTTATATCCGTAATTCGTGTGAATTGATTTATTTAGAAATTAGACCCATAAAAAATGAACTGATAAGATATCAATCCCATCTAATCAAACTCGACGACTATGGAAGTTCATTCCGCCCAATTTTAAATGAATCGGGAAAATGGGGAAAAAGTGATCCGTAGATGGATTCACAATCCGTCATTTGAGTCGAGCTGATGGAGGAAATCTTCCACATGCAAGTTAGGAAGGACGGTACGTCATTTGAATCGAAGGTGAATCGCTCTTCCTTTGGTCGCCCTTTATGCCCTTTGTTATCGATTGAGTCGAGCAGATCTCACCGCAGGTTGTTTTTTTTTTCTCTCTTAGTTTCATAAAATCTGTTGATTTCTTGTCCGTTTCTAAGATATTTTTCAACCCAACTCGGCCAGTCGGGAGCGGGACTGGGACCGTACTATTTCCCAAACCAAAGAAAGAAGATTTTTTTGTTGTTGTTATTGGATCTGCTCACATATGCGTTTGCATTCTTTCGCGGTTTGTACCTGAAGGATGGTTTCATACCTTTTATGCTTTTAACATGTGGAATACAGTATTTATCTGATTGTTCTGATGTTGAGACTCAGTGCGTTGAGATTTTTTGCCCGGGCATTGTTTATTATTTTTATTAGTTTATCACAATTATTATTATTTGATCTAATTCTTACAAGTTCTAATATCATTATTCTTATTTCTTAGCCATGTCAAATACTGCAGCGGAAGATACAATTTCAGATACTTCACAGTTTGTAATTAGTTCTGCCGATGTGAATCATTCAGCAGAAAATTTGAATACCCCAAGCTCAAGTTGTGAGTAAATGCGGCATCTTATATACCTGGTTTAGTGTTTTTCTATCATGAAGTTTCTTTTTTTTTTCCCTCCCAACTATGATACTTGTGCGTCATTTGATCCATAAATGTTGTACATTGGCTATATATTTCCTTTATTAACTCTATCGGGCTCATCCCTCGCAACTGTGGAATGAGGAATGATTTGTCTGTAAATTTTGTTAGATTTAGTGCTTCTTTACAATAGGATTTCTAGTTGCATAGTTCCTTTTAGTTTGAATGCAGCCGTGTAATTAATTTATCCTATTGGTCTGTATCACATGAAGAAAGGAAATCATGTGAAAAGGATCATCTTTCAGCAAAATAAACTAGAATAAAAGGAAGGCGCATCTCAGTACTGGAATAAATATAGATGAAAAGTTTAAAAAATATCATGTTCATCTTCTAATTCACTTTAGGAGTCATGGAGAAGTTAGAATAAAGGGATGTCATTTACCAGGTTCTAGCTAGTAAGTTAAATCAGATTGGCTTATGTTGCTGCTAGTCATGGAGAAGTTAAGGGTTAAGAATGCATAAGAATAATACAAAGACAAGGAGAAAACTAACACACTAGCTAGTTTGATGGGTTAAAACCTGAATTACTTGGTTGAGGTAGAAGAACACTAGCTGATAAGTATTTTTTTCCCTTGACATTTGTAGCTATTAAAAACAGTAATGATTGCTGAATATGCAGAACAGACTTCACAGATATAATGACTAAATTAAGCCAAAGGAAATAGTAATTTGCATTTTGGAGAAAATTTGAGTATTTTTGGATTAGAAAATTCAAGTAGACTTTTTTGTACAAATCTGGATCAAGCTCCATTACTTATTGTCCTCTTGGAATACATCACTTGGATCCTTAAACATGCAAGCTCAGTACCACCCACTTGTCTAGAAATAGCTCACCGATGTCAAGGTATTTATGTAACTATAATCAATATTGAACTGAATGTGGCATCATAGAATGCCTTCTGGCGGTCAGAGATGCTTAAGGCCATGGATATGCAAGATCTTCATTATCATGAATATTTTGTTAAATTGTTATAAGAAGAGGAATAATTAAGAGTGAAACTGTTCATTTGATTTATGGTTTGTTCTTAGCTCTTTCTTGTTCACGTTTCTTTCCAATTATACAGGTTCAATCTCCGGAAAGGTGAATAACATTTTCTTCCAATATTGCTGATCATGTCACATCAATAATCAACTCTAAGCTCCTATCTTTTTACATTAATCATGGACGAATTCACTCGACACATTCAAGACACAGTATCGTGGTGCATGTTATTTGTAGATAATATTATTTTCGTAGATGAGACACATGAAAGAGTAAATGCTAAACTAAAATTTGAAGGGAGGAAACTTCGCTTCCCACTTCAACTCGATCGCTTGTTCATGGCGATTCCATCGATGTCCCCGGATTAAAAAAATTTAATCATAGACAAAAGGGATCACCCAAGCAACCGTTTCATCGTCGTGCTATTCGATTAGAGTAGTCACTTGAACAAACTTGTTGTTCAAGCCACCAAACTCTATTCTACGAATAGCCGCGGAATAGACGATGTATGGATTGTCGGCTTTTGTGTTTATATTCGGGGTCCAAGTTATTTTAGCCATAAAAACAGAACACTACATGTATATATAATTGAAAAACAATTATAAATATGTTACAAAAGAAAATAGACAATCGATATACCTCTCGATCTTCTATTGTATGTCCTTCCTCCTTTTGGACATCGTGTGGGCGACGATCTATCAAAAGTCGAAGCTCCTAGATCACCAATCTTCCTTCCTTGTTCACTCCGAACAAAGGAAGATCATAAAACAAAACTCTTCTTCCTATCTAGAACCGGCCACCAAGTCAATAGACTCGATGTTGCCACCGGCCAAGGAAGAGAATATGGAGTATGGGAACCGGCCAAAGGAGAATCAATGAGGGTGATGGGCGCCGGCCAACTCTTGGAGAAGAGAAAGGAAACTGACCCCTTCACCAGTAGCGCCAAAACCCTAACCCTAGCTCTCCTAGTTGCCGCCGGCCAAAGAAGAGGGGAAGAGGAATAGGTTGAGCACCGGCCAAAGTAGAGGGAAGAAGGATAGGTGCCGGCAAAACCTTAGGAATAAGAAGAAGGGAACCTCTCCTCTTGTTGCCGCCCACTCCATCTCCCAAACCCTAGCTGCCCAACTCAATCCTAACCTCCCTAGGATTCCTTGCCGCCCAAGCTAAAGGGAAGCAAACCCTAATCTCCTAAAAAAAACTTGCCGCCCATCTTAATCCTCTATTTATAGAGTTGGGCTCAAGCCTCCTTTTAATCTCCACCGTCGGTTCTAGGGAATTAATCTCAACCGTCGGATCTAGAGAATTAATCTCAACCGTCGGATCTAGAGATTTAATCTCCACCGTCGGATCTAGAGTTTTGTTTTCAACCATTGGATCTAGGCTTCATGAGATTTTAATAGGCTACAATAGGGACCATGAGGAGGAGTTGGATCTTGGCCACCCAATGGATTAAGCCCACATAAAGTCCGATCCATTAATGATAATCTAATCCACTAAAGGTTTATCATTGATTTACCTCACCAACCCCCATAAGATAATATGAGCTCCATATATTATTTGTACATTTTTTTCCCCGTGTTTAAGATCTTGAATGTCCGTCGATTAATTAATTTACTGACAATTAATTAATTAACATCTAACTCCATGAGTAGTACCACTCAACCTTATCATCATGTCGGACCAAGTCCACCTGCAGGGTTTACATGATGAACCTTATGAGCTCCTCAAGGGGACATCATTATCCTAATATATAGGACACGGTTTCCTCCTATAATCAACGACACACCATATAAATAATATCATTTCCCAACTTACCGAGTCTATCGATTTAATCTATAAATCTCGCCCATTGGTAAATCAAAGAAATGAATACTAAGTATATGTGCCCGTTATTATATCGGGATTAAGAGCATGTACAATATAATATTTGAGGTCCGATTCGATTATGTAGTCAGCAATAAATCGAATCACCTCTAAGTCGGTCCTGCTCAATACACACAAGTGCACTAGTGTGATTCTATGGTTAAGACAAACCAATATCAAATCACACTGCAACCATACCAATGGTTTGTCCAAAGTTATCTCGGTTGTGAGTCTTTACTTATACTTTACAAGGAGCCGATAACATGATCTCCCGTGTGACACCACACACCATGTTATCTACAATGTAATGTATTAGACAATATGCATAAACATAAATATGCAAACAATGATCATATGATTCTTATTTCAAAAATAAAGATGTCCATACAAAAGATAGACTTTTCAGTATACATCCCAATAAAATTTTGGCGGGAAACATTAGAAATGAAAGGTTTTAGGCTTAGTAGAGTAAAAACAAAATATATATAATTTAAGTTTAGTAATATTAGACATAATGAAGTAAGTGTTAGAAGATGACGAGTTATCTGGAACTGAGAGCTTTAAGTATTTAGGATCCTGGAGATGACGACTAGGTTCTGGAATGACTCGCGTTCAGTGCTAGCCACTGGCCTTGATTTATCCCCCTCGCGTGTAGAAGCGGCGGTGAAGTCGTTAATGTAACGACGACCCATTGCTTTGACCCACTATTGGCGGGTCGGCGACCCTGTTGGTCGACGGCCTCGTTACTCCTGGTCTTCCAGCTTTACGGAAGTGGGTTTTGCCTTCCGAGTTGAACTCTAAACCTCGCGTAGACTCAGTACTAAAGTTTATGAATCTGGTAACGTGATCGAGGGTGGAAGACGCGGTTATCGGGATTCGTAAACTTTAGTCTTAACGGAGGTCTAGTTGAATCGAATCTGAAACCAGCTTCGAGGTGAAGACGGTGAGTAACGCGGCCAACGGCGGCGATGATCGTCGACGATAAAGTCGCCAGTCGCGATAGGCGTGTGATAAGGCGAGTCGTTACAATAAAAATCGCCTTTTTATTGTAGCGACGACCCACATTGGCGGAATCTGCGACCCTGTTGGTCGGCGACGCGTCGCCCCTGTTGGCGTCGTTACTCACTCAGTCTTCCCACCTGGAAGTGGGTTTTTGCCTTCCCGATTGAACTCTGAACCAAGTTTATGAATCACAGTAACAGTGATCCTTAATAAATTATCGCCAGAAGGAGACCGCCATGGACAAAAATCCGGCATCTCACATGCGGGTGTGATCGATTACATCTGAGACCTACCACGACCATATCGTGGTCGACAGCCGGCCAGGAATCGAGCTTCAGCGCGATTATATAATTTGGCCTCGGGCCGTGACGAAATAAATGATAAGCGATGCTACCGTAAATCGACTTACCTTACGCGGTAGGCGGGAATACTCACAATCGATCAGGCGAAATCGAATAAGGTCATGCGGACACGAAAATCGAATATCTGAAATCGATCTCGAACCTATCATGTCCTCTGGCGAAATATTGAACCGTAAGCGAATATCGAAATAAAACATTCGCGTGGTGGGGTCAAGCAATTGCTCTCTCACGGCGAATCACGAAATAGATATAAATCAGCGGGGTGAGTTCGAAGAACTCTGCGGGTATAGTAGATATCTGAAATAAGGTATAATAACAATAAAATATCGTGCAGTCTGATCTATAAATAGGATATCTGACGAAATCTGAAAATGGTATACACAGATCTCTTACCACGATATAGGGTGTGCGACTAGAAGTAATAAAGTCGTGACCGTATATAAACATGTGTATCGTATGCATGTGTGATCGTATCTGCGTCGAGGCATCGATAAAAATCGTGAACCGCAATCTGAAATCTGATCAGGTGCTGAAGTCGTATCGTGCGATGGCGTGGTCACCTGGCCTTGATCGGCCCTCATGTATGATGGGTGGCCCAGGAGTGGGTAGAAATTTAACAATGTCTGCGCTCTGCCACTGCTCTGAGTGGCCAGAGTGGGCGGGATCTTTGTCGTACACACATCCTCACGCCCCCAAGCATAGTGGGGTAGCTCTCGTCTCGGTGTCGTAGACTAGAGGAGGATCACTGCCCATTACCACGCCTCAGCTACCCGTGGCGGACCGGCGAACTGTGACGAACAGCACGCACCCTCTGATGTACCACTAACCCGTCGAGCGGCGGTGTGTGCGAGCCGTATAGCTGTGGGCTCAGCAATAATGGAACCGTCCGGCCGGCGTGCAATCGTGCAAAAATGCGTGCAATCTTAAAGCATGTAAATCCTGCTCAAAATACCTATCAGAATAATATATACAATCGATATGCGTATCCGTAATCGAATAACTATGATCCAAGTCAAACGAAATATAATCGTATTACATCACGTCGTGTATCTAGTAGGCACGAAGATGAAAAATTATTTGTATCTATCTAACTAGCGTATCAATGATGGTATATCTAAAAGATAAGTCGAAATACTACTTTGCGAATATCATGAAGAACCGGATCGTCGCGGCCAGTGATCTACCTCGTGGCCAAAACTGCATGTAGCGCATGCTATTATTAAGCCTGAAATACCGTTCGCATGAATCGAATCATAATCGATTCCTTCCGTAACCGTTTAATCGAAATAAATCCATCGAATCGAGCGCGCGACACGTGCTAAATACTCTTATGTATCTCGAGTAGACCCTCGATCGTAGGTCGTAAATTGTGATTAACTCCTCGATCGAAAACATATCTTGCGATTTATCTCACCGTGATCGATACTCGTCATATGAAAATATTATCCATCTCGCGTGAATGATCGAATCGAATCCTCGTCGACCTGCATCCGATCCACGGATTGATTTAATTATCCTATTCGACTAATCGATCCTCCATCTTGAATTCTGGAACCGATCGTATTTATGAATCGACCTAACCTAGGTGGCGTACACGATTGAAGCAATCCTTACCTCGAATCCGATCCAACACTTGGATCCACAACTTGTCACCCACAATCCATTTACAACTATTAACAACCCATAATTACACGATTTGGGGCTCACAACGACCCTAAATGAAACACTCACTCCATTAGTCCTTCCTCGCTCACACGATCGAGAAATACACGACCCCCGAACACCAATCTCATCACAAATATCCACACCTGCGCAATTAAATTCAACAGTACTCAAAATAAAGCTGTAAATACCTCTTACCTTCCTTAGAAGTTCCTCGTGACCCCTTCTCCTCTATCCTCCTCTGTTCATTAGGAAGCAGCTCCCTTTGTGGCTAGTGGCAAAACCCAACTCAGGTGTTAGGGTTTTGCGATGAACATGAATCTGCCCAAATCAAGGTAAAGGATAGACAACTCACCTACTCGAGCGGAAATCTCAGCCTAAGATCCAATCACGGCTGCGACTAAACCTCCCAGACGCCGATTCACCGGAGTTCTGCCGCTGCCCTAGCATCCCACACGGCCATCGCGACCCCCTTCAATCCGGTGGAAAACGCCACTGGCGCGGCGATGGCGAGGAGCCATGGAGGACGGTCGCGGATAGGCGGCGCGTGGCGTCTCTGCGAGCAAGCGGCTGGGTCGCCGACAATCGCTAAAGCGTCGGCCGATATAACGCCGGCCGGGTGGCGGCGCGGCGAGCGGTCGGTGCGATGCGCGATCCGGAGTGAAGAGTCGTCGGTGTAGACGGCTACACTGGTGGCCGAGGGGTAGGCGACGGCGGAAGGACGCTGCGGCGACCGTCGCTCGCGCTCGCGCGGAGGCGCTACGGTGGACACTCACGCCACGGCGGTGCTCGTCGTCGACGCCATGCGGCTCGAGCGGAGAGGGGCTTTAGTCGCCGCCGTCCGCCGCGAGGAGAAAAACCGAGAGGAAGAGGTCAGGCGCTGGTTGCGGTGGTTTCGGGCGCGGGGGAAGAAGGAAATCGGCTGAGCATTTCGCGAAGAGGGAACCGTCGAGCACGGCGTGGAAAAGGTCGCGGCGGGGAAAAAATAGAAAAATATAATTTATCCTATTTACTTATCTAAACAGGCCCCTTTAACAGCCTGTTTTCCCTATCCCCGTGATTATCTCGTACGACCTCCATTTAAATCCAGAAAAATTCTTAAAAATCCCGAAAAATTTCCAGGATTATTTTCCTTATCTCTTTGGCCATTTAATTTAATATTTTAAATTTTTCAGTATTTAACAGTTAATGTGGCGGTTCCACATTTTTTTAAAATATTTAGGATCATTTTTTGCAAGATAATAGAGGGATTGAGAGAGATGTCTTATATAAAATACAAGCAAGATAATTGAAATAGATGAGAGCATCGGATGTTTTATGTGATCATAAAATGTCTCTAAAACTTAAAAGGGATGTTTTATAAAATGGTGATTAGATCTGCTATTTTATATGACGCTGAATGTTGGATTACGACTCGAGCACATGAGCAAAAGTTGAGGATGTTAAGGCGAATATGTGGACATACGGGGATGGATAGAATAAGAAATGAGAGCATTAGAGAGAAAGTTAGAGTTGCATCTATTGAGAGAAAACTCTAAGAGACACGTTTAAGGTGGTACGAACATGCACTTAGATGACCAATAAATGCTCCAATTAGGTGATGTGAAACGATGACAAATACGCACATCAAACGAGGAAAAGGAAGACTAAAAAAGACTTGATTAACAACAATAAAATAAGATAAAATTTATTTAAATATAGATGATGATATAGTAGGGGATAGAGTCCAATGATGTAGAAGGATCCATATAGCCGATCTCACCTAGTGAGATAAGATTTGGTTGTTGTTGTTGTTGTAGTATTGCTAATCATATCCTTGGTGCAATGGTAAAATCGTTGCCTTGTGACTTTGAGGTCATGAGTTTGAGATCCAGAAATAACCTCTTGCAATGTAAGACAATATTTTGTACAATAGACCCAATGTGGTCCAATCCTTCTCGGAGGCCTCACATTGACCAGTGTTTCATGCATTGGGCTTCCCTTTATTGTTGATCATGTCCTTGATAGAGTTCAATGGAGGGAATAAGTTTCATGTGCCTAATCCCAAGAAAGTTTGGACCATGATGTCTTGGATTTGTTGTTAAGTGGGATTACCATCCATCACTTTTCTCTAACTGTATGTTGCATGGTCATTGAGGTACCTCACTGCTATTGCTTACAGGTGGAGGGGACTTACCTATCCTAGTTTCAAAATTATAGTTTCTCTCTTGCCACTTCATATATTTCCTCGTCTATCCAAGTGAGCCTCTATGTTCTTACTTTCCATTTCATGCAAGAACAAATACCACTATCACCCTTCATCTTGAGATTTAAGAATTTGAACTTTTAGATACTGACCGATTATCATATTAATCACCTTTCCTCTAGTATGCCCTTGTGCTTGATAAACATAATCATGCATATGAGAAGCTCATTGTCTATTTTTTCTCTTTTTGAAAATATGCCCAAAGATATTGATTGCTTCCTGAAGGTATCTGCTATGCCCAATTACCGATTTAGCATCAGTAAATAAATGGGTTTAAAATGATCGACAAACTCAGACCGTGAACAATAGACCCTCTAGTTTCACATGTGAAATAAAATCCTTGTGATTGATTAAATTGCTTGAGCATATGGCTACGCTTGCGTTGCACTTTTTTCCCATTTAAATTGTTCTCCATCAGACATTATTGGTTGCAATGTGTCGTTGAGAACAATTGCATCCTCACCATGTTTAGCAACCTAATTAAATATTACTTAGATTTGTCCTAGTGTTTATATCTACTACTAACCTGTGACTTACCTTTTTCCAGAATTTGTTGGTGACATCCATCTTAACTGAAAAGTTGGTGCGGTAAAATTATTATCTTGTGATCTAGAGATAATGGATTCGAATCTTAAAAATAGACTCTTATAAAATAAGATAAGATTGGATCCTTCATCGTAACTCCACATGGTAAAAGCTTCATCGAATTGTCCTTTTTATCCTCTTAACTAAGTGCACAGAGCCCTATCCTAAAGTTCTGGGGCAGAAACATGAACCTAGCAGTGGAAATGATACGCCGCCCCAAGAGAAACCTATTTCCCTCTCAAATGTAGTTGAGACCTGCTGCAGGCCACCCAAATGAGAACATGCACTGCTGAAACAGTAAGGCAAGAGCACAAGAGCAGAAGGATAGTGAAACTTTGACCGATGAAACTGAAACCGTTTCTGATTCAAAGTATTCCGAGATAATTGCTGTTGCTAACGAGCAAATTGCTTCAACATAAGAAGCACCTTCAGTCTTCGACGAACAGAGCTGCCTAGTCGATGATAGTCAGTTCAAGGAGTTTGAAAAATGCTTGTATCTTACAATGAGATGCGTTTTGGCCCATATGGCTCCTGTAAGTGATATACATCGAACACCTGAGCTCTTTGAATCTGTACTGTTTCTACAAATTCGTCATCTTGTGCTTCGCTTGTGTATCCGTATGGTTATAATTTTGTATATGGCCTGTGTCATTTTTTTATTATTTTTTCTACTATTTGAAGGTAGTGAGTTAAGAAGGGTATCTAATTATTCCTTCCCTTCATTTATTATTATTATTTATGATTCAATATCTGGATTTTGTTCGATTAGTTTTAAAAATGCACGACCTTTCTCCTTAATTTGTTTGTCAAATAAATCTGAAAATGTAATTGATTATTCAGAACAGATATTCCCATGTTTGCTTTCAGATAAAATCATGATTAAGTTATATATAAATAAATATTACCCATTAGCGATCTTTTATGAATATTCTACATTTTAAAAACGAAAATAAATTAAAAAATATTTATATGAATAGTCTCAGTAGTTTCAATATTCGTAATTTATTATTTTATTATTTCATCACAATTAATGATGTGTTCGTTAAGATATAATGAAATTGATGGAGAAGACAAGAATCGATTTTAGAGAAGGTCGAAAGTTTTTTTCTGAATTCAGATGATTTTTATGTATTTTGATCATTACGTCAAAATTTATAAGTCCTCTGTGATTTAACTTTCTCACAATGATCATGAGACAAGTCGATAGGACCATTAGATGAACAAATTTTAATTTTTTTATGGATGAATATTTAAGTCGAATGTTCAACATCATGGTCTTCACATCTAATTATAAAAGACTCGTGTTTATTATTTTAAATAATTTTTATTATTTCAAAAAATACTAGTACAGAAACATTTGAAAATATTAGAAATTATAACAAAATCCCGTGGCTATTTTTGTAATTTGAAGTTGGACACTAAACCCTAATATTGAGTGTTCCTCGCCCGTTCTATATATTAGTGCCAACCTCCATTGATCCTTCGTACGCCGCCCGTTCTTCTAACCAGGTACGCTTCCTAGTCGTCTCCTTTCTCTTTTCGATTTTTAGATCGAAGTAGAGGCTGTGATGTGCATTACCTACCTATTATATGAGATCGGAGCCTTCTCTCCTCTCTGATTAAGAAACATACCAATGGATCCTTCTGAGCCCCTTCTTTATTTTTTTTTCTCTCTTCATTTATACGTTATTTTTTTTTTTTTTGGAAGTTGCCGTCGATGTGATGATTTCTCTTTTCGGAATCCTTTTTCATGTCGATCTTATAATGAATCAGACTACAACTATCTGATCGACGGTGACTGTTACGCTTTTGTTTTGTTTCGTTTTGTGTGTTTTGGTTTGTTTTGTGTTTTTGTTCTTTGGCGGATCGATGAACTGTGCGCAATAAGCCGATGCTCTGGACTGGAGGAGGAAGGAAGCATGGTAAGGCGCACGGAGATCTAACGAAAAGGGTCATCATGTCTGCTCGCATTGATTCCTTCGGGATTTGATCTCGCGGGCCTGGATTCGACCCACATTGCTCTCTGCTTTATCAATTTTCTTAAACATATGGCTTCCTTTTTCAATCGATATTTTATTTACTGGCTTTTGCATATTGAGAGTTGTTATTTCAATTCGGTGGTTCTACGATTGCTGTTTGTTAATATTAACTTCTCTACCAATTTTATTTGAAATTTGGGGACTTAAATTTCTCATCTTTGTTTTCTAGGATCACCGATTTTATTAGATTATTGATGCAAATTCGTTTGCGGATGAAGTGGTCAGAAAAAGCAAATTCTCTGCCTTGTATAAGAGTTTGAACCCGAGATCCACTCGTGTATACGCCAGAATTCAAACTTGAGACCGTTTATCCAGTTCCTTTCGTACTGGTTCATCTTTCTTGTAGTAATTAAGAATATTTAATTCTACAATTAAGGAAATAAATCAAATTAGTAATTAATTGATTCATGTGAAAACAATTATATTATAGTGCAAGCGAAATAATGAAGGTGTTTATAAGTTCAGAAATTGAATTATAAATGAGTTTTGTAGGATAATATATATATATATATATATATATATATATATATTATATTATATTATATTATATGTAAATTCTTATAAACCTCTATTATTAAAAGAAATTAAAATGGAAATTAATTCAAGTATGTAAAAATGAAAATTAATAGTTTCCTCTTCGATGTAAGCTTGCCGAAAATATAATTTCATAAAACTTAAATTTTATTAACTTTAATACCGTCATATCGTACCAATATGATTACAATTAAATGAAAATAAAGAACGCTACCCATTAAAATAGCTTCTTTTTTTTATCGCTTTTTTATTTTTATTAAATCGAGCTTTGGCACCTGCTCCGCTGAGTTAAAAATATTTTAAATCCCAGCGTGAGAAATTAAGGGAGCGTTTAGTTCATGAAGAATTTTTTAATTTTATTTTTAAAAAATAGAAAATAATTTTTTAAAAATATTTTTTTATTTTTTGGAAAAAAAAAAAATATATAAAATATTTTTTTTATATTTTTTAATTTTTCAGAAAATACTTCTTTATTTTTTAGAAAATAAAAATCGAAAAGAATTTTTTTTTTCTTTTCTCAGAAAATAAAAATAAAAAAAAATTTGTTTACCAAACGCTCTAAAGTTTCCAATTAATTTAGTAAGAACTAAACTTAAGAAGCAGCGATTGCTTATATTTTAAAAATGGTATTTATCTCATTAAATCTGAGTATCTTTATTCGGTTTTTAAAAATGTTAATTATATTTTAAAAACAAATAAAAATTTCCTTTCGGTTGTCAAAATTACTAAAAAATAATTATATAAATTTGCTGTTAAAGATCCTTTCATATAATGGAAACATCACTTGAGACAAAATAGCAACACTTAGATGTTAATATGACAAATCAACCGATAGCTTAATATCACACGATGTAATTTTAATAAACATATCTCAGAATTTTTTAAGTTGGCACAAGATTCAAGTCTTACTAATTAAATCGGGAAGCAAGTATTTTAAAATTTTAAAAAATGTATAAATGCATTGCAGGGAATATAATCTCAAATGCATCAAAAATTCCATGGACACTTTCCACCATAATTGTAAGTCCATATTTCATAACTTTGTAAAAAAATAATATCGCTCATTTTAAAAAATATAGAATTATATTAGTGATTCTCTCCTATTTGCCATTCAGAGGAATAAATCATGATCAAACTACCATCAATTTATGATCGCAGTGGCGCTTGATAGAATAAAGACCAAACACCTTGCTTTTGGAATTCATACTCATCTTTTATATATTTGTATTGTTTTGACCCTTCAACTTTGCCCTTTAGAACATATTTTAGAACTTTTGCATCTGCAAACGATTGGAACCACTAACTTAGCAGCTTTCATTGTCTCTCCTATAGTCATTGTGAGAGAAGCAAATTACGAATAGTTCTATGAGCCTTGACGTGGTGATCAAGACATATAAGGATCATCTAAATTAAAAAAAAAAATTTAAATCTCTTCCGAAATACATTCATATCACTTCTATAAACACTGTTGTGCCTTATCATGTCATCTCCATGAGAACATATTTCAGAACTTCTACAAAAATTAAGAATCTGTCCAACTAACAGCCCCTTTCATCCGTCCCAGGGTATTGACGAAAGGGAGATAAATTACAAGGGAGACAAAATCCCTTGACACGGTGACAAAGCAGAAAAGAGTCCATTTGAAACCAGAAGAAATTTTAAATCCCTCATCCGACATCGAACCCTGTCTATTCTGTAGCAACACTCTGCCTTACAATCGCGTTGTCCCCGTGGGGACAAAACCCTAACTAAAGCATATAAAGGTGTATCAAATAATAAAAATAAAAGTTGGTGATGGATGATTTGATATTTTAGACAAAATGTCAAATTTTATTTTAATCATAATCTTTCCATTCAATTGAGCTCGTTTTTTTTTACTAACCCTAGTTATTTAAGGCTTCAGATTGACTAATCACAGGACTGATTCAAAATTTTCCATTTCCATTGGAACATATTAGAAGAATATATCATAATTGAGAATCGTATTTGAGAATCAAACAAACCCTAAACGCTCTGTCCGGAAGGTTTTATTCAAATGGTCGGTATCATTCCGAAATTAATCAACTCTAAAAGTTGAATACTTGATGGTCCAAATTATCATCAACCTTTATTATTATTCTTTTCATTGACAATCAATCCATTGTGTGCATACATATTATACATATTGTCGTTGTGAGTAGTATTTGTATGATTTTAGTTCTATTCGACCAAAGAAAGAATCTGCAGTTGAAACAAACAAACAAACAAGGAAATCATAAGCTCAAAATCCATAATCGTCAAACTCCATGTTCAATAAGATCAAACCATTGATTTTGAAAGGAATATCTCAAATAAATCGATAGAACTCCATGGGAATATGAAATATAGGAAGCTACTAAAACATAATGCTTACTATTCCTCGTCATCCTCGTCGCCATCTCCTCCAGCTGCCTTCTTTGCAGCAGCTTTCTGGTTCTTTCTCTTAACCCTTCCTGGGCGGCCGCCGCCGAATGGACTAGTTAACGAGAAATCAATGTGCTTCGCAGAATCCACTCTAACCATGAATGAGGGAATGTTGACAACTTGCCTTCCAACTCTGTAATCAAGGGTAAAATAGAACAATATTATAGCACTTGCATTCCAACTTGCACCGACTGTTGAAAAAAAATCACGGAAAGAAACTGAGAAAAAATTGCCACAAAGCATGGAAATGGGAGCATCGATCGAAGAATAGCTTAAAGATACAGTACTAAATCCGTTCTTGACAGTGATAACAGGTTTACATAGAAACCCACATCATATAAATAGTAAGCAAACAAAAGTATCTAACGTTTCCAGCAAACTAGATTTGCAAGAGAACAAATGATCCCATAAGCACAGATTTTCTTGCAAAACCAGTATCATTTCTAGTAATTTAAACATATACACAGAGTACCATAGAGGTTATGAATGTAGAGAAGTAATTTTATTATCTGACTTTCAGCTAAGAGGATAGATGATACAAGCTCCCTTAATCCCTTGAGCAACGAGATCATTCATCAACCAATATCGCGACAAGAGAATAGAAGCATATTACAGAAACAGTAACAAAAAAACAATCGAAAACGGTTGGTCAGACAAATAAAACATCACTTTATCCCTAAGATAAAGAGAGGCACACAGAATCCGCAGAATGTCATGAACTCGAATGCTGTATGGCAAATTGGAAGCCACCACAAGCTTTTGGCTACAACTAGTAGCACAACCAACTCACTAAGTTTAAACTTCTGCTTCAATCATGCTAATTGATCGCAGCAATTCATTAAGTTAGCAGAAATTTATAATAGTAAGAAAGTAAAGCTTGTGATCAGAAAAAATAGCATCAGCTGAGTTTAACCAACAAGTGATTCTAAATGCTCGTGTTCAAGGGTTGTAAATGAGCCAAACCAAGAAAAGCTTTACAGTTCAGATTTGTTTAATAAGATAATCAAACGGTCCAAACTAAACCAAACCAAATCTAAAATTAACCAAACTATTGAAAAACCTGTTTAATATTCGCTTGGTTTCTTTTTTTAAAGATTGAGTTTGACTTGAACTTGAATTGTTTATTGAATATCAAACTTCTAATCAAATTTAATTCAAACTTATTTAAGTTCGATTTATTTAAACGTTACCAAACTTTTAAGTTAAGTTTATTTGTTTATTTTATATTTTTAATATTGTAATCTTTGTTTATAAATTGATATAAATAAATTTATAAATAATTTTTAAATGAGTTTGTTTACAAATACGATTCAGTAACATTAACAAACCGAACACATATGCATTCAAATTTATTTCTTTAATTTATCAAATTGTTCAAACTTGTTTATTAATTGACTTTGATACATATTGAAAAAATATAAACAAGCTCTTATCAGCCAAACACTAATTTAGTTCATTTACGCCCCTATGTTCAACTAGAAGTAAAAATGGAAGTAATAGTATAAAGTTGAGCCTTTTTTTCACAGAAATAAAGGGGTATTCTGTCGGGGATAACATAATAGCCAACTCACCTGATGTGGCGCTGCCTGATCAGGACACGAGCATGATGGATCGACTTGGCCATCCCAGACTTGAAGACGAGCGTCTGAAGGCGGCGCTCCAGAAAGTTCTCCACAGTAAGCGCGAGGACGTAATCGAGCTTGTTCTGCCCCTCCTCCAAGAGCCCGTAACGGTTCATCCTCCGGAGCAGGGCCTCGCCCTCAAAGATCCGGCGGGGGTTTTTCTCGTCGAGCGTGAGGAGTTCCCTAGCGGCGTTCCGAATACGACTCAGGGCGTACTGAACCCTCCAGAGTTCGCGCTTGCATCGGAGGCCATACTCGCCCACCAGCTTCAGCTCCGCGTCCAGCCGCTCCTTCTCGTAGGGCCGGCGGGGCTTCTTGAAGGTTTTCCCATCTGTCAAAAATCAGCCTTTAACTACAGCTTTTGAAGCAGATCCAGACCCGAATCAAGCAAAACATAAAACTAAGAAAAAAATTCAAATATGAAAGTTCAAAAAAAGAAAAAAAAAGATCGAGAGAAAAAACAATCTTACAGTTGCGGTAGAAACTAACATGAACCATGGCCTTGTTAGTTTCCAAGCTTTGTCACGGACGGGGAAGATCGGAGATCGGGAGACGCCGCCGCGAAAAACTGAGAATGAAGCTGCGGTTTGCCTCCTCATGTCTTTATCGACGAGCGAAAAGAAAACCCTACAAACGCCGTGCTGACGTCACCTTCAGTCCTGGGCCACATCTCAAATTGGGCCCCCGATTTCAATGTGGACTTCTTCGTCCGAGTCCGGTCCGATTTCGAAGAGTCGATTAATGGGCGACTCTTTATCTTCCCCAAATTGCCCTCATCGGTCCGTGGTAGAAGGCTGGAAAGCTCCGCCGAGGTCGGTCAGGCGATGGGTTACCTGTCGTGGAGGCGTGGAAGCTCCATTGAGGTCGCCCATGGATTACCGAACGCTCGAGATCACATTGAGATCGGCCATGGACCCCAAGCAGGTAAGTCTCTTCTCCAAGATGGTCGTCTATGCCGTCGTCAGCGACCGCCGCTCGCGCCACTGAACGCCGCCCGATCTCCGCGGCGGGCGCAACCCGAGCTGGAACATCACTCTCCGCCTCGTTGTCCCTCCCGACGGCGGCCACTAGCTTCACTTCCTCCGCACCGATCGAGCGCGCCTGCCCGCTTTGCGATCGCGACGTCGGCGAGGTACGCGTGCCCCTCGCCGATCTCTTCGATGGAGAAGGCATCGAGGGGCCGCGGAGAGTCCGGCACATTAGCTACCAGGTTTGCCTGGTCGGGTCGGGTAAACCCAAGGGGGTGCTCGATTTCTCCTACAAGCTCAGCGAGAGCTTGGCGGCGCCGGCGCCTCATCCGATCACCGACTTCGCCTACACGGCTCCGGCGACGGAGTACCGGTCGGCCTTGGACGCTCACGGCACGCGGCCTCGCTACCTCGACAGCAGGTGAGCCCGTCATAGAAAATAGATTTGTTTTATTTTCGATCGTTCTGCTCATCGTATTTCCCTTGCTTTTCTGTTTATTGAAGATTCAAATTTTATTTCTATAGCAACAGTGAATCATCCGCCTCATCCCAAAATAGAATTTACACTTATTTTGATGCGAGGGTGTCCATTTTTCTTAATTACTAGTCTCATCGATCAAAAGTCTATTGTGATTTATCTCCCTTATAATGGTCCGAGAGCGAACTAATAGGAACCGCTAGGTTGACAGATTCCAACCGTTGTATCATTAATACTTATTTTGTCTTTATGGGACAACACGATAAGATAGGTTGTTGTTTATAGAATATGTTGGATTCGATATCGGAGGAGGGGTCTAAAATTCTCTCTGATTTCAGATGAATTTTTTTTTTCTTTGTCACCGTGTCAAAGAATTTTGTTCCTTCGTGATTTATCTCTTTCTTATCAATATTTTGGAATGGATGACAGAGAATTACTAGTTCTTCAAATTCTCAACTTTTACAAAATTAATACTTATTTTACAAAACCATATTTTTTTTTTCAATTTTTTGTATTATTAAAACATGACAAAAAAAAAAAAAGAAAGTGCGATCATAATATTCTCTCTGCCGATAAAATTATACGACAATGTTAAAAATTGAATATGAATCAATTCTTATATAAAATTTAAATTGTCAATCTAATCGTTTTTTATATTTTGATGAGTAAATTATGAATAATTATTGATAAATATAATAAAAAACGTCATTCAATATAAATATTAAATAATCCATTGACTGAGGTGTCCATCTTTCATTATCAAATGTCTTAAAATCGAATTTGAGAGATGTTTGGGATAATATTCTTCTCTTTAAGATAATTCATAAAATATGTAATAAAAAGTGTAAAATAATCAAATCTTCCTATAAGAAATTCTCTACGAGCATATTTAATTATTTATGCACAAGGACTTGTGGATACATGTAAAAATAGAGAGATATTTTTTAGGAGAATATAATTCGATCATCTACTATAATGTTATTTGATGATGAATTTTTTTAAAAAAATTCCGATGATTTTGAAGTCAGGAGTTTGTTCAATGGACAGAGCACGATTTCGATGTTAAACTGTCGTTCAAAAATAATACGATTGTAAAATTTAAGTTTAACAGTGAAATAATTACGAATGTTTCTCTGATTTATTTTCGACGGCACGTGGAGGTCATTTGGACTCCAACTTTACTTGGCTTTGTTATTAGTGAGACATTTCGAAAGTCCGTAGAACATGATCGATCACTCTCAAAAATTAATATCTTAGTATCATTAAAAAATAATAATAATAATTATTATTAGCTCATTAAATAGGATATTTTATTTATTAATCTCTCTGTTTTTTTTAATCCGTGGGTTTCTGGGCTTCTTGCGTGGTGGGCGTATTTTTATGGCTTTAGGGATAAATTCGCTAAGCCGAGCTTGACATTCCGCAGGCCGCTTTCGCTTTTTATCGGCCATCGGTCGGTCATTTCTGCCCTTCCGATTCCGTGAAAATTGCTGCTCTCTCTCCGCTCCGTCGCTCCTCCGACCATGGCCTCCGCCTCCATCCCTCCTCCTTCTTCGCCCACCGCCTCAGCTGCTTCCGCTTCGATTTCGGATCCCGTGACTGGTCCCGGTTCGTCCACGCTCGTCCCTCCGCTGGTGGACGATCCTAACCCCTTCCAGACCCCGCAGATCGATCTCGAGGAGGAGGAGGAGGAGGAGGAGGAGGAGGTGAACATCGGCAATCCTCCGAAACTAGATGAATCTTTCGAGGATGTGACCTCCCTGCCGACCTCGGATTCTTCGCTCGACCCTGCTTCCACGACTCCGACGGCGCAGCCAGTCCCCGCGACCCCGTCCTCCTCCTCGCCGCCTAGGGTAGCGGAAAACGATGCCCCGCTGGCGCTGTCGCTTCTCCACCTTTCTTTTAACCAGGACCACGGTTGCTTCGCCGTCGGCACGGATAGGGGATTCCGGATCTACAACTGCGACCCTTTCCGCGAGATCTTCCGCCGGGACTTTGATGGAAGGGGCATCGGCGTGGTGGAGATGCTGTTTCGGTGCAACATCCTCGCTCTCGTTGGCGGCGGCCCGAACCCGAACTACCCGCCCAATAAGGTCATGATCTGGGATGATCACCAGAGCCGGTGCATCGGGGAGCTCTCCTTCCGTTCGGAGGTCCGTGCCGTCCGGCTCCGGAGGGACAAAATTATTGTAGTTCTTGACAACAAGATTTTCGTCTATAATTTCGCGGACCTTAAGTTGATGCATCAGATTGAGACTGTGCCGAATCGCAAGGGGTTGTGCGCTGTTTCACAGCAACAGGGATCGCTTGTGCTTGTCTGCCCAGGTGGTCAGAAGGGGCAGGTCAGGGTGGAGCATTATGGAGCAAGGCGAACGAAGTTCATTGTGGCACACGATTCAAGGATAGCTTGCTTTGCTCTGTCGCAGGATGGACGGTTGATTGCAACTGCAAGCTCCAAGGGCACGCTTGTTAGGATATTCAGCACAGTCGATGGTACTCTCCTTCAAGAAGTAAGGCCTCACACAGGATTAACTCATTTATATGGATTTTTTTTACTAAGCTTATTTATTCTTTTCCGTTGTTTGCCGTCGATTTAATTTCTTTGTCTGCATATAATAAGAGACAAGGGTTTCAATGTATTAATTTTTTGTGTTGCAGCTTCATTATGGTTGATTTGAAATTTTTTGAATCTTACTAAACCATTTTACCATTACAATTTCAGTATGCCTACCTTATGTCTCTCTTCACTCCGATTTAAACACTTAAAATGAGCTCTTACTCTTTGATTTCCTCTTTTGACCTGGTAAATTGTTATCCTTTGTATTTTCTATTGTCTTGAGCTATCTTTGGTTCAACAAATCCAATATGAAACTGTTAATAATATTCATGCTGTAGGATTCAAGTATAAAGACACTTAGTTTTGATCCTATTACATGAGTAATGCTCAAAAGGAAAATGCTTATGACCTGGATTCTTGATTCAAACTTCACTTAGCCAGATTCAGTATCCATTGACTGTATTGTTTGATTGCCTTCAAATAGACTATTGCCTGTAATAGTAGTTCTTGACAAAACAAGATTTGTTCGTGTCATATAAATTATTACTATTTTTTAAAAATGCTTTTTTATATTATCTGTATGATTGTGCATTGACACTCCACTATACTTTTAGCTACACATAACTGCAATCTACTCCTGTAATTACACAGAATCTACATAGCAACTGCACATTTACGTCCTGTACTATCTTCACATGATGCTTCATTTCGTTAAGAACAATTTTTCTGTAAAAATGTAACTATATCCATGATACCAAACATTTCTATTTGTCTTACTGTCTATGATGAATTTGCTAATTTTTTTCCCCTTTATTGGCTGAATAGAGATCAATAATTTGAGTGGTTTCAAGGAGTTGCTTTTGCTGTAATATATATGCATTGGCTATTCTTTTTCTTAATATATATGAATTCCATGGATGGAAATAGGGTGTCATCTTGAGGCTGTTGAATTTAGTGTCTTGTTATAGTTGAGGTATTCTGTTTCTTTTACTTGAGTATGAGAAACTTAGAGATGAGAGTCGTAGAGATAAAGATGTTAAATAGGATATGTGGACGTACTATGATGGACAAGATAAAAACTGAAAATATTAGAAAGAAAGTTAAAATTGCACTTATTGAAAGAAAACTCCAAGTGACATGTTTAAGATGATATGAGCATGTACTTTGACGATTAATAAATGACCTAGTTAGACAATGTGAAATCATGACAAATATGCATATTAATTGAGGAAAAGGGAAACCAAATAAGACTTGATTAACGACCATAAAATAGGATAAAATTCATTTAAATGTATATGAGAATATAGTAAGGGATTGAGTTCAATGACGTAGGAAGATTCATATACCCGACTCCATTTATTGGGATAAAAGTTTAGTTGTTGTTGATGAGTACAAGAAACTGTTTTCTTCAATAGATACCTACTGTTTGAACTATTGGTAACCCTCTTCCTTTTTCTCGAATGTAAATTATAGAAATTGAATCTTACTGAATTCCCTTCCTGAACTATGGCATCTGAATTTTCTTTTTGCTTGTTTCTGGGAGCATATGTCATTCATTTATGCAATGTTTGCTTATTCATTGTTTTCCACTTCGATGCTTTTTAATGGTCTTCTTTCTAGGTGAGAAGAGGCGCTGATAGAGCAGAGATATATAGTTTGGCTTTCTCTTCTGACATGCAATGGTTAGCTGTCTCGAGCGACAAGGGAACTGTTCACGTTTTCAGTCTCAAGGTTAATCTCGGATTGACAGCAAATGACAAACCTCGCCCTGCATCAGATCCAAATGCTCCAACTCAAAGTTCACATCTTTCTTTCATCAAAGGTGAGCTGCATATGAAGTATTTCATATCAGATTAACCATTGATTACCTTATTAACTGCAAACAAATTCGTTATCCTAGTGGTTTGACGCCTCTGGTTAGGTAGCCAAACAAATAATATGATGTGTTTAGCTAGTTAGCATCTGTTTCTGTCTTTGGTTCTACCATAAGTTGGAAAAATATTTTCATTATCTGAAGCTGTTTCCTTGTTTAGGAGTATTGCCGAAATATTTCCACTCTGAATGGTCGGTGGCACAGTTCAGATTGCAGGAAAATACACATTACATTGTTGCATTTGGCCACCAAAAGAATACTGTTATCATTCTTGGTGTGGATGGAAGGTATGAATCTTTGTTTCTCAAAATTTGCAATCATAGAGTTTTTTTTCTTCACATTATTGCCATTTTATTTATAGACTCGTATGGAGTGTTTTTAAACTCGATCACTTGTTGATATTATTTTTAGAATTTTCCATTGAGATATTACTTTTTTATATTTCAAATGACATTTGAATATGTGGGAATGATGTTTGAATAAAAAAAGATGAATAAAACAAAGTGAAAATTATCACGAGAACATGGTGCTGGTGTGTGTTTTCTAGCCCGGAAGATGGTCTGAGATATCCAGGCTGGACTTCCATCTAGTTGAACACCCAACACCAGAAGTAAGACAGTCAGATAGCGAGATTGATCCATCTGTCGGTCTTAGTTTGCTAACGTTTTATATTTGATATGGTTTTCTTGGATTGCCGATGCAGTTTCTTTCGATGCCAATTTGATCCAGTGGCCGGCGGAGAGATGACACAATTGGTATGCTACAACTTCCTCAAGTCGGAATCCTTCTATTAGGAGAATATGTCTGATCTCGATGGTTCACTCACTTCGATTTTCATAGCTAAATTTCATCTCGGCTTAAGAAATCTGTATATAGATCGAACTATTATGTAAATCAGTGCTTTGTGGCAAATAACTCGATGTGAATATTAGAAGATAAGGTTTCGTTGTCATTCCGTATACTTGTATACAAATTCTGTTGCCAACTGGTGCCTACAGACGACGATAATTAAAAATAATGAATGGTCGAAGTGTCCGACTAGGAAAGGCACGTTGAGACGTCATGCTTAATTGTCGCTTTGGGATTGTTTTATTCTCATTGGCAAAGTGCGTCACTTCACCTGACGATTGGGTCGTGTTAAATTTTTTTCCCATCGTGGCTACCGTGCAGCGACAGATTATTAGGTATCGATCTCCAGCTCCGTATTTATAGATTTAAAAAAAAAAAAATAGAATGATAATATATGGATATTAGATTCGATTTATTTATGGAAAATTTTTGTACCATTGAATTGTCTCTTTTCAGAATTAGTCTAGTCGATATCAGAATACCTATCAATTAAAAACATTAAGAAATTTTAGTCTTATATATATATACTCACAAAGTAAGCAGTCAATATTATATCAATAAACAAAATATCTAATATTCAGTTTTAATTTGACCATTATAATTTTTGTAAATAAAATCTTGTTTTGATGGCCATTCTTAATTTTGATATGTAAATTTGAAAATTAAACAGAAATGAAAGTTAGTTAATGAAAGCAAGTCTGACAAATGAATAAGAAAATTAACAAAATTTTATTTATAATTTTGGTTTTATGTATCGGTTATATTATGACTTCACTTTATTTAATTCAAAATAATTATGATTCTCTCAAATAACAAAAAAATATCTGTCATGTCAATAAATAGATTATATAATCTCAAATTTGATTATTTTAGAAACATAAGATTATTGTTGATTCTGATATTAATAAAGAATAATAAAATCAATTATTAAATTTTTTTAAAAATCTCTTCACTAATTAACACTAAATTAATATCATTTAAAATTATATATGATAATTTAATTCAATCGCCCCTTAGCGAGTTTAACTTATAATATAATTTTTTTGTGATTAATACTTCTTCTATATTTATATATTATTTATAATTTTATACTGATGGACTAAATGTCAATTCATATAATGCAAAAGATTGGAATCTGTCAATCTAGTGACCCCTACCAGTCCGTCTCTGGATTATCATAAGAGAGGTAAATCACGATAGTCCTTTGACCTCAAACTAAGAAAACGTGGAGAGATGACGGACTTTATATTCATGAGGATTGATCCGTTTCTACGATTTAAATCTGTCACGTATCTTAAATCTAAGTTCCTCATGGAGACTAAATGTCAATTCAATATCCAGATATTCGAGGTACAATAAACCCAATAAAATTTCATTAAATATTTTTGGATAGTACTTTGCTTTTAAAATGACTTTATTGTACATGCACATTTAACTAAATGATATTTGCAAAAATTAATAATAACTAGTATTTATAATTAATAAATCAAGTCTGTATATAATTGTGCAATGACATAATTAATTAGTAAATATAACCAAGTAGTTTTGGATCAATAGAGCTTAATAATATAAGAGTCGGAAAAAAAATAATATAAAAATATTCTTCCCCTTGACTTCAAAAATATATATATCTTTTTATTGAATTAGGGCGGAGCCGTATGCTTTCCTTTTTCAAAAAATAAAAAATAAAAAATAAAAAAAATCATATCTTCCTAGTGCAAATGTAAAAAAATAAAATAAAAATAATAAAACTTATCATATTTTTTATTTACATTCGTTCATAGTTTCCATATAAAGGATGTTTGACTTGTTTTGCATTGAGCAGTTGCCCTCGCAGGCTGGACTTCTTCGTTGACTTGTACACCAGGTCAACGGGGAAATGCCCTTGGACAAGATTTTTTTTTCTCTTTGTGGTGGCCATCACATTTGTTTACTTTGTATTAATTCATCCTCGTTCATCATCCATTTATCCAATTATAATTAGGAGCACCACGATAATTTAATTGATCTCTAATCCAACAAAACTAAACATATTGTATCCTTACAAAACACAAAAGCACTAATAAAAATCCAACAACTAATTAATTCTATAATAGCTCATAAATAATGAGATTTTTAATAATGAGTCTTTTTTTATATAGGAAATTCTATAGAAAAGGAAGGGAAGATATGGATTTTTTTCCCCACCAAAATTAAATAAAATCAAACCAATAATTTCGATTCAGGTCTTATATATATATATATATAGTTTGAAAATGCTAATCGATTTGATTAAATTCAATTTGATATATTCCAATTAAATTAGTTCAATTAGGCGGCGTTAAATACCGCCTACTCGTTTAACTTTATGGACAAATATAATTAATAAATTTTCTCAAATTTATAAGTTGAACGCGAGTCAAATATTATCATCTGAATCCGCATATTTAAAGATTATAAATTATTAGTGGGGAAAATGTTTTTTTATTGAATTATTTGGGGGAATTGATTAATTAAAGGGCGGTGTTCATATCGACAGGCTTCTCCGTTTCGGCCCCTTCTCTCTTTCTCCGCCTCTTTATTGCTTGCTCTTCTCTCTCTGGAGTGGAACTTTTGGATCGGAGCAGTTAGGGAGAGGGCTTGCGAGAGGCGGATATGGTCGAGACGAGACGGAGCTCAGCCTCGGCGGCTGCCAAGCGATGCTCATCCCCGTCGTCTTCCTCGTCGGCTGCCAAACGATGCCCATCCCCGTCGTCTTCCTCATCGGCGGCGGCTCCCCCCAGCGCCAAGCGCTCAAAGGTGCGATCTTTGCCCCTTCACGATGCTGATCTCCCCTTTCTGCTCGACGTCGTGTCCGGATTCTGATCTTCTTCGGCTGGGGTGTTCTCGATTGGGCTTCTGTTGGAATCTTTTTAGGTCGACGCGAAAGCGCTGCTGCCTAGGGAGAAGGAGCAAGTGAATCACGAGGAGCCGGTGTTGTCGGGTCGTGAAGATGGGGTTATTGCTGATACTTCCTCGCCTGATGAAGCTCTGAGGGTGGACATGGAAGTGGAAAACCCGATTGAATTGCCCGTTCAAGGTATGATGTCGATTCGCCTTGTCCACACGCTTTTCTCTGATTTTTTTAGTGTTTTTTACAAAAATCGATCCTTTATTTAGGGGCTGGGTCTGAACTGTTTATCTGTGAATGATTTTTGCTAGGGCATGTAGAGTGTCCATCGCAGTTGGATCTGCTGACGAAACATGCGGAAGAAGGAGGAGCACCAAGGGCTGTTGCATGGGGAAAGCTTGTATCTCAGTTCGCTCAGGTCGTGATGATTAATAAGATTGCTTTCTGATTGCTCTTGCCATAGTAGGTTATTTTGTGCTGTTCATTAGAGGGTTTCTTTATGAATTTTGGACTTCCGTACCATAACCAATGGCTTTGCATGTTATGAAATCTTATATTTTGCCTCATGATCTTTAATGTATTTCTTTCACACTTAACATGTCATGGTTGTCAATTCATCATTTCTATTCGTATTACTTAAAATTCTGACAGATTCATTGGGGTTGAGTGATGGATCTTCTTTTGATATACCTTTTACTGGTATTTTAGTGCACATTTATTTCTAACTTCTAATGAAAATCATAGTACCATGTCTTTTAGTGGTATTTGAGTGCACATTTCTATATGTCAGTGTTATTAAAGGTTGTAGAGCATTCATGATGCAGGGTCTTGTCTTTGCTCAAGAATATACTGAGTTGCCTAACAAAGAAAGATACTTAATTCTAAGAAATTATAAACAGTTATGCAAAACCTAATCATTAAAGTAAAATAAAACTATTTCTGAACATGGGAATTGATATAAATAATACTACCCTATCAGCCTTGTATAGGAGCATGAGTTAGTAGCTATTATCTCGCCAGTGTATAGGATTCTGCCATGGTAATTCTAAAGCCCATGTGATGCTCATTGTACAATAAATCTAATTATGTTATTTTCTAACTTACCATTTATTATTAAAATTCTATATTTCGTGTTTGTGTTGCTAAAGGTGGCACAATTTTCAAAGAATAAAATTGAAGTCTAAGGTGCATTTCCTACAAGAGAAGAAAGCTATGAAGGAAATAAATTAAGAACAATTTTCTTAGGGAGAAATCTAGCCTTTCTCTATATTGCTTCCACTTGGAAAAATTTCACATGAAATGGAGGTTGAATTTGGGCTTAAAAATTTATTTATCTTTTCTTTTCAAATTGAGTTTTATATTCGGTGACTAAAATTTTAAAAATGTTCTCTTCTTCTTTCCTCTTGTGAAAGGGAACGATCGAATGGAAAATATTTCACAATCTTTTTATGTGATTTTTTTCTTCCAGATTTTCTGTCTTTCCTTAGCTTAGTTGTTTCCTTCCTTTATAGGAGGAACATTGTCTAAATGGTGCATTATGTCGCTACACAGATGATGCAACACAGCGGAGCGAACAAGAATACAATCCTCGTCTAGAGGAAAATTTACTAATTCTCACCCAGAGAAAAGGAAATTAGAAACTTTATTAACTCAAAACGTGATCAATACAACTTATTTTTTTTATAAAATAACAGAAAACTCTAATTTTTCTAATAAAAATTTAACGGACTTTTCTAAAAAATTTTAAACAGCTTTTTTTTTGAAAGTTTCAACTAATTATAAAAATAAATAACTCAGACAATTTTTAATAAATTAAATTCTTGACCGCGTCATTCTCTTCAACCAAAGATAACTTGACTCTGTTGAGTGGTGGATGAACGGAAAAAGTAAGTCTGGCAATGTAACATGTTGGTTCGAGGCGACATCGCCTCTCTAGCTGGATCAAGTAGTTGTTACTCTATTTCCTCCAAAATTTAGGGGAGAGGTTTCAAAATTCATTTTTAGTGTTCCATGTGTCATCAATCTCTGAAAGCCCTTTCAATGAACAAAGTATCGATGAGTACTTCCATTTGGAGAGATCATTATTTGATGATTTATAGTGCTATCAATTTGATGAGAAGGTGGTGTTATGGATGGGGGTGTCGGAATTAGCATTGTAGGTACATAACCCGTAGGCAAATCAATAGATAGAGAAGAATTTGACTCCTGAAGTGAACGTGACTCTGTCAAATGGAAAGGTGGGGTAGTTATGAAATAGAGATGCTTTTTTAGCCAAATTAGATGATTGCTTATTTATTTCTTCAAATATTATCTTTTTAATGTCGATGTATTTTCTTTTGTCGAGTGGGAAGGTAGAATAGTTGTGAAGTGGAGGTGCCCTTTTGGTCGAATATGACAGTTGTTGGTTTATTTCTTTAATATTTACTGCCAATATGATTATTTGTTTGCATTATTTTCCTCCACTAAGGAGTACTCGACTCCTGGCGAGTTGTTGACTTATCCTTTTGGATCGTCTTTTTTGAGTGTATGAAATAATTTCTTCGATAACTTAGGGCTTGTAGAATGAGAATGTTATGTCACTAATGGGAGTGTAGGAGTCAACATCATCGGTATGTATTATTTAGTCAATTCAATAGAGAAAGATATGAATGTTTTCTGATATGATAGTAGCTTCTCAATATTGAAAATTGGATTAATGTTTAAATAAGTAGGAAAATTAACATATGTATTAGATTAATTTTTCTTATAATTTGAAAAGGACCAAAAGAGGTTTGAAGAGTTTTTAAGGATATACTTTGGATGAATGCAGACAAACACATAATCTGCTACATTATATTCCTTAAATTCACAATGTGCATTAGCTTGAAATTTACAAGTCTTATTACTTAGTATGATTTCCCTCTTGACAGCGGTATATATCTATCTAATTCGCTTAATAAAACTCTTAGTTAACTCAGAAGAAGGTGAAGTGATAGGTAAGAGAATCAGGTCAATAGATTGATAAGCTTTCGAACCATTCGTGATCTTGAATGCTTTATGATCGGTAGATTGGTTTATTGAGTTGTTGAGGGAAGTCAACGGGTGGTAAACTAGATAATTGAGATCTTGGGATTAAATTCTTAGTATGACTTATTATATGCATATGTGGGGGGTCTATAAGGCAACTTTATTCAAGTTATACTCTCAAGTTTCAGAGAAGTCTTAAGTTTCAGAGGAGTCCGATTTGATGTCATGGGTTTTTAATGGTATCATTTCCTTTTCCTTTGCAAATGTGCATTGTGTGAGAAGTTAGTTGGGTTGTCTCAAGGGTTGGGTTATTTTAGTGAGTGAGTTAGATTTGGGTTTTAGTTTGTTAGGTTTAGTTGGGCACACTTTGATTGTCTTGCCATCGTGCCGAAAGAATAGGAATTTTCTTGTTGGTTATAAGTAATAAAACAATCATGAAGCCAAGGTCGACTAAAGATGACATGGGCCACATTTATAGGAAGAATACCATGCGAGATATTATCTCTATATGAGCCCATCTCTATTGGAACTAAACACCATTGTGTACTTAGAAGGGGGGTTTGATTTACCCATGCCACCTTATAGGGGTTCAGGTGTGGTTTAGAGGTGGCTTATATCTTATGGAGAGCTTGTGTGAAAATTATGTTCATGCAACTCCTGTTATTGATTATGATTTTACAAGATTTGCTCTCATATTTTGCATATGTGTGAAAGATACTAGTGTGTTTTTACGTCTTATCTGATGGAGGCTTTGAATGGATACTATTGACTACATTAGTTCCTTTGGTATATTCTTCAATTTTCTTATTTTTATGATGCTTATTATTAAGTGGGTCAATTTCTTTGTTGTGTTCTTGTTCTAAGGCTAGGACTCTATGTGGACATTGGGATGCTTTATGACCTTTGTAATGACAATTAAAACATTGAATATTAAGATTTTTTATTTTCCTAATGACTTGTGTATTTGTTTCTTTTCACTTAATGGCAAATCTAAGATGAGTTGGAGTAGGAGGCTTACTAGATTGTGATGATGCTCTATAGGTGTGATTATGATTTATTAAGGGGCTTAATGAATGCATGCAAAGAAGTTTCATAAAGCGCTCAATCTCTTTAGCCTTTTGGCAAGCCTCTTCAATTGTGGTCGGGACAAATAATTTTACTTGTCTTTGAATTTCAGATCTCAATCCATCAATGTGGTAAATTAGAATTTAATTTGGGGTTACAATGCATTTGTATGCTTTCAAATTTGTTTAGATATTCATTTACACTCATGTTTGATTGTTTTACATTGATCCACAAAGTGTATTATCTTCTTTTAAAGTATGATGGACTATATATTTTTAGTTAGAATCTGTTTTATCTCTACCCAGTGTGATTGGTTCTTCCCCATTTGCTATGTATTAATTTTAAACACCCTGCAAGTATTGCCTTCTTGAATCTATGATTTTGAATCTTGTAAATCGTATTTGTTTAATTTCGATTATATTATACTAGTCAAAGTAATTCTCAATTTTTTCAATCTAATCAAGAAATACATTTGGGTCTAGCCGATTATTGAAATCAGGGACATCTAGTTTGACTCAATGGGTGGTATCTTTTTCTGATGTAGTTTCAAATTTAGGCCCAAGTCTAAACCTATGTTGGGATTGGGTGTCCTAAAAGTGGTCTATTTTGTCAATAACCGACTGATGGTTCTAATGTAGATGATGCATAAATGATGGTTGAGTTATGCATGATATGTGATTTGCAAGCTTTAGACTTGTGTCCTTTGGTTGTCAACAACATGCACATTAAACCATTCTAGGTCTTCCACTCTAAATTGGTGGGTCTTAATCTCGTCTTCTAAAAGTTCAAATCTAGTATTTACCTTTCTAATAGCAAAACTTTTTATCATGATGATGTGGAGGTTCGAGCAATGAGTATTATAAATTCATGATGATGATGTGCAAAAATAATGTGACAATTGAGGAATATAGTTAGAATCAAATAATGCGTGAAAATAAGGAATTAATGGAAGTGGTATAAAATAATGAAAGGTGAAGATGACAGCAGATGAACGGAGGATATAGTGGAAGAAACTATATGTACTGATTATAGGGATAAAATCTCAATGAAAGTAGTAATGGAGAAAATGGAGCAACCTCGCTTGATGATGAGATTGTGATAGTTGGATTAGTAGTAAAAAAGAAAGAACAATAATTGTGCTGAGAAGGAAAAAGGCATGTCGAATGCTAATAGTAATGAAAGTACAATGGAGATGGGGATGACGATGGTGAAGGGAACGTATGATGGAAAAAAAAATAACAATGAAGATGGATGGTATATATTGAGTATCCAATCAGGAATTCAGCTCTAATACCAATTCATGCAATACAACATAGCGTACAAGATTACGATCTTGGCTCAAAGGAAAGTTTATCAATTTTTTTCCAGAGAAAAGGAAATTAGAAACTTTATTAACTCAAAATGTGATTAATACATGAGATCCTGACTCTTTTTTATAGTTTAAAGACAACCTATTCTTATAAAATTACTAAAAAATCCTAATTTTTATAATTAAAATCTAATAGGCTTTTCTAAAAAAACTAAGCAACTTTTTTAAAAGTGTTGGTGCAGAGAGTACCAATTCTATATTTTGATGTATGAGGTGAGGTTTAAAGTTAGGATATATTTGTGATCTAATTGGTTTGTTAAGTGTGTAGGACTTAACAGGAAAATTCTAGTAGGTCAGCTAGACCGGATACTAGGCAATGAAAGCCTAGTAGGTCAGGTGGACTAGATACTAGACATTGGAAGTCCTAGTAGATCAATTGGATCAGATACTAAATGGTGGGAGACTTGACGAATCAAGATGATCGCACATCAGACAGAAAGCCTTGATGGGTCAGCAAGACTAAACATTTGGTAGGACGATTCAATGGGTCAGCAAAGATCAGACAATGAGATAAAGGATGCTCTGGTGGGTTGAGTGATCGAACGTCAAGGAAGCTCAAACATGTGAGGTAGATCAAATGTTTAGCAAATGGTAAGTAAGGCAACCTCATGAGTGGAGGAGTTCTTCTGAAAAGAAGAATGGATAAGGACAAGTCCTCGTTAAGGAGACAATCTTAGGCAACGATCCGACTAAGGGTTCCACTTGGATTTTAAAGTCGAGATTAGACAATTGAGTGACTGTCCAACTATATTTTGTGCTAACTTTGTGATGTAGGATTTAGAGATTTGAATTTTGGAAGCAAGAAATTCGGGTGTCCCAAGAGGTTCTAGGCGACCGGATCAATTTCGAGCAATCGGAGTGTAAATTTGGCTAGGTTACACTGGGGGAGCCTGAAAGGAATTCGGGAGATCGCAAGCACATATGACATATGGACATATGGATTTGAGCGATCAGAAGTATATAGGCGACCAAAGCGTGAAGTTGTCGAAACGAGTTGGATCGTATAAGGCCATGCTAGGGGCGCTTGGAAGGGAATCAAGGCACACAGAAGGGTTAAATTTCCAAATGGACTGGTTGAGTTGGGGGCGCCCAGAAGATGATTCGGAAGATTGGAAAAGGTTTATAAAATAAGGGTTCAAGCAACAATGAAATTAACTGATATCTTAACTCAATACAACTCTTCTTCAATCGTGCAATCAAGAAATCTGTTCGATTGTTCATTGCTCTTTGATAACCTCCGACCTACTTCACATTTTTTTGTTATTGGTATAATATTTTTTATTTGTACATTTCATTTCAAGGAGGTCCTCGCTAAAGTGTTATCGGATCTCTACATTTGTAAAAGGTCCTCTCCACCTCTGAAAAGTCTTTTAGAAAGGAGAACTTTAGTGGATTGCCCACCGAAGTAATCTAAGATCGGATTATGAACCTTAGAGTAGCAATCTGAAGGATAGTGAACCAAGTAAAAACAAATGTATCTTATCGCTTTATTTATTTCTGCTGCTATAAATTTGTTTTATGAAAAATAAAAGAAAAGAAAAGCTTTTAAAACAAGATTCATCCCCCTTTCTCTTTTTCTCAGACTAATTATAAAAATTAACAATTCAGATGATTTTTAATAAATTAAATTATTAATTGTATCAACAGACTCACAGACTAGTGGTTACCTATGTGATTTTTGTTCACCCTAGACTGCTTAATATAATATGGCATGTGATCTCTTATGTAATGTGTAGAACAATACTAATTAAGATGACCAATATTAATACGGATCACTTAAGTTAGATCAATATTAGCAAAGGTTGACCTAATCTTTCTTGCAACATTGCTTCTTCCACAAAGATCATTGGATTTTTTTTGAAAGAAAAAGTTAAGATACAAAGAAATTATTTGGAAGTTAGATTTTACTACAAAATAGATGAAAACAATTGAAATCTTACCAAGTTGATAATAAAAATGGATATTCTTAGCTTTAATTTTTTAAAATTTGGTTGATTTGAAAAATTCAACTTGAATTTTGGAGGGGAACACTAGAAGTGAAATGTCTTAAACTTAGTATAGTAAAGACAATATATGAAATTTAAATTTAGTAATGTTAGATACAATGCGACAATTGTTAAGTTAGTAGATAGTAAGTTGTCTGTAACTGAAAGTTTTAAATATCTAGGATCATTTTTGTAAAAGGATGGAAGAATTGAGAGAGATGTTTTATATAGAATACAAGTAGGAAGGTTGAAATGGAGGAGAACATCGAGTGTTCTTTGTGATCGTAAAGTACCTTTAAAATTTAAAGAGAAATTTTACAAAACAACAGTTAGACCCGGTATATTATATAGAGCTGAATGTTGGGCTATGATTCGATCACATGAGCAGAAGATGAGAATTGTAGATATGAGAATATTAAGATGAATGTGTGGACAAATGAGGATGGATAAAATAAGAAATGAGAATATTAGAGTGAAAATTGGATTGCACTTATTGAGGGAAAATTCT
Organism: Wurfbainia villosa; assembly: GCA_025175895.1. Classification (NCBI taxonomy): domain Eukaryota; kingdom Viridiplantae; phylum Streptophyta; class Magnoliopsida; order Zingiberales; family Zingiberaceae; genus Wurfbainia; species Wurfbainia villosa. The sequence continues at coordinate 762,361 of JAKLTH010000304.1, read as the reverse complement.
GGGAGATACATTTAAGATGATATGAAAATGTACTTAAACGATCGGTAAATGTTTCAATTAGGCGATGTGAAACTATTACAAATATGCAAATCAAATGAGAAAGGGGAAAACCTAAGAAGTATTAGTTAGCAACGATAAGATAAGATAACTTTTATTTAAGTATAGATAATGATATAGTAGGGGATAACATTTAATGGCGTAAGAGGATTTATATAGCCAATCCCACATTGTGGGATAAAACTTGATTGTTGTTGTTGGTTGATTTGAAAAATTCAATCATTTAGTGATTTTTTTGTTATCCCAGCTTGATTCTAGCAAACATGCACATGCGAGCGATAGAGCTTCCTTTGCTCTCCTAAATTCCAACTTAAATTTCTTAACCTTGCCATTGCTTGAGAGTATAAAGGGCAAATCGGTGCATGAAGCTCCCGCCAATATGGGGTTTCGGGGAAGGATTAGACCATTAGGTCTATTATATGCAACTTTAACTTGCATTGCAATGAGTTATTTCCGTGACTAAAATCTGTGACCACAAGATCACATGATAGTAATTTTACTGTTGTGCCAAGACTCCCCTTACTATTTGAGAGTATCACAAGATCAATTATTTAACATTGCTACTACTTGTAAACAACCATTAGGTAGATTGAGTGCATCATCTTTTTCTCTTAGAGTTGACTCTTGAGTTGAGAGAAATCTTCTAAACTCAATTTAGATGTGATTTAGGTTCCAACTAATCCTATAATATGAAATATTAAATAATAATCTAATTTTATCAAATAGTTACTTAATGACTCTATAGCAACGAATATGATTTTAACATTTATTTGAGTACATTTTGATTTTATAACTTAATAATGCTAATGGCATGCCATTACTAATATTGTGACAATCAATTATGTGTTGCTAATCTAACTCCATTAGTTCTTAGGAATTAGGATGTGCCATAGAGGGGATATTTGATAAACATAGTGTACATCCTTGTTATTTTGGAACAATTTGCTATCTCATATGAAATTATTGTGTGTGTGTGTGTGTTTTTAAAATTTTCCTTGATAATTCCGATTTGACCAACTCTATGGATATGTTATGATCAATATTTAGACTTCTTACTATACAATAATCCAATGGGTACAGTGATCCAATCTGGTTTTACATGGGAGTTTTTCATCTCTTGTATAGAGAGCTGAGTACTGTTCTTCACGGATCTGATTCTGATTTCAGTTGTAGTAGGTTTACAGACTTTATCCAGTATGATTTTTATTAATTGAAACATTGTTGAAACTGATTTGCTATTTTTACACAGCTTAAAAAATGATCTGTCATTGTAAACTTTATCTGAACTAGTATTTTTTTCTGAATCATAACTCAATAATTTAGCCCTTTTCTTTCACGTTTTTGGATAACTTGTCACCAACTAAATCATTGTATCTTATTACATGTCAGGAGTTCAAATGACTTGTTCCAATGTTGTTCTATATTTATCTGCATAGTTAATCATTCATTGCGATTCTTGTGTCTATTTGTGGGAAATGCACGACTTGGTGTGCACTCATGCGTTGGTATATGATTCAGGCTGTCTTTTTTGACAGCTAGAGGATATGTTAAAAACTTAATCATAAGTTGTGGTCTTCATAAGGAAGATGGCTAATTCGATTTTATGCGATAAATGTATTAATGAGATCAATGCTAGAATTTTAGGCTTTTATCTGGCTTAGGAAAAAACTATAATAAGTTAACAAAAACTAATGTTTTGACTATGTTCTTGATTGGGCTTTTCAATTCTGAGCTTCATCATAGAAGTCTTGACTAGTGTTGCAGTATTGGCTTGATTCAAGATGCTTATCCTCCATGATGATGCTTTAGTTTCTTTATAAAATACTTTTCATCTCTTGTACCTCACTCCAAAGCTCATCCTAACCTGAAATTTGAAATTCAATCAAAAACTATTTAAAATCAAACAAGTAGGGAATATTAGAAAGTGATTTGAATTTTTAAAAAGAAAAGTTGCCTTTTAATACTCCAGACACCAGAAGATCAGAAAAAAGGTTTTAGGATATCAACATAAGAAGATAATAGATCCTTCAACTCAACTTTACCAGAATGAGTATTAATGTTGCATTGACAATCTTAGTGTTCATGTCACATTGACTATCGGTAATTTGTTTTCATTACTAGCATCCTGTGACATATTGAAAGATTAAATGTAAATCATAAGTTCTTATGTTAAGCTTGTGTGGACTTTTAAATTTAAGTATAATACTGATGCCTAGTCTTGATTGCTCATCTCTTTTTGTTTTTAACTATCATGGATCTCATGAACAACTGGGTGAACGTGCATTGACATAAACTGTCTTCGAAATTTTTAATTGAATAATTGATATAGAAAACATGAGTCATTTCTGATTTGATCCTCTGAGGAAAGTTGTAGCTTCATTCATTTCAAAGTTTGATTTATTTTTGTTTCTTTGGTTTTGTAGCACATGATTGCTCTGTTATCATTATTATATTTTGTGCGTGTTCCCTTTTACTAGTTGTATTGTGATAGTTCTGATTTATTATGTGCAGAATCCTTCCCATTCCATTTGCAGCAATTTATTCACTGTTGGTAATAGCAAAACTTGTGATTTGCAATTGCTTGATCCAACTGTGGGCACTACTCTTTGTGTATTAAGGCAAATAAAGGTACCTTCTTGGTCATTTTCTCCATGTAACTAACTAATTCTTTACTTAATTGATTTTTTTGTTCCCTGTGTTAGCGGAGTGGCACTCCTATCACTTTACTTGAAACCGTTGGGGCAAAAGGTGTTATACAAGTAAATGGGAAAACAGTTGAGGAAAAATCCATTGTTCTTATTGGTGGAGACGAAGTTGTTTTTAGTAGGCCAGAAAAACATATATATGTATCCTTCCCTGCACCTAAAGTTGTTATTTATTTAATTTTTTAAAATGCATATGCTTTTATCTTAATATAATCCTTATCAGCGTCCTCTTGGTTAGTAAAGAATTTTTAAATTTTAGATTTAGTCTGATGCAGAGGATATTTTGTGAAAATGAACCAAGGCAGATTTAACGAGGATTCACTTGGTGACTTTGGAGAAGCGGGCTTGCTATTTCTTCCATTAACATACAGGGATAATCACTTGATTTAGTTCTGCATTTCCATCTGCTTTCTTTTCTCTTCTCCTTTATTGTTGAAAAAGAACCTTAACCTAACCATAGATTTTTCAGCAACTACCTAAGGAGAAACCAACTGCACCAAGCATACATACTTTACACAGTTCTTCAGAGATAAAGGAGGCTTCCAAAAAGGGTCTTAAATTTCAGAACAGAACTGGAGATCATTCAACAGCTGCTGTTGTTTCAATGCTAGCATCATTGTCAACCCTAAAGAAAGATCTATCTGTCCTTCCTTCATCTGCACCTATTGGTGAGTATTGACATGTTTTATATACCCAGGTTTTGATGTATCTAACATGGAGAGACCATCTCTCTGTGAGATAATTGTGTTTCAAATGGGCATAACATAAGATAGTTCATGCAGTTTGCAAGGCTAGTAGTTAAATAAATAAATTATAGTCCCACAGAAGATATAGTTACTAGTTGGTCATTGTTGCTATTTTAGAGTTCTATGTATATCTATGTGATACTTCTCTCTTGATATGGTACACTATAATTTTATCCCTCTCAACGCGGTGTTAGTTTCTGGCAGCTGTCAAACTTGGTGGTTCCTGATACAGACTGAACTGAGTTAGACTCAGATTAACATGAGCCAATTCTATTTTGTCAAGAATCTGAGACGTGTTTGAGTGTTATTGGAAAACAAAAATATGGTTAAAATTTGTGAATCTTTTGTTGCAAATTGGATAATAGGGTGAGATATGGAGAAAATCATCCATCAAAATTGGCCAATTTCTATCTTATTTCAAATCTACGAAGAGGAGAAGATCTGGGATTAAGATGAGGCTTCACTATCCCTTGCAATTGACAGGTTCTGTTACTAGGAGATCCATTTGCTTCGCTTCTTACTGAGTTGCTGGACTGCTAGCCAGCATGCTTGGCTGTGTAGGAAAAACTGTCTTTGGTAGAAAAGGGGGCAGCAAGGGAAGGAAGAAGAGATCAGGGAAGAGGAAGTGAAGTGGAGGAAGAGGGGATCCATTGTTTGAGTTCGGAGAAAGATGATTATTTCATTCTTATCCTAAGAGGAGGAAGGTTTCCTTCTTGATCGTGGGGATGTTTTTGATGTGTTAAACCAAGAAATTAATAATTAATAAGAAAGACAATAATTATCTTAGGTAAGGTTAGTTACTTTTGTATCAACTATTTGATTGGATTATGTATACTCCAATCATATTAGGTTAAATATATTGTAATGAGTGTGTGGTTTCATGAGATTAATTATATTGGTTTGTTTCTATTATTTAATTGGTTTTATAGGTTATTTGATAGATTGATTAATTACATAAGTATTAAGTTACTCATAACTAATATGATTTCTCAGTAAATTAATTAATGATATTAATTGTAGTAGCATAGTATTACCAATTTGTATTATAAGTAGGTACAATCCACCCACCCCCCATCCATTTTTTGTTTTTTTTCCAATTTATTAACATTTCTCTCATAATTTCAATCCTATCCATCCAATATCAACAATACTTAAGTTTTGAAATGTCCAATATGGCTGTTTTTCTCTCCACTCTTATGTCGCATATTCACCATATTTCAAATTTGTTATATTCCTCCTTGCTGTATGTCTCCTTGCATCCACAATGACTTGACATTTCCATGCAGTGACACAATATGTATAATGCTCTTCATTGCTTCCTTTGAATGCGAAGTTGTCATTCTCACCATCTTAATGCCACAGGTGGACCTGGGGACCTCATCCTAGCAACCGTCCCTCACTTATCATCTCTCTTCGAGTGCCTTTTGGAATCATCCTTCTTCTCACTACTTGTAGAAATGTCATTCCGTGGCTGACTTGGCATGACACATTTTGGTCCATGTCAAACACAACCCGAACGAATATGGGATGTGCCATGTTGGGTCTAGCCTTAGGTCTGAATCCATGCTAAGCATGGGGTTTACAGCTTGTAGACTCGATCTGACTTGGGCATGACCCTTCATCCATGTTTACCCTCAGTATTCTTATGTAAAAATACATTTATATTTGTATTACATATATTGCTGGCCTGGCTTATTGGCATTACCCTTTACTCAAAAAATAAGGAACTGATGTTAAACTTAAAAGGGGAACATGTGACAAAGTAGGGACAGAATCTGAAAAAGAGAACAAATTGTAACTAAAAAAATATGCGGCAGTAGGCAGGAAAAAAGAGGGGTTTGAATCATTACTTATTTTTCATCTTCATCTCAAGTCTTGTCCTTTTGTTATTACCAAGTTGATGTACCTCATAATTCAATTTTTGTTGTTAAGTCTCCTCTCTCATTCATCCTTTAAAATTGTGCAATTTAAGAAGAAATTAGATATTTTCTGTTTCTTTCAATGATCTTTCTTCTCTTAGATTTGTTTTTAGACTTTTACACTTTACTCTCCCCTCTTGGAGTAAGATAAGATGATTGAAAACTCAGTCAACTCTTGTTTGTTCTCTGTTTTTATTATTATTAATTTTGGGCTAAACACACTTTTGTGTGAACCACTTTTATCAGTGTCTATTGCTTGCAATCTTAAAAGGTTAATTCTCCATTCTCTCGTTTTACTTGGTCTCCTCTCTGAAATTTTCTGTGTCTCATAGGGTAATATGAACATTACTCAATCTCTTGTCTTTATATGAACTACTTATCACATTAGTAGAATCTCAAATCTTAATTTGTTTAATTTCCTCAGCAACTTTAGTTTGTGGGTGATGTTGAAGATCTCATCAACTCAATTGAAATATCAGGTCAACTTTCTTGAATTCTCATTTGTAGACCGTTACCAACTTAGTCAAGATTCTAGAGGTTTATTGTCAAAATTTCTCAACTACTCATCTAATATCACAATTTCTTTATCTTCGCCAAGCATATTATTTTTTCTAAGGGCATCACTCTATGGGTATCACAAGATGGTTATGGGTTAATACCTATTCTCTAGTTTGAGGAACATTAAATTTTATAGTTATATGAGAGTAGTTCTGGATATTTATTGTATGCTCAATTTGGGAAGATATTTTAAAGTGAATATATTTTTTTTATAATCTGTATTATTTTACTTCTGTATGCACGCAGAACCTTTAACTGATTTGGACACAAGTTCAAATGCCTGCAAGCTCTTTCAGGATCAAAAGGACTCTGAGTTTCCAGTTAGTTCATCGATGAATAGATCCCAGGCATTGAAGGATTGTTTAAAACAAGCAATTATTGAACCTAATGACCTTGATGTTTCCTTTGATAATTTCCCCTACTACCTCAGGTACTATTTGATTGTGCTATTTTGTGAAATGACATGCTAAGTGCACTCTAATTGCGTTGTTGCTTGTGTTGAGATTTTATCTCCTACCAAAATAATGGAAAACTTCATATGCATCTAATGAAAAACAGTTCTTATCTCTCTCTTACAGGAACATGCATGTTTATTCATTTCACTTCTTTTCTGTTTGCTCTTTCCACGAACATTCTTGTCACCCTCATTGTTCACCAGAAACACACTACTAGACCTTTTGGATTTAGGCCAATCCTCCATTTTCTCACAGTGGTGGTAATATTTGCTCTCATCATTTCGAGATTTCATTATGAATTTTGGCATGATCAATATTTTATAGCCAATAGATGTTTTTGAGCTAAGTCATGATATTAAGTTAGCCAACAAATTAAACAGAGTAATTTCTAAAGGCGCTGAAATTATACTATGACAATGTGAGTCAATTTTCTATTGAACTTGGAACTGATGTTAGTGCACTGTTGTACTCTGTAGATCAAATCTCTTCTTTCTTGTAGATTTGAATTAGAGCTGACAATTTTAGACATCACCTGAAAACTTGACTTTACTTAAAACAGGTTAACAAAGATAAAATTTGAAAGTGACACAAGATAACCTTAATATATAAATGGGTCGATCCAAAATGGCCCGTTTATTAAAATAATTTATTTTAGAAAGCATTAGTCATTTTTATATTATATAACTTAACCTTTTAATTTTACACTTTATAAAATTATTTTTTAAAAAACATTATCTTAATATTTTCTTTGAGGATCCAATTGCACGACCCATTTATGGCTCAATTAATACGACAAGACACAAATTGCCACCTCTAATTTGGATGAGATGAATTATAAATCTCTCTAGTAAGTGGATTAGTTGAAGATCGATAGCAACCCAGGGAGGATCTCAATGATGCCTATGAGACTGGTCTGGATCTCATGGAGCTAGCTGTGTTACATTGGTTGTCTGTTCTTTTGATGGATAAGGTGGTTGTACTTTGCAACTTGCAAGTACTATAATAACACATTCATACATACATTTAATCAGGAATATAGAAAAAATTATTACTAGTGTGACTTTACAGTGGGTTCAAATTCTTGCTTAAGTTTCTTAAAGTTCTGTGGAAATTGTGACCATTCTTTTGACCTTTACTCATTCATCCTTTCTTGTTAGATTTGATTTTAAAGTGTGATATAGCACTTTGTTGGGCTTCCTTCTTTATCATCAACTATTTCACAGGGATTGAAGATGCTTTGTGTTTATTTTATTTTGTGACTTGTATTGATAAAAATTGTTGAACAAATAATTCATTCTGTTACCCTTAAACAGTGAGACTACAAAACGGCCTCTTCTTGCTTGTGCATCTGTTCACCTAAAACATAAGGGGTTCTTGAAGTATACAAATGAAATATCATCATTGAGCCAACGTATTCTATTGTCTGGTCCACTAGGTTCGCATTTTTTGCCTCTGATTTTTAGCATTTATACCTCATGTTTTGGATGCCCAACTAACACAAGCATGTTCTGCCAATCTGTGGATAGGATCTGAAATATATCAGGAAACTCTGGTAAAGGCTCTTGCGAAGGAGTTTAATGCTAGAGTGCTCATTGTAGATTGTCTCACATTATTCGGTGTAAGCATCTTCCATTGATTTTCTATTTGTGATCACTCCTGCTCTTAGTGTGTGTTGTACCTTCATTATTTATGTGAATGTTCACTTATTCTTACCTTACCAGCTTCTGTTTAGAGTCTAGCTTTAAAAGGAGAATTTAACTAGAGTTTCTAATGGAACACTTGATGTTTCCGGCAATTTGTTTCAGGGATCATCTTCAAATGCTGAGTCCTTTAAGGAAGCTATGAAACTTGATAAGGCAAGTCTTCTTGATAAGCAACACGCTGGATTATCTGCTTGTTTGCAACACAAGCGACCAGTTTCTAGTGTCGAGACTGATATTATGGAGGCATCTGCATTTGATCATGGATCTCTATCTAAGCAAGATGCTCTTGCTTCCTCTTTGAAATTCTACCCTTACAAGAAAGGTAATTTTTTCTTAAACATTTAAATTTATGGTTACAGCATTTCAAGTTTTGAGACGATCATTTCATTCCATTGCTCATAATAGTGAATGTTTTAAAAAATGATCATCTAGGTGACAGAGTGAAGTATGTAGGTCCATCACAATCACCAGAAGTTCCTCAGGGTCCAAGGTTTGTGTTTTTCATACTCTATAATGGATTTTTGGTTTTAATATATTCTCTATTGTGCTTCTGCTTAGGTTGTATTGTTATCTTAAATTTCCTTATAGGATAAGTATGTTTCTTGGTCCTATGTCTTCTACTGAAGGGATTGCTGCTTTTTTTTTTCCTCTCAAATGTTTATATTTTGTCTCCCAATAAACAATTTAAAGGACATGAAATGCAACGTTGCTTCACACATTTCTTTTCTCAAACTGATATGAGTAAGCTGGTGCTTCTTAATTGTTGGATTCAGGACAAAATGCTGTATATTGCTCATTTATTCAGGATGATAAACTCAGGCATCTATCGTCAACTCAATCAGCCTAATTATAGAAACAATTTCTATCCAAGCTAATATTAGAATGTTCTTACTTTAATTTGTGTGTTCATCTGGGTGTGCTAATTAACAAATCTGGTTGGCTTCACATATGTATCTTGGCAATGATAATTTAAAAGCTAAGCTCCTTTTATTATTATTTTCTCATTTTGATTATATGCAGAGGTCCGAATTATGGTTATCGTGGAAAAGTATTACTTGTTTTTGAAGAAAATTTATCTGCCAAGGTTGGAGTTAGATTTGATAAACATATTCCTGAAGGCAATGACCTTGGGGGCCTTTGTGAAGAACATCATGGTTTCTTCTGTGCTGGTATATGTCTTGCATCCAGCTAAATTTGTAGCATAGTTGTATTTTTTTTTTGTAGATTTTACCAAAAAAATATTGTTGAAACTCTTGGTATCTTCTACTTTTTCTCTGGTTCAGCGGATTCACTCCGGCTAGATATTTCTTCACGGGAGGATTCAGGAAGATCAGCCTTAAATGAATTATTTGAGGTGGCTCCTAATTTCTGGAGTGGTTTCTTGTCTATTCCTTGTACTGATTTCTTGTTTTTTAAATTCAGGTTATATCTGAAGAATGTCATCGTGGCCCTTTAATAGTCTTCTTGAAAGACATTGATAAATCTGTTGCTGGCGGTGTAGATTCATATGTTACTATGAAGGTTAAGATCGACTCTTTGTCATCAGGTGTTCTTATTGTTTGTTCCAATACCCAGGTGGATAGCCGCAAAGAGAAGGTAGGCTTGTGGTTACTTGCGTGATTATTTAGCTGCATCTCCTGAATAAAAGATAATGTTAACTGTGTATACATGGCAGTCACATCCAGGTGGTCTTCTTTTCACAAAATTTGGAGGCAACCAAACTACACTATTTGATTTTGCCTTGCCGGTATGATTTTCCTTCAACAAAATTTTGTACCTGTTGTTATTGTACAATATATGTACCTAGTTCATGGCATTTTGTAGGATTGCCAAAGTCTCATATGCTCATGGGAATCCCATGCAAAACATGAGGATCTTTTTACCACCAAAATTTTGATAATCTCACATTTTCTCTACTTGGAAGTGTTAATACATTTTAATAAAATGATCTTCTCTTCCTATTATATATTTACATTATATCTACACATAATATGATGGTAGCCACATACACATAATATGATGGTGGTAGTATGCTTTCTGCATATTTTCAGAACCTTTCCCTCTGAGGTTTTCTCATTTTCGTGTTTTCTAACATTTAACTTGGTGATATGCCAGGATTGCTTCAGTAGGCTGCATGAGAGAAGCAAAGAAAATTCCAAAACAGTAAAGCAACTCACAAAACTTTTTCCTAATAGGATCATCATCCAGCCACCGCAGGTATATTGGTTTAAAGATTTGCTGTGCTAATTCTAAAGAGTTTTTTCTTCCACTTTGGGCGGAAAATCATTTATGTTCAAAATTTTCAGGACGAAGGCAAAGTTCCTGAATGGAAGAAGAAATTGGACAATGATGTTGAAACTCTTAAGGCCAAGTCCAACATTCAGAGCATCCGTTCTGTAAGTTACTATTTTGGGCAAGATCCTATAACCTTTTAACGAACAATTTAAATGCCCTATTTTCTCTAATTTTTGTTTTATCAGAGTTTGTATTATACAGTTATATTTCAAAGAATTTTTCATAGATGTTAGATATGACTTTTCTACATCATCATGGAAGAATAAGATGCGTAGCCATCCCCAAATACCTGGGATGTATGACCAACTTGCCATTGTTAATTGTTATTGTGACATTGTAATCCTGAAGTTGTTTGCATCCATCATCTATGCAGATTGCAATTTGTCTCCTCTGTATATCTTAAAAGCATTAGGAACTTAAGATTCTGCTGAAGAGTTGTACCAAATCATCAACTCTTTAGAGGGGATCTATAATTTGATAGACCTTATGTAGGTCCTCCATTTCTGACTCTATTCTGCTTGCTGTCATCCTTCATGCATTCCCTTCCTTGCATTGCTGCCATTTGGATAGGAATATGTTCTTTCCTTATTCCGTAAGGCTTTGTCTTTTTGTTGAACTAGCCTGACTGAGAAAATTCAGATCCAATTTGATTTCTTGTCCAGTGACCTTAATGAACCCTCATTGTGAATGAAATTCTATTGTTTTGGATGTCTAGATGTTTACATATATCCTTGTGGGAATTCATAATATCTATCTATCTCTCTATATATAGATTTCAATTGGCTATACTTAATGATTTCATCAATACTAATTCCATCTCCTAGAATTTACAATTCCCACCAGTTTTTGGTGTTTTAAGTATGCCAACTCTACGGGAACTTTTCTCAAATTAGCATTTGCAGATATCTTCTCTGCCGTGACATTTCTAAATTAAAATTAAAAATCTAAACTGTTTGTCAGCAGTTAATTTTACATTTTTGTGAGTTGTCTTGGCACTGTGAAAATTAAGTTAATAAACTAGTCTTTGCCTGTATGCATGAAGCTACTTGATTTCACAAGTATCCTTATACTTTTGTCAAAAAAGTGAAGCTGTTTTTCCATTTAGATATTACAATTATTATTGCTGTCATTCATTTTACTCTTGCACACCTATGCCATCAAATATTTGCTTCATGCTAATTTTTTTGTATTTTTGAACTTTTGTCAACCAATGTGTTTAGAGCCTATTGACATTTAGCCTATCACATTGTGTATGATTGTCATGAAAACTGAAAAACAAAAGGTTCCTCAGAATAATATGAAGGTATGAATGAAAGATGGAGAAACTATTTAAAGAAGATTTCAGATAGCTTAGATACATACATGGAAGTGGTGGTGGGTTTGAAATCTAATCAAGGTTAAGAAAGAAGATTGAAGAGAATGAAAATGTGTGCATTGCAGGATATGGTTCATCTTTGTGATATTTGATGAACTTGGATAGTTGGATTATTGCCGTGAAGTAAATTGTAGGAAGATCTGGGAAATTTTTTTATGAAGAGCACAAAAGGATCTGGATGTTTTTGTCTGAGATATATTTATCTAGACATAGCTAAATGGTTGGATCCGCTCTCTGAAAAGATAAATAGGATAAACAAATAGAAAGGTTATTGCTATTGTTTGTTTCAGGACTTCATTGGATGCATCTTATACAATGCTTGGGTTTAATACAGTATTTTGCGCCTCAATCATTGTTTGGGTTGTATACTGAATTCATGTAATTATTATCTGTTGTTGACTATATGTTAGTTGTATCATTTGTTGCACCTTTTACTTTACTTTGACATTTCCTACAAATTTCTAGTTTTTGAATCGCATTGGATGTGAGTGCAACGAGCTTGACCAGATCTGCATAAAGGATCAAACACTTTCAAGTGAAAGTGAGCGTCTTTTTTATTTGATGTTCTTTCACAGTTTTTAGTTCCTTCAGATTATCTTCAATCTGATTTTTTTTTCAGGCGTTGATAGAATAATTGGTTTTGCCCTTAGCCACCACCTGAATAACAACACGTTTGAAGCATCGTCAAAGAAAACTAAGCTTGTTCTTTTAAGTGAAAGGTAGTCTTTATTGTTTTCACATTTCATTAGATTCCAAGAATTATTTGCCTGACTGTTATTGGTGTTACGAACCTTCAGCATCCAATATGGTCTGTCTGTGTTGCAAAACCTTCAAAGTGATTCCAAGGGCACAAAGAAGTCACTTAAGGTGAGATGACTAGCTCTTTTTTATTATTTTTTCAAAGATATCATTTGCATTTCCCTTCTCACTCATGCAATTTATCAAGCTAAATGCCTTTATTCCTTTACTATGTTAATCTACACTGAAGAAATGTTTGATGAGGTGTTATTTTTGACGGCATTTAACTCTCAAGTCTTTCTCCCATATGTTGGCCAATATTTTGAGCTGTCCTTCCGGAGTTCCCTCTTCTATTTCAGGATGTGGTTACGGAAAATGAATTTGAAAAACGACTTCTTGCTGATGTCATTCCTCCAAATGATATTGGAGTAACGTTTGATGATATTGGAGCTTTGGAGAATGTGAAGGACACATTGAAGGAGTTGGTGATGCTTCCGTTGCAAAGGCCAGAATTGTTCTGCAGAGGGCAATTGACAAAGGTGTTTTTTTATATTATTATTAACTTTTAGCAAATTAAGAATTCCTATAGTCCACTTCACTTTATGTTTTCTTCTATAATCCATACTTGCACCTTTTCATTTATGTCATCCTTTTACTCAATTGTTATGTGATAGAGCTTGATGATGAATAAGAAATCAAGAAAGCTATATAAACAATCAGGGATTTCTATAGAAAATATGAAGAATTCATGATTTGATGGGTTGCACTTTTCCCAGCTTAAAAACTTAAGCTGTTATGCTATCAATGAGCTCATTTGAGTACCTTATATTCTAACATTCCCCTTCAGATCTCGGTGGGTGACTAGCTACAATGGCCCAAATTATACATGTGAACAAACTAAATTTAACTGGCAGTATCTTCTTAAGCTAGCAAAATACCAACTCATGAATCCAAAAAGCATAAAATTCCCATATATACTTTTATATTCTCAACAAAGGTTGTGCGAGTTCTGATAATTATCTTGTTAGCATGAATAAATTAACCTTTGTATTCTTGTATTTGATAATTTTTCATGCCAACTTTGTAATTTGTGTTCACATATATATATTTGTTAGTTTTGACTTACTGATAGGAATATTTGTCATAGCCATGTAAGGGGATACTGCTATTTGGTCCTCCTGGGACTGGGAAAACAATGCTTGCTAAAGCTGTTGCAACTGAAGCTGGTGCCAACTTCATCAATGTATCAATGTCAAGCATAAGCTCAAAGGTTGACTTTAAAACCATAAGATTCTAAATTTTACATTTTTTTTAATGTTCTGATCATTTCTAAATCTCCATTTGAAACAGTGGTTTGGTGAAGGGGAGAAATATGTAAAAGCAGTCTTTTCCCTAGCAAGTAAAATTGCTCCTAGTGTTGTTTTTGTCGATGAGGTTAGTCAAGTTTGCTTTTGTTCCCTCACTTGTTATGCTGCCCTTGGCTGCTGAAATCATTCTCCATGGAACAAAAATTGTTGATCTTTTTTTCTGCTGCTCCTTGAACTAAAAAATTTCTCATTCTTACTGCTTTTAGGTTGATAGCATGCTTGGGAGGCGTGAAAATCCTGGAGAACATGAAGCCATGCGGAAGATGAAAAATGAGTTTATGGTCAATTGGGATGGTCTACGCACTAAAGATAAGGAACGTGTTTTGGTGTTAGCTGCAACTAATAGGCCATTTGACCTTGATGAGGCTGTCATAAGGCGGCTCCCACGAAGGTAAGATTAGCACACTTTTCTGCTATGATGGATAAGCCTTTTCACCTCATTCTATTTTTATTCTTTCCACAGATTAATGGTAAACCTTCCAGATTGTTACAATAGAGAAAAAATACTCAAGGTAATATTGGCGAGAGAAGATTTAGCTCCAGATATCAATTTGGAAGTTCTTGCAACTATGACTGATGGGTATTCAGGAAGTGATCTTAAGGTCTGTTTTTGCTAGTGTCTACCGTGGTGGCATTTGGAATTTTGATTTCTCTTTTTCTTCATTTTATGGATGGAAGTACTGACATTGTAGAACTTGTTCATCTCAGAATCTCTGTGTCGCTGCGGCACATCACCCCATTAGAGAAATTCTCGAAAAGGAAAGAAAGGTGCATTAAAGCTTACCAGCACTTAGTTTCAAATTAATTTTGCTTTCTTTGCTCCAGGCTTTTTATCCACCTCAATTGCAACCAGTGTTTCTTGATCTGGACATCGTTTTTTGTCCTGTACTTTTGCACCTTGAATCTCAATGCTCGATTTTCCAAATAATGCATCTGTTCTTCTTAAACTAATTTGTCTTTTGAAGGCTTCACAAATTTGATTTTATATTAAAGGTAGGATGCAAACTTTCAGCAGAAAGTGGCTTCTTAAAGTCTTACATTGTTCCACATTTTGGTGTAGATTAGATCTCGAACTTCATATGGTGATAAAAAGTTCTGTTTGACAAGGTGTTTGATGCTGTTTTTTCCCATAAACTTCCAAGCATTTGGTTTGGTGGATGGCAATTCAGAAATATATTCTTCGAGTGATCCGATTTCAGTTCACCACTAGATTATCAACTTTCTTCTTGCCTACTCTATTATAATGAAATCTTCCGCTTTCGACTGCCACTTCAATCTTTTCCTTCCTATCTTATGCGGTTATGCCGCCTCCCTTTTTCGGTTTCTTTTTCACTTCAAATTCCTTTAATGCCTGCTGTATTAATTCTGCTCAAAAGCATGTAATCAAAGCAGCATATAATTCTGCAGGAGAGAGATGCTGCATTAGCTGAGGGTGGACCCTTACCTGTCTTGCACAGTAGTGATGATGTACGTGCTCTACGGACCGACGACTTTAGACACGCGCACGAACAGGTAATCTCTTTGTTATCTTCTGTGAACTATCATTTTTGTTCTTTTTCCTATCAATTTTGTTAAACCATAAGTGGTCACTCAATCTTTAACCGGTTTAATCATTCTCTCTAAGAGCTATAGTCCCCTTTTGTTTTCCTGTGATACGACACGATCTTGATCTTAATCATTACCTTTTCACCGATTTGCAAAACTAATGTATGCTCGTGCCTCCTTTCGCGGAATTTCATCAGATATTATGGTTGCGAATCGCAGGTTTGCGCAAGTGTTTCATCTGAATCCTCAAATATGAACGAGCTACTCCAGTGGAACGAACTGTACGGCGAAGGCGGTTCGAGGAAGAAAAAACCACTCAGCTATTTCATGTAGCAAATTCAATGCATTGTACAGCTCCTCGTTTCGAAAGCTCTTCCTTGGAAAAAAAAAAGAAGGAAAATCTGAGGATCGGTGGCGATCGTAGGCAAGCGCTTCGTCAAGTTCGTATGTAACATATACGTCGTGCGGCGTTCTTATATATTTATTTTGATTATCTAATTTAGGCTAATTTTAGTAGGAAGAACCTCTTTGTTGGAATGCATTTCCATGTGTATACAACAAAGTTATAACAAGTGTTGACATTTGCGATTAGACCGTGACGACGACTTCAACTTCGACTTCAACTTCAACTTCATTGAGCTCTCTTATGACTTCCATTTCTTTCTTGTTCTTTTTTTTTTTTTTTAAATTCAAATTTAAATTTAAATTTTATTTGTCTGAGGTGTCTTAGAGTATTGCTGTCGACTGATCAAATATAATACTTGAGATGGCAGTTAAGTGAACATTCTGTTGTGATAAATGATTGTATTTTTCTTAGTTACTTTATTTGCTAAGAAGCAACATGTCGTGGCTCTTTGTGCAGTCGTCGATAAACCACCAGGGTACTGTGGATTAGCTGTGCTAGATCACAGTATCGCAAATTTGAGGCCTCCTATTAGCGGTGCGTGATTTGTCTGTGATTGAAACTGCATAGTAATTCTTTATTGTGCGTCAGTAAGTAACTTGTCATCACATTGTTCAGTTGGATTTTGATTGCGATCCAATCAAAGTGGGAGTTTGGTCGGATTGTGTCCGTTAGCACCGTAGTCGTAATTCGATTGGAATTCGATCGCGGTTCTATCGGACTCAAAGTCCGATCGAATTATGATCCAATGTTAGTATGCATCGCGACTGTGATCGGATGATGTAGGTATCCAATTAGGCTTAGGGGTTGGCTATAGTGCGGACAACGATCGATGATGAAAGATTTGATCGGAAGTCGCATGAGAGAAAATACTGTGCATTTTTAATTATTGTTAGTGCTTATAAAATTTACATATCTTCACAATAGTATGATATTATCCACTTTAAATCTAAGATTTTATGATTTTATTTTTAAATTATATCTAAAATGTCTTAAGTCAATGGAGATATCTTTTCATCACGTCTTTTAAATATGAGACTTTGATATGTTTTTTTATGATTTCATTTTTGAATTATATCCAAAAGGTCTTAAGTCAATGGAGATATTTTTTTATCCTATAAATTCATGATCTTTTTTCACGTCTTTTAAATATGAGATTTTGATGGTTTTTTCAATAATCTCAATGGTTACTATGCATTTCGCACTATCGGACAATTGAAATCGAGTCCTGCACAGATGATGCACACTGATCAATCATACAACATATCAAATCTCTAGATCCGAATATGACAAATTATGAATACGAAGCTAAAAGACATTGCACTTTGGTTTCGATGACATGAACCTTTAACTTATGCATCAATGTGAGTGAAAATTGCCCCCAGGGCAATGGCGCGTCGGTAAGAGCTTGGGGGGTCCCTGGAGCAAGCCATGGTTCGATCCTCGCAGCCATATGAGGGAATTCCGCTTTTCCACTCGCCAGGGTTATGAGGCGGTTCCGTTTACCAATGGTTGGTGGTGCGGACCGATTGGCGTTAAACCTCACACTGATGCGGCCTTCCGATTTACATTGTAGGGTGGAGACTCTTCTGAGGCAGTGGGGCGGGTTGGTCAAAGTGGACTAGCTGATAGCTTGGATTTGTAAAAAAAAAAAAAAAAAAAATGTGAGTGAAAATTAAAATGAAATTGAAATAGTTTAAGAAGTTCAAGCGATTAAAAGTAAATGAAAGTTTTGGACAAATTTCACAAAGAAATAAGTTTAGAATATTTTAGCATTAATGAATGTTTTGGAGAGATTTGAAAAATAAAAATAAGAAGGAGAAGATTTAAAAGTTTAAAATATGTTTATTTAATAATCCTCATTCGATATTTATCTATTACCTAAGATATTTCAGGCAGTCGATAATTTATCAGTTAGTTTTATAGTTATCATCCTTTATTATCATTTATTCAATAAAGATCAAATATAATGCCGAATATTCAGGTTATTTTTTTTTCGAAGTCATTTGATTCTTTAAAAAAGGAAAAAAAAAAAAGAAAAGAAAAAGAAGTTTCTGAATCTCTCGAAGAATTACCTCCCGTCCCAACGGTCGAATTCTGGATTCGAAATCATAATCAAATCCGGCGCAATCACGTTCGGCCACCAACGTTCGAAATTGCAAATCCGCAGTTAAATTTCAAAATCCCATCGCCAGACCTTCCCATTCCTCCCAGTTTCGTCGAGCAAAAGATGCCTCTGAGACCCCTCGACAACGCTCTCCCCTTCGCCGAGCGGCCCAAGAAGGTCGCCAAGGTGGCGCTCTCTCCTGCCCCCGCCGCCAAGACGGCGGCAGCTGCCCTCGCAGCTACCTCCCGCTTGAACGATGAGAATACGCCGCCTCCGCCGCCCACGGAGCAGTCTGTGGAGTACGTCCCTTCCGAGGACCTCAAAGCCCTCGCCGATCCCGAATCGAAGGTGGCGGTACGTCCTGGGGGCCGAGTGAGATTTCAATGTTGAAATTTCCGTACGATTTTGTGGCGTCTGATGCGTTGGGATGAGCAGGTGTTGCTGGACGAGTTGAGCTCGAAAGATTGGGTCCAAGTGTGCGTGGCTTTGAACGATTTGCGCCGGATGGCTCTCCATCATTCTTCCCTTTTGATCACGGTCTTGTGAGTTCAAATTCCAATCTTTTCTTCTTTTTCTTGTTAGGAAATCATGAAAAGTCAAGACTCCCGTGCTCCAATCTTTTATCGATCTAGTACAACATAATGCATCTGCCTTCTGTTGCGACCAAAATGGATTGAATGTTCAGATGGAAGTGAGGAATAGGTGTCCGTTTGTATGCCAAAGTGCAAAGATGATAGACGACTGAAAGTCTGAAACCACAAGTCGATGAAGATTTGTATGTTACTACCTAATAATTTATAGCTAGTCGAGAGAGGGATGGAGGTGTTTATCTCCTTTCAACCCAAAAAAATCACTGGGATGCTTGTCTTTATAACCTTATGTATGTGATTTTTCCCCCCTGGTTTCACCCCGGCCAGTCAAATCGGAAATGAGCTTGATGGACTTGTGAGTTTGGCAGCAAGTCGAATGATCTAAGTCGCTCCTAGGATCATCATCTCATACATAGATGAGTGACCTGACCATTCATCAAAGATCTTTGCTGTAGATCTTAATTTGCATTGTTCAATAAACTGTTTGTTGCTTGATAAAATTTTATTCTATCGCTCAAAATATAAAAGCAAAATAAACAAGGGTACGTCATTATCATGTTAAGGTTTGAACCTAGCTGAAATTTTAAGCCCCAAACTCAAGTTTGGATATGAGGTTCAAACTCTAAAACATCCTTGAGCATTTTTTTATTACATCCCCTTTTGCAAAACTAAATTCTAATGTCTGCATACATTTAGCTACATTGGGCACATTCACTAAAAAAAATTAATTGCTAAGTGTATAGCATGAAAAATTTAATTGGTTAAAAAAAAATAAATTTCCAACATAGATTAAAGGAGTTTCAAGTAGTGGGATCCTATATCATATCCAATCTGTTCTTCAATCTCTAAAAGGTCCATCAAGTATCCTTCATATCTGAAGGAGCTGGAACACTGGTGGACAGAACTAGCATGCTAATATGGATGATCAGTTCTAATTGAAGATGCTGTAGGTGAATTGCTAATTAGGATCTCTCGGCTAGTAACATGCTACCAGCTTTTCGGTTTGCATGATCGTTGATTTAGATGACAGATGAAATTGTACGTCAAATTATTCCAACTTGCATCTTACTCTCGTTGTTTACGCAAATAACTTTGAATATCTTGAAGCTTTTGTGTGCGACCTGCAGAAGGGAAACCTTAAGTTTCATCATCAAATTATTCAAAATCATTTCAATTTGTTATTTTAACCTCAGAATGTGGTCAACTTCTTGGTCCGGAAACATACAAAGTTGATCATTGAGCAAAGGAAAATCCGGCGAGTCATTTTAACTAATGATTGTATCTCTCTTGGTGGTTAGGGGAGATGTGATAACAGTAATAGTTAAAGCAATGAAGAGTCCAAGGAGTGCACTTTGTAAGACATCCATCATGGCCTCAATTGACATCTTTCAGTCCTTTGGTGAACTCTTGCTCTCCTCAACTGAAGACAGTGCTTTCGACCAGCTGGTAATTCTTTTTTGTATTTCCTTTTATAAATTTTTTCCCCCTTCTTATACTGAATATCTATACCCTGTCGTTGGATGGTGTGGCTTTTATGATCAGTCAGTAAGTTTCCAGTAATGGAATCGGAGTTCCTAGATCATATATAAATATTAACAAATTATTTATTTATGTCCTAGTTCTAGTCCCAGGCATTCTCTAACATTTGACACCATCCTTTCAGCTACTTCAACTTCTGCTGAAAGCATCCCAGGACAAGAAATTTGTGTGTGAAGAAGCTGAAAGGGCACTTGAGAAGATGGCAATTTGTATGCCTCCTCTACCCTTGCTAAAGAAGATTCAATCTTACGTGAATCATGCAAACCTCAGAGTGAGGGCTAAAGCAGCTGTTGCCATGTCTAAATGCGTCTCCAAGATGGTTTGTCATTCAGTACTAGTTATTTGCTGCAGTTTACTGATTACTTTTATCTCGTTGTCCCTCTCAGATCTTTTATATATGTCATTTCATTGTAGGGTATTGAAGTCATGAAGGAGTTTGGAATTGTCATTCTTCTTCGAGTGGCAGCTGAATTGCTTAATGACAGACTTCCTGAGGCACGCGAAGCAGCTCGGAGCATAATAATCACCCTACATGGCGAATTTTTGAAGGATAGCAAGAATCTAAAGGGCGACAAGGAATCGTCCACCTTGGAGTCATGGCAAAATTTCTGTTCTGTGAACTTGTCGCCTATTGCTGCGCAGTCTGTAGCGAAGATAGTTTCGCTGTAGTTGGTTTTCTTGTCTTACAAGTTCTTTGGCTTTTAGTCACTTGACATTTTCCTGCTACTAAAATGTTATAGTGGAACCAACTTCTATGGAGCATCTCGTTTCTTTTTTTCGCGTGATAATCTATGTTATTCTTTCACGTAGAATTGTTTCATCTATATAAATTTTGAACTGGAATTGTTATAGATGACAATCACGAATCTAACATATATTTAAGAAACCGAGAAGAATACAATATAATTTATGGACATATCTAATCTTTGTTGGAAAATTAGTTTTGAATCAATAAATAATTTTATTTTTCAAAAACAATTTGAATGAATGAGAAATTAATTATGGTTTAATTTGGATCGTTGGATTAAAATAGATAAATCAGATTTGTTCAAATGAAAGGACATAAGTGTCCTTTGGATGACTCAATATTGGTCATCAAATTCAAAATGAAAGACTTAGACGCATCTAAATGAAGATACATTGTGTTCCCGAGGGAGGGATGAGATCTGATTGAACTAAGAGGTTCTTTTACTCTTTCACAAAGTATAAATAAGATCTCTCACTTTATTGATTCATACAATTCAAGACAAATCAAGCATTGCATTATATACTTGTATTTTGGAGAGTTTGAAAAATGTATTCGGTTTAGAGGTTTTGCGATTTGCAGTGTTGCTATCGTAAGATAAAGTCGTCATATCTTAAGAGATGATTGTTATATTTCGTGAGCATCGTGTGTGGGACAAATTCGTCTTAAGGAGATAGAATCCAATTTTAGCCTCGACTTCACTTTAGGGGTGTTATACAACAATTCTGCCTACGCTCAGATTACACCTCATTCTCCAAAAACTAACGATCTTAAGACAATTTTTTTTTTTTGTGTAAGATACTATAAAATCATCATCAATGATCCTTACTCCACTAGCACATAGCGAGAAATCAGAGAAGTTTACCTGTATCGATTTCAAAAGATGGTAGCAAAAGATGTTGTTTTACTTAACCACATTAAACCTTGCGAGGTTCTTACATGAAAATGCCCCCATCATCTATTCAGGAGAAACTGGTAAAGAAAAGAGGACGGTATATGATGCTTCAGAACAAAGTGATTTCTTATGTTAAAATTATGTTCTCTACAAAAGTTGGAAATCTGGCCAACTAGCAGTCCCCTGCCACCCGTCCCAGTGCACTGGCGATAGGGAGGTAAATCACGCGGGGGGGGGGGGGACAAAGTCTCTTGACACGGTGGTAAGACAGGGAGGGGTCCATCTGAAACCAGGAGGGATTTTAGACCCCTCATCCGGAATCGAACCCTACCCATTCTGTAAGCAACCCCTGCCTTACCATCGCGCCATCCCCGTGGGGACTAAAATTATGTTCTCAATGCTTGGATAACATGTTATATAATGTGTATAGTCCCAAGACAATTGCAAAGGAATTATGAGAATCTCTTGAATGAAAGTACAAAATAGAAGATGCTGGATTAAAGAAATTCATCGTCGGTAAATTCTTAGATTTCAAAATGATTGATTCTAAAACTGTGATGATTCAAGAGTCCAAGAATTGCAATTGATCTTATATAGTTTGCATGTTGAGGGCATGATAATGAATGAGTCCTTTCAAGTTGTCGTGATAATCGAGAAACTCCACCTCTGTGAAGAGAATTCAAAAATTATTTAAAGCACAAGTGAAAAAAAAATGAGACTTGAGAATCTGATTGTAAGACTACGAATTGAAGAAGATAATTGCAAACAATCAGAATCAATAAAAATACTTATGTATGCTAAAACAAATCTGCTGGAACCAAATACTGGCAAGAAAAAAAAAGTATCCAAGCAAAGGACAAAGCCAAGGGAAGGCCAAAAAGTTCCAAGGAATATGTCACGACCATGGCAAACCAAATCACAAGGCTAAAGGCTGTCAACTTCCAAAGAAAGCCAATCAAGTGCACGCGACCGAAGATAAATCAATGCCAATAGATATGTCAGAATTAGACTTGACTGCTATTGTATTTGAAGCCAACTTGGTAGATAATCCAAGACAGTGGTGGGTCGATACCGATGCTACACGATACATATGCTCTTATAAGGCTCAGTTTTTAACTTATATCTCTGTTAGTGGGAGAAAGTTAATCATGAGTAATTCTGTAACTTCCAACATTGTTAGTCTTGGCAAAGTAGTACTGAAGATGACGTCCGATTAAGAAGTGACACTAATTGATATGTTCCCAACATTCGAAAGAATTTAGTGTTAGGGTCGACTCTTGTCAAAGCTTGTTTCAAGTTAATGTTTGAGTCTAATAAATTTGTATTGACAAAATGTGCTCAAATCATAGGCAGAGGGTACATGGAGAATGGTTTGTTTAAAATGAATATACTGGATGTACATCGTGACTTTAAAGGCAACAAAATTATAAATTTTACTTATTTGGTTGAGTGTTCTAATTTATGACATGTTAGACTTGGACAAGTAAATTATAATATTTTATGACAATTTGTGAATCTAAATTTATTATCAGTATTTAATGTTGATCTAACATATAAATGTGAAATATGTGTTGTAGTTAAATTGACAAAGTTACATTTTCATTCAGTGGAAAGAAATATGACTCCTCTAGAGTTAATTCATAGTGATATATGTGATTTAAAATTTGTGCAAGCTAGAGGAGGAAAAAAAAATACTTTGTTATTTTTATTGACGATTGTACTCGATACTATTATGTGTATCTATTGAAAGGAAAAAATTAAGCCTTAGAAACATTCAAACATTATAAGAATGAAGTTGAGAATCAAATCGGTCAATTGAATATTAAAATAATTCGAAGTGATCGAGAGGGAGAATATGATGACACATTTAATGAATTATGCATAGAATATAACATTATTCATCAAACAATAGCTCCCTACTCTCCTTAATCAAATAGAATTACCGAACATAAGAATCAAACTCTTAAAGAAATGATGAATGCTATGTTGATAAGTTCGAGCTTACCCCAAAATTTATGGAGGGAGGCTATTTTATCGACAAATCATATTCTTAATAAATTTCTCACAAAAAAGAAAAATAAAACTCCTTATGAGTTATGGAAGAGTCATAAGTCTTCCTACAAATATCTGAAAGTATGGGCGTGTTTGGCTAAGGTGGAAGTGCCTAAGCCAAAGAAAATTAAGATATGACAAAAAATAATCGATTGCATCTTTATTGGATATGTCAATAATAGTAGTGCATATTGATTTTTGATACATAAATCAATAATTCCTAATATACATGTTGGAACAACTATAAAATCAAGGAATGCTGTATTTTTTTAATGTATCTTTCCTTGCAAAGAGAGGAAAGAAGAAAATTCAAACAAAAAAACTTACGAAACCATAAATTTGGATAATTTTGGAAATAATGAAGAAAGACATAGTAAGACTGATGAAATATAAGGCTATTCCACTTGGAATCAATCCTTTAGGATGTACATGAATCCTAAAAAGGAAATATAAGGCTGATGAATCTATTGACAAGTATAAGGCAAGACTAGTAGCCAAAGGATTCAAACAAAAGGCAGATCTTGACTTCTTCGATACATATTCATCGGTAATAAGGATCACATCCATTCGAATATTTATTGTTATTGTTGCAATACATAATTTTAGACTAGTCGACTGGGTGCACTAGTAGTCGACTGGTTTCTTCTGCATTTGTAGAAATCAGAGTTTTCAGATGAGTTTTGAAAATGGATAAGTAATTGCGTAATTTTCTAAAAATCTTAAAATTTCACATACACATTATTTATACTAAATACAATTGGTGAAAAATATTTTTTTTTATAAAAATATCCATTATTTTGAGAAAATGATACAAAGTTCAAAACAATTAAAAACTTCAATATTTTTACCTAATTTGTATCAATATTTTTAATAGTAATTGCTATCAAAAGATAGACTTCACTGAGATTTTCTAAAATGATTTTAAAATTATTTTCAAAATCTATTTTCAATCATGGTCAATGAGCTAAGTGTACATAACTTGTATATTAATTTTCCTCATGATTTCTTTCTATGATTTAATGAGTTTGAGTTTATTTTGATGTACCATATAAGCATATTGAGCTTAATTCATTTTCTTAACATCTCACATGTGTCTAAGGTGTTTCAATACACACACATATCTTCCTAAAGTCTTTGTGAGATGTGGATTTTGTTCTTCCTTACACTAAGGGTTCATGCATTGTATTTAGGCATATCTAATTTGATCACTTTACCTAGGTGTCAATTAATGTCATTTATCCTTAAATTCAATTTGATTATCTTAATGCATGAATTATGATCATGACATATATTGATTGCATAATTTAAAAATATTTGCTAATGATGTATGATGTCATGACATAATAAACATAACCTAAGTATTAGTATGATATTTTAAATATTCGTATGATATATGATGACATGACATAAATTATTGCATGACAAATATATAAAATATAAAGGTACAAGAATATCTAAGTGTTGAACCTAATCTCTATTTTCTAAAATTATATCAAATATCAATTTTGCCATAATGACGACCCAACTCCTTCAAGTGTGCCAACAACCCAACTCGACACATCATTGATTCTAATTTAATTGTGTCAATTATGATTAATTTTTCAAATTTCTACTATTCCAATTGGTACATCCTAAAATCTTTTAGGATCATAATCTATATTCATTTTCAAAGTATCTATATCTTCAAAATGCTCTAGAGTGTCAACTCCACTATGGTTAGGTTAATTACCTTTTCATTTAAGATTGACACACCTTATACCCATTTAGCAAAATTACAACCAAAATACGAAATGTAAAAGAAAATGAAAGAACAAGTGAAAATACTTTTACGAGATTGAGCTTTTGATCGAATGCTTGTTGGTTGCTGTGGAATGACTTTGAAGATTTGGAATGCAACAACAAATCCCCTTCAAAAACTCCAAGAATCGATTTCTTCTTTCCTCCACTGTAATCTCCTTTTAAAGATCCGCTTGGGTTAATTTTTTGCCGATCAGTCGACTGACCTTATCCACCAATCGACTGCCTACTTGTTCGTTATCTCACAACGGACTAATTTACGTTGAAAATAGTCGACTGCTATGAGCCAACAATCGACTTAAAAATATTCTGTTGTCTATTGAAGTCAGTCGACTACTCAACCCTAGCAGTCGACTAGCCAATGACCAGTTGACTGGTCTAACCCACTAGTCGACTGTCAGAGCCATAGTCAGTTTTCTGAGTCGACTACTCAACCATTCGACTGATCCATAACCCCAGTCGACTGGCCGAATATTCTGAGCTCCCGAGTATTGAACACTCGATCAGTCGACTGGACCAAATCCTAGTTGACTGGTAAACTTCAAAAATGAGATTCAACACCCAAGTATGATCCCCTCAAATTTGACACTTACCCTTAGCCTAGACCTAAGCCTTCAAGCCACTTCCATCAGCCTTACGCCTTTGGTTTTAGTCCATGACTCCTCACTCTTGCGCTAATTTTCAAGTGCTTCTATCGGCTTCGTCATGTCATCGAGTCTATCTTTGCCAAGAGGCCGCACCTCCGAGGCTTCCATTGTCAAGTCTACACACTTGAATTTTCCTTTTGCCAAGACTCCACACGCGGACTTTCACCGTCAAGACTACACACCTAGACTTACACGATCAAGACTATACACTTAGACTTTTCCATTGCCAAATATCCATACTCAGACTTTCTCTTGCCAAGTCTCCAAACTTGGACTTCTCCTTGCCAAGAATTCATTCTTTGACTTCTCCATTGCCAAGTATCCATACTTGGACTTTTCCTCGAGTCTTACTTAAGCTTGATCAACCTTGACCTGAGGTTGATTGTCCAGCAATCTCCTCCTAATAATCTCCCTCATATAATCTTGCATGTCCCAAATCATGCATTAGTCATATGATCATACATATTGTCAAACGTCAAAAGACTACTCGAGTCCCACTCGAGCTTGGTCAATATTGACCTGAGGTCGATTGCACCAATATATTTTTCAAAAATAATTTGGATGAATGAGAAATTAATTATGGTCTAATCTGGATCATTGAATTAAGATGGATAAATCAGGTTCGTTCAAATGATGGCTCAATCTTGGTCATCAAATTCAAATGAAAGACTTAGATACATCCAAATAGAGAGACATTGTGTTCTCTGGGAAGGGATGCGATCTAGATCATCCAATTAAACTGAATGGATGATATCTGATTGAACTAAGAGATTTCTCTATCCCTTCATAAAGTATGAATAAGATCCTTCACTTCATTGATCCATACAATTCATTCTAATTCAAGGTAAATTAAGCATTGCATTACATGCTTGCATTTTGAAGAGTTCAAAAAGTTTCTTCGATTTAGAGGTCTTACAATTTACAGTGTTGTTATCGCTAGATAAAGTCGTTGTATCTTAGGAGATGATTGCTATATTCCGTGAGCACCGTGTGTGGGGGCAAATTCATCTTAAGGAGATGGAGTCCAATTCTAATCTCGACTTCGCTTCAGAGGTGTTATACCGTTATTCTGTCCGCGCTCAGATTGCACCTCATTCTCCAAAAACTAATAGTCTTATCAAAATTTACGATAACAAAAAAAAAAATCTGAACAATGGCATAAACAAAAGAGAACTTGATTGCAGCATAGCAACCATCGCAATGTCGTCTGTCAAATTTGATATGGAGTTCCTGCGAAGAAAAAAATTGTCTTCCATGGAATCTTGAGAGTGATGACGTTGTAAAACTCTCCTCGTCGATATGATACAAGAAGACTATTAGGATATCCAACTATACGGAGACCACGTCCTATATATAGAGATCGGACTGGATTCGTTATTGACCCATCATAAATAAAGAATCCAGCCTAATAGATTCTACACATTAAACTCATATCCAATAAAATGAAATCCGTAAACCATCAAGTAGACTACTTAATCAGATTCGAATTGATACAACACAATCGAATAGTTACGATAATAACATCTAAGTCCACTACCAACTGTTATTTTTTAATATTCTTAGCTCCTTACTGTAATCAAAGGAATAGGTATTCAACTATTTTGTTATATTTAATTTTAAAAAGACATATATCTTGAAAGAAGGATGAATCTTACATTGGACGGATTTAACAAGTTCAAATAAGGAAGACTAGCTAGATGAACGAGGTAGACGAAACATATGGAGCGAATCACAGAGATTCATAAATTGGTCTATTTTAAATATTCACCATCAATGTAAAGACACAAATTGATTCATTAACCTTGACAAATAAATAAGAATCATTTTTTTTAGTGTATTAGAGAAAAATAACACCAAAAATCGAGATAACTAAGTTTTCCAAAACATTTACCAGCTATTAAAGGCTACAAAACCACAAGCATATAAATCTAACTATTGACCTTTGCATTAAACATATCCATTGTTTGTTTGAGATTATATCCATGTACTCCATAGGAACTCGCATTTATTTGCAGCATAATTCATGAACCTAGACATCAAATTAATTTCTATCCAGAGCAACAAGCTAGCTCATTTGTTTTCATATCGATTTTATTATCCTTCTCGAGAAGTTTAGCATACCAGTGAGCAGAGAGCTTTGGAGTCCTTGTCCTATTCACATCCTTGAAGTCAACATGGTACAGTCCACACCGAAATTGATACCCTCCTAATGCCTCAAACACATCCATTAATGACCAAACGAAGTAGCCTCTCACATTTACTCCATTCCTGCAACACCATATTAGTACTTCTTTTCATAGCTATCAAGTTGTGTTTCTCATTTACTATATGAATACTAAAAACTAGTTATCATTGTCTTTGAACAATATAATAACCTGATAGCATCGAGCACGCTACTGATGAAGAGAGTTAGGTAATTGATCCTCTCAGTATCATTGAGTCCACTCTCTTTCATTCCTATTCCAAAACCTGCAAATGCACAAACTTAATCAACAAGGAGGGATGGCTTAATACATATTGGATATCGAAACCAACCATTTTCTTCGATAAAGATAGGATGATCGCCATAAGTGTCCTTGATATATTCCAATATGTATTGAATCCCTTGAGGATCGATTGGTGCTGCCTTTGAGGGGTCATACTGGTTCATTACACTGCATTAGTTAATCACTTGGCTAAACCAAAAATGACAAACTAAACAATTTAGCTGATACTCACCTGACCAGGAGTTGCATTCCTCCAAGCTGCAGCAATCGAGAAGCAAAATAATTAGTTTACTAATGACGGTAATCAAGAGAGTGTAGATCATTGTTACTAATTACTCGAAATGTAGGATGCAGCATCAAAATTGAAGTCGCGAAGTTTTATGTTTAATGCGTTGGGGCTATCTTTGACATAGATTGAAGAATAGTGATTAATGCCAATGTAATCGAAGGAGCCCTTCACAAGTTGAGATTGGTTCCCAGTGAAGGAGGGGAGTCTGGAGCCAACATTCTTCTTCATTGTTTCAGGATAATCTCCATTCACCAAAGGATTAAGTATCCTAATTGAATGATGAGATTTTATATATCTTGTTTAATAATTTGAATGTTTGAAATGATACAGAGAGACTGATAGAATGACTCACCAACCGACGTAGAAGTCAATTGTTCTTTGGGTTGCTGCAATGTCTGCAGAAGAGTCTGTGTCTGGATAAAACCAGAAAGTGTAAACGTTGATACCTATCCAGCCTTTCTGTACTGCCTGTAGATCAATTGAAAAATGTTTCATTTATGCACCAATAGGTAAGTGGATGGATAATTTGTTTATTAATAATTTTAATTTTTGCAAACTGAGAAGGTATATATTCTTAACCAAGCATCTTCCTCACCTGAAGTCTACTGAACTCTTAGTCCGTTGGCTAAAGTTCTTTCAAGTTCAGCATGTAATCATGGTGGGTTGTTAAAGACATACAATGATTGTGTTCTTCAATTTGGTAAAGATCCTATGTTGGCTATGACATTGTCACCATTTGGCAAAACAAAAATCGAGTTATCGTATTGAAGTTGTAAGGAAACAACCAACAAGAAAAATGTATTGACAAACTTGGGTGTCGGAGAAGGGTAGAGAAGTTCTCATCCTCATTGAGCATTTTCTTTCTCTCGATTGTAGGTTAAGAAATACAAAAAAATTTCACGCGAATTGCTTTTGAAAATCAAATGCACTTCGTGAAAATAACTCCTCTTCCAAATGCAATCTACCCTCCTTAAATTACCGCATGCTTATCCCAGTCGAGGAAATGCGTTGAATTCTGGCAAATGAATACCTGATACTTGCTTTTGTAGAGCTTCATAACAGATGCATGGGCTAACAGAAGACGGTGAACCACAATGTAAGGCTCTGTTGTAGAATCGCCAGCAGTGCAATTTAGTCCAAATGGATACGAGCATCGACCTGGTGCAATATTTCCGCCATCATATCCACCTATTGCATTGACGTTGGGCTCAGCAATTGTAGTCCATCTTCGAACTCGATCACCAAAATTTCTGAAGCACACATCAGCAAATGCTGTGAAATCTTCCCTGGATTCCACACCATCTCTTTATAAGTTAGCTTGCTCAACATTAATTCAGATTACATTTCTAATATTTGCAAAATTTAAGGAGATTGAAATGCGTATATGCAAGCAGTTGAAGGAGAGGTTACACAAAACGTGGGCTCGATAATCCCGAGTACTCATCTTCTAGCACTTGGGGATGTTCAAGGTGGTATAGTGTAATATGAGGCTGGATCCCTTCATAGTTGCAAGAAATAAAAGAATTAGTAATCTGTATAAGAGCCATATATTGATCATTAAAGCTCATTCATAGCATTCTTCTCATCAAGAATATATAAAAACATATACTATTTTCATTGTCAAAGTTGAATTAGAAAACAATGTGAGAACTAATAAAAGAAAAGACATCAAGTTTGACGTATATTTAATGGGAAGACTAACCATATTTTACTAGCTCATCAATGAAGTTGTTGTAGAACTGCAGACCTTTAGGATTTACAAATCCTCTTCCATCTAAAAAGAAAGTAACACCCATATAAAATAACAAAATTAGTTTTTTTAAAAATAATATTCTAACCAGTTTTAAAGTTTCAGGAAGTCATACTTGGAAGAAGTCTTGACCAAGAGATGGAGAATCTGTAGGAGTCCAATCCCAACTCAGCCATCAGCTTGACATCTTCCTGAAAAAGATTTCTATATCACTGAAATTTAGGGATAATGCAGCTCCCTCATCTTACTGAAAATTATTTGTATGATTCTTCTATAATCAAACTATAGCCGACCCCACCTAGTGGGATAAGGCTTTGTTATTGTTGTTGTTGTTCTATAATCAAACTAACTCTTTATTTGTGTGATCGCTTATGAAGTAGCTTTAATAGTCATCAATGGGTATATAATTATGTTAAGATTCAAACCCAAAATGAAATATAAAAACTTTTATCTATTTTGATATGAAAAAAGGTGAACCTAAAGCATGTAGTCATACCTTATATTTGTGATACCCATCTGAAGTTACATCAGCTGTACTTTTGTCCTTCATTCGTCCTAAAATATTCATCATAAAAAAGGTCACTAATCATCAGAAAGTTAAACACTCCTAACTTTTTACCTCTTAGAAGAAACTCTTCACCCTTTCAGAGTAACACCCTTCATCCTTGTAAAAGGAACCCACTCTTTTTCCTCAACTCATTCAATACTCAAGTCAACCTCAAGTTGTGAAATCTCCTCTTGATCAGCTCTTTCATCTCTCTCTTCTCCTCTCTTAAGAGTTTTAAAGTTCCTATTTCTAAATGTAAATTGTTATATCTTAAGTGACAATTGTTGATAAATCATAAACACTTGGAAGGAGTAATATAGTCTTAAAGAAAGAAGACTTGTCTTTGCCTCGATCTTAAAACTCTTATCCGTGGGAATAAACTTACCTCAAGGGATAACTTGACGACAGGAGAAATTAAGTCTGTATCGACGATACTAAGAAGGGTACATCTATCATCCAACGACGTGTCTCGATAACCCGAAAGAGTGCGTCAAGAGTATAAAAAGGGTACAAGGTCCACGTCGCCATAAGAATCTCAATCCAACAATATATTTTGGCAGTCATAAATGAACAATTGGGATTCCGTTGATGAACCAATGCGAGAACACATACATGACCTACTAAAACATATCATTGCAATCAAATAGGTGAGCGAACAAGAGCAGACCTTGATGGGTGAAATTGTCCCAAATGGATGGGGTCCTTCCATCCTCTGCCACAGCTCCCTCCACCTACACTTAACCAACAACATTAAGCATTCTTAGCGAACTACCCACGCAAGAACCAAATCGATTCCCAACAAAAGGGGCCAAAGTTTAAGGATTGGCTCGCCTGATAAGCCGAAGTGCCAGCTCCAAAGATGAAATTTGGTGGGAAATCACCCCTGCTCAAGCTGGGCTCAGTTACTAGCGGCAGCCCCACGGCGTAATGTTGCTGCGATAGTAAGAGGATCACTGTCAAGAAGGTGGTTGAGAAGGTCCCTTCTTCTTTTCCCATCCCTGCCACTCTCCTCGTTTCTGTACACGACCCCTTGAGATCATAACGAAAACGAGGAAGATTCATTGCCCCCACACAGTCTACGCTACGCTACAACGATATCCATAGAAAATTAATGAGAGACGTAAGCCACTCAAAAGTACGCCACCGTGAAATACTCCGCAATAATAAATATTTTCTTTTCTAAAAATAATCAAACGATTCCACACGAAAAAAGAAATATTGTTCATCTAAATAGATAAGATAATTTTTATTTAATGGAAAAATAATCCGGCTTCGAATTCCACTGTTTCATTTTTTCCCCCTGGGATATTATACTGGATTTTAGTGGAAAATTTTATTTTGCCAATAAAGAGATATCTAATAAGTTACATCCAACTATATACTAAAATCTCAATCAATTTTTTTATGGAGAATAATCAGTTTTAGAGTTCAATTAATTTAAATTTTTCTTTAAAATTATTATATAGTTGGAACAGTACTATTTTGAAAGGGAAAAATCAAGTATATAATAGACTTTGTCAAGCGCAGAGTTCTAAATAATATTGAATGGATTAGATATTTCGTGATTTAGATGTTTGAGAAAAATAAAATTAATGATATAGTTGATCAGACTATTTTGAAGTAGACCGTTCGATCATATAATATTTTTTTATTGATTATTTGAATAAATTCGTATAACACAGACGAAATCAATATTTAATTTAGATAATATTTTGAAAAATTTCCAGAAGCAAACGCCATTACACACGTCACTCGCATGAAATTAAAATTATCCACGTTCTTTCGGGAGAGCGACTCCAATGATTTCTGAGTCATATATAAATGCTGCAAACATCAGCGAATCTCATTTAATTATCAATTATAAGTTTCTGAAATATTTAATCCAGTAATTGACCATATATATATATATATATATATATATATATATATATATATATATATATATATATATATATCGCGCCGGAATCCGGCGGGGGTCGCCGGGCGGTCTTCCGCCGGATTCGGCCGCGATTCGGCCGGCCCGATCGATCGCGGTCGCGATCGGCGTCGGCGGCGGCGCTCGTGGATTCGGCCGGATTCGGCCGGATCCGACACGGAAGGATCTCCGGCGGGCGATCCTTCCGGCGGATTCCGGCCGACGCGCCGGAATCCGGCGACTCGGCCGCGTCAGCGCGCCATCGGCCGCGAATCGCGGATTCCGCCGCGATTCGGCCGGACCGCGCGCCCGATCGGCCGGATCACGGCCACTGGCCGCGCGCCAAACCGGCGTCGGCCCGGGCGTCGGGCGCGCTGGCGACGACGACACCGACGGTGGTCGCATGAAGTCGCGACGGCGCGGATAAATCGGGCATATCATATCTATATATATATATATATATACAGTTATGTTCTCCTCCGCGACACTATTTCCGCAAGACCGTCGCGCTTGCCGCCGTGCGTACGCTTACGCTCGCATCCGCGCGCACGATTAATGACCCATTTCCTCGTAATGCATCCATCGCCGCTCCGTCCAACGCGAGCGAGCGACGCCTAGGTTAGGTTTTCCGTGCCTCCCCGACGAAAGTGCCTTCCTCTTCGCCGCATCGCGCTTCCTTCTTCCGAGCACACACGCGTGCTTGTTTTCCCCCCAACACCAGGGTTTTCCGCGCCTTCCTCTTCGCCAGCATCGCCTTCCTCTTCGTCGAGCACAGACGCGTGCTTCTTTTCCCCGCAACACCGACCACATCGCTGCGACGCCATTTCTTCTTTTCCCCCAAAAGCGACGCCACAGATGACGCTCGCGGCTGAGTGCCGTCGACGTGCAAATCTTCCCTTGCATTGCCTTCCTGCTCCTCGACCACAAAGGCAAGTTCCACGTCTACGTAACTCCTTTTTCCCCGATGCCGACACCTCAGTTCTGTCGATTGCCTGCTTGCATGCCTCCGCAGTCGAGATTGGTAAATCCTGTGTTTTACAAGTTTTTTTTCTAATAACATTTCAAATTACCATTCTATGTTAATTGTGGTCTTAGTCAATCTGGTGTTTTAGATAGGTAAATCCTGTGTTTTATAAGTTTTTTTTTCTTTTATTTCCTTTTCATTCTTTTCCTTGCTACTGAATGTTGACTACTTAGTTTGTTGACGTCAGCCCAGAAATCCCAATTGAATCTGGTGTTTTAGATATATACCAAGTAGCTTAACTCTATTTTAATTTGACATTCCCCAGAAATGGAAGGAAATTACAGTGATGATCAACTATACATTCCCCAAGTTGCAGATGATCGAAAGCCAAAAATTGGTATAGAATTTTCATCACTGGATGAGACCTTTTCATTCTATAACCAATATGCACGAGAAGGTGGATTTAGTACAAGGATAAACAATAGCAAAAAAAAAAGATTACAAATGAAGTTGTATGGAAAAAATTTGTATGCTTTAAAGAAGGTCATACAGATCAAATGCGGTCAAATAAATATGCCAAAGGTGATCAACAGACAAGGGAAAGAGCACACAGTGATATTAGAACTGGTTGTAAGTCAAACATTTCACTTGTCAAAGAACAAACTGGACCTAATTGGATTGTCAGTAACCTTGCGGAAGGTCATAATCATCCACTCTCGACTCCTTCAAAGGTTCATTTACTACGTTCACATCGTAATATTTCAGCAGCAAAGAAAGCATTGTCTCAACAATTTTCAGAGGCCAATGTGCCAACTTGTCAACAAATGCGATTATTTGAAATAGACTATGGAGGGCATGAGCAGGTAGGTTGCACAGAAAGAGATATACGAAACTTTGAGAGAGATCTAAGGGATAAACAAAAGGGTATTGATGCTGAAACATTGATTGAGTTTTTTGCATCCGAGAAAGATAAGAATTCAGTTTTTTTCTTTGATTATGAGACTGATTCAGATAATAGATTTAATAGGTGTTTTTGGGCAGATCATGTATCAAGGACGGCATACATTGTATTTGGTGATGTAGTTGTATTTGATACAACATATCACACCAACAAATATGGGTTGATTTTTGCACCATTTGTAGGAGTTAATCATCATCATCAGACAATTATTTTTGGTTGCGACTTTCTAAGTGATGAAAAAACTAATTCTTTTATTTGGCTGTTTAATAAGTTCATAGAAGCCATGCCTAAAGGAGCACCAAATGTGATTATTACTGATCAAGATCCTGCTATGACGAAAGCTATTGCACAAGTTTTTCCTCAGACGGTGCATCGGTATTGTTTGTGGCACATATTGAATAAATTCCCTGAAAAATTACATCCTTTGACTTTTCGTGACCACTATCAAAGCATAAAGAATGTCATTGGAAATAGTACAACACCTGATGAATTTGAGAAGTCATGGGAACATGTTATAAAGTGTGCTAACTTAGAAAAAAATGATTGGTTGTCGTTGATGTATGAATTACGACACAAGTGCGTGCCAGTATATTTTAGTCATGTATTTTGTGCCGGAATGTCAAGTAGTCAAAGATCTGAAAGCTCACATGCATTTTTCAAGAGGTATGTCTCAAATAAAAACTCATTGATGGATTTTATCATCCGTTTTAATAGGGCATTGAGACACCAAAGACATAATGAGTTAGCTGCTGACCATATTGATATCAATGAGCATCCCAGGACCCGATCAAACTGGCCAATGGAAACTCAAATGGTTAGCCTCTACACGAAAAAGAAATGGGTGGAGTTTCAAAATGAAATTAGTGAGAGTCATGCTTATTATGTGCAATAAGCATCTATAGAAGATGAGTTAGTGATTTACCAGGTGATGAAATTCCAAAGTTCTTCTTCCACGAAACCAAGGGTACTCACCTATGACAAACTGAGGGACTACATATCCTGTAGCTGTAGAAAATTTGAGTTCGAGGGTATTCCATGCAGACATATGTTAGCTTTTTTCCGTATCAATCAAGTGTTTCAATTGCCTGATAAATATATACTCAAAAGATGGACACAAAATGCAAAGGCTGGAGCAATATATGTTTTAGGGGAAGAACAACTTTTGATCGATGATCCAGAAAATTTTTTGATGTCACGATACTCAAGGTTATCCTATAAAGCTTCAGTATTAATTGATGATGCATCCTTGACTGATGAGGGGACAAACTTTTTGGCTGAACAATTTGATTGTATGTATAGCAAAATTCAAGAGATGAATATTAGTAGAACATGCAACAATAGAAGTCAAAGAAAGAATTCCATGGATGGAGGGCTTGGTATTATAGATCCTTCTTTAGTGAGAACAAAAGGATGTGGGAAGAGATTGCAATCATCAAAGGAGAAATCAACTTCAAAGTCTAGGCTATGTCGTGGATGTGGACATCGAGGTGTGTCACATGACAAGCGTAATTGTCCGATTTTGCAACAAAAGTATGTATCTAATAATTCTGCATTTGTATGCTAATTTTTTTTTTTGCAAATTAATTAATTAATTAAATTAAATTTTATAAAATTGATGATGTATTCATTGTCAGATCATCTATAGATAATCATTATGACAGTGATGACAACACATATGAAGAAGATTTGACATCTATAGCTGGTATTATATAAGTTTCGTTGTATCAAATTATAATGATTAATTGATTAAGAAATTTAAGTTAAATTTTGACTTTATTGATACAGGTTCTAACAACATGCGTCAGGATGAATGAAGGTTAGTAAATAACAAATCACACGGTAAGTAATTTGTTATATCTGACCAATAAATAAATTCTTTCTGGGTTGATATAGGTGTTTCTCCCTTCTTTCTCAGTGACGAATCACTTGCATTGATGGAGATATATGTAATGTTTTTTGGGTCCTTAATTGGTTGCTCCGTTGAATGACTAATTAGTCCAAGTTTGCTCCATGAATAAAAATTGTAGATATTTTCAATTATTTTACACTGAAATATTAGCGTTCTTATGAGACATGTTCTATGCCACAGTGATCTCTAGGTGACAAATTTATAAAGCGAGGATCTCCATTATTTTCATATGTTTACCTACTAGACCACCATTAAACATACCCCTTAACTTATTAAGGCCAAATTTATCAATTTTTATGTCCCATAACAAATATATCTCATAACAAATTTGTGGATTACATGGTTGCCAATTGGCTCTCTTATCTTATCCCTAGTATTGTCAGATTAGTATGTTTTGGAGCCTTTGATATTGTCAGATTAGTATGTTTTGGATTCACATTTTTTTGAATGGAAAGGAAGGATCATCTCTTGAGCAATGAAAACTCGAAGCAGAATATGGTATTTTGGTTATACTAGCCATTTGGTTTTTACATGGTCAAATGAACCGTTTCAAAATAATATCTTTATTGATTAATTGTCCATGAATCCTTATAATTTCTGCAAATGCTACTTTATTGTTTTTATGTTATTTTTATAGAAATTCATTAGTTAGTGTTTTGCTGTTCTGTTGTTGGTGCATGTGGCTTCTTCGTGATCTGCAAATGGAATTTAAATCTTCTTCAATGGTGTAGTGTGTTAGGCATTGACTTTATTTGGAGGCTACAAAATTCATCTACGACCGCATCAATAAGATTAGGTTGTTCATTGACTTTATTTGGAACAATGCTGCATTGCATGTTACTTGTTTCGATGTAATTGAATGCGTAAGGCTATCCTACCTTTGTGAAACTTTTGATGGTTAATATATCCTGATGCTTGGCTTGGTTTAAAGAGTTTTCATTTTTCCATTACAATATCTCCGAAGGATTTTATCAAGTTTTTAATTAATTCCATTATCATTCAAATTTCAGGCAAACAAATTGAATTGGACATTTCAGACGAACAAATTGAGTTGGGCAACTATTAGATTCCAAGTGGCCTTCGACCCAAGTCTTAGATGTGATTCTCTGTTTCCTACATGTCACCAAAGATGGCTTAATATTGAGAATGCCTTGCTTGTTTCCTGTAGTTTGGACTTGAACCTTTAATTAGGGTTACTCAATGTAAGAGAATTTAACATACTGAGTGACAAGATGGAACATCAAGCCAAGAAATGATGTGGTCGGTATGAAGCATGTTTTTTTGCCTGATTTGAGATAGTTGGATGGAGAAAAAAAAATTAACAGTTATATTTTAATCACATGTGAAGTGCTATGCTAAAAGTATCAATTGATATGTTGATGATGGGAGATCTCATGGACATTATTTAAATCGTACGCCAGGTAATAATCAATTGATATGTTAATTTTATGGGTTTGACACTTACACAAGGTGCACTTATAAGTATCATAGATTCATCGTCCACTTATGTTCTATTCCTTCTGGGATTGAAAGAGACAATATTCCAGTGAATTTTTTGGTTTCTATCCTATAGGCTATAAAACATATAAAAAGTATCATTTGGAATGATCCGTCTCAGTGTGTGTTACAACTTGGCATTCACAAAGCTATGCCACTGCATATAGCTGTTATACTTACATGTTTTATATAATGCTCAAATGATACTGTGACAAGTATTCAAGAAAATAGCTGTCTTAGGAAAATATGCATGGAGTATAAAAATAAGAGGTGTTTCTGGTCTTTATTAAGGTACATAAAGGAATCAGGTATCATCATTGAATCTATATTGTTGACTGAACTACTGATATTAATAATATAGTTCTTACAGTGGTAGATAAGTTTTGCATACAAAAACAATAATAATGGGACAACACACAATTGAAAAATTATCAACTCCTGTTTAAATTGGAAATAGAAGAAAATATAGATAAATAAATTTCTTGTTGGGTACATCACGTTGTAAACTCATGTTGGATAAGTGAATTATGTTGAAGTAAAAGCTGACAATTATACATGACATTAAGTTTTAATTTATTGTTCAATACTTGAGATTGTATTGCGTAACTGTGCATGTATCTATGTACACTTGATCTTGGACAATTTACTAAAAGTAAATCTCAAATTTCTAGTATTTGTCTGTAGACGCCTCTATATTAATATTGACTTCCACATTCATTCCATTGGAAAACAAATTTAGCAGAGCTTCTTTCTTTTTCTTTGATCAAAGAAACGGTTATGATTCTTAATTCTTGAAAAACAAGGGAAAATAATATAAGAAAATACTAGCCATTTGATTACGGAAAAACACAAAAGAATCATCAAAATTTGATAAAGGGAAAGACGAAGGAATTTACAAATAGAAAATAGCTAGATATAATCATCGAATAGTGATTTTTTGAATACAAACATCGTCAAATATTCTACTTGCAAAAAGATTTTTTTTTAAGTTAAAAAAATAGCACCTGACCTTAAAAATTAGCTTTCTTGACTTGCAACATTTGGAAGGAAAACAAATGACTTGAAAAAAAAACTGAAACAACCATGTCGCCCATAAACCCAGGCGTTCAAATCAACAGATTTAGTTTTCCTCTTGCAAAAACGAACAAACACAATAATTTCAAATATCCACAAACTGAAATGCGCAGCTAAATATACTGAATAAATACGCACACCATTAAAAATTAAATCTCATAAGAAGCAAGTGTAGAAAGCACACCATTGAAAAAGTTTTTGGCAAGAACATATTCGCTAACATACAACGAATAACATGAGTAATAGTATTTATCACCTTCTCTCCCTCACCACATTACTCATCTCCTTCCTTCCACATTTCCAAGTTACAATAACGGCATTCCCATAGACATGGAAGCAACGCCCTATTGACCACCAACAAACTAGCAATAGCAATAACGCCATTACCCCCCTCCTTTCTCATCTCTTGTGCTTCTCCTTTACAATAACTGCTAAATAAATCCAATGCCTTTTATCTCTGCTTAATCATCGTCACTTATTTGTAGAGAATCCAATTGTTGTTTTATCTCTTCTAATGCATCTTTTAACTTACATATTTTTTCTGACCTTGATCTTCTTGAATTTGAACTTGATAATAAACTTGGAGGTGCACATGAACTTTCATTCCCAATTAATGTAAAAGAAGTGAGAGTAGAATTTTTATCCAAGTGTACTTGATAAGCTTTTTCTGCCTCCTCTCTATTCTTGAAAGACTGATGTATAGCGCCTTTAAAGCCATTAACTTGTCTAGATGCTTCTATCCAAGTATCATAAATACCCGATTGACGTCCAACAAAAACAACATATATTTTTCCTGTATTAAAAACAACATTTAAAAAATTATATAAACAAGAGATTAATTAAAAATTAACATCACACTATCTTACCATTCTTTGATACCTCAAGATAGAAATGGTATCAGCGACGAGATAATTAGGTTACTCCTACACGTATAATTACACCCTTTAGAACTCCAACATAAGATAAGTTTCTGTACAGTAAATTGTAACCAATGCAATAGAGTACAGACCGAGATAGATATTTATCAATTAGAGTACAAATCAAGATGAAGATCGTACCTTTCGAACCCATTGACATGATCAATTAAGTACCTGACACCTTTGTTGTTTTGACAAAAGGTATTTAAAGATAAAAGGAATTGACTAATCTTGAATAGCCATAACATGTCAAGCAGAATTAGATAAATTTAACGACCTTTAAAATGTTGCAAGTAACTCATATCTTAGTTGACGTGCCTTTATTGGACATCTATGAAAAAAATATTGCTGAAGGTATGCCTCAGGATTTATATAGAATCTTGAAGGCATTTGACTGACAACTCCCACTAGATTAGTAATCCAATGAACATGGCGGTGCTTAGAAATAGCATTGGAGATAAAATTTAAGGAATTTCTATAATTATTGAACAGAATGGTACACATCAATTGTTGCAACTTCCTCAATAGTTCATTGACTGAGACCACAAATAACATAGAACGATTTTTATAGGTCTACCTATCTAAAACACCAGATTGACTAAGACCACAATTAACATAGAATGGTAATTTGAAATGTTATTAGAAAAAAAACTTGTAAAACACAGGATTTATCAATCTCGACTGCGGAGGCAGGCAGGCAGGCAATCGACGGAACTGAGGTGCCGACGTCGGGGAAAAAGGAGTTACGCAGACGTGGAACTTGCCTCTGTGGTCGAGGAGCAGGAAGGCAATGCAGGGGAAGAGTTGCACGTCGACGACACTCAGCTGCGAGCGTCGTCTGTGGCGTCGCTTTTGGGGGAAAAGAAGAAATGGCATTGCAGCGATGTGGTCGGTGTTGCGGGGAAAAGAAGCACGCGTCTGTGCTTGACGAAGAGGAAGGCGATGCTGGCGAAGAGGAAGGCGCGGAAAACCCTGGTGTTGGGGGGAAAACAAGCACGCGTGTGTGCTCGACGAAGAGGAAGGCGATGCCGGCGAAGAGGAAGGCACTCGTCGGGGGGAGGCACGGAAAACCCTAACCCTAGACGTCGCTCGCTCGCGTTCGGACGGAGACGGCGATGGATGCATTCTGAGGGAAATGGGTCATTAATCGTCTGCACGCAGATGCAGACGTGGCGCTGCCACGGCGGCAAGCGCGGACCGGTGCGGAAATAGTGTCGCGGAGGAGAACATAACTGTATATATATATATATATATATATATATATATATATATATATATATATATATATATATATAGACCACTGCAACTCATTTATATATAGTATTCATAAATATTTTTATTATTCATCGTCCGATCTTATAGGATTTAAAAATTAAATTATAATCCTCATCCGATTGAACGATGAATAATTAAAATACTCATCAATATTCACGAATGAATTATATTATATAACATTCTCTTTCTATATATAAAAGAATATTATTCTATTTAATTTATTCATAAGTATTCTTGAATATCTTTATTATTTATGGTTCGATTTTTTTAGGATTTAAAAATAAGATTATAATGTTCACGCATAAATTACAATATGGAAATGATCAATTTTAATTAATCAGAAGGGCCAATCCGCCTACCTGTGTTCGTTGTCAAAAAGAAAGAAAAAAATGTTTATGAAAATTATGCCTGATAACGATACATTTAACTGGAGCACGAAAATCCAAACACGACAAATAAGATGATTGAGGACGTTAATAACACTAAATTGGCAGCATTGAGAAAACGAACGAATGCAAGAGGTAAATTTGAGTTGCACAATATAATTAATTAACTCAATCACAAAGCAGTAGCAGAATTAATTATTCCTTGAGAAAATTAATTAATTAAGAACAGGTTTTTTTTTTTTTGTCTCCCTAGTGTGGGGCCGGGATTAGTTACGAATTTAGTGAAAGACTCTAAACTACAATTGGCTGCAGAGTCTTAAGGTAATTGGAAAAGTTGTGAGTTCATGAGAGTTC
Organism: Wurfbainia villosa; assembly: GCA_025175895.1. Classification (NCBI taxonomy): domain Eukaryota; kingdom Viridiplantae; phylum Streptophyta; class Magnoliopsida; order Zingiberales; family Zingiberaceae; genus Wurfbainia; species Wurfbainia villosa. The sequence continues at coordinate 719,799 of JAKLTH010000304.1, read as the reverse complement.
TTTTTTTTTTTCTTTTTTTTTTTTTCCATTTGTCGTGTTCTCGAATGTCCAAAAGAACAGTTGCACTCTTAATTAATCCTTTTGAGTATTCGATAAAATCGAGGATAAAAATAAATGAATATTATTGAGATCAATAGAAGAAATTGGGAACCCATGCGAAGCTTTTAATTAAGAATCCATGCGATTAAAGTGATATAATATTGTTGTCCCCAAATAAAGCTAGCTGTTTTTCTAATTTTTCACTTCTAAAAGCGTATAACAGCAATAACCACTGCTAATGCCGATCGAAACAACAGCACCAACGCAATATTTTAAAATATTAATTGGACTTTGCAACCTCTAATTATTCTCAAAACGTGTGAATTTCCTAATAAATGATAAAAAAAAAAATCAAATCGTTAATGTTAAATAAAAATATTCATTGAAAACTATCTAAATATTCTATTCATTTTCTCATTTTTGTTAATTAGTGAATTTAGTATCCATATTCTCAATTTTTTCAGTGAATTCAGTATTCATTTTCTCAATTTTATTACTGAATTTAGTATTCTCACTTAATGTTATGAAATAAAGAGATAAATTATATGCGGAATTAATAACGGTGAAATAATACAATTTGAATGAAAAAAAAAACGAAATTATAGATTAAAGTTCTTCTAATAAATTTATAAAATGTCATAAAATTTTTATACTAAAATAATATGATACCATCTAGCTATTCAATAATCAATATTTCAATGAAATAGATTAATTGGAACCTATCTAGCTATTCAATAATCAATATTTCAATAAAATAAATGAAATTTCTAATATTTTTTTATGTAATAGTATAACAAATTAATATTCCATCAATTATATATTTTTTAGCACTGTTTTAATATTTAAAAATATTGATCAAATTCTAATTTTAATATTCTATACTAATACATAGATAAATCCGATCCATTGCAAAACAATGCCATTGAGTCTAAATAATAAAAGTGATAATGATAATGTTAAAAAATTAAATTAAATTTTCATGACAAGATGACCCATAAAGATAACAACTAAAATACACTTCAACGCTAGCTATTTTAATATAAAATATTATCATGATGATAATTTTAAACTATCTAAAAGTTAAACTCAAATGATCCATGTAATAATAAATAACATCATAAAATATAGTTTAAAAATCATAGTAATAAGGGATAAATGATCATACTTTGTTATAGATCTTGATTTGCACTGTTTAATAAACTATTTGTTGTTTGATAGAATTTTATTATATTTTTCAAAATATATATAGAAGCAAAATACACAAGCACAAGTCATTATCATGTTAAGAATTGAACTTCGTTGAAAGTTAAAGGCAAGATTTCGGTTATGTGAACTGGTCACCTATTGATGCACGGTCAATAGCAAAGATAGTTTCGCTGTAGTTAGTTTTCTTATTTTCCCAGTTCTTTAACTTTTAACCACTTGATATGTTCCTACTACTAAGATTGTGTTTGATACGCTATAATCTATCTTGTAATATAATTCAGATTATATTATAAAATTTATTACTTTATTTATTATTATTTTAAAATTATAATATGAATTACAAAAATCATTAAAGTTTTATAATCTAAATAACAAAGTAAAATATATATAATCCGATTATATTCCAAATCGTAATATGAAAAGGGTCGGATGCTAATCGAAGTCGATCGTCATTATCCGTTGGCGCCACTGATCGATCGATCGCCACGATCGCGATGGGTCGATGACGCCATGCGCAGTCGATCGATCGATCATCGATCCGACCGATGATCGCCGCCCGACCTGGCCGATCGATCGCCGCCATGGCCGATCGATCGCCGCCATGGCCGATCGATTGACCGACCAACCGACGCGCCATTGTTGATCGATCAGCCGATGTCGGCCGGCCCCACCATTGTCGATCCCATCATCGCCGGATCGCCTCATCGCAGGTAATATATATCAAATAAAAAAATATAATTATCTTTATAATTTAAAATTATATATAATTTTTATTCAAATATAGTAATATAATCAAAATTATATTACTTTACATTACGAATACATTAAGTTAGGCTAAAATGTTTAGTGGAATGAACTATGGAGTTTTAAGTTCGAATGATTGAAGCATCCGATTTCTTTTACCTGCATGATTCTTTCACGCAGAATTAATTGTTTCATCTATATAAATTCTATCAATAATTTTGAAGTATCAACTCCTAGCTACTTGAATTTTTATTTCTCAATATTCTTAACTTATTACTGTAATCAAAGAAATCGATATTCAACTATTTTTTTTATATTTAATTTTACAAAGACATATATCTTATGCAAAAAGTTAAAATTGTCAATTTAGCGATCCCATCGATCTATTTTATGGTTATTATGAGAGAGGTAAATCACGAAAAATTTTATTGACCTTGACGTGGTGGCCAAGATACGTAAAGATCATCTAAATTCAGAAAAAGATTTTAGATCTCCTCTGAAATCTATCTATGCCATTTCTACAAGCATCATTGTACTTTAACCATCACACAATCTCCGCGAAAACTACACAAACATATATCTTGAATATAATGAAGGATTGATCTTACATTGGATGGATTTGACTAGCTCAAATAAGAAAGACTAGTTAGATGAAGGAATTAAGAAACACATGGAGCGAATCATAGGGGTTCGTCAATGTAAAAAAAAAAACAAAGTAAATACGAGATAAACTGATTCCACTATGGGAAAAAGTTATTTAATAAAAAAAAAAATTAGAACCGCCACATTAACAGTCTCCCATCACTATTCCTACGTATGGAGGGGGATAAATCAGGTGTTAGGTGGCTAGCACAGAAATGCAGAGTCATCGGTAGCCTGGTCATTACCTCCAGGAATCGACCTCTTACCCTTTCAAATCTTAACATGGCTGCTTTCGTTACTAACACATTGAAATTCATCGTTATTAATATTTAGCGACAATTAGTTATCATCGCTATCATCATCGTTATATATTTGTCGTAAATCAAATTTAGCGATGAATTATTCTTGTTTTGAGATGATTATTAACATCAATGTATCTATATTCATCGCTAAAAATACAAATTCCAAAGGACTACAAGGGCAACACATTGAAATCTCCACGACCGTAGAGTTGTGCATTAGCAGCGAAATAAATATTCATTGATAATAATATTTTTAGTGACGAAATATAATTTTTCATTACTAAAATAGGAAATCCAAAGGGCTTGACGGGCATCCCATGGATTGGTCCGCGATCTTGGATCCTCTGCTTAGTGGCAAATTTGGTAAATTTCATCGGTAGTAGTGTCACACCCTGAGAGTATATTTGTCCATCAACTGGATGGTACCCTCTTGTGACAATATAAGAAATAATACTGATACAAGACCCAAATAGCTGCTGATACACACAAGCTATAAATCACAGTGAAATATACTGACAAGTAATAAAGATACAAAGACAAAAATATGCATACCAGTACGACTTTGACACAACAAGAAAACATAATCGAATCCAACATCCAAACCAAATCTATAATAAAGGTGAAATACACAACAACATAACCATAAACCAAAATACGGAACAAATATAGAATAAAATCCAAAATATACAATGCACCAGGTGAGATGGAATCGACAGACATGACCTTAAGCTCCTTATGACATCCTCTACCTGTACTTGGGCGACAGAAAAACCCAAGTATTATGGTGGTGAGTATAAAACTCAGTGGTATATGAAAGATAGTGCATGAACATCATATAAATATAAGGAGATCAATAGATATACAATCTTAAAGGTAATAACAAATAACCATCAGTATGAATATAATCAATACAAATACCAACTTGATCCATCAGATGTAACGTAATATATTGACTTACATGAAAGTCTACAATGACAGAACTATAAGATACCAAAAAAATAAAATAATAATAAAATAATACTTATTAATTAGGAAAATATCCTATGAAATTTTCTAGATATTTTTAGAAATTTATTTGGATTTAAATGGAATTTCTATTAACATATGGGGAAAGATTTAATTATCTATAGTTGATGGATTAATGGATTTAATTAACTCTATGTTTTAAATACCTAAACCTAGGTTTTATTTCTTGGTTTTTATTTTCGTTTCCTATTTCCTTCTGACGCCGCGACATTCCTTTGCCCCGATCCCGATCGATCCAACAGCAGCAGGTGTCGCCGCCACTTGAGCTCGACTCATCACTGACGCGAGCTCCATTTGTTGTCGCCACCATCTCCATCGCGACGACGACATCGCTGCCGCCACTTGGTCGCCGGAGGTCACCTCGAGCGGAGGACCATCGAGAGCTCAAACAACCACCATCATAAGCCTCCATCGTACGCGACCGTTGGTCTCCAATTCGTGAGCAGAGTTCGCCATCTCCTCCCTTCCTCAGCTCGATCTTCTCACTGTTGTCGAATCCTTGGCCTTTGTCGGCTCTTTGTGCAAGCAGATCGACTACATTGTCATCGTGGATGAGAGACGCTGTTGTCGATCTCTTCTTGATCTCTGCAACCCATTCCCATTTCTATCGCAACCTATTCTTCTGCCGTCGCGAGTTGAGTTGCCATCATTGCCGAGAGGCAGAATTGTCATCCCCCCTGTTCGTGTCCAGATTGCCATCGAGCTCCTATTCTGTTGCTGCTGAGCTCTCGATATTGCTAAACTATATTACAACTTCCCTCCTAATTGGTGATTCATGAGCTGCAAAGGATCTGTGATGTTTGGAATATGTTGCAATGATTAGGTGAAGAAGACGATTCAGGTTTGATTGGCTCAGATTGGTGATCAACGAGGGATCTCTTCAGTTATTAGCTAAATTATGGTGAACTCAAATCTAATGCCCTGAGTTGGAGCAGGAAGCGGTGCAAGGAAAGTTAAGTGTAGTTAGTCCATATTTAGATGTTTATGGATGCATACTGTGGTTACAATTAATCTGGTGGTTATGAATACTAGATTATATCTATTAAATAAATTGTGGTGAAATTTCAGGAATTTGGATCAAGAAGCTCTTACCATGGATTCGAAACTAGGTAAATTTTATGGATTGTTACTTTAACTGTAGATAGAGATGTTTATTTAGTTAGCTTGATTAGCTATGATTAAATTGACAGTTTGGTATTTTGATTAATAGTTGATGGAAGAAGTGTAGTTGCTATAGATCCGATGGATGGATTTATGTGGATACTTTGTTAGGATGTGATTTAGGGAATTATTCTAACATTAGGGTTATACTAACATTTAGTTATTCTTTGTGTTATGTAATTGCAGGACTTTGATTCGGGATAGTCTTTTGGGCATGGAGATTTGTTAGGATATTTTACAGTTCAGGTGGTTAATATTCTACCCTGGTCAGGTAGTTGATTATTCTTAGTGCATGAGTTTCTATATGGTTGATATTGTACCTTGACTCCACTCATATTATTCTGTGTTTGATACTTAAGTCTTTGCACTTTGAGATATATTGTTGTTGTTGTTATATTTCATTCATTGTTGCTATAACTTACCGATGCTATGGTATGTAGATCTTTAGATGCTTAACCATGGGGGGTGTAGCTGAGTATAGATGTCGATTTGACTCGTGTCATTAGGAATAATCATTCGGGGGTGAATGATGTCCTTAATGTAGAGTTTGTGGTTGTATCACCTTACCTTTCATTGTATAACTATTACAGATCATATGTTTGTATATGATAGTGTGGGTTGTCGACGGTGTGTCGCTACGGATTGAAAGTCCTAGCATGGTCGATGGTTAATTGTATACGACTCTCTGTTGGGTAGAGAGTGTATTGTGGATGTATGTGTGGTTGAGCATCATGTCATTTATATGCATGCTGGCGACTTGGTCTCCTTGTGGTTGAGAGGGTCGTCAGTCATTCTACCTCCATGGTTACTCATGGTAGTAGTAACTAGTGTGAGGGCAGTTCATTTGTTGTGCTGTACTCGACCACTCTTGATAGTGGTAGTTGGAGTTGTGTGCAGTTGTCCTGGGTGTGTGACACTCAACTACTCATGGGTAGTGTCAGTCGGAGTGGCCAGCAGTAGGGACCCCCGTTATGTAGCTTATAACTCTTTAGCTTATCGCTACTTATTCATACTGTCTACTCGGCCACTCGAGAGCAATGATTGTTGTGGAGTTGGGACAATTGTCATGTCGTGCCACCTAGGCCACACTAGAGTTGTGGTAGCGAGTGGGGTGTGCATACATGACCATGCATTTACATTGCCATGTGTGAGGGCATTATATATATATATATATATATATATATAATGTGTGTGTGTGTGTGTGTGTGTGAGGGTATTGTATTGTTGTATTTGTTTGTGTTATGTTTGTTGCATTTGATTGTACATCATCTTGCATGTTATTTGCATGATCTATACTGTTGTGTGTGGGATACCAGTGTATGACTTGGACCGGACGGTTGTATGCATTTTACTAGTACCTTGATGTTGAGTAGGTTGGATCAGGTATGTTGTATTTGTTGTTACTATGTTCACAATATCGTGTATTAAATACATAGGTAGTTTTACTCTATCCCGTCGCATGTACTATATTGTTGTATATTTGTTCAGGTTGTTTAGGTTGTATCATTGCGGACCATTCAGGTATGCCAATGCATTATATTATGTACAGTTGATCAATTGGTGGTTTATGCCCTGTTTAGATTTACACTGATAGTTGTTTGTTATCACCTCTACGACTGTATACCATTGATCTTTATATATATATATATATATATATATATATATATATGATCATGCACTATCTTGCATATTACCGCTGAGTTTTATACTCACCACCACAAACCTTGGGTTTTCTTGTCGCCTAGGTAATAAGTAGAAGATTCCTTGGATGCTCAAAGCTCCGCCAGCTGATCCCGTCTCACCTCATGTATTTGGATTGTAATCCATATTAGTGTTGTATATTTTGGATTTTTATTCTATATTATTTCCATTGTTTGGTAATTGGTTATGTTGTTATATATTTGGTTTTGATCATGTTTTCTTGTTGTGTTAAAGTCGTACCGGTATGTTGGTGCAATCGGCCCAGGTCATGATTGACTGGACTCAAGTTTGACTCGAGCGATGTTTTGATGTTTGACATGGAGAGTTGACATTGATGTTTGACATTGATGTCTGATAATGTTTTAGGGAGATTATTGATGCAATCGACCCGGGTCATGATTGACCGGACTCGAGTTTGACTCGAGGGGAATTTTGATGGTTGACTAGGGTTGACCATATGATTATGGGAAAGTCCAAGCATGAGTCTTGGCAAGGAAAAGTCCAAGCATGGGTCTTGACATGGAAAGTCCAAGCTTGAGTCTTGGCATTTGGAAAGTCCAAGGGTGTAGTCTTGGCGGTGAAAGTTCAAGTCATGAGTACTTGACATTTGGAAAGTCCAAGGGGTTCGATATTGGCGGTGTAAAGTCCAAGGGTGAAGTCTTGGCAGCATAAGTCCAATGGTTGGTGGCGTAAAGTCCAAGCGGAGTCTTGGCAGCATAAGTCCAATATGCCTTGGCGGTGTAGACGCCGTTAGCATGACATAGCCGATGGAAGCACCTGAAGGTTAGCGTATAGATGAATAAGTCATGGATGACTTGGAGGGATCCGATAGATGCGAGACTGATGAAGGTGGCTAGAAAGATTAGGTCTAGGCTAAGGGTGGTCTAGCAAGTATGAGGGAATCATACTTAGGTTAAAACCTCATATTTGAGGTGTATCAGTCGACTGATATCATGTGACAGTCGACTGGTGTGAGTCAACTTGGGTTTGACTACGGAGAGTGCCCTAGTAGTCGACTACTGAACCTATCAGTCGATTGGTGATCGGTATTTCGGGCACAAAATGGAGCTGGACTTGACTGATGGGGTTAGCGGTCGAGTGAAGGCTCGATCAGTCGACTGATGGACACAATCAGTCAACTGATGTCCTATCTGTTGGATTTTTCCAGCGTGGATTGCACAGTTGTCTCACAGCAACAGTGTCATCAGTTGACTGATGGACCCGATCAGTCGACTGATAGGCGATTTTCAACCCAGGTAGCAACTTTAAATGAAGCTCGTGGAGGAGGTTTGGAGCAGCGTTTCTTGAGAAGTTTTGGGGCGAATTGTTGGTGTAATTCAGGGTCTCCAAGTGCAACTCAAGCAACCACAAAACAAGCAATCCAAAAGCTCTTGTAAAGTTGTTTTCTTCACTTGTATTGCATTTTATTGTTGTATCTTGCTTGTTTTTGTTTCTTACTGTTGTAAGAGTTATTGTACGAGGTTTCTCCACCTCCGACGTATTGTCGAGAAGGAGTTTATTATTTAGTGGTGTTTGTGGCATTGCTAGAGCTCTTTAGAGCTCGATCCGTGGAATATGAACCATTCGATTCTGAACCACGTTATATGATTGTTTTTGCGTGATTGTATTTGTGTTATTGTTTTATTTTTATTATTCCGCTGTGCACTAACACAACTTGTAGACGAACACGATCGAATTCCATCGACACATCGAAACGCGCTATTCACCCCCTCTAGTGGTCAACGAATCCTCAACAATTGGTATCAGAGCACGGGGCTCTTCTACGGACTAACCGCCGGGAGAAAGATGTTAGAGGGTGAAGAGGAACAAGATGGAAATTCAAGAGAATTTAGGTTGGGACATCAACACCCCAATCTCATATGCTTTCTATGGACGAGAGGGCTTCAACCAATGGAATGCAAGGATTGAAGATTTTTTGATGATGAGGGACTTTGAGGAATGGTCTATCTTAATGGAAGGATTTGAATATCCAAGAGGACCAAAGGGAGGCTTCCTCAAGAAGAAGAGATGGACCGAGGAGCAACTCCAACAAATTGAGAAAAACAAGAAGGTAATCAAATTCATTTTTGATTTGATTCCTAATGACATCTTGTGTAGCCTAGGGGATTGCATAGATGCCAAAAAGCTTTGGAGGGAATTGGCAAAATTCCATGAAGGCCCATCACCGACTCAAGAAGAGGAAGCCGAAGATGAATCCTCATCCTCACAAGCGAGTGAGGATTCGAAAGTTGATAGAGAGTCAACCTCCGAATCGGTAGAAGAAGAGGAAGAATTGGAGGAGACCTCCACCTCTAGGATTGAGGGGGAGGAGATTAGGGCATCCTCAATACCGGAGCAACAAGAAGAACCATCTATATTTGGCCGAGAGGAAGAGCAAGCTCAAGAGACCCTCACCACCACCCTAGGTGACTCAAACATATCAATTCATAATAAAAATCATATCATATGCTTTGAGTGTAGGGAATCCGGACACTACAAAAGTGTCCGAAAAGAGTAAAGAAGACTCCACCGGTGCCTAAAAGACAAGAAAAGTCAAATGAAGCCAGAGTCCCCACCAAGAAGAGCAAGAAACACGTGATGTGTTTCAAATGCCGACAACCGAGACACTATAGGAGCCAATGCCCAAAGGGGGAGAAGAAGACTCAAAAGGGAGCTACACAAGTAGGGGGAGCTAAGGCTAACCCTAAGGTAAAATTAAATAATGCTCCTTCTTTGGTTAATAAGCAAAAACATGCTAGGAATTTCAATTCACTTACTATTACTCATCAAAAGCATGCTAGAAACAATGTTAGCAATGTTGCTATTTATCATGAAAAGCATGCTAGGAATAACAAATATTTTTTTCTAGGAGCTAAGAGTGTCCATTTTAATAATAAGGAGAAATTTGGGACTAATGTCCCTAGAAAGACTTTACCTAGTGAATCTATTAGAAAAATCGAAGATCACCTAGGTTTTAATCCCAAATGGACTAGGCATATGCCTAGAAAGAACAATGCCCAAAGATTAAATCAAAATTTAAAAATTGGACAATTAGAGGTTGAAAATCAAGCCTTGAGGTCAAGGCTTGAGAAATTTGAAAAGACCCTAGCAAAAATGATAAATCAAATGCAAAGGTTAAATGGTCAAACTCTAGGGTCTAGAAGTCAAAGTCAACTGCTAGGGCCTAAGAGACAAGAGTCAACCAAGGGCAAGAAAGGTTTGGGTCACAAACCTAAGCCTAAGGTGACTTATCATAGTGTTCTATTTGATTATGGAACACAAACTAGGTCTAAGAAGACCAAGGTTACTAGGGAAGTCATCCCTAAGGGTAACCAAGGAATGTGCCTAGTGGCTAGGGTTTTAAGGAAATCTAGGAAAGCCACTAAGAAGGTTACAAGGGGAGTCACTGTAGGGATGTATACTGAAAAATCTATCTTTTGTATGAACATCTTTATTTTTGAAATAAGAATCACATGATCATTGTTTGCATATTTTTATACATATTATCTAATACGTTACATTGTAGATAACATGGTGTGTGGTGTCACATGGGAGATCATGTTATCAGCTTCTTGTAAAGTATAAGTAAAGGCTCACAACCGAGATGACTTTGGACAAACCATCGGAATGGTTATAGTGTGATTTGGTATTGGTTTGTCTTGACCATAGAATCACACTAGTGCACTTTGTGTGTATTGAGCAGGACTGACATAGAAGTGATTCGATTTATTACTGACTACATAATCGAATCGGACCTCAGATATTATTTAGTACATGCTCTTAATCCCGATATAATAACGGGCACATATACTTAGTACTCATCTCTTTGATTTATCAATGGGCGAGATTTATAGATTAAATCGATAGACTCGGTAAGTTGGGAGATGATATTATTTATACTGTGTGCCGTTGATTATAGGAGGAAACTGTGTCCTATATATTAGGATGATGATGTCTCCTTGAGGAGATCATAAGGTTCATCATGTAAACCCTGCAGGTGGACTTGGTCCGACATGATGAAAAGGTTGAGTGGTACTACTCAAGGAGTTAGATGTTGATTAATTAATGGTCAGTAAATTAATTAATCGACGGACATTCGAGATCTTAAACACGGGGAGAAAATGTACAAATAATATATGGAGCTCATATTATCATATGGGAGTTGGTGAGGTAGATCAATGATGAACCTTTAGTGGATTGGATCATCATTAGTGGATCGGATTTTATGTGGGCTTGATCCATGGGTGACCAAGACCCAACTCCTCCTCATGGTCCCTAATGTAGCCTATTAACACCTCATGAAGCTTAGATCCAAAGGATAGAAACAAAACTCTAAGATCCATTGGTAGAGATTAAATCTCTAAGATCCGACGGTTGAGATTAAATCTCTAGATCCGACGGTTGAGATTAAATCCCTAGAACCAATGGAGGAGATTAATTCATGACTTATCCCTAACTCTATAAAAGGAGGGCATGGGGAGTTGGCGTGGATGACAATTGAAGAGAGCAAGGCTTGGGTGGCAAGAGAGAAGGGAATCCTAGTTGAGATAGGATTAGAATTAGGGTTAGGGTTTGGAGGCTAGGGTGGCACCAAATAAGGCAAGGTTTCCTTTCTTCTTCCTTGTCTTGTGGCCAACGTCCAACAGGTTTCCAGGCCCTTCCCAGCCCTTGGCCAGTGCCCAAAAGCTCCCTTCTCCCTCTCCTTAGGTGGTGGAAAGAAGATATAGGGTTTCCCTTGGTGTCTTGGTTGTTTTCCACCATCTTCTTCTTCATCTAGTTGGCCGACGGCAAGGAAAGCTTTGGTTCCTTGTTGGTTGTTTCTAGTGAGGAGAAAAACCTTGTTTCTATTCTTCCTATTGCTTTGGAAGAGCAAGGAAGGAAGATTTGCGATCTAGGAGCTTCGACTTTTGGTGGATCGTCGCCCACACGACGTCCAAAAGGAGGAAGGTCATACATTAGAAGATCGAGAGGTATACCTTTTCTACTTTCTTCTTTTGTTTGTTGCTTGTATTTGTTTTTCATTTATAAGCATGTTATAAATCTGTAAATGGCTAAATAATACTTGGATCCTGAGCATAAACATGAAAATCGGCTATCCTGACATCGTCTATTCCGCGGCTACTCGTAGAATAGAGGATGGTCGCTTGAACAACTAGTTTGTTCAAGTGACCTCTCTAAAATGAATAGCACGATGATGACTTGGTTGCTTTGGCAATCTCTTTTGTCTAGGATTAATTTTTTTTAATCTGGGGACATAGAAGGGATCGCCATGAAGGAAGCTACCGAGGTGAAGGGGAAGCGAAGTTTCCCCTCACGGACTCGACAAGGGAAATCCCTTCAATTGGTATCAGAGCTTTCGGGCAAAACCCTATAATTGGTATCAGAGCCAAGGTTTCCGGTTTTGTGTGTTTAGGATTCGGTTAATTTTTATGCACTTTTTCATATATTATATGTGCCAGATAATAGTAGGATATACATAGTTTAACTCTTTGGTTGCAGACATAAGATACGACTATTATGGCCATATGTGTGTATGTGATTGTATGTGTGTAAATATTTATTTTGTTCAATCCTCGAGGTTGACGAGGCTAGTATTTAGTTTTTATAAATTAAATATGACATTGTTTAGCCACTTTTTATTTTATTTTACTTTCGATCTAGATTTCATGTACACTCCCTTGTGGAGTATAGGATCGATGGATGTAAATTAAAATAGGTTTTAGTCTCGGCTCGGATCTCCGGATGGCTTGTACATGGCGTAGGAGGAGCGGACGAGATGACGATGCGACGGGAGACATATTGAAGACAAAAGCCATAATAATTGGAAAATAATTTTTATTTTTCATTTTTATTGCCTTTTGTTTGATATGCATGTCGTAGGCTAGAAAATTCCTCATTTTCAAATTACTAAGTGGGAGAGGGATATTTTTATAAATTCCCACGGCTTCCATTACGATTTGACATGTGATGTAAGCAAACTTGCGCGTCGGCTCTGAGTGCCTTCCTCCCCATCGGATGAGTTTGTTTGTGGATCACGGGGTCGAATATGGTTATAGGAAATTATTAAGGAGCATGTGTACTTGCCCATCGTAAGACATATAACCCGAGATAATTACCTTGGTACCAAGTAATGGTGAACACTTAGATACAAATATAAGTATCCTCCCCATCGGAGTTACTACTTTTATTTGTAGGGCCGAAGAGAAACCAACTATTAATTTTACTTGTCAAAAAGTTAGGTTGACAAGATAGTAAAATTAATGGGTAAAACCTTCTCTTACAAATGTAGAATTCGTATACGTCCACACGATCGTGGCATGCGATATTCTCGGTGTTTAGAGGTGTTGGTTGTTTTTGAAATTTTATTGTTTGAGGAATCAATAATTTTTTGAAATCTACAGTAATGATCTATGTGATTCTTAGGATTTTCAAAAATGACTTTCAGTCCACTTACTATAATACTAAAGGAAACAAACTTATTGTACCCAAATAATATTGATTGGAAAAGAATCTAGATATTGTCTTATCTGCTAAGGAGTACAAGTATGCACTCTTTTAAGAGTGTCCTCAAGCCATGGTTGCTTAAAAAGGTTTCTACTTCTAAGCCGAAAGGCAAGAAGAAGAAGAAACAAGGTGGAGCAAAGATGGTGGGAGGATCTCAGGGAGGAGTGAAGAAGCCAAAAGACAAGTACTTCACTTGCAAGCAGGATGGACATTGGAAGAAGGACTGTCCTAGTCCGAAACAGAACAAAGGAATATCCTTTGGACTAGTCGTTGAAACATGATTAGCGGTGTTATCTACCGGCACCTGGAGTGTAGATACGGGAGCCACTAATCATGTCTGCAACACTTTGCAGGGGTTCCAGGAAACCCGACGACTAGCTTAAGGGGAGATTATCATTTACTTGGGCAATGCCAAGATGGTGGTGGCTATTGCAGTGGGAGAAGTTTTATTTATCTTTTGAGGAAAATAAAACTTTGGTTCTGGAAAATTTCCTTTATCTTTATTTAGAAAGAATTTAGTTTCAGTTTCTAAATTATTATGGATGGATATTCTATTTCTTTTAATGACAGAAATATTATAAAAAGGAATAGGGAGAATATCTGTTCAGGTACATTTAAAGGAAATTTGTATACAAAGCCTCCCACGATGAAAATTGAAGTTAATAACTCATCTTATAAATCCAATAAGAGAAGAGAACCTTCGAACATGAACCAAACATATCTTTGGCTTCTTAGGCTTGGTCACATTAACCTAAGCAGAATTCAAAGGTTGATAGCTGATGGACCTTTAGGTTCATTAGTGGTGGAGGATCTCCCAACCTGTGAATCTTGCTTGGAGGGTAAGATGACCAAGAGGCATTTTTAAGGCCAAGGGGTATAGAGCCAAAGATGTGTTAGGAATGGTTCATTCTGATTTGTGTGGTCCTATGACTATCCAGGCAAGAGGTGGTCTTGAATCTTTCGTCTCTTTCATAGACGATTATTCAAGATATGAATGACACTACGATCTGATCGTGGTGATGAGAACCTCTTGGGAGAGTTTAGGAACTACTTATCAGAGGCTGAGATTCAATCCCAATTGACTGCACCTGGCACACCCCAGCAGAACGGTGTAACAGAGCGAAGGAATATCTTTTATGGAGATGGTTAGATCGATGATGAGTTATTCTGAATTGCCAGATTCGTTCTGGGGATATGCTCTAGATATGGCGGTGTACATTCTGAACTTGGTTCTATCTAAATCAGTGCCTTCTCCTCCCACAGAGTTGTGGACTGGGCGAAAGCCTAGTCTAAGACATATTCGGATATGGGGGAGTCCAGCACATGTGCTGAAGGCAGATGATGGTAAGTTGGAACCTCGTACAGAAGTGTGCTTGTTCGTTGGCTATCCTAGGAGAACGAAGGGTTGATTGTTTTCCTAGAGATCAGAGGGTGATCGTTGGCACGAACGCCAGATTTCTAGAGGAAGACTATGTGATGAGCCACAAGCCCAAGAGTAAAATTGTTCTGGAGGAGTTAAAAGAGGAAGTCACTTCTTTAGTACCACCGGTACAAGAGGATATACCACATGTCACTGCACCGCGTGTCATAGAAGGATACACAGGTGATACCTCGTCGTAGTGGGAGGGTTGTGAGACAACCTCTTAGATTCATGTTCTTGAGTGAATCTTCTGATTTGGTCCCTGGCAAACATGAACCTGATCCCTAGACATACGACGAGGCAATCCAAGATATAGATACAGTATCTTGGCAGAATGCAATGAATACTGAGATTGAATCTATGGATTCAAGTCAGGTCTGGGAGCTCTTATGCATAGCAGCTCATATGTATTATGAGGTGTGGCAGATGGATGTCAAGACAGTTTTCCTTAATGGAAGTCTTGAGGAAAACATCTATATGAAGCAACCAGAGGGATTCATTGCTAAGGGCAAAAGGGCGTATTGTATGTAAGCTTAATCGGTCCGTTTATGGATTGAAGCAAGCTTCGAGGTCTTGGAACATCCGCTTTGATGAGGTAAATCCAGACTTATGGATTTATTCAAAGTCCGGATGAGTCTTGTGTATACAAGAGATGTGACGGAAATGTAGTGGTATTTCTTGTACTATACGTAGATGACATTTTGTTAGTTGACAACAATATCAGAGTGTTATCAGACGTAAGGGTATGGTTGTCCAAACAGTTTGATATGAAGGACTTGGGAGAAGCAAGACACATCCTCGGGATCAAGGTTATAAGGGATCGCAGGAAAAGGATGTTGTACTTATCCCAAGATTCATACATAGACATGATTATGGATCGTTTTAGCATGCAAAACTCCAAGAAGGAATTTCTACCTTTCAGGCATAGAGTTCCTTTATCTAAGGAGATGTGTCCTAGATCATCTGAGGAGATAGAGGAAATGAAAGTGGTTCCTTATGTTTCGGCAGTAGGAAGCCTCATGTATGCAAAGCTATGTACGAGACCCGATATCTGCTTTGCTGTGGGCATGATCAGCATATATCAGAGTAATCCAGGACAGGGACATTGGACTGCGGTAAAGCATATATTATAGTGCCTGAGAAGGACTGGGGCTTATATGCTAGTTTACCGAGCAGACTAATTACTCCCTGTGGGTTGCATGGATTGCGACTTCCAATCAGATAGGGATAACAGTAAGTCTACCTCAGGTTTTGTGTTTACTTTGGGAGGTGGAGCCATTGTATGGAGGAGTGTCCAGCAGAAATGCGTGGCGGACTCCACCATGGAAGCTGAGTATGTGGCAGCCTATGAGGCAGCCAAAGAAGCTGTATGACTCAGGAACTTCCTGATGGACTTGGATGTGATTCCTGGTTTGCCCAGAACTATCACAATTTATTGTGATAATAATGGTGCAGTTACAAACTCGAAGGAACCACGAGCCCATAAGGTAAGTAAATGCATAGAGCGTAAGTACCGCCTGATACGAGAAATCGTAAAGGAGGTAGAAGTTGCTGTCGCCTAGATTGCATCAGAGGATGACCTGGTAGACCCTTTCACTAAGGCCCTTCTAGCGAAAGCTTTGATAGACATGTGGAGGGAAGGGGAATCAGATGTATGACAGTATGAGGACAGCATAGTCTTTTAGTATAAGTGGGAGATTATAGGGATGTATACTGAAAAGTCTATCTTTTGTATGAACATCTTTATTTTTGAAATAAGAATCACATGATCATTGTTTGCATATTTTATGCATATTGTCTAATACGTTACATTGTAGATAACATGGTGTGTGGTGTCACACGGGAGATCATGTTATCGGCTCCTTGTAAAGTATAAGTAAAGGCTCATAACCGAGATGACTTTGGACAAACCATCAGAATGGTTGTAGTGTGATTTGGTATTGGTTTGTCTTGACCATAGAATCACACTAGTGCACTTTGTGTGTATTGAGCAAGACTGACATAGAGGTGATTCGATTTATTGCTGACTACATAATCGAATCGGACCTCAGATATTATTTAGTACATGCTCTTAATCCCGATATAATAACGTGCACATATACTTAGTACTCATCTCTTTGATTTATCAATGGGCGAGATTTATAGATTAAATCGATAGACTTGGTAAGTTGGAAGATAATATTATTTATATGGTGTGCCGTTGATTATAGGAGGAAACTGTGTCCTATATATTAGGATGATGATGTCCCCTTGAGGAGCTCATAAGGTTCATCATGTAAACCCTACAGGTGGACTTGGTCCGACATGATGAAATGGTTGAGTGGTACTACTCAAGGAGTTAGATGTTGATTAATTAATGGTCAGTAAATTAATTAATCGACGGACATTCGAGATCTTAAACACGGGGAGAAAATATACAAATAATATATGGAGCCCATATTATCATATGGGGGTTGGTGAGGTAGATCAATGATGAACCTTTAGTGGATTGGATCATCATTAGTGGATCGAACTTTATGTGGGCTTGATCCATGGGTGGCCAAGACCCAACTCCTCCTCATGGTCCCTAATGTAGCCTATTAACACCTCATGAAGCTTAGATCCAAAGGATAGAAACAAAACTCTAAGATCCATTGGTAGAGATTAAATCTCTAAGATCCGACGGTTGAGATTAAATCTCTAGATCCGACGGTTGAGATTAAATCCCTAGAACCAATGGAGGAGATTCATTCATGACTTATCCCTAACTCTATAAAAGGAAGGCATGGGGAGTTGGCGTGGATGACAATTGAAGAGAGCAAGGCTTGGGTGGCAATAGAGAAGGGAATCCTAGTTGAGATAGGATTAGAATTAGGGTTAGGGTTTGGAGGCTAGGGTGGCACCAAATAAGGCAAGGTTTCCTTTCTTCTTCCTTGTCTTGTGGTCAACGTCCAACAGATTTCCAAGCCCTTCCCAGCCCTTGGCCAGCACCCAAAAGCTCCCTTCTCCCTCTCCTTAGGTGGTGGAAAGAAGATATAGGGTTTCCCTTGGTGTCTTGGTTGTTTTCCACCATCTTCTTCTTCATCTAGTTGGTCGGCGGCAAGGAAAGCTTTGGTTCCTTGTTGGTTGTTTCTAGTGAGGAGAAAAACCTTGTTTCTATTCTTCCTCTTGCTTTGGAAGAGCAAGGAAGGAAGATTTGCGATCTAGGAGCTTCGACTTTTGGTGGATCGTCGCCCACACGACGTCCAAAAGGAGGAAGGTCATACATTAGAAGATCGAGAGGTATACCTTTTCTACTTTCTTCTTTTGTTTGTTGCTTGTATTTGTTTTTCATTTATAAGCATGTTATAAATCTATAAATGGCTAAATAATACTTGGATCCCGAGCATAAATACGAAAATCGGCGATCCTGACATCGTCTATTCTGCGGCTACTCGTAGAATAGAGGATGGTCGCTTGAACAACTAGTTTGTTCAAGTGACCTCTCTAAAACGAATAGCACGACGATGGCTTGGTTGCTTTGGCAATCCCTTTTGTCTAGGATTAAATTTTTTTAATCTGAGGACATAGAAGGGATCGCCATGAAGGAAGCTACCGAGGTGAAGGGGAAGCGAAGTTTCCCCTCACGGACTCGACAAGGGAATCCCTTCAATTGGTATCAGAGCTTCCGGGCAAAACCCTACAGTCACCCCTAGAGTTAACCATGGCAAGACCCAAATGACCAAGGCTAATAAGCCTAGAAGGGTCATTAGGAAGGTATCTAGGGAGGTTATCCCTAAGGAATACCTAATTAACCCTAGAAGCTCAAATATGTTTTGGGTTCCTAAGAGCGTGATTGATTCACGCTAGATGGGTTTAGGTATGCCAACTTTAAATGAAAGGGTAGTTAACCTAACCATGGTAAAGGTGACACTTTAGGTAATTTTCAAGGTTATGGATATCTTGGAAATAAATTTGATATTATGATCCTAAAAGATTTTAGGATGTGCCAATACATTTTTAAGATTGTGAAAAATAATTTAAATTGACACAATTTAGGGTTAGGGCTACGTTTAGTATGCCGTAATCTACCTTGTAATGCAATCCAGATTACATTACAAGGCAGATTCCTTTGTTTGTTGCTGTCTTAGAATTGTAATGTAATGTAATCTGAATTACAAAATGTTGGTGCAGGGGAACTAGATGATCGAATATGTGTTTTGATTATGGCAAAGATGTAAAGTTAAGATTACATCGTTATCTTACGACCTGAATCAAGTGTGTAGAAAAGTGCCAACACTGGAGCTGAAGGCTAGCGACACCCGGAGGAAGCCACGGTGGTCAGGCAACACTCGAGTGACTTCGGAGGGAGCCGAAGGAATCGAGTGGAAGGCCGGAAGCGAAAGCGACACAGTAAGTATCGAGGTAAGCTCGTGTGTGCGAGAGTAAGAGAGGTCGTATCCTCCTTACGGGGATGATCTTAAGCATAGATCTGACCAAAGACATCCTATAGATAGTCTAGGTCGAGATTGGATGGTCAACGACCGTCAAAATAATATTTTTGTTAAGCTAACTTTGCCTGCTGACTAATATCGATCATTGGCGGCTTGGAGGACTCATCGTCCATCGATCTCATGTCTGCGGCTAGCATTCGATCGATCTTGCCATCGATCATCGATGATGGCCATCAGTCGACTGATGGTTAATGATCAGCCTCGAGGACTCAAGCTCTATCACCATTTTTCAAGGAACCATTGTGCCCAATTCCTATTGGTTGAAGACTCATTCGATGAGGGGCTTAAAGGCTATAAAAGGAGGGCTTGTTCTAGGGTTTTTCATCAATTAAAAAGCTCCCAAGTGCTTCCGATACGCTATGAGTTTTCGACATTTCTACGACGAAGCGCTGCCGAGACGACGACTCAAGCTCCAAGATTCAAGTCTTCAAAAGTCGTCGGTATAAGCTTTAATTTGTATAAGTTGTTCTTTTTATTTCGAGCTTTAAATCGTATCAAGGTGAGGGAGAGTGTCCCTCTACCTTGAGTCTTTCTCGAGTTTTGTATTCGTTTAACTCCTACCTCCAACGAGGAGGAGTTCGTTTAGTGTTTTGCCCTCCGTGCGTGGTCAAGGACCACTATGGCCTTGGAGTAGTAGCCGAAGGCTACAAACCAAGTAAAAAATATTATTGTGTCTTTATTTTTATTGTGTTTTTCCGCTGCATTTACTCGTGATTCAACGAACGATTTCGAACGAAAAGTTTCTATCGATATTCACCCCCCTCTAGCGATCCACTTCGATCCAACAATTGGTATCAGAGCCGGGGCGCTAAGATTTGGTGAAACCACCAATCTAGCCTTTTTACATATTTGTTTTTGAATTTTACAGATTTTTTTCGTTCGTTTAAAATTTCTCCCGCACTACTAATCCAAGACGAAGTCTTGGTACTTTTTTTTTGGTTTTGTTTTGCAAGTATTCGCTTTTGGAGTAGCCGACGGTAAAATGGGCATAACTTTTCGTACAAGTTGACCCACGAAACGGGCTACCTACCAAAACGAAGCTCTCTGAGAGATCTACACTTCTTACCAAGGGTTACCCTCGTAACAAGCT
This sequence comes from Wurfbainia villosa, assembly GCA_025175895.1. Classification (NCBI taxonomy): domain Eukaryota; kingdom Viridiplantae; phylum Streptophyta; class Magnoliopsida; order Zingiberales; family Zingiberaceae; genus Wurfbainia; species Wurfbainia villosa. The sequence goes on along the minus strand of JAKLTH010000304.1, from coordinate 699,492 downwards.
GTCTTCATCCCCAAAAACCGTTTAGTACCCTTTCAGGGACATCGAAGGTTGTAAGTGCTTATCTTTGATTTTAGTTGGTTATTTCTCGTATATTCCTTTCATTTCTTTTCATTTCCTACATTGCTAATCCAAGGTAAAGTCTTGAAACCTTTTTCATGTTTTTTTTTATTATTTTGTGTGCAAGGTTTTCCTTCCAAATGACCCACATTGAGGGGTACAACACCAACCGACCTCCATTCTTTAACGGAGATGATTTTCGTTACTGGAAAGGTCAGATGGAGTGTTTTCTAAAAACACAAATAAGATGTGAGAGAGACGAAGACAAAAGATCTTAATCAAATAAAATGTATTAAAGATGAATGCAATAGGGTACTAGTAAATGATGAAGAAATAAAAGAGCGGTGGACGAGATATTTTCATCAACTTTTTAATGAAGGTTTAGGACACCAACTTAATTTAGGTAATTTAAGTAGGTCAAATGAGTATAGAAATTTAAATTTTTATCGTAGGATTCAAATTTCAGAAGTAGAACAAGCTTTAAATGGAATGCAAAATGGAAAAGTCGTTGGACCAGATGATATTCTGATAGAGGTATAGAAGTGTCTAGGGAAACAAGGTATTGAATGACTTACAAAATTATTTAACATGATATTGAAAATAAAAAGGATGCTTGATCAATGGAGGGTAAGTATCCTAATTCCCTTATATAAGAATAAGGGAGACATACAAACTTGTGAAAACTATAGGAGTATTAAACTAATGAGTCATACCATGAAACTTTGGGAAAGAGTAATAGAAAAAAGATTAAGGAAGGAGACTATGATTCTCGAAAATCAATTTGGATTCATGCCAGGAAGGTCGACAATAGAAGCTATACATCTTCTCAGACAACTAATTGAAAAGTATAGAGAGCAAAAGCAGGATCTACACATGGTATTCATTGATTTAGAAAAAGCTTATGATAGAGTTCCAAGAGAAATAATATGGAGAATTTTAGAAAAAAGAGGTGTTAGTGTAACATATATTGAACTAATTAAGGATATGTATAAGGAAGTAACGACCAGAGCGAAGACTTCAGGTGGATTAACTGAAGCATTTCCAATAAAGATAGGGTTACATCAAGGATCAGCTTTAAGTCCCTATCTTTTTACACTAATCATGGACGAACTCACTGGACACATTCAAGACACATTACCGTGGTGCATGTTGTTTGCAGATGATATTGTTTTAGTAGATGAGACACGTGTAGGAGTAAATGCTAAACTAGAATCTTGGCGGGAAACACTAGAAGTGAAAGGTTTTAAACTTAGTAGAGTAAAGACAGAATATATAGAATTTAAATTTAGCAATATTAGACGTAATGAAACAAGTGTTAAGATAGGAGATGATGAGTTGTCTGGAATTGAGAGCTTTAAATATTTAGGATCATTTTTGCAAGATGATGGAGGGATTGAGAGAGATGTCTTACATAGAATACAAGCAAGATGGTGAAATGGAGGAAAATATCGGGTATTTTATGTGATCGTAAAGTGCCTCTAAAATTTAAAGGGAAGTTCTACAAAACGGCGATTAGACCTGCTATGTTATATGGAGCTGAATGTTGGGCTACGACTCGAGCATATGAGCAAAAGATGAGAGTTGCAGAGATGAGAATGTTAAGGTGGATGTGCGGACATACGAGGATGAATAGAATAAGAAATGAGAGCATTAGAGAAAAAGTTGGTGTTGTATTTATTGAAGGAAAGCTCCGAGAGATACGTTTAAGGTGGTACGGACATGTACTTAGACGACCAATAAATGCTCCAGTTAGGTGATGTGAAACGACGCCAAATATATGTTGAAGTTCGAAATAATCGGGGAGACAGCAATCTGATATGAGCTCGTCGAGGCTAGTGTTCAACGCTATCTCCGTAAAACGATATTGCTCCGCTCAGGTGCTTACGGATAGCAGCAATTCATTTCCAAAATACAACGACGATGTCTCGGAATAGTAGCACTATAAATTCCGAGACCGACGAACCTACTTGTAGGATTTTTGGACTCTGGATGCAGAGAATGGATGGATGAGATGAGAACTTGAGTGAAATGAGTTTGAGTTGAGTGATCTATTCCATTCTCTAGGAATCTATTTATACTAGGTGAAGAGATGAGGTGCCCTTTGGTGAGTTTAATCTGAGTCATTGGATGTAGAGGGTTGTAACCCTTCATCAAACCTTTTAATCTCAGCCATTAGATCTGGATGATTGTGACCTTTCAAATCATCCTTTGATCTCAGTCGCCAGATCTGGATCCAACGATCCAGTTAATTCGACGCTCCAAATCAATCGTAATCACTAGCGGTTCGATCGTGATTCTTCGCGATCAATGCTCCAGATCGCGCTACTCACTCTCTTTGTTCCAACGTGTCCATCCGATTGCCCAGTCACTTCTCCATGCCCAACCGAGTGTCATGTATACATGACACATCACCCGAGTGCCACACAAGCACTGCCATGTCACCCGGACGACGCGTACGTGCGAAGTGCAAAGTGCGCCAACAAAGCGCCCATTGCGCGTGTGCGTGTGTGCGCGCGTGGCGGGTGGCGGGCTTGCAGATGTGAGCACCTACTCGCCCATTGGATGAGAGTATTTGTGCTTATTTGAGTTAACTCAATTAACTCATCAACACATATAAGGAAGTAAATCCTCTATGGAATTTCCAATGTGGGACTATTGTTCCCCTTACTTCCTTTAATAACTTTCTTTAGGCTGACTTTAACAATTAATTTCTCATTCACCCATAATCGGTTTTGAGCAAATTAATAATCTAGATTCATCTACTCGAAACGTAGATTTCGATTTTGAAGTCAATTTAGACTTTCATTGATTGATGGCACATCGAATTTCCTTTTCAAAACCGTATATTGATCTTTATATGACCAATATCTAACAATATACACATCAAACGAGGAAGAGGAAGACAAAAAAAACTTGGTTAGCAACAATAAAACAAGATAAAATTTATTTAAATATAGATGATGATATAGTAGGGGATTGAGTCCAATGGCGTAGAAAGATCCATATAGCCGACTTCACCTAGTGGGATAAGGCTTTGTTGTTGTTGTTGTATTATATATATATATACACACTAACTCTTTTAATAATTTTTTTGCTTCATAATAAGAGTTTGGAATCACATTTGGATTGGAAAATGCCTCTTATAATAATTGAAGTAACATATCAAAAGATTTATCGTCTCATCCATTTAACACATTCACATGCATTAACTTGATCAAAAAATTGAATACATAAAAATTAATTCAAGTGTGATACAATTTTTTTTCTTCTTCAAATATTGATGTATAACTTCATCTAATATCATTTGCATTCATGTTTTCATTAATATTATTTAATTAAGACCCACTGGTGTTGATATTTTTTGCATTTCTTAAATCAATAAATATGTCTTGAAAATCATCTTCTTCAAAATCACAATCATATTCATTTTCATTGATAATATTTATATTAATAGATTATGTAACAACTTCTCCAAAAAAGTTTCAGTCTTTGTATAATTTATTAAATCCCTACATATAAAGATATCTTCGAATATAATCCAAATCATATTTAAACAAAGTGTCACACCGTCGACATGAATAATAAATTTTGGATAAATTCAAACTTATCATATACTTTCTCTACCACATTTATATATTCAAGACTAATTCGATTCTGAATCATTATTCAACTTTTATCCATGTTTATAAAATCTGGTTAAACATATAAAAAATTATTATTATTTACTTTGGTGCATGAATAGGAGGAAAGAATTATAAAAAATAAAACTATTTCTCCTAACCCAAGTGTGTAGCTAAAGGATATAATAGTTCCCTGGATCACAATAGTTGTGAAAATGTCATCGCCTTAAGAGACACAATAGTTACAATAATTCAAGAGACGTAGTCATCGCCTTAAGGGATATGACTATTATAGCAATTCAAGAGATGTAGTCGTCGTCCCAAAGGACATTGTTAAAAGGTATGGATAAATATATACTCAAATAAATTAACTAAGATTATTTTCTAGATAAATTCTAAAATTACTATCTAACCATCAAAATAATTCTAAAATCATCATCTAAGTATCAAAATATCCTTAAAATTATCATTACAAAAAATTGAAAACCCTAATTGAAGAGCTTCTATTGTAGTCGGTCGGAAGAATCGCTCGATCATTGGAGGAGCAAGAGAAAATCGCAGTGTGCCTCAACCAAGTACGAGATAATCTATCCCTCAATAGGAGGCTCGAGAGAAAATCACCCGCAGAGAGGAGAGAGGGTCGAGAGAAAATCACCGACGAAGAAGAGAGGGTCGAGAGAAAATCACTAGAGGTGGAGACGAAAGAGGATTGGGAGAAAATCGCCGATGGAGAAGAGAGAGGGTCGAGAGAAAATCATTAAATGTGGAGACAAGAGAGGGTCGGGAGAAAATCGCTGGAGGCAGAGAGGAGAAATGGCTAGAGTCGGATATGAAGGTGGAGGTAGAGAGGAGAAGGGGACGCCAAAAATGTTGGGTGATCGGGCACGGAAAAGATTTTTTTACGGATGTTAGCGACGAATTGTATTATATTTGTCGCAAACATATATATTAGCGACAAATATATAAAGTCGTCGTTAATAATTATATAAATATTAAAAATATTTTGTTAAAAAATGTGTTAGTGAAGAAATAAGATAAAATTTGCAAAGTATATATCATACTATTAGCGAAGAATTATTCTATAATGCGTCGCTAATATTATGATACTTTGCGACGAATTAGAATATTCGTCTCTAAGATTATAATTTTAGCGACGAATTCAAATTTTCGTCACTAAGATTATAATCTTAGCGATGATTTAGAATTTTTGTCGCGAAGTATCAAACTATTAGCAACGAATTTTTATTGGTTCACCACTAATAGTTTATTTTTTAATGAAAAATATATTTTAATATTTTATTTCCGATGATACATTATTTCGTTGCTATTAATAGTATTTAGCTACGAATTTAAAATTCATCGCTACTTTAATGATTTCTGATAATGTTCATTAACCTTTGACCAATAAATAAGAATCTTTTTTTTTAGTGTATTAGAGAAAAATAACACCAACAATCCAAATTACTAACTAAATTTTCCAAAACATTACCAGCTATTAAAGGCTACAAACTTAATCAACAAGTATAAAAATCTAACTATTGACTTATGCATTAAACATATTCATTGCTTGTTTGAGATTCCCTGCGCTCCATAGGAACTCGCATTTATTTGCAACATAATTCGTTTGCAATGATATTCATGAACCTAGACACCAAATTAATTTCTATCCAGATCGACAACCTCATGTGTTTTCATATTGATTTTATTGTCCTTTTTGAGAAGTTTAGCATACCAGCGAGCAGATAATTTTGGAGTTCTTGTCCTATTCGCATCCTCGAAGTCGACATGGTACAATCCACACCGAAATTGATACCCTCCTAACACCTCAAACACATCCATTAATGACCAAGCGAAGTAGCCTCTCACATTTACTCCATTCCTGCAACACCATATATATCAATACTTCTTTTCATGGTTATCAAGTTGTGTTTCTCATTTACTATAAGAATACTAAAAACTAGTTATCATTTTTGTTGAACAATATAATATACCTGATAGCATTGAGCACGCTACTGATGAAGAGAGTCAGGTAATCGATCCTCTCAGTATCATTGAGTCCACTCTCTGTCATTCCTACTCCAAAACCTGCAAATGCACAAACTTAATCAACAAAAAGGGATGGCTTAATACATATTGGATATCGAAACCAACCATTTTCTTCGACAAAGATAGGATGATTGCCATAAGTGTCCTTGATATATTCCAATATGTATTGTATCCCTTGAGGATCGATTGGTGCTGCCTTTGTGGGGTCATACTGGTTCATTACACTGTATTAGTTAGCTAGTTGATCACTTGGCTAAACCAAAAATGACAAAGTAAACAATTTAGCTGATACTCACCTGACCAGGCGTTGCATTCCTCCAATCTGCAGTAATCGAGAAGCAAAATAATTAATTTACTAATGATGGTAATCAAGAGAGTGTAGATAGTTGTTACTAATTACTTGAAATGTAGGATGCAGCATCAAAATTGAAGTCGCGAAGTTTTATGTTCAATGCATTGGGGCTATCTTTGACATAGATTGAAAAATAGTGATTAATGCCAATGTAATCGAAGGAGCCCTTCACAAGTTGGGATTGGTTCCCAGTGAAGGAGGGGAGCCTGGAGCCGACATTCTTCTTCATTGTTTCAGGATAATCTCCATTCACCAAAGGATTAAGTATCCTAATTGAATGATGAGATTTATATATCTTGTTTAATAATTTGAATGTTTGAAATGATACAGAGAGACTGATAGAATGACTCACCAACCGACGTAGAAGTCCATTGTTCTTTGGGTTGCTGCAATGTCTGCAGAAGAGTCTGTGTCTGGATAAAACCAGAAAGTGTAAACGTTGATACCAATCCAGCCTTTCTGTACTGCCTGTAAATCAATTGAAAAATGTTTCATTTATGCACCAATAAGTAAGTGGATGCATAATTTGGTTTATTAATAATTTTAATTTTTGCAAACTAAGAAGGTATATATTCTTAGCCAAGCATCTTCCTCACCTGAAGTTTACTGAACTCAGTCCCTTGGCTAAAGTTCTTTCGAGTTCAGCATGTAATCATGGTGGGTTGTTAAAGCACATACAATGATAGTGTGTCCTTCAATTGGGAAAAGATCCTATGTTGGCTATGACATTGTGACCATTTGGCGAAACAAAAATCGAGTTATCGTATTGAAGTTGGAAGGAAACAACCAACAAGAAAAATATATTGACAAACTTGGGTATCGGAGAAGGGTAGAGAAGTTCTCATCCTCATTGAGAATTTTCTTTCTCTCGATTGTAGGTTGAGAAATACAAAAAAATTTCACTTGAATTGCTTTTGAAAATGAAATGCACTTCATGAAAATAACTCCTCTTCCAAATGCAATCTACCCTCCTTAAATTATTGCATGCTTATCCCAGTCGAGGAAATGGGTTGAAGACAGGCAAATGAATACCTGATACTTGCTTTTGTAGAGCTTCATAACAGATGCATGGGCTAACAGAAGATGGTGAACCACAATGTAAGGCTCTGTTGTAGAATTGCCAGCAGTGCAATTTACTCCAAATGGAGACGAGCATCGACCTGGTGGAATGATTCCTCCATCATATCCACCTATTGCATTGATGTTGGGCTCAGCAAATGTAGTCCATCTTCGAACTCGATCACCAAAATTTCTAAAGCACACATCAGCAAATGCTGTGAAATCCTCCCTGGATTCCACACCATCTCTTTATAAGTTAGCTCACTTAACATTAATTCAGATTAAATTTCTATTATTTTCAAAATTTAAGGAGACTGCAATTTATGTATATGCAAGCAGTTGAAGGAGAGGTTACACAAAAAGTGGGCTCAATAATCCCGAGTACTCATCTTCTAGAACTTGGGGATGTTCAAGGTGGTATAGTGTAATATGAGGCTGGATCCCTTCATAGTTGCAAGAAATAAAAGAATTAGTAATCTGTATAAGAGTCATATATTGATCATTAAAGCTCATTCATAGCATTCTTCTCATCAAGAATATATAAAAACATATACTATTTTCATTGTCAAAGTTGAATTAGAAAACAATGTGAGAACTAATAAAAGAAAAGACATCAAGTTTGACGTATATTTAATGGGAAGACTAACCATATTTTACTAGCTCATCAATGAAGTTGTTGTAGAACTGCAGACCTTTGGGATTCACAAATCCTCTTCCATCTACAAAGAAAGTAACACCCATGTAAAATAACAAATTAGTTTATTTTTAAATAATATTCTATCCATTTTTAAAGTTTCAGGAAGTCATACTTGGAAGAAGTCTTGACCAAGAGATGGAGAATCTGTAGGAGTCCAATCCCAATTCAGCCATCAGCTTGACATCTTCCTGAAAAAGACTTCTATATCACTGAAATTTAGGGATAATGCAGCTCCCTCATCTTACTGAAAATTACTTGTATGATTCTTCTATAATCAAACTAACTCTTTATTTGTGTCATTAATGGGTATAATTACGTTAAGATTCAAACCCAAAATGAAACCGAAAAAACTTTTATCTATTTTGATATGAAAAAAGGTGAACCAAAAGTATGTAGTCATACCTTATATTTGTGATACCCATCTGAAGTTACGTCAGCTGTACTTTTGTCCATCATTCGTCCTAAAATATTCATCACAAAAAAGGTCACTAATCATCAGAAAGTTAAACACTCCTAACTTTTTACCTCTTAGAAGAAACTCTTCACCCTTTCAGAGTAACACCCTTCATCCTTGTAAAAGGAACCCACTCTTTTTCCTCAACTCATTCAATACTCAAGTCAACCTCAAGTTGTGAAATCTCCTCTTGATCAGCTCTTTCATCTCTCTCTTGAGAGTTTTAAAGCTCCTATTTCTAAATGTAAATTGTTAAATCTTGAGTGACAATTGCTGATAAATCATAAATACTTGGGAGGAGTAATATAGTCTTAAAGAAAGAAGACTTGTCTTTGCCTCAGATCTTAAAACTCTTATCCGTGGGAATAAAATTACCCAAAGAGGTGTGTTTGATACCTAAAGGGATAACTTGACGATAGGAGAAATTAAGTCAGTAACGACGATACTAAGAAGGGTACATCTATCATCCAACGGCGTGGCCCGAAAGAGTGTCTCAAGAGTATAAAGGGTACAAGGTCCACGTCGCCATGAGAATCTCAGGTTTAAACCGATCACCAAGCTACTGACTGAAACCACCAATCTCAATCCAACCATATATTTTGACAGTCATAAGTGAAAAATTGAGATTCCCTTGATGAACCAATGCGAGAACACATACATGACCAACTAAAACATATCATTGCAAACAGAAGGAGAACAATCAAATAGATGAGCGACCAAGAGCAGACCTTGATGGGTGAAATTGTCCCAAATGGATGGGGTCCTTCCATCCTCTGCCACAGCTCCCTCCACCTACACTTAACCAACAATATTAAGCGTCGTTCTTAGTGAATTGCCCACGCAAATCCCTTGAAGAACCAAAACCAAATCGATTCCCAGTAAAAGGGACCAAAGTTTAAGGATTGGCTTGCCTGATAAGCCGAAGTGCCAGCTCCAAAGATGAAATTTGGTGGGAAATCTCCCCTGCTTAAGCTGGGCTCAGTTACTAGCGGCAGCCCCGCGCCGTAATGTTGCTGCGATAGTAAGAGGATCACCGTCAAGAAGGTGGTTGAGAAGGTCCCTTCTTCTTTTCCCATCCCTGCCACTCTCCTCGTTTCTCTACGGGCGATGGACCTCCTGAGCTCATAACGAAAACGAGGAAGATTCATTGCCCCCCACACAGTCTACGCCACGCTACAGCGATATCCATAGAAAATTAATGGGAGACGTAAGCCACAGCGAAGTACTGGATTTTAGCCGCTGCAATAATAAATATTTTCTTTTCTGACGATTCGACCGTCGTTTACGTCGATTTTTTTGACGACGATAGAGAAAGATAAATTACGGAAATTTATACTCTTGATCAGTTGGTTAAAAAATTCAAAATTAAAATTTTTTGAATTTGAGTGAGAATTTTAACACTCATATTAAATTGGACTCTTTTATAATAATATTTACGTTGTTCTGGTGACCATAAAAAAAAAAATAATCTGATTATATATATATATATATATATATATATATATATATATATATATATATATATAGGGACGTCATTTTTAGAATTTATTATTCATCTAACTAGGTAAGATAATTTTTATTTAATGGGAAAATAATCCGGCTTCAAATTTGACTGTTTCAATTTTTTTTCCCTGGGATATTATACTGGATTTTAGTGGATATATAATTTCATTTTGTCAATAGAGAGATATCTAATATGTTACATTCACATTAGATTGATATTCTTCAATCTAATAATTTTCATCGGTCTATTTTATAACTAGTATAATGAAAGTAAATCATGAAAGACTATATGAGTCTTGACGTGATGATCAAAATATGTAGAGATCATCTGAATTCAAAAAAAAAAATTAGATCTCCTCCAAATCAATCTTTATTTTATTCATAAATTCTATCGTATTTTAACCACCGTATCATCCCGTGAAGATAATATATTAAGAATCTAAAACTATACTAAAATATTAATCAAATTTTTTATGGAGAATAATCAGTCTTAGAGTTCAATTAATTTAAATTTTTCTTTAAAATTATTATATAGTTGGAAAAGTATTTTGAAAGGGAAAAATCAAGTATATAATAGACTTTGTCAAGCGCAGAGTTCTAATAATATTGAATGGATTAGATATTTCGTGATTTAGATGTTTGAGAAAAATAAAATTAATGTTACAATTGATCCGACTATTTTGAAGTAGACCGTTCGATCCTATAATATTTTTTATTAATTATTAGAATAAATTCGTATAACACAGACGAAATCAATATTTAATTTAGATAAAATTTTGAAAATTTTCAAGAAGCAAACGCCATTACACACGTCACTGGCATGAAATTAAAATTATCCACGTTCTTTCGGGAGAGCGACTCCAATGATTTCTGAGTCATATATAAATGCTGCAAACATCAGTCGAATCTCATTTAATTATCAATTATAAGTTTCTGAAACATTTAATCCAGTAATTGACCATTTATATAGACCGCTACAACTCCATGTTTGTCCCACGGGGATAGTTTGGTAGTTAAGATACAACGATATTTATAGATATGATATGGATCGATTTCGGATGAGATCTAAAGCTCTTTATTATTGGATATTGGATCTTAAAAGATCAATATAGTTTACGATTTTGAAAAGGAAAATCGAGATGTCATCAATCGATGAAAGTCTAAATTGACTTCAAAATCGAAATCTACGTTTCGAGTAGATAAATCTAAACTATTAATTTGCTCAAAATCGATTATGGGTGAATGAGAAATTAATTGTTAAAGTCAGCCCAAAATATTATTAAAAGAAGTAGGGGGAGCAATAGTCTCACATTAGAAATTCTAGAGAGGATTTACTTCTTATTATATTATTGTGAGTTAACTCAAATAACATGTACATACTCATCCATCGGGTGAGCAGGTGTCGACTGTGAGCTTGCCACGCCGAATGACAATGGTCGCTTTGTTTGACACTTTGCAGACTAGACGCGTTGTCGCAAGGAGCTTAAATTTATGCTCCAGGTGACGTGGCAATGCCTGCGTGGCACTCGGGTGATGTGTCATGTATACATGACACTCGGTTGAGCAGAAAGAAGTGACTAGCTGCTGATTGGGCAATCGGATGGCCACCGTTGGAACGAAGAGGGTGATGGATCGCAAGTGATGCAATTTGGAACGTTGATTGTGAAGAATCACGATCAGACCGTTGGTGATGAAGGTTGATCTGGAGCATCAGATTGACTGGATCGCTACATCCAGATCTGACGGCCGAGATCAAAGGAGGATCTGAAAGATTACAATCCTCCAGATCTAGTGGCTGAGATTAAGAGGATTGTTTGAAGGGTTACAACCCTCTACATCCAATGGCTCAGGTAAAACTCACCAAAGGGCACTTCACCTCTTCATCTAGTATAAATATGCTCCCTAGATGATGGGATACATCACTCAAGAAGTCAGAATCACTCAAACTCACTCAATCCTTGCATCCATTCCATCATCTGCATTCGGAGTCCGAAAAACCTACAAGAAGGTTCATCGATCTCGGAATTTATAGTGCTACTATTCCGAGACATCATCGTTGTATCTTGGAAATGAATTGCTGCTATCCGTAAGCACCAGAGCGGAGCAATATCGTTTTACGGAGATAATGTTGAACGCTAGCCTCAACAATATTATATCAGATTGCATCCTCCCGACGACAATACTCATCACCAACAACAATCGTAAAACGATATTCGGTGCAATCTAATATGGTCGTGATCAATGACGTTCCGACTACTGTTTCACCCGGAGTCCCGACCTCCGTTCCACCCGGAGAGAAGCCGGAGAAATTCAACGGAGCTGATTTCAAAAGATGGCAACAGAAGATGATGTTTTATTTGACGACGGTAAACCTCGTAAGGTTTTTGCGTGAAGATCCGCTAGCCGCTATGGAAGGAGATTCCAATAGTAAGGCTGCTTGTGATGCATGGTCGCACAAAGATTTTCTGTGCCGTAATTATGTTCTCAATGCATTGGACAACACGTTGAATAACATGTATAGTCTGATAGAGATGACAAAATCTCTATGGGAATCGCTAGAGAGGAAATACAAAACCGAAAATGTCGATTTGAAGAAATTCATCGTCGGCTGGTTTTTGGATTTCAAAATGGTGGATTCCAAGAGTGTGACATCTCAAGTCCAAGATATGCAACTGATATTGCATGATCTGGATGCCGAAGGCATGAAGCTGAATGAGTCGTTCAAAGTAGTCGCGGTAATTGAGAAACTCCCTCCGTCGTGGAAAGATTTCAAAAATTACCTGAAGCATAAGCAAAAGGAGATGAAGCTTAGAGACCTGATCTTGAGGCTACAAATAGAGGAGGATAATCGAAGGTTCTCCGATTCTAAAGGAATGAAGCGGACTATCGACGAGATGTCTAACCTGGCTGAGCCGAACACTAAAAAGCTAAAGCAATTCAAAAAGAAGGCTCAAGGCAAGAAATTCAAATGTTCATGCTACAACTGCGGAAAGTCAGGACACATATCCAAAGATTGCAGATGCCCAAAGAAACCAACTAAGAGTCAGAAGGAAGTTGTGAACCATGTCGCAACTTCTGACGACATGGAGCTAGATCTCACTGCGGTCGTGTTTGAAGCCAACACAGTGGTGGACAACCCGAAGCAGTGGTGAATCGATACTAGAGCTACACGTCATATCTATTTTGATAAGGCGATGTTCTCCAAGTATACTCCGATAAGTGAAAGAAATCTCTATATGGGCAATTCCACAACATCGTCGATTGTCGAACTTGAAAAAGTTGTTTTGAAGATGACATCAGGGAAGGAGCTAACGCTTATTGATGTGCTCCATGTTCCCGACATCAGGAAGAACCTAGTTTCTGGATCGACACTTGTTAAAGCCGGGTTCAGACTAGTGTTCCAATCAAATAATTTTGTACTTACGAAGAATAGTGTATTCGTAGGTAAAGGATACTTAGAACAGAGTCTGTTCAAGTTGGTTGTAATGACTGTACACCGTGAATTTGATGGTAATAAAATAAAAGCTTCCAGCTATGTTGTCGAGTGTTTTAATTTATGGCATGATCGACTTGGACATGTTAATAATAATACTCTGAAACGTCTCGTCAAATTAAATTTATTATCAAATGTCGATGTTGAAAAACACACAAATTTGAAGTGTGCGTGGAAGTAAAAATGACGAGACTACCTTTTCATTCGGTGGAAAGGTCAACGACTCCTCTAGAGTTAATACATAGTGATCTATGTGACTTAAAATTCGTGCAAACTAGAGGAGGTAAAAAGTATTTTATTACTTTTATCGATGACTGCACAAGGTTCTATTATGTCTTTTTTTTAGAAGTAAAGATGAAGCCTTAGAGACATTCAGAACCTATAAAATAGAAGTTGAGAATCAACTTGATAAACGAATTAAAATAATTTGTAGCGATAGAGATGGAGAATATGGTGCACCATTTGATGAGTACTGTTCAGAATCTGGTATTATCCATCAGACAACGACACTTTTCTCACCTCAATCGAATGGTGTTGTCAAACGTAAAAATCAGACACTAAAGGAAATGATGAATGCCTTGTTGATAAATTCAGGTTTGCCCCAGAACTTGTGGGGGGAAGTCATATTATCGGCAAATCACATTCTCAATAAAATCCCTCACAAGAAAAATAATAAAATACCATATGAACTATGGAAAGGTCGTAAGTCATCGTACAAATATTTGAAAGTGTGGGGGTGCTTAGCAAAGGTCGAAGTACCTAAGCCAAAGCAAATAAAGATCGGACCTAAAACGTTCGATGAAATATTTGTCGGATATGCCCAAAACAGTAGTGCATATCATTTCATAGTTCACAAGTCAGACATTCCTGATATTTATGTGGGAACAACCATAGAATCTCGGAATGCGATATTCTTTGAAAATGTATTCCCAAATAAAAGGGAAAATATTCAAATTGATAGTAACGGAAGTTCTAACAACAGTGACGTCTCTGAACTTAATCGTAAAAGGACTATTGACTATCAAAATGAAGAGTCACGTCGAAGCAAACGGGCTAGAGTTGAGAAATCGTTTGGGCCAGACTTTATGACTTTTATGTCAGAAACGGACCCAAGAACTTTGAGCGAAGCTCTCTCTAGTCCCGATGCCCTATTATGGAAGGAAGCAGTCAATAGTGAAATCGAGTCCATCATGAATAATCATACTTGGGAATTAGTTGACCTTCCTTCTGGTTCTAAACCATTAGGTTGTAAGTGGATACTAAAATGCAAGTATAAAGTTGATGGATCTATTGACAAGTATAAGACTAGACTTGTAGCCAAAGGGTACAAGCAAAAAGAAGGTCTTGATTACTTCGACACCTACTCACCGGTGACAAAGATTACGTCCATTCGAGTATTGATAGTCATCGCAGCATTGTATGACCTTGAAATACATTAAATAGATGTTAAAGCTGCATTCTTAAATGGTGAGTTGGAAGAAGAAATTTATATGGAGCAATCCGGGGGGTTCATAGTTCCAAGAAAAGAGAAAAAGGTGTGTCGACTTGTTAAGTCGTTGTATGGACTTAAACAAGCGCCTAAATAATAGCACGAGAAATTTGACAAAATAATGCTGTCAAACGAGTTCAAAATAAATAAATATGACAAATGCATTTATGTCAAATACACACCTAAAGGTTATATAATCGTCTGTCTATACGTAGACGATATGCTTATAATGGGTAGTAACCATGAGGTAATCATGAGTACAAAGAAAATGTTGACCAAGAATTTCGATATGAAAGATATGGGTCTAGCAGATGTTATATTGGGAATTAAAATTCTCAGGACATTTGAGAGGATAGTTTTGACACAATCCCACTATCTAGAATCGGTGTTGAAGAAGTTTAATACGTACGATCTCTCTACAGTAAAAACATCTATGGATCTAAGTCAACACTTAGCGAAAAATCAAGGTGAACCCATATCACAATTAGAATATTCTCGGATAATAGGCAACTTGATGTATCTCACAAATTGCACACGTCCGGATATTGCCTGTGTGGTCAACAAGCTGAGTCATTTTACAAGTAATCCAAACGACATCCATTGGAAAGCACTAATACGAATTCTTAGATATTTGAAATATACTATGAACTATGGATTACATTTCGAAAAATATCCCACTGTCTTAGAGGGATATTGTGATGCTAATTGGATATCAGATACAAAACATTCCAAATTCACTAGTGGATATGTATTCACAATTGGTGGAAGAGCGGTATCTTAGAAATCCACTAAGCAGACGTACATTGCTCGATCAACTATGGAATCCGAGTTTATAACACTAGACAAAGCAGCTGAAGAAGATGAATGATTGCGGAATTTCTTGGAAGATATTTCGAGCTGGACAAAACCTATGTCCGTCGTACTTATACATTGTGATAGTCAATCAGCGATTGGAAGGACACAGAGTAGTATGTATAATGGTAAGTCACGACGTATACATTGTAGACATAATACCATTAGGTAGTTGATCTCGAATGGAGTGATTGCAATCGACTATGTCAAGTCTAAAGATAATTTAGCAGATCCTCTTACGAAGGGGCTAAATAGAGATCAAGTATACTGCTCATCGAGAGGAATGAGATTAAAAATCTATAACTAAAGCGACTGTAGCGGTAACCCAACCTTGTTGACTGGAGATCCCATGATCTTGCTTCAATGGGACAACGAAGTTACAGAAGTTTTGTTACATCACACGAGATATATTATCCCTATCCCAATCTTAGGATGAATATATGTTGTCCTACCACATGTAGTGAGATTAAGCTTATGCTTTTAATGACTTCTATACCTTTATAAGATGGAGTATGGTAGGATACTCTTGATAGAAGTGTCAACTATGTTAGTGTGAAGACAGGTCGCTTCAATGAAACACTCATGAATCCAAGATGGTGTCCATGGCCAAAACGGAACCAACCATGAGAACCAAAAGTAGGTGAGATAAGTCTTTGTGTGGGTGTTATTGTCTAAGTATACATAAACACCTGAGTAGTTCAAGACATTACGTTCACTGCGCAGCCTAGTATGTTCGATAGCATTCCACTACGGAAGGTTCAAAGCCACAAGCTACCTCTCTCGATGCAGTGACTTATCGATTGGACTCTCGTAAAGTGTCAGCATACATACATGCATTAATTTCCATTCATGTGGGGGATGTTGAATATTGGGTCTTAAAAGACCAATATGGTTTACGATTTTGAAAAGGAAAATTGAGGTGTCATCAATCGATGAAAGTCTAAATTGACTTCAAAATCGAAATATACGTTTCGAGTAGATGAATCTAGACTATTAATTTGCTTAAAATCATTATGGGTGAATGAGAAATTAATTGTTAAAGTCAATCCAAAATGTTATTAAAGGAAGTAGGGAGAGCAATAGTCCCACATTGGAAATTCTAGAGGGGATTTACTTTCTTATATGTGTTGATGTGTTAATTGAGTTAACTCAAATAACACAGATACTCTCATCCAATGGGCGAGCAGATGCTCGCACCTGCGAGCCCGCCACCCGCCACGCACGCAATGGGCGCTTTGTTGGCGCACTTTACATTTCGTACGCGTCGTCGCGAGGAGCTTAAATTTATGCTCCAGGTGATGTGGCAATGCCTACGTGGCACTCAGGTGATGTGTCGTGCATACATGACACTCGGTTGGGCAGAGAGAGATGACTGGCTGTTGACTGGGCAATCGGATGGCCACTGTTGGAATGAAGAGGGTGATGGATCGCAAGTGACGCGATCTGGAGTGTTGATCGTGAAGAATCACGATCGGACCGTTGGTGATGAAGGTTGATCTGGAGCGTCAGATTGACTGGATTGCTGCATCCAGATCTAGCGATCGAGATTAAAGGAGGATTTGAAAGGTTACAATCCTTCAGATTTAGTGGCTGAGATTAAGAGGATTGTTTGAAGGGTTACAACCCTCTACATCTAATAGCTTAGATGAAACTCATCAAAGGACACTTCACCTCTTCACCTAGTATAAATAGGATCCCTAGATGATTGAATACATCACTCAAGAACTCAGAATCACTCAAACTCACTCAATCCTTGCATCCATTTCATCCTCTGCATTCGGAGTCCGAAAAACCTACAAGAAGGTTCATCGATCTCAGAATTTGTAGTGCTACTATTCCGAGACATCGTTGTTGTATCTTAAAAATGAATTGCTGTTATCCGTAAGTACCAGAGCGGAGCAATATCGTTTTACGGAGATAGTGTTGAACACTAGCCTCGACGATATTATATCAGATTGCATTCTCCCCGACGACAATACTCATCACCGATAATATTTATTGGATTTAGATGACTCTCCACGTGTCTTGGTCACCACGTCAAAGGTCATAAGACCCTCCGTGATTTACTTCCTCCACAATAATCGTGGGACAGGTGGGAGCCACTAAGTTGACGGTTCCAATTTTGCAGACAATAACCCTAAGTTTTGTTTTTCATCCCCAAGAGAGGACCTCGTGGCTAGGGCGATAATAAAATTGTACCAATGAACAAGGATCAAATCCTAGGGACTATAAATCTTTCGAGATATCTGATCTCTTATCGTATTAATCTTTGATTAGACAATATACTTTCTATAATTTATCTTTTTCGTATTAATCATGAAATCGATTAATAAAGATGCTAAAAAAAGAACGAATCCTCTTTTGTACCAACTACACCTCTATATTTTAGCTGAGACTTGATCCTCTTCCTGAATTTTAATTACGCATCTAACACTTTTTAACCATTTGAAATAATAAATTTACGGCAAATTAAAAATACCTGCACTTGGAATTATATTTAGATTCCAATGGAAATGATCAGTTTTAATTATATTAATCAGAAGGGCCAATTCGGCCGCCATGTCTTCGATTGTCGGCAAAACTATATACCTGTACATGGAATATATATATATCGGCGATTTATCAAACAACCCTATTAAAATTTAAAATTACTCAAAAAGTACATCATAATTTCAGATTTATCAAATAACATACTTAATTTTCTTTTTATCCTTAAAAAATAATGTTGCTAGAATTTAAATTTTCAAAGACCACAAATCAGTGATGATTTGAAGACACCAATCGCACGCCGAATTCAAATTCAAGATTATACGGTGGTCGAATTGCACTCCAAAGATTACAAAATGCGCCGTAGATTTAAATTCAACACTACATGATGCCGAGATTGACTATCATCGTAGACAAAATTCAAATCTCAGACCACAAATGTGTGGGATTTAATTCTAACACCACGCTCAAAATTACATGCGATATTTAAAGAAAAAAAATTAAGTGTATTATTTGATAAATCTAAAATTATGGTGCATTTTTTGGATAATTTTAAAATTCAGAAACGTTGTCTGATAAATTATCGTATATATATCTTTTAGGATTCAAAGATAGATCTATAATGATTATCAATCTGGACGATGAATACAGATGAATTGTGACGTGGAAATGATAAATTTTAATTAATCAAAAGGGTCAATCAGCCTACCTGTGTTCGTTGTCAAAAAGAAAAAAAAAATGTTTATGAAAATTATGCCTGATAACGATACATTTAACTGGAGCACGAAAATCCAAACACGACAAATAAGATGATTGAGGACGTTAATAACACTAAATTGGCAGCATTGAGAAAACGAACGAATGCAAGAGGTAAATTTGAGTTGCACAATATAATTAATTAACTCAATGACAAAGCAGTAGCAGAATTAATTATTCCTTGAGAAAATTAATTAATTAAGAACAGGTTTTTTTTTTTTTGTCTCCCTAGTGTGGGGCCGGGATTAGTTACGAATTTAGTGAAAGACCCTAAACTACAATTGGCTGCAGAGTCTTAAGGTAATTGGAAAAGTTGTGAGTTCATGAGAGTTCTTTTTTTCTTTTTCTTTTTTTTTTTTTCCATTTGTCGTGTTCTCGAATGTCCAAAAGAACAGTTGCACTCTTAATAAATCCTTTTGAGTATTCGATAAAATCGAGGATAAAAATAAATGAATATTATTGAGAACAATAGAAGAAATTGGGAACCCATGCGAAGCTTTTAATTAAGAATCCATGCGATTAAAGTGATATAATATTGTTGTCCCCAAATAAAGCTAGCTGTTCTTCTAATTTTTCACTTCTAAAAGCTTATAACAGCAATAACCATTGCTAATGCCGATCGAAACAACAGCACCAACGCAATATTTTAAAATATTAATTGGACTTTGCAACCTCTAATTGTTCTCAAAACGTGTGAATTTCCTAATAAATAATAACAAAAAAAAAATCAAATCGTTAATGTTAAATAAAAATATTCATTGAAAATTATCTAAATATTCTATTCATTTTCTCATTTTTGTTAATTAGTGAATTTAGTATCCATATTCTCAATTTTGTAAGCGATGAGTTCAGTATTCATTTTCTCAATTTTATTACTGAATTTAGGATTCCTTGTTTTAATACCATCTCAAATTTTTTCAGTTTCTCATCGTAGTAATGTAAAATTACTATCGTGAAATAAAGAGATAAATTATATGCGGAATTAATAACGGCAAAATAATATAATTTGAACGAAAAAAATGAAATTATAGATTAAAGTTCTTTTAATAAATTTATGAAATGGCATAAAAATATTTATAGTAAAATAATCTGATTAATTGGAACCTATTCAATAATCAATATTTCAATAAAATAAATGAAATTGCTAATATTATTTTTTATGTAGTAATATAACAAGTTAACATTCCATTCAATTATATATATATATATATATATATAGTCACTATTTTAATATTTAAAAATACAGATCAAATTCTAATTTTAATATTGTATACCAATGATAGATAGATCCATTTATTGCAAAACAATGCTATCGAGTCTAAATAATAAAAGTGATAATGTTAATGTTAAAAAATTAAATTAAATTTTCAAAACAAGATGGGGCGCCATAGAGATAACAACTTAAATACAATTCAACGCTATTTAAATCTAAAGTATTATCATAATGATAATTTTAAACTATCTAAAAGTTCAGCTCAAATAATCCATGTAATAATAAAAAACACCATAAAATATACTAATATAGTTTAAAAATCATTGTAATAAGGGATAAATGATCATACTTTGTTATAGATCTTGATTTGCACTGTTTAATAAACTATTTATTGTTTGATAAAATTTTATTCTAATTTTCAAAATATAGTAGCAAAATACACAACAGTACAAGTCATTATCATGTTAAGAATTGAACTTAGTTGAAAGTTTAAGGCAAGATTTCTATTATGTGAACTTGTCACCTATTGATGCACAATCAATAGCAAAGATAGTTTCGCTGTAGTTACTTTTCTTGTTTTCCAAGTTCTTTGGCTTTTAACCACTTGACATGTTCCTACTACTAAAATGTTATAGTGGAATCAACTTCTATGGAGTTTTCAGTTGGAATGATTGAAGCATCCCGTTTCTTTTACCTGCATGAGAATCTGTGTTCACTATAATAATCTTTGTGCGTGTTATTCTTTCACGTACGTAAAATCATATGGAGTTGAATCATAGAGATTCATAAATTGGTCAATTTTAAATATTCATCATCAATGTAAAAACACAGGTAAATATGAGATAATCCGATTCATTAATTAACCTTTAATCAATAAATAAAAATCCCTTTTTTTTTAGTGTATTAGAGAAAAATAACACCAACAATCCAGATTACTAACTAAGTTTTCCAAACCATTTACCAGCTATACTAAAGCCTACAAAACCACAAGTATAAACATCAAACTATTGACCGATGCATTAAACATATTAATTAATTGCTTGTTTGAGATTCTCTGCGCTCCAGAGGAACTCGCATTTATTTGCAACATAATTCGTTTGCAATGATATTCATGAACCTAGACATCAAATCAATTTCTATCCAGATCGACAAGCTCATTTGTTTTCATATCGATTTTATTGTCCTTTTTGAGAAGTTTAGCGTACCAGCGAGCAGAGAGTTTTGGAGTCCTTGTCCTATTTGCATCCTCGAAGTCGACATGGTACAATCCCAACCGAGTTTGATACCCTCCTAACACCTCAAACACATCCATTAGTGACCAAACGAAGTAGCCTCTCACATTTACTCCGTTCCTGCAACACCATATATATCAATACTTCTTTTCATGGTTATCAAGTTGTGATTCTCATTTACTATATGTGTGGATGATGACGAAGTAAAATATATAATTAATTTTTACTTTACAGGAATTAAAATATACCTCAGTTGGTGATGTATAAATCTCCGAAATTCCAAATTTTTAAAATTGTTACGAACTCTGGCTACAAACTGTTCGAAGTCGGGATAAAAATCATAAGTATTAATTCGAATTTTCATCACAGTTCCACAACACCACAATCCTCAAATCTAGTGATGTGACGATGACTTTTTATTCTTCTCAACAAGAGATGGGAGTTCTCACCGCCTTTGCACTGCCTGCCTTCACACAAAACAATTGCACACAAGAAAACTCTCGTCTGCCTCCTCACAACACTTGCTCATCAATCGTTTGCTTCTCATCAACTCCTCGAACAAAACTCCAGCATCAACCTTCTTCTCACACAAGAAGACCCTTTTATGTGGGAGGAGACGTTACAAGTAGATGAGATGAGTAGTGGTGGAGATAATCGGGTTACCCCAACGTGAGCCTAACCAGCCAACATCTTTCATTTGCACATGAAGACATATAACATTCGTCATTAGATTACATCTCATGTGATCCATCACATCACCTTACTGGATTTTCATACAGGATTGGACGTCGTGCGACTTGCGAGTACACATGCATACAAAAACTGTTCAATATACCTGTTAGGATGATTGGCTAGCCATTATTGTATTATAAGATATAAAATCTTGCTGCACCCCAGATCGATGACTGATTACGTCCAATTTTCCTCATCGAAAATAATCCTCAGATTTTGTTCGATTTTATATTCACTAATATGTTTAATCCCTATACGGATAAATATAAAAGACTAGTCGATAAATATTTGATAATGATGTATTGCTAATTGGTATTCTTTTTTCCAAACACGAATCTATTAGTCTCAACTCAGCTGCTTTCCTAGACTTGTTCTTCAGATCTCAATTTATCTTCCAAACTATTGGTAAACAGATTAAAGTAGCAAACACTGAATTAAAACCTCAAGAAACGGTAGAAAGTAATAAGGGAACAAGAGATTCCACCTAGAGAATTTCGAATCTGACACCGTGAAGCTCGGAGACATCCATTTATTGTCTTAAGTAATATGACTTTCACTTTTCATAGTCATTGTCACACGTGGTATGAAACACGTGCCACTGTTAATTCCCCATTTTCTCATAAGGGCATATGTCAGATTTCTCTAACATTGTGCAGGTATGAGACTCAAGCCCACACATAAGATTCTACCTAGAGATTTCAGAGAGAGTATCTCATAGACAATTTCACAAGTTGCAAATGATATCTATGATCTCAATTCTGATTGCTTACAGACAACATGGATGTAACTATATTCATGTCGGTTATGTCGCACATGATCTCATCCTAAATACATATCAGGATGAATTAAGTTTTAGCAGGGTTATTCTCAAAACCTTTTATAGCTAAAAATCGTTTTATCTCCACTCTTGGAGGTGATCACTCGTATGAGAGAGTTGACCTTGTCTGCTTGACATATTTATTACTTCGCACTATATATATATATATATATATTCTGTGAGATAATAACACAAGAATCATATATATTAATAAACATTAAGCATCACTTATGTCAATGAAGTATATATTGATAGATTTTATAAAATGTCCAAACTGAAAGACTCTCTATGTGGCATAAAGGAGTCCTCGAGAGGCTCGATGACGGGTGTTGTAATCGCCCAGTCACGTATCGATCGACTGAGTTCGACTGAGAAGATTGATGTTGACAAAACGATTGACAATGTGATTGTCATGGAAAGTCCAAGAATGATCTTGGCATTTAAGAAGTCCAAATCATGAGTACTTTGCATGGAAAGTCTAAGTCTTGGGTACTTGACAATGGAAAATCCAAGCATTGGTCTTGGCAATTGGAAAGTCCAACATGGAGTTGACAAGGGAAGTCCAAGAGTGTGATATTGGCGGTGTAAAGTCCAAGCATGGGTCTTGGCAGCATAAGTCCAATGTTTGGCAGCGTAAAGTCCAGACATGGAGTCTTAGCGGCATAAGTCCAAATAGATCTTGACAATTGGAAAGTCCAAGGGTGTGATATTGGCGACGTAAAGTCCAAGTTGTAGTCTTTGCAGCATAAGTCCAATGTTTTGCGACGTAAAGTCCAAGCATTTATCTGGGCACCGAAGTCCAAACATACCTTGGCAAAATAGACCTGGTTAGCATGATAATAGCCGATAGAAGTACTTGAAGGATAGCGTATAGATGAACGAGTCATGGAGGACTCGGAGGGACCTGATAGGTGTGAGGCAGATGGAGATAGCTAGAAGATTTAGGTATAGGCTAAGCGTGGTCTATCAAGTATGAAGGGATCATACTTGAGTTAAACCTCATATTTGAGGTTTATTAGTCGACTGAGGTTATGAACTAGTCGACTGACCAAGTATTCAAACTGACAAATTTAGTCAACTTGTATCACGATCGATTACGACTACGACCGTCAAGAAGTCGATCGAGCTTCGATCACACATGGGCAAATAATCGTTTGAGCATTCGACTACCACGGAGGGCAATGATCGATGGCGGACACGAGTACGGTTGTAGTCGATCGACCAATCGACTACCGTTCAATAGTCGACTGG
The DNA here is from genome assembly GCA_025175895.1 of Wurfbainia villosa. NCBI lineage: Eukaryota > Viridiplantae > Streptophyta > Magnoliopsida > Zingiberales > Zingiberaceae > Wurfbainia > Wurfbainia villosa. The sequence continues at coordinate 675,382 of JAKLTH010000304.1, read as the reverse complement.
TCAATCGACTACCGTGCCGCAACCGACTGATGGTATGAGCAGTCAACTGCTAGGGTATCCGTTGGAGTTTTTCCAACGTGGATTGAGCCATTGTGAGACAATAGATAGGAGAGCAGTTGACTAGAGTCTTTTGGCAGTTGACTGCTAGGCGTGAAATCAACCATCTGCAGGTTATAAAAGGAGCAGTTAATGAAAGATTTTGGCCATGGTTCTTGAGAGGTTCTTGAGCGATTTTGAAACGAAGTTCTGGTGCATTTCAGGATCTTCAAAGGCATCTCCAAGCAACCAACAAGCAAGCAAAAACGATCTTCTTTGTAAAGTTTTCTTTACTTGTATTTCACTGTATTTGCTTGTATTTATTTCTTATTATTGTAAGAACCTTTGTACGAGGTTTCACCACCTCCGACGTGTTGTCGAGAAGGAGAAGTTATAGTGGTGGTGTGCATCACTAGAGTTCACTTGAACTCGAGCCGTGGAGTAGGAACCCTAGGTTCCAAACAACGTTATATCTTTGTATTTGTGGGTGTGATTTGTGTGTTTGTATTTGTGTTTTATATTCTGTTGCACTAATATTTTGTAGACAAATACAACGCAACGAAATAATGAATCGAAACACTATTTACCCCCCTTTAGCGACGTCCAACATTCCTACAATTGGTATCAGAGCGAGGACGCTCTTCAAGACTTAACAACCAGGGGAGAACGCTAAAGGTTTGGTGAAGGGATCATCCACCATGTTGTATGTTGAAATGTATTTGATAGTCACTTCATTCTTCTCCATGATGTCTCTCACAAAATGATATCTGATATCTATGTGTTTGGTTTTACTATGAAACTTAGGATCTTGAGTATAAGCGATAGCGGCCTGATTATCACAATAAATCATTACTAGTCTCCCACTATTCGCTACAACCCCTAAGTTATCCAATAGTCTTCGGAGCCAAACACTCTCTTGAACTGTTACTGAACATGCCACGAACTCAGCCTTCATCGTAGATAGAGCAACACACGTTTACTTCTTACTGCTCCTAGAGATGACTCCGCTATTAAGCAAGAACGTGAAACTTGATGTTGATTTGTGTTTATCCAGATCGCCTCCCCAATCGACATCTGAATATCTCACAAGTCGCAAACCACCTCCTCTATAATATAGAGAGAAGTTTACAGTTCCTTTAAGATATCGAAAAATCCTTTTTACTACTTTCCAGTGACTCGTTTCAAGATTTGCTTGATATTTACATATCAGACCGACTGCACAACATATATTTGGTCGTGTATACAACATTGCGTACATCAGACTTCCAACTGCACTAGAATAAGATACTTTACCCATTTTCGTTATTTCTTTCTGAGTTTTAGGACACATCATCAAACTAAGACCTTACTTTTAGCGATTAGAGTATCTATGAGATTGCAATTACTCATTTCAAAGCGCTCGAGAATTTTTTTAATGTAGGTCTCTTGTAAAATAGCCAAAAATCTTCTCGAGCGATCCCTTTGAATATGTACTCCAAGGATGAACTCAGTTTCACCCATATCTTTCATGTCGAAAGTGTATGATAACCATGTTTTAATGGTTATAAGATATTCAATGTTGTTTCCAGCCAATATTATGTCATTCACATATAATGATAAAATCACAAAAGAGTTATATAATCTTATCAGATAGACATAATGATCCTCCTCGATCATTGTAAAATCAAAAGATATATATCACCTCGTGAAATCTTAGGTATCACCGCCTGGATGATTGCTTTAGGTTATATATCGACTTCCAAAGTCGATAGACCTTTTCCTCTTAACCTACCAGAACGAACCCTGGAGGTTGTTCTATATAGATCTCCTCATCCAAACTTCCATTAAGGAAAGCAGTCTTATCGTCCATCTGATGTAACTCTAGATCTAAACTCGCGATTATCGCTAAAAGTGAACGGATCGAAGTAAATTTGACTATTGGAGAGAAGGTCTCCTCGTAGTTAATGCTCTTTTTCTATGTGTAACCCTTGCCTACTAGATGAGCCTTATACCTCTCGATCGATCCATCGACCTTCCTCTTGATTTTAAGAACCCACTGGTTCCCAATGACCTTTCTATTCTCAGGTAAGTCAACTATGTCCCAGACCACATTGACTTTCATCTTCCTGTATGACCTTAAATCATTGGTCTTTTTCAGAACTCTCGAGGGCCTCGCTCAGAGTCCTTAGATCTTTCTCGTCCTCTGGAGTCTCTCATTCTCAATCAAAAAACAACGACGAAGTACATTTCCCTGACTACTCCTACGAGGAGAGAGAGCCACCACACCTTCGGATGGACCACTCTCACTACGACTAAGATCAACTTTAGGGCCTTGAATCCCGCCGCTGGGATCTACTGAGCCACTAAACTCATCTATCTCATAGAAAGTGAAATCTCGATCAATTTCTCTTTTCTTAAGAAAATCATTCTCGAGAAATATGACATTACGAGACTCAATCTCAGTGACTGTGTCGTCCGTATGTTCTCCTAGGAACATATATCTCTTGGAGTGTTCAGAGTATCTGATGAAGATACACTTCTTTCCTCGCGAACCTAACTTGTCGTATTTGTACGAGAAATCATTAACATACGCAGTACAACCCAATGATCTCAAATGACTAAGGACAGACTGGCTCCCTATCCAAAGCTCGTATGGGGTGCTAACTACGGACTATGTTGGAACACGATTAAGGATATAGACAACAGTCAATAACGCATCCCCCCAATGAGAGATAGATAAATTGACCTGCGCCATCATAGACCTCACCATCTCCAATACAATTCTATTCCTTCTCTCGTCGACTCCGTTATGCTGAAGAGTAGCAGAAATAGTTAGCTATTTTGTAATGCTTTATTCAAAACAGACTTCTTTAAACTGCTTAGACAGATACTCGCGTCCCCGATCAATTTTGAGAGTTTTCGCCCTCAAGTCTAGCTGATTTTCAACCTTGCTAATAAACCTCTTGAAACACTATAGTGCCTCAGACTTATGTGAGATCAGGTAGACAAAATCGAAACGCATGTAATCGTCTATAAACGTAATAAAATATGTAACTCCGTTTCGAACTCTCACATTCATGGGTCCACAAATATTGGAATGAATCAACTGCAATGGAGTCCTAGCTCTCATTGCTTTTCCAAATGATTTTCTCGTAGATTTATTTGCTAGTCAAAACTCACACAAATGACAACTCGACCTTAGTTAGTTGACCTAACATGTCACATGATGCTAACCGACTCATTCTCTCTTGCCCTATGTGGTCAAATCTACTATGTCATATATTCACATCATCCATTACACTATTAGATGCAAAAGCAATAGGAGAAGCAAGATAATACTCATGAAATGAAATTAAAAAGTGCATAAAATCCCTCATGGACTATACCGGAACATATGAAAGTTTTTTCACTGGTCTAGATATCATACAGAACGAGATTTTGCCGAATCTCTGGAGCATACAACACATCATGAAGATACATGACTTGATTACTTTGCAGCAACAGCTTGCAAGTGTCAATCCCTCTCACCTCCATGAATGCTCCATTCCCCACATATAGCCTTCTCGCATGTGGACTTAAATGACGGAATTCTACGCATGCACTCCTATCACGAGCTACATGGTCTGTTGATCCTGAGTCTACAATCCACAAAGGAGACGAGTTGGCGAACATCACACTAGATAACACGTAACTCAAACTATGTAAAGAAGAATGATATACCTTTGGCTCGCTACACTCGTGTACGAAATACCCAAACTTACCATATATGTAGCATCGTACTTTGATCTTTATGAGATCCTTTCTTATGTTTCTGTCCTTTCTCATTTGTCTTGACGAATGACTTCTTCTTATCAGGACCTTTAGTCTTCTTATCATGCTTGTGCCACTTGCGCTTTGTTCCCTGGGAGCCCTTACTCGACTCCGCAAGATTAACATGACCTAAAGTTGACTTGGTCACCTCCTAGCGCTCCTCCTCGAACTCACAGTGTCTACTGACATCTATGAAAGTACGGATACTTTCAGTGTCTGTAAGATAGATCTTAACTACATCCTAGGAATCAGACAATGACTGGATCACTCCCAGCACCGGAAGCTCATTCGACATAAGCTCCCTATATTTTTCAGAGAAGCAATCACACTCAACATATGTATTAAATGTTGCTTCATAGTATGATCGGGTCTTTTCTTATAAATTATAAACTTATAGGTCAACATCCTCAACTTAGGAGCTGACGGGCGTCATATTGTTCTTTAAGAGCAAGCCAGACTGACATCATTATAGGATACTACTTATAAATCAGGACTAGCTCATCGTGCATGTCATTAAGAAGAATTAACCTAGTTTGGTCATCCTTCTTTTTTCAAGCGCGATATACCTCCTGATCCCATCTACCTTGAGCTGTGGTACCCTCCCCGGGGTCCACCATCTTGTGCTTAAGAACCTCCCCGAGTTCTTATTTTTCAAAGACAAATTGAACCTTCCGGTACCAAATGTCATAGTTGTCACCGTTCAACTTATCTCCCTTCATGAGATCCAGTATGACACCCTTCGTCGCGGCTATATCTCTATCACACAAAATAAAGAGACGTAAGTGACAATTAATGCTTAATTTCTCAACTTTGTGTACCCTACTAATTATCAAAACTCAAAATGACTTGAATACAAATTCCAAGACGAACATATGAATAAATGGACACCATACACCACAATCTATAATTGCATCTCATCATTCAAATTAAGATGTGGTACACAAATAGTCACATGTATTATAATACTCTCAGTAAGTCTACGCGCCACTGTGAGGATCTACACGCTGCCAAACATCGACGGCTCTTTGTCACACAACTCAGAGTTAGACCTCTTCGTCTTCTCTAAGACACTCGGCTTAGGCCTAGTTCTACTCCCACTCTCTCGGCTAATTCCAAGTGAATTTTAGAAATATGCCGAGCATTTCCACTCGTGCTAAGCAACTTAGTACAACTTGAGTATCTCTACTCGTGTCAAGCACCGAGAACCTCGCTCGTGCCGAGCTCCCGAGCTCCTCAGCTCTTTCTGAGTACCCATAGCTAGCTCCTCGGCTCTTCCTGAAAACACCGAGTCGAGCATTATCGAGTGTGTCCGAACCCTGCCGACCATTCTCGAGTACTCCAGAGTGAGAATCACGACTTTCCCGAGCACCATACCAAAGAAACTTGGCTCTTCCAAGCACCACTAGTACCTGAGTACTGCGTGCCCGAGTACCACTCGCACAACTTCGGGTTTCTCATTAGGCCGAACTCCATGTCTCGCCTGATTTCGAGTTCCTCAGTGTGCTTAAGCACCACTGTGCTCGAGCACAGCATCGACAGAGCACCTTTACATACGCCTGAGTGAGAAAAGTGACCTTCATGCACATGCGCACGCCCAAGCTCCGCGTTGCCCGTTCACTGTGCGCAACCGAGCACCTCAGCGAATGTGGCCCAAGCACCTCCGCATGCCTGAGCACCTCAGCGCATGCGACCCAAGCACCTCAGCGTGCGTAGCTACCCGAGCAGCGCATGGCGCGTGCATGTCCTGAGCATCCTAAGGACCTCTGCGTGCTCGGGAACTTCTGCGAGCAGTCAAGAACTGTGTCTCGGACATCTCGACTACGTAGCCGAACACCACAGAGCGCTCAAGTTCTTCATGCGTGCGAGCGTCTCGAGCACTACATGAGCGGGAGTCCCAAGCACCATGCGCACGACCCGAGCACTATTTCTCTGTCACGATCTTTTCCTATGTGCCTAGCACCTAAAGTGCTCGGTCAAGGCAGATCCTTCGAGCGACGACACTGTTCCCACTCTAGCAATGTCATTTTTCTCAATTGGGTGTGGTCCGATTCTCACTTGGGATTTTTGTGAGAAAAGACAAGTGCTTCGTGCTTTTTTGTCTCAAGCATCCAAAATGCTCAGGCAATACTTTTCTCAGTTGGATAACCACTCAACAAAAAATTTACTGTTCATCGTCTTCTCCACGATGAACTTGTGAACTCCACAAATTCATTGATCGCTTGATAAACGAAGTGTATCATACCAACCTGACTCTAATACCAATGTCGGATGATGATGAAGTAAAACACATAATTTACTTTTACTTTGCGGAAATTAAAATATGCCTTGGTTGGTGATGCACAAATCTCCGACACTGCAAACTCTCGGAATTGTTGTGAACTCTAGCCACGAACTGCTCGAAGTCGGGATGCAAGTTATGAGTATTAATTCGAACTTTCACCATAGTTTCACAATGCCACAATCCTCAAACCCAGTGATGTGATGATGACCTCTTGTTCTTCTCAACAAGAGATGGGAATTCTCTCCACCTTTGCACTGTCTGCCTTCACACAAAGCAATTGCACGCAAGAAAACTCTCGATTGCCTCCTCACAGCACTTATTCATCATCTGCTTCTCATCAACTCCTCGCACAAAACTCCACGAGAGTTTTGTCAGCATCAACCTTCTTCTCACACAAGAAGACCCTTTTATGTGGGAGGAGACTTACAAGTAGATGAGATGAGTAGTGGTGGAGATAATAGGGTTACCCATTATCCCATGCCCCTTGGTGAGCATAACCAACAATATCAATACTAAAAACTAGTTATCATTTTCGTTGACCAATATAATATACCTGATAGCATCGAGCATGCTCCTGATGAAGAGAGTCAGGTAATTGATCCTCTCAGTATCATTGAGTCCACTCTCTTTCATTCCTATTCCAAAACCTGCAAATGCACAAACTTAATCAACAAGGAGGGATGGCTTAATATATATTGGATATCAAAACCAACCATTTTCTTCGACAAAGATAGGATGATCGCCATAAGTGTCCTTGATATATTCCAATATGTATTGTATCCCTTGAGGATCGATTGGTGCTGCCTTTGAGGGGTCATACTGGTTCATTACACTGCATTAGTTAATCACTTGGCTAAAGCAAAAATGACAAACTAAACAATTTAGCTGATATTCACTTGACCAGGTGTTGCATTCCTCCAAACTGCAGCAATTGAGAAGCAAAATAATTAGTTTACTAATGACCGTAATCAAGAGAGTGTAGATCGTTGTTACTAATTAGTAATTACCTGAAATGTAGGATGCAGCATCAAAATTGAAGTCGCGAAGATTTATGTTCAATGCATTGGGGCTATCTTTGACATAGATTGAAAAATAGTGATTAATGCCAATGTAATCGAAGGAGCCCTTCACAAGTTGAGATTGGTTCCCAGTGAAGGAAGGGAGCCTGGAGCCAACATTCTTCTTCATTGTTTCGGGATAATCTCCATTCACCAAAGGATTAAGTATCCTAATTGAATGATGAAATTTATGTCTTGTTTAATAATTTGAATGTTTGAAATGATACAGAGAGACTGATAGAATGACACACCAACCGACGTAGAAGTCCATTGTTCTTTGGGTTGCTGCAATGTCTGCAGAAGAATCTGTGTCTGGATAAAACCAGAAAGTGTAAACGTTGATACCTATCCAGCCTTTCTGTACTGCCTGTAGATCAATTGAAAAATATTTCATTTATGCACCAATAAGTAAGTGGATGCATAATTTGGTTTATTAATAATTTTAATTTTTGCAAACTAAGAAGGTATATATTCTTAGCCAAGCATCTTCCTCACCGGAAGTCTACTGAACTCTTAGTCCCTTAGCTAAAGTTCTTTCAAGTTCAGCATGTGATCATGGTGGGTTGTTAAAGCACATACAATGTTGGTGTGTTCTTCAATTTTGGAAAAGATCCTATGTTGGTTATGACATTGTCACCATTTGGCGAAACAAAAATCGAGTTATCGTATTGAAGTTGAAAGGAAACAACCAACAAGAAAAATATATAGATAAACTTGGGTGTCGGAGAAGGGTAGAGAAGTTTTCATCCTCATTGAACATTTTCTCTCGATTGTAGGTTGAGAAATACAAAAAAAAATCACTCGAATTGCTTTTGAAAATCAAATGCACTTCGTGAAAATAACTCCTCTTCCAAATGTACCCACCTTAAATTACTGCATGCTTATCCCAGACAAGGAAATGTCTTGAACACAGGCAAATGAATACCTGATACTTGCTTTTGTAGAGCTTCACAACAGATGCATGGGCTAACAGAAGATGGTGAACCACAATGTAAGGCTCTGTTGTAGAATTGCCAGCCGTGCAATTTACTCCAAATGGAGACGAGCATCGGCCTGGTGCAATGTCTCCAGCATCATATCCACTTAGTGCATTGGTGTTGGGCTCAGAAATTGTAGTCCATCTTCGAACTCGACCACCAAAATTTCTGAAGCACACATCAGCAAATGCTGTGAAATCTTCCCTGGATTCCACACCATCTCTTTATAAGTTAGTTTGCTCAACATTAATTCAGATTAAATTTCTAATATTTGCAAAATTTAAGGAGATTGAAATGTGTATATGCAAGTAGTTGAAGGAGAGGTTACACAAAACGTGGGTTCGATAATCCCGAGTACTCATCTTCTAGCACTTGGGGATGTTCAAGGTGGTATAGTGTAATATGAGGCTGGATCCCTTCATAGTTGCAAGAAATAAAAGAATTAGTAATCTGTATGAGTCATATATTGATCATTAAAGCTCATTCATAGCATTCTTCTCATCGAGAATGTATAGAAACATACTATTTTCATTGTCAAAGTTGAATTAGAAAACAATGTGAGAACTAAAAAAGAAAAGATATCAAGTTTGATGTATATTTAATGGGAAGACTAACCGTATTTTAGTAGCTCATCAATGAGGTTGTTGTAGAACTGCAGACCTTTAGGATTCACAAATCCTCTTCCATCTACAAAGATAAAGTAACACCCATGTAAAATAACAAAATTAGTTTTTTTTTAAATAATATTCTAACCATTTTTAAAGTTTCAGGAAGTCATACTTGGAAGAAGTCTTGACCAAGAGATGGAGAATCTGTAGGAATCCAATCCCAATTCAGCCATCAGCTTGACATCTTCCTGAAAAAGACTTCTATATCACTGAAATTTAGGGATAATGCAGCTCCCTCATCTTACTGAAAATACTTGTATGATTCTTCTATAATCAAACTAACTCTTTATTTGTGTGATCGCTTACGAAGTAGCTTTAATAGTCATCAATGGGTATAATTAAGTTAAGATTCAAACCCAAAATGAAACCGAAAAAACTTTTATCTATTTTGATATGAAAAAAGGCGAACCTAAAGCACGTAGTCATACCTTATATTTGTGATACCCATCTGAAGTTACATCAGCTGTACTTTTGTCCTTCATTCGTCCTAAAATATTCATCATAAAAAAGGTCACTAATCATCAGAAAGTTAAACACTCCTAACTTTTTACCTCTTAGAAGAAACTCTTCACCCTCTCATAGTAACCCTTCATCCTTGTAAAAGGAACCACTCTTTTTCCTCAACTCATTCAATACTCAAGTAACCTCAAGTTGTGAAATCTCCTCTTGAGCTCTTTTCCCTCTCTCTTCTTCTCTCTTAAGAGTTTTAAAGTTTTGAAAGTTTGTCGAGACTCTAAAATTAGAGTGCTCCTATTTCAAAATGTAAATCTTGAGTGACAATTGCTAATAAACCGTATACACTTGGGAGGAGTAATATAGTCTTAAAGAAAGAAGATATGTCTTCGCCTCGACCTTAAAACTTTTATCTGTGGGCATAAACTTACCCAAAGAGTTGTGTTGATATTTGAAAGGATAACTTGACAATAGGCGAAATTAAATCGGTAACGACGACGCTAAAAAGGGTATATCTATCATCCAACGGTGTGTCTCAATAACTAAAAGAGTATGTCAAGATTATAAAGGGGACAAGGTACACACCGCCATAAGAATCTCAGGTTTAAGCCGTTGATCACCAAGCTACTGACTGAAACCAGTTGTTGGATCGACCCCACCAATCTCAATCCAACAATATATTTTTGCAATCATAAATGAAAAATTGGGGTTCCCTTGATGAACCAATGCGAGAACACATACATGACCTGTTGGTGGTTGACTTACATGTTATTATCATAACCGTCCGATTGTGTTGTATTGGTTTGAACCCAACTAAGTGGTCTACTTGATGGTTTGCGGTTTTGATTTATTGGATGTGAGTTTAATGTGTATAACTCGTTATCCCATATCCATAATTGATGATGGGTTGATGACGGACCCGATCTGATATTTATATATAGGACGTGATCCCGTAGGATAGGATATCCTGACAGCTTCCTTGTATTCTATCAGCAAAGAGGGTTTTACGGCGGCGTCGATCCCAGGACTCTACAGAAGACCTGCATTTTTTTTTGTACGAATTTCGGATCTATTGACAATGCAAGATCAATGGTTGCTCCATTGCAATCAAGTTATGTTTATGATTTCTCTATTATTCATTTATGTTTTCTTATTAGCGGTAAATTTCGATAAGACTAGATCCATTCACGAATCATGTTGTATCTATTTGGTTTCTTATATATATATATATATTTGCATTTTCCATCAATTGATATCAGAGCGAGTTGTTATATCAATTTTTATGGCATTAGATTGAAGTTTTTGTCGATTTTGTGTGAGATATTGATCTTTTGTCGCAAAACGGACATTATTCGATGAAAACGTAAGTAGAAAATCTAATTTTTAGATGCTAGATCTGAGTTTTTCTGAAAAACACGAAGAACGGCGATGTAACCGCCACCGTTCGTGGTGAAACCCTTATGTTTAACCCAGTAAAATTGCCCTGAGTGCCTATCAGTCGACTGATGCATGGCGTCAGTCGATTGTTGCGCTTAAAAAAGTCGAGAAGAATATCTCTGAGTCGATTGTTGGACTCGATTGGACACACCAGTTGACTAATCCTTGAGGTCAGTCGACTGGTGTGCTTAAACCTAGGCACAGAAGGTTTTCGAGTCGACTGAGGCGAGTGATGTATCAGTTGACTGTCATAAGACATCAGTCGACTGATAAGCCCAAGTTTGCGCACAGAAGGGTTGCAAGTCGACTGGAGCAATCGATTGATTTGATCAGTTGATTGCTATTAGACATTAGTCGACTGCTATCAGACACCAATTGATTGCTATCAGACACCAATCGACTAGTGCTCATAAAGTCATCCACAGAAGATTTTCTAGTCGACTAAGATATTCGACTGATCCATATCAGTCGACTTACATTAGTATCAATTGACTAGTATTGTTGTGGATGGAATCAAGTATAACTTGATGTAGAAAACTTCTGGAGATCATAACTTTTTGCTTAAGATAAGTTTTGATGTGTTCTAGATTGCATTTCAAATCTCATTCAGAGCTTTATGTTTGTTACGATGGGGTAAACTCTTCGTAATAACCTGTCTCAAGCCTAAAAAATGTCATTTAGAGTCTTTTCGGAGGCTTTGAAGTTTTTTAATCTAATGTTAAGGCAATTTTCTACATCATTACACTACAACAATACAGTTATGTTTACTAAGTTTTCTAAAGTATCTATCTATGCATATGATTCTATTTCAAACTAATATTATTACCAAAGTGAGAACTATTAGGGAGGTTTAGAACATACTGTGTAGATAGAGGTATGTCTATGTTAAACATAATTGGTCCAAAGAAGAATTATATTTAGGTCAGATATATGTTCGGAATGGTTTACATATAAAGAACATATTCTATTGATAAATTCTATTGATCATGTACACAAGGTGTCCGTCCAAAGGAAAATATTTTATGTGGTAGATTAAGGGTTTGTAAACCATAGACTAAAACAGATATAGCTCATATAAAGGATTATTTTTTGTTATGTGTATCATGTGTAAGTCCAAAGGAAGACACATAGTGTGGCTAACGAAGGTTATCATGAGTTATAATTTTGAAAGTATCGTTAATAAATCACATTGCAGTCTAATGACTAAATGTAATATTGTACTTGGTATCTTATCTTTGCTCATACATATTCATACATGCATATAATGTATGTTATTTGTTCATTATTATGTCTTTATGTTCTCGGCAATATGTGAGGTTACGTTCTTATACTCTCATTCTGATTAAGTGCACATAAAGTATCTGCCTATAATAACAACATTCCATCAGTTTTAATTTTAAAAACCACTGAAATATGAAATGACTATTAGTATGAGTAAGGATACTAAAACTGCAATATTTGATAATAAACTTCTCAATTTTGTTAGTCCATAAGTTAATTTTGCTATGGTACCTATAGATACTTAGTGGATAGACACTATAACTACCACTCAAATTAATAGACATAAGCATGATTGTCTTAGTAGCCGATTGTCGATTGATAATGAAAGATACATCTATACTGGTAATGGCAAGAAGACAAAAGTGACTGTTATAGGTGTTTTTAGGCTTTGTCTATGAACTAATGTATTTTGAATTTGGAAAATATATTTGTTATTCTATCATTTAGATGGAACTTAATTTTCATTTCTTCTATGGACAAATTAGGATATACTTATTCATTTAGAAATAGAACATTTAATATTTTTCAAAATTTAATACTTATTGGTACAGGTTCCCTAGTCAATAAGCTATATAAGTTAACACTAAAATTTTCACAAACAACGAAATAATGCACAGTATAGGTACAAAGCACAATTTACCTGACAAAAATTCGTTCATATTATAGCATAGACATTTAAGATGTATATCCAAACAAAATCTAGAAAGGTTAATGTCATAAAAAATTCTCCATTCTCTTACTATGTCAAACTTTGATATCTGCATATAGTGTGTTAAAGAGAAAATAACTAACAAAAGCAATAAATGTGTAAATCAATGTAGTAGCACTTTGGAATTGATATATACAGAGATATGTGGATCATTCCCTAGGCATCTTAGAATAGACAAACATATTTTATCAATTATTATTGATGATTACTCCCGATATGTATACTTGTATTCTTTATATGAGAAGTCAAAATACTTGGATATATTCAAGATCTTCATTTAAAGCCAAAATTGAAAAACAACTAGGCAAAAAAATCAAAGTTGTCCGATCGGACCGTGGAAGTAAATATTACAGTCATTTTGATGGATCCGATGAACATCTAGGATTTTTACCAATTACTATTCTGAGAATGTAATTTGTGGATAGACACTCAATATATTATGTATGATATTTTTCATCAGAATGATATAGTTGAGCGAAGGAATCATACCCTAAAGACATGGTGAAAAATATGATGTATTTTATTTTTTTATCGGAGTCCTTGTGGGGTGAAACACTCAAGACTATAATTTTCTTACTTAATAGAGTATCCAATAAGACAGTGAGTAAAACCTTATATGGTATTAGACATTTACACATTTAGAGTTGTCCAGCTGAGGCTAGGCTTTATAAGCCTAATGAAAAAGAAACTGGACACTAAAATTGTTAGTTGTCATATCGTGGGGTATTCTGAAAAGTCAAGGGGCTTTAAATACTATGACCTCTCTAACAAGTCCCTTTTTTCAAGATAAGAAATGTCAAGTTCATTGAGGACGGTAAGAGATGTACTTTTGAAGATGAAAGCATTAGTCATTCTGCTTTAGATACTACAAGTGCAACTAGTAGTGGTATGATCTCCATATCTTATATTATTGTTGGTGTTACATATCCAGTTGGAGTAGTACTTCATGATGTCCTTGTGTCCCTCTTCTATACAAATAGAGGAATCATTTGCTCAGGTCGATGTATATCCTCCTATGGTTGAGCAGATTCCTCAAGCACCTTAAATGCATCAAGCACAAGTGCCTCGCGGTGATCCACCAGGGAAAGGAGATCCGCGATTTCACATGATTATGTTTATCTCCATGAATATGATTTTGACATTGGGTTAGAAGATGATTCTCTATTTTTCTAAGAAGTCAAATAGTGTTCTAATCCTGAAAAGTGGACTAAAGTCATGAAGGTTGAGATGAAGTACATGGTGAACAATGACGGATGGGAGCTAGTCGAATTGCCTGACGAATTGAAATCTATTAGTCTTAAATATCCAATGGGATTCATTAGGCAATGTCGAAAAATATAAAGTACGCCTTATAGCCAAGGGATTCACTCGGAATGAGGATATTGATTACAAGGAAACTTTCTCACATGTATCCACGAAAGACTCCATAAGAGTAATCATAGCATGCTCACTATGATTTATGACTACAACAAATGGGCATTAAGACTACATTCCTTAATAGAGACATTGAAAAGGCTATATACATAGTGCAGTTAGAAAATTTTGATTTTGATGATTCAAAGCACTTAGTATATAAACTAAATAAACTCATTTATGGTTTAAATTTGACATTTTGTCGTTGGCAACGTAAATTTTGATCAGGTGGTTATCTCATTCAGTTTTAGATAGAAACTCATTTCTCAATAAAATATGTCAAGCTTAGTGGGAGTTTCCCTTATGCTTCGACTAGAGGGAGTCTCATGTATACATAAGTATGTACACATTTGATTAGAGTGTATATAATAGGAATGTTAGACAGATACATAAATAAATGTACTGTAAATAGAGTTATACAATATTTGTAATAAATTATATAAATACTCACATAGCGAAGATCTGACTACCTGAAGGTAATCAGATATTAAGACTTCGCATTTTGATGGATGTCTGGATGATGGGAGGTTTATTAGGACATATCTTCATGTTGTTAGGAAGAGTTGTCATTTAGAAAAGCATTAAATGGACACTGATAATCACCTTAATAATGAATGATGAATTAGTAAACTGCTACGGAACATCCAATTATAGAACACGGTTCCAGAATTTATCACAAGATTAAAGATTATTTGGGAGTTTGATGGCTATTTGGGATCAACTGTGATAATATGGAACTTTAGGCCAAAAATAACCATGTCATGTCAAATTCATTGCGCATTGACATAAAGTGTTTGACAGTTAAAAAAAAAAGTTTAGAGTGGTTAAGCATTGATAAAGCATATTCGGACAGACTTTATATCCTTTATCATAGTGGACTGAAAAAGAGGGTTTTTCATATGGATGAAGTACCGATTAAGTGGAAGTCTATATTACTTTGTTATTCAAAATGCTCTATAATTAGGGCACATTATAAATTTTAATTTATGTTGCGCATTAAAATAAAAAGATACATTTGTATTTTATCTTTGACACTCTGTATAAAAACATCACGATTTACTAATACGGTTTGCATATGGTGCTAGCAAATGTGATGGACTCTATTTTGAGTCATGAGGCTGTGATCATGGTTTGCTAATGCGGTTGCATATGTTGTTTGCAAACGTGATTGAGACCCCATATGTCATAAAGAGGACCAGTTGAGAATTGCCATATGCAGATTATATTTCATGCAATTCTTATGTTACACATCCGCATTTGATCTATGTCATTGATGACATTGGTATTGTGATTACTAATGGGTCCTGTTACTGATTATATATAGAGTAGCTATGATCACTTTAGTGTTGAGGATCAGACGACACGCTAGAGGGGGTGAATAACGATTTGCGATTTCGCTCTCGATCATGTTCGTGATTAGCTCGTCTACAAAATGATTAGCACAGGGAAAAACAAATGCAAATACGAATAGATATAAAGACAAGCAACACAATCACAACAAGGAGATTTAACGTGGTTTGGAACCCTAGTTCCTACTCCACGGTCGAGCTCTAAAGTGAGCTCTAGTGATACACACCACTACTAACAAACTTCTCCTTTTCGAAAACAATCCGGAGGTGGAGAAACCTCTTACAATAAGTGTTTACAACAATAAACAAGAAGATACAAACAAATACAATAAGAAAATGAAAACTAGAAGTGAAAACACTTTACAAGATTGCACTTTTGATTGCTTGCACTTTGGTTGCTTTGGACGAGCTTGGAAGGTCTGAAATGCAGCAACAATTCCCATTCAAAATCACCAAAAATAGACTTCCATCTCCTCCCTTTCGAGCTCCTTTTAAAGCTGCAACTCGCGTTGATTTCCCCCTTCCAATTGACTGCTCTTACCCAGAAGTCAACTGGTCACCTAGTCGTTGCCTTATAACGGCTTAATCCACATCGGATTAAGTCGATCAGTCGACTACATCAATTCAGCCAATCCGCTAGGGTCCACTCCGATCGCCTAACATTCTCGCGCTTATGTCCATTTCATCGATTGATCGCCATACATGGCCGATCGTTATGGACTACCAATCGTTATAACTCCCACCGATCGCTAGTTACGTAAACAATGAGCTTCAGTCGACTGTTCAAGTTAAACTAGGCTTCCAAGTGTCATACACTTGGTCAGTCGATTGGTCCATAACCTCAGTCGACTGGTAAACCTCAAACATAAGGTTTAACCCAAGTATGATCCTCTTATACTTGATAACTACCCATAGCCAAGATCTAAGCCTTCTAGCCACCTTTATCAGCCTCATACCCTCAGGGTCCATCCAAGTCCTCCACGACTCCTTCACCCTTCGCGCTAGTCTTCAGGTGCTTCCATCATCTATGTCATGCTAACCGGATCCTTTGCCTAGATTCATTTGGACTTATGCCGCCAAGACTCCATGTTTGGACTTTACTCTGCCAAAACCTCACCCTTGGACTTCCTTGCCAAGATCCATTTGGACTTACGCCGCCAAGACTACATTCTTGGACTTTACGTTGCCAAAACTATATCCTTGGACTTTCTCATTGTCAAGCCTCAATGCTTGGACTTTCACCGCCAAGACTACACACTTGGACTTTCCATGCCAAGTATCCAAACTTAAACTTTTCATGCCAAATATCCAAATTTGGCCTTCCCTTGCCAAAACCATTCTTGGACTTTCCATACAAAAGACCATGCTTGGGCTTTCCCTTACCAAGTATCCATACTTGGACTTTCGGAGTTGATTGCTCCAACAATCTCCCCCAAATAATCTCCCCCATGTGACTTTGGATATTCTAATCATCTACTAATTATATGGTCAACATATGGTCAAACCCATTGTCAAACATCAAAACCCTACTCAAGTCTCACTCGAGTCTGGTCAATCGTGATGTGGGTCGATTGCACTAACAATCTCCCCCCTTTTTATATTTGACAACACCTTTAAGTTAGACTAACAATAATCAAACATAACTCTTCCAATGCCAAAGCATAGTGAAGGTTTACCTAACTTAAGTCTCACTTCTCCCCCTTTGGCATACATCAAAAAGCCTACCAAGGTTTTCAATGTTTCACCTCCCATGAGATCCTACATTCTTCCCTTTGGTCTAAAACATCTAGGATGTCTTCATTCTTCCTAATGATAAATCACATATCATTAAATGAGAGACAATCCATGATAAAGGTTTACCAAACCCTCACTTCTCCCCCTTTGGTCAAAATTGCATCCATCATCCTTTAATAGACACACTTCCTCTAAAGGCTTGCTCTTCCTTGACCATTGCACCAACAATGTCCTTGGAGAGTTCCTAAGCCTATAGGAAATCTAACCAATCAAAATTAAAGGTAAATATTCAACATTGAACTTTTACAACCCTTACAAACTCAATTTTCACCCTAAATAACTCTCTTAATCATTTTCAATGATCATTTTACCCTTCTAATGCTTTCCAAAGTATATCCTAGGGTTATGAGACGTTAGGGTAGCCTAAAGTTACTGATCAGTAGCTAAACAAACTTTGTTTAGCCGAAATCAAGACTTAGCGATCGACTAGGTCAAGAACTAGTTATTGCGTTACCTGATCGCTTCAGTAGCGATCGGTTTCAACAAATCTGTAAAATGCAGTTTTCAGATTTGAATTTTAAAAATTCATAAGTAATTATACGTAATTTGAAAAATCCTGAAACTTCAAAAGTATACCTATTAAATAAAATAGTTTTAAATACGTATATTACTTACATGAAATATAATGGTTGAAAAATAGTTTTAAATAAAATACCTATTAAATTAAGAGATTGATACAAAGTTCAAAAGCATTGATAACTTCAATGTTTTTTCTTAACTTTGTGTTAACATGTTCAATGGTGATTGCTATTAAAAGATAGACTTCACCAAAGTTTTTTAAAATGATTTTAAAACCTTAATTTCAAATCATGATCTGTGGGATAAATGCACATGACTTGTATATTAGCTTTCCCCATGATTCATTAATGTCATACTATGAATTTGAGTTCATCTAGATGCAATATCTATGCACCTTGGACTTAACTCATTTTCCTAATACTCCACATGTGTCTAGGTGTATCAATACACACATATGTCTTCCTTATGATCTTTGTAAGATGTGGGTTTTGTTCTTTCCTTAATATAGGGGTTCATGTATTATATCTAGGCAATTCTATTTGATTCTCTTATCATGGGACTTTAAATCATATCATTGTTCTTAATTTCATTTTAATTATCCTAAATGAATGAGATATGATCATGGCATAAATGATAGTATAAATTAAAGCATAGCCAATGAATCATAATGTCATGACATTAAAAATTAAACCTAAACACAAGCATGACATAATTAACCTAAATATTATCATGATATTATAAATGAATAATATAAAACATGATGTCATGACATGACATATGACAAACAAATCATGGCAAATAAAATATAAAGGTATAAGAATACCTAGATTTTAAGCCTAATCGCCATTTACTAGGATTAAACCTCATTTTGGTATAATACCAATTTTCCAAGTGTGCCAAAAATTCAAAATGACACACCATTGACTCTAATCTAAATTGTGTCAATTATGATCAATTTTTCAAATTTCTTAAATTTGTTGGCACATCCTAAAATCTTTTAGGATATATTTCTAATTTCACTTTCAAAGTATTACAATACTTCGAAAATGCCCTAAAGTGTCACCTTTACCATGGTTAGGTTAACTACCTATCCATTCAAGGTTAGCACACCCTAACCCATCTAGCGTGAAGGAATCACGCTCCTAGGAACTCAAAATCTATTGGAGCTCCTTGGGATTACTAGGTACTCATTAGGGATGGTTTCCCTTAGTACCTTCCTAATGATCCTTCTAGACTTAGAAGTCTTAGTCATTTAAGTCTTCTCAAGGTTAACTCTAGGGGTAACTCCCCTTGTAACCTTGTTAATGACTTTCCTTGAGTCCTATCACGGTCAACTCTAGGGATAGCCTCCCTTGTGACCTTGACACTCCTAGACTTAGTATTTGTTCTATAATCAAATGGAACATTATGGTAGGTTGGCATTACCTCCTTGGACTTAGGTTTGTGACTCAAACCTTTCTTGTCCTTAGTTGATTCTTGCCTCCTAACACCTAAGTTTTGACTCCTAGACTCTTTAATTGAATTTGTCATAATTTGGAGGGGCTTTTCTAATTTTTCAAGCCTTGACCTCAAGACTTGATTTTCCTTTTCTAATACCTCAATTTTTGAATTTCCATTATTTCTTGAGATATTCTTTTTCCAAGGCATGTGTCTAGATTTCTTAGGGTTAATGCCTAGTTTCTCATCTACCTTCCTATCCTTAGGTGTTGATTTGTCCTTAGACCTAATATTATAGGATTTTGACCTAAACAAAAATATTTATCTCTAGCATGCTTCTTATGATCATGAACAATTATAAGTAAGTTAACATCATTTGTAGCATGCTTCTTAACTTTAAAACTCAAAGGTGCATTATTAAAAAATACCTTTTGGTTTGCCTTAGCTCCCCTACATTTGAGCTCCCTACTTTGTCCTACTTGGAGTAACTCCCCCTAGAACATTGGCTCCAATAATGGAGCCTTGGTTGACATTTAAAGTATACTATATGCTCCTTACTCTTACGCATTGGGGCTCCGGCTTCCTTAGACTTTTGCACTACTTGAGTCATCTTCTTGACTCTTTTCGGACACTTACTCTTGTAGTGTCTTACTTTCCTATACTCAAAACATATAATATGATTTTTACTTTTTAAAATTACACTTGAGTTATTTATGGGGAAATTTTGGGCTTGCTCTTCATGGCTCCTGGATGTAGAAGGTTCCTCTTGATTTTGCTCCGGTGCCAATAGTCTCTCCCCCCTCCCCCTCTATCCTAGAGGTAGAGGCTTCCACGACCTCCTCTTCTTCGGATGTTGAGTACCTCTCAACCTCCGATTCTTCACTCTCTTGAGAGGATGAACTTGATTCTTCCTCCTTGGATTCTTCCTCTACTTCTTAGGTCGGTGAGGACTTTTCATGAAGTTTTGCTAGCTTACTCCATAAATCCTTTGCATCCTCGAATTTCTCTATCTTACACAACAAATCATGAGGAATTACATTAATTAGAGTTTTCGTTATCCTTTCATTTATCTCAAAGGTTTGACATTGCTCCTCGGTTCATCTCTTCCTCTTGAGGAATCCTCCCTTCGGACCCCGTGGAGGTTCGAACCCATCCACCAAGATGAACCATTGCTCGATGTCCATCATGAAGAAGTTCTCCATTCTTGCCTTGCATTGGTTGAAGCCCTCGAATCCGTAGAGTCCATAGGGCAGTGGAGTGTAGATGTCATGTCCAAGTCCATCATTTGGCAACTCCATCTTCCTTTACTCCTCTAGCGCTTTGCTCCCTCGGTTGTTAATCCTTGAAGAGCGTCCAAGCTCTTGTTGAGGATCGGACGACGCACTAAAGGGGGGTGAATAGCGATTTGCAATTTCGCTCTCGATCGTGTTCGTGGTTAGCTCATCTACAAAATGATTATCACAGCGGAAAACAAATACAAATACGAATAAATACAAAGACAAGCAACACAATCACAACAAGGAGATTTAACGTGGTTCAAAACCCTAATTCCTACTCCACGGTCAAGCTCTAGAATGAGCTCTAGTGATACACACCCCCATTAACAAATTTCTCCTTCTCGGAAACAATCCGGAGGTGGATAAACCTCTTACAATAAGTGTTTACAACAATAAACAAGAAGATACAAGCAAATACAATAAGCAAATGAAAAAACTATAAGTCAAAACACTTTACAAGATTGCACTTTAGATTGCTTGCACTTTGGTTTCTTTGGACGAGCTTGAAATGTCTGGAACGCAGCAGCAATTCCCCTTCAAGATCACCAAAAATCGGCTTCCATCTCCTCTCTTTCGAGCTCCTTTTAAAACTGTAACTCAGGCTGATTTTCACCATCTAATCGACTGCTCTTACCAGCAGTCGACTAGTCATTTAGTCGTTGCCTCACAACGGCTTAATCCACATTGGATTAAGTTGATCAGTCGATTGTCCCGACCCAACAGCCGACTGCTCTGAGCCAGCAGTCGACTGTCCAACATTCTGTGCCCGTATCCATTTCCATCAGTCAACTACCTATACATGACAGTCGATTGTCATGGACTAGTCGACTAGTATAACCCTCACCGATCATTGCGAGCCACAGGAGCGCTGCTTTAGTCGATTACATGACTACCGACCGCTCGTCAAACTAGGCTTCCAAGTGTCGCGGCACTTGGTCACCGACCGTCTATAGCCCGATCTGTAAACCTCAAACATGAGGTTTAACCCAAGTATGATCCCCTCATACTTGATAATCATCCATAGCATAGACCTAAGTCTTCTAGCCACCTCCATCAACCTCACACTCTCAGGGTTCATCCGAGTCCTCCACAACTCCTTCACCCTTCGCGTTAGCCATCAGGGCTTCCATCGGCTATGTCATGCTAATCGGGCCTTTCGCCGAGGTTCATTTGGACTTATACTGTTAAGACTACATACTTGGACTTTATGCTGTCAAAGACACACCCTTGGATTTCCTTGCCAAGGTCCGCTTGGACTTTATGTAGCCAAGACTACATGCTTGGACTTATGCTGTCAATACCTCACCCTTGGACTTCCTTGCCAAGATCCATTTAGACTTACCCATATTGTCAAACAATGGTCAAACCCATTGTCAACCTATTGTCAAACATCAAAACCCTACTCGAATCCCACTCGAGTTTGATCAATCGTGATCTGGATCGATTGTATCAACATTTAATTCTATACTAATGAAGTTGATAGACCAAATTGATTTTGTTCAATACGGCATAATAAGCTCAACTAAAGAATTTTAGTCCTGTGTTACATACAAAATCACATATAGGTCAAATGGAAAATTATTAGTAGTGGCTTACATGTTATTATTATAATCGTCCGATTGTGTCGTATTGATTCGAATCCGATTAAGTTGTCTACTTGATAGTTTGCGGGTTTCGATTTATTAGATGTGAGTTTAATATATAGAATCCATTAACTCGGATCCATTATTGATGATAGACAGATAACATATCCGATCCGATATCTATATATAGGGTATGGTCCCTGTAGGGCTGGATATCCTGACAAATCTCCTTATATCCTATTGGCAAGGAGGATTTTACGGCGCTGTCAAACCCAAGACTCTACGAAAGATCTGTCTTCTTTTTGCAGGAATTTCGAATTTATTGACGACACAAGATTGATGACCACTCCGCTGCAATCAAATTTTGTTTATTATTTCGCCATCATTCATTTATGTTTCTCATTAACTGTAAATTTTGATAAAATTAGATCCGTTAACGAATCACGGTGTATCTATTTGGTTTCTTATATACATGTTTAAATTCGCATTTTCCATCTTGACCTACTAAAACATATCAGTGCAAACAGAAGGAGAACAATCGAAGAGGTGAGCGAACAAGAGCAGACCTTGATGGGTGAAATTGTCCCAAATGGATGGGGTCCTTCCATCCTCTGCCACAGCTCCCTCCACCTACACTTAACCAACAACATTAAGCGTTCTTAGTGAACTGCCGACGCAAATCCCTTGAAGAACCAAAACCAAATCGATTCCCAACAAAAGGGGCCAAAGTTTAAGGATTGGCTCGCCTGATAAGCCGAAGTGCCAGCTCCAAAGATGAAATTTGGTGGGAAATCTTCCCTGCTCAAGCTGGGCTCAGTTACTAGCGGCAGCCCCCAGCCGTAATTTTGCTGCGATAGCAAGAGGATCAGTGTTAAGAAGGTCCCTTCTTTTCTCATCCCTGCGCTCTCTCTTCGTTTCTCGACGAAGTACGGGGCAACGAGCAAAAGAATACTCATCTTTTAAAAAGTCAAAATAGCATAATCTCCAAAATATCTACGGATAATTTTTTTTTATATTAAAAAAATTTACTCAGTTACTTAAAATTCTTTATCAATTTTATTAAATTTTATTTAAATTTTAATGAAAAGTATATATTTAAAATTATTTTAAAATCATTATAATAGTTATTTGACAAGTGATATACTAGTCATTTAATGCTCCCATTGCAGCCCAGCTATGGTAGTTTTATCATCGTTTTAATTACTTTATATTTAAATAATATTAATTAAATTAATTAATATTTTTTAAAATATATTTATCAAGACAATTTTAATTTTTTATTTTAATATATTATAAACAACTATTCCATGATCGTATAATAACACGAGTAAAAATATTTTTATAAAAATTAAAAAGACATGGCCATGTGAGAGTCTCGTGGAAGCTATTAAAATTATCCACGTGCTCTAGGAATGATGATATTTATGTGTCTTTACGGGGATGGTGCGATGGTAAGACAGGATATTGCTTGTAGAATGGGCAAGATTTGATTTTGGATGAGGAGTCTAAAATTTCTCCTGGCGGATGGATCCCTCTCGCTTGCTATCAGATATCGACTTTTCCCGTGATTTATCTCCTCTCACATGAGGGCTGGATTTTCAACTTTTGTAGATGATATTTATGTAAACAAGATTTATATATCACACTAATAATATAATATTATCCATTTTTAATCTAAATCTTTATAATTTTATTTTTAGGTTATATTCAACAAGTCTCGTACAAATAGAAATATATTTTTTATTTTATAAGTACATGATATTTTGTTCATGTCTTATTAATATGGGACTTTAATTGTATTTTCAATGCTCCTAATAATCTCCCCTTAAATAAAGGATCACATTAGACACTCTCAAATATATTCATCCTCAAAAGACTTCCTCTGATATCTAATCCTCAATCCATCAGGACTTCCTACCAATTATCTGGCTGTCCTAACCCATCTGAATTTCTTGTCAATTGTCCGATCCTTTTGACCTAATTGGATTTTCTGTCAGTTGTCCGGTCTAACCAAATTGGACTTTTTGTCCGATGTCTGATTCTCTTGATCCGAATATGAGTTCATCATTTCCTTCGTTCGAGGTGAATGGTTTGACATGAATCATGACTCTAATACCAATTGTTGGTGTAAATAAGATTCATATATCTCCATAATGATATTATATTATCTACTTTAAGTCTAAACCCTTATAATTTTATTTTTGGACTATACTCAAAAAGTCTCATACTAATAGAGATATTTATCATCTTATAAATATAAGATCTTTTCTATATCTTATTAATGTAATATTTTGATGATATTTCTAATACTCCCAACACATTATTTCTGACTCTATATATAAATGCTGCAAACAGCCGCATTTAATACTCTGAAACATTTGAATTAATAAATTTACTGTAAAATAGCTAAATTTGGAATTATATATTCCAATGGAAATGATAAGTTTTAGTTAAAGCCATGAATTTATGTTGGATTCTTCGAATTGATTCGTTCCATCAAATAATTTAATCAAAGAATTTCTCTATTTTATACAATAAATCATGAGGAATTATATTAATTAGAATTTTTATTATCTTTTCATTTATCTCGAAGATTTGACATTGTTCCTCGGTCCATCTCTTCCTTTTGAGGAATCCTCCCTTCAGATCCATGAGAGTTCGAACCCATCCACTAAGATGAACCATTGCTCGATATTCATCATGATGAAATTCTCCATTCTTATCTTCCATTGGTTGAAGCCCCCGAATCTATAGAGTTCATAGAGCGGTGGAGTGTAGATGTCATATTTAAGTCCATCATTTGACAACTCCATCTTCCTTTACTCCTCTAACGCTTTGCTCCCTCGGTTGTTAATCCTTGAAGAACATCCAAGCTTTGATATCGCTTGTTGAGGATCGGACGATGCACTAGAGGGGGGTGAATAGTGATTTACAATTTCGTTCTCGATCGTGTTCGTAATTAGCTCGTCTACAAAATGATTAACACGGCAGAAAACAAATACAAATATGAATAAATACAAAGACAAGCAACACAATCACAAAAAGGAGATTTAACATGGTTCGGAATCCTAATTTTTACTCTACGATTGAACTCGAGAGTGAGCTCTAGTGATACACACCACCACTAATAAACTTATCCTTTCTCGAAAATAATTTAGAGGTAGATAAACCTCTTACAATAAGTATTTACAATAATAAACAAGAAGATATAAACAAATACAGTAAGCAAATGAAAACTAGAAGTGAAAACACTTTACAAGATTACGCTTTTGATTGCTTGCACTTTGATTGCTTTGGATGAGCTTGGAAGATCTGAAATACAATAGCAATTCCCCTTCAAGATCACCAAAAATTGACTTCCATCTCCTCCCTTTCGAGCTCCTTTAAAGTTGCAACTCAGGCTAATTTTCATCTTCTAGTCGACTAGTCTTACAAGCAGTCAACTAGTCTTACAAGCAGTCGACTGGTCACCTAACCGTTGCCTCATAACGACTTAATCCACGCTGGATTAAGTCGATCAATCGACTACCCAATATTCTATGCCCGTGTCCATATCCATCAATCGACTACTCATACATGGCAGTCGACTAGTATAAACTCCAGTCGACTGCCAAAGCCATAGGAGCAGTCGAGCTTCAGTCAACTACACGACCAATCGACTGGTCATAATTTCAGTCGACTATTCAAGTCAAACTAAGCTTCCAAATGTCATGTACTTGGCAGTAGACTGACTCATAATCTCAGTCGATTGGTAAACCTCAAACATGAGATTTAACCCAAGTATGATCTCCTCATACTTGATAAT
The DNA here is from genome assembly GCA_025175895.1 of Wurfbainia villosa. Taxonomy (NCBI): domain Eukaryota; kingdom Viridiplantae; phylum Streptophyta; class Magnoliopsida; order Zingiberales; family Zingiberaceae; genus Wurfbainia; species Wurfbainia villosa. Next base: position 649,516 of record JAKLTH010000304.1, on the reverse strand, counting down.
CATCCATAGCTTAGACCTAAGCCTTCTAACCACCTCCATCAGTCTCACGCCCTCAGGGTCGATTTGAGTCCTCTACGACTCCTTCACCCTTCGCGTTAGCCTTTAGGTGCTTCCATCGGCTATGTCATGTTAATCGAGTCGTTTGTCAAGGTTTATTTGAACTTATACCGTCAAAACTTCATGCTTGGACTTTACGCTACTAAAACGTCACCCTTGGACTTTACGCCACCAAGACTACATGCTTGGACTTATCGCCAAGACCTCGCCCTTGGACTTCCTTGCCAAAATCCATTTGGACTTACGCCGCCAAGACTATATGCTTGGACTTTACGCTGCCAAAACTATATCTTTGGACTTTCCCATTGCCAAGTATCAATGTTTGAACTTTCACCATCAAGACTAAATACTTGGACTTTCCATGCCAAATATCCAAATTTGGACTTCTCTTGCCAAGACCATTCTTGGACTTTCCATGCCAAGACCATGGACTTTCCCTTGCCAAGAATCCATATTTGGACTTTCGTAGTTGATTGCTCCAACAATCTCTCCCATATGACTTTGGATATCCCAATCATCCACTAATCATATGGTCAATATATAGTCAAACCACATTATCAAACAATGATCAAATCCATTGTCAATCCATCAAAACCTTACTCGAGTCTCACTCGAGTCTGGTCAATCATAACCTGAGTCAATTGTACCAACATTTAGTTCTATATCAATAAAGTTGATGGACCAAATTGATTTTGTTCAATACGGTGTAATGAGCTCAACTAAAGAATTTTAGTCCTGTTACATACAGAATCACATGTAAGTCAAGTGAGAAATTATTAATAGTGGGCTTATATGTTATTATCGTAATCATCCGATTGTGTCGTATTGATTCGAATTCGATTAAATTGTCTACTTAATAGTTTGCGGGTTTCGATTTATTGGATGTGAGCTTAATGTATAGAATCCATTAACTCAGATCCGTTATTGATGATGGACCGATAACGGATCCGGTCCGATATCTATATTTGGGGTTTGACTCCCGTAAGGCTAGGTATCTTAGCAGTCTCCTTATATCCTATTGGCAAGGAGGGCTTTACGACGCTGTCAAACCCAAGACTCTACGGAAATCTATCTTCTTTTTTTTGTAGGAATTTCGAATTTATTGACGACATAAGATCAATGACCACTCCACTGCAATCAAATTTTATTTATTATTTAGCCACCATTCATTTATGTTTTCTTATTAGCTATAAATTTTGATAAAATTAGATCGTTCACGAATCATAGTGTACCTATTTGATTTCTTATATACATATATATTTAAATTCGCATTTTCCATCTTGACCTACTAAAACATATCAGTGCAAACAGAAGGAGAACAATCGAAGAGGTGATCGAACAAGAGCAGATCTTGATGGGTGAAATTGTCCCAAATGGATGGGGTCCTTCCATCCTCTGCCACAGCTCCCTCCACCTACACTTAACCAACAACATTAAGCGTCGTTCTTAGTGAACTGCCGACGCAAATCCCTTGAAGAACCAAATCGATTCCCAACAAAAGGGGCCAAAGTTTAAGGATCAGCTCGCCTGTCGCCTGATAAGCCGAAGTGGCAGCTCCAAAGACGAAATTTGGTGCTCAAGCTGGGCTCAGTTACTAGCGGCAGCCCCACGCCGTAATTTTGCGGCGATAGCAAGAGGATCACTGTCGAGCAGCCCCACGCCGTAATTTTGCGGCGATAGCAAGAGGATCACTGTCGAGATTAAAGCAGTTGAGAAGGTCCCTTCTTTTCCCATCCCTGACTCTCTCCTCGTTTCTCTACGGGACCATGGACACCTTCAGCTGATAACGACGACGAAAAAGAGGAAGATTCATTGGCCGCGACACAGTGCAACGTTTTTTTATTATTTAATTACATTGTCGGGATTTTAATCCTGACAATGCTGTTTTTTTTTTTTTAATTTTTGATTTCGTAGTTTTTTTTTTTTTCATTTTTCATTTTTTTATTTTTTTTAATAATTGAGATTTAAAATAATTGGATCACATTGTATTTTATTTTTCGTAGTTCGTCGTCGATTGATCGTTGCCCTCTCGTTGGTCAATCGTGGCCCACCCATCGATCAGCCATCCTCGCTCGTCGATCGTCACTCGACGGGCGACTAGTCGTCGCCTGCCCACCAGAAGTTCATTACACACCGGCAAGCAAGTCGTCGCCCACCGTCAATTGGTCGATTATTGCCCTTCGATCAGGGGGTGCATCGCCTGCCGGTGGATCGGTCGATTGGTCGCCGCACGCTGCCCGGCCGATCGACCGACCATCACTCATCGATCGATCGACCTTCGCCCGCCGACTGACCATCGGTCGCATCCCACCGTCTGTCGCGGTCAGGCGTCGGTCGTGACGATCCGCGGTTAGTCGTCGATCGTCGCCGCTGTCGATCCCACGCCGCCGTCGATCGTCGTCGATCGGCCGCCGTCGGCGATCGTCGTCATGCAGGTCGGTCGTCGCCCATCGCCCGTCGCTCGTCGCCGCCATTGTTATCGACCTATCGATCGTCGTCGACCAACCGACCGGTCGATCGACTGATCGCAACCAGTGGTCGGTAGGTGGTCGGATTTAAATCTCAACAAAGAAATAAAAAAAAATATTAATGGACAAACAACGGATGGTGATGAACCCGATAAAATATAAAAATTAATGAGATTTAGCTCTTCGTTAAATCCCACAATTTATTATGAATTAAAAAAAATTGTGTGTCGCAATCGCACCCCGTCACTGCTGTCGTCGTTGCTCGCCGCTGTCGACTGTCGGTCGCAGTAGCGGCGAATGGTGTCGATCGATAACTGACGTCGGTCGGCAGCGACCGACGACCGATGGCATTAGCGATCGGTGGACGACGACTGTCGACGACGGACGACGTTCGGTGACCTATGACCAATGGCCTACAATCGACGGTCGACCGTCGACGGTGTCCATGGGTGACGACGGCGATGACAACGACGGCGACGACGACTAGTAAAAAAAAAAGAAGAAAATTCATTGTCGAGATTTAAATCCCGGCAATGAAAAAGAAAATAAAAAAAATATAATCGGGGATTTAAATTCCGATATTCATCCCCTCTCACCTATTTTCATAAAAAGTTTAAAATTTATCTATTTTCGTACTCCATAATTAATACGAAGAGACAAAAAAAATTTATTATTCATCTAAATAGGTAAGATAAATAATCCGTCTTCGAATTCGCATGTTTCATTTTTTTTTTCCCTGGATATTATTCTAGACTTTAGTGGAAAATTTTATTTTGTCAATAAAGAGATATCTGATAAGTTACATCGAACTGTACTAAAATCTTAATCAATTTTTTTATGGAGAAAATCAGTCTTAGAGTTCAATTAATTTAACAGTGAAATCACTGTTCATATATACAGAGAGAGTGTAGTCTCTACGGGGATGACGCGATGATAAGATAAGGGATTGCTTACAGAATGGACAAGGATCGATTCCGAATGAGAGGTCTAAAATCTCCCCTGGCTTCAGATGACCCCCCCTATCTTGCCACCGTATCAAGGGACCTCGTCTCCCCCGTGATTTACCTCCCTCTCGCTGCAACCCTGGGACGGATGACAGGGGACTGCTAGTTGGACAGATTCCCAACTTTTGCAGAATATATACAGAGAGAGTGTGTGTTTTGATCGCATGTACGACTCATCTCTGTGCGCTCGTGCACGATGTGCTCTCAGTCGTCCGATCAACTACGATTGTGAAATACACAGTGCATTTTTTCCCGTGTGCACCAAGCTGGAAGTCCCAAATCGACAATGGACGACTGGATAGTGGCCTGAATCCGACCAATTCACGGTCAAAAATGGCTGAAATCGTGATCGTTAGTGGTTGCGACACTGGCGGCCTCGATGCGACCGAATTCCGATCGGAATCCAACCGTCCATCGGTGATTCCGATGTGATAGTGGCCGGGCGAGGAGGCGTAGGTGTCACTGTGCAATCGCGGACGAGCATGAAGGAATCCGTCGCACGATATAACATTTTCGTGTATATATATATATATAAAAGAGTATCCAGTAATTAACCGCTTATATATAGACCACTACAACTCCATGTTTTTAGCTACGACTTGTTCCTCTTCCTGAATTTTAATTACGCATCTAACACTTCTTAACCATTTGAAATAATAAATTTACGGCAAGTTAAAAATACCTGTATTTGGAATTATATATAGATTCCAGGGGGAATTAATGACCAGTTTTAATTAATCAGAAGGGGCAATCCGCCTACCTTGTGTTCGTTTTCAAAAAGAAAGAAAAAAAAAGTTTATGAAAACTATATATGCTTGTTAACGATACATTCTATTTGAGCACAAAGATCCAAACACAATAAATAAGATGATTGAGTACGTTAATAACATTAAATTGTACAAATCAAAGAGTTGTAAATTTAAGTTGCACAACTCGATGACAAAGCAGTTTTTTAACTGCCAAGAGAAAATTAAGAGCAGGTTCTTTCTTTTTTTTTTTTGTTTTTGTTCCGAATTTAGTGAAAGATCCCCTAAACTAATTGCCAGAGTCTTAGGCTACGTTTGGTATGGGATAATGTAATCAAATTTGTAATGTAATATAATGTGTATTACATTACTGTATTTGGTTAACGATTGATGTGTAATCTTTGATTACAAGAGTGATTACATTCGTTTATTTGGTATCTATATTTGTTACAAGGAATGTAATTCATATTATTATAAAATGACAAAAATATCTCTATAATTTTTTCTTAAGGTAATATAATTCTTAGTCGCCGATCGTCGATTGCTGGCCATCGATCGGTCGTCGATCGATCGTTCCGTCGTCGGCCGCCGATCGATCGTCATGGCCGATCACGATCGTCGATGCTTACGGCGATCGGCCGGCCGTCGATCGCGATCGTCGGTTTTGCCGTCGGTCAGCTGTCGTTGGTCAGTCGGTGATTAATGCAATTACATTACAGTACATCATTGAAATGTTATCAAACAAAGTAAATCATCTTGTAATGTAATCCTGATTACATTATAAGTCTGATTACCTCGTACCAAATGTAGTCTTAAGGTAATTGGAAAAGTTGTGATTTCACGAGAGTTTTTTTTTTTTCATTTTTCGTGTTCTCGAATGTCCAAAAATACATTTGCACTTAATCCTTTTGAGTATTAATTCAATAAAATCGGGGATCAAATAAATGAATATTATTGAGAACAATAGAATAAATTGGGAACCTGGCGAAGCTTTTAAGAATCCATGCGATTAAAGTGATATAATTGTTGTCTTCTAATTTTTTTTTACTTCTAAAAGCGTATAACAGTAATAATTAACCACTGCCAATGCCGATCGAAGCAACAGCACCATTGCACCAACACAATATTTTATAATATTGGACTTTGCAACCTCTAATAAACGCGTGAATTTCCTAATAAATATTAACAAAAAAATAAATCAAATCGTTAATGTTAAATAAAAATATTCATTGAAAACTATCTAAATACTCTATTCGTTTTCTCATTTTTGTTAGTGAATTTAATATCCATATTCACAATTTTATCAGAACTCCGCCCACGATGAGTTAACCTTGTCGTGGCCGGTCCCAAGCCCGGATAAAGGAGGAGGGTTGCGTTAGGTTGCCAGCCAGCGTTAAACTAAGGCAAATGTTTCAATGAATGAATCAATCAAACTATTGTGCTAATCTTTGGTTGTTCCGGAAGGAGCAGCGTTCTGGTCCGACTGTAATGTCTCGGCAAGGACCGCTACATTTTCAGAACTCGGGTGTAGTGAAAAATATGCTAGAGTTCACGTTGCAGCGTCCGACTGCAACGTATCGACAAGGACCGCTACATCTCCATGAGAACTTGGGTGTAGTGTTAAATAAGCAAGAGTTCTCACACCATAGGTTGGGTAAGAACAAATATTATAGAAAAACTAGTAGTCTAAGATTTGGTACATGGAACATAGGAACCCTCACTGGTAAAACAATGGAGATAGTAGATACGATGATTAGAAGAAAAATTAATATTGTATGTGTACAAGAGACAAAATGGGTTGGTGAGAAGGCAAAGATGATAGAGAACTCGGGTTTTAAGTTATGGTATACAGGGAAGAGTAAAATAAGAAATGGAGTGGGTATTATTGTTGATAGTTCGTTAAAGGATGAAGTTGTAGGAGTAATTAGAAAGGGGGAGAGAATTATAGCTCTCAAAATAGTAGTGGAGAAAGAAACTATAAACGTAATTAGTGTATATGCACCTCAAATAGGATTAGATGAAAATACCAAATTAAGGTTTTGGGAGGACTTGGATGAAGTATTACAAAATATTCCGTCAAATGAGATGATTTTAATAGGAGGTGATTTAAATGGATATGTCGGAATTGAAAAATGGCGAATATGAGAGGGTGCATGGGGTTATGGGTTTGGAACAAGAAATGAAGAAGGTAAAACTATATTGGATTTTGCAATAGCATATGATCTTATACTAGCTAATACATTTTTTAAGAAAAGAGAAGAACACTTAGTCACGTTCAAAAGTGGAAATAATAAATCACAAATTGACTTTCTTATGGTTAGGAAGAGAGATAGAAAGACTTGTAAAGATTGTAAGGTTATTCCTGGAGAAAGTTTAACTACTCAACATAGGTTAGTAGTATTGGATATACGCCTCAAATATAGTATTAATAGAAGGAAAATATACACGACCCCTAGAATTAAGTGGTGGAAGTTAAAAGATGAGAAACTAAATATATTCAAAGAGAAGGTAGGAGTACAAGTATTAGATGACATATACAGTGACCATAATACGATGTGGGATAAAATGATATCAAAATTGAAAATAGTAGCTAAGAGTCTACTCGGTAAGTCAAAGGGACATGCACCACCAAGTAAAGAATCTTGGTGGTGGAATGAAAAAGTGCAAGAAAAAGTCAAGGAAAAACGAATAGCATATAAGAAATTAAATATTTGTAAAAATGAGGAAAATTTGAAAAAAAAAAAAATATATACAATAGCCAAGAAAGAAGCTAAAGCGTTGAATGAATAAGTAAGATCAAACTTTTGAACGGTTATATCGAAAATTAGATACAAAAGAAGGGGAAAAAGACATTTATAGAATAGCTAAAGTGAGAGAGAGGAAGATAAAAGATCTTAATCAAATAATATGTATTAAAGATGAATGAAATAGGGTAATAGTAAATGATGAAGAAATAAAACACAGGTGGAAGAGATATTTTCATCAACTTTTTAATGAAGGTTTAGGAGACCAACTTAATTTAGGTAATTTAAGTAGGTCAGATGAGTATAGAAATTTAAATTTTTATCATAGAATTTAAATTTCAGAAGTAGAACAAGCTATAAATGGAATGCAAAATGGAAAAACCGTTGAACCAGATGATATTCCGATGGAGGTATAGAAACGCCTAGAGAAATAAGGTATTGAATAACTTACAAAATTATTTAACATGATATTGAAAACAAAAAGGATGCTGATCGATGGAGGGTAAGTATCCTAATTCCCTTATATAAGAATAAGGAGACATACAAACTTGTAGAAAACTATAGTATTAAAATCATGAGTCATACCATGAAACTTTGGGAAAAAATAATAGAAAAAGATTAAGGAAGGAGACCATGGTTCTCGAAAATCAATTTGGATTCATGCGGGAAGGTCGACAATAGAAGCTATACATCTTCTCGAATAACTAATTGAAAGTATAGAGCAAAAGCAGAATCTACACATGGTATTCATTGATTTAGAAAAACATGATAGAGTTCAAGAGAAATAATATGGAGAATTTTAGAAAAAGAGGTGTTAGTGTAACATATATTGAACTAATTAAGGATATGTATAAGGAAATGTGACGAGTGAAGACTTGGTGGATTAATCAAGCATTTCCAATAAAGATCGGGTTACATCAAGGATAAGCTTTAAGTCCCTATATTTTTACACTAATCATGGGAACTCACGACACATTCAAGACACATTACCGTGGTGCATGTTGTTTGCGAGATGATATTGTTTTAGTAGATGAGACACGTGAAGGAGTAAATGTTAAACTAGAATCTTGGCGGGAAACACTAGAAGTGAAAGGTTTTAAGCTTAGTAGAGGAAAGAGCAGAATATATGGAATTTAAATTTAGCGATATTAGGCGTAATGAGACAAGTGTTAAGATAGGAGATGATGAGTTATGCATCGAGAGCTTTAAATATTTAGGATCATTTTGCAAGATGATGGAGGGATTGAGAGAGATGTCTTACATAGAATACAAGCGGGATGGTTGAAATGGAGGAAAGCATCGGGTATTTTATGTGATCGTAAAGTGCCTCTAAAACTTAAAGGGAAGTTCTACAAAGCAGCGGCGATTAGACTGCTATGTTATATGGAGTGAATGTTGAGCTCGACTCGAGCATATGAGCAAAAGATGAGAGTTGCAGAGATGAGGATGTTAAGGTGGATGTGCGGACATACGAGGATGGACAGAATAAGAAATGAGAGCATTAGAGAAAAAGTTGGTGTTGCATCTATTGAAGGAAAGCTCCGAGAGACACGTTTAAGGTGGTATGGACATGTACTTAGACGGCCAATAAATGCTCCAGTTAGACGATGTGAAACGATACCAAATATACACATCAAACGAGGAAGAGGAAGACCAAAAAAGACTTGGTTAGCAACAATAAAACAAGATAAAATTTATTTAAATATAGATGATGATATAGTAGGGGATAGAGTCCAATGGCGTAGAAGGATCCATATAGCCGACCCCACTTAGTGGGATAAGGCTTTGTTGTTGTTGTTGTTGTTGTTGTATTCACAATTTTATCAGCGAGTTCAGTGTTCATTTTCTCAATTTTATTACTCAATTTAGTATTCCTTTTCTCGTAGTAATGTAAAATTACTATCGTGAAATAAGGAGATAAACTATATGCGGAATTAATAACGTTAATACAATTTGAATGAAAAAAAAATGAATTATAAATTAAAGTTCTTTAAATAAATTTATGAAATAACATAAAATTATTTATAGCAAAATAATCTAATTAATTATATTGGAACCTATTCAATAATCAATATATCAATAAAATAAATGAAATTGCTAATATTATTTTTTTATGTAATAGTATAACAAGTTAACATTCCATCAATTATATATATATATTTTAGACAATATTTTAATATTTAAAAACATTGTTCAATGATAACCTTTGTGTTATTCTTTCCAGTAGAATAGTTTCATCTATATAAATTCTGTCAATAATTTTGAAATGTCAACTCCGACTTGAATTATTATTCCTCAATATTCTTAGCTTCTAACTGTAATCAAAGGAATAGATATTCAACTATTTTGTTATATTTAATTTTACAAAGACATATATCTTGAATGAAGGATGAATCTTACATTGGATGGATTTGACAAGCTCAAATAAGGAAGACTAATTAGAAGAAGGAATTAGAGGAAACATATGGAGTGAATCACAGAGATTCATAAATTTGGTCAATTTTAAATATTCACCGTCAATGCAAAAACACAAATTGATTCATTAACCTTTGACCAATAAATAAGAATCCCTTTTTTTAGTGTATTAGAGAAAAATAACACCAACAATCCAGATTGCTAACTAAATTTTCCAAAACACTTACCAGCTATTAAAGCCTATAAAACCACAAGTATAAAAATCTAACTATTGACGGATGCATTAATCATATTCATTGCTTGTTTGCGATTCCCTGCGCTCCATAGGAACTCGCATTTATTTGCAACATAATTCGTTTGCAATGATATTTATGAACCTGGACATCAAATTAATATCTATCCAGATCGACAAGCTCATATGTTTTCATATCGATTTTATTGTCCTTTTTGAGAAGTTTAGCATACCAACGAACAGATAGTTTTGGAGTCCTTGTCCTATTCGCATCCTCGAAGTCGACATGGTACAATCCGCACCGAAATTGATACCCTCCTAACAACTCAAACACATCCATTAATGACCAAATGAAGTAGCCTCTCACATTTACTCCATTCCTGCAACACCATATTAATACTTCTTTTCATGGTTATCAAGTTGTGTTTTTCATTTACTATATGAATACTAAAAACTAGTTATCATTTTCGTTGAACAATATAATATACCTGATAGCATCGAGCACGCTACTGATGAAGAGAGTCAGGTAATTGATCCTCTCAGTATCATTGAGTCCACTCTCTTTCATTCCTATTCCAAAACCTGCAAATGCACAAACTTAATCAACAAGGAGGGATGGTTTAATATATATTGGATATCGAAACTAACCATTTTCTTCGACAAAGATAGGATGATCGCCATAAGTGTCTCTGATATATTCCAATATGTATTGCATCCCTTGAGGATCGATTGGGGCTGCCTTTGTGGGGTCATACTGGTTCATTACACTGTATTAGTTAGTTGATCACTTGGCTAAACCAAAAATGACAAACTAAACAATTTAGCTGATACTCACCTGACCAGGCGTTGCATTCCTCCAATCTGCAGTAATCGAGAAGAAAAATAATTAATTTACTAAAGACGGTAATCAAGAGAGTGTAGATCGTTGTTACTAATTACAGGAAATGTAGGATGCAACATCAAAATTGAAGTCGCGAAGTTTTATGTTCAATGCGTTGGGGCTATCTTTGACATAGACTGAAGAATAGTGATTAATGCCAATGTAATCGAAGGAGCCCTTCACAAGTTGAGATTGGTTCCCAGTGAAGGAGGGAAGCCTGGAGCCAACATTCTTCTTCATTGTTTCAGGATAATCTCCATTCACCAAAGGATTAAGTATCCTAATTGAACGATGAGATTTATATATCTTGTTTAATAATTTGAATGTTTGAAATGATACGGAGAGACTGATAGAATGACACACCAACCGACGTAGAAGTCCATTGTTCTTTGGGTTGCTGCAATGTCTGCAGAAGAGTCTGTGTCTGGATAAAACCAGAAAGTGTAAACGTTGATACCGATCCAGCCTTTCTGTACTGCCTGTAGATCAATTGAAAAATGCTTCATTTATGCACCAATAAGTAAGTGGATGTATAATTTGGTTGTATTAATAATTTTAATTTTTGCAAACTAAAAAGGAATATATTCTTAGCCAAGAATCTTCCTCGCCTGAAGTCTACTGAACTCTTAGTCCCTTGGCTAAAGTTCTTTCAAGTTCGGCATGTAATCATGGTGGGTTGTTAAAGCACATACAATGATGGTGTGTTCTTCAATTTGGAAAAGATCCTATCTTGGCTATGACATTGTCACCATTTGGCGAAACAAAAATCGAGTTATCGTATTGAAGTTGTAAGGAAACAACCAACAAGAAAAATGTATTGACAAACTTGGGTGTCGGAGAAGGGTAGAGAAGTTCTCATCCTCATTGGGCATTTTCTTTCTCTCGATTGTAGATTGAGAAATATAAAAAAATTTCACACGAATTTCTTTTGAAAATCAAATGCACTTCGTGAAAATTACTCCTCTTCCAAATGCAATCTACCCACCTTAAATTACTGCATCCTTATCCCAGTCGAGGAAATGTGTTGAACACAGGCAAATGAATACCTGATACTTGCTTTTGTAGAGCTTCACAACAGATGCATGGGCTAACAGAAGATGGTGAACCACGATGTAAGGCTCTGTTGTAGAATTGCCAGCAGTGCAATTTACTCCAAATGCTCCAAATGGAGACGAGCATCGACCTGGTGCACTGCCTCCTGCATCATATCCACCCATTGCATTGATGTTGGGCTCATCAAATGTAGTCCATCTTCGAACTCGATCACCAAAATTTCTGAAGCACACATCGGCAAATGCTGTGAAATCCTCCCTATATTCCACACCATCTCTTTATAAGTTAGCCCACTTAACATTAATTCAGATTAAGTTTCTATTATTTTCAAAATTTAAGGCGACTGCAATGTGTATATGCAAGCAGTTGAAGGAGAGGTTACACAAAAAGTGGGCTCAATAATCCCGAGTACTCATCTTCTAGCACTTGGGGATGTTCAAGGTGGTATAGTGTAATATGAGGTTGGATCCCTTCATAGTTGCAAGAAATAAAAGAATTAGTAATCTGTATAAGAGCCATATATTGATCATTAAAGCTCATTCATAGCATTCTTCTCATCAAGAATATATAAAAACATATACTATTTTCATTGTCAAAGTTGAATTCGAAAACAATGTGAGAACTAAAAAAAAAAAGGAAAAGATATCAAGTTTGACGTATATTTAATGGGAAGACTAACCATATTTTACTAGCTCATCAATGAAGTTGTTGTAGAACTGCAAACCTTTAGGATTTACAAATCCTCTTCCATCTACAAAGAAAGTAACACCCATATAAAATAACAAAATTAGTTTTTTAAAAAATAATATTCTAACCATTTTTAAAGTTTCAGGAAGTCATACTTGGAAGAAGTCTTGACCAAGAGATGGAGAATCTGTAGGAGTCCAATCCCAATTCAGCCATCAGCTTGACATCTTCCTGAAAAAGACCACTATATCACTGAAAATTTAGGGATAATGCAGCTCCTAATAAATCATCTCATCTTACTGAAAATTACTTGTATGATTCTTCTACAGTCAAACTAACTCTTTATTTGTGTGATTGCATAGGAAGTAGCTTTAATAGTCATCAATGGGTATACTTAAGATTCAAACCCAAAATGAAACAGATAAAAACTTTTTACCTATTTTGATATGAAAAAAGGTGAACCTAAAGTATGCATTTATACCTTATATTTGTGATACCCATCTGAAGCTACATCAGCTGTACTTTTGTCCATCATTCGTCCTAAAATATTCATCATAAAAAAGTCACTAATAATCAGAAAGTTAAACAGTTCTTAGAGTTATTAAACACAGGATTGTAATATCAGTGACTGAAATTCTATGACTCAAATGCATCTGATGCATTCAAATGTGACGTGTTGAGCTACTCATTCTTCCGGAGTCTACATTGAATCATTTTGTAGTGAATAGAGACATTTTATGCACTGTTTGAGTGCCAATCTTGAGGCCAGATAGTATTTGTCGACTCTAAGGTTGACAGACCACATCGCCACTGGTACAACAGAGGCATTGGAGAATGGTTTGCCAAGTTGTTGACTCTCAATTTGTTGATTAAATGTTGGAATATGTTTTCCAGCAGATTGGAATAATGATTTTCATTGTGTAGAAATCACCAATCTCAAAGTGCGTGGTCACTTTTCTAAGGTTTAATTCATCTCCGACAATGGTATGCAATTCGAGTTTGGCAAATTTTATCTGTTTTACAATGAGATTGAATATGATAATGCGACTTGCACCAGCAAGGAGAATCATTGGTGTAGGGTTCAATGAGAAGTTTTCCATGAGTGGGAGAGTGGAATATTGCTTCATTTTGTGAATTCTATTGCATTTGAGTGAAGTATGCATAACTCACTCTTTGGGACAAAAGGTGAAATCCATCACCACTATTGATTGGTCCTACAACTATTGTAAGGGAGATAAATCACGAGGAGTATTTTGCCCAACCAAGAACTAGCACGGCGGAAGGGTAGACATTCCGAAAAACTTTGTAGCCACTGGGAATTGACCCTTGCTCCTTGGGACAATTCTACCGCCTATGATGCATAACTAACACTCTAGTCTTTATATAAAGTTAGTACATGCACCAACATTACGCCTCATATGTATCACATAAGCTTGATTTTCTATGTATGCCCATGTGTGTCAAGTCAAGATGTGAGCACAAGAACACGTTAGTCTTATACATTATCCTTAATAGGAGTTTTGATATCTTGCCCAACATTTCGTGCGTATCACTTGCGCGACTCGCTGTGAGTCGTCTGATCTACAGGATTATATAATAATGAGGAATGCATAATGCTTTTGCCTACGGATCATCAGAGCGCCTACATGTCATCGGAGCGATGGACACTATAACCAAGCCTCTGAACCCGTCGGGATTACCGCCGCCATCCGGCCGACCCCTAAACCAAAAACAAAATGAATCAACTATGAACCTTTTTTTTTTTACTAGTACCAGGTTTCCAAGCCTTAGACCCAACTAATCTTTGGGATGACCAGCCCTACCCCACATAAGTTTTTCATTGGTCACCAGAGGACAATAGGAAGTGTTTGCGTTGGCAATCTCAGCAGCTGCAGCATCCTTGGTTTGTCATCTCATTTAAAGGAAAATCCTACAAATGCACTATGGATAAATATTGAATCGTGGATACCTGAGAGCCAAGCTGGATGCTCTACCATTGCACTATAGCCCTAGGACAACTATGACCTATAAGATTGATGGTGATGTTAACATGTGTTGCATATAGATACATTTGTGCCTCACAAGTGTCAAAATAAATGCTAAGGACATTATAATGTGTGTCATTATTGTTGTACGAGGAATCACATTGATGCACAAAATGTCACTATAATGGATTTACAACAGCAAACTTACTGCATTGTTGCAATAGTAGAATACCTCGATATGAATTATCTAAGTCCCTTGTCGTCCCCATTTATAGACTCTTTGTTTCTCATTTTTACAATTAGATTCTTGTTTCCAGTCATGGTCTAAAAGGGTATTTTGTTAGAAAATTGGTTTTAGTAATCAATAAATTGAATAGGGATAGGATGGTTATTTTTATGAGTAGACCATCGTACCTAATATCTTGAGTGAATGAGAAATTAATGTCTAAGATTATTTTAGCAACGAAGGATTAGTCAGATATGATCAAACAAAAATATTGACTCACACATGAGCTTAAGTTCTGATGCGATTACATAAATGCTAATTCGAATATGCATGAATCTTAATGCATGTTGAATCATTGAAAGGTTTGAAATCAGAATTAATTTCCAAGATTTTTGCTACAAATTAAGAGAAAATTAATTAATTAGCAAATTAATTATTATTAATATGCAACAGTATTAATAAGTCAATTGATAATATTGTTGGCAGCAAGATTAATCAATTAATTGATATATGGATTGTATTGATTAAGAGACATACTCAACTTTTCATCTGTTAGAAGCTCTTCATCCTTCAAAGCAACCCTTCATCCCTGTAAAAGGAATCTACTTACTCTCCTCAACTCATTCAATATTCAAGTGAACCTCAAGTTATGAAATCTCCTCTTGAGCTCTCTTCCTCTTCTCTCTTAAGAGTTTCAAAGCTTAAAAAGTTCATCAGGGCTCTAAATTTAGAGTACTCCTATTTCATGATGTAAGAAGTTGTATTTTGGAAGGTAATTGTCAATAAATTGTAAGTACTTGAGTGGACAATATAGTCTCAAGGAAAGAAGGTTTACCTTTGCTTACCTTAAAATTTTTACTTGGAGGTATAACTCGGTGATCAATGAAATTAAGTCCATAACGGCGATACTAAAAAAGGTACATCTATCATTCAAAGGTGTGTCTCCATAGCCGAAAGGATATGTTGAGAATATAAATGGTACAAAGTTGACGTAGGTGGGGTAGTGGAGTGAGCGCATCCTTCCACACGCGACGACGCTAGAAAAGAGGGGGACAGAGAGAATCGAAGGAGAAGGAAAAATTCGTAAACAAAAGAGGATCCGCCTCTATGTTTAAACGAAACCAAAATAAATTTTATTAATCAAAAATCAATCTCTGAATTATAAGAACCTAAGCTCATGTTTAAATAGGCTAGGGAAAGAGAAAAATTCAAACAAAAGAAATAATAAAAAATTCTTACGAAACAGAAAAAGTAAATATAAAATTTTAAAATTAAATAGAAAATTCAAACCAAATAATTTTAAAATTAAATAGAAAATTCAAATCAAATAAAAATAATAATAAAATATTAACGAAAGCCTAAATAACGACGACGACGCTCCACGATCATGGAGTGGACCATGGCCTGGGCACGGTGGAGACCACGATCGTGGTGGGGACCACGAACAAACCGTGGTCCCTACTGGAGGTCCCGTGTCGAGCATGGAATGATCCACACCCATGGTGATGATCAAGGGTAGGTCATGGTAGCCTTTGGGAGCTCCACTATGCCTTTGTTTTTGTCCCGAATGATGCACACTCATGTTAAGGGGTACGAGCATGCCGTATTGTGTTGGATGCACCTGCATCAGACTCTCGGGATTGAAAAGAACTCGTCCTCGAGTTCCAATTACGTAGACTTTATCGTTGGTGGAGAGATCGAAGATGCTACTCAGATAAAGTGGTAGGACATAGGTTGCCTTCTCTTGTGCGATCACCTTGGAAATGCTAGACATAAAAAAGAAAGGTAGAAGATACCAAAAGAGGAGTAAAATCTCTTTGCCGAAGTGCTAATATAATATTCTGTCCTCTAATATAGGTGCTCATCATCATCAACCAATCATCCCTCGTTTCGTCTTTGGACAAGAGATCAAATAGTGCCTTGTGACCAGCAAAGTACCTCGTCATCGCCGTACTCATCGTAGATGGGGTCGCCCATGACCTTATCGATGTCATCATCGTAGACGGGGTCTTCCATTTTCTCGTCAATATTATCATCGTAGATGTGATCTTCCATTTTTTCTTCAATTTCCGCGTCAACATCATCATCATCGTAGACGGGGGCTTCTATGTTTTCTTTAACCGTCAAAAACTTGCAGCCTTCTTTCATTGTTAGACACCGAGATAACTTCTTGATTGCTCTCTGTATATCGATGATGATCTCGTAGGGACTCCGATCTTGGCACAAGACTTCCTCAGTCGGAACCTATCTTTCACGACCACGATCATAGCCATGACAATGATTCATGTATCGTCGAGATAACTCCGCGACTGTTCTCTATAGATCCTTAACGCATTCGTTGATACTTTGATCTTGGTGCGAGGTTTCCTCAATCGAAATCTACCTATCACAACCATAATCACGACCACGACCTGCTTCCATGGATCTAGGACTCTGATACCAACTGACGCAGGCGGGGGTAGCAGGGTGAGCACATTCTTCCACATGCGGCAATGCTAGAAGAGAGGGGGCAAAGAGAATCGAAAAAAAAGAGGGAATTCATATGCAAAAGAAGATTCGCCTCTATGTTTAAACGAAACCAAAATAAAATTTATTAATCAAAAATCAATCTCTGAATTAAAAGAGCCTAAGTCCATCTTTAAATAGAAAGAGAAAATTTCAAACAAAAATAATAATAATGATTTCTTACAAAAAAGAAAAAGTAAATATAAAATTTTAAAACTAAAATTTTAAAATTAAATAGAAAATTTAAACCAAATAATAATAATAGTAATAATAATAATAATAATATATTAACGAAACTCTAAATAGCGACGATGACATGCCATGGTCGTGGAGTGGACCACTACTAGGCTGTGGTGGGGACCACGAGCAGAAATTGTCTCTGTCCTGTGTTGAGGCATAGAATGATCCACATCCGTGGTGGTGATCACGATTAGGCAGTGGTAATCTGGGAGCTCTATTATGTCTTATTTTGATCTCAAATGATGTACACTCATATTAAGAGGTACGACCATGCCTGGATGCGCTTGTATCAAAAGTCCACGTCGCCATATGAAATTCCATCGGTTCAAGCCATCGATCTCAATCCGACAACACTTTTTGGCAGTCATAAATGAAAAATAATTAGGATTCCGTTAATGAACCAATGCGAGAACACATACATGACCTACGGAAACATATCAGTGCAAACAGAAGGAGAACAATCGAAGAGGTGAGCGAACAAGAGCAGACCTTGATGGGTGAAATTGTCCCAAATGGATGGGGTCCTTCCATCCTCTGCCACAGCTCCCTCCACCTACACTTAACCAACAATATTAAGCGTCGTTCTTAGTGAACTGCCGATGCAAATCCCTTGAAGAACCAAAACCAAATCGATTCCCAACAAAAGGGGCCAAAGTTTAAGGATTGGCTCGCCTGATAAGCCGAAGTGCCCGCTCCAAAGATGAAATTTGGTGGGAAATCTCCCCTGCTCAAGCTGGGCTCAGTTACTAGCGGCAGCCCCCAGCCGTAATTTTGCTGCGATAGCAAGAGGATCATCAGTGTTAAGAAGGTGGTTGAGAAGGTCCCTTCTTTTCTCATCCCTGCGCTCTCCCTTCGTTTCTCGACGAAGTACGGGGCAACGAGCAAAAGAATACTCATCTTTTAAAAAGTCAAAATAGCATAATCTCCAAAATATCTACGCATAAATTATTTTTATATTAAAAAATTTTACTCAGTTAAAATTACTTAAAATTCTTTATCAATTTTATTAAAATTTATTTAAATTTTAATGAAAAGTATATATTTAAAATTATTTTAAAATCATTATAATAGTTATTTGACAAGTCATGGACTAGTCATTTAATGCTCTCATTGCTAGAGCTATCAAATTGAGTTAGGTCCGTTGGATTGGTCCGTCCTGTCAAATAATTTAGACGAGTTGGGTTGAAATTTTATCAATCCGTCATTTTGGCGGGCCTAAACAGATCGACCCGCGTGGGTTGCGGGTCTAGACGGATCGGTCCGTCGTGGGCACGGATTGACCCGTAGGTTAAGAAATGTCAAAAGATAGAATATGTGAAAATAAAAATGTATAAGTTTTTTTTATCAATATTCTAATATTAATTAATAAGAGGAATTTTTCACCATCACAATCTTCTTCTATCACATATACACCTCAACAAAGTGTAAGAAAAATTAAAAGGAAAAAACAAAATAATATTTGATGTACTCTAATACTTTTTTTTTCTTGTATACTTTAATTGTTTTATATTATCTTATCATTCCTATTTCAATCGAAGTAAGAAATGATGACATATCAAAGTCAAATAATTATAAGATCTAAAAAATCTCAATTAGATATCTATTTATAGAAGTAAAAATTTAAATTTATATATTATCAAGATTTGGATATTTTGGATCATTGGAAGAATAAAAAATATCGGTGCTCAATTTTATCGGTCGATAATTAAATCTCAATTATAAGATTTTAATTACTTCAAATATTTATTTTTTTAATCATGACACTCCATTTGTCTTACCAATCATCGCTACAAACTCTTAACACCTTAGTAATTTTAGATATAGTTTTTTAATTTTTTTGACTCGTGGGTTGGCCCGCCTAACCCGCAATCCGTCTTGGATTGGGTTGGAGATTTCTCAACCCGCCAAGATGGCGGGTCGGTCCACCCCTCTCCGCTAAATGCTGGGTTAATGACGAGTTGGCCCGCCCCGCCATGGGTCGGCCCTCCCCTCTCCACTAAATACTCGTTTCGTCAAAAACACGAGTATGCACAGTGGAAAGTAAAAACAATAAAGGAAAATAACCCTCTTTTTTTTTACTTGATTCACAACCAAAAGGTTGTTAATCCAAGGTCCCATGATCCTAGATCGCGCACGATGGGACAATCCACTATCAATAGTCTTTTTCTCGTTAGAGGTAAGAAATGACGAATACAAGTAAAAAGATAGAGGAAGAGACAACAAGTATACCTCTCCTCTTAACAACGAAAGTACAAGTAAAACAAAATGACAACTTTAAATTGAAACTATTGACGAAGGATTTGGAAGCTCAGCGTGGCGTCAGTGTTACGACGACGTAGTGTTGTCGTTTGAAGCTTGACATTGTTGGAGCACTTTGAGAGCACACTTAGATGATCCAAAGAGGTGAAAAGTTTATTCTTTTTATAGCCCTTTGAGCCCCGGTTCATTGAGATTCAGATCTGGGTTAAAGCTCTTCATCCCTCCACTTTTGGTGGAGCTTATCTTGACTATCTTTGAGATGATCGACAACCATCACGATCGATTCCCTCGTGATCGTGATTCCCTCAGGCCGATCGATGGTAGGATCAGTCGACTGTCAATAGCTTTCAGTCAACTGCTAACTTGATCACTCACCTGCAATACAGAGTTAGCACAGAAATGATAAAACTGACGGTCTCTCACCGTCCGATCTCGACCTAGACCTTCCTCCAAAAGTCTTAGTCGGATTGCCTCCTACGATCATCTATGTATAGAGGATACAATTTTACCATCACTTCGCACTTGGTGCTTACCTCTGGTCCTCTTGACCTGTCGTTTAGCTTCCGGTTGTCATCGAGGTTCCTCGACTCCTCGAGATTCTCTTGGTGCTACTCGACCACAATGGTTTCTCGATCTAAAATTCTCCGGATGTCGTTGACCTTGACATAGCTTAAATCATTTCTTGCACACTCAATCCAATACATGAGATAACAATAATAGCTTAACTTTGAACTTTTGTCATAATCAAAACTTATGTTCGATTATCTGATGTCTTTGCACCAACAATCACTTGCTTCGTTCGAGGTGTATGGCTTAACATGAATCATGATTCTAATACCAATTATTGGAGCAAATAATATTCACATATCTTCACAAATAGTATAATATTATCTACTTTAGATCTAAACTCTTATAGTTTTATTTTTGAACTATACCCAAAAGATCTCATATCAATAGAAATATTTTTCATCTTATAAATATAAGATCTTTTTCTATATCTTATTAATATGAAATTTTAATTATATTCTCAATATTCTTAACGGATTATTTCTGACTCTATATATAAATGCTGCAAATATTCGCATTTAACACTTTTAAACATTTGAAATAATAGATTTACGACAAAATAGCTAAATTTAGAATTATAGATTCCAATGGAAATGATAAGTTTTAGTTAGAGGTGTGAATTATATTAGATTCATCGGATTGATTTGTCCCATCAAATAATTTAATTTAATCGAATTAGATTGAAATTTTATATTTAAATAAATCAACTCATACGAATTACGGATCAAGATTGATCGGACTGTGATAGACTTAGATTGGTAACATTTTTAATTTGTCTTTATATTTATTGTATTAAATGAACTTAATTTAATTTATGATATTTAATTAATAAGAGAAAATAATATCTCTTATAATTGAATTCTTGTTTGTTTTTTTTTTCAAATTGACTTAGTTTGATCATGTATAAATGACATTTCAAGATAATATTTAAAATAATAATACAATAATTTTAGAATTTTTTTTTATTTTTTGTGATCCATGAATTGAACCCCTTAATTAACAATTCACTTGAGACTACTGGTCCACTTTTTCTCATTAAATATTAAATTTATAATAGGTCGAACCATTTGACAATTTCAATTTTAATTAATCAGGAGAACCAATCCGCTGTCAAAATTAAGAATGAAGACCATGCTTCTTAACTATACATTTTACTTTAGCACAAAAATCCAAACACAACAACTAAGATGATTGAGTACGTTAATAACACTATCAATATATTATGTTTTGTTGATCTTGTTAATGACATGAAAAACACTGCATGCATAAATTAAAATCCCAAATTGTCGATGATATGATTAACAGGGAGTCGTTCTTCGTGCACGGTTGCAGTTTTAACTTTTAATAAATGACTGCGCAAAGAGAATGACTGCGACTGTAATATATCCTATAATTGTCACCAAGATTTAACTGGTTCGGAGCTTAAAAACTCATTATCCAATCTAATAATGATTACTTGCAAGACGATGAAGATTACATTGGTTAATCTTTCGATGATGATAAAAAAAATACAAACAGATTTATATTGGTGTCTGGTAACCAAAAACGACGAGATTCTATTAAATTCAGAAAAAAAATTTAATCACCAAATCGAATTTTGCACTTATAATAATATTTATACAGCTCTAATTACCAAATCGTTCCGAGGGAACAATCTAATAATGATTACATGGCATACGACCGGGACATACGCATAAAACGTCTTGGGCACGTTCCCTGCCATACACATAAAAAAATAAAATAAGATGTTCGACCGGGACATTAATTAATTGTTAGAAGAGGACAAAGAGTTATCCGTCAATTCAGTATTCCTTATATCGTTATAAAAAAAATAAATCATAAATTTTTTTATAAATTTTAATATAATAATGAAGATACGTAAAGATTATTTGAATTTAAAATAAAAAATTTTAAACCTCTTTTGAAATCAATTTTTATTTTATCTGTAAACTCCGTCGTATTTTAACTACCATATTATCTCATAGAGACTAAAAGAGGACAAAGAGTGATTCATGATTTTGTTGTTTATTGATCATTTATTTTTCATCTAGCCGATGGTAAACACTCTCAATCAATTTCAATTCAAGTTTGACCCCAATGAATGATTGTTCATATTCTGAGTCTCATAATATAGTTATAAATTTTCTATTGGTTCCAACCGCAACAATAATCATCGATCGAATTAAATAAGCAAATTCAAAATATTTTGTTCATTCCAATAGTCCTATTAGTCGAGGGCATCACTCAACTAATAAAATAGTTTGACAACTGACAATAAATATTCAATTGTTCGCATTGCAAATTCCCTTAAACCCGCTTAAATATCAATCTTGAGGGTTTTAGACTATTCTATAACAGTCGATTGATGCCTCTGCTTAACATTACTAAGATTGAATTCTCACTTTATCTTATATATGATTGAATTTTCAATTTATTAAATATCCAATGCTTCTTAATCTACTTGGACATCTCTTCTTATGTCTAACATCTAACCCTCCACAACTTGCTAAGACTTTCATCTCTATGCCTAACATCCAATTTAGGATAATATGATTAGGGCTTTCATCAACATGCTTATCATCGGATCCTCCATCTGTTAGGACTTCCAATACATATTAAGTGTCTAACCCTTCGTGATCTACTTAGACTTCACACATCTCATGTCAAGTATCTAATCCTCCTAAACTCACTTTATTTGTCTCTCATGTCAAATATTTGAACCTTCATTATCCACTTAGATTTTATTAATCTTATGTCAAATGTTCGATCCTCTGTGATCCACTTGACTTTCACTTTTATCAACTTCTTATTGGACTTGTAACTATATGATTAACTATGACCCACTTGTCAACTTATTATTGAAGTTCCGTGTCTGATTAAACATGATCCACTTAGACTTTTTCATTTACCGACTCTTTGTAGACTTCCGACCGCTAAGTGTCTTGTCAAAGTGACCAACTTGAGCTTCTCACTCAGCCATTGAAACACCAAATCAATCTTGATCAATCCTTAATCCGAGATCAATTGCACCAATAATTTCTCTCGCTAACAATCTCCGCTTCTCCTTGTCATTTCACTCTAATATATTGATCAAATCAAACTTAGTCACTCTTAATCAATAATTTCTCCAATGAAAATATTATTTGATCATCAACATATATTACTTAAATATTAAAATTCAATCCTAACTCGACCAATCTCGACCAGAAGTCAATTGTACCAACAAAACAGTCCAGGATTGAAGGCAAAACTACAGAAAAGAGGTTGATTAAATTGGCAGCATTGAGGAAATAAATGCAAGAGGTAATTGGCAGCATTGAGAAAATGAATGCAAGAAGAAAATTTGAGTTGCACAACTCAATGACAAAGCAGTCTAACTGCTCAGAATTATTCCATGAGAATGAGAGCAAATAAAAACAAATGAATTATGATTGTTGATCTAAGACCCAAAGGGCAAGGGGCAAAAATTGATTGGCATAATTGTTCAGGTAATACAAAACTTTTAACAATTCTGAAAATGATGATGTTAAATAGATAATTTGAAGTGCATTGAACTAGCATTCTATATTTTCTTTTTCATTGCAGAAGTAACAGGCGGTTGAACTTTAGAATAGCAGAACTGAATGCCAGGAAGTCTGATATGCTAAGAAAAGTACACCGTAAGGGGCAAAAATTGATTGACATAATTATTCGCATAATACAAAATTTTAACAATTCTGAAAGTGACGTTGTTAATTAGATAATCTGAGGTATGTACTAGCATTTTTATTTTCTTTTTCGTTGCAGAAGAAACAGGTGGTTGGACTTCAGAATTGCAGAACTGAATACTAGTAATAAGCTAAGCAAATTATTCCATGAGACAAGAACAAGCTAACTCAAATGAGAGCAAATAAAAACAAATGAATTATGATTGTTGATCTAAGACCCAAAGGGCAAGTGGCAAAAATTGATTGGCATAATTGTTCAGGTAATACAAAACTTTTAACAATTCTGAAAATGGTGTTGTTAATTAGATAATTTGAAGTGCATTGTACTAGCATTCTATATTTTCTTTTTCATTGCAGAAGTAACAGGCGGTTGAACTTTTGAATAGCAGAACTGAATGCTAGTAAGTCGGATATGCTAAGAAAAGTACACCGTAAGGGGCAAAAATTTATTGACATAATTATTCGCATAATACAAAACTTTTAACAATTCTGAAAGTAATGTTGTTAATTAGATAATCTGAGGTACATTGTGCTAGCATTTTTATTTTCTTTTTCGTTGCAGAAGAAACAGGTGGTTGGACTTCAGAATAGCAGAACTGAATGCTAGTAATAAGCTAAGCAAATTATTCCATGAGAAAAGAACAAGCTAACTCAAATGAGAGCAAATAAAAACAAATGAATTATGATTGTTGATCTAAGACCCAAAGGGTAAGGGGCAAAAATTGATTGGCATAATTGTTCAGGTAATACAAAACTTTTAACAATTCTGAAAATGGTGTTGTTAATTAGATAATTTGAAGTGCATTGTACTAGCATTCTATATTTTCTTTTTCATTGCAGAAGTAACAGGCGGTTGAACTTTTGAATAGCAGAACTGAATGCTAGTAAGTCGGATATGCTAAGAAAAGTACACCGTAAGGGGCAAAAATTTATTGACATAATTATTCGCATAATACAAAACTTTTAACAATTCTGAAAGTGATGTTGTTAATTAGATAATCTGAGGTACATTGTGCTAGCATTTTTATTTTCTTTTTCGTTGCAGAAGAAACAGGTGGTTGGACTTCAGAATAGCAGAACTGAATGCCAGTAATAAGCTAAGCAAATTATTCCATGAGAAAAGAACAAGCTAACTCAAATGAGAGCAAATAAAAACAAATGAATTATGATTGTTGATCTAAGACCCAAAGGGTAAGGGGCAAAAATTGATTGGCATAATTGTTCAGGTAATACAAAACTTTTAACAATTCTGAAAATGGTGTTGTTAATTAGATAATTTGAAGTACATTGTACTAGCATTCTATATTTTCTTTTTCATTGCCGAAGTAACAGGCGGTTGAACTTTAGAATAGCAGAACTGAATGCTAGTAAGTCTGATATGCTAAGAAAAGTACACCGTAAGGGGCAAAAATTTATTGACATAATTATTCGCATAATACAAAACTTTTAACAATTCTGAAAGTGATGTTAATTAGATAATCTGAGGTACATTGTACTAGCATTTTTATTCTTTTTCGTTGCAGAAGAAACAGGTGGTTGGACTTCAGAATAGCAGAACTGAATACTAGTAATAAGCTAACCAAATCAAGATAAAGCTGTCATTATCAAGTAGCAAATTAAGACATTAGCTGAATATTCATTTATGAGCTAAGTATCACAGATATAACTAAGTCTTCAATTGATAAGGGTCACGCAAAACCTAAACAGGAGTGGCAATAATCAGATTCCCTTTTTTCTTTAAAAACAACTCAAAACAGTCTTGGCCATTTGCAGCTACTGAAGACCATAGAGAGAATTCTCACAACCAGAGGGAGGAAGTCAACTCAATATTAATGATAGGTTAACAGGATATTATGTATCGATATATTAATGATGCATTATTGAGTTTCTTTGGGATTTAGAAGTCTGCTAGTAGAAGGGATGTTTAAAAACCGTTGATAGTAGAGTCACAGATGCATATTAGGTCCAAAAAATTCACCTAGTATTTTTAAAATGGATAGTAAGGAATACAAACTTTTCAATTTAGATATAACAATAACAACAACAATCAAGCATTTAATACACTAAGCGAGGTACTTTTCAATTCAGATATATAAACAAAATTTCAAGGATTAGCAAATACTCCAATAAACTTTGCTTTACAACAATATACTTCCTCGCTATATTAAATTTTGAATTGTAGCAAACAGATCGACAGTGGCAGTATCTATGCTCTAAAGATATCAATACCTATCATACTTAAAATTAAACAAGCATAGTATTCAAACAATAGCCATAGCATTATATCACCCTGCAAGCAATGAAAAAAAAAAAAAGACAGTCCAAAAGCTTCCAACTATTGTAAAGCAAGAAAACAATAATCGATGTAAAATATGAGCAGTGCATATCAGCAATACAGCAAATTCATACCGCAGAGGATGACGCAGCAGAGTCGATTATCCTTATATTAGTCCTTGCTAAACAGATCCACAAGAACTGCAAAATCAGAAACTGGACACACAAAATCGATTCACTGTAGCAAAAATATAAGCTGTAGTCTTCATGGATCATAGTGCTGCAGCAAGCTGGATTCTTGACAGAATAGCGCGAATCAATAACATCTTATTTGCGTAGAATAGTAACAGTACACATCACAATAGCTCGGAAAGGATATCCACTTGGGCCAAGTTGATAATAACAATTCTAAATCCCAGTAACATCAGGATTAGCAGTGCCAGACTAGCAATTTATAACAAAAACAAAACCAAATTGACTGATAAAAACAAGTAATAACCACTGGCAGATTCATATCTTTAAGCATACAACGGTGTCTCAGTCCATGCCCCAGAGACATGACCATTCTCGCAAACATAGGCCCTGACCACCGGCTCCCCATCGTCATGAAACCCAAAGACCCTCCTCAAGCAAAATGCAGAGTGAAGATCCCATGTCTCCCTGCAAGCACAGAAAGCACAAGACAAGCCAATCTTACCCTTGTTCAAGTCATTTATCGTCTTCCACACCCTCGACCGCTTGAAGTTTTTGAAGGCCCCCCTAAACAGCATGTACTTCCGCTTCTCTTCCGCGTGAATGCATCCAGGCCAGTCGCATATATAAAGGCAATCGCCCCTGTAGCGGCTGGCAAGCAGCTTGTTGCCCTGCTCACGGCTTAGAGTACAAGGTCCAGTAGCCAAATGGGAGTTTAGCGGCCCCACCCACGGCTTCATCCTCCTATTGGGGGCAAACAGACCGACTGTGATGGCTTTATCGCCAGGGGAGGGTTCGATCGGCATAAAGGCGGCATCTTGAGCCTCTGAATTATCGTAGACGGTGTCAAAGTAGAGATCATCGAAGACAGACCAGCCGGAAAAATCGGAGGGGTCCTGTAACGGGGGATTTCGCGGATCGCTCGAACACGAGGACGGAGAAAAGGAGGAACCAAGGGGAGGAGCTAGATGGGGCCCGATGTCGCGCTCGAGGCCGAAGTCGGAGTGTTCCAGGAGGATGCCGGCGTGGTGGAGGCCGGGGCAGCAGACGGATAGCTTATGAAGGGACGCCCAGACTTCGGCCGTGTCGGTGGCCGAGGAAAGTAGATCCGGAGGGAGGGAGCGGCAGCAGCGAGAGCGGCAGCAGACGGTGCGGACGAGAGAGGAGAGGCGGGAGGAGACGCTGGCGAGGCGGGCCCAATCGCGGGGATCGGATTCGAGTTTGGCGAGGATGTTGAGGATGATGTCGTCGGAGAGGAAGGCAAAGGGAGAGGAGCCGCCGTCGGAGGCGGTGGCAGCCGCAGCGGAGGAGGAGGAGGAGGAGGAGGAAAAGCGCGAGACCATCGGAGCGATAAAAACGGCAACTTTTGGAACTTGTCACTGAAAATTGAGGTTAGGGATTGCAACGTGAAGATGACCCCCTCGTTTATAGAGTAAAGAAAAGCCAAACCTTTTGGCTCTGCTTCCTAATTTCAATGTAAATAATAATGATAATAAATAAAAAGTCTTACGCTTTGATGATGACGTAAATTGAATGTGTCGGTTCTCAAAGTAGACTCTAATGATACAGTGATTAAAATACTATATTATTTATAAAAATAATATGAATAGATTAAAATGAAAATGTAATTTTTTTTTAATTCAGATGACTTTTACGTATCTTGATCATCACGTTAAAATCTATAAGATCCTTTGTAATTTATCTTTTTCATAATGGTCGTGGGATAGACCGATAAAGATCGCTAGGTTGACAGTTCCAACATTTTACAGAAACGAAGTAGACTCTTTTTTCTATTATTATCAAGGGCACGATCTAGCGGGGATATCACTCGCGATCCTCATGAGAGGATTAAATGGTCAATAAGGATAATAAAATTATTCTAAAGAATAAAGATTAATTTTTAGAGATTATAAAAATTTCTAAATGTCTATCCTTCTATTATGCTAGTTTTGATTAGGTAAAAATATTCTTCGTAATTTATCTTTCTTCATTTAGTCGTGGAACCAATGATAAGAGACGTATCACCTTTTGTCCTAAGAGGATGACCACTCACTTATTAATATGGTTTGATTTTTTATTGAAATAAGTTCGATTTTAAATTTAAAAAAAAATTGAACAAACAATATTAATCGAATGTCAATTGAAAGTTTGTATCTTCGAATAGAGTATATTTTCGACGTCGAACTTATTTTATAAGGTTGACGCGATTACATCGTCGGATTTAACTATTGAACCACGACCACTTTTTTAATTTATCTCAATAGTCGATAGAGTGTATTTCACTTATGAATTATTCAATGTCCCATTAGATATCTATGAAATCGAATTAATTACTTAGATTATTTTCTAAGGTTTCAAAAATTATGAACATACTACGATTGATGATCCATTTAATTATTTAAGGAAAAAATAAAAAATACTCTTAATTATTAAAAAGATATTAACAATATCACCATGATTCGATTCATCTCGTTGGCATTGTTTCTTGAAATTTAAAGTTGAATTTGCCCTTTAAAATTCCAAGTGTGAATTTTTATTGGAAGAATTTGAGTCGAACCATAGATCATCTTCTAACCCTATTACTCTCTTGATTTATCCCCACGATACTCGTAAAACAGGACCGTTACATCCTAAAGAATAATCGAGCCACGGATCTACACACCTGCGTTAAAAAACAAAAAACGTATAAAGCAATCTTGAAAAGCAAGATGTGATGCATGTGCCCTGGACACAATAATTAGGCCACATCTGATGTGAGGGTAGAACAGTACAGTAAAGATTCAATCATTTTATGGGAATTTGTTTTCTGAAAATTTTCAAATTTAAATCTCGAAAAAACAAAAATCTAAACTATTTACACCATCACCCGTGGATCCCATGCTATCCGAATTTATTCTGACAAATTAATGGGAAAAAAAAAATTCAGGGGATGACCTGTCCGTCTAAAAAAAATAATCAAATTAAAAATCTAGATTATAATACATAAATAAATTTAAAAATAATAATCAGACCACATTCGAATTAGAACGAGAATAATGCACAGTGGAATCAAATGATCAATCAGAATCACGTTCCCAATGAAACTGAGTCAGACAGCCCAAAAAGACCTAAATGGATCAAAGGAGCAAAACAAAAGGAGACGAACATGCCAAACGAGCTGTGAATCGAAAGAGTTCTACAGATTAAACTGATGTTTCTTCACCGAGTGCACCAACAGCGTGCGAGTCCAAGCTTAACTACATTTTATGAGCGAGCTATGCCAGCCAAGGCTCATCAAGAGAGCCAAAAAAAAAACCATTAAATTGGGCTAGGAGAGTTCAAAAGAGTCCAAATGAAAGAGTAGATAACTACTACACGACAATTAAATAGCACATTAAAGTCTTTCCTCCACTAGAGAATTAAATCGCACACAATGCAACGATCCG
Organism: Wurfbainia villosa; assembly: GCA_025175895.1. Classification (NCBI taxonomy): domain Eukaryota; kingdom Viridiplantae; phylum Streptophyta; class Magnoliopsida; order Zingiberales; family Zingiberaceae; genus Wurfbainia; species Wurfbainia villosa. Next base: position 619,850 of record JAKLTH010000304.1, on the reverse strand, counting down.
AAGGGGCGCTTCCCATGATTTTCACACGTCACGAGCACTAGTTGCGTATTAGAAAATCCCTCTCCCAAGAGAAAAAAAAAACAAAATAAGACATTGAACAACTGAACAGCCAAATCTGAAACATGAGCATCACTAGACAAGACAGCTCATCCGGAGGCATAATAGAGTAATTAAAAAAAAAAAAAAAAAGGTCGGCTTTCTTGCCTAAAACATCTTCCTAGATTTCAAGAGTTGAAAATAATAATAATTCAAGACACATTATGCAGGCTCACTTCTTATTGCTAAACATTTTCAAGTACAATAACAAGAGTATACCAGTCAGGAACATTCAAACTCAAGTCTCGGTGTCCACAGATGACCAAACAAGTAGTGCACAACGGCAAACAGTATTGCTGCTGCTGATAGATTGCTACACAAAACTACATTCTGATAATCTGAAACTTTAAGATCAGCATCAGCATGTTCCTTCAGCTTAACAAGTCCTGGCCGTTCTAATCAGATCTCGCCTATGTGAAGCAATAGTATAAAGCGTAAACAAATATACTTGGGAGACATATAAAATCAATTAGCAAACATCTATTGAAATCATACCTCAGGTGAAGGAGATTGAGATGAGTTCCGGCTCCTGAGAGTGCTTTCCTTTGCAGGTTTGCCATCACGGGGCTGCATACCCACGAGTTGAGTTGAACAATGTAAAGAAATAGATGATTAAGATCATAACTCTAATTTACGGAAGTAATGGGAGATAAGATGATTATATAATTCCGACTTACAGAAGTAACAGGAGATGAGCTCCGGGTACTGCCAGGACTGTGTTTGGTAAGGCTTTTATTTGCAAGCTTGTCATTATGAGGCTGCACATATACAGTTTAGTTGGTCAAGATAATAAAACAGATGATTAAGACCATAACTCCAGAAGTAACTGGGAATGAGCTTCGGCTGCTGCTAGGGGTTTGCTTGCTGGAGCTTTTACTTGCAGGTTTACCATTACGGCGCTACATGCATACAGTTTAGTTGAACAAGGAAAAAGATAATTAAGACCATAATTCTAACTTACAGAAGTAACTGGAGATCTGGATCTTAATGGAGATCTGCAAAAAGTTCCAGAAAACTAAATTCAATATCCATATTGCTGTTTAACTTAATTCAAAAACCTCGATGTCTATACCGCATCAGAATACATTCGGGAAGTAGAATAAAGAGACCAAACTTCTTTAAAAGTATTGAAATCTTATTTTAAAAACATTACGCTCATTGATGAGATATAGTGGTGCCAGCAACAAATTTTCAAGTACTTATTTGAGAAGATTTATCCTAAAAACTATCATGACTGTAAATATCATGACCGTGAGGTGCAGGATACCAGGCCGAGAAACCCAGGCAAGCACTCCCCTAATGTGCCGATTTTGCTAGCGCATCCAGAGCCTCAGCGCCCAGCTCCGCCAAGGAAACTACACGCAGAATGCAGAGGGCCACTTATAGCACTGGATGATGAATGAGTAGCAAAAGTTGTTCCTAGCACTTGTCCAAGGCCAAATCCACTTAAGAGTAATCCAGTTTGTTATTGCAACCATTCCTTTCTGCCCCCAACAAGGCCCACTTGTCAGAAAAGCCCAGTTAGTGGTAAAGATCAAGATGTTCTGCAGGTTTCATAAACTGCTCGTCTATGAAACAGCATACCTTACAACACCAAATTAGTTGCAAGCATTTCCATCATATCCAATCCAGATCCTAATATCCAATCCAGAGATTCCCGCTTAAGCCCAAATCTAAAAAACAAACAAGTTAACATTCAAAGATGTATAGCTGGTCAGCAAGCACAACTTCACAAGAACTGACTCGGAAAAGGGACCAAAGTTAAAGTTCATATTAGCTTTCACTTTTAAGTATCATTTTAACAAATAAAATCTTTCAAAACAAGATAGATACTGATAATTGAAGCAAAAGTCCCAGTTGACATGGAAGTAAAAGCTTGGACCATATTCATTAGACAGCATGTAGTAAGTAAATCAGCTAAAAAGAAACATGAAGTGTTAGTAGAAATGGTAAGAGGAAACATGCCAGATCAGCAAGCAAAATTTGCTTCGACAATAAAGAAATAGTTCAAGCCCTGTTCAGTAAATGTTTCCTCCATAAGAATCTTGTAGTTCTAGATGGATACAAGAGACTAGTGCTCAATAAGCAAACAATGGCAAAGTCATGACTAGACATTAATAATTTTTTAACAATCAAGTGAAAATGAATGACTACCTTTAGCTAGACAGTGTAAGAATGATAAACACATTCATGTTAATCAGATGGAAACAAACATGGAGGCACAAACAAGATAAACCTTCCAACAAACCTAAATGCTGGCACAAAACTTCAACATGTCTACACTATGCAACCCTCAACTCTGAATTAAAATGAGAGAACAAATGCTAAAAACCACCTTATTTTGTTAAGGATATAATATACCCCATGACTGAGTACAAAAGTTGTTTTCTGTTGATAACTAAATTTGTTCTACTGAATTCAGTACATCATAGCATTTATCGAATTTTCTTAATAATGGATATGCCGTGTGATTCAGTTTGCTCCCACAGAAAGAATTTCCAAAATACAACCTCAGTTGCAATGCACATACAAACCCTTGCGTAGTTTGCATGGTGTTCAAACCACCAATGAAAATAACAAAGTGGCTAGTTGGGCATTAATGACTAAGAAAAGTCAATGATGAAGCATGAACTCAGTTCTTATCACAAAATTAATGACAAAATAATGAATTATATTGTATTTTTATTTTACTAAGATAATAATCTTATAGAAAATTTATGCAAATCAATTAATGTAAAAATACAAATTAATAGTTTTATTATCTTAAATTGGCCACAACTCAACTTCAGTCCATTCCCAATTTGAGTTACTTCAAGAAATGAGCACTTGAATTTGTTAACCAACTGTCAACCGAGCAGCTAAATAAATAACTTGGTCCTTTAAAGACAAAACTAAACTAAACTTAAACATGTTGATGAGGAAGAAAATGCAAACACCGAATAACCAATACTCCTGTTTCCTGATTACTTATTGCTCATCATAGCCTTGCAATCCTTCAGATAACAAACCTCACCAAAGATAATTTTGTTCCACATATTCATCTGTATGAATACAAAAATCTGAAATACTGAACCGTGAAAACTAATTATTTTGCTGTGTGTTAGTCTATTGTTTTTTTTGTTACTTTCTGGTGGATGTTAACAAACTGGATAAATTTTTGTTTAACTTTACCTTAACATTGAATGGCTACGAGACCGAGAAGATGCAGATCTTGACCGAGAACTAGACAAGGAACGATGCGATGACTGTGCCTTCAGTGGCTTGCTGTAACAAATTAATATCAGACAGTCATGTAACATTTATTGTCATAACCATGAGAACAAACCATTACAAACCTTTGGCTTCGGCTGTGGCTGTGGCTCCTACTATGAGCTGGACTTACACTTCTTGAATAAGAGCGGCTACGACTTCGGCTCCTAGATAAGCTTCTCTCTGAATCATACTCCTTCACCTATGAATATATGAAATGATAGGAAAGTTATATATAATCAGATGCTTAAACATGACATTGAGAGATAAGGGAATTGTTGAGTCGAGATACTCTTATATATGCCCGTGAAAATGCATTCCGGAACTCAGAGTCATCAAGCTTCTTAATCTGCAAACATATGGCTAAAGAGTCAACTAACATTTGGAGAACAAAACTCCTAATAATAATCAAAAAGTCATTTCCCTTGAAAACAATCAAATGCTGACACTTCAGAATAAGGCCAAACAGGCGTAGAATGTGCTAAACTGCAAAATCAGAAATTAACTAAAACTTACTGCATACTTCATGTCATCATGGTTTGTATAATCTACAATCCCTACAGTACCTGCAAAAAAAGTTCTTTTCTAAATTACAAATGAAAATTGGACAACTTTTAAACTAAGGGGATAAGTAGTTTCCGCAAAAAAGCAAGTTTTGACAAAAAAGCAGGGCAAACTAACCATCGTTAATACATAAGATTTATTAGTTTCAAAACTAGCCACAGAATAGGATGAGAATAGGATTGTTAATGCATGGTATGAAAAGGACAAAAGACAACCAATATTAGAAGGCACAAAGGTCTACAAAAATACAAAATATCACAGTATCATTGCATTAAACATTAACCCCCTAGAGTAATGTAAAAAGAGTCTCCAAGGGACAAATGCAAATCGAGTTAGTGCCTATATATGATATTATCCACTTTAAGTCAAAGTGCTCGTGGTTTTATTTTTGGGTTTTACCCAAAAAGGAACATACCAATAGAAATATTTTTTCATCTTATAAGCACATGATCTTTTCCATGTCTTCTCAATGGGGGACTTTGATTATATCCTCAATACTCCCAACGATCCCCCCCTCAAACCAAGGATAATATTGGACCCTCCCCTCGAGTCTATCCGTCCTCAAAGAACTTCTTCTGCTTGATATTTAATCTCAACCCACCAGGTTTTCCTATTAACTGTCTAGTCCTCCTGACCCAGCTAGACTTCCTGCTTGTTGTCCGGTCCTCTTAATCCAATTGAACTTCCTGCCAGTTGTCCAGTACTCCAGACCCAACTGGACTTCTTGTCTGATGTTTGGTTCTCTTGATCCGGACATAGGAGCCCCGCTTTCTTTGTTCGAGGTGCATGACTTGACATGGATCATGACTCTGATACCAATTATTAGTGCCTAAAAGATTCACATATCTCCGCAATGATATAATATTGTCCACTTTGAGCTCAAGCTCTTATGGTTTTATTTTTGGATTTTACCCAAAAGGTCTCATATCAATGGAGATATCTTTTCATCTTATAAGCACATGATCTTTTCTATGTCTCTCAATGTGGGACTTTGATTATATTCTCAATACTCTCAACAAATCGTATTTATCAAAGCAAGCATTAGAGATGTCTGTGACTAGATAAAGCTTCTCTATTTATCTCAGTGAATTTAAATAGTAAATTACCTAGAGTCCATCTAAACTCAAATTCATCTACTGAATGTAACAAATAGAATCATATGACTTGAATATAGGCTAAAAGAAATTATTTTAAACCAAGGATCCAGTTCATTAACATGAGAGGTGGACATAGATTATGATGCAAAACACAACCTGTCACATAAATAGCACCCAGCTTAGCTTAATGAAAATTTTGCATTTAAGAGAACCTTAGCTACAAGCTGTCATATAAACTAGGTGGTAATGGTTCAGCTAATTTACATGAGAGACCATTGTAGATTATGATGCAAAACACAATCTGCCACAATAAATACCACTCAGCTTACAGAAGATTCAAGTAAATAGAATCCTAGCTATTAAACTGGAAAAAAAATCTAGGGTAAAGAAATAAGTATCTTAGCTGTGCTAACATGAGTGATTTGATTGCAAAAGACAAATTTCATAATAGTTGATTGGATATGTAAGAATTGTATGAAAATAATGATATAAATCGAAGCAAACTACAAGTCCACAGAAAGTTGAAGAGAGGTTATACCACTAAAAGGAATCAAAGGAAAATATCATAATTGGTTAGATGCAAATTCAATTTTCAACATAACCATGGAGTGTAGGTCAGTTGATCTCTTAGGTGGTTAAAAAAAGTCAGAGCAGCTAACCTCGTCCATCACGAAAAACTTCAGAAAAGCAGACATCACCAGCTCGGCGCATGTGATCCTACAAAAGATATTTCCAAATTTATGATCAACTTTACACAGAAGATATGTCTAAATTATACAGTAAATCTTACACATTGACAATTAGATCATGAGCAAACCTTTAAGTCTTGCCATGATGCCGAGGAAGGTAAACCAGTGACCATAACTACATAGAACCATGATAAAAGAAACTTATACATGAAATTAATCGTCATTAAGTGTAATCACTTGGAATTTTATGATACAGTAAATACTGACCACGATACTCGGTGCGCCTAGAAACACCACCACGATGACCTCCGCTGTTGTAGCTTCTATGCCTATCAAGTGATGAAGATTGGCTCCTTCCACCATGAGCAAGTTCCACCTACCCCACAAAATTGCACGAGATCATATAGCGAAACAAAAAAACAACACCAAAAAACTAATAAGTGCCATTGATAAGCCCACTCGTAATCTGTGACCATCAAAATTATATCCATCACGACCACGAATAGCATCTTCAGCATCACGAGGATCTTCAAACTACAAGAAGGATTAATATAAGATTTAAGGAGAATTTACAAGCACTAGTTCTCTAATTACCACTTGTAGTCTGAAACTAAGAGTTTTAAATATTTATGATCATTTTTGCAAGACGATGAAAGGATTGAGAAAGATGTCTTGCATATAATACAAATAGAATAGTTGAAATGGAGGAGAGCGTCGGGTATTTTATGTTATCGTAAAGTACCTCTAAAACTTAAAGGAATTCTACAAAACGGCAGTTAGACCTGCTATGTTATATGACATTGAATATTGAGCTACGACTTGAACACATGAACAGAAGATGAGAGTTGCAGAGTTGAGGATGTTAAAGTGGATGTATGAACATACGAGGATTAACATAATAAGAAATGAAAGCATTAGAGAAAAAGTTAAAGTTGCATCTATTGAGAGAAAACTCTGAGAGACACGTTTAAGGTAATACGAATATGTACTTAGATGACCAATAAATACTCCAAGAAAACAATGTGAAACTATAACAAATACACGCATTAAACGAGGAAAAGGAAGATAAAAAAAAACTTGGTTGCCAACAAAAAAAAAAGATAAAATTTATTTAAGTATAGATAATGATATAGTGAAGGGGAGTCTTGACGCAACAGTAAGGTTGTTGCCTTGTAACCTAGAGGTCACGGGTTCGAATCTTGAAAACAGCCTCTTGCACAGCAAAATAAGGCTGCGTACAATGGATCCTTTCCCGGGATCCCGCATGACAAGAGTTTCATGCACCGAGCTGCCCTTTTTATAATGATATAGTAGAGGATAGAGTCCAATGACATAGAAAGATCCATATAGTCGATCCCACTAATAAGATAAGACTTAGTTGTTATTGTGTTGTTCTTGTTAAGGAGAATTTACAAGCACTAATTTCCTAATTACATCTAATTACCAGTTTTTTACAATTGCTATGGCTCCGAATGTATGAAATTCAGAACACTAATGAAGTAGAGAGACAGCAAATAGTAGTGGTTACTTCTCAAGTATAGGTTTCAAAGGAGTATTACCTCAATAAATGCATAACCTGGAGGTCTTGGAGGAATCTTCAGATCAATATCAATAATTGGTCCATACTGAAACATAACAATACTGAATATCAAACAAAGGACTAGGGAGAGAAAGTAAAACAAATAAATAAAAGATATCAATCATTCTTTAAGCTAACTAGAAAAGCAACAATATTTTATCCCAATTTGAAGATCCCAAATTATGAGAAAAAAAAACAGATAAGAGCTTGTGGATATGATTTGTATCATGTATTGCTTTGAAGCAATTTAAAACAAAAGAGGTAGGAAAATATTAAAACACAAAATTACATGAATGGTGAACCTGAAATAAACTGCAAAACAAGAATACAGAACATGCTAGAGCAACAAATGGAGTTAGGACCAAAATAATGCACGATCCACATTCAAAGAAGACAGTAGGTATACATTAGTACAATACTGCAACATGAAACATATGCACAATGGAGTTATATCAGCTAACAAATCTAGCGAGCCCAATTTCTCTTGACTGAAGAAGTACAAAGAAACTTCATCAAATGGCAATTACACTATTCCAACTTTTGCATTTAGATATTCAATTTAACAATTCTATGAAAGATTTCATTTCTTTTTTCCTGCATGAATATTTACTGTGTAGTATACTGAGACAATCAAAGCAGGTTTTTTCCCCATTAAGAAACATAAGAACAAAGATTAAGTTTCCACGATGTGTTTCATTGGTAGCAAGGAAGAGGGGACAAAAAGGAACTATTTTAAGCAAAAAATAAAAATAAAAAAAAAAAAAGTAAAAACTAAATGTTGCCACTCTAACTTATTTTTCCAACATTTCAGCCCAATTGGGGCAGAAATAAGATTAAGGAATTGGATAAAATCTTATTCCTTCTCCTCCTCCTTCCTTGTGAAGGGAAGAAATTAATAAATATTTTTTCCTTTTTAATACTTCCTATTTCCCTCCAAGTAAACACGTCATTTAAAGTCACTCAGAACAAACGGCAGGATTTTTCTCCCAGACCAAAACACTCAAGATTTTTCTTCAATCGACACGAAAAAAATAAAAAATAACGATGAGAACCAAAAGAGAGCAGACCTTGTAGAACAGATCTTCCACCTCTCTTTCACGTATGTCCCCTGGGAGATTACCGACGTAGATGGTTCGACTGTACCGCTCACTCATGATTCCTTCGAAAAACATCAACAAGAATCAAATCAGAAGAAAAAGTCAAAGCATTGTTCCACGAGTTGACGGCATTAGATCCACCTAAAACTTCAACTTTAGTTTTGTATTTTTTGCAAAAAAAAAAAAAGAAAGAAAAAAGAAAATAGTCCTAATATTATGGGGGGTAAAAAGAAGTATGAAACAGAGAAAAGGTTTACAGAAATCCGAGGGCGGCGAAATCAAGAAGATCACGAAGCTAATAATAAGAAAGAACTCATCCGAACTTAATAATTTGCCAAGAGAAATCATAGGGAAACGGAGAGGGAGAAAAGAAAACCTCGGCGACAGAAGAGTCGGTTCCGATCGATGCGGACTGGCGTCCAAGCGTCTGGTTTTGGTACCTCGAGTGTTTCGAAGTGGCTGCGGACGCTACTATTTTATTTCGAACATTTGTAATCGCTCGGTTGGTCCCAGTTTTGACTCGATTGAGCACCACCAGCATAATAATAAAATAAATAATTAGAATAATCGAGTTACGATTACATAAAAAAAAGTTTAATAATTTATAGTGCATATAAAATAATTATATAATTAAACTAATCAAGTTATAATTATAATTTGCGGATAAATTATTATTGTAATTCTGTTTTATGCTCTGTGAAATGGTATTAGAGTTAAAGGTTAGATTTGATTTTATACATTCTTCTCTAATCCTTTTCACGTTCACGTTCACTGCGCAATTTAATTCAGTGAGAGAACTTCTTTTTCTTTTTTTTTTCTTTCTTTTTTTCTTTTCTAGTATTAAGTATTAACCCAATCATTTTCTTGCTTCCGTCAATTAATTTTATAATTAACAAAAAAAAAAAATTATAAAGACTATATCCCTTAAGCCAACCTTAGCATATCCATGAACTTCTTCACGTGGACACGCATATTATCGATTCAGTGTGTTTTTATTATCATCTTTGTTTAATTATTCCTATTTTAAATTATTATATTTTATCTATTTTTTTTTATTTTAATTTGTTTCGTTAAAAATTATATACTATTTAATTTATAAATTTGATTACTCATCGAGCATCCACAGTCATTGATTAAAAAATCTTACTATTAAAAAGATCTAGTAGGTGTGAATTTGTGAAAAATCTACTTTACGCTTTGATTTAGAAAAGAAAATCTAAAACAGTTTAAAATTTATATTGTTTGTATATAGAATTGATATGTTCGAAATGGATAATGTATAGCCACTGGAAATGTACAGTCCTCCGTCTCCATTCACTTGCTGTTCGATATCATTGTCGATTAATCAGACTCTGATTATGATTAGATTGGAATTCGATTGCAATACAATCTAAATCAAAATCTAATTCGATTACAATCCGATGAGAATCAAAATCTAATCCAATCGTGATATTATGATCGATCACGACAACGATCGAACCAAATTCAAATAGCTATAGGACGGATTAGACGTTAACAACGAAGAATGATAGAATGATATATCTTTATAATCACCTATACATGATTTAAATAGGATCACCAATGAAGAAGATCAATCCCCACTGAATAATACGGTAGCTAAGATATGACGGAACTTAAGGATAAAACAAAGATTGATTTCGAAAAAAATTTAAAATTTTTTTCTAGATTCAAACGACTTTTACATATCTTAATTACTACATTAAGACTCATAAAACTCTCAGTGATTTATCTCTCTTATAATGACCATAAGACAAATGAAGACTACTAGATTGACGAATTCCAACTTTTTGTGAATCAACGAAAAAGACTACTTCTAAATCCATAATTAGACTTGAAATGATATTACCTATTAATTTAAATTATTAATAAATCACAATGACCAAATAACGTCCTAAATAGAAAAATATTTATTTCTCAAAAGAATTAATTTCATAAGAAATCCACCCTTATCTACCACTCAAGTACCATCAGGGATCAAACCATGTAACACTTGTTTAAGTTCGGAGGAATCATGTAAAATAATATAACATTGTATTAATTTTAATTAAACTTAGCATCAGACCATCGCTTGCACTGAACATAAAAATACAAAAGAAAAAAGAAAAAAAAAACACAATTTGCTAAAGTTTGCCGCCTATAATAACACGATGTTACAGCACTTCCTTGCTTTCTAGCCCATTCCATCAGAATCAAGAAACGATGAAACCCCCCTCCGAAGTGTTCCCATTAAATCACCTATATTTTCCAAGCTCTCTTTTTTTCTTGATGGTTCGGTTTCCATGATAAACAAACGCATCGATAATTCCAGACACCGTGAAGACACCTGAAATTTAATAGTCCACAATAAGAAACTGGATTTCTCAACAAACTCGTGGGGAAATCCTGTGTCTGATGGGGGAAAGATTATGTGAATTGAAGCACTTCGAAGACAATAAGCATATTTTATTTTATATGATTTGAATGCCGTCAATGTATCCAGGTAGATCACCTATAACATCTCAAAAGGACAAAATAACATGAAAAAAAAAAAACGAAAACCCCCCATTCAGCCGTCCATTCAGAACAGAATAAATCTCGGTCACTCAGATTAGATGGTTAAATAGTGGAGCTTCATCCTAGTTTTTTTCCTTGCAGTAAGTGAAAGAATATATGATTGTTTTTTTTTAACCACTAAAATTAGCTCAATATGGCCTAAATGAAGTTGTTATCCTATTTTCAGGCATCAATTCACAGGTAATAAACGGAAATAATTTACAAACCTCCAACTATAGCACATAGCTGTGTTAGGTAGTGCAAGAATGAACGATTTTCCTCGGTGAAAATCACCTGCAAAGCATTTTCAATTAATTAAGTACGAGAAATGAAAATATGTATGAATACAAATAAATTCCAATTAGGCATCACATAATGTCATACCTAATTTATGGCGACTTTAAGAGTGCATAATATTACAAGTTTCAAGACTGTTGACATCTATGAAAAAGGAAATAACACCAAAATAGGGTCCCTCAAAACAAAATATCATAGGAATGAACTGCTTGGAATGGATATAGTGGGACATCAAAGAAAACCGGTTGCGAGGAATGAGAATTCCTGCCTCACGTTGAAAATTTCACAATGCCTTGATAGTGGATGAAAGCTGGATCTAGTGGTGTTCCAGGGCTATTGATTTAACATCTGAAGTATATTGACGTAAAAGATAGGTAAAGGGAGATTGGCTACCCATCACAACCTATGCAGGTTGCATGTCATGGTGGAAGGTCCCCTCTAACAAAGGATTGTGGTTCTTGTAAGTTTGAAAGTTCGTCTGTATGGGAGACATTTCATGCATAATTATGCTTCAGCAACTATACTTTGCTTTTTCTTAAAAGAAGCTTCATGTCGCTAATAATACATTTGGAGTCCAAAATTCAGACTTGATAGGTAATTAGTAACGCAAAACATTGCAGAAAATGTCAACATGCAGTTCAATTCATTTCAACATGCAAGCAATAAAATTGCTAATAAAATTCTGAAAAAAAATTCTCACAAACTCCAATTCTTTTCGATATGAAAACCATAAAATTACTAATAAATTAAGCAGAAAAACACACTTCAAGAAATCCTGCTGACTACAGCGAGAACACTGGTAGAATATATTTAGAAGGAATTTTCATGCATAATTATGCATAGATAATGCAACATAAGCACGTGATCATAATTATATCTTGTTGACAGCCTTACAAAAAGGAACATAATGACGAACCACTACTCAGTGCTCACCTTAATTGGTGAGAAGTCATAAAAGAAGTACACCCCAGGAAGGTGATTTGGGTGTACGTTTCCATCTCTGAAGTGATCGGTTACAGAAAACTGCAAAACAAATTGAATTAAGCTTTTCTGAAAACATCAGAGATAAGAGTAGAATATGGGAACCAAACTTTACCTGGTTTGATTGGATTTTATGTCCTCTCATGTCTTGGTAGATAGTTGGAACTACCTGCAATTTTCCATAGCCATGGTAATTTAATCACATTATTATGAATAGCAAAACGCACATTCAGAACAGTATTAATACTAATGTGAGGAAGTATATCAGGATTAGCCAATTAGTAATCAAGGAAAATTAAGCAAATCATAAGAGCAATGTGCCTCAAATAGTGTAACAGTAGGTAATCCACTCGCCTTGATGAAATACTGGTACATCCCAGATGAACCTCCTTGATTCCATTGTGCTCTATATTTTAACAAAACCAGATCTTACAAATATGCGCACACTTATAACCCTACAAACAATGAATTTATTTCAAGAATGAAAAGGATTAACTTACCCATCAAGCGGGTTCACCACACCTGGGAATTCTTTTCCAAATGATAGTTTGTTTATATTGTGGCTTATCTATTATTTAAAGCGAGGCAAATAATGTAAGCCAGAAAATAAGACTAAAAATTATTTTAAATTAATTATTGTAGTCTCTCAAATCAAGGCATGTCAAGTTATTTACATTGTAGCTTTCTGTTTGAACGGCCACGAAATCATGTGTGTGGATGCCTGATTGATGGAAGCTTTTTCCAACAGAGAAGTGAAAATTTCCAGCTACCTTGCTGACATCCAATAACCCATGGATATTACATCCTTCCCCCTTTTCATCTTTGATTTGTTGGAAGAATCCTTCTCTTGAGCACTGAATAATATTATAAAATGTTAACTCATGAAATGAAGCGAATATGAGGAATCAGAGAAAAAAAATTCTAGAACGATGATTTTCTTGATTAGCTGTTTCCATTCATCTTTGTCTATGTTATGGACCATATACCAGCACAGTTACAGCTCACCTTGGCTTCTAAGTCACCAACATAAGTTGTACAAGAGGATGCACAACTCAAACATTATAGAAAAGATGCTTACATGGAATGCAAAAATTTGAATGATAAATTAACATAATTCAAGCCCATAGTTGATCTGTTAGGATATTTTAGCAAGATATTGAAACGGTGTTTGCTAGGTTGTTATCTTTTGCTTTGTAAATCAAAGGGCATACTGTAACGTGGTACAAAATAGAAAAATGATTAGGGGAATGAATCTCTAGTGTGTTGTATAAAGAAACCATAATGACCTCACAATTATCATACAACAGAATAGGCGAAAAAACTAGAAAGAATCTATTTTCTCAGACGATTCACTCCTTTTCATGCTTTGCACTAGGGCACCCATGGACAGAACCACAAACTTGTGCTCACAAGTCTATCATAATCCAAGGTGGAAGTAAAAACAAGCATAGTTACTTGAAAAGAAGAGATGAAAAAGTTGATGATTAAGAATCACATGTCCTGCAAGCGATAATGTGAATTCTCAACTTTTCTTGACCCCCCACCCCCTCTATTTCTTCATGTACATTGAGCTACCACAAATTGGATTTGACTGCTTTGACAACATTATTCAAGTACATAGTTAGGCTAGTCTTGATGCAGTCAAATCAACCATGATAAATTCCAGTCCATTTTAAACCGACAAAAAGGACTATGTCTCTTCTCCTAAACAACAATTCTACTTTTAAGAGCCACAAATAGTTTGAAGCTTGAAGATTAAAGGTCATATTTCAATCCAAAATTTAAAATGAATTTTTCAGAAAAAATATCAAAGACGAAATAAATTTGAGAGGGATGTCAAAATCATATAAACCTGGTCAATGAGATCAACATTTGTTAGAGCCCATCCTTTCTTCCTGTATACTTCTTGAACTTCTTCACATGAATTACAACACTGATCATCTGACTGAGAAAAGATAGGGAAACTCAATCTTTATTTGTCAACAGTAGCAAAATCTCAGACAATTTGAATTTTGACTAGGACAACATACATCTTCTGCTCCATAACAAGTACCACAGTAAGGTTCATTTTGATCAAGCCTTCCTCCATGCTTTTGTAAAGGCCTTTCAATCTGTGTAAAATGGAGTGGCGTGCTTCTCATAAATCAGATAATTAAATTAAGAATTAAAAACTGTACAAGCACAACGCAGAACATAGGGGGATATAAATATTTTGTGAATCAAAGCATGAACTGCGAGAGATACGGATAGAAAATTGAAGATAAGATAAACAATAAGTGAATTGAAAAATACTTGATCTAAAATAAACAGAAGTACATAAACAACAGAACTATATAAAAGAAAACTGACAGCGTCTCTAGTATGCTTGATGAAGCAACACAACAGAAAGGCACTATAACATAAGCTTCGTATCCCTAAGGAAGATACAGATTGGGAAGCAAAATATGTTCATAGAGTGAAATGCTGATTTTATTTTGATTTACAATAAATGTTAGCTTGAAGATGCAAAAGGCCTAGATTGTAATCCCTTTTGATTAATAAATTCTTTTGAAGGAAAAGAGTAGAATCTCTACGACATGGAATTAGATTGAGAAAATAATTATTCTTGCATACTTCCCAGACACTGTTGTGTGTCAAGATATCAGACTGAAAAAATAATCATTGTCGCATATTCCCCAGTCAGTAATTGCACATTTATCATAAGAAGAAGTACGTGCTTAAGTTTGACAAACAGTTCCATACCTGGAAATGAGGGAGTATGTGACATCCTATTCAATCAAAGCCTCGATATTTTAAATAGGTTGAATGTACAAACAAACTTAAACCATAATATCTAAAAGAGAATTCAAACCAAAGAAAGTGTGGTGCTAGTGGATTACTCTGCTGACAACAAACAGTGACAAACAAAAACATAACCTTCAATTAAGTAAATTATAGTATATATCAATATTATGCACAGGGACAGGGATATGGAACTTTTGTTCTTAATAGAAAAAACATAGCATTGAAAAAACAAGGACAGTAAAATAGCTAAGCTTGTTACACCACAAAAGTTTTATTCAAAATAATAACTATTCGTGGACTTTAGCTATTTATATGTTTGCTTTGAAGACTAGATCCAATTCAAATTTATATTGGATAATTATTACTGTTCAATCCACCAGAATCATTCCTCCCATGGACCTAAATTTAGTTATTGTGACCGATCAGATTTGTTATGTTCCAAAAAAATAAGAAAGTAATTTTGTTGCAGAGATAATTTAGTCTTTGGGAGAATATTTTATCTATTACTTACATAGTTCCTACAAGCCAGACACAGGAATGACAATGAAACACGTATTATATTCAACTAAATCAAATCACAAAATACATATTCACATTCCATTCTTATTCTACCAGATTCCTCAAGAATAAACATTCTATTTCAGATCAATTTCAACCAAATACGGTGCAAGTGTTTAGTGTGAGTAAAATGTCTTTATAAATTCAGACATCCTTTTTAACTACAGAATATCCCATACAATCAATGAAGTCTATTAAATAACTTACGCACAAATATACATACAAAACGGGAACTAGGAATCAAGATGCTGACAATCTCAACAAGAACATAGATGTAAAGTAAATTCTAGCGGCTATTTCATAGAGCTAATTCAAGAGAATCAAATAATCTGACAAATAAATTTAAGTTGAACTTGATGCTGAACTTGGAAGTGTATTCTACTAATTTAAGACCAAATGTGACAGACTAATATCCTTATTGATTTTTCTATTCAAGAAATAAATAGTTTGAAGTTTGACGATGAATTCAAAAAAAAAATCTAAATAGCTGAAAACCTGAAAGATAGATAGCTCTTGATAATTATTATGGAAAAAGAAACAAAAATCATTATAGACTTCTAAGTTCAATAGACTGGATATATGGTATTCATATTTGATTGATACAAAAGAAGTTAAAAACCTTTGGAGCACCAATACCACCCTGCTTTGACTCGATAACATTTCCTAGATGGTCCAACCGTTTCTTTATTATATCATGCCTCTGCAAGAGAACCAGTTTAAAATGCTGAAATATTAAGGCTGTAAATAAAATGTCCATTCAGCCAAGAATAATTGTATAAACAAGTATCTTTACAGTTGGAAGTAGAAACGTACAATGTCATAGTGCTGCTCCCCACTTATGTCAACCGTATCCACACTAAGAAGTGAACAGGCTACAGATGGAAAAGTAACATCAAACTGCAATATAAACAACATGGTTATTCTTTTTTAGGGGCAATGTGGTTGATATTACTAAAACTAGGAGAGAAACATTGCACCTAGATCCAACCATGGTTCAAAACTAACAGTTCGACTGTTAAAAATCATTGGTTCAACAGTTAAAAAAAACTCAACCCTTAACCTTAACTTTCAAAGGCAGTTATGATTCATGGTTCAAAATCCTTGGTTCGATTCGGTTCACGATTCATGACATTTCAAAATTATTATTCATATTTTATTTTTTTAAAAAATATTTAAAAATTTATAAATGTGGAAAAATTAAAAAGAAAAAAAAAAGCATGAACTTATCTAAGCTGTCTATGTATCCACTTTGGGTATAAGGGAATTAAAGCCACGTAGTTCATTAGTTCCTTTATTATCAAAATATTCTACTTTGTCTTTTGAAAGTTGTATTCCTTTTATTCTTTTTGAAACTTTCGTTCAATCATCAAGGTTTGAGCTTCCAAAAAGTCAAGAACCAAAGTAGATCGAGAAGAATATTATACTAAACCATCTCTATTTTTTTATACTAATAGTTTTTTATCTAACATTATTATTATATTTTAGTGTGATGAGACATGTATATCACATAAGTTATATCTTTTGATTAATTTTGTATGTTTGATGATAATCTTCACTATAGAAGGGAGTCTTGGCACAACGGTAAAGTTGCTGCCTTTTAATAAAGAGGTCACGGGTTCAAATCCTGAAAACAATCTCTTGCAAAAAAAGCAAAGTAAGACTGCGTACAATGGATTCCTTCTCCGGTACCTCACGTGACGGAAGCTTCGTGCACCGGGTTGTAGATGATAATCTTCACTATATATATAATTTCATTGTTTAACAAATTATATCCCTTGGTAAATTCATTATTAGTTGTATCATACAATTAAAATAGGTTCTATAAATTCAATGTTGAATGAATAAAAAGATAAAATTAGACCAATAAGAAACCTATTAAGAGAGTTAAATGAAATTGATAAATATAATGAATTAAAAATAGAATAGTCCCATATTCGAAAAATCAAGAAAAATAAGTTGAAAAATTGATTTCAATAGAAAGGTCGAATAATCCCACATTGACAAATTTAAAGCAAACGAATCAATTTATATTGAACCGCACAATTAATATTATAAAAATATTGTAAATATTATTAGATAAAAGACTATTATTGAAAAAAATTAAAAAAAATAAAATAAACTAGTGGTTGAACTCAAGGTTTAAATCGGTAGTTGAACCGTAGGTTTGATTGGGCCTAACACTTAACCAACCTCTCTAGGCAGGCTGATTATGGGTTGAACCCGTTGAACTGGATCAACGGGCAATTAGCTAGTTGACCTGATTCAAATTCTAGGTCGGGTCCAGTTCGGACCCATAGCTAGGTCTAATTGCACCCCTAGAGTTTAGCTGATTTTGCATAATGTCCTATAGTTTTAAGATGGAAGACGATGTGACAAATTCAACTATCAAATGATGTTATGTGTTTGCCACCTCTTTTTTCCGTTAACTTAATGGTATTGGTAGCAGGGTTAGGTGAGTTTTCAAACTCTAGGTGGACATTTTGATGATCTTTAGGGTGTGTTTGGTTCAAGTTATAATATATAACCTTAGCAATGTGATTACCCGTGAGTTTTCATACTCTAGGAGGACATTTTGATGATCTTTAGGGTGCGTTTGGTTTAAGTTATAATATATAACCTTGGTAATGTGAACATTACCAAATATTGTTTGGCTCAATCCGAAGTAATGCAATCAAAACTTGTTTATTTGTGTCGATCGAGATGATCACCTTGTCGTCCAATGAGTTGGCAGCGAGCGACCACCGATAATTATGACAACTGCGTCGGCAGTTGATGGTGGTTATCGCAATCGACAATCGATGACGGTGGTTGGTGCTTGATGACGACGACAACGGTTGACATCGGTGACAGTCGACGATCGGCACCGCAACCAACAACCAACGACGGTTGTTGGTGATCGTCGCCAACGGCGGCCGACCAGCCGATCGGACGGCGATGGTTAACTAAGCGATCGGCGACGGTCGACCGGCGACCGGCGACTACGTTCGATCGGCGACGATGGTCGGCTGACAATCGTCGGACGGCCGACGGCGATCGACGGTGGCGATGACAAGCCGACCGATTGACGATTTGATAAATTCATAAGGATAGTTTTGTCCTAAATGGTAAAAATTAGAGGGTATTTTTGGGGGAAAAAAATTCATAACCAAGGGAATCAAGAAAAACCAAGCTTCTTGGAGATTGTTCAATTCCCCTATGCATAACCCTTTTGCTGACGTGGCATGACGTGTCGGACATCCATTATGACTTGGTAATCATTCAAATCCTAAACCAAAAAAGGTTTTTATTGATAACCTTGGATGGATAACCAAGGTTATCAATAATAACCCCAAACCAAACGCACCCTTATGCTTTAAGTAATTTAGAAGTAGGCAAATTTTTGGTGGTGAAATGAAATTTTCCCTTGGTATTTTTTCAAATATATCATGGAACAAATAAAAATCTCCTAAAACTTGTGTGCGAATTCAAGAAACAATCATATGAATAATCAGATTGTCATGAATGACAATAAAGTAGATGCTGCAACTCAATCTACTGTTTCTAGAAATAATCCAGATATATGATTGGTGGCTCAAATTTTAGATTTTAGATATTTATCCATCAAAAAGTTAAAGAAAAGTCATCAAGATAAAGGCTTTCTAAAAGTATCACAGGCTTTAAGCTGCAGGCTGCATTAGTACTAGATGTGGAACAACAACTTCTAACCAAAGTTTAATCCAGATTGAAGACATACATTGATTTGTAGCCTTTCCCCTCTTGAAGCATCTACGATCAGCCTACTCTCGGTTGCTGAGTAAAAGAAAAGTCCTAAGGGAAAAAAGGGGAACAATCAAAAAGAGGCTCATCATAGCTATACATGTCTGTATGCTTATCATGTTCAATCAATGCGTTAAATAGACAACTGAAAAGAAAAACAGTAAAGAAACGTCATTCACAACCACAGCTACTGATTCAAAACATGAAAGGAACCTACAGAGAATAGATAATCACAACCATTAATAAAAAAAAAATCCTACCCATGTTGGACCGAGCCTAAAGGCAATCCTTAGCATCTAATAGCTCAATTAGCACAAATTTTTTTCCCTAACAGTCTCATCTCCAATGACTTAATTCCTACAGGATATTCTTCTTTTCTTTTTCTTAGAACGATATGGTATTTCTTCTTTTTCATGGAACATATGCTTCAAACCACTATGTACCCTTATGGATTTGAGCTGTGCTTCATTGAACATCGGTTTTATCTAGGTTATTCTTCCTATATTTTTCAGAGAGTGATCTTCATTTAAAGAGTGCTCTATCGAGCTTCCATAAGTTATCATCATCTATAGCTCCATGAATCTAATTCAAAAGAGTTAGCATCAAGGGAGCCAAACACTCGAAGAGACTAGGACTTATCAGAATTGTTATCTTCATTTGCTAAATGTTCAAGCTTTTCTCTTTTACTTTGCCTCTTCATCAGAATTGTTGTCATCAATTGGTAAATGTTCTCGTTTTTTTTTTTCACTTTGCCTCTTTACTTTGATTCTTTTGATGTGTAATTTTCTAAATTAGTTGCATAGTTTATCTTGTGGATAGGCTAAAAAGGCATGCAGTGCTACTGACCAAAGATACATCAAGGATTTGAAAAATCACTGAACCACTAGGAAGTGTGAGAAGATACCTGGAACGTGTCAACATGAGAGAGAACAATCAAAGGCCGAAGGGAAATGCTCATATTGGATATGAAGAGAAATTCAAAAAGACACGTTTGAACACCAGCTGGTCGTTAGTCTAAAAGAATATGGTACGATCAAGCATGCTTTTATGGATCAAAAAATGTAGGACACTTAGCAAACAAAAAATACAAAAATTAGTATAACAAAGAAGAGAATGGTGGACGAATAGGGTAGTAAGAAAAAGATAAGAATTTTAATTTAGCGCATATAGCAATGTATGATTTACATTTAAAATATTGCAAATATACCATGGAAAGTTCCTCATGTAATGATATCATAGGGATAACAATTTAATTATTCAGTGATATTTCTTTGCCAAAACTTATTATTGATGTACCGTCTTTGTATAATATTTGCGTGGCATTTGACTGTGAAAAAAGAAGATTAAATGGAAATAAGAACTAGGATAAAGAGAGAGAGAGAAAATTAAATAACTGTCTAATTGATGGCATACTAATAAGGACATTTTAGGAATGTGATTTGTACAAACGCTAATAACCATGATATGCTATTATTAACCTTCCACTTAACGAGATTCGCAAACATATAATACCATGATATAATGACCTCTAATGAAAATTACAAGAAATTTACATATATAAGGATTTTGAAAAGGAAAATGCGTATCAGCTTTTTTTTTCCTTTTTTTCTTTTTTAAGTACGGGCCAGGAAGTTCCTTCAAAATAGATCGAGCTACAAAGCCAATGCAAACCGCTAATTAAACTGGATTTCCACCAGAGAAAGAAGAAAGCGCCACCTTTGATCAAATAAAACGAACAAAAGTGAACGCTGACAGGCAATCACGTAAGAACTTTATAGCAAATCATAAGGTCACATAAAAGCGAATCGACGAAAAATAGTAGTGAAGAAGTAAAAGAAAATTTGGACGTTCCCATAATGAGAAACATCCGATCGCCCACTTAACAGAATTGAGAAAACAAAAAATCGATCGCACAGCCGGCGATGGAAGCGAACTTACTAGTTTCGGAGATAAACAAAAAGAATATGATGATGGACGAGACGACGGTGATGACGCCTCCGGACAAGGTCCGGGAGTGGAAGTCCTCGTTAATCTTGGGGTACGCGTCGAGATTCTTGAGCTTGTTGAGAATCACCATGACGCGGCCCCGCCTTCGCGCGCGGCCTCAAAATTCGTCGGAAGAAATCTAGGGCTTGTGTCGGCAGACCACCTCCACCGAGGCCGCTCGGCTCCGCCGCGTTCTCGACGGCGGCCCCCTCGAAATATTCTCGGATCCTCCAATTTTCCTCCGCCGCCCTAATAAATAAAGGGCAAAAGTAGCTAAATCTAAATTTGGAAAATGTTTGACGTCCATAGTTTTTATCCCCTAAATTTGAAAATTCTACGTCAAATATTTTGATTCAATTAAATTGTTCGACACTTACCAATTACCGTTGACAGAGCAAAATAGGAAATATCAAGGTGAAAATTGTAATGTGCCCGAGGAAATACCGTGGGCGGAATAGGCTCAATTTGAATTTAAGAAATGTAGTGTGTTTTAGTAGAAGATAGAGATGGACGGAGTTTATGGCACGGAACGCGGTTTGACCATCTTTATAGACAATAATACCCTCAATTTGCAATTAGTATAAATAAATAAATGGAGAAATGTTTAAAAAGTATTCTACTGAAAAAAATATATATATTTCGTTTTATTTTTTTAAATAAAAATGATCGTCATGGGTTTTTATGAGAAAAAAAAAAGGACAATTACCTGCCTCTCCTTTTAATTTTTATTGTAAAAGAAAAAGCTCCTTTTGTCATATATTACTCAAAATCCTTTATTCCTAAAATAACTTGCCAGTTCTACCAAATTTAGTAAAAAAGAATGATAGATAAATATATTATTCAGTACTTTTTATAATAAAATTATATAATATATTTTAACACTTAATTATCAAAATAAACAAATATATATAAATCGCCAATTTACGAAACAGTACACGTGAAGTTTAGAATTGGTCCAACAGCGCTCTATACTTTCATATTTATCAAATAACACACTTAATTTCCTTTTTACCCCTCCAGCTAAACAGACCTGCAACACAGTAAAATTTCTGAATGTGGTGCTGGAAATTCAAATCTTAGCACCATAGTTGTAGTGCAATCTCAGCACCGCCACCGTGGTATTGAAAATTTAATTCAAAGACCACAGCATTATCGAGATTTCAATTCCAACACCATGATGATAGTCGAGATTGCACCATCCAACGTGGTCTTAGGAATTCAAATCTCGACCACAAGAGTCTTTGAGATTTGTAATTCCAATACCACAATGGTGCAGATCTTTTTGGCGGAAAGAGTAAAAAGGAAATTAAGTATGTTATTTGATAAATATAAAAATATAGGACACTATTTAGACATTTCTAAACTTCACGTGCGTTGTTTCATAAATCATCATATATAAATTTGTGGTGGATAGTATATGAATCTTGATTTGTAATAAATTAAAAATTAAGAGCTCCACCAGTCTTTTGCTCTAGTAATTATAAGGCACTTTGAATCAAGATGACAAATGACACGATCGATCAATGAGAGGAAAGACGAATGACTAGTTTAATTTTTAAATATTTACGATTTTATTTTTAATTATAATATATTTATAAAAAAATCAAATCAATTAATAAATTAATGATGCTACTGTTATTGAGATTGTCTATATAAATACTTTTTGATTTATCTTGATAATTGATAGAATATATTTTATTTAAAAATTATTTAATATTTCATTAGAAATTCATAGAAAAAAATTCGGCAATTTATCAAACACAGTTTCTAAAGTTCGAAATTGCCCAAAACGTGCATTATAGTTTCAGAATTACCAAATCGCGCGCGTAATTCCCAAAATACCCCTCCTGCCAAACAGCGTTTTTAATGCAGAGATTCCGCATGCATCCGAGCCACATTTTCAAATCCCGAGCCATCCAAACGTCCCATCCAAACGAGTCACCACATTAGCATCTTCGTGTCTTCAGCTTCCGGGAAATCTTCGAGCGCACAAATATTTGGAAATTCTTAGACTCCATTTTTTCTCCAGCGTCATTTCGTTAGCTTCCGAGTTTTAGGAATTTCGACGAGATGCTTCGAGGTAATATGGTGTCGTCCTCTCATTTAACTAGAGTTTTACCCATTTTTTACTCGGTTTTAGGATTTCCGTTGAAAGACATACATCTCATAAGATTTTTGTCTACCATTCATTATTGCAGAATGAGTCAAGCATCTGGTTCAACCTCTCCTTCACCGGCCAAGGTATGTGTCGCATTCCTTGCTTTAGTCGAATATGAAGTATGTCATATGTTTAAAATAATTTTTCGGTTATGGTTTTGGAATGATTTCAAATATTCAAATACAAATGGACGATCTTTTTAATCTATATCTAAATTAGATAAATAGAGCCCTAAGGTTTTTTTAACAGGATTATTGCAAAGCACTGCGGATTCTCTAATTTGTTTTTTACAATTACAAAATGAAGAAATAAATCAGGTTTTTAAAATTTTGTATTTTCAAATTATTAGGGAAATAATGAGTGTGCGAAGAAACTCCAATGGACCAACATTTTAGGTCACTTTATTGAATTTTTTGGAGGTCCAAGTGCTAAAGGAAAGCAACGTCCGTCTGTTTGTTTACATGAAAGGCACAGAGAGATCATTAAATAAACCTCATTTGCTGTTTTTTTGAATATACAAGACATTCCACAAATCCGTGGCATATTGGTCAATATATTTCAAAGTTGGGATTCGACAAGTCAAAGCTTTAAGTTTTCAACTGTGTCAGTTGCTTTCACCAGAAGAGATGTGTCCCTTTTGCTCGGTATTGCAGATAGAGGGGCTTCTGTTCCTATGAATTCAACTAATGCATCAGGTGCTCTTTTCAATTCTCAATTCTCCAAAAAAAGAACCAACTAGATCGAGGTTAGAGTTTTTGCTTAAAACCTTTTCTGCTAGAGTAGAATTAGATAAAGATGTGTTGGTATTTTGTAAATTGTATGTTTTATATATATTTGCTTGTGTGTTGTTTTGTACTACTACATATAAGGTCCCCATAGGTTTTGTAGATATTGTAGATAATTTTGACAACATAGGTAGTTTCAATTGGGTTGAAGCCATCCATTAATTTATGGCTCCACAATTGCCTACTATTGGAGATCTATGTTCATCTACTAATACAATATTCTTGTAAGAGTAATCCCTTACCTAAATGGATTTGCCGGCCTTTTGGCTGTAAGTTCCTTCTTACTAAATTATTTTGTTTTTTATATTCACATAAGTATGTAACACTTTGGATATGAGCAGACTTGGTTTCTGGAATATGTCCCAATCCAGAGACCATACAATACCGAAGGGCCACGAATAAATAAGTAGAGGGCAACTCCTTCACATATTAGCAAGGTGAGGAATTTATTGGAGCAAGTCTCACCTGAACAGGTAAATAGAAGACCACAACTTAACATTTTTTCATTTTTGTTATCTAAATAATTGTTGATTTTTTGATAGATCATTGTTGATCTAGTCTGTACCCCTAGTGAAATTATATTGCTTGATAGGGTTGACTATTTTATTGAAAATACTCCTCATCCAATAGAGACATCATCATCACAAACTATACAAGAAAAATACTCTACTACTGAATGTCATGAGTGTTTAGTTTATCAGAGACAACTCAAAGAGTTAAGAATGGAAAACATGACACTAACTGAAAGGGTAAAAGAACTAATGAGAATTATAGGAATAGAAGGTATGGAGGTTGAATCAAATAAGCCTGAAGTTGATCCTCAACCGAACCAATTGCCGAGAACAAACGAGAGATAGAACCCGCTATAATTACAGGGATACTCCCGTTGATAGTCCACTATGGGAAAAATTGGTACCTCAAAGAAAAAGAAAACAGACAGAAATTTCTGATGTTGAGGTATTAGAAGGGAAACCTGATAAAGATGTAAATGAAGCAGAAGTATTTGCGAAGAAAGGAAAAAAAATAATTGGTATGGATGAATTACAAGCGATGGATACTATCTGTATTGTGGAAGAAGATGAAAAAGATCTTGAGAGAGATGAAGCAATAATTGATAAACTCAACCAAATGAGAATGGAAGCCATTGTGGTTAGTCAGAATACAAAGAAAATTAGTTTGTGTTATTTTATTTAAATAACTAATCTAATTTTTGTATTATAATATGTCAAGAAAAAATGTAAGACGGTAAAGAACCAAAAATAAGATGTTGATGTGACCTACTTGCTAAAAAGTTTAGAAAAAATAAAATATGATAGTTACATCCATCATTACATTCGAAATTTTTATTACAATATTATAGAAAGTGCAAATATTTATTTACCATTAAATTTATTTGTAGGCCGATTACAGGTTATGTTTGAGAGGAAGGTCCTTTTTCATTAACTCTGAATTCTTTATACTCTGGAGTTAATGGATCTATTTTCACAGTTAGGGAGGCTATCGATACATTTTGCTCAATTCTTTTTAGGGGGCCTCCTCGTCATGTAGATCATATAACAAGTCTGTGTATTGCTCATCCGTGTTCATTGTAAGGAAGTTAAATTATCTTATATTTTCACGACATGAGATGTTATACTAACTATTTAAATATTTTCCTCTACACACAATTACAGTCAGCATTAAGAATGTCGTGGAAGACTGCCACAACACAAATCATAAACACGGACATGAATGATGGAGAGGTTAGATATTTTTTTATACCTCTAAATACTGACCAAACTCACTTTCACCTGTTGTGTATCGACACAAAAGCAATGCCTTTCAATCATTACAACTCCATTTCATACGGAGGAAGATCAAAAGCTGATTTTGAAGCAGTGGTGAATAGTTAATTTTTTTAAATATGGATATTCTATCCATTTAACTTAGTTATCTGTAAATGAATAGTTATGTTAACTTACTCATCTTGTAATAATAGGTATCCCAATTTAAAGGATATTCATCTAAGGAGCTTGCAGCAATTCATCCATGTTTACAAGCTTATTACCCCATCGACAACTGGGTTTCTGTTACAACTGATTGTCCCCAACAAGCAGCAAGGTACTAAAAGAAAAATACTGAACGTGAAAATTATACTTTTGAATTGAAATATAAAATTTTTCATGACATTTTTACAGCAATGATTGTGCCTTCTTTGTGATGCAATACATTAGATGTCTGCTTTATGGTGAGAAGATGGAATTCAAACAAGCAGACATGACAAAATTCAGAATAAATGTCTCAGTGTCAATTTTAAGGGATGAGTTCTTCATGATGTAATTTTAGAAAACTTCAGGTGGCAGTATGACAATGCATTGTTGTAATTTATGAAATTTGCTAATTTGTAAATGATACTGCATTCCATATGATCAACAGTGACTGTAATTTTGATTATTGTTTGTGGTTGAGCTTTAATAAATGTTATATAATATATTGTTGAATACTTCGATGGTGCTGGCATTGAAATCCCAGGAACAGAGTGGTTCTGGGATTTAAATTTCCAGCAACACATCCAAATTCAATATAGTTCTGATCCAAAAAGTGGTCCTGGGAATTATATTCCCAGGAACACAGTGGTTCTGGGATTTGAATTTCCAGCACCACGTATAATTTCGAACTGGCCGAGAAATACTGTGGTGCTGGGGAAAAAAAATTCCAGGAACACAGTGGTGTTGGGAATTAAATTTCCAGCATCACGTACAATTTCGAACTGGCCGAGAAATAAGGTGGTGCTGGAAATTAAAATCGCAGGAACACAGTGGTCCTGGGATTTTAATTCCCAGCACCACGTACAATTTCGAACAGACTGAGAAATAAGGTGGTACTGGGAATTATAATCCCAGGAACACAGTGGTTCTGAGATTTGAATTCCCAGCACCACGTACAACTTCGAACTGGCCGCAGATATAAGGTGATACTGGGAATTATAATCCCAGGAACATAGTGGTCCTGGGATTTGAATTCCCAGCACCATATACAATTTCGAACTTCCCGAGAAATAAGGTGGTGCTGGGAACTATAATCACAGGAACACAGTGGTCCTGGGATTTGAATTCCCAGCACCACATACAATTTCAAACTAACCGGGAAATAAGGTGGTGCTGGGAATAATAATCCCAGGAACACAGTGGTCCTGAGATTTGAATTCCTAGCACCACGTACAATTTAAAGCTGCCCGGAAAAAAAAAGTAGTGCTGTCAGTTATAGTCACAACAATACAGTGGTCCTGGGTTTTAAATTTTCCAGCACCATGTACAATTACAGGTTGGCCGAGATAAAAAGGTGGTGCTGGGAATTATATTCCCAGCAACACTGTAGTCCTGGATTTTGACCGAAACTCATTGATGGACCTAGAGGAGACCAAATTCTGAAATCTTGACATGGACTGAAAGACCTAACAGCTTCAAATGTTGTTGCGTCAAGGAAACTTTCTTGTGATCCTCCTACCTCGGCAAGCGCCACGTGTACGCGGGCTGATTTCAAATAAAACCTAATAAGAAATTTTGGACACGATACACAGAGGGGCACGTCCCAAAGCCACTGGAGTTGGATTGGATCGAAGATGAGGTGAATAGGGTCATCAATGGGTTTTGACCGAAACCCATTGATGGACCTAGAGGAGTCCAAACTCCGAAATCTTGACACAGACTGAAAGACCTAACGACTTCAAATGTTGTTGCGTCGAGAAAACTTTCTTGTGATCCTCCTACCTCCCAGTTTCAGCCACGTGTCACGTGGCACGGGGCCTGATTTCTGAAATATGACTGTGTAAACCTAATCCTGCCTTGAAAATAAGAAATTTTGGACACGATACACAGAGGGGCATGTCCCAAAGCCACTGGAGTTGGATTGGATCGAAGATGAGGTGAATAGGGTCATCAATGGGTTTTGACCAAAACCCATTGATGGACCTAAAGGAGTCCAAATTCCGAAATCTTGACATGGACTGAAAGACCTAACGGCTTCAAATGTTGTTGCGTCGAGGAAACTTTCTTGTGATCCTCCTACCTCCAAGTTTCGGTCGCGTGTCACGTGGCACGGGACTTGATTTCTGAAATATAACTGTGTAAACCTAATCCTGCCTTGAAAATTAGAAATTTTGGACACGATACACAGAGGGGCACGTCCCAAAGCCACTGGAGTTGGATTGGATCAAAGATGAGGTGAATAGGGGCATCAATGGGTTTTGACCAAAACCCATTGATGGACCTACAGGAGTCCAAATTCCGAAATCTTGACATAGACTGAAAGACCTAACGGCTTCAAATGTTGTTGCGTTGAGGAAACTTTCTTCTGATCCTCCTACCTCCTAGTTTCGGCCGCGTGCCACGTGCCACAGGGCATAATTTCTGAAATATGGTTGTGTAAACCTAATCCTGCCTTGAAAATCAGAAATTTTGGACACGATACACAGAGGGGCACGTCCCAAAGTCACTGAAGTTGGATTGGATCAAAGATGAGGTGAATAGGGCCCTCAATAGGTTTTAACCGAAACCCATTGATGGACCTACATGAGTCCAAATTCTGAAATCTTGACATGGACTAAAAGACCTAACGGCTTCAAATGTTGTTGCGTCGAGGAAACTTTCTTGTGATCCTCCTACCTCCCAGTTTCGGCTGCGTGCCATGTGGCACGGGATCTGATTTCTGAAATATGGCTGTGTAAATCTAATCCTGCCTTGAAAATTAGATATTTTGGACACGATACACAGAGGGGCACGTCCCAAAGTCATTGGAGTTAGATTGGATCGAAGATGAGGTGAATAGGGCCATCAATGGGTTTTGACCGAAACTCATTGATGGACCTACAGGAGTCCAAATTCCGAAATCTTGACATGGACTGAAAGACCTAACGACTTCAAATGTTGTTGCGTCAAGGAAACTTTCTTCTGATCCTCCTACCTCCCAATTTTGGCCAGGATTTTATTACCAAGAACATAGTGGTGCTGGGAATTGGATTCCCAGCACCACGTACATTTTCGAACTGGCCGAAAAATTTGGTGGTGTTGGGAATTATAATCCCAACAACACAGTGGTCCTGGAGATTGAATTCTCAGCACCACGTACATTTTCGAACTGGCCGAGAAATAATATGGTGTTGGGAATTTTAATCCCAGGAACACAGTGTCTGAAATTTAATTCCCAAAGACTACGCATTTCATTTAATGCAGAAATAATGTGATGCTGGGAATTTTAATCCCAGGAACACAGTGGTGCTGGAAAGTGAATTCCCAACACCACATACAGTTTCGAATTAATCGAGAAATTAGGTGGTGCTGGGATTTTTAATCCTAAGAACACAGTGGTGTTGGAAAGTGAATTCCCAACACCACGTACAGTTTTGAACTGATCGAGAAATAAGGTGGTGCTGGGATTTTTAATCTCAGGAACACAGTCTGAAATTGAATTCCCGGACTACGTACATTTTTAACCGAGAAATAAGATGGTCTTTGGGAATTTTAATCCCGGGAACACAAGTCTGAAAGTGAATTCAGACCACGCATGCAATCGACCGAGAAATAAGGTGGTGCTAGAATTTTTAATCCCAGGAACATAGTGGTCATGGAAAGTGAATTCACAGCACCACGTATAGTTTCGAACTGACGAGAAATAAGGTGGTGCTGGGAATTTTAATCCCAGGAACACAGTGGTTCTGGAAATTTAATTCCCAGCACCACGTACAAATCCCATCACAAAATCATAAAGTCGAAGTGGTTCGCATATTTAACAACGTATATATATTTCATAATTGTACAGATACTGCACAAATTGGATTTACACTTTGCATCCGGATAATGACTTTTACAGGCAGACACCTTGGTGTAGTTAAAAATTTAAAACTCTGTATACTCTTACAACATATCCCACAATACAACACAGTCATAATTGCAAATAAAATTGTGAGCTGCGCATTATTCTATTCCCCACCACGAATCTAAAGCTCCTCATATCTTGTTGTCTGAATCTTTTAGGGTACCCAAATAGTAGGCTCTCAATGTATCGTATTATAAAAAATACACAATCATAGCTGTAAAAAAATATAAATTATTAGTCCATTGATAGCTTATAAAATATGGTATTTACAAAGAATATTAAATGTCTTACGAAGAGCTTTGTTTGGGACCCTGGACTCGACGCACGGAAAAGTTTGCATTACAAAATTTATCAGCCAGGCCAGGATGCCAGCTATCATAATACGAAGGGTGGATCTTTTTAAAGAATTCAACCTGGGACCCAAAAAAATGCTATGAATCTTGACGTGGCAACATATCGGGTTAATACAAGGCCCGTAGGCCCACAATAACAATATGATATACACAGATATCAACATATCAAACATACTAAACACAGCGGAAACAATACAAAAAGATCAACAAGATACAAAGACCAACTGTGCACTCCGGAGTGACTTGACACGACAAGAATCATAACAGAAATCGAATCAAAGACCAAATACATACAATATGTCCGTATATCACAAATACGGAAACAATACAGGGAAAAGCCCAAACCAACAATCCGTAAGGATACAACAACACGGAAAACATATCCATTCGTCCGGTGTGAGATGGGATCGGTGTGAGTCAACGTCCAAGGAATCTTCTACCTATTATCTGGGCGACAGGAAGCCCAGGGTCCCGGGGTGGTGAGTATAAACTCAGGGGTAATATATAGAAAGTGCATGAACAACATATAAGGATAGATCTACAAGTATACATGTGAAGATCTACAGGTATATCTGATATGAGTCCAATAGACATACACATATCCAATTCTAATAACAAGTAACTACGAAAAATCATACTCAAGGTATATACTAGATCAATCAACATAAAGTAATGTACCAACGCATCTGACTGCCTCTAACACCATAAGCTATATCATCGACGGATATACAATAACATAACCCATATATAATGTATCAAGTCAATCCCATACGACGATACTCCAACATATGAACAATATATGATCACTGTAATAACAATCCGGTCCGTCTACACAATGACATGATTCTAATCAAATGCATATAACCGTCTGAATCAATGTATGTATCATGCTCAACACCTAGCAGTATATAAAATGCAAATGACATGTATCATGATGAACAAGCATGTGCAACAATCATAGCTCAATCAAACGCGATCTCACGCATATGTAAACATATATCAAATACATGCATACATATATATATCCGCAATGCAGTATGCATGGTCATATCTCGCAAGACCAACTCGCTACCACGACCCGCAGGTGGCCTAGGTGGCGTGACATGACAACTATCCCGACTACCGCCACCACTCTCGAGTCGAGTTGGGTAGTATGAAGCGAGCTAGCCTGACATAGAGTTATATGCTATCCACACGGGGTCCTCGCTAGCCCAGTCTCTACCCATGAGTGACGAGCACCGCACCCAGACAATCGCACATCACACGACCATGCCTATAGTGGGTGAGCGCGCTAACTACCACTCCGCGGTGGCGAATGCGATCTCCGGCTACCACCATCCATAGTGGCGAGAACGCACACAACAATGCTCTGCCCTCAACCCTGCAACCACTACCCTGAGTGGCCGGGGAGGTAGGATGACTGACGACTCGTCTCAACCACAAGGCAGACCCAGTCGTCAGCATGCATGAAATGTAATAATGCATAGCTCACACACAAATCCTCGCAACACTCCCTAACTCATGGGGAGACCTAGTCAACCATGCAAGGACGACAAATTCGTAATCACAACCTATTTACCTATGTATAGATAAATAGATCCGTCAAACTAACACACTGATATGTATACAATACAACGACCGACCTCATAATTTGGACTCATCACCTAACCTAGTGATGCAACCCGAACCTAACTGAGGTCGTAAAATAACCCTAACCACATGTACTTGCTAAACATCTATCAGCTAACACATAATAGGGTTTTATAGTTCCTATCCGAGCTAGATAATCAATGAAGTACCAGAGTATATATCTCAAAGGTCAAGGCAGTACAAGCATATGATTAAATATGAGTGGATCTAAGGTAAACAGGTATATACATATATCCAAGATCATGCACTGGAATTGATCAAAACTACCGGACCAGGTAGATATTACCCACTTGATACGAAGCTCGAATAATGCTCACGGCCACGGACATGCTACGTATCACACACCTACACAATAACAACAATCATGGTTAAGTACAAGTATCCAACAAACATAGGAACTAACACTACATCGTTCCTATACTCACATCCTTTCCTCGTCTACGAGGTAGAAACTCCAATTAACCCAATTTGATACACCAAAACCAAACTCGCTCCCAAATCAACAAGATCACTATATAGATCTAAACAACACTCTAAACAGGGTTGTAATAGAAGCTCACAACTGTGCCCAATACACATCACAACTCCTTCAATAGCCAGGAACAGATCACTTCACACTCGATCCACAACTCTAACATCACCATAGCCACTCACACACACACACCATTGTTGCGACCATGGCAGCTCCATCATTTACAGTAACACCCAACCATGAGCATAACCAGATCATCCACACAATCAATTAAAGGAAAATCGAATTAAACAATTCTCAACTCAATCGGCACAAACAACTTCACTGATCTGAGCCAATCACCAACTACAACGAAACAACAACTCCAAGATTGCGTGACAACCCGAATTTGAATAACACCTACATCAATTGGATCCCACTCAAACCGCCTACATGATGCTCCATTCACAGCACCCATCGGATCTCCATCACATTGGCACACCACAAAATTCACAGCAATCTACAACCAATATAGAAACATAAACCAAACTTACCGATCTTAGATCTCCACCGGCAAATCTTGCCTACCCTTAGAGTCCTGTTCACCCGATTTGCTGTTGCCCCTTCTCCACATAATGATCTACACTACCTATGAAGGAAAATCGCCAACGCATACCAAAGCAAGAACAAGAAACCTCGATGCGGATCGATCGAAGCTAGGTCTCTTGAAGAAACCAACAATCGAAACCCAAAATACACAGAAATCACAAACCTAAGACGACAGCTCATTGTATCGACACCGTTGTCGCCTGTCGACGAAGAACCCGAGACCTCGTAACCAAGGATCGGTGGGGCGGCGACATCCGATCAAGAACGACGCGGCGACATGACATCAACCATTGCTCGGCGTCAACGGCAGAGAAGATCACCATCCAACAGCACAGAGGGGAGTTGGCTCGGCGGCTGCGGTGATCGTCCCATGCGTCGAAGCAACTCGATGGATGGCCCAACTCACTGCCGCCGAGGTCGGGAGGGAGAGGCGACGGAGAGCTGGGCATCGAGCGACAGCAAGCAAGCGATCAGAGAAAACATCGCGGCGGTGGAGAAAGAATCGGCGATGAGGATGAAGAACAGAATGGATAAATCGAAATGGGTTGCTCGATTTTGTTCGACGACTTTTAATCAGTCGTTCGAGTGATTTGGCTAGCCCAACCCCAGTCTAATCCAATCTAATTTGGCCTAATCCGGTTCAAACCCAAGCCCAATTCCAATTTAAGCCCAAGCCCAATTTTAGCCCACAGATTATAGCCCAATCCGAAACCAGCCCAATGGACTCAATCCAACTAGCTAATCCACCTCATTAGCCCACTAATTAAGCCCAATTAATCCCCTAATTAATCCCAATTAATTAAAGGGTTTAATCCATATAAATTTTTTTTTTTCGTATACTACAAAGTGTTTATTTAACTATCATATTTAAAAAATACTGCTTACTATTTCTTCAAATTGAGTAGTGTAAGCTTTCCAGACGGACAATGAGTTGTAGTGGATAAACTCTGCATTTTCCAAGTCTGCCACTAGTAGGTAGCAGTGCTCATCACGGATTATTGAACAAAATATGTATCTGATTGGATCGCCTGGGGTTTTAAAAGTTTGCTCGAATGCTTGGGCGTACATAATATTAAACATATCCTGTGTATAAAAAAATCTGTCAAAACACCGAAGCTTTAAAGTTGACAATTCCATGCAAAATGGGCAAAAACTTACCGGGAATCCAACCCCACAGAATATTGAGTTATAGTACGCCTTATCAGTCACCTTGCATTGGTCAGCTAAGCCTGAAAAATAAGCACTTATGCAATCCCCATGTGTCAAAACATTCCAATCAAATATTGTAAGGAAAGAGTCCGTGTATAAGTTAAGAGCATCGGTCTTCCACACTGGTCCTGATACTGTCACACTACACAAGGAAAGGGTTATTAGCAACTCTCAAAACATAAGAAGACTGTTATAACCAAAGAATATAAGACTGTCTTACTCTATTTTTTTTAGTTTAAATAAACACTCCCCGACTGTTGGATCTATTTTACTGGTGAATTCTTTATAAGCTTATTGTATACAAAATAAAACTGTGGGGATAGAAATATTTTGTCTGAAAAATAGGACTGGACAAGATAACTTATGCTCACCTCCAATATCCTCGTCTTGACTTCGTCGAGTGTTGGTTGTTTGTCCGTGGAGACTTGTGTGCCAGTATCTAATATTTCGGGTTTACACTCCTCGGCAATTGATTTCCCTTTTTTATCCTGACCTGACTCTTGCTCAATATTTGGCTTTGCAGGAGAGATATTAGGGTCTACTGAGGGATACTCAATAGCCTTGCTGGGGACAATTTGAGTTTCAACTCTCCTTCTTTTAGGGATGTTAGCAAACCATGCAGGAGGGAGGCTTGTACGTTTAGGGGGTGATACACCATGAAGAGCCCTCTTCCGCACACAAACCTTCCGCCTAGTGTATGCAGGAGAAGGTTGTTGGGTCTGTACAGCTTGTATGGGCTGTGATTGTAGCCCCTCTACATCCCGGGATTATAAATTCAGTTGAAGCTCCAGTATTAAACTATCATTTTCAGCAATTAATGCTTCTTTTTCAGAAATTATATTATCCCTTTCACTTATCTCGTTGTCCTTCCTGTTCCTGACCTCCTCTAACTGTTGAAGAAGCTCCTGTATTTTCTTTTCTTGTTCTTCGATGGTCGCATCCTTAAGTAGGGAGGTGCTTTCAAAGATACACCTTGCTTCAACTAGTTTGGTGCTTAGAGTAGAAACTATTTCTGCATTCTCCTGGTATACTGGACACGCCATTCCTTTTGCATCCAGCTGAGTTTCGGGTTGAGGAGTTGATGCACAAATTCTAGGTGGAGAAGTGGTGTGTATCAGATGCAGCTCTGACTGTGCTGGCATTAGATCAACAATAATTTTTTCTAGTAGGAGATCATCTACTATCTTCTTAATGACCCTTACATTTGTGGAACTCTACCTCCTTCTCAGCATTCTTGGTAAAGCATGAGGGACGTGTGGAGGTAGGATACACAAATGCTCACACATCCATATCTGGAATGACAAGATTAGTTGTTAATAGACAGATTGATCTATACTATTTGTGGAACACATAAAATATATTCACTCACAGCCAATAAGTGTGTGAAACCCTTAAGCATTGGTCTTGTAGATTCATCGGCGACCTCTGCTTTTGGTCGCAATGTCACTCCCATACCAATTGACTCCATTTGAGGAGTCATGTACGTATAAAGTGATTCGCACCAATTGTACCTGCCTAAGTTATCAAAATCGCCTACACAATCTATAAGTGATCGCATAGGTATTCTAGGCTTACTGCTGGTGGTAGTAAAAAACACACAAGAGAAAAAATAAAAAATAAAAAACTAACAATAAACTTTTGCAGATCCTAAATTATCTGGAGATATGGAAGTCTTCAATAATTGCTCTAGATGCTTGTTAGAGCAATCAATTTCCACGAAATATTGCAAATATAGCTGTCCAGAGGGAGCTTCATTATTCATAGGAACTACAAGTCCATCATCTGGTATACCGAGGATGAGGAAGACATTCGTCTTGGTGAAATGTAATTTCTTATCGTGGAATATAAAACATCTCTCCCTGCAGTCCCAATTATCAAACATATTTTGAACGAGGAGTCTGACATGGGTAATATTTGGAATGTCCAAAACCCACGCAAAGGGGGAGCTCTGAATAAGCGTTTCTTCTTCCACAGTCGGCAGCACACTTGCAATAAATTTTTTAAACTGTGAAACGTTGCTTTTCCAGTTCATTCTCTTGGTTCTTCCTCACATCAACGCACGGGTCTTCCAGAAGTATCGCTTGATGATTCACCAGTTGAAGCCATCGTTAACTGAAAATACTACGTTAGGTTACGAACCAAATGCATTGTAATATGATGATTTTAAACTAATAGATGAAATAGATTGAAACATGTGTGATGATACAAACAAATGTTACCTGTAAAATACCAG
This sequence comes from Wurfbainia villosa, assembly GCA_025175895.1. Lineage (NCBI taxonomy): Eukaryota > Viridiplantae > Streptophyta > Magnoliopsida > Zingiberales > Zingiberaceae > Wurfbainia > Wurfbainia villosa. Next base: position 583,263 of record JAKLTH010000304.1, on the reverse strand, counting down.
AAAAAAAAATAATTAATAATAATAATAATAAAGCATCGTTAGGGATTTAGTTAAACCTAACTTAGGCTTAATGGTAATTGTTTAATTGGAATCCATGTTTAATTCCTATTGGGTTTTAAATCCAACCCTATAATAAAGTTAAATCCGATCCGGTATCTTTATTAACGCCGAGCGTTAATATGCGTTGCAGTTTTCTCCTCGCGACCGAATGTGGAGCGCCGATGCGATTTCTTTCCTCTTCGCCTTCGACGCGCGAGCTCTTCTCCTTCTCTTTGTTGCCGCCGCCGAATCATTCGCTGTGATCTCTCGCTCTTCGATCGACGGTGCCTGCCACCGCGAGCTCTCCCCGCCTCGACGCCGCGCCGCCGCACGAGTCCAGCTGCAACGCGAGGTAGTCGACGACGGCCGATCTAGGTTGGATTCTTGCGGCGGTTTCTTCGGCCTCGACTTAAGGCCGGATCTCCACGCAAGCATCGCCGACGCCTCAACCGGCGTCTACACCGGTTCCCGCCGTAAGCCGCGTGTTCTACCGGAGTTAGGTGAGTGGTTGGGAGCTTGGATCGGTGGCAGTTCGATCGGGAGCTGTCTTTCCCTAATAATTGCCCGAACAGGTGATCTTGAGCTTGGATTTTCTCCGAGGAACAGGGATAGGAGGAGATGCATCGGTGGAGTTGCTAGGTCGGGAGGTTGCGCCGGTCGATTCGATTGGAGGCCTTCGCGATTTCTACCGGAGCAAGGTAAGGAATTGTGTTTTCTGTGTCCTTCGATTTCGGAAGAAATCCACCCGTGAATGCGTTCCTTTTTGTGATTTAGGCGAGGTTTTTCTAGCCTTCCGACGATTTCATTGTCGGTGGTGATTTGTTGCGCCTGCTCGGGATCTAGGCTGGTGATGTTTGGTAATCGATTTCAGAAGATCGATCTAGCCTTTGCTATTCAGTTGTCAATTTCTATGTGTAATCCTATGTCTTGGTGTGCTAATGGTGGGTGGCAAACTGAGTGGTATAATGCTCTATTTGATTTCGTTTGATGATTAGTGATGTTGTGTAATTGGGAATATTAGCATCACTCTGTTTCTTGATGACCTAAAGGTTCAGATCTGTATCACAACTTATAAGTTGGACTTCTGTTGTAGGTACTAAAACACATCAGGGTGAGATTGGATTTAACCACAGGACCATTATGTTATACAGATCAGATTTCCATAAGTGGATTATGAAGTTGGTTGTGATTGAAACGGAAGCTAATCTAGGTAAGTTGTGATTTAAGAGCTAATGGAAGAAGATATTCAGTTAGTTGATCGAGATACAAGGTTGATGTAGGATTTGATTCGATTATTAGATATGTGATGGTACTTAACTGTATCCTATTGTCACAGGAATTTGATTTGCGATAGATACATGGACGTGAAGATGGATAGCACAGATTACATAACAGGTGGGTAATTTCCTACCTGGTCCGGGTAGATGTATTGCATTCAGATTTAGTCATAGATATAAGCATGTTAGGTGTTCATATTATCTTGACCCTGCTCTTTTTATCGTATGCTTGATCCTTTACCGTTGGTTATTAACTCCATTGTTGATATCATGTTTATTTTATCATGATTAGGAGTTATACATATAGGTGATGCAAGTAACTTAGAATTTGTTTAAGTTAAGTGCAAATAGTAAAGTCCGGATGACAACCTGATTGTACATTGGGCAAAAAGGTCATCCGTAGGTAGATAATGTCTTTAACCTAGGGTTAGTTCTAGTACCCTTAGGTTGTATGTTACCACCGAACATGTATTGTGTAAATGGTCAGGAATGATATTTTTAGGGTATCGCTACGGTGGTCCTAGCTTATTATAATCGATGAGTACGACTCTCTGTGATGAGAGTGTGTCCATCATTGAGTAGGACTCTCACAGGTGATGTAGAGTGCGTCGATTAGATTGGTATGACTCTCACAGATAGAGAGTATTATGATCGGGCTGAGTACTGACTCTCGCGCAGGATAGAGTGCGCTGATTTAGTTAGTATGATTCTCAGAGAATAGAGAGTCTATGGTGGATGTCTCATGTGAGACATTGCATTCATGCATTTGCACGTACGCCGGCGACGAGGTCTCCCTTGTGGTCGAGAGTGTCGCCAATATCCCGCCTTCTACTGCTACTCATAGGACGAGTCACCCGTGCGAGGGCAGAGCATCAGGAGGCCGCACTCTACCACTATGACGGTGGTAGTTGGATTTGCGTGTCGAGTCCGCGGTGTGGCACTCGACCACCATGTGGGTAGTGCTGAGTGGCCAACAGAGGGACCCCCATCGTGTAGCTTGCGCTTTACGCTTATAGCGCTACTCGATCATACCGCCCACTCTACCACCGAGAGTAGTAGTTGGTGTTGAGTTGGGATAGTTGTCATGCTCGAGCCACCGAGGCCACACCGGGTCGTGGGTAGCTTTAGGGTGAGCCGACATGACCATGCATGCCGCATTGCAGATTCGATGGCGCCAGATATTACCATATATATATACATATGCATGTATATATATATATATATGGATGGATGTTGAGATTAATATATATATGGATACTATATATATATATGATTATTGTGATGTTGCATTTGTTTGTACTTATGCTTGTCAGATTTGGGGTGGACATCATATTCATGCATGTCTCTTGCATTTGTGTTGGATATTGGTATGTGTTAGATGACACTAGATACCTTGACCTGTAGCTAGAGTATATTTTGAGTTGATCTATTCTTCCTGTTATATATATATATGTTGAATATATGTTCAGGTTGGATCAGAGTAGCGTGGTAGACTTCAGGTATGTCTGCATTTTTATGTTGTTCATTCAGTTAGACGGTATGGGCTTGTATTTATATACTATGCTGATATACCTATTGTACTTCTAGATTATGTTGTCGAAATACATGTGATATGACATATATACATATTTTCTATTACCTGCTGAGTTTTACTCACCACCCCCCGCGGACCCTGGGTTTTCTGTCGCCCAGGTAACAGGTAGAAGACTTCGTTACAGCTTGGAGCACCGTCGGCTGACGTCATCTCATCTCACGAGGCTCCCGTGTTTTGTTTTGGGCCGTTATTGTCATGCATTGTATTTTGGAGTTTTCGTGATGTATATGTTGTATATTCAGATTTTGTCGAGATTTCATGTTGTTGTGGTGTGTTAGTCATACCGGTATGCATGTGTGGGATTGTTGTATTGTTGTGGTTTGTTTCCGCTATGTCTTGTGTAGTTTTTATTTTCATACATATATATTGTTGTTATTGTGAGCCTACGGGCCTTGTATTAACCCGAAATGTTGCCACGTACAGGGGAGGTGCCGTCCGTTTGATTTTCGGTTCGGCATGCTCTCGGGGCGTGACAACTTTAGTGGTATCAGAGCCCAAGGTTCTGCGATGCCATATAATGTTGTTTTTGTGTTGAGTCTTGGATTCTCGGGAGTCGATTTATTCGGTTTTGGTTTTCTGAGATGAGATGGACAGCGACCTGAGCTCCAAGCAGCACGAGGTAAGAATTCCTGAAAACCTATGGTTTAGTAGATATTTATCTAAACTTAATCAGTAGGTGTATACAGTAGAGTTATGACACCTGTGTAGACTTGTAGTAGGGTTCGTCCACCGAGGCGATCAACCGGAGTAACCTTTAGGGTTTATACTCTCAGATTGTGTTGGTTATGCATTTAGATGCTTATACCAAGGAATAACTTGTAGTGTGTTGGTTATTATTCGTAACTGTGGTATGAGTTGACCACGGGAACGACCTGTTGAGTCTGTGAGTCTTGAACTTGTGTCGAGGAGGTGATTTACCTCTGAGAGCCGACTGATACCGAGTCGGAAAACAGGGGCCAAGTCGTCACATTTATTATGGAAATCAGTGACTACAGTCTTAGAGATTTCCACTAACTATGCTAGTCAAATCATTACCTGTGGGTAATGAATAGACTTGTAGACTATTGTGATGCAGATAGCGGAAGGCTAGGTTACGGTGTTTCATAGGGATTTTATCCCTGAGTTGTTCGTACTGAGTTGTATAACTTTGAGAGTACTTTTAAGTACTTAACTCATGTTATACCGAGAAAGTAGAGTTATTTGCATACCATTATCGGGGTCAAGCCGGTATTTGGTGATAAATGCAGAAAATAATCTTCGGGAAATAATATATCACTTGATCATGGATTAGTGATGTTGAAAGAGTGTATTTCCCCGTGTCACTTTTAGTGACACATTGTAAGGAATTCTTGAGCTTCAAGAAAAAGGGTGATCGGTTAGTAATAGTATACTGTGCAGAGTCGTGAGACTTGCAGAGGTTACGACCACCTAATAGCTCAAGGAGATGAATGGATGATTTAAGTCCCCAGAGTTATTGGCTTATAGTTGGATGAGGATGCTAGGATCGTCTACCCGATCCTGCCGGAAGACGTTGGATTGAGACAGGAGTTTAAAAATGACTCCGTACAAGAGTTTAAGAGTTGGAGACCGATAAACAAATATTGCAAGTCAACTTATTAGAGTCAGAAGTCTCCGACTGTTGGATAAAAGGAGTAAGATCAGGGTCACAGGCCTTGAGCTACTTTCCGATTATAGAAGACCAATCGCAGATCATCAGAATGTTCTTGTGGACATCAGTGAAAATCAAAACAAAGACTCTGAAGGGATTGTGTGCGTGCAGTGCGGATCACGAAGACACGCGAAGTCAGATAATCCATTGGATCAGGTCATCTGTTGCTATTGTGAGCAACTAGTACCGTGGAGAAGATGTACTTTGAAGACTCAGTTGAAGACTATCCGAGATATTCCGCGAAGGTGATGCACTATCTCGACAGCAGAGATCATCACAGAAGATTGAGTTATCTCATCAGCAACAATCTACTACCTCAGGCATGGTTGGAGTTCCTTGATACCCCCCTTCAACAGAGATCAGCACAGAAGCAGCATCAGCAGAAGACATCTTAGAAGATTCAGCAGACAACAACAGTTACCTCCAGATGTGATTTGCTTAGGACAGAGGAGAGAGTATACGACGATGGTCGTATCTATTTGGTATCCTACAATTGCAGCTCGTAGGATTAAGGGATGGATCAGATGATCTAGGAAAAAAATCCCCGAGGCATTCGTCGCAGAAATGCGACCGCTTTGTCGCGGACTGTTGAATCTGATCTTTTCTCTTCGGAGATAGGCCGAGACCTGTGTGGAGCCTTTTGGATCGGATCGACAAATAATTGATCATTCAGGGTATTACTCTAAGTTACCCTCTGAGTTAATATATGAGAGATACTTGTAGTTTACGGGTATCTTTGCCTAGAACATTCTTAGTTTGGATTAAAAATGGGTCCTTTACATCGACTTGTGGGTCGGTGGTATCTTTACCGTCTGGTGAGATGTGGATCAACAATTAAGAAGTCAAGGGGGGCCTTTAGACTTGGATAGACATATCTTTACGGATGGTCAAATTGTTGAAAGTATGGTACGATATGTCTCTCGGATGTGCGTATAATCTGAGAGCCTTTGGATGTAATTTCGGATGAAATCCAAGGCTTGTCGTTGCTTAGGCAAGTGGAGTAGGCGATCAAAATGATTGCGAAAATAGTCCGGAATCGAAGATCACACAACGAGTGATATTTTTTGTTGGTATCAGTGTTGTTAAACACTATAAAAGAATGAGAAGAACATAAGTTGCGATTATAGGAGAAGTTGGAGGGGATATTTATCTATCCCAGTATTCCTCCTTGAGAAGGATCCAGAACTCTTTGTTAAAAAGGAGATGGACCTTTGAAAGTATGCATCGAGTATCGATGATGGAATGCGATAGTTGTTGAAAGTAAATATCCTTGTTGTGGATAGATGACCTATTTAGATAAGCCAAAGACACCTGTGTATACTCTAAAGTTGGTTTACGACTGGAGTACTGATATTGTAGTGACATGATGTCATACGATTATCATTGTCGATGTGATGATTAATATATATCATCAGCTTAGAGTAAAGGGGATGCAGGTGTGTGGAGACGACAATTTCATACTTGGTATGAATTGTATGAATTTTGATTAAGTTGCTAGACTAATTAACGATTTAGTTGTCATTGGATTTGAGGACCGTGTATTCTTAACACGATTGGATCCTTTTGTAGTTGTTGGAGTTGCGAAACTTGGCCACTGTTGATTGTGGTAGTTGGAGTTGCGCACTCGACCACCGTAGATGGTGGTTTTCCTTGTATGGTTTGGTTAGTACAGTATATGTGGATAGGATGTTTTACCATTACTATACCACGGACTTGTTTGACAAAGGTGATGATGGAAATCATTTAGTCGAAAACTGGTGAAATTAGTTACAAGACCTAGACGGTGGTTAACTTTTACACGAGTATTAGTTAATCCGTCCAGAGTGGATAAAAGGAGGTTGTACGCGGATGCATTGTTTCAGGGATCGGAGCGATTCCGATACAGTTGCATGAGGCGTACTTTATGCTTACGACAGTTAAGAAACTACGAGATAGGCTGTCATATACATGACGAGGCTTTAGTAGTTATTATCTGGATTTACAGATGTATGGAGCAGAAGTGCTCGTGGAGTTTTAACTAGCTACTGGGTAGCTACGATGGAGTTGCGGGAGCGCGAACAGTTGCAACCATTGCAATGAGTGAGATTCGTCGCTATAGTCTCCCATGCACTTACAGAGTGTGTGGTGAAGTGTATCTTGGATGGTTGATGAATTTCTCTTTTGAGAAGATAATTCTCCGTCTCTGAGAAGGATAGTGTGTTCCGTACAAGCGTCCAGTCAAGGAAGAGTCGCTACAGGAAGCATATCATTGGAGATTTGCAATTCACCCTAATGGTACTCAGATGTACCGAGAGTTGAAATGTTCATACTGGTGAATAGTATAAAGAGAGTTATAGCAGATTTTGTTGCTCGATGTTTAGTATGTCAGTAGGTGAAGGCTGAACATCAGAAACTCGCTGGATTGCTCTAGACAATTCCGATTCCGGAATAGAAGTGGGAGCATATCACTATTGGTGACGTTACGGGATTGCCTAGAACCCGTGAAGGACATGGTGCGATTTGGGTGATAGTGGATCGACTACCCAAATCACTTAACTTTCTGCCTATATGTGGAACGGACTTGTTGGATCGTATGACAGAGTTGTACTGCCGAAAGATTATCAGACTGCACGAGATACTTTTGAGTACTATATCTGATAGAGACCCACGTTTTACGTTGCGATTTTTGACAGAGTCTGCATTGGACTATGGGCACAAAGCTTCGGCTCAGTACAACATTTCATCCGCAGACTGATGGGTTATCTGAGCATGACATTCAGACTCTGGAGGATCTATTAAGATCTTGTGTCATGAATTATGAGAGTAGTTGGGACGATCACATTCCTTTGGTGGAATTTAACTATGAAAACAGTTATCACTCCTCCATTCAGATGAATCCTTCTGAGACCCTATACGTTAGACTCTGAAAATCTCCCGTGCTGTGGGAGGAAGTCGGGAAAATGACAGCTATTGGGGGCCACAGAGTATCCAACATGATGCAGAGTAGTGCGCGTCATGGGATGATGGTTATTAGAGGCACAGGATTGACAAAAGAGTTACGCAGACCAGAGGTGAAGACCTTTGGAGTTCTCAGTTGGGGAACAGGTGTTTCTGCGTGTTTTACTTACGAGAGGGGTAAAATGATTTGGGCTAAAAGGAAAGTTATCTCCACACTACATTGGTCCAGTTGAGATACTTGCTTGAAGTAATTTTTGCATGTTAGTACGAAATTTGGGGACTAAATTTTTATTAGTGGGGGAGAATGTAAAATACCGGAAAAAATAATAATAAATAATAATAATAATAAAGCATCGTTAGGGATTTAGTTAAACATAACTTAGGCTTAATGGTAATTGTTTAATTGGAATCCATGTTTAATTCCTATTGGGTTTTAAATCCAACCCTATAATAAATTTAAATCCGATCCGGTATCTTTATTAACGCCGAGCGTTAATATGCGTTGCAGTTTTCTCCTCGCGATCGAATGTGGAGCGTCGATGCGATTTCTTTCCTCTTCGCCTTCGACGCGCGAGCTCTTCTCCTTCTCTTTGTTGCCGCCGCCGAATCATTCGCCGCGATCTCTCGCTCTTCGATCGACGGTGCCCCAAGCCAGCTACGAGCTCTCCCCTGCCCCTCGACGTCGGTTGTTGCCGCCACGAGTCCAGCATTGGCAATGCGAGGTAGTCGACGACGGGCTGGATCTAGGGTTGGATTCCTTACGGTCGGTTTCTTCGGTCTCGACTTCTAAGGCTGGATCTCCACGCAAGCATCGCCGACGCCTCAGCCTCAACCGGCGAAGTCTACACCTGGTTCTGCTTGGAAGCTGCGTGTTCTGCCGGAGTTAGGTGAGTGGTTGGGAGCTTGGATCGGTGGCAGTTCGATCGGGAGCTGTCTTTCCCTAATCATCGCCGGAACAGGTGATCTTGAGCTTGGATTTTCTCCGAGGAACAGGGGATAGGAGGAGATGTGCGTCGGTGGAGTTGTTAGGTCGGGGAGGTTGCATCGGCAGCGGTTCAATTGGAGGCCTTCACGATTTCTACCAGAGCAAGGTAAGGAATTGTGTTTTCTGTGTCCTTCGATTTCAGAAGAAATCCACACGTGAATACGTTCCTTTTTGTGATTTAGGGCAGCAGGTTTTCTAGCCTTCCGACGATTTGCTGTCGGTGGTGATTTGTTACCCATTCTGGGATCTAGGCTCGGTGATGTTTGGTAATCGATTTGGGGCCGGTAAGATCGATCTAGCCTTTGCTATTCAGTTGTCAATTTCTATGTGTAATCCTATGTCTTGGTGTGCGAATGGTGGGTGGCAAACTGAGTGGTATAATGCTCTATTTGATTTCGTTTGATGATTAGTGATGTTGTGTAATTGGGAATATTGGCATCACTCTGTTTCTTGATGACCTAAAGGTTCAGATCTGTATCACAACTTATAAGTTGGACTTCTGTTGTAGGTACTAAAACACATCAGGGTGAGATTGGATTTAACCACAGGACCATTATGTTATACAGATCAGATTTCCATAAGTGGATTATGAAGTTGGTTGTGATTGAAATGGAAGCTAATCTAGGTAAGTTGTGATTTAAGAGCTAATGGAAGAAGATATTCAGTTAGTTGATCGAGATACAAGGTTGATGTAGGATTTGATTCGATTATTGGATATGTGATGGTACTTAACTGTATCCTATTGTCACAGGACTTTGATTTGCGATAGATACATGGACGTGAAGATGGATAGCACGGATTACATAGCAGGTGGGTAATTTCCTACCTGGTCCGGGTAGATGTATTGCATTCAGATTTAGTCATAGATATGAGCATGTTAGGTGTTCATATTATCTTGACCCTGCTCTTTTTATCGTATGCTTGATCCTTTACCGTTGGCTATTAACTCCATTGTTGATATCATGTTTATTTTATCATGATTAGGAGTTATACATATAGGTGATGCAAGTAACTTAGAATTTGTTTAAGTTAAGTGCAAATAGTAAAGTCCGGATGACAACCTGATTGTACATTGGGCAAAAAGGTCATCCGTAGGTAGATAATGTCTTTAACCTAGGGTTAGTTCTAGTACCCTTAGGTTGTATGTTACCACCGAACATGTATTGTGTAAATGGTCAGAGGAATGATACTTAGGGTATCGCTACGGACCGGTGGTCCTAGCTTATTATAATCAGATGAGTACGACTCTCTACAGGATAGAGAGTGTGTCCATCAGTTGAGTAGGACTCTCTACAAGATAGAGAGTGCGTCGATTAGATTGGTATGACTCTCTACAGGATAGAGAGTATTATGATCAGTTGAGTACGACTCTCTGCAGGATAGAGAGTGCGTTGATCTGGTTAGTATGATTCTCTGTAGAATAGAGAGTCTATGGTGGATGTCTATATGTGAGACATTACATTCATGCATTTGCATGCACGCTGGCGACGAGGTCTCCCTTGTGGTTGAGAGTGTCGCCAATCATCCTGCCTCTACAGTTACTCATAGGAGGAGTCACCCGTGTGAGGGCAGAGCATTGTGGTGCCGCACTCTACCACTATAGACGGTGGTAGTTGGATTTGCGTGTCGTAGTCCTGCGTGTGTGGCACTCGACCACTCATGGTAGTGACGCGTGAGTGGCCGAGAGGACCCCATCGTAGCTTGCTTTTACGCTTATATGCTATTCGATCATCGCCCACTCAACCACTCGAGAGTAGTGGTTGGTGTTGAGTTGAGCAGTTGTCATGCTCGAGCCACCGAGGTCGGGTCGTGGTAGCTTTAGGGTGAGCCGACATGACCATGCATGCTGCATTGTCATATCTGATGGCGCTTTGCATATTACCATATATATATACATATATGCATGTGTATATATATATATGGATGGTTGAGATTAATATATATATGGATACAGTCTATATATATATGATTATTGTGATGTTGCATTTTTTTGTACTATGCTTCTTTGCATTTGGTGGACATCATATTCATGCATGTCTCTTGCATTTGTTATACGATTGTGTCGGATATTGGTATGTGTTAGACGATGCACCACTAGATACCTTGACCTGTAGCTAGAGTATATTTTGAGTTGATCTACTCTTCCTGTTATATATATATATATGTTGGATATATGTTCAGGTTGGATCAGAGTAGCGTGACAGACTTCAGGTATGTCTGCATTTTTATGTTGTTCATTCAGTTAGACGGTATGAGCTTGTATTTATATACTATGCTGATATACCTGTTGTACTTCTAGATTATGTTGTCGAAATACATGTGATATGACATATATACATGTTTTTTATTACCTGCTGAGTTTTACTCACCACCCCGCGGACCACTGGTTTTACGTCGCCAGTAGCGGTAGAAGATTCGTGTGACTTGGAGCAGTCGGTGGCGTCATCTCATCTCACGAGGCTCCTGTGTTTTGTTTTGGGTCTGCTGTTCGTTGTGCATTGTATTTTGGAGTTTTCGTGATGTATATGTTGTATATTCAGATTTTGTCGAGATTTCGTGTTGATGTGGTGTGTTAGTCATACCGGTATGCATATGTGGGATTGTTGTATTGTTGTGGTTTGTTTCCGCTGTGTCTTGTGTAGTTTTTATTTTCATACATATATATTGTTGTTATTGTGGGCCTACGGGCCTTGTATTAACCCGAAATGTTGTCACGTACAGGGGAGGTGTCGTCCGTTTGATTTTCGGTTAGGCATGCTCTCGGGGCGTAACATTACCTCTGCTCAAATGGTAAACCCTAAAACCTTAAACCCTATCAGGCCCGAGTTTAAACGACATCGTGCACGGAAAATGGAAAAACCCTAGATAAATCGGAAGGAGCGATAGCGACACAGATTATGGTCAACGAAAGAAGTTAAGTAATCTACAAAACTTACTTAGGTCGAAAATGGAAGCGTTAGACAATTCCACGAGAGACAGATCGGAAGGAGCGACAGAGAAATGAAATATGGTGTTGAGATGTTTGAACTGGCACCGGGGAGTTTTATATTAACGGATCGGGTGCGGTGGGACGGATTTAGATTATAATTTTGCAAAATAGCGTAACAAACATATACATTACAATTCTGCAAAATAGCTTAACATTAACATTGTTTCCTTTACAAATATTTACACAACTACTATTTACACTTATGAATTAGTAGGCGGTGGCATTCTACAAGACCTCCTATTATGCCCAAGTTGTTTGCATTTGCTGCATTTATTTTTCACTCTCCCAGTATATTTAGACTCAATGCGTGCCTTTTTTCTTCGCCCGGGCTGCACAAGGCTACGAGGAGGTAGAACTCCAAAAATTTTGTCACCATTAGGCCAAAATTTCTTACTTCGACATGGATAAATACGATCCATGTAAGTGGCCTCCCAGGTTTTCCTTAGAAAATAATGCTCACAATAACGGTATGAATCCATGTTCCGATATATGATGACTGCAATAGCATGCGAGCAAAGAATTCCTGAAATTTGAAACTCACCGGAGATGCAACTTCGCCTCTCCAAATCAACAATATATGAAGAAGCTATTGTCTGTACTTCCATTTCCGATTGTGAGTATGAGAATACTGAATATAATCGAGTTCTTTCTCTCCTTTCATCAATCTCTTTAATGGCATAAGGTGTTAGAAAACCTGACCTTTTTGAAGATTCTTCCCTACGGTTAAACAACCATTGAGCAACCTTTCTTCTAGTGTTGTCAATTAAACTGGTGATGGGGAGTTCATGTGTTTCCTTGAATAATGCATTTAAACTCTCAGAACAATTAGTGGTTAACATTGTGTACCTCCTCCCAGGAAAGTGTGCATTGGCCCATCTTTTTGGATCGATCTTTTGTAGCCATGCATATGCATCCTTGTGTTTGTCATGCATGTTCTGCATTAATCGATCAAACTCAACTGTTGTATTGGCTCTTGCTGCTGCCCAAAATAAACCTAATGAGGATCTATCCCGGGTATTTGTTACTATGTTACAAGACAAGTGATAGCAACAAAAAGCATGATGGGCAGATGGATACACTTTGTTAACTGCTGATATAATCCCCCGATGTCTATCTGATACAATGTTCAACGACTCTGGCAGGACAGCAAGGAATGTCTTTACATGATCCAAAAACCACTCCCAGGCAGATCTATATTCAACTTCGGCAATTCCAAATGCAACTGGCATAATTTTTGCATTACCGTCAACGACAGTAGCCATTAGCAAAACACCAGGATACTTGCCAGTGATATGTGTAGCATCAATTCCAATTAGTTTTCGCAAATAAGACATGAATACTCTTCCACAAGCACCAAATGCCCAAAAACATCGCTAGAATTGATTTTCATCATTTCTTAGTACTGCAACATAGGTATCAGGATCTCTAACTCTTAACTCACGCAAGTACATTGGAAGATCAATATAGGCCTGATCAAAATCACCTACCACTCTTTTTAGTGCTTTATGTCTGGCTGTGTATGCTTTCTTGTATGAAATGTTAACACCAAACCTAGCTTGCATTTCTCTTCGAATTGAACTTGGTTTGTAATTATCAGAAGTAGCTAACCGTCCTACAATCTGGTTTGCTACAAATGTGGATGTGCAAGCATGGTGATCTGTTGTTTCCCTAACACTGTCACATTCATGTTGCTTTACATATTTTGTGACATTGAACTTCACATCTCCACTTGCAACTAGGCTCCATGTACAAGGCTGACTAAAGAAAATAACTTTAATTCTATTAAGTCTGATCTCAACTGTCTTGTATCTGAAGTTTTTTAGCATCGCATGCCTTACTAGTGCATCTTTAAACTCTTGTCGAGAGGAAAAAATTTATCCAGTGGAAAATTCATTTGGATCTGATGAATTGACATCTGCCAATAGTGTTATTCGTGGATTTAAAACATATGGATCATCAGCAATTGGGAACACTTCCTCTAAGTCACTGTACTGATCTGGGTTTAACTCACCTTCTTCATGTTGGATATCATCAGCTAAGAATTCTTCCGAAGGATTTGTATATTCTAACTCTTCTATCGCATGTATATCACTTACCTCCTATTCACTCCAAGTTTATTCAAAATATTCATGAACTACTGTAGTAGCAGTGGCTAACTCTTCTTCGAGTATGGAAGAAGCTTCTCTATTTATATCAAGGTGTTGATCACTGGTAATTCTATTCCCCACATCAGTAAACTGAGATGAAGATGGAATATTACTTGGGGATAGATTTATGGAATCTTGATCATCTAACTCTCTATCCTTCAAATTTGATTCAATTGTTTCCAAAAATGTTAACACTTCATCAGGAAGGGGGTCGTCCTTGCAAAGGTTTTTAAAATCAACACTATTATATGTAGTGTGTTAGGCAAGTAGGTTGAATTTTTTTAACTAGGCTTTAGAAGCCTGAGGACAAGTGGAGGATAAGAGTTTATGGTTACGTTTCCCAATTATGCACTTCGCTAATTAGAACATTTGATGTGGATAGGGTCATCAATGGGTTTTTACCGCAACCCATTGATGGACCTTTCAATGTTGAAATTAGGAACAGTTTATATGGAATGGAAGAGGAAGACATTTATAGGGTTTATGCGCAAAGGGATACTTAGTTCCCACACTCCTGTGGGTAGTTATGGGTGCGTGCCAATTGGCACACTCATCTGAATGTTGGCACGGAGCATTAATTTTCATAACTACTGTTTGGGAGCCTAAGGAAAGGTGGAGAATGATAGTATAGGGCACGCTTGAACTCGACCCGCCTAGAGGACTTTAGTTATCTCCGATATAAATTGACAGCACCACTATTTTTCTCGGCTGGGTTCCCTCTCCATGGTGTTAGAAATTTATATCCCAAGACCACGGTGGTGCTGGGATATAAATTTCTGGCACCACAATTTATCTCGACCAGTTCCATCTCTCTGGTGCTGGGATTTTTAAAGGCAGGACCACAGTGTTGCTGGGGTTTCAATTCCCAGCACCACCAAAAATTTCGACAACTTATATCTACATGGTGCTGGAAATTACATTCTTAACACCATGATGTTGCTGGGAGTCTGAATCACATTACCACGGTGGTGCTGGGATATAAATTCCCAGCACCACCATTTATCTCGACCAGTTCAATGCCAATGGTGCTGGGAGTTTTAATCGCAGGACCACAGTGTTGCTGGGGTTTTAAATCCCAGCACCACCCTTAATGTCGACAACTTATATCTCCCTGGTCCAGTGAATTAGATTCCCAGCACCATGGTGTTGCTGGGAGTTTGAATCTCATTACCACGGTGGTGCTAGGATATAAATTCCCAGCACCACCATTTATCTCGACAAGTTCATTCCCCATGGTGCTGGGAGTTTTAATCGCAGGACCACAATGGTGACGATATTTCAATTGTCAGCACCACCTTTTATCCCGAACTGTTGAACCTCCATGGTGTTGGGAGTTTTAATCCCAGCACCACGGTGGTGACGAGATTTCAATTCCCAGCACCAGCTTTTATCCCGAATTTGTTGAACCTTAATGGTGCTGAGAATTTGAAGCCCAGGACCACGATGTTGCTGGGATTTAAATTCCCAGCATCACTTTTTATCCAGGCCAGCCAGCTTCAATCTCCCATGGTGCTGGGATTTTAAATTTTAGGGAGACGGTGGTGCTGGGAATTTCATTCCCAGCACCACCTACTCTCTCGGACAGATTGAATCTCCTAGTGCTGGGAATATCAATCAGGGAACTTCAGTAATCGTGGGATTTAATTGGAAGCATCACCTTTTAAGTTAGGTGGAATTTGTTTAGGTGGCGACAAAACTTGGTTATGAACCTCCTGCATCGCAATTATGGGTGCATTGGTCTACTTTGGTATGATATGCCTACCTCGTATTTATGGGTGTGTGACAAACTTGGCTATACAACCACCTACAATGCATTTATTAACCTCATAGCAGTCTCAAGAATAAAAATACATACATACATGATAATACTATGTGAAGCAGCTGGTGAGTGAGCTGCGCCAACTTCTGGAAACCCTACCCGATATATTCGTGGGAGCAGTGATGTCGTTGATAACTACTAGGGTTTCATCAAAAATGGTATTGCTCAGTTGGTTTGCGGAGGAAAGCTACGTGTGGTGCTCATCAACAGCATGGGGTTGGCGCTCCCACGCGGCTGGAAGTGACGTTTGGATGGCTCGGGATTTCCAGTTGTGCCTCGGATGGATGCAAATCTCTCTCTGCATTAAATTGCAGGTTGTTTGGTGGGAGGGGTATTTTGGGAATTACGCGCGCGATTTGATAATTCTGAAACTATAATGTGCGTTTTGGATAATTCCGAACTTTAGAAGTTATGTTTGGTAAATTGTCGAAAAAAATTAAAGAGAGAACCATCCTAAAGAATTAGCGATGGATTCAAGATTACTTTTATTTTTATTCTAATTTTAACTTTAGCGGTAGCATTTTCAACTTATCCAAGGAATAGAAATTTAACATTTGGCTTAGTCGGTTAGGTTTTATAAGGGCTTATTCTATCACGATATCAAATTTTAGTTGAACGACAAAATATATTATATAATTCTTTAAAAATACATTAGGGCTCCTAAATTACCATAATCATGAGACTTAGAAGCACCATCAATGACAAATTTAGATTGAAATTTGAACGGATATCATATTCGTCGGAGAGAACGAGTACTTAAGCTGTTGACGTTGAACTTCCCAGTAAAAAGACATGCTTGTCCACATTACTTCCTGGAGGAAGGGGCGCTTCTGCACACCCCTTCTCTCCGTCGACGCGCACCATTATTTTAGGTCAATACATGAATATAAGATAATTTTAAGATTTTCTCAATTTGAATAGAACCCTTCAAAGACATCGAAATTAGGGGATACAACATCCACTTATGTTTCACCTATTTGTTATTAAATAGATGGCTTGGCTTTCATCTAGTAATGTATGTGATACAGTAGCTTGGATAAGTTGCACGTCGCTTCGGGGCTACAGTGTAGTGACAAGACGTTCAATTCGACTCTTAAATATTCACAGTTCGATCGCCAACTATAATCAATTTATAGATTTTTTTTTTCAAATGGAATGACAAACTATGGATACTAGAGCTGTTGAGATTGTCCACACGAAAACTTTTCGATTTATTTCTCTCCTAAAAATATGGAATAGTCATAGGGGACGACTAATATGGTGATTTCATATTTTTTTATATTTTTTTTGAATAAGTTACACATCCCACAACTATAAACAATCATATTGACATCATTTACTCGATCAAATATATTTTTCGATGAACAATTACTTATTTTCCACCTTCATTCCTCAAATATCTCCCTCTTTTTGCTTCACTTTGGATTGATCCACTTCCTCTCACTTATATTCTTTTTTTTATTGATCAATCAAATGTCAATTCATCGGTAAAATATGATCATAGAGATGACTGATGAGAGGGTCGACCATGCACTTGTCACCTTAGTTCTATCATCCTTGTGGGACGGTTCTATATTTTTTTTTAATAGAGGAAGGATTTTTTAGCTTGTCCTACTTGTTAATTTAGATTATTTTTTATAAAATTCAATTCTTTTATTGGATCTAGACACTTCATTTTCATGGTGAAAAAAAATACTCCACCTTTTTTTGTTTTGATCAAATCGATTTCAAATCAACGCAGCCCTATGATGCAAGAAGGTTGGAATCCATCAATTTAGTGACCCCTATTAGTCCACCTCCGGACCATCATAAAAGAAGTAAATCACGGTAGGTCTTTGGTCTTTGAGACTAGTAACTAGTGCATGGAGGAACGACACCCTCGCATTTATGAGGGATTGATCCGTTGTCCTATGATGCAACGTTTGCATGCACTAGCCACTAGGCCCTTCCCGCGGGGGCAACGCAACCCTAATAATTAGGATGAAAGTAAACAAATAGAAATGACTTTGAAGTGGAACATTAATAATTTGGTGCTCCCATTAGAGTGAAGAAAAAAAAACTACATTGTCTAGCGACGAAGCAATCGATTAGGTTAATTTTTCGAATCAATTAATTTTAAAATGATTAAAAAAATTTATTGATCATTAAAATAAAATTGAAAGTATTTGTAGAAGATGATCTAATCTAACGGTTTAATATCTTAAATTTTTTATTTTATTAGAGAAAAAATTATGAACAAAATATGCAAATACTACTCCTAAATATGAAATACTAACTTTGGGCTTGATTTTTTTTTTTAAAATTTATGCAAAATTTAGAATCAAACACTACACCTAAATATGAAATACTAACTTCGGTTTAGATTTCTAAAATGTATTATTATATTTATGTGCTAATCTTATATTTTTAATGCTCAATTAAGTTTCAATCGGATAAATAATTTACAAAAAAGAGTTTTTTAGATAAAAACTAAATTTAGGGGTTTTTTATGACAATTGTGCTTGCAAAATTATTTTGACGCCTAAAATATATTTTACATTTTTCACCGCTATTGTAAGCAAGGATTCCCATAGAAGCCTCAAGGAATCTCTACGGTCGGTTGCGTTGACGATAGAAAATGGACGGCTTTGATTGGAACCACTCGAAGGATCGTTGTCTTCGCCCTCCTCTTCGGCCTCGTCTATAAATTCACTAAGAAACCCTAGCCCGTGCGAGGCTGCGCCGCAGAGATCATTCTAGCTCCCGTCTGGTCCTCCGCACTGCACGCAATTCTCCGTCTGCAATGGCGCCGGTCAAGAAATCGGTATCCTTCCGCCCATATCTATCGTATTGTAAATTTTCTGATGTTCTTCTCTTGGCGTGTTCTAGTTCTGATGTTTTTCCCTTGGCTTGTTCTTTCTGATTATTTCATGCAGAAGAAGAATGCCGAGAACATCAACAGTAGGCTCGCTCTTGTGATGAAGAGCGGGAAGTACACTCTCGGCTACAAAACGGTCCTCCGAACGCTTCGGAGCTCTAAAGGTGATACTAGCTTACTAGGTTCCTTTTCCCCTCCGATGATTTAGAGTTTGTACGCGAAGAGTAAAAGGTGTTCTCCATCCGATCTGCTAAAAAAATTCCAACTCGATACTCCTTTGTTGATTGGGTATGATGCGGAGCTGGAGTTTAGCTCCTTGGTTGTGTAATTATGCGTCAATGTCTCGTTACCGATTCTGTTTTTTATTTTGAGTAGATTATTTACTTAATCATTTTTAGTTTGGGGAAGGTAATATAATTTTGCTTAAAGGTTTAAAAGCTTTCTGGTATGCTAAAAAAAATCATCTTGATTTATTTTGTCAATTGTGTGTGATACGGAGCGAAGTTTGGTTGCGAGCAGATCATTCTTTTGTCTTTTTGAATATGCGATCATGATATAATCTTGCTAAAAGGGAATTTTTTATTCTTGATGTTTAGGTTTAATAACATTATGACACATTTCCCTGCCAATACGCAGTTACTCATGCTTCATTCAATATATATTGGGAAAGATTGTTCAATGGATCAACTAACTTGCCGTAGTTTTTTTATTATTCAAATTGTACCTGACTGCCTCTTCTAAAGTTGGCTCAAGTTTTGCAATGACATGCATAGTTGAATTTTCAGCTGTTTTGTTTTCAGTTACTAACATTTTTCTGTTAAAGTCTTACCTCTTTGGAGTAATGTTATATATAATTCGCATAAGATTTAGTGTTAATCATCATAACTTATTGCACCTGTTCTATTTCTAAAACTACTACATAATAGGCATGGTCAAGAATCAAGATGGTTTATGAACGAGCGGCTTTAGTTATTGGGTTGTAATGTAGGTCAAAACAAATGTTATTTTTAATTTTAACTATGGTGTATAAGTCACATTTATAGCTGAGATAGGATACATGTGTACTGGTAGGGATTGTACAACTACTGTGTTATTTTGCTTGTGTATTTTTTGAAGCCTTAACACGAGGTACATTTACTTAATTTTTGTAGCTCTGGTATCTTTTTGCAATGGCACTTATTGTATATCTTTCTTTGGAGTTATGAGGTCATATTTGTTCCCTTTCATTTATTTGCATGCTTTACGAGTGGGTCTGTTTTATCTGATTGTGGTGCTCTCCTAGAATGTTAAACATTTTTATCATCCATAGGCTGGCTGATAACTAGTTCCTGTTTCCTATCTCACTCGACATTTTTCCTTTGCGCAAGGGAACTGTTGTTTTTTGTTATTTAGCATATATGAAAACTGTTAATGAGGCTTGTAGCTATTTATATTGGATCAAGCTTCTTATACTCTTTTATTTTTCTTTGCTCGATTATATTTTATAACTGTTTTAACATCATCCACTGTCTTTCACATACATCGGTCACTAAACCTTTCCTACCGTCGACAGCAAAGTTGATTATCATTGCAAACAACTGCCCACCACTCCGCAAGTCTGAGATCGAGTACTATGCAATGCTGGCGAAGGTTGGAGTTCATCATTTTAGTGGAAGTGAGTGATATTCATAGTCATTTGCTGTTTTTTTTTTTTAATTCTGTCATTTGATTTTATCCTCTAGTTGCGAACTAAACTTTGATCACCAGGATCATTAAAAGTTATTTGACCGAAGGCATCTAATTGCCATGCCTTTCTTATTCAAAATGACTGTTTTTTAAATATGTTCTATTTTCCGTATCTATACTTCACAGATAATGTTGACCTTGGAACAGCATGTGGAAAATATTTCCGAGTTTGCTGCCTCAGCATCATCGATCCTGGTGAGTCACATTGACTAACCAAAAAGAACCGCAACCAAATTTTCCCAATGATAAATCATATCTATGTTTCATTTTAATTTTTGTTTCAGGCGACTCAGATATCATCAAGAGCATCCCTGGGGATCAGTGAGACATGCAAATGGACAAATTCTTAGTTCAAGGTCCATAGGTTTTTTTGACAAAATTACTACTCTCAGTGGACAATTTCCTGTTTGTTCTTCATCCTGAGTTTTCTAGTTTGTGGCCATCAACTCAAATTTCTTGATGTAGAATGCGTCTGAATATCTTCCATTTCTTATGATTTTCAAGTATTCCTTAATTATACGATTAAGATATGCCTCAGCTGCTTGGTTTTAGCTTGTGTCTGCTTTGAAGTTTTTCTTGGTCTAAAATGCAAGAGTTATGTTTGGCAAATACCATAATTTATTTATATACGGTTTGATTGGCTCTGTTGCTCGAGTATTCTCTTTGATTTCATCCACCAAAATTAAATTTTCGAATAAATTAAACCGAACTCTGGATTTCCATAGGTTCGACCATTTTATTTGATTTAATAGAACTCTTCGACATCCCTAGTTTATACAACTTACTCGAGGAGAAGGATACGAATTGAATGAGAAATATCTAAAGCTTCGGTTTTGTGTATCACCAAACTGGAAAATAATAGAGCCATGTCACACAAGGACCTGCAAGATTAGATTTTTTTGGGGTTCTATGGATAAGAAGAAATCTGACGATGATTTTTGTTGAACCAAGTTGATTTAATACCTTTTTAAGACGTGCCAATATGCGTGTAGTTGACTACTGCAATTTACCTATATAACAGAATATTTTAAGTTTCTTTTCTTCTCGATTTCTTTCTTCTGTGTCTTACAATTTCTGCTATAAAAAGGCGAAATAGTAGTTAAATGCCATATTTGACCGGGATTAAACTCAAATCATGGAAGGAAATTCAATTAAGAATGGATTATTCTTTCTATGATTTTATGTAAGATGGAATGATACCTTCGAGAGATGGACATTCAATTTATCTATTTTCAATATTAATTGTTATAGATGAGCTAATTAATTGAGTTGGATGTCAAGTAAGTAGGAAGGGTGGGCAGAGCTAAATAAAATATAAGAACGAATTTGGTGGATTACAGGCTGGGCAAACAAGGTGGGGGATCAAATAAGTAAAATAAAGAACAGTTCAGTGAAACTTACATCAATATGGAGCCCCAAAGATAAGTCCTAAAGATGGATCAGACAAGGCAGACCAAACAAGCATGATGGGATGAGTATTTCAACAAGCCACAGATATGTTGAGCAAACTAAATTGCTAGAGTATTTGAACAACAACCCAGACAAGGCAAGACATCGATTTGGATGGGGCAAGTTGCTTGAATTGGTCAGGTGACCCTTGCAATTTAACAAATCAGAAAGACTGAGCTACTCCAACTTGCCGAAAGTCAAATTGTTTGGACCCACTGATGTCCCCAGCCTTTGGTTCAATAAATAAGACAAGGGCATCATGGTTGTTCTAACGAAATAAAGGGCATTTTATACATCCATATTTTCAAGAGGGTGTTCAAAACAAGATGGTTTAACGGATTAGAGGACAAAAAACAATATGGACATGTCAATTGAATTATCTTTTACATTAGACCAGTGAAAAAAAACACTAGAAATCACCTCGGTCGGTTTGCTGGCCAATGATCTTCTGATCTGCATCTCCATAAAAAAGATAACACGGGTGCACTATGCCTCAATACACAAAGCACCCCATCTCATCACTCTCATCTTATGATCCCACTTCCTAAACACTTGGTAGCGTAAATCTGGTCGCCTCATTTACAAGGATCTATATGACCTGCAATAATGTATGAAGCAATAATGGCTACAGTGGCTCAAGGGATCCGCTTTTTAGTCTCTCCATCCTCGCTTGCAAGCCAGATAATGCCTTCTCATCCATTGGGAGAATATTGCTCTGTGTTGGGACTTCCCCTTCACCATGATCTACACCGTGAAGGACATTACCGTTGACATGTCCAAATGGTCGAGCTGACCCATCTAAATTGCCAGCGGCAGCAGCAGCCTGTATGCTTTTCATTCGTTCTCTGATTGCATCAAGAGTCCCCATTGTTACAGCAGCGGCTGGAAAGATTTGAAAGAGAATGCACATGTCATTCTAGCAGTTAGATGTGATTTAAGGCACACCCACAATCACACACTCACGAGGACATATGCTCACCAATACACTTGAACATATAGATAGAGAGGTGAGAGAGTTACCAGCTGGATATCGATCCATTCGGTCATCTCCTAAATGAGACTTAAACTCTGAAAGGTCAGTTTGACTTCTCAAAGTAGTTGCTCCAACAACACCATCTGTGTATGCACTTGGATTTATGCTTTCAGTTTTTGCATTGACTGACTTTGCATTAACAGGAGAAAGAGGCCCAAACTTTGGAGATGAAATAGTTGCTACTGGTGGTGGAGTAGCCATGGGAAGGCTGGCTGGTGTCCTTCCAGCTGCCGCATTCTTCTCCATCTGGATGGAGAAAGAACCAAATCTAGACACAATAAACACAAAAATACATGGTGCCATAAAGGCAGCTCTTCGGGAAGATCCTACAAACCTGAGCAAGTCCATCTCTAATATATGTTCTAAATGCTTCACTCGCATTTTGGAGCTGAGCAAATATATCCACCTATAGATAAGATAAGGGGTTTCACAATGCATAGAAAAACAAAGCAGATGAATGAATCAGAGTTAGTAGTATTTGGAGCAAGGAACTCACCTTAGGATAGAGTTGCGTAATCCGGTAGAGCTCATATAGTCCGATTGTACAGGTTTGCTTATCACCAATTTTCTTAAATATTGCAGCAAGTTCTTGCTGTTACAAGTAAAAAAGAGGGGAAAAAACATTACAATGAGGACTGACATGGATGAGTACAATATAGGAAAGGTCAAAACTGAATTTCACGAGCAGGCAAGGTGCGGTTAAACACACCTTCAATTGAGCATCTGCTGAATGTGTTGTAGGAGCTGGACTATTAGAAGCAGTGTCACCCCAATGTGTTTGTCCCATGGGACCAGATGGAGTTAGCATTCTAGCAGCGGCAAGGGTCTATTCATTCATGGAAAAAGGTTCGGTCAATTCAGATGCTATTCACTAAAACAAAGAGATTTTGATTATAACCATAACTTACCTGAAGATTTAGGTCAATATAAGCAAGGATGATTGGTTGAGGTTCGGCATCTATAGGTACCATAGAGAGGTGACCCTTTATAGCTGTACCTCGGAGTTTCACTAATTCATGCAAAACAGTTTTAACCATCCTAAGTGGTTTATCATCTGCTCCAGCCCTGCAAGTAGCGTAAAAGTGTAATCAAGATGGGTTACTACCATGTTAATCAACTGCTAAGTTGACTAAATTACAAAATAAAAATTATTACCTTCTTCGAATCTCTTCCATCCCTAGTCCTTGCAAATACACATGAATGCTTTGAAGAACACGGTCGAGATCAACTTCATAAATTGTGCTCTGTAATACCTGTATGAACAACATTGGATGAAGCAAAAAAAGAGTCGGCAAGGAGTTTCCAATTACTGGACGGTACCTTTGTCAGTTTAATTAAACATTTAACAACCAGATCTGAGAACTTCTGATTTCTGATGATGAGAGCCTCAGATGATGCAGGGGATGGCCACCTTGATGGGTCCAAAGGTTTCAACAAGTTAATTAACACCACAAACGAAGATGTTCTTTCTGCATTATCCTGCTCAAACAAAGATACTTAAGGATACATTTTCCACTTCATGCAAAAATATATCCAAAAAAACTAACCAGAATCTTGAGCATCAAAACATTAAGTGCTTTCAATAATTGACTACCATCATCCATCAAAGGAACTCTTTCATCCAAAAGCCAAAGAAGAAGTTCAGTTATGAGGTTATCTAATGTATTCTCCTTCACAGCATGAGCAAGTTTTTTTATCTGGAAGGTCTGTAGAAGAAAGCTTTCATACAATCCATCCAAGTATGAATTAAAACAGACGAAGAAAAATCAACTAAAAGATGAATACCTGCATTAGTGTATTAAGAACATATTTACAGGATCTTGAAGAAGCTCCAGAAAGACTGAAATTAAAGGTACCGGGAACCTGAATAATTTGACAGATGCTTTACACAAATAAACAATAACATAATTTCTTGAAATTAGATAAAATAGATCAACCTACCATTATCGCTAGGCATGAAACCAATCTATCAGCATCTTTAGCTAGCTCTTCAAGTGCACTGTTATTAGGGTCAGCTGTGGCCTGTGTCAACTCATGGCATATAACTTTCATGCCTTCGACTGACTGCAACAAGGTAAAGGAGAAGCTAAAGAATATCACCATCAAAGAAAAACAAAATAAAGGGGAAGGAAAAAAGAAAAGCAAAGAAGACAAATAAAAATGTGACTGATTGCAAGAGTATGCAACATTATTACAACTACAATTTATGATTGCTATACAGCACAAACATCAAATTAAATTGCCTTACAGTAGTAGCACTTGAGAAGTTAGCTATGCAAATTAAGATGCTATAAAGAAAACAGAAGGGTTTTCCTCAAGAACAGAAATTCCATCATATTGAACATCAACATCCGAAAAACAAAGTCTGCATGCTTAAGATATTGTTTAAACTAATTTGACTTTGCATCATGACACAGCATACGACTCAAAAAAGTCTCTTCAAAAATGTAAGAAACAAAGACTTGAAATCTTTCTAGAATGAATATAATAGTAGTTTGCTCCAGCATAATAATTTCATGGCATCCTATTATGAAATATCCAAAAAAAACAAGTCTGTATGTTTAAGCTTATTTGTGATTGCACTATGACAGTGTAGGAGTTACAATAATGCAAGTCTCTTCAAAAATGTAAGAAACAAAGACTAGAATCTTTATAGCAGGTCTAACCATCATTTTATAATCCTTCCCTTTACGCTTTAAAGGTAACTTGCGATCGCAAAAAATTCTTGACGCCCTTCTATATTTTAATCATCCTACTTGTATTTTATATAAAACAACTCTATCAACCTCTCCATCTTTTACAAAAAAGAATCCCAAATATTTAAAACTTTCAGTGATAGATAACTTATCATCTCCTATCTTAACCATTGTATTGCTACATCTAAAGAAAATGCACAAAAATAAAATAAGAAAAGCAATGCTAACTTGTTTTTTATGCCGTTTGATAGCCCTTACTACATCACCAATGACATTTCGGTAGGTCACTCTATGATTTCCACTAATTTTATCCTTCGCGACTACTGAAGAAACCTCTTACAAACCTTAATTAAAAAGAGAAGAAAATTCATGTGTGAGAGAACCTGTGTAGAGATTTTGCCAAAGTATAGTTGCGGTAAATGATCGTTGATTTCGTAGCCAACAAGTCTTATTTATTGCCTGCTCCCAAGCTCTCAAGAAATCTCTAGAAGCATCCTGTCTGCCCTACATCAGCCTACTACTCCTTTAGCATTAGTTCACTGGTCATTGCTGATTAACCGCTTCAACCATTCAATTGATTGCTTGTTCCACCAATCGATTGCCTTGAAAAAACAACTGTTATAATGAACTAACTACTTCGTTATAACTGTCTAACTATCTATCAATCGATTGCATCCACCATTAGTCAATTGCCTTCAATTGTAGCTTCCGAAAAACTTCTATTGCAATAAATTAATCGACTCAAGCGATTACTAATCAATTGTTCAACCAAGTCGACCAAACAGTTTACTCTAAGCAGTTGGCTGCTCAGTCAACTAGCACACTTGGTAAGCTGAGGACCTGGGTTGTCTATTGAATTGACTTGGCCATCAATCCACTAGAGTAGTGACTAAGCAAATCCTAAGACTTTCATCCAATCCTAATTTATCTCTCGGTTTTCCAAGGTTACATGCACTCACCCTCATTTTAGCACAAATGAAATTTGCCAAGTCATCAGAGAAAACCCTTCTCCCAGATCTTTATATGGAGTCTTTTTCACCTTGCGAAGTATTTTATTATCCTTGACTAGTTAAGATTTTGTCTTGTCGGGCATCTGATCACCCTTAATTTGCCAAGATATTTTACCACTAGGACTTTTTCTTACTGGGTAATAAGTCACCCAAAATGACTTTTTCTTACTGGGTATTAAGTCACCCTTAACCTTTTACCTAACATCAAGACCGTTTGCACAATTTTCAAATTCATTTTTCTAACTTAATTCTTTGCCTAACATCAAAACCGATTGCACCAACAATTTCAAACATGTTCCAAACACCTCTGGTTGGCTGGGCCACAAGACAATAGAAAGAGATATGAAACATTATAACCATAAAAAAAAAAAAAAAATAGAATGAGGCTAAAGAATTTTGAGTCGCAGGAAATTCAGGTATGAAATGAATACAAAAATTGAGTTACTTTTAAATCTAACATAATCAACTTTAAAAAGCAAATGTTGGTTTTTATCTCAACCTACGATAGCATTATTGCTTCATGGACTTGAACTAGTAAATAGTATCTAAGAATCACGTATGCAAATAAAATCCAAAGTTGCATTTAGTTAGAAACTCTCAAAATTGTCAAATTCAGGTTCGTACAGTGAATCATTTTGATGATTCCATATTGTCAAATCCTATTTACTAATACAATATGATTATTGCAGCATATCGATCATGATTTTATAACCAAAAATAGAAGTTCATATTTATCTTGATTAAAAATTCCAAAATAATGTCTATTTTTTTAATGTAGATTTGAAATGTAATTCCAACACAAAATAGATAACATGACAGCCATCTTTGTGACCTTCCAATAGGGCAAGGATTGCTCACTCAACCTTAGTCCCTAGTTTCTAAGTTTCCATGTACATTGGCATGGTTGATGAGAAGAAGAAAAGGACTATGGCATACATAAAGAGAGGAAGAGGCAAGCTATTTCAATGTAGTAAGATTTCTTTTTAGTCAATCTCACTGTCAACTCGGAATTGCAGAAAAACTCATTCTTCTTAGGCATCATTGGGTATTGACTTCCACCTCATTTTTTCTCATTTTCCACAAGACAATTTCTTCTATGTTGCTAATTCTCTGAGACCACCGTTCCAAGCATCTTTATTTTTATTCTGTAATAAAAAATTCATTTTTTTCTCTTTAAACTGAGTTGAATTTAACTTTTGTTGGGTTGAATTTAATTTAAAGGTTAGGTATTAATTTTAACAGCTCCAATCTGATTCTCAGGGATTTTCCTTTTTTGCCAAAAATAATAAACAATGATTCATAGCCAATGTTATTGAGATGAATCATAATTATTCTTTTAAGTTTTGATTCATATAAATTGACACTACCATTTTACATTCAAATCATTATTTGATTCTACAAACTATTGAGAATCAACTTATGGCTTTGAAAAGGATGCCATCAGATAAAGAAAAAAATTAGGCTACTAATTTTAAATGACTGGATGAAATATGGCTTACTGCAAACTAGTAAGGCTGAAAACTTTGCAAATAAAATACCTGTTCAGGTAGACCCAATGCAATGATATCAAGAGCTTCACGCCAGTCAGTAGGTCCATTTGCAGTAGCAAACTGTCGAGCTAAAATGTGCCTTTCATCAGGTTCAGCATAACCAACATTGTCCCTGGTGTTAAGCATTACCAATGAAAAACCAGGAAGAAAAATTGTTGATGGAATATGTGATTTCATATTTAGAACTTGAAGCAGATTATAATTTTTCAATGAATTACCCAGACCTTGTTGCCATTGGAACAGAAACAAAACGTGAGTAAACTTCTCCACACTGTTCTGCTACATCTAGCCTGCAAATTCAACATAAAATTAGTCTTCATGACACAACGAAATTGTGAAGATCAGTGACATGATGAATAAAATTAATTAGAAACAACTTGGGAATCCACTACAAGAACTATAATAAACCATAGGAAAAATTACGTTCTTTCTAGGAGAAAGTTTTCTTATGGCTTAAATAAATAATTCAACAGATTTACTGAGACTAACTATTCAAAATATCAAGAAAAAAGCAAGGATAAGCATCTAGCAAAATGAAGCAACGAAGAGACCACGTATTATAGTTCACGAACCTTCTCTCAGCAAAAACATAATCGACGAAGGTGGGGCAGCGGAGTGAGCGCTAAAAACCTTCCATGCATGAGGTTAGGATAAAGGGGGACGGAGAGAATCAAAGGAGAGGGGGAATTCACCAACAAAAGAGGGACACCTCTTAGTTTAAATGAAAAGAAATATTATTAGTCAAAACTGAATATCTTACAAGAGTCTAAACCTATATTCAAATAGACTTAGAAAGAAAAGGTTTCTTAATGCAAAAAACAATAATAATAAACTAACTTTCGCAGAAATTTCTTAACAAGTAAGAAAGCAAAAAAAAAAAACAAATTAAAACAAAAATTTCTTAACAAAACAAAAAAGTAAATATAAAAATTTTAAAACTAAAAAAATTTAAAATTAAATAGAAAATTCAAACCAAATAAAATTAATAATAAAATATTAATGAAATCCTAAATAGCAGTGGCAGCGTGCCATGGTCATGGTCTAGTCCACGATTAAGTTGTGATGGGAACCACGGTCGTGGATTGATCCATAGTTAGGTCGTGATGAGGATCATGGCTGTGATGGGGAACACGGGAGGGTCGTGGTCCCTATTAGAGGTCCTGTGTCGAGCCATGGAATGATCCACGCTCGTGGTGGTGACCACGAGTAGGCAGTGATAGCCTTTAGAAACTCCTTTACACCTCGTCCTGATCCAAAATGAATGATATCCATGTTAAGGGGTCATGGAGGCGTTGAAATCTTTATTTTATGGCTCAATTTCTCCTTGTCATAATTTAGAGGAAGGTGGGATTGCATTTTATGATAAAAGTTTATCAAGATGCTGGATGCGCCTGCATCAATAATAATAGGTGAAAGCATGAAAAAAATCAAGTTAGTTCTCACATTATACATTGCCAACAACTATCCAATACATCTAGCATGGCACGTCACCGCTACAGGACACCATAAGGTATGAATGAGAGAAAGGATTGAACATTCCCCTCATCCCTCGAAGACACAACAAGTGACAAACTGATGACTATATAACAGAGATAAGGGCCCCAAACTGCTTATGCCTTCCAAACAACCTGAGCGAACACAACCGCTAAACCTTTCAAAAGCGTAGGAACTTGTCTTATATCAAAAGTTGTTCAAAAACATAAGAATAAGGGGAAACAGAGTGAGACAAGTGGTTGCCTACCTAAACATATAACCTACCACGTAATTAGCATTGCAATAGTGCTAATAGAATAACAAAATTCCATAGATATCATACATCCAAGACGCCACAACTGAAATACAAAGGCAACAAAAATACCAGCAAAAACATGTGATTCACTGCTTTTGCAACTTCATATTTGAGGCAAAAGATAGAAAACAACATAGGAAGTCAAAGTGGGAATAGTGTAGTACTAAAATTGGTTGCTTTATAGTCCAAAGTGACGTCCATGTAATCAAGCCTTATCACTTAATAGATTCCCTGAATAACATTCAGATGTCATGACAACACTGTAACAAAGATCTCAGTTGCACAGATGCCAATACAAAAGGATGTTATGCATGACTTGTCGTGCTTCTAGCTTGGGATAGGACTGGAATGTCTCATCTTTATTTCCCTTAGAAAGGATTGCTAAGTTCATTTCAAACTAACCAAAATAAAGACGAGCAATGGTTATGCTGTATAATGATAAAGTTGGTTTGATCGTTTGCTTCATAACTACCATAGGGATTTGATGTTTAAAAACATAAAGAAAAATATGCTGAATTTCAAATGAGAAAGAAAGAGATTAGAGCTCCTATATCTACTCTTAAAAAAATGGGAAAAGACAACCAGAGAAAATGACTAAATGAATAAAAGTGTGATATCATCCCAAGAGAAGAGAAAAAAGATATACAAGAAAAGAAAAATGGAGATACTAGAGAATTAGCAAGAAATAGCAGAAAGCACAGCAGAGAAGTTGCAGACGTTGATTGCTCATTGGATCAGCAAATAATGTGAGAGCACAATTGAAATATTGGAGGAAGAAAAGGTCCTTTTCAAGAACCACTCCTGGGTTGTGGCAATGCTGCACCTTGCGTTACAAGGGCTTGCCTGTGTGGGAGATTATCAGATTCCCTTGTGAATTTGATTCATCGAGGTTGCAGCAAGTAGTAGGGAGTAGCAGGCTGAAGATTGAGAAAGCCTTATGCTTTTGGAGAGTAGCTAGTGTCTGGCTCATTTGGGGTCAGTATCTAAAGCATTGCAAGTTGGGAGGCTAGGGGCTGTGATCAATTAATTCTGGAGGGACAGCGGATAGTTGAGATATGAAGAGATATCAGAGGGAAAGTTTGAAAGGGAAGAGGAAGCTGCACTGTTTCAACAATCTGCAGCCTCCTTCACAAGTGGAAAAACCCTAGAAATGCAACCTTAAAATTTATTCATTCCAATCCCCCTTCCAATCCCAAGCTAGAAGTACTGGAGCAATATATAAAATAGAAAAAAAAAATTCATATCCAAGTTATATATCCTAACAGTTCAAGAACCACAAGATGGAAAAATAAATCCTTCATCATAATCTAATCAAACAAAATAAAAATATTTTTTAATTCTTAAGTCATATGACAATTTATCAATGTGCAATTGGTTAATATTTCTGCAACATAAGTGAAAAAAATGCAAATTAATTTACAAAAATATACAAACATTTTAGCATAATGGAAAAATTACAGAAAAACTACCTAAGAGATTTTCCAAAGAAACAGAACTAAATAAGTTGTATTACAATGCAAATGATGGATACAACTTATATACATAATGTTCAAAGGAACGTCTAAATATATATATATATAAAGAGAGAGATGAAGAGAGACCCATTTTCTTGAACTGACCGCCTTACAGCAATTCTAGCCTCGCCAGGCTTTCCTTCCTTTCTCTTATCCATTTCTCTGGCCTGAAAATGGAAGAAAACAAAACTCAAACTAGGAAAAAAGCATGGAAAAAAAATGAAAATCAGAAAGTAATAATTGCAGTAGAAATTAACATAGTTTTATAGCTTATGACAATCCAAAGACACAGACAAAGCGGTCATCATAAGATGGAAAAATCATGGCCTAACCTTCCATTTAAATCTATCATCTAGCATGCTCCTTTGAGCATCAGAAAGCTTCCCAACATATCTCCAGACATCTTCACCTGTTAAGAACGGACAACCGTGGCCCACAGAAGTACAAAAATGCAGATATCATAAGGTACCAAAATGGCTATCTTGAAAGATATACAAAGTTCAATCTGTCATGCAATCACAGTGATCTGAGCATCATCAAAGCATGCCAGATATAGTAATTTGAAGTTTAGAGCACAAAAGGCACATACCAAGATGTTTGTAAGCAGTAGCCAATGTATTAAGAGCAGCTTTCCTAATTTCACCATCACGCTCAGAAGTTAAACCAGCAACAAGTTGCAACGATTTCAACTGTCCACTAATCTAAATAATAAAAATATAATAATAAGCATTTTGCTGATAAAAAAGACTAATAGTATGATGACTATAAATTAACCTCAGTTCCATAATGATCAAGTAGGCATTCGATGAAATCAACGCATTCTATCCGAGTCCGATTATTCTTCGATCGCAGACCTTCCAAAATATAAGGAAAGAACTTTGATGCTGAATAAACAGTAACAATTTTCTTCATCAATTCACGCATTTTCTCCCGGACTTTTTCAATGTTATGACCAAACTGCAGTGAGAAATAACTTAGCACCACAAGATAAATAGTTAAATGTAGCCACCACGCAGTGACAACCAAATTAAGAAAGGAAAGCTAAATATATTCAACCATACATGTATTGTATTCTACAGGTCTGAAAAATGTGTAGAGAAAGAATTTTCATTGCATCAAAGGATCTATAAGCTCAAATTATATGTTTAAAACAACCTTCTCAACAAGGCATGGAAGAAATATTGCAGCTTCTGCCTCAGTCAGACTATAATTCTCATCCTTTAGACCATCAAAAAGCTCAGGAAGGAATTCAAGCACCTACAAATCATAATTAAAAAGAGAGAAGACGATCTATTACTAAACAGTCTAAGCAGTGCAACAGGCTAGTCAATTACCATAAGCAAACAAAGTAAGTTTTACCTTCAACAAGCATGTTGTATTTGACTCACAAAATCGTAGAACGAACCATCTCAAAAGTATGTCAAGTAGTTCAAAAATATCTGTCCTATGTGATGGCAGAACCTATTTAAAGACAAGCAAGTTACTCAAAAACAAAACATCTTTGAATCACACGTGCACAAAGAAAAAGCCAATCCACCTTTTGCAACAACTCGAGTCCATCTACTTGCTTCTTGAAGTCTGTGCTTAAAAGTCTCCTATGGAGATCTTCTCTGAAATGCTTTGTGATATCATACTGCAGTAGAAGTTTTAGTATCATAACAGAGAATGTTTAATATCTTATCATGTAAAAACAAGTATCCTAAATTAAAATTATGTATGCCCACGCCACCATAAGAGCATAGTGTGACCCTTGCAAAGATCTGTTTCACTGTAAGATAACAACACCCAAATAATGTATCCTAATATGAGAATATAGTGAATTCCTAATGTTTATCCTAAGTATTTCTTTGGTAATTGGTAATGCATACAAGCCCAAATCGCATGTCCTTTCATATTTGTGTTATTTGGTAACAACATATACTCTTAAACTAGTTAATATTTTCTAAATTTCTACATTCCGTTAAAACAATCAATAGAAAATATCAAATCTAGAAAAAAAATTTGAAATGATTATTGAATTTAAAAAAACTTTAATATAGAGTCTTGAGGCAATTATGTGGTGAATTTTATGGGGGAAAGGTGTATACTTAGTAGTCACCTCAGTGTAATAAGGACATGAATGATAATGCAAGCACTAGCTATAGACCTATTGGCTAGCATCAAAAGTCAATAAATCTATATCATTTAGTGTGAACATATATGAAGTCACCAATCATATTCAAGATAAGCATACCTGGTGCGTTGGTGTATGCTATTTGTGCACTATGTTGTGCGAACTAACAAGAATGTAATTTGAATTATGAGAAGAAACTTTAAAAATAACTGAAAATTTTACATATTTTGTCGATGTTATTCAATGATAAGATATTAATGAATATCATCAATAGAAAAGATTTTAATATGCCCATTAGACTAAATGAAAAATTGTAAAATAGCATGGACCAACTCTAAATCTTTATCTTTTTACACTAATCACGTATGAACTTACTGGACGCATTCAAGACACAATCTCGTAGTATATGTTGTTTGCAGATGATATTATTTTGGTAGATGAGACACATGAAAGAGTAAATGCTAAATTAGAATCTTAATAGGAAACACTAGAAATGGAAGGTTTTAAGTTTAGTAGAGTAAAGACAGAATATATGAAATTTAAGTTTAGCAATATTAGATGTAATAAGACAAATGTTAAGATAGAAGATAACGAGTTGCCTGAAAATGAGAGTTTTAAATATTTAAGATCATTTTTGCAAAACAATAGAGAGATTGAGAGAGATGTCTTACATAGAATACAAACATGATGGTTAAAATGGAGGAGAGCATCGGTTGTTTTATGTGATCGTAAAGTATCTCTAAAACTTAAAGGGAAGTTCTACAAAACAACGATTAGACCTGCTATGTTATACGACGCTGAATATTGGGCTACGACTCAAGCACATGAGTAGAATATGGGAGTTAGAGAGATGAGGATATTAAAATGAATGTGTGGACATACGAGAATCAACAGAATAAGAAATGAGAGCTTTAGAGAGAAAGACGGAGTTGCATCTATTGAGGAAAAACTCTGAGAGATACGTTTAAGATGATACGAACATGTACTTAGAGAACCAATAAATGTTCTAGTTAGATGATGGGAAACTATGATAAATACACACATCAAATAAGAAAAAGAGAGACAAAAAAAGACTTGGTTAACAACAATAAAACAAGATAAAATTTATTTAAATATAGATGATCATATAGTAGGGAATAGAGTCCAATGACATAGAAGGATCAATATAACCAACCTCACATAGTGAAATAAGATTTAGTTGTTGTTGTAACATGGACGTGTGCCATGAGCCGCTTATTGTATTTATTGAAGTGATAGAAAATTAAGAGAAAAAGAATAGTACAATTAGAAAGCAATTAAATGCATATCTAATAAATGATAAAATGTGGGGAATAATTGATTAAGAAGACATGTTTAAAGGTGAAGTTAGATGCTATACAACTACTATTCACCTACCCCCTTGTACCCATGTTGGAAACTGACCTTCCAAGTCGACAACCAACACCCCTATTGATCACGTGCAAAGCTTTTATAAATAGTTGTCAAACATTTAGATCCATGGCAGTATCAAATATCACACTTGAGTACAAGCAACATAGGTAAATTGATTTTATAATCGTTGAATGTGTCCACATTAGAAATGCAATCGACTTCCAGTAATATATGAATATACTACTATTTATTTATAAGTAATTGAGCGTAGCTTCAAAGATGTACATATACAAAGACAACCCATCAATTTTATAGTTGGACGAGTCCAACTGATTAGAGTTAATGGTGTGCAACACAGAGATCAAAGAAATCGGCAGTAGATGTAACAAAAAGAAATTTATTACTGGAAAATAAAGGAATTTACTAGGTGAGATAACCTTGGATAGTGCTCAGAGGAGGGCTGAGATTCACGTTGTGCAAAAAAAAGTAAAAATAAACATTAATTAATTAATTTGATTTTACTAGTGAGATAGCTTTGTGTAGTATTAAAGGAGTGATAGGAAAAACAGGTTGATGGTGTATTACCATATCAGTCATGCGAAAACTAAATGAACACTATTTTCAAAGAATTATAGAGCATATCATATTCATGAGATAAGCATTTGCAACTACAACCACAATAATAACTAAGTCTTATTCCATTAGATGGAGTCGACTATATGAATCATTCTATGTCATTAGATTTTATCTCATACTATATCATCATCTATATTTAAATATATTTTATTTTAACTTCCTCTTCTTCATTTGATGTGCATATTTATTAGAGGTTCATATCACCTAACTGAAATATATATTGATCGTTTAAATATATGTTTGTATCATCTTAAACATGTCTCCTAAAATTTTTCCTCAATAGATACAATCCGACTTTCTCTCTAATACTCTCATTCCTTATCATGTCTATCCTCGTATATCCGCACATTCACTATAACATTCTTATAATTGCAACTTATTTTTTTGCTCATGTGCTCAAACTATAGTCCAACATTCAACTTCATATAACTAGCAAGTCTAACCACCATTTTATAGAACTTTCATTTAAATTTTAGAGGCATTTTACAATTACAAAGAACATCTGACGCTCTTTTTCATTTCAACTATCCTACTTGTATTCTATATAAAACATCTCTCTTAATCCTCCTTCCTTTTGCAAAAATAATCATAAATATTTAAACCTCTCAATTAAAAACAACTTGTCATAATCTATCTTAACAATTGTTTCATTACGTTTAATATTGCTAAATTAAAATTCCATATATTTTGTCTTTACTCTATTAAGCTTAAAACCTTTCACTTTCAATGAATCCCACTAATATTCGAGTTTAGTATTCACTCCTTCATGTAACTACAAAAGATAGAAACTTAGAGTTGATTCTTAATATAACTCTATCTTTATGGAAAACACTTTGGTTAATCTGTCTGGAGTTTTCACTCTTATAATTACATCCTCATACATATCCTAAGATAACATCTTTCTTTATTAGAATTCTTATAATTTTGTTTGTGACTCTTTCATAAGGGTTTTTTGTAAAGCAATGAATACCATGTGCACGTATTGCTTCTGTTCCTAATACTTTTCAATTAGTTGTTCGAGAAGATGTATAGTTTCTAGTGTCGACCTTTCAGCATAAATCCAAATTGATTTTCGATAACCGTAGTCTCCTTCCTTAATCCTTTTTATTAATCTTTCTCAAAATTTTATAGTATGACTCATTA
Source organism: Wurfbainia villosa (assembly GCA_025175895.1). Taxonomy (NCBI): domain Eukaryota; kingdom Viridiplantae; phylum Streptophyta; class Magnoliopsida; order Zingiberales; family Zingiberaceae; genus Wurfbainia; species Wurfbainia villosa. The sequence goes on along the minus strand of JAKLTH010000304.1, from coordinate 546,921 downwards.
ATTTAATACTCCTATAACTTTGCACAATTTTATACATCTCTTTTGTTTTCATATAAGGGAACTAAAGTACTTACCCTTCATCTCATATTTTTTTCATCAATATCAAATTAAATAAGTTTTTAAATCATTCAATACTTTACTTCTCTAGGCACTTCCATACCTCTATTGAAATATCATTTGGTCCAACTACTTTTCTAATTTGTATCTCATTTAAAACATGTTTTACTTCTAAAGTTTAAATTATATGATAAAAATTTATATTTCTATACTTCTCTGATCTACTTAAATTACCTAAGTTAAGTTGGTAATCTAAGCATTCATTAAAAAATTGATGAAAACACCTCTTCTATTACTCTTATTTTCTCATCATTCAATAGTACCCTATTGTATTTGTTAGAATATTGTAGATATGACTAGGGATAAAATATTATCCCTAAATATCATTAGGAATAATTATTTCCTAGGATAGAATTTGATTTATTCCTAGGATAGGATTTGATTTATTCTTTTGACTAAGCCCTAATCTTGTATATAAATAGGGCTTCTTTCATGTAATAGAGGTATCCTTTGTTAAAAAAATAACAGTATTTATTTTTAATGCATCTTATTTAGATAAAATCTCTTGTTTTCCTCTATTTAATTTTAGCTATTCTATAAATGTTTCTTTCTCCTTCTTTTGTATCCCGTTATCGATATAATCATTCAAAAATTTCGTTCTTAGCTTTATTCATTGCTTTCTTGGCCTTTTTCTTGACTACTATATACTTTTTAAATTTTTTCTCATTCTTACAAATGCATATAGATCATTCATTTTTCTTCATTTTCTTCTGCACATTCTTATTCTATCACCAAAATTCTTTATTTGGTGGTGCACATCTATTTGATTTACCGAGTACACTTTTGGCTATCATTTTCAACTTTATTGTCATCTTATCACATGTCATATTCGAGTCGTCATATATTTCTCCTAATGCTTGTACTCTTACTCTCTCCTTAAATATATTTTGTTTCTCATCATTTAACTTTCACTATTTAATTCTAGGAATCGTGCATGTTTTTCTTTTATTGAAATTATACTTGAAGCACATATCCAACACTACTAACCTATATTAGATAGTTAAGTTTTCTTCGGAAATAATCTTGCAATCTTTATAAATTTTTCTATCTTTCTTCCTGACCATAAGTCAATTTGCGATTTATTTTTCTCACTTTTGAACGTGAACAAATGTTCTTCTTTTTCTTTGAAAAAAGTATTAACTAATATAAGGTCATATGCTAGATAAGCTTCTAGCACTACTTGAAAAAAAAGATATGAGAGAAACAGGATAGGAAAAAGAAACAAACACAGTAGCATGTTGATGGTAACTTTTTATCAAACATTTTTCTATCATCACTAGAGCAATTTTAAGCAAGCTTCGACATCAAAAGAAACAGTAATAAAAATAACATCAGATCTTTTGAGAAAAAAACCTCCAGCTCCTGAATTTGTTCAGGGCGTGGCTCCTCAAATTTAAATCTCCGAGGAACATGCTTCTCCCTATCTTCCTGCAGAGTGTTCAGAAAGAAAATTTTAAGCGAATGAATACATGTTAGAATTATCAGAACAAATATAAATATTTTCCCTTATTAAACCTTATTGGAGTCTCTAATGTTAAATAAAGGCTGTGACTGGACGGCAAGATCTTGAACAGAAGCAAAAGGATCAGGTTTGGAAACCCTTGTTGGGACATTTCTCTGGCAAAACAATAATATCAAAGTAAACATCATCTGCTTTATATTTATCTTACAACTAACAAGAAGATCACACCATTGATGTCATCTTGCTGCCAGGTCTACGGTCATTGCCAACATTTGATACTAGCTTTCCATTCTTCATGGTAGACTTGGAAGCCGGACCACCAGCAATCACTCTTGTAGAATCTGAAAATTCTGAAGGCAACAAAGTAAGAAATCAAATAGAGTTGAGACCGGGTTTTTAAGAAAAGTGAAGTCCGGAAAAATACCTTCAATCACTCCAGGTGGCTTTAAACGCTCGAGTACAACTGTCAAAGCAGGTCCCTTCAGATCCTTCATACATTTGGTAGTCTGCAAAATTAGAAGAAAAAAGGTGTTGATAGTCCATGTCATCATTGCCATGAGGAGAAGAGAACAACGGTTTTTAAAAAGGTTCACATACTGCCTCTTGTCCACAGACTCTAAGAACTTCAACAATACAGGACTCAGCAGCCTTGCGAACATCGGCTGATTTATCCTGAACAAAGAAATGTATTTAATGAGTATTTCTATCCACAGAAAATACACCTTATGCAACTGTCATTCAGACTTACAGTCATAGCAGTAGCAATTGGCTTAAAAAGTTGTGAAGCATCAGGTAAATCATTTGCCTCTAACAAATGTCTTGTTAACCAATCAAAAAGATCCTTCCGTCCTTCAGCGCCAAGTTTTGCATCGGCCAGAGTGACTGTAATATATGGAATCTAGAAAAAAAATGCAACAGAAAAATATATTGCCGACCAAAGGGGAGAAACCAAAGGAGATTGCTATAGATCCAAAGGTACCATTTTATCAAGGTGAACTGCAAAGACCCACGAATCTAAAGTGTTTAATGTGCATTCTCTCATGTGCTTCTTGTTATCACCCAGACACTTCAATACATCTGACAGAATCCCCTATATAAGAAACAGCAGCAGTGGCCAAATTATACAGGTTAAAAATAACTTCGATGAATATAAAATGTTAGAAACAGTTTGTTCAATTGGACTGCCTACCTTACTAGATTTCTCAACAGGGAGCCCCATTGCTGATGCAAGACCACCGATAGCAACCAAAGTCGACATTATCAAGTTCTTGTTACTATCATATAGGCGGCTCCTAAGAGCACCAAACAACTCCACTGGCATTGGACAAATAACATAGGCGAAGTGAATTCACAAACCATATGACCAAGCAACAAAGAAAACATGATGCAACACATACCGGTTCCAGCAGGTTGGATACGCTTATGTGCTTCATCCAGAATTTTATTAACAGACTCGATGGATTCTAAACGAACCTATAAATTGAGAGAAGCAAATTCAGTTTGCATTAACACAGAAATGCTAGTAATTATAAAAGATTGGATAATGAGTCTGAATCTCATACCTTCCAGTCAGAATTTCCCAGATCCTTCAACAAATTAGGTGTTATCTTTGCACTAATATCCTCACGAGGAAGTCCATCAGATCCAGATGCAGAAGTAGGCAGTTCAGAATCCAATATTTTTACCAATTTCTTGGGAGCTGCTGCAACACCCTGTCAATTGTCAAATAAGTAACCATCGTGATGAATTAAATAAATCCAACAAAATCATGTTACATCCTTCATAATTTACCTCATATGGGTTCCTTTCACACTCAGCATCCAAAGCACTCAAAAGAGCAGGCTTGACATCAGTCAGAAAACCTTTAATGTCTGAGGAAGAAAAACTTAGGTAGCATTTGGTTTGTAGAAAATTTTCCATTTTCTATTTTCATTTTCTGAGAAAATGAAAAAATAACGTTTGGTTGGCATTTTCCATCTTCATTTTCTGAGAGAAATTTTTTTGGAAAACTGGAAAACAAAAAAAAAATATTTTCTGTTTCCAGAAAACAGAAACCGCGGTGGCTGCCAAACAGCCCCTTAAGATTCCCATGGTCATAAAAACTGTTATTTGAAAAGTCAAAGAATTTTACCTGGGCCTACAAATTTATGTAAGATTCCAATAAGTTTGACAGTCGCATTCCTGACTGGTGCAGTGCCAGATTGCAGCCCGAACTCTTTGCAAAAATCAATTAAATCCTGTAACCAACACTTACTTTGAAGATAGAGGATTTTGTGAGAACAACAGGCTGTAAAAAGATTCCAATAGCACCTTTAACTTTATATGGGCAATTCCAAAGTCTTCAACTGCAGATACCATCCATGAAATACCTTCACTGGACACCTTGGGATTCTTGTGCTCTTTCATGATTTTGTAGAGCTTGAACATCAGCAAAGCATCTTGTAAGAGCTTATACAAATAAAAAATAATAATTGTAAAAACAAATCAAATTCCTTACCCTATCAAAAATAAATCCTGGACCAACTGCCTCAGAAAAAATGGTAAGGCATTTCATTGCTTGATTTCGTGTTTTAATATCAGCAGCCCTTTCGCTTATGCCTGTCAACAAGAAACATCCCTCAGACCCACTAGATTAAATATCCTTAAAATTCAAATCTGATTACAATGGCAATTTAGAGTGGGAGAGCCTGCATTGGAGCAACTCATTCAAAAAAACTTTTGATCGAGATTCAGGAATATCAAAGAAATATAAATGATTGTTCCATACCTGAAAGGCACAGCACGACACATCGCTTTGGAAATTTTTTCACAGTGGAAGCTATGTAAGTAATGACATCAATGACTTGTTGTTGGACCTGTCCCATAAACACGTAAAAATCCCTTATCAGGTAAGTGTAGAAGTCAATAACTATCTTTTTTGTAATTTCTACTTTGGCATGTTACCTGTACGTTTTTCTCATTCCAACCAGGTACAGCACATAAAAACCGAATCAAAATCTCAGCATGTTGATCTAGATCCTGAAGATTCTCAATTTCCTCTCTAAAAAAGCCAATAGCTGCAAAAGACATATCTTTGTCATATTGTTCTCACCAGCATCAGTGTTATAATGATTGATTTGACCACATGTTCTGAATCATGACAAGTAATGAAAATCTTGTAGGTTTTACTATTTTGGAATTGATATATGGAGTTATAATACAATGAACACGTTACACAAAATTTCAACACGGATTTATCACTCATGTTCCTATATGAAAGCACGCCATATAGGTAGACTAGACAACTAAACATAATAATGACAAGAAAGAGGGATTCATTACCTTCTAGCCGTTCCTTCCAAACACTACTCTTTAGTTGAGAGATAGTTTCCACCTTTACGCATGATCCCAATCTACCTTCAATTTCCTCCAAACTCATTTCGCTGGGCTATTATCAATCAAAGAAATTAAGAACCAGATAACATAGAACAGAGTATTAACAAAAATATACCCAAAACATCCGTAGAATAATTATCCTACTTTAGCTTTTTCCCTTCGTTGCAATCTGATTCCGTGTAAAAGAAAACAAGAGGTCTTTAATTCCAAAGCAGAAATTGCTGAGACAAATTACCTCAACATTTTCAATGTCAACAGAAGCCTTCAATTGTCCAACCCCATCAACCTTTTTCCCACATGGCTTTGCAGTAGCACTTTTCTTAGTAGGGGGCTAAAAAGATATTCAATCAAATTGAAATTCACTAGTTGGATATGGAAATCATGTTGCGAATAATATCAGCGCTCACCAATGCTTGGGAAGATTTCTTCCCACTAAGCATGCTAGCAGCAGACCGCCTTATGAATGAGCTATCAGTGCCCTATAAAAGGTTACGCCCAGCAACAAAACTTAGAAACCAACATAATGAGTTATCTATTGCAATCATTTTATGTGGAAGAAACTCCAACATAAAACAGGACAAAAGTAGTTATGGCTGGACATGTAGACACACAAATACAAAACCAAAATGACAAAGAATTATGACAGCATGGCTGAAATAGCTTAATAAGTAAATCAAAGATGAATAGAAAATATGCGTGATACAACTTTGAAGCTTCACCTAATTTAGCCAATAGCAATAAAAAACAAGTTATATCACTGTATTCAATGAAAAGGTAATTAACAATTCTGTCATGTTATAAATGTTGATCAATTTGAAAGGAAAAAAGCAATGCAGGAACTAATTCATAAACCAGAGGATTAAAGAAATCTTCCTGGCAGAATGTATATGTATTGAAAACAGAAAATTGTGAAAGCAATGACTTAAAGGCTTCTAGAATTTTTATGATCCATAAATTGTAGAGGAATATTTCTGATAAAAGTAAGAAACAAAAAAAAAACTTATAGTTCCAAGACATTCGGTCCAAAGTTCCTCAAAATTAAATAATTTTGAGATAGTAAATACAAGGTAAATTAGAATGCGTCTACATGATTGTTGGTGAATGCATATTGACTTTTTCCACCTCTTCTCTCTTCATAACAGTTACCTCTAAATTGCTCTTTATTTCTTTTGTGGGTTTAAGTATCATACTATTTGCATTAAAACTAGAATTTCTCATTTAATTATTAGTTTATTGGTCCAACGTGACCAGAACAATCGAGATAACAAAATTATGACTAATTACTGCAAGCTACTAGTTGGATGACAAAGTGGAAATTTTTGTGAATGAAATGTTAATCACTGTCATAAAATAAAATAAAATTAAACAAATAAAACTCACCCTAGGACCAGATAAGTTGGTACTTGAATTAGAGGGAGGAGCTGGAAAAAAAGTTGAAATTAAGAAAATTAAAGTCAGAAGAAAAAAAAATAATGGCTACTGGATTTATCAAGAACATAACAAACTGTCCACACCAGGTCCTGAGATTAGGCCCTCACCACCACCAGAGCTTCCAATCATATCAGATAACTTCTTTTTTCTGACCTCATCAAGCTTCTCCAATGACCTTTCTAAGGGTCTCAAGCCAACCATCTTAAAGAATTAAAGATAAAAGGTTAGAAAAATTCTTGATACAATCTAACAATTATATCCTCTGGTGGGGAAAACAAAGAAGCATCGCTCATTTACCTTAGCAATAGCTGCCAATGCAGCAAAAGCCGCATCTCTCACTTCAGGTGTTCCATCGTTAAGGCTCTGCAGATTACAACAAGAAAATCACAAATAAATACACAATCAGTTCACTAAGCAGTGTTTTACATCATGTAAATAAACAAAACATTCTCTTCCTGACCTCCAAAAATATAGGTACATAATCCTTGTGCAATTTAAGGATAGTAGCTTTATTATTTGTCTCGATGCAAAATGTGACCCAATTCAGTGTTGACGAGCGGACAAGCGGAACCTTGTTTTTCACAGCCACTTTCACATCTGCAATGAAAGCAAGATATCATTTAGAAAGAAACAAAAAAGGCAATGTAAACAAAAGACAACTCCACATCGAAACCATCTAATATAACAGTCAGGTAACAACTTGAAGTTCCAGAGTGAGCATTGATAATGTATATCACAGAGAATAAAGTAATTCTAGTTACAACATTTCTTGAGAAACATCCAAAGCTGACCCAAAGTCCGGATGACAAATGTTGAGGCTGTGCCAGCCCTGATAGCTAGCATTCAAATTGCTTAAATAAATGAGCATAAAACTTAATCATAATGGAATCACAAGTTCGTTGTAGTCAACCTCAATAGCTGCGACAGATAATAACTATGATGATCAAGAAGTTACTAATTTCATAATGAAAACATATAGGTAACAAAGGTTAACTTTTAGAATGCCATTAACCTTCTGCTGCATAAAAATAAGCAGTTGGTCACTCAGAAAGTTGAAGATCATGGAGGGATGAGAACAATGCAGCTAACCCCAAATTGCTGACACAAACCATAAAGTTGGTGATGAAAATTGCTAATTTCATCAGAAAAAGATAAAGTTCTAGAATGTAATCAACCTTCTGTTGCATATGCAGTTGGTTATTCAGAAAACTAAGGTCAACAACAATGATGATGATGAGTCACTAATTTCATCACAGAAACCAAACAATGAGGAGGATGAAGGTGAATTATTAGTTTCATCACAAAGTTATATAGAATTTTTACAACGACATCAACCTTCTGCATCATAATTAAAAACAAGCAGTTGTACAATCTCAATTATTGGTGATAATTGAACTTAGCCAAACAAAATTTCTTAATTTTTAACAGAAACAAAGGTGCAGATTCCATCTGAATGAAATACAAAGGCCAGGCATAGAAAAGTTACTGGACATTCAATATTGCAATATATAAAAGGAAACATTGGTTATTCAAAATAAGTGCATCGACTTAGCATGATTGAGTGGACGAAAATATTAGGAATTAGTTTAGTATCAAAATAAATATGGCTATAGTTGGTATTCGCTGATTAAAAGAATACACAACTTAAATGTAACACACAAAATGGTGTAATATGTTGCTTCTAAGACATGAATTACCTTCAATAACATCAGCCAAAGTTATGCATCCAGACTTGTGAATGGCTTGAAGAGTTTGAGTCAAAGCATCAGTTAAAGTTGGTTTTTTCTCCTTCAACTTTTCCTGAAAAAGTAAATTTGCATGATGATCAGAATGATAATTTGAACCATAACTTAAATAGGAATAAAATAGCCGATGTAAAAACACAATCTTGAACCAACAAAGAGGATAGCACAAATTTGCAATCCAAAAATACAAGCCAACATTTATATTAAGCCTATTTAATAGGAAGGGAGCCCAAACAAGGGAAGGAAGGAGGGAAAGCAATCAACTCACTTGTCTACTTCAGTAGAAGAATGAAAAACTAAGTGAAAAGCTAGCGGCAATTTGGATCTTCTCTCCTCGCTTTTATTTCCTTCAAGATTGGGCATAAGAGGGGACAAAAAGTAAAGCATTGAAAAACTGGTTTCAACAATGCATGTCAAAAGATTAATTTTGCCATTTTTCCCTTCTTTCCTCTCTCCTCAAGTAGACAACAAAAACAAAATAACTCCACTCTCTCTACCATCCCCTCTTCACTTCCCCAATGGCCAACACTTCCTTTCTTTCCTCTCTTCCATCCTTGAAGTAGACAGAGGACTAGGGTCAAGTTCATGGATCTTATTCTTATCCTTCTTTAAATGTAATGGAAAACTATCTTGTTGATCATATTGAGCTTCGTGAAATCCTGCCTTTAAACTCGACTCAATTCAATCTGTTTAACTATGTAAGACAAAATGAACCTTATCGTACCATTGAACTATACGAAAGACTATATCTTTTAGTAACATTCAGGTCTTCTAAATCACTTTTAATTTCATTAGATAGAATTCTCTTTGGTCCTCTCTACCATGTGTCCTCAATTCTAAGTAATTCAACTTGTCTAATGATATAATTTAGAGGTCATTTTTGAACATATTCATAAAATCATATAATCTTTACTTAAATTTTTCTCATTTTGATTTTTTTCTTATTTTTTATCTTAATCACAAGAATCAAAGTTAAGGATTGTCGTATTTGCTACACTAACTTTTAGTTCCTATTCTGTCGAACATACTTCAATACTCTATTTAGACAAAAGGGCACGTGAAGATAACAAAAATTCCAAAAGCTCCTTGCCAACTGTTGATACTTTTATCATATTGAATTATTGATGATATCTCCAATTCTTCATTAATATTTACTTGTCAAATTAAAGATCCAAGATTCATAGAAGGAATACATATCCATCCATCAAAAGTATTCCTACACTTCTTTTCTATTTTTCAAACTACAATAAATCCATTCATGTTTCTTCTTAAAATCCTTACAGCCTATTGGTCAGGTAATTTTTATCCCTAAAAGATTCATAGAAGGATTACCTATCCATCGATCAAAAGTATTCCTTCGGTTCTTTCTATTTTTCAAACTACAATTCATCCATTCCAGTTTCTTCTTAAAATCCTTAGGGCCTTTTTGGTAGGGTAATTTTTATCCCTAAAAGATTCATAGAAGGATTACCTATCCGTTCATCAAAAGTATTCCCTTGCTTCTTTTCTATTTTACAAACTACAATCTATCCATTCCTGTTTCTTCTTAAAATCCTCATGGCCTATTTGGTAGGGTAGTTTTTATAGCTTTTTCACTTTTTCATTTTCATGAAAATGGAAATGAATATTTGAAAAGGTGTTTGGCTTGATATTTTTCTAAAATATGATTTCACAATTTAGAGATTTTGTAAAGTTGACCAATGAAAATAGAGAAGTGTTAGACGACTTCATATATTGCTTTCCCTTTTTCAATTACCAATTTCATCTTAGTTTTCTTGCCAAAGATAGCAAGGTCCACCTTATTTGCTTCCTACCTCCAACACCAACAATAATAACTATTGCTTCATATTTCTACATTCTCTCCTAGCGAACAAGGTATGATGGTTTTGCAAGTTTTTACGTTCCTTCCTTTCAAACAGCACCCATCATATGATGGTTTTGTATTTTTTTTTTAAAAAATGGCTGCTAACACCATGATAGATGGTTTTGTTCCCTTCTCTATTAAAATTTTTCCTTACCTAAATCTATTAAAACATGTTTCTTTAAACTGAATCTTTTTTAATCTATCACATCACCTCTATAGTCTCTATCTATTATACTGAATCAACCTTTGGACTCTCCAAGAATTTAACACCAAATAACTGAGCTAAAATAACATAACACATCCAACAATAAAAGTATAGTGGAACTTGTTCTGTAAAAATGGCCAAGACAAAAGAACGACAAGAACTTACAAGTAGGATGGGCAACAGAAACCTTGAGCTCGCAGCAAAATGATTTCTCAGACCTTGGGCTAGATTTCCTATTGCTTGAATTGCCTCTACTGAAACAGCCAGATTCACATCTGTAACAAGCTGAAACCACAGAAAAGAGGACAATAAGATTAATGAAGATCTGTTACTTTAGAAAATGCCATAATTAAAGCCACAAGTCTAAAAGGGTTGCAAAGAAGTACAAGAATCACACCAACTATAAACAAGCATATCCAATAACTTGAGCGGCATAAAACAGAAGTGAAGAAAGCATGCTGATGTTCTAGTGTACAACACCAATGACAAGCAAATAAATACTTACCAAGAATGTTGATTAAAAAAACGTCAAGAAATTATATTAAAATGGGTTTGTAATGCACATTAATCCACTTGTATACGTTATCGAGTTTAAGATGATAAGAAAACATATAATACCTTTTTAAGGGTTCGACAGACTTCAGAAAAGTCACCAGGAGCAATTCTTTTAGTTGAAGCAAGCTTAGTAAGTTCGCAAACAGCATCCCTTCTTTCAGACCATTTAGCAGCTTTCTAGAAACAGATAATGGCGTGTCCAATTATCACTAGTGCAAGGAAAAAAAACAATAGTAGGATTTCCTAAAGACAAAAACAGCACAAGGAAAACACTAACCACTCCATCCCAAAATCCAGACTTATCCAAAGGAGTCAAAATATCAACAGGATCAACGAGCTCATATTCATCAATTTCCTGAAGAACTGGAAGATAAGTCACATTAGCTCATTTTGCCAGACAAGAAAATTGCATAGCATGAAGAAATAGTTAATTACTATCAGGATCTGTTAGGTAGCTACAAATAACTAAACTCTGTCTAACCATTTGTTACAGGTTCTTCATGAGCACCAGCAGCTACTGTTTCAGCAACAACTTCTTGCTCAGGTTCCTTGTCTTGTTCAGATCTAAAAAACACTTTGAAAAGTATTATTCTAATAAAATATACAAGTAACATCTTAGGGCATATTTCAAAATGATCATTTTATATACACACACAAAGTGCAACTTAAAGAGTAAGTAGCCCCAGAAATGAAGGCCACCCCCCTTCCCAAACATTGAGATCTGCAAGGACTTTGTTCATCCACGGACCAGTTGTAACTAGATTGAACATACTTTCCTTGAAAATGAATGTTTGAGAAGTTTCTAACTGGCAATGCAAATGAATGCACTATGACTGTTAGAGTTATTGTGTTATTGAAGTGAGTTATTAGGTTATTAGTTATGTGGGTTACAGGGCACTATGTTGAATCCTACATGTATGATTCAATAGTTATCTCTTACTATCAGTACTAATACAATATTCCATCCTCTCAACTTCCATACAAGAACAAATATATCACCTAGAATTAAAATTTTATAATCCCATATGGTGGAGATCGCAAGTTATTTTTTACAGCAGCGACTTGCCATCACTGTCAAAACCTAAGTGTCATAATCCTAATCTCCTTTCCTACATTCTCCATAATCATAATCCCTAATTTTCTTCAGCTCTTGTCTCCACTATCAGTAATCCTAGTTTTCTTCTTGCCCTCCATTCTCTGTCATCATGAACCCTAATTCTTGTCTCACCTTAAAATACTGAGTTTCTTATCCTCCTTCGCATTCTCTTTCTCTCCTCTCCTTGCCATTTAATCGTCATAAATTCTAATTTATTTACCCTCCTTTCTTTGTCGTTTCTTTCCTCTCTACATTATCGCAAGCCCAAATTTTCTTCTTCTTTCTTCGATAGTCATGGTGAAACAAAATAGACAAGTATTCAGAAAAAATGCAGAGGTAATTAAAGCAAATATTTTTGAACAATCTTCACCTTTAATTTTCCCTTTTCTACTCATTTTTGCATCAAGATCTGTTAGTTTCTACCCTTCCATACTTTTCATTTTTAGGCATGAGTTAAGATAAGATTTGTTAGTTTTTTGTTTCAGACATCTATTTCCTCTCTCAAGACTGAAAAAGCATCTACTTCTTGTCTTTAAGTAAAATGACCAATAATCAAGTCTGCTCTTGAAACTTCTCCCCGCTCTGAGTGAACTGGAACCCTAATTTCATTTATTTCTGCAGCATTTCTCTTTGTAGGTTGGAAAAATAAGATAGATTAGTAATCTTTATTTCTTTTCAACTATCCTATTTCTCTCAGCTAGTATCAAAATTTCAATCAATGTCTCTCTAGAATCCACGTATCTTAAAGTAATTTCAGCTTTTACCCAATCTCTCCTACATTATTATCTTATTTCAAGGGTAGATATTCAAATCCTAATATGTAAATTGTATTCAACACCTCACAAATTTTCAACCAACCTCACAATGTAGAATCTTCAATTTAAAGGGGAGTCAAGAAATCTATAATAGGACCATGGATTAAAATATCGTTCCATATCATTAGGGCGGCAATTTGTGTTGTGTTAATCATATCACAAATGAGTCGTGTAATTCAAGTTACTAGAAAACTATATGAGATAATATAAATATTAAAAATAATTTTATATCGTGTAAGATCAACTAAATATTATAAAGAATTAAGTTATATGACAAAAATTATGTGATTTTAAAAGCGAATTTTCTTTGTAAATGGGTCATTTCGTGCCACTCTATTTACATGTTTGGATTGTGTCGTGTCACTTTTAGGTTTTATTTCTATTGATTGTGTTTTGGGTCGAGTCAAGGTGTGTCATTAGGTCATGCTTTAGTATTGTTAGCTTCATATGGTGATCGACAAATGCAAAACATTTCATTCTATCTGCCAACCAACATATAGAACTCGCCAAAACTCCAAAGAAAATGTGTGTGATAACTCCTTGAGGGCTTTACATGATGCAATGAGAGGCGACGAGCTTTTGCAACCACTCGAGGGCTTCACACAAGGTGATAACAATATGGCAACAGACTGCCGCGACAACTCAGACTTCCAGGAGGTATTTGATCCTCCACCTAGTTCTCCTCCATGACTGCCTTATTCTCCTCCATTTAATGTTGTGCTTGGCATAGCCACCGACACAACACGGTCAACATATCTTGTCCTTATTGTGAACCAAACCGCCAATTGGGAATGAGATTTCAATACTTGAACAAGACCTTTAAAGGAAGTTATTTTTAGACCTTTAAAAGATCATAACTATTTTCAAAGATTTCTTTAGTCATCAACTCTTTATAAGATCAGTGATTCTTATATCTTCGTGCCATTACATGAGTATTATGCCTTTATCAATTTTGTTTTCCTTCTGAGATTTCTTCTAGTTTATATAGAAAAATAGATATTTATGTTATTTATTCCCAAGATAAATTTATTGGGTCATAAAAATTAGTTATTGGGTTATTAGAGTTATTAGTTATACATGTTAGTTTAGTACTTGACATATTGATTGTTCTGTATTATGTTGAGCACTTAAATATTATGAGTGACAATGGGTCAAGAGTTAGTATTTTTGTAGTACTATCTGAACTCAAACTCAAGTAACTATTTGCTATGCAAACCCACTTAAAACTTTGAAACTGATTATTCAAACTTGTGGTATTCATAAATATGGTAGACACCAACGGGTACCCACAATTTATTCAAAACACATAAAGCAATAACACATAGCAAACAGCTATTATATTTTTCTCAAAAGGCAACTTATCATACTTGCATGTACAATTTCCAAATTTTGACTAAAGAAATTCACCACTACAGCAAACATGGTATGCACAAGAAGAAGAAGAACAACAAGACAACATTAGAAACAGAATTAATTGATAGCTAAATTACCTTATTTTCCGAGTAGGCCGAGCAACTCCAGATACATTAGCAAGCTCTGCCTCTAACTCTTTTTTCTTTGTACAATCAGAAAGGATATTAGAAATGAGTACAAGCATTAGACATGAACTAAAAATGACCAAAATCTTACCATAGTATCTCGCATTTTTTCAAATAGAATAGACTTTACAGGTTCCTTCCCAATCCAGCGACATAGTTCAAGGGTAAGTCCTTTTGAAGAAGCACGAACATTCTGATCTTGATGATCAAAAAGTTCAGGAAGCATTTTTAGGATCTTCTTGGGAGGAACCACTTTTGCCCCAAATTCACTACAGTAAGAAAGTGAGAATATTAATTCATAGATCTTGAGTAATTCGGAACTAGAGCAACTGAAGCAAAATTTGTGAACGGATTGGATATACACCTAAGAGCCTGAAACATCACATCAATAGCAGGAACAACAGCTTTTGCAACTTTATTTTTTATTGCCTTCTCCATTGCTTCCTGGCATTCCAAGTAGTGAAGGTAATATGGTTATCTACCCTTCATGAAAAGAATTGAGCAACAAAAAGAAACCAATAGGAAAAGAAAATTCTAGCACCAAGAATATATTTTAAAACAATAACATAGAAAAGGCATTACTAAACCCTAAAGATTTGCAAGTATCTGATGTGGCAATCAATTAGTTGCATTCTTAAATGCAATGACCCAGATAAATATATGATAAAATCATAACTAAGAAAAAAATAGCAATCTTACCTAATTCCCAAGCAAGGCTAAGAATTGAGTTTAATTAAAGGCCTCCAACTATAACCATATGCTACTGTAACAGTAACATCAACTACGAAAGCAATAGCAAAACTCTACCCATCTAAGCACAAATTAAAGAGCAGTGACGAAATCACAATCAGCACGATTTGCCAATGTGCTAATACAAATCAAACTGTATTATGACAGCTCAAACAATCTAGTATCTGTCAATAAATCAACTTCAGCAAAATTACATACAGGAAAAATTATATACACCTCAAGGAGTTTCAAAGTATTTAATGTCCAAAATTTCTATTTTAGTCAATCTAAGAGTCATGAAAAACTGAATAATAATTAACAAAATTAGATATTCAAAAATATTTTAAAATTCACAAAATAATTTTTCTTGTGATTTGATTTTTTTTTACATATTTAAATTTGCCATATGGGACTGATGAGGGTACTAACAAGAAGATTTTGGATTAAAAAAATGGATACATAGATTACCCTTGATGAAGAGGTACAGGTAATTAACCTTAATTGTAGTTTATATGCACCAGTATGCACCGAGAAACAGAATATCATCAGATATCAGTTATGGATTCATTATTAAATAACATATGTTTGACATTGAAACTACAATGAAGTTCTGCTAGTTGTAAGTTTCAAAGGCATATTCACTATTTTCTCATCTATAATCACTTCAGAAACATATAACTCAAAGTTTCACAAGTAAACTGGCTGGTGCTTGCCTGGTTTCTGACGACTCAGCCTCTATGCCAAACTCTGAATATGGTATAAAGTAAGAAAAAGCAATACTTAACTCACTGCCCTCATAAACTCATCAATTATTACATGTTAGGGATATTGTGACACATACATGCATTTTAGTGTTTTATCTGTAATTTAGGAGTTATGTCACTCTCTTAAGCATTCAGGACCCTTCGCTATGAGAATGATTTGTTCAGAATCCATACAGTGTGGCAAAGTCATCCTCACAATTTTCTTTGTTCATAAAGGTCAAGTCACCAACTAGACATGACATGGCACCAGAGATGAACTCAAATCGAGACAAATTTTGACCAGAATCATGTTCTTCACATAAATAAAGACCCACATGAAACATAATTGAAAAAATTGGCTGATATCGAAATGGATTGCCCAAGTTGGATTAGTATCAGCAATGGTTGATCACAGAGTTTAAGGTGAAGTTCAGAAATAAGAAGAGATTCAAAGAGATCAGCTAAAAATAAACTAAATTACATTAAAAAGTTGGCAAAATCAAAATTTTAGTAAAGTTGAGTGTGAAAGTGGATGAAATCAAGCTAAAATTCAGTATAACTGAGATGACATTAGAACCTTGACTAATCTAGCTTTCCATTAATCCAGCATGATTATTAAAAAAAAAGATGAAATCGCCACATTAGCGGCCCCCCACCACTGCCCATACCGTGGATGGAGATAAATCAGGACCCCAGTTGACAAGTGCAAAGGAAAAGGGTCATCGATAGCCCAAGGTCATGACTTCTCCGGGAATTGACCCCTGCCTATTATAAACAAGCTCCTTTGCACTTGCCAACTTGATGTGCGCATTTTATATAAGGTTTTAATTATCATTTTGGTACACATCTTACCTCGTTTTTAGGATATTCATTGTATATTATCATTGTTTATTTCATATTTCTATTATCTTCGTTTGGATATCTGCTTTTGTTTATTTGTCTTGATAGGGAGAAGATTTGGAGCAAAATAAAGCATTTTGCAGAGCACAAAATGAAGGGGAGCATGCTCTGGCAGTATCCTCGAGACATGGACATGTTCCTAGACGAAAAAAACGAAGTTCAAAGATGCTCCAGCTAAGAACACGGCAGATCGTGTGAAATACACACGATCGTACCTCATTCTGAAGAGAGGACAGCCGACCGTGGGTTCTCGACACGACGAAGCAGCTACCCCCAAGGGACACACGATCGATCGTGTGTTTTACACACGGTCGTGCCGTTTTCTAGATGAGTTTCCAGCTTCGCACATGATCGACCGTGTGAATTTCACATGGTTGTGTGGTGGGGCCGCGATTTCAAGGATTTAGATTTTTCGTGTATTTTTGGAAAGTCCGGAGCCGCCTCTATACAAAGGAAACTCAAATAAGATATCGAGAGGGAAGGATTGGAAGGGAGCCGCCCTAGGACTCCCAAGCCCCGAAAGGGGGTCGTCCAAAAGCCCCCAAACCACCGGAGGAGGAGATTTCGACGCTGCAACTCCAAACCTGGGTACAAGCTGAGGCCGAAGACAATCCTGATAAAGACTAAGCCCCTCTCTATTCTTTTCTGCAATTCCTTTGGGTTTAATCTTGTTTTGTCGAACGTCTTTTGATTGTATCTCTTTTTATGGAGGTGATTTCTTGATTCTAGGGTTAGGGAGTAACATATGCATGTTGAACTTTGTCTTGCAATGAATTTTGAGTTTCCCTGATTTTTATTTGCAACTTATAATTCCTAGTTTGATGAAGATGTTTGATTTTAATTTTAGTCTACCATGCTTAGTCGATATAGATGCCAAAAGCATCTATATCGAAATCTAGAGGAATCAAGAAGACTCGAAAGGTGAGCTTTACCCCGATAACCGTAGATCCTAAGACGCGAAAGAGTAGATTCTGAAATAAAGTTCACCTGTTCGTGAAGAGAAATAGGATATCCTAGAGCTCCATGAACCTATTCCAGCATAAGACCCGAAGTAGGAGAAATCAACTCGGAGAGGTTGTGAGACCCAGTGACAGGGGCAACTCAGTGATAGCAACCTCCTGAACTCTGTCGATCCGAAAGGGAAACTTGGCTAGAAATAGAGTAGTTCCGCATAGTACCAAAAGTTCACCGGGATTAAACTTGATAATCCTCTCGCAAAATCAATCATAGAGAACTTAGGAATATAAGTAGGCGACATATTCAACATAACATAGGTGAAACTGAAATCCTAGAACCATTCCCCACGATCATAACAGGGACCCAATGACAGTGGTGTCCCTCTCAACCTTCTTGCTTCCCGTTCTCTCGCATTTAATTCTCTGTTTTATCATCCAACTGATTCGGTCTAGATAATCTACATTCACTTAGTAAACCAATACTCGATTTACCAGTTCTTGTGGGATCGATATTTTATTACTTGATGACAACCATACACTTGAGGTAGTTGAGCACGACCTAGTCTTCAACTTCGCAGTTGAAGGCTTCGGTCAACGTGCATCAAGTTTTTAACACCGTTGTCGGAGACTGATTTAAATTGATATTGGTTGAAAAGTGAATTAATTGGATTAGACCACTTTATTTTCAATTTTTCATTGCTTTCCTTTTATAGTATTGTCGTTTCAGTTTATTTTGTTTATTACTGCAATTTCTTTTTCTATTTTACTGCTTTCTGTTATTTCCTTTTCCAGGTGACTAATGGTGCACGCTAATATACAGATGCTTTAACTATCATATTTTCCTCCACGACCATCTCAATTGCTTCACCTGCAGAAGTATATTTCAATGTAAGTCTGGGGTGAAGAAGTTTTATTTTGATTTAATTGAATGTGTGATCATTTAGTCATATCACCTGAGTAGTTTAGTTGTTTGCTTTTATAATTTTTTTAGCCTTAGTTTTATTATTTCTTCAACATGTATTATGGTTACTGGTTTTCTTTTAATATTAATGCATTCTCATTTTCATTCTTTGTTCATGCATCTACTTGTCCTTTAAGTAGGCTTCAATGTGTACTATTTTGATGGTATCATGTTGATATGCTTCATTGTTTTTAGTAATTCATATTCTTCTATCCTGTGGTGCAAATTTTATAAAATTTATATGAGCATTTACCAAGTCTTACTAGTTAGTTTTTATTTTTCACATACGCTTAAACGGAATTCCAAAGAGTTAATTTGGTACATAATTAGTCACGATTCGTCTCGTTGGACTAGTACTTTGAAATCCATAAGTAATTTTCAAATTAATATTATAGTTACTAGAAATGCTCGGATTGTGCAAGTTCATTTGGAAAAATAAAAAACCAATGAGCAAGAGAAGAACAAAGTTCTTTGAAAATAAATAAATAAATAAAAATTAAAAAAAAGAGAGAGAGAGAAAAAAGAGTGAAAACAGTTGTCGTGGACGGAAATGGTTTGGTGCCCCTTTAAGATCGAGTTAAGTTACTCGAGAAACACCACCAATTTCTCTCAATATCGAGTACGCCTTTAAGACTTTATATTAGTTTGAGAGGATGACCGTCGCTTACGGTAGGTAAATGTCTAAAGCTGAAAACCATAGGAACACAAAGAGATAACGACTTGGAATTTGAATACTCTAAGATCATATTACACACTTGCACGAAAAACTTTCTTTGAAGATTTAGTAAACTTATTTATTTGATTTAATAGCAGTACCACTTAATAGGATTAGATGAACATACTAGATAATGAAGCTATTCATTTATATGCATTGAGCTGAACACGAAAGTTTGCTTGAGGACAAGCAAAATTTAAGTTTGGAGGATTTTGATGTGCGCATTTTATATAAGGTTTTAATTATCATTTTGGCACATATCTTACCTCGTTTTTAGAATATTCATTGCATATTATCTTTGTTTATTTCATATTTCTATTATCTTCATTCGAATATCTACTTTTCTTTATTTGTCTTGATAAGACGAAGATTTGGAGCAAAACGAAGCATTTTACAGAGCACGGAATGAAGGGGAGCATGCTTTGAATGTGTCCTCGAGACACGGGCATGTTCACAGACGAAAGAAACAAAGTTCGAAGATGCTCCAGCCAAGAACACGGCAAGCCGTGTGAAATACACATGGTCATGCCTCATTTTGAAGAGAGGACAGCCGACCATGGGTTCTCGGCACGATGAAGCAGCTTCTCCCGAGGGACACATGGGCGACCGTGTGTTTTACACATAACCGTGCCTTTTTTTGGATGAGTTTCCAGCTTTACACAAGGTCGACCTTGTGAATTTCACATGGTCGTGTGGCGGTGCCAGGATTTCGAGCATTTAAGTTTTTCATGTATTTTTGGAAAGTCAAGAGCCGCCTCTATATAAAGAAAACTCATCTAAGAGATCGGGGAGGGAGGATTGCGAAGGGAGCCGTCCTAAGGCTCCCAAGCCCCGAAAGGGAGTTGTCTAAGAGCCCCCAAACCACCAAAGGAGAAAATTTCGACACCGCAACTCCAAACCTGGGTACAAGTTGAGGCTGAAGACAATCCTGATCAAGACTAAGCCCCTCTCTTTTCTTTTCTGCAATTCCTTTGGGTTTAATCTTGTTTTGTCGAATGTCTTTTGGTTGTATCTCTTTTTATGAAGTTGATTTCTTGATTCTAGGATTAGGAAGTAACCTATGCATGTTGAACTTTGTCTTACAATAAATTCTGAGTTTCTCTTATTTTTATTTGCAATTTATAATTCCTAGTTTGATGAAGAAGTTTGATTTTGATCTTAGTCTACCATGCTAGGTCGATATAGATGCCAAAAGCATCTATATCAAAATCTAGGGGAATCAAGAAGACTTGAAAGGTGAGCTTTACCCCGGTAATCGTAGATCTTAAAACGCGAAAGAGTAGGATCTGAAATAAGATTCACCTATTCGTAGGGAGAACACAGGACATCCTAGAGCTCCATGAACTTATTCCAGCCGAAGGCCCAAAGTAGAAGAAATCAACTCAGAGAGGTTGTAAGACCCAGTGACAAGGGCAACTCAGTGATAACAACCTTCTGAACTCTGTCAATCCAAAAGGGAAACTTGACTAAGAATAGGGTAGTCTCACGTAGTACCAAAAGTTAATCGGGATTAGACTTGATGATCCTCCCGCAAAATCAATCATAAAGAGCTTAGGAATATAAGTAGGCGACATATTCAACATAACATAGGTGAAATCGAAATCTTAGAACCATCCCTCACAATCATAACATGGACCCAGTGATAGTGGTGTCCCTGTGAAAGTGATTTTGATGTGCACATTTTATATAAGGTTTTAATTATCATTTTGGCGCACATCTTATCTCGTTTTTAGGATATTCATTGCATATTATCATTGTTTATTTCATATTTCTATTATCTTCGTTCGGATATCTGCTTTTGTTTATTTGTCTTAATAGGGCGAAAATTTAGAGCAAAATGAAGCATTTTGCAGAATGAAGGGGATCATGCTCTTATCGTGTCCTCGAGACACGGGTATGTTCCCAGACGAAAGAAACGAAGTTCGAAGATGCTCCAACCAAGAACACGGCAGGCCATGTGAAATACACACGGTCATGCCTCATTCTAAAGAGAGGACAGTCGATCGTAGGTTCTCCGCACGACGAAGCAGCTTCCCCCGAGGGACACACGGTCGTTTGTATGTTTTACACACTGTTGTACCTTTTTCTGGATGAGTTTCCAACTTTACACACAACCGGTCGTGTGAATTTCACACGAACGTGTGGCGGCACCACGATTTCGAGGATTTAGGTTTTTCATATGTTTTTGGAAAGTCCGCAGTCGCCTCTATATAAAGGATACTCATCTAAGAGATCAAGAAGGGAGGATCGCTAAGGGAGCCATCTTAGGGCTCCCAAGCCCCGAAAGGGGGTCGTCCAAGGGCCCCTAAACTGCCGGAGGAGGAGATTTCGATGTCGCAACTCCAAACCTAGGCACAAGCTGAGGCCGAAGACAATCCTAATAAAGACTAAGCCCCTCTCTATTCTTTTCTGCAATTCCTTTGGATTTAATCTTGTTTTGTCAAACGTCTTTTGATTGGAGTTGATTTATTGATTCTAGGGTTAGGAAGTTACATATGCATGTTGAACTTTGTCTTGCAATGAATTCTGAGTTTCCCTGATTTTTATTTGCAACTTATAATTCCTAGTTTGATGAAGATGTTTGATTTTGATTTTAGTCTACCATGCTTAGTCGATATAGATGCCAAAAGCATCTATATCGAAATCTAAAGGAATCAAGAAAACTCGAAAGGTGAGCTTTACCCCGATAACTGTAGATCCTAAGACGCGAAAGAGTAGGTTCTGAAATAAAGTCCACCTGTTCATGGATGAGTTTCCAACTTTACACACAACCGGTCGTGTGAATTTCACACGAACGTGTGGCGGCACCACGATTTCGAGGATTTAGGTTTTTCATATGTTTTTGGAAAGTCCGAAGTCGCCTCTATATAAAGGATACTCATCTAAGAGATCAAGAAGGGAGGATCGCTAAGGGAGCCATCTTAGGGCTCCCAAGCCCCGAAAGGGGGTCGTCCAAGGGCCCCTAAACTGCCGGAGGAGGAGATTTCGATGTCGCAACTCCAAACCTAGGCACAAGCTGAGGCCGAAGACAATCCTAATAAAGACTAAGCCCCTCTCTATTCTTTTCTGCAATTCCTTTGGATTTAACCTTGTTTTGTCAAACGTCTTTTGATTGGAGTTGATTTATTGATTCTAGGGTTAGGAAGTTACATATGCATGTTGAACTTTGTCTTGCAATGAATTCTGAGTTTCCCTGATTTTTATTTGCAACTTATAATTCCTAGTTTGATGAAGATGTTTGATTTTGATTTTAGTCTACCATGCTTAGTCGATATAGATGCCAAAAGCATCTATATCGAAATCTAAAGGAATCAAGAAAACTCGAAAGGTGAGCTTTACCCCGATAACTGTAGATCCTAAGACGCGAAAGAGTAGGTTCTGAAATAAAGTCCACCTGTTCATGGAGAGAACACCGAATATCCTAGAGCTCCATGAACCTATTCCAGCAGAAGACCCGAAGTAGGAGAAATCAACTCGGAGAGGTTGTGAGACCCAGTGATAGGGGCAACTCAGTGATAGCAACCTCCTAAGCTCTGTTGATCCGAAAGAGAAACTTGGCTAGGAATAGGGTAGTCCCGCGTAGTACCAAAAGTTCACTGGGATTAAACTTGATGATCCTCCCACAAAATCGATCATAGAGAACTTAGGAATATAAATAGGCGACATATTCAACATAACATAGGTGAAATCGAAATCCTAGAATCATTCCCCACGATCATAACAAGGACCCAGTGACAGTGGTGTCCCCTCTCAATCTTCTTGCTCCCCGTTCTCTCAATTTTAATTCTCTATTTTATCATGCAATTGATTTGGCCTACACAATCTACATTCGCTTAGTAAACCAGTACTCGATTTACCAGTTCCTGTGGGATCGATATTTTATTACTTGACGACAATCATGCACTTGCGGTAGTTGAGTGCGACTTGGTCTTCGACTTCACAGTTGAGGGTTTCGGTCAATGCGCATTACAACTAGGTTTGCCCTAGGGGCTTCCAGCATGAATATTAAAGAAAAATATGAAACCGTCACATTATCGACCCTCCTTGGTTGCCCCTAACCGAAGAGGGAGATAAATCGAGTGGGTGAAAGCATAGCTGTCTCAGCAGACTTGAGCATCCCAAGGGACCAACCCCCATTTGGGAAAAAGTCCACAAATACGTCGTAGCAAGAGATCGACCCAGGGGTTCCTGGTTATCTGCGTTGATGTCCTACCACTGCACCATAGCCCAAGGGCTCTCTAGCACGATTATTAAAAAATGTGGAACCACCGCATTCGCAATCCCCTACCGCTGCCACTACCGTGGAGAGGGGTTCATCAGGATCCTAGTTGGTAAGTACAAAGGAAGGGGGTCATCGATAGCGCAAGGTGATGAATTCTCCAGGAATTGACCCTTGCCCACTATGAACAAACCCTTTGCCCAAGGCGGTGAAACCCCTGAGAATTAATCCCTGTCCACTTAAGAGTTACTGCTTTACACTTATCAACTGGGACAGTCCTGGGAGTTTTCCAACATGATTATTAAAGAACTTACACAGGAAAGAGAGAGATTATTCATTGACCTCTTAAATTACTTAGCTTTGTGAATTCACTCGTTCCACTTTTTCATCAGCCATGAGAGTCATCTCACCATATTTCTCTTGCTCACTATTGATTGAGGTTATCATGGATCAAGAGATGTTATTATGGTTCAAGAGAAAATGGAATAATCCCTCAAACAGTAATGATCCTAAACCACTCTTCCTTCAACTAAAAAACAATAATTAAATCCTATAACATTTAATGACAAATAAAAAATTTAAACTAAAAGCGGATATTATTATTGTTTATAAAACTAAAATTTTATATAAATAAATATGATATTATTTATATATTGTGTTATTAATAATTAGATATGTAATGGCAAATAATAGACATCTGTCTTAATCACATCTATCAAATGGTTTTATCATATCTTTCCCATTCATTCTGATTTCACAGATTCTGATCTAATATATCTAATACTTGAATCCTCTAACTATCTAAACAATCTATCTTATCCCAATTTTTGACAACTATGAATGAAAGACACAATCAGAGTATGGGAAATTCCACCCACTTGAGTTGGCTTAGATCAATGATTGAGTTTTTGGTCCATGTCATAAACAAATAGTTAAATAAATGCACAATTATGAATAAGTAATTAAATTGGGTCAATTAAATAAGTTATGGCATGCTAGAAAACAAGGATTAGGGAAGAGAAGATGGAGGCATTGAAAGTTGGAATTTAGTATTGCTTAGAGCTACAAGTATGAGTTAAATCTATAATCGTTAAAAGAAGGGGAGTCTTAATACAACGATAAAGTTATTGCCTTGTGACCTAGAGGTCACGGGTTCGAATCCTAAAAATAGTCTCTTGCAAAGCAAGGTAAGACTGCATATAATAGACCTTTCCCCGGATTTCACATGGCGAGAGCTTCGTGCACCGAATTACCTTTTTTTTTTTATTTGTTTATCTTGTTTAAAACATCTTACAGAATCATAAAAAAAGTTAATATTATCATTAAAAAATTTAAACTATTAATTTATCTCCCAAAATTTTAATATCAAAAATACTCTCTTCAAATATATAAATTATTTCCAGTTTTTCTTCCATTCTAAAATTTTGTGTGCTATAATGAGATAAATTAGAAAGATTTACCAATTATCTCATAATAAACTTTTGTATTATAAAAAATCAAGATCTAGAAGTAGTAAAATGTAAGCATAGAGAGAATTTTGACTACATTATACCACTAGGGATATTTTATAAATAGATAAATAGTGCAAACTTTAATAATGAACATAATTAACTAATTTGAAGCAAAATTAAAAATATGGGAATAAAGCAAATTAATGTATTAGAGGTATATTAGTAAATGAGAATAGTAAATTTTTACTTTCATACAAACACTCAAAAGCTTTATCCATACAATAGTTCACAAGTATGTTGAGATATGGGCAAATCATTAATTGCATGGAGAAGAACCATGAACAACTGATTGAATTATTAGCAAAAATACAGGTTTTTAATTGCCCATTAATTTCAAAGCTTAAATGCATACTTCACTATAAAATAGGA
Organism: Wurfbainia villosa; assembly: GCA_025175895.1. NCBI lineage: Eukaryota > Viridiplantae > Streptophyta > Magnoliopsida > Zingiberales > Zingiberaceae > Wurfbainia > Wurfbainia villosa. The sequence continues at coordinate 521,615 of JAKLTH010000304.1, read as the reverse complement.
AGTCAAATTATGCATTTAGTATTTAATATATATTATAGAGGAGATGGCCTATCGAAGATAAATTACTATGATTAATTAAGTATTTTATTGAGTTTTATGCTTATATTTCATGCAATTTACATAATTTAAACTCAAGTAGAGTTGACTTGATAGGTATTTTGGACTATATATCTGTAGCCACCCAATACCCTAAATTTGATAAAATGTTTGATCCAATAGCATAGCTCAATTTTTCGCCTCGCCAATCCATAAGCCAGTTTTTTTTTTTTGGCCGGAACTACATAGCAAAACAACCTAGAGAGAGAGAGAGATACAATTGTACTTCATTTCACTCTTAGTTACCCTGAACAAAACTTCCAGGCACTACTACACAACCCGTAGGAACTGAGAAAACTCTATCCACTACCCCTATAAAACCACCTGATTAGCAAAATGGAAACTAATCATTTGAGCATCATCAAAGAGAATTGTTAATCAAAACTCCAAAGCACAACATGTAATGAAGCTTAAACAGGTGAAGCATTTCTGCTACACAAAAAGGTTGGAATTCTATAGCATTAAAGGATTCGCTCATAATTTTTGTTGTGCTCCACTTGTATCATCAATATAGTCAATATAAAGACAGTATAACAAACATTCTTTGTCAGTTGGCACCAAAGTTTTCTTCAGCACAAAACTTAGCCAACAAATATGATCAATATGAGTAAGATCCTAAGAGAGGCTTTACACCTTCACCCATACAAACAGACCCACAGAAAAGTTGCACAGATGCCATCTCAACGTTCATCATAAGTAAGATGCCTCTAAAAGATGCTGTGACACATTAGAAAAACCATAGGATTCCGAACTCAACACGTTAAAATGTTCCACATTTTTTGACAAGCCATATAACTTATGCTGTCATGATGGAACGCCAATATTCAAGCTTGCCACAATATAAATATGTTGAACCAAGTTGAGTAGAAATGTACACTCATTAACTTCTCCCAAAATTCTCCTACTAATACACTTCCAACTCAAAATATGATTTATCACGGCAGAGTAGAAATCCACATGCCCATTCTCAGTGTTACACTCTTTACATGCAGAGAAGGAATCAATTCCAAATTTTCTGCTATGAATGTCTGGATAAAAACTCTCCCATACTTCAGGCTAACTAAGGTATAAATGGAATTCTATTTCATCATTATCCATTAATAAATAAATGTGTTATTTTGGAAGAGTGTGATGATAAAATTGATTAATAACTAATATAATTAATGTATCAATCATATATAGTTAAATGCATGAATAATTGCAAATATTGGCTTATATCACTTTTCCATAAGTAGTTCTGTTAACAATGATTTAGCAAGTGCATAACTCATAAATTGTAAACATGAATACTTTAGTATCCCTTTACTGATCCTATATTACTCCACAAACAAAGTAGAATTGTCAACAAAAGTCTAATATAATAGTTCATATATCATGATGTTATAGTTGCGACTCCTAAAACCCAGTATCAGATTGACAGCCCATAATTGTAAAATTTTATAAAGTCTCACTCTGTAATACATTTAAACAAAATTAAATTTGTGGATACAGATTTAATACATCCAGAGGAATTTGAGAATTTTTTTCCAAGCTCAGACACATTGAAAAAAGTCCAACAAATACATGACGAGAATGTAGAAGGTTATATATTCATAAGTTTAAAATGTATGGCAAGAAATCCAGGAAAGAAAAGGAAATTTAAGTTTTATTTGTGAATAGTTATCAGTCATAACAGTTCATTTGAAATGAGAGCTCACTAGTTCAGATGAAGAAAGAGAGAATGCAAAAACACAAAGCCAATGGGAGAGATCAAAGTGGAAATTGCTGGTTACATACAGATTACATACGACTTGAAGAATTTAGAAAATTTACTTCACTAAGCTCAGACACATGAAGCATGTGGGAACGATCAAAGTAGCAATTGCTGGATACAGATTATACAATCTCAAAGCTTTTAGACAATTTTCTTCCAGTAAGCTCAGATACATGAAAAAAGGTTTTAACAAAGACTTATTAGAAGAATGTGCTGAAGTTGAAGATGTATACTAAGAAGAAAAATGCAAAAAGAGAGGAAAAATATTACATATGCCAGAAATGCAGAAGGACAATAAGAGGCACGATTTCAACTCATGTTTCAAATCAACTTGATATATTTAGAATGAAAGAGCATCTAGGAAGTTATTATTTGTACCAAAAACACTTCGGTTGCCTCCAACTCAACCCACAAGAGAAAGGCTGCCTGAGCTTTCTCAACTGTCTTTGGCCTACCGATGAGGCATTTAGAAACAATGGAATCACAAACTTCCTTCGCGTACCTAAATTAAAAGTACAAGTTCGTCAATTAATTAGTAGGTTACGCGCCATCATATAGAGAAAACAAGCATTCACCTTCCTGCATCAGCGTCGGCGGCTCGCAAAAATACAATCAGGGCATCGAGCGCCTTCTCCTGCACCGGCGCATTGGAGTCGGCCACTGTCTTTCTGAAGAAAGGACCTAATCGACCAGAATTTCAAAATCAATCAGAAACTAATAGGGACCAACCCGATAAAAATTCAACCAGCAAAGTCTCCGTTCGACGGAGAAAACTCATGGATCAGGCGGAAGCGCACACGCAGAATAAGAAAAGGAAAAGAGAACGACCCAGATCGAGGAAGGCTCAGGGATTACCGAACTCTCTGAGACGCGGATCCTTCGGATCGGTGATGGAGTCACAAACGGCGGCCAGATCGATGTTGGCTTCATTTCGCACTTTCCAGTTCTTATGCAGGAGTCGATCCTCCCATGGAAGTTTCTTCGCCTCCTTCAGCAACTTCTCTTCTTCCGTTGACATCTCTCCGCCGCCGCCGCCGCCTCCGCCTCCGCAGCCGCCGCTATCGGGCCCCTCTCTTTCCTTGCTATCGCAGCCTCACTTTCGAGCAAATGCCCATAGACCAGTACAAATAGAGTCGGATCGGAACGCACGGACGAGGGTTTTGCCTCTCCCTCCCTCCTCCACCTCTTGATCTCTTCGCCGGCGAGCGGGTTCGAAGGAAGGGCAAAATTAAACAAATTTAAAAAGGAAATACGAGAGGAGAAATGTGTTGGAGACGAGAGGGAGAGAGGCGAGAGCGGAGATTTGTTTCGGAGTCGGCACGTGGGAGCCGGTAGGTTTTGGGTCAGAATTGGAACCGATCGAACCTTCGCACATACGACTCGCCCCGCTCGGCCCGTGCCCCTGCCTGCCACGCGAATTCGCGAGTGCGCGGTGGGGCCGCGCCGTGCTCCATTCGAATTAAACTGGAGCGGAGGAGCGTCTCCTCACCAGAAGACGTCGCCCCATCCTGGCTCACCCATTTCGACCGGACCATGGGAGTCAGTATGTGGCGGTCGAAGGATGAGGAAGGGCCCCATAGTCGGCCCTGCTGCTCTCACGGTTGGTACGACAGGTAAGTCAAGAATTCATGAAAAGAAAACGAGTAGTAGTAGCACGTGATCCGCACGCGATCTGTAGGTGGATAGTCTCTTTTTGTCTCTTTAAAATTTAGATGCTAGTGACGACAGAAGACAGATGGAAAATGTGACCGTGGACAGTAGAGTTGCCATAATTATTTTTTCAATTGTGTAATATAGTATGATATCTTAAAACACATAAGTTAAGATTCGCCTATACAGTAGTAGTCCATATAGTGATATAAATAATCAGAAACTTTTGAATTATCCTTCGTTGTAGTATATTTATAAATTTTTCTTCAAATTGGAGTCGGTCCGTGGAAAGCTAAGTCTGCTAAGACAATTCATATTTGTACCCGTTCGATTTACCTCTTTGATTAGGGACAACTGAGGAGGGTCGTTAATATGGCGGTTATATATATATATATATATATATATATATATATATTTTACATGTAAGTTAACCTTGGACTATGGTACAGTGGTAAGACATTCATACAGATCCTCAGGAATCCCTGAGTTGATCCCTAGCTATGACATATTTACGGATTTTTTCTCAAATGGGGGTCGACCCCTTAGGGATGTCGGATTTGCTGAGATAGCACCTGTCCGATTTACCTCCATTTTCGGTAGGGAGAGCTAAAGGAGTTGTTAATATGACAGTTCCATTCTTTTTAAATACGTAAGTTTCTCATTATAGATCTATGAGACAGAGTCAGTAATCCTCATAATTAGTCAGATCGAAAGTCTGAATACATGGTTCTAATAAAAGAAAATTAAAAACATACAAGTTGCTCTCGGGGGTTTGTGATGCAATGGTAGGGTGTCCAACTCAGCTCTCATATATCTACGATTCGATCCTCAATTACAATAAAATTATAAGATTCTCTCCAAATAGGGTGACAAACCAAGAAAGTTGAAGTTGTCCACACACACTTTTCAATTTATCTCTCTCTTTCAGGCATGGGACAATCATAGGAGGTGTTAATGTGACGATTCTACTTTTTTTCCCCTTAAAAGCATGTAAGTTGCCCCTCGAGGCTACAGTGTAGGGGTGCCCAGTTTGGCTCCTAGACACTCATAATTTGATTTATATCTACAGTGAATTTATAGAATTTTCTTCTAAATTGTATGACAAATCAAGGAAGTTGAGGTTATCTACATGAACACTCTCTGATTTACCTTCCTCTTTCAAGCATTGGACAGTTTTAGGAGTCATTAATATGGCAGATCCACTTTTTTTTTAAGCATGTAAGTTGCCCTAAGGCTACAATGCAACGGTAGAGGTGCCCAATTCGGTTCGTAGATACCCATAATTTAATTTTCAAATATAGCACATTTGTAAGATTTTCCTTCAAATAGAATGACAAATCAAGGATGCTACAAAGGTTGCCCATGCGAGCACTCCTATTGTATCCCTGGTAATCGATGGAAAACTTTCGTAGGGCAGGACCGGTCGCCTCCAAAATTAGTCAGTCTAAAACTTGGATATCTGGTGCTAGTAAAAATAAAAAATAAAAAACATGTAAATTGACCCTAGGGTTATGGTGCAGCGACAGAACATTCAGGTTGGCTCTCGTGTATCTCGGATTTGATTTCCAACTACGACGAATTTACAGAATTTTTCTTCAAATAGGATAACAAACCAAGGATGTTAAACCTGCTGAGGCTATCCAGGCGAGTACTTTCTGATGTACCTTGGTGACCGTCTAAATTGAATGTTGATCTTGAAAGTCTATCTTCATAAACAAAGTACGATTTTGACGTTGGATAATCTTACAGGGACATCGCAACTATTAGGTCGGACTTTGCCATTAAATCACGAGTGCTCTCCAAATTTAACTTGATGATCGGTGGAAAAATTCTATGGACTAGATTAATCATCTCTATGATTAGTCAGACTAAAAATTTAGATACTTAGTGTTAATCAAAAAATCAAAAAAGCATATCAATTCCCCAACACGTTTGCAGCGACAAAAGCATTAGTAGCATCTCATAGATGAACACAATTTGATCCTTTGCTAGAACATATCTAATGACCGATATAGAAAAATTTATACTTGGCGAAAACTGTGCTAGGTGTTGGACTTGAATTGGGTGATGGATATGATAGTTTGTCTTCGTAAACAAAGTATGATTTCATCGTTGAATGGTTTTACAGGGACGACATGACTGCCAGGCCAAGCTTCACAATCAAATCGTAAGTGCTTTCCAAACTTTTTCTGATAATTGATAAAAAACTTATGTGGAACTTGATCATAATTGAACCGAAAGACTTGCACAATAAAAAAATAGATAAGTTTTATAGTATTATATTAAAAAAAAGTGTATGTTTTTTTTTAAACATTACCCAATTGTGTAAAATAATCAATATGCTGTATTAATTATGATGTCAAATTTAAAAAAGCAATTAGTATAATTTTTTTATTATGGCATAATGTTATCAATATTTTTCATAATGTTTTCACATAATCATTAAAATCGTGTATTTTTTAAAGTATTAATATCATTCATAGTTAAAAAAAAGCTTTAAAAAAGGTCACATTGTTAATTTTATTCATCAAGTTAATTTGATAAGGTTAGCAAATTGAAGAAAATAAAATACCAAGCGAGCTTGCCAAACAAATCATTAAGTACTTGACATTTCAATACGAGATTACTGCAAACCCTCAAAAAGAAAGTTAAACGACGAGGGTCCAAATTAAAAGATTACAAGAGGAAAAAAATCAATTTACACTGGATATTTATCCAACTTGAGCTTCTAATGCAGTAAGCCTCGGACTATAATGAATCATTTAGCGTAGAATCAGTCTACATCCCTCTCTCTATTTGCAAGGGCAAGAATCGTAAACCTAAATCAAATATATGCTCATTTTCATGAACCCCCACTAGGCCACTATTATCAGAAGCCTCCTAGTCCACGTCTGTTGGTGACTAGGAACCCTGAAACTTAGTATCGGAAGTTTTTTGGAATTTGGAACAAACAAATTTCGACGGGCTTTGCTTCAATCGTAATCCTGCACCCACATGTAGATTTATATATTAACATTGCATTCTTCCATAAACCTCTCTTCTTGACTGAGGTATTTCTTCCAGTATTTCTTATACTTGGGAATGCCCAGATCAAGCCAAGGCTTCATGTTGCCATCATAGTGCAGCGCTGCTGCATTCTTTATATTGCCGCTGCAGATTCCAAAATCATGACCGAGTCCTTGCTGAATCAAGGTATCATCGAGTGCATATATCTGATCATGGAAAACAAGTAAGCTTGCTTGTATTGCTGCAGCTCTCCATGACACTTCATTTTGATGATGCAACTATCATTCACAGCGAAATCAACAGAATCAGAGGGGATACTAGAATATCAACATCTGAACTATTAAAGTGGAAACAAATCAGCTCGCTCAGGTGCATTAGTACAATTAGTGAGTTTAGTTGCAATCTCACGTAAACTAAGATCATAAACGTAGCAATTACCTGATGGAGAAACCTTTGGTACCTTCCAGTGATATCATGTTCTCTCCATTTTTCCAAATTAAGTACATTTATTCCGGACATCCAGGCACAAGAGTTATGATCATACCTATCAGTGCCTAAAAAAGATTTTAGCTGACTGAGTTTGATCCCACAAAATTCTACAGCACCATTTACTTTTCCTCCTAAATCAAGATTCCACAAGAATGATATGTCTCTCTGGACAACCACATCATCGTCAAGAACAATTATCTTCTTCAGATTTGTGAATAAATCAGAAAGAAGAAAATGGCAATGACCAAACACTGAGATATATTTAACTTTCGTTTGCAAAGGGGAGGGTTGAGCAACTACATGAGTGGAAACTCGGAACTCCTCAGACATTGACAGCTCTTCCAAATCTAGGTTAATAAAGTGTTTAAGCTTAAGCTCATTAATATTCAAAACATGGATGTTCGCCGTTCCATATGAGTTTCTGGCAAACCACTGCTTCATGGAGTAAAAGTTTTGTTTATTAGTTAGCACATGGAAAACCATGTTATCAGGATCCTGTAAAACAGTCAAGCTGATTAAAAAGGGTTTACCTTTTTAATCAAATCAATAAGACGAAGATCAGATGGCTATACCTCTGAGTTCACTACTGTTGAGTTGATAGTTACTGATAGGGCCAATATATTTCTTGAAAATATCACATAGTGCTGAATACGTGGATCATCAATTTTGTTGGAAATCGAGTTTTCTATATCGGCCGAGGGTGATTTGAAATACTCCACTGTCAATCTCATTGAGAGGCAATGGAACGTCTTGGACATGGTCTGGACACCAAGCTGATACAGGAATGCACTTTGCTTTGTATGAAAATAAGCTTCATCTTCTGTCAGATCAAGTATTTGTCTTAGTTTTTTATCAACATTATAGCAATCTGCAGTATGTGCCCTGGCTTTGGCAATAGCCTCATCCATCTTTTGTATCTTCACCTCAACACTGAAGAAGGAAGCCAAAATCTTAATATTCACAATATGAAATTTTTAAAGTGATTACTGTTTTTCCATGGGCATAACTTACAATTATTGATTTTGGCACAACTTTTACTAATAAAACAACTTAAACCATTTTTTGGCCTATCAACCTTCTATATTCTTTGCGAATATTTCAAATCAGTATGAAGTTTAAGGACCTGAATAGAAACAAGATTTATCATCAAGCTGCATTTGTGATAATTATTTGAGGTCTGCTAGATGAATCTTATTCATTCATTGAGCACTATTCAAGGGTGTATCAATGATAATATTCAAATCAATTATTTTTTTTTAATTCGGACTGATATTTTCCTATATTTTTTTGTCTTCCTTTGCTCCTTGCACCTTTCATTTCAATAGATTTATACTTCTGACTTTAGATTGTTTTTCTCAACTTTTGAATATGTTGATATCATCACAACCTATTTGATCATGTCCATAACTATAGGATAAAACAAAAATATATCAAGAAAAACAAGCTCTTAATTTGTATCAAATTATCATGCTTCTCTTTCAACAAGTTTTCTTATATTTTTTATTGCCGGTTATTAGAACTATGTCTAGGCCTAAATTATAGGATAAAGAACAAAGCTTCATCATGAACCAGCAGGAAGTTTCAAGTTGAAAACTGATGAACATCATTGTGATCTTTGCTGTCCAATTGAACAAATTCTGAAATCCTCCACTGGGATTGACATTTGAAAACAACAAAGGTATTTTCTATCAGGAGGTGACATCTTATTTTTATGGATGTACATGAATTGGATGTTCGTGGACAAATTTGGTGTTCGGTTCAATAAAATTCCTCTATGATTGTTTAATAATAAAAATATATAAAGCAAACAAACTTGAACACTAGTTCACTGATGAGCTCAGTTCGTTAACGTTCATGAACAAAGCTCATGAGTAAATAAATAAAATTATTTATAAACTCGTATAAAACTTAATTTTAAATTTTTTATCCACATATATAAAAATATAGTAATTTATAAAATTTTTGCAATCATAAATTGTTTATAACATATTTTTAAAAAGCAATATAAATTCCATGTATTAGATCAACATTTTGCCTAAATTATAAGGACAACAATGATTTTAGTTGAGCTCAATAAAAAATAACTCGAGCTTGGCTTGAGTTGCTAAATTTTTTAATAAACAAGTTTGAACAAGCTCAATAAGAAAATAAACAAACTTGGACACGTTAAGTTAAACTTTGCTTGGCTCTTTTACACCCTACTTATTTTCCATACCACATCCCACCTACTGACTCTCGGATGTTATAGGTTTGGCAGTATGTTCTTCAATATTCGTTCCAGATGATAAAATGGTTCGTGGGCAAAAAAAAAAAAAAAGGTCAATTTTGGGTTCTCTCTGGCAGTGTAGTGGAGGCTATACCAGTCTACTATATACATATACACACTCCTGGGCATATCACATTCAGCTAATATGTAACACTTTGTCACTGATAGCTAAAGGTTTCAAATTCTGTAATTAGCACGTGTAAATCCACTCTGTGAGAAGCATAAACTATAAAGAAACACTAGTTGCAAATGAGACACAGAAGTGACAATAAACTTCAGGTATCAAAAGAATAGTCCCAATTATTTTTAATACAAAATTCCAAGAAGGGTTCTCTCATACAATTATACTAAGCCATCAAATTTAAGGTAATTTAACAGGTTATTAGGTTGGAGTTACTTGAAGTTGCTCCACTTGGACCATATAGCTAGAACAACGTAAACTTGAGTGCAGCATTCCCTTTAGGACATTTTGATAAGGGTTCTACTTGGGTGTATTTGAAATTTGGTTTCAAATACCTTGTTACTTTTAGAGGCAAGTATTCAAGAATGATGACTTTTCTCAATTAAAGATCCTTCAAAAATCTGTTCTATTTTTTTCTGCCTTTAGTATCGAGTCACAACCAAACATAGTGAATCTGTTAAGACATAAAGGACATATAACAGTAAGAAAATTTCTTTCCTTCCAACTTTTATATCTAGCCCTGACATTCTTCACCAATCCTCTTATCCTCATACACCACAACAATATAGAGTTGTAGAAAGGAAAAATCACACCTTAGATAATATTGGCTGTACACTTCCCACTCAATGTGGTTCCACTTAATTTTAGGATAATGTCATTATTCTCTTTACTCTGCCCATGGTGAGTTAACCTGTCATGGTCGGTCCCAAGTCCGGATAAAGAAGGAGGATGGTGTTAGGTGAATTAATATATTAAACTATTATGCTAATGTTAGATTGTTCTTCGAAAGGAACACATTGCAGGGTCCGATTGTAATATCTTGACAAGGACTGCTACATCTCCAGAACTCGGAGTGTAGTGATAAATATGCAAGAGTTCGCATTGCAAGGTCCGACTGTAAAATATTGACAAGGACCGCTACATCTCTATGAAAATTTAAGTGTAATGTTAAATAGACAAGAGTTCTCACACCATACATTGGTAAAAATAAATATTATAAGAAAACTAATAGTCTAAGATTTGAAATATAAAATATAGGAATCCTCACTGGTAAAGCAATAGAGATAGTATATACAATGATTAGGAGAAGAATTAACATTTTGTGTGTACAAAAAACAAAATGGATAGGCAAAAAGGCAAGATGATAGGAAATTCGGGTTTTAAGTTATGGTACACAGGAAAGAGTAAAACAATAAATGGAGTGAGTATTATTGTAGATAGTTCATTAAAGGATGAAGTTGTAGGAGTAGTTAGAAAGAGGATAGAATTATAACTTTCAAAATGGTAGTTGAGAAAGAAACTGTGAACGTAATTAGCATATATACATCCCAAACATGATTAAATGAAGCTACCAAATTAAGATTTTGGGACGACTTAGATGAAGTAGTACAAAATATTTCATTAAATGAATGATTTTAATACGAGGCAATCTAAATGGACATGTCAAAGAAAAAAATGAGAAATGAGAGGATGCACGGGGTTATGAGTTTAGAACAAGAAATGAAGAAGGTAAAACTATATTAGATTTTGCGATAGCATATGACCTTATATTAACTAGTACGTTTTTTAAGAAAAGAGAAGAATACTTGGTCACATTCAAACGTGAGAATAATAAATTGCAAATTGATTTTCTTATGGTTAGAAAGAGAGATGTAAAAATTTGTAAAGATTATAAGGTCATCCCTAGAGAAAGCCTAACTACCCAACATAAGTTAGTAGTGTTGGATATACGTCTCAAGTATAATATCAATAGAAAAAAAATATATATGAATTTAGAATTAAGTGGTGGAAGTTAAAAGATGAAAAATATAATATATTTAAGAAGAAGATGAGAGTTGTAGAGATGAGGATGTTAAGGTGCATGTGTGGGCATACGAGGATAGACAAAATAAGAAATGAGAGTATTGGAGAGAAAGTTAGAGTTGCATTTATTAATGGAAAACTCCAAAAGATACATTTAAGGTGATACAAATATGTACTTAGACGACCAATAAATGTTCCAATTAGGCGATATGAAACTAGGACAAATATCACATCAAAGCCTTAGTTAGCAATAGTAAAACAAGATAAAATTTATTTAAGTATAAATGATGATATAGTAGCGGATAGAGTCCAATGACGTAGAAGGATCTATATAGCCAACCCCACCTAGTGGGATAAGACTTGGTTATTGTCGTCGCCGTCGTCATTATTCTCTTTACTGTCCTATTTTCACATCATTTATCAATTATTTTCCATCTCAGATATTTATTTGTTTATTCCATCTCTTATCTTTCAACGAAGATATATTATGATCTAAAATAGTTAGTGTTTTTATAGGCTATTTTTACTTGCAAAAAGAATATTGTTGCTGCTCCCTTAAGTTATATGTATTTTTCTCTATCAATGACACCTTCCTAGAGTCTCCTACCTTTTTTTGAACTCCTTATTTACTTCTTAAGTTTATGAGTAAGATGTTTTCAATCTGATTACTGATACTAAAGTCTCTACCATTGAGGACCTACATGCAATAGTAGGTGGCCATGTGACTTCTCTGATCGCCAAACACAATTATTCTTTTGAATCCAACCTCTGATTTATATCTTCCGGTTGCTTTCAGGAAAGTTACATATAATTGTCATACTTTTCATCTCATTTCTTGTCTATATTTATGATACATTCTTACGTAGCTATTCCATCTTAATTTTTTCTTTGGATTCATGCATTATTCCTAAGACCAGTTTCACAGGCACTCTTACATTCAAATGTAGGCCTTCCATCCTAATGCTACATGGGAGCACCTCTTCCTCTTAGCAATCCCACAAATGAATTTTTACTATAAAGACATTCCCTACAACTAGAATCGCTTCAGTATGACTCTTTCCTCATCTTAGCAAGCATGTTTTATTGGTTTCTTTAGTTGGATATAAATGACCTTATGAAAGAATTATACATGGTTGAACGGGAATACATCTACTACACAAGCAGAAAAGTTCTATGGTCTGAAGTAGACTCCTATAGCATGGTTTGATAAACTGAGTGAATATCTTTCTCTCCATCACTCAGTAGAAAATTTTCATGTACCTCAAACTTTTATCCACCTTTTGGAAAGTATATTTGTATTATTCTACTTGGATGTATCATTAAAACTAGCAATTAATTTGATGGATCACTAAGCTAATAATTATTTTGATGGATCACAAGGCTAGTAATTTTTGCTACTTCACAAGGTTGAAAGATTATCTTCATTAACACTTTTAGACTAAAGATCTAAATGACCTAATTCATAATGATGGCCTCCGAGGAGAGACATAAATATCGATTAACAAAAAAAGAAAAATTGTTTGATATACAAGACAAGATTAGAATGCAGGGAGCTGAGCTAATTAATACTCGGTTTGGGAAGGTGGAAAAGACCGATTAGGAAATTGAACTACCTTACAGTAACTGTAAAACTAGATATATTATTGCAGTGAGCATGATCAATCACTTTCTTAAAGCTCCAATCCATGTCATGATCATTTTAGAGGCGACCTAGAAAATCCTATGATAGCTGCTCCAAATAAGGATTTTTGCATCAATATTATAGTAACTTTTGGATTATAGCTACATTGGCGTTGACTGGGTAGGTTCTCTCACAAATAGAAGTCAGATTGAATGCTGAATGCAGATGAGAATGAATTAATAACCCTAGCTACATATAAGTTTATCAAACAACCGATAACCAAGTTTGGGCAAGCTCTCCTAAAGAGCTGATAAAGCTCTATTGCACCAACCATATTGCTATGCACATAGTCACTAATCCAATGTTCCATGAGAAAAATACAGATACAAAATTGATTATCACTTTGTCAGATATAGCATGCAACCCAATTACATTATTACATCAAGTGTAAGGTCAAATAATTAATTAGCAGATTTGTTAATCAAGCCCTTAAGAGGTCTAATAGATCCCAACTATTTCAAGTTGTCAAGTGTGCATGTATATTTAAACCAAAATTTTCAAAATTTCCAAAGTTGCAAATACAATGGATTTCATAAACAAGTACAAAAACTTCAATATCAGAGAAAAGAAAAAAGAATTCATTAGTGAAGATGAAGCTTCAGAGGATATGTAACTTACAGTGATTGAAGATCATCATCAGAGACTGCTTCACTAAGCATCCGTTCATGATCTTGAATGTTCATCTTCAGTTCCTGTGAGAGTTCTTCCTGTCCCTTTAGTTTTGCAATGCTTGGATAATAAGCTCTTGCCTCAAACAGCTGATCCTTGAGTTCCTTCACAAGTGAATCTTTGATTACTTCTCTATGTTCCCTGGACCAGAGACAGTAGCTTCCGAACTCAAGCTCACAGGATCTATCAGTCTCGTATGAATATAAACCTACTGGATTATTATTTTTTTCAACTCCCTCACTAGCCTGCCATAATAAGATGGTTATAAACTAAGCCAAGCCCATAAATAGAAACAGAGAAATGAACAGAGAGCTTGGAGCAAATTCATAATAAATATCCATCAGAAAAAAAACCAATAGACCAAAAATAGCATATGATTAATGTACAACCAATAAATCGACAACTCTGCAACTTTAAATTTCTAAATTTTATTAAACCTTCCAGAAGGTAACATCTTTCACATGCTCATAAATACATGATTCCTTTTCATTGTAGCTCTTTAGTCAGAAAAGGAATGGTATGCTTACTCTATTACTCAGACGTGAAGATTCTTTCGCAGTAGCATTATTTCTTTTAACTGAATCTGCACGACCTAATAGTACAAAATTAACATATGTGGAATGAAGAGAGGTGAAGCAACCAGCAAGACAATTTAGTCATATCGGGTGAGATGGAATTGCTATTTTAAACTTTGAATACCTTCCGGAGTTGAGTTTTTTGCAGGAGTCTGATAAATATGCTCCTTTTGTGAAATAGCTGGCAAACTAATAGGTTTCTCGATTCTCTTGTACAGTTCTTTATCAGGAGGTACACTTTTAGTATCCTAAAATGAAAATGGGAACTTTTCAGAATAACTGCTGCTCTGTAACATAGAGAAAACTCACAAAATTTCAAATAAGCTCAAAATCTATAGTTTCTCATAATAGAAGCAAGATTTTATGTCCCATTTTAGTGCCAACCCTATGAAAGAAGCTAAACAAGAAAGTATAAAACACCCATAATTGCAAATGAGAATGTAAGACAAAGGGATCGTATTCAAGCAAACTACTTTAGTGTCTGAATTCCTTCGGCTGCAACTCTCTACAAAGTGCAGACGATTAATAGAATTGGTTTTTTTGCCACCTCCTCCTTTGCCAGTGGTTCCTTTCATCACTGTACAAACTTAAATCTGAATTTGTAGGACCTCAAAGATGCATGTACAATGAAGAAAATGAAAGCGCTAAAGGCTAGTGTTTACAGGTTATCAATTAGCATTCAAGTAGAAGACAACAAAGATTTTCAGAGAAAAAATTTCCAACTGAGAGAAAGGAGCACCCAGTAGTCAGTTAAACAAACTGAAAATAGGGACCAGAAAAAATGAAATTTACAACTAACTCGAGGAAGGAAAAGCTGATATTTTCAGATATAATGATTAAAGGAAAACAGTAACAGAGATAGGGAAAAAATGAAATTTAGTTCTAAGAAAAGGGAAGGCAGTCCAGTACGTGAGACTCTTCAGGACTGCCAATCTGGATTTGCTTAGCAGGCACAGCACCAATAATCAAGAAAATTTCATTTAAGAATTTGTACTTATGGATGGGCTAACTCCAAGAAAAAAATTCTCAATACAAGACATTGATCCATGAGAGACATACTAGCTTCAACTTGAGAATTTTTCATGTAAATGCAAAACACTCAAACACAAGTCAAAAGTGACACCTAATTGCAGTCAGTATAGGGCTGTAAAAGACCCAAGCTGAATGGAGCTTTACCTTGGTTAGTCTTGCCTCTAAAAACTAAATGCAAGGTTTATTCACAAATTCTCAAACTCAAGCTCAACTTGAGCAAGGTTCACTTGCATGGCGAACAAGCTCAAGGTTGAAATCGAGCTGGAACTCACATTTTTAAGTCATAGTTTTACTGATTCCTGTACTTAAATTGAGCTAGAACTCAATTTTTAATCGATAACTAGCTCGCCTATCAGAATGAAATAACCACATTATAACCAAACTATAAGTTTATATTAACTTTGTTCCTCATCTAATTCACTAGCCAATAACTTCTTGAACTTATAAATGAAATAATACATACAAACTTGCTAGCAAACTTATGAATAAGCTATGAAGTATGAACTACATTTTATTGTTCAACCTCGGCCAATTATAATTGAACCAAAAACTAAAAGTTGAATTTTCTTTCAACAGTAGCTGGTAAAACTGTACCTCAAGCAGCTTATTGTCCAACAATTGGAATTAGCAAAAGAAAACATCCACACAGCAGTAAAAGAAAATATATATATATATATATATATAGAAGTTATTGCTATACACATGCCAAGTGGTAAGAAAATTTCAGACACCATTACAAGATATAGCATTTCTCCATATTATATTCATCTGTGCGGAACACTGATTTCGCTGCATTTAAAAAGTAAATCTTTGTTTTCCACTGCGAACAGACACTCGTCAGCGCCAGAATGTCTGTCTAATTATCATGCGCAATTTCGTCGACAAGGTCATGATTCAATGCATGATCATCCAATCATATGCAAGAACCATCATACATATCGTGAATAATCAGTGAACTGACGCCAATATCAAAGTTTGATAATGAAGAAAGGCAAATATCCACCCTCATCGCAGATTAAGAACGAGATTCCGAGAGATAAAGAGAGAAAAGAGAACAGACGATAACCTGAGAGTTGCTTTTCTCTACACCACCATCGGCACCATGATATATCTCAAAACTAATTTCCTAGAAACAAACCAAAACAAGAAATGAGGTGAAATCAACCAAACAAATGGATTTCTAGACGTTATCATGTCTGCTCACCTGTAGGGAACGATCGTCTGTAAAATAACCTGCAGAAAGTGACAGCGGCGGAATGAGAGATCTGACCAACCAAAACGAAGAGTTTCGAATCCAAAAACAGACAATGCAATAATAATAGTCCCCCAGCAAACGCCAAAGGCCTCCTCCGCGTCACTGAGAGCGGTGACAGCAAAGACCTCCCCGGCGGCGAGATCCAGAGGCTACATTAGGATTGTAGTGAGATCCGAGGAGGCCTACCAGAGGAGTAGCGAGTGAGGAAGCCGAAGACGAAGAGGAGGGGCACGAGCATGGAGAAACCGATAATAACGAAGACGGCGGCCGCCTGCCCCTTCGACCGCCGCTTCGGCACGAGGTGCGCGCCCGCGGCGACTCCGCTGGGGCCGGCGCCGTGCGCTTTCATCTCGGGCACCTTCCAATTCCCTCCAGTTTGTTTCTTATCAAGAAAAAAAAAATGGAAGGATCCAAATCTTGAGAGTGACAAAGCAGCGTCCAGTCCTATTTCCACTTTCCAAATGCTGCTTGTTCTTGAAGCTTCCAACGCATCATTCTCGCTCGATCTCAATTTCTGCGTTCGCAAGGATTGAGATTGGAGCGGAACAAACTAGAGAGAAGATTGAGAAATGCAGAGGAATATAAATGCAGAATTCAGAATTACTATTATTGGCATTATTATGCCGACAATTGTTTCTTCATTAAAATAATAAATATACCGGAAAAAAAAAAGCTAAGCGCAAATGACATTTTTATATGATTACTAATAAGGGAATTTGACAGGCCACGCACAGATTGAAAAACAGTTGCGGATCTCAATAATATAAATTGTTGGTGCAGTGAGGCACCGAAATTTAACCTGTGTTTTGATTATAGCAAAGACATAAAAGTTAAGTCTATTTTGTTTTCTCACGAGCTGAATCGAGTGTGCAGAAGATTGATAAGTAAAGAGCTGGCGCACGGATAAGCGCGGTGGTCGTGGCGATACTCGAGTTACTTGGAGGGAGCCAAGGAATCGAGTGGAAGGCGAAGCGCGAAGCAAAAGTTACACGTAAGATGCTATAAGCTGTGTAGTAGAGTAAGTAAGGTCGTATCCTCTTTACGGGGATGATCTTAAGCGTAGATCCGACCAAAGACATCTTATAGATGGTCTAGGTCGAGATCGGATGGTCGACGACCATCGAAATTATGTTTTATTGAGCTAACTTGACTTGCAAAGCAGCATCACGATCGCTACGGAGGACTCGACCGTCGTGTATCGGATCGGCCTAGAAGGTCATCAATCGCGATGTCGCCATCACCGATCGATGATGGCCATCGATCGATGGTCAATGATCGATTCAAGAGTCAAGGCTTATCACTCCACCTCAAAGCGGTTTGGTGTCCATTTGTGATTGGTTGAAGACCCACTCGAAAAGGGCTCAAAGGCTATAAAAGGAGGGCCAAACCTAGGGTTTTAATAACAATTCTAAGCTTCCAAAAGTCTCATAAAGCTACCGACAACAACGTGCTTCTTCTTCTCCATGTCTAGGTTTCATTTCCTTTATTTTTGTCGTCTTTAATTTTAGTGTCGTTGCTCATTTACATTCTTCGCTTTTTATCGTGAACGAGGAGAGGGGAGTGTCCTCTACCTCAAGTTTTTTTCGATTAACTCCTACCTCCAACGAGGATGAGTTAGTTTAGAAATTTGCACTCCAGTGCGTGGTCAAGGACCACTAGGCCTGGAGTAGTAGCCTACGGCCACGAACCAAGTAAAACCTTTGTCTCTCTTGTTTTTACATTTACATTCCGCTGCGATTAATTATCTCTTGAGTTTTGAACACGAACATCGAAAAAGAAAAATTTTCTATCGCTATTCACCCCCCCTCTAGCGCTCATTTCGATCCAACAATTGGTATCAGAGCCAGGGGCGCTTAGATTTGGTGAAACCACCAATCTAACATTTTTTTTTTCAAGATTTGTTTTCATTTAAATTTTTCTCCCAAGACTACTAATCCAAGACGAAGTCTTGGTACTCTTCGCTTGATTTTGTTTTGCAAGTATTCGCTTTTGGAGTAGCCGACGGTCAAACGGGCATAACTTTTCGCATAAGTTGACCCACGACACGGTCTACCTACCAAATCGAAGCTCTGCGAGATCTACACTTCTTACAGGGGTTTACCCCTGTAACAAGCTGTTTTCATCCTCAAAAATCGACATTTAATAGCCTTTCGGGGACATCGAAGGTTGTGAGTACTTACTTTTTATTTAGTTTCTTATTTCTTTGCTTAACTTTCTATTTTTCGTTTATTTCTTTTATTTCCCCTACTAATCCAAGACGCAAGTCTTGGTACTTTCTGTGTTTTGTTGTTGCTAGGTTTTCATTTTAGTCTCCTTGTCTTTTTGTTCTAATGGCCCATCTCGAGGGTTTTAGCATCGTCGACCTCCGCTTTTAGCGGAGATGATTTCCGTTCGAAAGGTCGGATGGAATGCTTTCTCAAAACCCAAATCGAGATGTGGATCATAATCCAAGCGGGTTTCACACTTCCGACTAATGAAGTGGGTGACTCCTTGGATTATGATCAATGGACCGTGCAACAAAACGACAAGTCGGGCCGATGCCAAGGCAACACAAATCCTCCAATGCGCTTGTCCAAGGAGGAGCTAAATCGCGTCGGCCCCTTCATAAGCGCAAAGGATCTTTGGACAAAACTAATCGAGTTACACGAAGGATCGGATCAAGCTAAGGTTTGCAAACGTGATTTGTTATTCAATAAATTGTACACACTAAAAATGCAAGAACACGAGTCCGCGACGCAACTCCACGCCCGTGTCCAAGACATAGTCAACAACCTACACGCAATCGGGCAAAAGGTCGAAAACCGCGACCTTATTAGGTATGTCCTAAACTCTTTTCCGAGGACTACCTTATGGGCATCCATGGTTGATGCCTATAAGGTCTCCAAGGACCTTTCTAAAATTAGGTTAGACAAACTCTTTTCGGATTTCGAATTACATGAACAATCCAACTCGGAACCCGAGAGGGGTATAGCCTTGTTTGCAGGTTCAAAGAAGAAGAAAATCGCAAGCAAGCCACCACCACCCGAGGAGGAAGATGAGTCCGAAGAAGAAGTTGACCCGGAGTTGACTGCCGAACTAATGAACCTAGCTCGAAGGATAGCCAAGGGACGAAAGCGAACTACGACTCGACCCAACCAAGGTAAGCCTAAAAGTTCTAATATTAGGTGTTATGAGTGTAACAGGTTTGGACATATCAAGTCCGAGTGCCCTAAGCTCAACCACCAAGCACCTAAGCACAAGAAGGCCCTCAACGCGACATGGGAAGAAGCGTCATCCGAAGAAGACGAAGACCACGTCTTCATGGCGAAATCAATTGAGTCGGACACGGAGACCGAGCCTGAACTTGAGTCAGAACCTGAGGATGACTCGGACTACGAAGCTACCTTCAAGTCAAGCCACGGATACGCATCCGGTTCAAAAGATACCCTTAAAGTAAGTCGAGCTTTATTTAATACCTTACATAATACGGTTAGGTTTTTGTCTAGGAAATTAGTTAAATCCGAGTCCAAGGTCGAGACCCTGGTTGAGGAGGTTAAACTCCTCAAACACGAGGTCTCCCTAACCTCTTCGACTAGTCGAGTTCAAGAGAAGGACTCAACTCGGGTTGAAAAACTCGAAGTTGAGAACTCACTCTTGAAAAGTCAAGTCGAAGATCTTAGGAATACGTTGGAAAGGTTTACTTTGGGATCCAAAGGACTTGACCTTCTACTTGGATCGCAAAGGGCCGTGTACAACAAGGCCGGACTAGGGTTTAGCTCAAACACGACCAATAAGTCGTATATGTCAATCGTAAGTAGACATAAAAAATGTGTCCAAGCATGGGTCCCTAAGACCACTTTGATTTCAACTCTAGGATCCAACTCGTACTGGGTTCCCAAGGACCAAATCCACTATGTGGATAGACCGAACCGATTCAACGGTCTAGGGGGAGCCAGTACAAAACATGTTTGTGTTTTAACTTAGAAATTGCATGCTTAAATTTTTTTTGTTGTTTTTGTTTTCTTTCGTGAACTCACTTAGAACACGTAAATAATCAACTAAAATCCTTTGAAAAGATTGAGCCTCGGGGAGCCTCTTTTCAAATAATCAACTAAAATCCTTTGAAAAGATTGAGCCTCGGGGAGCCTCTTTTCAAAAATAACTAGTTAGACGAGGAAATAATTTTAGGTGAGTTAAGTCATCATTTTCCTGAAAATGGCTTTGTCTAAGGAAGTGGTCGATGATCCGATAAAAGAAGACCCCTATTCTTCGCCACGACCTGGAAGCCATGATCTTGAAAAGGTAAACTTGACAAGCCTTGGGTTAAATCCAAATCTAACATAAAATCACTTGAACCTAAATCTACTTGAACCTAAATTCACTTAATCAATTTAATTGGAAGTCATCTCAAAAACACATAAGTATAACATGCTTGATCATATAGACTCCGGTGAGATGACCTAGGGTTAACAACTTACAACCAATTTTCTTAACAAAAATCTAACATCCAATCCAACCACCTTGTGTGTAGGATCAATGGATGTTGGACAGCGGTTGCTCCCGACACATGACCGGGGATCAACTCAAATTCGCAAAGCTTCGATTCAAACGACAAGGATCGGTAGCCTTTGGGAATAACGGCAAGCTCAAAATCATCGGATCAGGTGATATCGAGCTTAACACGAATTTTGTTATTAAAAATGTATTACTTGTAGAGAATTTTGAATATAACTTACTTAGTGTAAGCCAATTGTGTGATAATAACTATAAGGTTATATTTCTAGAAAATGAATGCGTAATTAATACCAACGAAACCTCTAAAACAATTCTTAAAGGAACTAGAAATAACAACATTTATACGATCAACTTAACCAACTCCTCAACTAAGTGTCTTATGACACGGCAAGAGGAATCATGGTTGTGGCACCGACGACTCGGTCACTCACACCCGAGACTCATCCACAAGATGAGTCAGAGTGGCTTAGTCAGAGGCTTACCCAACCTCAACAACCTGGTTAATAAAATCTGTAATGCTTGTCAACAAGGAAAACAACCTAGAACACAACACAAGTTAACTAACCAAGAACGAACCTCAAGAGTACTTGAGCTCCTGCATATGGATCTATTCGATTCACATGGAGCCAAGTCACTCAATAGAAGTCAATATTGCTTAGTCATAATTGACGACTACTCCAGGTTTACCTGTGTTAAATACCGAAATTTAAAATGTAAATTTAATGGCCAAATAATTTAGGAAATAATCCTGGAAATTTTTCGGGATTTTTAGGGATTTTTAGGAATTTTTCTGGATTTAAACGAGGCTTGTACGAGATATTTACGGGGATAAGAGAAAAAAAACATGCTTTTAAAAGGCCTATTTGGTTTATCAGTATTGAGGGGTTATTAACCTAAAAACCTAAGTTTATCTATTTCCCTTTTTCTTTTTCCCCGCCGCAACTCCTTCCTTCGAGTTCCTTCATGAGCTCTCGCCACGCAATATGTCTCCTCTCCATCGTTCACGTCGCCGATGGTCCACAGGCTACCACCGTCGCCTCCTTTTTCTTTTGGCTAGGTCGTCGGTGACACCCGCAGGCAGCCACACCAACGCCTTCTGTCGTTTTTCTTCCTCTCGAGCTCTCTGTCATTGCTACTTGGCCCGTACGCCTGTGACCACCACGCGACCTTCTTCCCCATGCCTCATCTCTCTACACCGACCGCCACCTCTCCTCCGGCTCGTGCGCTTTAGCTCGCAGGCCGCCTCACACGTGCACCACCGCCCTCGGACGCAACTCTTCTCCGGCCGCCTCTCGCCGTCGAAGTCACTCCGGGCGCTGCCAGGAACTCAGCCGCCGGTTGAGCCCTGTCGTGAGTTCTGCCGGAACAAGGGGTTTTTCTGTCGGTGTTGTGGATTGTGCTGCATGGTTGGGTTTTCTGCAGGTGGTCGCCGGAGCAAAGGTGAGACTGCTCTTTCCCTCAATTTTGGAATCCCTACTGCGATTTTCCTTTGGTTGAACAGGGATGGTGTTTGAGCAGTGGTTTTCCGGAGAACAGAGTGGATTTTAGGGGGGTTTTACTGTCGGCGAGGTTTCAACCGCTGGTAAGCACGATCTGCTTCTTTTCTTTGTGCATATGGTGGTTAATTTTGGTTATATGCGGTTGGATTTTTGATCTGTGCAGTTGACTACGAGTTTGAGTTGGTTTGGTCACTTAAGTTGGCTGTGAGAGGAGAGGACTCGTTTGGGCTGTTTCGGTGAATAGAACAGGCTGTGCGATTTTGTTTGGATATGGTACACATGATAATAGGGGTTGTAAAATCATATTTGATTAATTGGATGAAACGATAGTTATATTAGGTGGGATGTGACCGGGATTTTATTAAGCATTTGGGTTAGTTGGTTTATGTCCGAAATCGGCTTAGGATTCGATTTGTGATGATCGTATTTTGTGTAACAATAGTTATCTTTGTATGCGAGTTTTCGATCGAGGCGGGTCCACAGTCGCGTGACGTTCTTATTCTTGCGGATATATATATATTCAGGCGGGTACTTTGACTTATCTTTTAGATATAGTCAAGTTGATATGTTAGTTAGGATAGCATGCAATAATATTCATGTTTATATGCCTAGTATGTTTTGTGCCTATTGATACATGCATTGGATAGAATATGATAATATCTGACTGTTTTATTTGGATCATAGTACTTGGATTAGGGATATGTACATCTTGATTATCATATTATTCGGATATATATTTTGAGTAGGATTTACATGCTTTAGTATCATGCACCATCTTGCATGATTGCATCTTTGGTGACGGACGGATTCCATTATTGTTGAGCCATGACGGTTACATAACTGCACACTGGGTTAGTGGTACATCGGGAGGTGTGTGCGATTGCTCTGTCGAGCTCATTGGAGTCCGCTCATGGGTAGCGGCGGCGTGGTAGCGGCGAGGATCCCTCCTACAGTCATGACAGGAGATGAGAGCTTAGCTCCCCACTATGTTTAGGCGGGAGGATAGGTGTACTCGGCGCATCCTGTCCACTCGGTCACTCGGGCGATGATGGCGAGTGCCGCGATTGTCATAGCCCTACCCACTCGGCTTCACCATCGCGTGTGAGGCGGTGGCTAGCGTCGAGGTGACCATGTCATTTACGGCACGCATACATTTTACGGATTGCATTTGTATTTGTTTCTTTGCATTATTGTATTGATGCCTTGGATGTTGCATATGATTGACATGCATCTGAGATTCATATTCTTATATGGTGATGACTTTATCTCTTATAGTAGGGCACATGCTCCTATATCGAGGTAGGAGACTTCGGTGAAATCTGATCCTTTTGCATTTATTTCTTGCTTACCATATATATGAGTATCTTGGCATGATTAGTATTAGCTATTTCTTACTATTCATATCGACTAGTATCCGCTAAGTTCTTTGAACTTACCCGTAGTTTTATTTTTATTTCGGAGATGAAGGCTCGGGAGAGTCCGATTGCCATATCCCCCTCGTAGTAATGAGTTTATTAGTTGTATGAGTTATGATTTGGATTTTTGTATAGAAGATATGTTTAGGCTTGGAATTGGATTTATATATACTCGTGGATTTTTGGGGTTCTTGTGGACCATTGGTCGGATCTTATTTTGATTGGTTTGGTTGGGTATTCCTGCTCAGATGGCAGAAGGGGTAAGTCTAGTTAGTGTAGACTTTTGTTTACCTAGATTTGTTGGCCTGAGGCCTTATTATTATCTGCGTGTGTTGTTTTGGATTAGAGTCGTGTTGGCCGATGTATGAAATGGCCATGTAGGCCTTGTATAAAATTGGTATTGTCACCGTCTGCAGGAGAGTCTTTGTCGGATTTTAAATCAGCGGAGACTCTCTCGGGGCGTGACAATTTATTTGGTATCAGAGCGTAGGTTTCCGAGTTCCTTAGGGTCTTTGGGTTTATGGAGTTCGCCAAGTTTGGTAGGTTAACTGGGTATTTTCGGAGTTGTACGGATTTCCGACGATTTTTATGTTTCGGAAATTCGAGGTATTATTGACGAGGTCAATATGGGAGATTTGTGCAACGGGACATCTCGGACTGGCTAACAGGTAAATAAATTCTAGAAAATTTTCTAGATTTGGTACATATTTATATTGGTTATATTTGGTTATGCGGTGATATCATGTTTTATCTAGTATTGCTTTAACTTGATATCTGTTAGACTGTTAGATTTTTAGGTTGCTGGTTTATCGTTAGCATATGGTTATTAACTGCTATTACTGCTATACGTAGTTAGTTATCATTGTGATATAAATGATTAGATTGGTAGATGTTTACATCTTACTTTTTGGACTAGTATTTGGATTGGACTAGTATTAGGATTAGACTTGAATAATATGACTAAGATGGATAAATTCGCAGAAGGTATACATAGAGGTTCTTTGACTTTCTAGATCCTAGTGCATGAGGACATGATTACATAGCTTATGTAGTTTAGAGTATATATAAGCATCTGATGCTTTATTTATATATTGCCTTGACTTTGTTCTGGCATGACCCTTTAGTAATACCCTAATTAATTTTGACCATTGATTCCCATTAGTAGGACTATCTTTGCGTTTATTAGACTGACTTGTTATATGTTTATATGACTCTGTGTTTTGCGGTGGACACCATGATTAAGACTAGTAGAGATAAAATAACTTAGATAAGGTTATTCGGTAGGAGCGGATCTTAGGAATGAAACAATATTAGTAGAACCCTAGGTTTGGAAACCCTAGGTGTAATAACCCTGGATGTGCTATTGGTATATGTTTATCCATTTACTATTTTGATGATATGGTGATCGAACTAGTAGAGTTTGTATGGTTAGGATGCAATTAATCCTTACTATATCTCCCAATCATGGGTGAGATGACTCTCATAGGTTATATTTTGTGTTATTCGTTCGGAGTTGGTGATAATCGGATTCAGATGGCCTTTGTAGCTAGATAGCTACTTTACATCTTAAGTACCCACGAGATTTATTCGTAGTAGCATGTTTGTAGCATGCATGATTGCAGTAGTAGAACGATATAATTTAGGCTTAACCCTCTTGACGGGCTTGATAGTAGATTTGTGGTCTTTATTAGCCTTGAAAGGCGTTTCTGTTAGTTGGGATGAAACCTATGATTACTCGTCTCGGCGAGTTTATTAGTGGACATATGACTTTTATCGACCTTGATAACCGTTTATAGAGAAGGGTTAGAACCTTAGACTAACCATCTGAGGAATTTATTTATTAGTCGATGATCTTTACCGACTTTGGTAAACGTTTGGTATTAGAGGTGTTGAAACCCTCGCTTGATCGCCTCGATATGGGCTTAATTGTAGATCGATGATCCTTATCGATTTTGATAGATGTTCTATGCTAGATATATTGGATAACCCTAGGTTTAACAACCTAGGATAATCATTGCTCGCCGACCTATTGGTGATAGTATGCTAATGCTGCGATCGATAATTAGATATTTATATACAACCTGTCTATTCACGAGTCTCAATTGGTAGCATATAGTTCTTGCGTGAACCGTGCTATTGATTGTCGGTCCATGGGTTACGTTCGAGGTAGCTCATAGATAGTTTCCTTTTTTTGTGAGAGCCACGAGACTTTGTCGTGGTATCGGATGAGCAACCTTTGCTTGTTGCGGTGGTTATGTATGTTCTTGGGTATATTTGATATCTGCGATCGGGATAATTCTGATCGATATTGGTACTTTGAGGTTGGGTTACTTTAGCTTGTTCCTGTGACTTCCATTATGTGCATTATGATTATGCACTATTGTCTATACATCCACAGAGTGGTTGTACTTATCCCCTCCTCATTTATCCTCTAGGTTAAGCGATGGAGGCGTGTCATGACCTACCTTGAGTCGCTCAGAGAGTTCATTGCGCTTTGTCCCCTTTGCATTGTCGAGATGCCATTTTGTTTACTTTATTGGTATTGCATTTTATTTATGCACTTTGGATTTTTTAGTCGATTGGATTTGGGGTCATAAAACTATTTTACTTTGATTGATATATGTTTAGTCGTGCATGCATGCGATTATTGAAATACTTATATTTCTATAATTATTTGAGGTTTTACGGATTTGGTCCATGGATTACGGATATTGTCACTAAGGGCTCCCTGTCATTTGGATGTGGATATGCCCCCGGGGCGTGACCATTTTATTGGTTTGCGGTTTTGGTTTTGGTTTTGGTGTATCGAGGATTTTCTTTTCCTTGGATTTTTGGGAGTTCTCGTTTTGAGACCAAGCAAGTGAAGGATATCTACAGAGCTATAGGAAAAGTATTGTCTTTAGTAGTTACGGTACTTTTGTGGCTAGGAAAACTATTGACTTAGTGAAATTGTCCCTACTCATGGTCGGGGACGAGGTCGATAACGTATTGATCTTGAGGAATCTAATGATGATTTCAGAGGTACGGATTCTTTAGAGGTGCAGACTGATGTCGAATTAGGAAGCTAGGGATTTGGCCTGCTAGTCACCCATTTGAAGGTCAAGGAGTAAACCCTCAGAGAGTATCAGTCCATACTATTAGTGATTTGGTTATGGATAAGGAGTATATACCTACACTGGTCAAGACGATGAAAGATCGTTTTACCTTATTATAGGAGGTGTTGGATGGGATATTTATCTATCCCAGTATTTCTTCTAGAGAAGATCCGGAACTTTTTGTTAAAAGAGAGGTGGACCTTTGAGGTTATGCATCGATTATCGATGATAGAATGCGGTAGTTGTAGAAGGAAATGAATATCCTTCATTATGGATAGAGGATCTATTTAGATCAGCTATATGACACCTGTGTATACTCTAGGATTGATTTATGGCTATTGGTATGTTGATATTGTAGTGACATGGTGTCATACAATTATCATTGTCGTTGGGATGATTGTTATATCATCAGTCTAGAGTAAGAGAATGCAGGTGTGTAGCGATGACAATCTTTGGTATGAATTGCATGAGGTTTGATTATTTTGTTAGACTTTTGACGACTTAGTCGTCCAGGGATTTGGGAAATCGTGTATTCTGGACACGATTGGATCATTTGTGATGGTGGTAGTTGGAGTTGAGCACTCGGCCACCGTAGATGATGATTTTTCTGGTATTGATTTGATTATTACCATAGATATGGATAGGATGCTCTAGTGGTACTATACCGCTGACTGGTGATGGAATTTACTTGGTCTAAAGCTTGTGAAATTAGTTTCACAAATGATAATTGACTTTACACCGTCTTTGTTTGATCATTCTCGGGTGGAAGGAAGGGTATTATATGTGGATGCAATGTTTCAGAGAATGGAGCGTTTCTGATTTAGTTGATCGAGACGTATCCCGTGTTTACATCAAATGAGGAACTACGAGATGAGTTGTCATATATTTATGACGTGGACTTCGCAGTTATTATATTGTTTAGAAGAGGTGAGGAGCAGAAATGCTCATGGAGTTTTGGCTAGCTACTGGATAGCTACTATAGAGTAGCTGGAACACGAACGGTTGTAACAAGGAAGTTTGGTTGCGATAGCCTCCCATGCACTTATAGAGTGTGTGGTGAAGTGGATTTTGGATGGTAGATGGACTACCGTCTCTGACTCCGATGAGGATAATGGTTTCCGGAGTTGCATTAGTTTAAGGAACAGATGCTTCAGGAAATTTCAATTCCGGAATGAAAGTGGAAGCATATTATTATGGATTTTTGTGGTGGGTTTGCCTAGGACACATCAGGGCTATGACGCGATTTGGGTAGTCGTTGACCGACTGACCAAATCCGCGCACTTCTTAGCGAGTTGGCAGACCGACTCTCTAGATTGTTTGGCAGAGTTATATTGTCAGGAGATCATCAGATTTCATGGTGTTCCTTTGAGCATTATAACAGATAGAGATCCCCGGTTCACGTCTCGATTTTGGCAGAGTTTGCAGCAGGCCTTAGGCATGCAACTTCGTTTTAGTATTACTTTCCATCCGCAGACAGATGGATAGTCTGAGCAGACCATTCAGACTCTAGAGGATTTGCTGAGGTTCTGTGTTATGGATTTCGGAGGCAACTGGGATGACCAGTTGCTAGGACCCATAGAGCTCAACATGAGGCAGAGTTGGTCCGTACCATCAGACGTAGGATGACAGATGCGCAGGATCGCCAGAAGAGTTATGCAGATCGTAGACGGAGACCTTTGGAGTTCTCTGTTGGTGACCAGGTATTCCTGCGAGTCTCACCCACGAAAGGGGTGAAGAGATTTGACCTTCGTAGTAAGCTAGCTCCTAGATACATTGGTTTGAGGTTTTGGAGAGCATCGGAGCAGTCGCTTACCGTCTAGGGCTACCACCGTTTTTGGCTGGTATCCAGGATGTGTTTCATGTGTTCATGCGGAGGAAGTATGTGTCAGATTCTACACATATTCTATCAGATATGTCAGGTTACATTCAACCTGATGCTACTTATGCAGAGGTTCCGGTACGGATTCTGGATCACAAGGAACGACAGTTGCGGAACAAGGTTGTGCGACTTGTCAAGGTCGGGTGGAGTCACCACACCGACGAAGAGGCTACTTGGGAGCTTGAGGAAAAGATCAAAGCTCAATATCCCCACTTGTTTACTTAAGGTACGTGAAATATATTTTTCAGTACTTTTGGTATTTCTTACTCGTTATGCATTCGAGTAGGAAATTTGGGGACCAAATTTTATTAGTGGGGGAGAATGTTAAATACCGAAATTTAAAATGTAAATTTAATGGCCAAATAATTTAGGAAATAATCCTGGAAATTTTTTGGGATTTTTAGGGATTTTTAGGAATTTTTCCGGAATTTTTCTGGATTTAAACGAGGCTTGTACGAGATATTTACGGGGATAAGAGAAAAAAAACATGCTTTTAAAAGGCCTATTTGGTTTATCAGTATTGAGGGGTTATTAACCTAAAAACCTAAGTTTATCTATTTCCCTTTTTCTTTTTCCCCGCCGCAACTCCTTCCCCTTCGGCAGTTCCTCTCCGAGCTCTGCTCACACGATGCCTCCTCTCCATCGCTCACGTCGCCGATGGTCCATGTGCTACCACCGTCGCCTCCTTTTCTTTTTACAGGTCGTGCGGTGACACCCGCATGACGACCACACCAACGCCTTCTCGTTTTCTTCCTCTCGAGCTCTCAGCCGCTGCTACGCCGTGCACGCTACGGTGCCAACCACCACGCAGCCTTCTTCCCATGCCTCATCTCAGACACCTGACCGCCACCTCTCCTCCGGCTCGTGCGCTAGCTCGCCGCCTCACGCGCCGCTCAGTTGACACGTTGCCCCACGGCTGCCCTCGGACGCAACTCTTCTCCGGCCGCCTCTCGCCGTCGAAGTCACTCCGGGCCGCCAGAACTCACCACGGGTTGAGCCTCCTGTCGTGAGTTCTCGAACAAGGGTTTTTCGTGTTGTGGATTGTCGCATGGTTGGGTTTTCTGCAGTGGTCGCGAGCAAAGGTGAGGTCGCTCTTTCCTCAATTTTGGAATCCCTCTGCGATTTTCCTTTGGTTCAACAGGATGGTGTTTGGCGGTGGTTTTCCTGAGAACAGGTGGATTTTAGGGGGTTTCTTGTCGTGAGGTTTCAACTACCGTAAGCACGATCTGCTTCTTTTCTTTGTGCATATGGTGGTTAATTTTGGTTATATGCGGTTGGATTTTTGATCTGTGCAGTTGACTACGAGTTTGAGTTGGTTTGGTCACTTAAGTTGGCTGTGAGAGGAGAGGACTCGTTTGGGTGCTTTATTGAATGTAATGAGTATGCGATTTTGTTTGGATATGGTACACATGATAATAGGGGTTGTAAAATCATATTTGATTAATTGGATGAAACGATAGTTATATTAGGTGGGATGTGACCGGGATTTTATTAAGCATTTGGGTTAGTTGGTTTATGTCCGAAATCGGCTTAGGATTCGATTTGACAGTAGATCGTATTTTTGTGCTTAACAATAGTTATGCTGTATGCAGGTTTCGATCACGAGGCAGGTCCCTGGTCGTGACGTTCTTATTCTTGCGGATATATATATATTCAGGCGGGTACTTTGACTTATCTTTTAGATATAGTCAAGTTGATATGTTAGTTAGGATAGCATGCAATAATATTCATGTTTATATGCCTAGTATGTTTTGTGCCTATTGATACATGCATTGGATAGAATATGATAATATCTCCCTGTTTTATTTGGATCATAGTACTTGGATTAGGGATATGTACATACTGATTGTACATATTATTCGGATATATATTTTGAGTAGGATTTACATGCTTTAGTATCATGCACCATCTTGCATGATTGCATGCTGGCTGGACGGGGTTCCATTATTGTTGAGCCCGCAGCCAGTTACATGGCCTGCACACACTGCCACTCATGGGTTAGTGGTACATCAGGAGGGTGTGTGCAGTTGCTCTGTCAGGCTCCGCTGGTCCGCTCATGGGTAGCGACGAGGCAGCGTGGTAGCGGGCAGGGATCCCTCCTCTGGTCTATGACACCGGGAGATGAGAGCTTAGCTCCCCCACTATGTTTGGGGCAGGAGGATAGGTGTACTCGATCCGTCCACTCGGTCACTCGGGAGCGATGATGGCGAGTGCACGATTGTCATAGCCCTACCCACTCGGCTTCACCATCGCGTGTAGGCGGTGGTAGCGTCGAGGTGACCATATCATTTGCAGCATGCATTTTGCACGGATTGCATTTGTATTGTGTTTCTTTGCATTATTGTATTGATGCCTTGGATGTTGCATATGATCGACATGCATACTGAGATTCATATTCTTATATGGTGATGACTTTATCTCTTATAGTAGGGCACATGCTCCTATATCGGGGTAGGAGACTCGGTGAGTACATCCTTTTGCATTTATTTCTTGCTTACCATATATATGAGAATCTTGGCATGATTAGTATTGTTAGCTATTTCTTACTATTCATATCGACTAGTATCCGCTAAGTTCTTTGAACTTACCCTGGTTTTATTTTTATTTCGTGATGAAGGCATCGGGAGAGTCCAATTGCCATATCCCCTCGTAGTAATGTTTATTAGTTGTATGAGTTATGATTTGGATTTTTGTATAGAAGATATGTTTAGGCTTGGAATTGGATTTATATATACTCGTGGATTTTTGGGGTTCTTGTGGACCATTGGTCGGATCTTATTTTGATTGGTTTGGTTGGGTATTCCTGCTCAGATGGCAGAAGGGGTAAGTCTAGTTAGTGTAGACTTTTGTTTACCTAGATTTGTTGGCCTGAGGCCTTATTATTATCTGCGTGTGTTGTTTGGATTCCGGTCGTGTTGACCGATGTATAGTGGCCATGTAGGCCTTGTATAAAAATTGGTATTGTCACCCGTACAGGGGAGGTGCTGTCGGATTTTCGTCTGGCGGAGACTCCCTCGGGGCGTGACAACCTGGGTTAGGTTCATCAAACATAAAAATGATACCCTAGATCAATTAACTAATCTATTCAAATTAATCGAGAATCAAAAAGACCTTAAGGTTAAAAGACTTAGAAGCGATCATGGTGGTGAATTCGAAAATCAAAGGTTCACCGACTTCTGCAACCTAAACGGATTCCACCATGAATTCTCTTGCCCTAGGACCCCTCAACAAAATGGCCTAGTGGAGCGGAAAAACCGAACTCTACAAGAAGGCGCTAGGACCATGTTAAACGAATATGACCTACCCGATAGGTTTTGGGCGATAGTTAGCAATCCTTATGGTAAAGAGGCACCTTAAGACCTCGTACGAGATTTATCACGATAAAATACCTAACATCAAGTACTTTAGGGTATTTGGGTGTAAGGTACATATCCTAAACACTAAGGATTACCTAGGGAAATTTACATCCAAAACCACGACCGGAATCTTTCTAGGATACTCGACTACAAGTAGAGCTTATAGAGTATATAACCACGACACCCTTAGAGTCGAGGAGACTATCAATGTAGTATTCGATGAAGGACATGAACCTACAAAACCCCCGGCAACCCCAATTAGCGAGCCGATTCATACTAGACCTTACTCTGATCCGGAGATCAGGTCTAGTGTTAATCCTAACCTAAGTCAATCTAGTCACTCTATTGATCAAGTGATAGATGACTCCAACCAAACTAGTGTTCAACCAAGTCACCCCATTGATCAAGCATTAGGTGACACAAACCCAACCCAATCTAGGACTCAGACTAACCACCCTATCGATCAAGTGATAGGAGATCCTAATCTAGGAGTTCGAACTAGAGCATCCTATAGGAACCTTAGTCAAATTTCCTTAATTTCAAAGATAGAACCCAAATCAATTGAACAAGCTCTTCTTGATCCCGATTGGATTATTGCAATGCAAGAAGAGCTAGCTCAATTTACTAGGAAACGAAGTGTGGAATTAGTACCACCACCTAAAGACAAAGCGATAATTTGGAACAAGGTGGGTGTTTGAAATAAGCTTGATGATAAAGGTGAAGTAGTTAGAAACAAGGCTAGGATTAGTCGCCAAAGGATTTAGCCAAGTCGAAGGCTTAGATTACACGAAACCTATGCCCCAAGAGCTAGACTCGAATCCATTCGAATGTTGCTAGCTTATGCGCATATCGAGGATTTAAGTGTTTTAAATGGATGTTAAGTCGGCATTCCTAAATGGATACATTAAAGAAGAAGTTTATGTTAGCCAACCCCGGATTGAAAATCTAGATAAACCCGACCATGTTCTAAAACTTAATAAAGCTCTCTATGGACTTAAACAAGCTCCTCGAGCTTGAGTGCGAGAGACTTTCAATCCATCTTAAGTCAAAGGGTTTAACCAAGGCTTAGTTGACCCAACTCTCTTTGTAAAAACCTTAGGTAAAGAAATATTCATAGCTCGAATTTACGTAGGCGATATAATTTTTGGAACCTCTAACTCACCTTACTAAGCGAGTTCGTTTCACTCATGGAAAGTGAGTTGAAATGAACTTGGTAAGTGAGTTAAGTTTCTTTAGGTCTACAAATTAAACAAACTAAGGATGGTATATACCTATATCAACAAAAATACACTAAGGAGTTAATTAAAAGATTTGGAATGCAAGGCGCTAAGATAATAAACACCCCAATGGCGATAAATGTTAACATAGGAAGACCTAGAAAGTAAGTCCATTGACTTAAAGTACTATAGGAGCTAATAGGAAGTCTCTATACTTAGCTGAGTCGACCCGACATCCTATTAGCGATGAAGTATGTGATGCGAGTTTCAAACTGTGCTAAGAGTCTCACCTAACCCTAGTTAAGCGTATCCTTAGATATCTAAAGGTACAATGTCGTATTTAGTATCCTAGATCTCTGGAGTTCGAACTAATCGGCTACTCGATTGGATTATGCCGGTAGTAAACTCGATAGAAAGAGCACGAGTGGTTGTTGTCAACTACTCTATCGAGTCTAGTGAGTTAGTGCGAGGAAGCAACATTGTGTTGCCTTATCTACCACCGAAGCCGAATACATCGTGATGGGTGAGTGTGTCACTCAACTTCTTTGGATGAAGCACACTCTCCGCGACTTTAAGTTAGACTTTACGAATACTAAACTTCACGTAGATAACATTAGTTCAATTAATCTTACAAAGAATCCAATATGTCACTCTAGGACCAAACATATAGAAGTCAAACACCATTTCATTCGAGAACATGTGGCCAACGGAGCCATACAACTCGAGTACGTCAGATCGAAATCTAACCTAGCAGACCTATTTACTAAACCCCTACCCGAAGCCGAATTTAGTCTATTAAGACGAAAATTGGGCATGTGCGTAATAGAATAAGAACTTGCAAACTATATTTTCTTACTACTATTTCTTATTTTTCATTTTGATGGAACTAGCATAGGACATACCTTAGATATCATGCACCTATAGATTTAAGGAGCCAGTACATCTCACAACACATAGGACTAATGTGTTTATGTACTTAGCCACGTAGATGGGCGTGAGATGTTAGGACCCTACTCCAGGTTCTAAGATGTAGATCAAGTGCGTCAATATGAACCTCGGAGTATAAATATGCAAATAATATTAACTCTAATCAGACTTGTTGATAATATCATTTCAATCAAGTCAAACTAGAGTTGAACATTTAGATGAATTATTTTCACATACTATTTTTAAAATCATCATGCTTGGACTTAGGGTTTTCTTAAAACCCCCCCACTTTTTCCTTGATTTATGTCAAAAGGGGGAGAAAAGGCCAAAGTTAAGGTTCAAGAAAAGGCCAAAGTTCAATTTCAAATTTTTGAAATTGATAACTTAACTTAAAACTTTGATTCTGGCCTAAGTTAAGGGGGAGTAAGGTTTAGGTTTCAACTCTTTGGAATTGAAAACTTTAAAGGCCCAAGTTAAGAAATCAAAAGTTAAACCTTTTGAATAATTAACCTTTTGACTTAACTTTTGATTACTTAACTTGCACTTATTTTTGACTCTAAGAAGCCTAACTTAACTTTTGTGTTTGGAGAACTAAAAGTCTTTTTCAAGTACTCACCCTCGGTCAAGGGGGAGGATTCCTCTAAGGGGAGAACTTGAGAAATATTTTTACTACTCCTACTTTTGCTTCTTGTCTTTACTATTTCATGCACTTAATTTCCTTAACTTTGTGTGTTTTTGCCATATATCAAAAAGGGGGAGATTGTTGGTGCAAAGAGGCATCAAATCGAACTGTGTTTTGATTATAGCAAAGACACAAAAGTTAAGTCTATTTTGTTTTCTCACGAGCTGAATCGAGTGTGCGGAAGATTGATATAGCTGAGTCAAGGCTAGCGACACCCGGAGGAAGCCGGAGTCGGGCGATACTCGAGTTACTTGGAGGGAGCCAAGGAATCGAGTGGAAGGCCGGAAGCAAAAGCGACACGTAAGTATCGAGGTAAGCTCGTGTGTGCGAGAGTAAGTAAGGTCGTATCCTCTTTACGGGGATGATCTTAAGCGTAGATCCGACCAAAGACATCTTATAGATGGTCTAGGTCGAGATCGGATGGTCGACGACCATCGAAATTATGTTTTTATTGAGCTAACTTTGACTTGCAGCAAGCATCACGATCGCTACTGAGGACTCATTGCCGGTATCGCCGATCGAAGGTCATCAATCGATCGATGTCGCCATCACGATCGATGATGACCATCACCGACTGATGGTCAATGATCAGATTCGAAGAGTCAAGGCTTATCACTCCACCTCAAAGCGGTTTGGTGTCCATTTGTGATTGGTTGAAGACCCACTCGAAAAGGGGCTCAAAGGCTATAAAAGGAGGGCCAAACCTAGGGTTTTAACAACAATTCTAAGCTTCCAAAAAGTCTCCGCAAAGCTACCGACAACAACGTGCTTCTTCTTCTCCGACGTCTAGGTTTCATTTCCTTTATTTTTGTACGTCGGCTTTAATTTTAGTGTCGTTGCTCATTTACATTCTTCGAAGCTTTTTTTATCGTAACGAGGAGAGGGGGAGTGTCCCTCTACCTCAAGTTTTTTTGTATCGATTAACTCCTACCTCCAACGAGGAGGAGTTTGTTTAGTAATTTGCCCTCCGTGCGTGGTCAAGGACCACTAGGGCCTTGGAGTAGTAGCCTACGGCTACGAACCAAGTAAAACCTTTGTCTCTCTTGTTTTTACATTTACATTCCGCTGCGATTAATTATCTCTTGAGTTTTTAACATGAACATCGAAAAAGAAAAATTTTCTATCGCTATTCACCCCCCCTCTAGCGCTCATTTCGATCCAACATAAATTTGTTATATATATATAGAGTTCTTTTCTCCTGCGCGACCAATTCATCCGCGCCCGTCCGCGACGCACCGACTCATCGCCGCTGCCGCCGCTGCCGCTTCGCCATCCGGCCACCTCCGGCCGCCGGACCGGGTGTGTTGGAAGCGCACCTCGCCGGCGGTCCGGTAGAGCTCATCTTCCGGCTGGATTTCGCCGAAGTCGGCTGGTCGACGGAATCCGCCGTCTGCGAAATCGCCGCCGATTCGCGGCCGATTTCGGCTGATCGCGGCGGCCGGCCGTGGCCGGCCCGCTGGCCGGGCCGACGATCGGGCCGGCCGTCCGTCGGCGCAAAGGCCGGCCGCCATTAGTCGCCGCGGCCGAATCGCGCCGAAATCGGCCGCCAGCGGTGATTGATTCGGCGGCGGATTCGGCGATACGGCCGGATTCGGCCGAATTGCGGTCGGATTCCGGCGACCATGCGGCCGGAATCCGGCTCCGGACGGACCGGCAGCGGCGCCGTCCGCTCGTCGGATTCCGCCGCACTGCCGGATCCGGCCCGATCGCCGGCGAAGGCGCGCCCGCTCACGGCCGCGATCCGCGCTTCGCTTTCGGCCGGTTAGGGCTGGCGACGCTATCTGCGGAAACCGATCATCACGGATCCCGAAGTCGGCGCGCCGATCGCGCCCGGTCCGACGGCGGCGGTGGCCGGCCGGCGCGGCGATAAGGGCAGCGACGATCGTCGGCGGGTTCGCGGATGGGGAGCGGATACGGAGTCGCGCGGCAGAAAGTTTTAGTATATATATATATATATATATATATATATATATATATATATATATAAGATTTCTTCGCTGATCAACCATCCGCGCGTCATTCGCGACGCATCGAGTCACTCCATCGCCGTCGCCGCCACCGCTCGTACACTCGACCGGACCGGGCGATCGACGGCGGTCGTCGCGACGGTCCGGAGGGGCTTTGACGTCGTCGGATTCCTACGAAATCCAGAGGGGAAGGATTGCGTACGGGCGATCCTTCCCACCGAATCCGGCAGTTCGAGCCCTCCGACCGTCGCGATCTGGCGCCGATCGCGCTGTGCCCAAGCGGCCAGAGGCGGTCGGACGGCGCGGCGGCGATGGCGGGAACGACGGTGGCTCGGCGCGTCGTGGACGATCGTGAAAATTTCAGTCGCGCTACAGAAGATTTCTTATATATATATATATATATATATAATATAAACTATAGTGATTAATTTTACTATAATTGTTTTATTAATACATGAATGGTAAATTAAACAGTGTTAAATATAATTGTTTAAAATAAACAAATTTAAAAAAATAACAAAAATAGTTATATGGTAGGGACTAACAATACTGCTAAGTAGTAATTTTTTCACTCAAAATTTAAATTTGAATCTGAATATAGATATATTTTAAAAGGTCATTAAAATTTATTTTTTTAAATGATTAAACACAGACATGTTTAACAAGTCTATTCGACTCGGAATCAGATCAAAATCAATTCGTTA
This sequence comes from Wurfbainia villosa, assembly GCA_025175895.1. NCBI lineage: Eukaryota > Viridiplantae > Streptophyta > Magnoliopsida > Zingiberales > Zingiberaceae > Wurfbainia > Wurfbainia villosa. The sequence continues at coordinate 483,924 of JAKLTH010000304.1, read as the reverse complement.
AATTTAAAATCGATCCAAATCGATTTTGAACCATCTCAAACTCACTAAGTAATGGATTAGGATGCTTTTTTAGATGATGGATTCCAATTCAAATTTAAAATTTTCGGATTTTGGATCCAATCTGAAATTGAATTTGATTCCATAAAATTTAATCTCTCCGTTCGTCGTGCCATCTCTCAATTCTCTCCAAGAATCTCCTCTCCCTCTCGCCCTCTTCCTCAGATTGATCAAAGGCGAGAGAATGTCGTGGTGATCACGAGCTTGTTCTACTCTTCGTTGCCTTCGATCTTCCTCACGACGATGTTGACGATCAACTGAACCTCCCTCTCCCTCATCGGTCTCTCTGGGGTGCGAGGCAAACACTTAAGCTACTCCAAGTTCTAGAACACCAACAAATTCGGAGGTGACGGCGGTGTTGATCGGGTTAGCATCTCCGGGATGCTCTTCCTTTACACACCCATGTTGTGGGGATTCAAAATCACAAAATAACATGTTTTAATCCTCAAAAAATTTCATAATCTGAATCCAATTATATGTCTAGCATGTGAATCCATAAATTGAATATGAATGACCTGGTATGATTTTCCAAATGTTCGATTCTCCCTTTTGGTATCTCGCTCTGTAGAGAGAATACAGAAAGAATAGAATGGAACTGTCATTTGGGAACCATAACCCTTTTTTATAATAAAAATGCTTTATTTTCAATTTGGTCCCTCAACAAATTGAAAATCTCTTTATGGTATCTACACATCAATTCCATGATAATTTAATATCCTATTTTAGTGCCAACTTTAAATCTTAGTAGATCACTTTAATTGGACTACCGAAAGATAGCTACGTATATTTAATTTTAACATATATAAGTCCAAACATTGAATTTTTCCAACAATCTCCCATTTGGATTACAAATATCGCCGGATAAATGTGCATTACCTTATGAGCTCAAATTTTGCTGTCACAAATAAAGATATCCCTTAAACAATCCCGTCCATTAATTATACTGATATAGGACTAAAGAGATTTTCATCACTTTAAGCGTGACTAAACCCATCAATACTCACATATACTAATACAACCAAATGACAGATCAATCATGGATGCATAACATGGAAATTGCAAGCAATATGATCTGTACATGTCTATTTCCAACTGATCCAACCTTATTCCTTAGTGAGATCAACCACAACCATATATAACAGGGTAGAATAAAATTGAATACTTTATATTTGTACAAAAATATCCAAATTACATAATGAATGTGTCCATAACATAGTATAGAGCAATAAAAAAACAAACATATACAGACTCCCACTAAACCAAAGAATCCTGAAATAATACAACACCCATATGCTCATGAAAGACCTTGGGCGGTAACCCTTTAGTCAGTGGATCTGCTATCATTAAGTTTGTTCCTATATGCTCTATCGCAATCTGTCCACTATGTACTCTTTTCTTCACAATCAGAAACTTTATGTCAATGTGCTTTGACTTAGTAGAACTCCTGTTATTATTGAAATATAGCATCGCTGAGTTATTATCACAATATAACTTTAGTGGTCTTTCAATACCTCCCATTATGCACAACCCAGTGACAAAGTTTCCAGCCATATTCCGTGATTGGATGCCTCATAACACGCTACAAATTCTACTGCCATGGTAGAAGGTACTACTAGTGTCTGCTTAGCATTTCTCCATGAAACAACTCCCCCAACCAACAGAAAAATGTAGCCCGAAGTGGATCTCCTGCTATCTTGGCATCCAGTGAAATCAGAATCAGAATACCCTATGATTTCCAACTGATCTGATTTTCTATATGTGAGCATGTAATATTTAGTCCTTTGTAGGTACCTCATAACCCGTTTGGCTGCTTTCTAATGATCCATGCCAAGGTTACTTAAATATCTACCCAACATACCAATAATAAACGCTATGTCAAGTCTTGTGCAAATTTGAGCATACATCAGACTTCCAATAGCCGAAGCATATGGAATCTTCTGCATTTCCTTAACCTCAAGATAATTTTTAAGGTACTGACTGAAACTGAACTTGTCTCCCTTAGCCACAGGGGAATCTCCTGGTTTGCAATTCTGCATGCCAAACCTTTGCACCACTTTTTCTATATAACCCTTTTGTGATAATCAAAGAATGCCCTAAAAATGATCCCAGTGTATCTTGATTCCCAGACCAAAAGAGGCTTCCACAAGATCTTTCATTTCAAATCTCTTTGAAAAAAAACTCTCGGTGTCATGCAACAATCCTGAATCATTAGTGGCAAGCAGTATGTCATCGACATACAACACCAAAAATATACATTTACTCCCACTGAACTTGTGATACACACAATCATCAATAATATTTGTCTCAAAACTAAATGAGACAACTTCTTGGTGAAATTTATAATACCACTGATGGGAAGCCTGCTTGAGCCCATAGATAGATTTCTTTAATTTGCAAACCATAGTCTTTGGGTCTCCAGACACAAAGTTTTTTGGTTGCACCATATAAATTGTCTCATCAATGTCTCCGTTGAGAAACACTATCTTTACATTCATATGATGTAACTCAAGGTCAAAATGTGCAATTAAAGTCATTATTATTCTAAAAGAGTCTTTCGTAAAAATCGGAGAGAAAGTCTCTTTAAAATCAATGCCTTCATGTTGAGTAAAACCTTTAGCTACAAGAAGAGCCTTATATCTTTCCACATTACCCTTTGTGTCCCTCTTGGTTTTAAATATTCATTTACAATCAATGGGCTTCACACCTACAGGTAATGAGATAAGATCCCAAACTTGATTATCTTGCATTGATCTATGCTCTTCGTTTTCAATCCACTTTTGAGAGTTTGTACCCGACATGACTTGATAGAAGTTAATAAGATCATCTTCTATCAAACCATTATTTTCCTCATTTTCTTGAAGAAACACTACATAATCATCCAGAATAGCATTTCTTCTCACTCTCGTGGATTTCCTTAATGGCATTAATTCTTGAGGTTGTTGAGTTTGTTCATCCTGAATAAGGAGTTGTTCAATATTTTCATGTACATTATCCTATTGAGGTATCGGATTTGTTTCTTGAACAATGACAGGAATGAAAATCTGTACATTATCAAAGGCAGTGGTCGGCGTTGAAACTGACTCCTCCTCAAAGATAATGTCTCTAACCTTATTTCTCCCCCCAAACTCAACATTCTCAAAGAATACCGTATTTTCCATCTCAAAAATAGACCTTTTAGTGGGACCATAAAACTTGAAACCCTTGGATTTTTCAAAATAGCCAATAAAGTAGTTGCTCACTGTTTTGGAGTCAAGCTTCTTTTCATTTGGCCTATAAGGCCTAGCTTCAGCTGGACACCCCCAAATATGAAGGTGCTTTAAACTAGGATTTCACCCAATCCAAAGCTCAAAAAGTATTTTGGCAACTGCTTTAGTTGGTACCCTGTTGAGAATATAAGTTGCAGTCTTTAGTGCTTCTCTCCAGAGTGATTCTGGTAAGGAGGAATGACTGATCATACTCTTCACCATATCTTTTAAAGTTCTATTTTATCTTTCAGCTACATCATTCATGCTAGGTGTTCTCGGCATAGTGTACTGTGGGACGATTCCACATTCCTCTGAGAAGATAGGAAAAGGACTTGGACATTGTTCTCTTGAACCGTCATATTTGCCGTAGTACTCACCACCACGATAAGATCTGACACTTTTAATTCTATTGCTGAGTTGATTTTCAACCTCAACCTTACCTTAAATACCTTGAATATGTCCAGTGCCTTTGATTTTTCATGAATTAGATATAGGTACCCATATCGTGAGTAATCGTCTATGAATGACACCAAGTATTGTTGACCATTCCAAGAAGCCATAGGGAATAACCCACAAATGTCCCTATGTATCAATTGTATGACATTTGTTGTTATGTTGGCACCTAATCTCTTATTTTGATCTGTTTTCCTTTTATATACTCAACACAAACATCAAGTTCTGAAAAGTCAAGTGTATCTAAAATACCGTCTGACACAAGTCTCTCAATTTTGGTTTTTGAGATATGACCTAAACGCTTGTGCCATAATTTAGTTGAATTTTCTTTATTTAATTTACGCTTAGTACCTCTTGAGTCAACATGCAAGGATTCTTTGTATGAAGCAATAGTGTCAAGCAAATATAGATTGTCAAATGCACTTAATGAACCAGTGCCCACAATACTGGAATTAATTGAAAGACTAAATTGACAATTTCCAAATGAACAAGAAAAGTCATATTTGTTCAAAGTGGAAATAGAAACCAAATTTCGTCTAAAAGATGGTACAATAAAAGTGTCTTTCAAATCAAGAAACAATCCAGTCCTTAATAACAATCTAAAATGCCCTATCGCCTCAACTTTTACTGACTTGTCATCACCCACAAAGATGTATCTTTCACCATCATTTGGCTTTCTGTAGCTCAGGCATCCCTACATCGAACACTTATGTTAGTAGTAACACCAGAGTCTAACCACCACGTGTTTCTAGGTACTGAAGCTAAATTAACTTCAGAATAGACCAAAGTAAGAAATGCACCTTTCTTTGCACACCAAGCATGATACTCAGTACAATCCTTCTTCATATATCCAGGTTTGCCACAAAAAAAACAACTCTCATTATCATTATCTTCCTGTTTCTTTTATGCTGGACCTTTATCCTTAGCAACTTTCTCAACAACTTTTCTTTTCCTGTCCTTACCCTTATCCTTAGTAACACTGGCCAGTTGAGCAAACTCAGTCCTTTCTTGCTTCAACCTTTCTTCCTCTTGCACACATTATGAAATGAGTTCATTAAGAGTCCACTTCTCCCTTTGACAGTTATAACTGACCTTAAATTGACTGAACTATGTGGGAAGCGATATCAGCACTAAATGCACAAGTAAGTCCTCAGACACCTCAAGCTTTAGTGCCCTTAATTTTGAAGCAACATGAGACATCTGCATGATGTACTTCCTTATGTTTACCTTGCCCTTATACTTCATGGAGATCAAGCTCGCTAGAAGCGTACTTGTCTCTGCCTTATCGTTTTTGACAAAATGCTTTTCAATCTCAGCAAGGTACTCACTGACCTTAGTGATTTCATCAGAAGTTGTGCCTTGAAAGGCTTTTGGAATGTCGCGCTTAATGATCATCAGACTTACGCGATTCAAGCGATCCCACTTCTCAAAGTTCCTCCTTTCATCAAGAGAACTTGCATCCGTAAGAGAAGGGGGTTGCTCAACCCTTAGTGCATAGTCCAGATCCATGCAACCCAAAATGATCAGAATGTTTTCTTTCCAATCCTTAAAGTTAGACCCATTAAGCATTGATATATTGTTGGTGTTGACAGAAATAGAAGTAGCAGATATCAAAACTGTACAAAGAACAAAACCAAATAATTGTCATGCTCATATAATAACCAAATAAACAATCATTAAATTCAAATAAGTTAGCAACATCTCAAGACACCTAGCACAACATTAATATTAAGTCTTTGGACAGTAATATTAATTTGTAAGTGGTCACCTCTGTGTAGTAATAAAATATTGACAATAAGTCCTGTCAAGCAATAACCTTCCTTTGAGCCGACATATTGTTCACATGGATAACCTAATAATTGTCACGTATTTACCACCACAGGTGTGTATATATTTCGAGCTAAACATTAACCTTCCTTTGGAGCGACTAATATCCACATGAACTTATACATACACAACCATCTTAATATTCTTAATGAATAAATCTACTCAAGAGATGTCACTTTGGCGACTTCTTGTTTAAATAAATTCATTCTGAATATCAGACAAATTATATAGGAACATGAGACGTGCCAAACAAATTGAAATAGAATAATTGAAATATACTTGTGTACATATAATATGCATAATGTGGTCCCAAATTGATTATGTCATCAATTTCATACAAACAATTGTGTTTTCTCGAAAACGTACAGCAACGTGCAAACCATATATGCATATATGAATAATTCGAAATCACACACTTGTAAATGAGTGTGATTTAATCAACCGAATACAAACAATAAATCTCAAATCATGATTAGGAACCGTAAATTTCATGGAATTAAATTAAAATATGTAATACCCATAAAATCCATGTAATCCAATGGCAATTTCACCAAAAAAATTGAAACCCTAGTTTCCCATGAATGAAGAAAAAGAAAATTCTTTCCAATTTTTAGTGTATCATGCATAGAGTTGCTCTGATACCAATTGTAGGATTCAAAATCACAAAATAACATGTTTTAATTCTCAAGAAATTTTATAATATGAATCCAATTATATCTCTAGCATGATAAATTGAGAATCGGAAAGATTAAACTAAAATACGGAAGCGTACCTGAATTCATAAATTGAATCTGAATAACCTGGTATGATTTTCTAAATGTTCGATTCTCCCTTTTGGTATCTCGTTCTGTAGAAAGAATACAAAAAGAATAGAATGGAACCGTCATTTGGAGACCATAACCCTTCTTAATAATAAAAATACTTTATTTTCAATTTGGTCCCTCATCAAATTGAAAATCTCTTTATGATATCTACACATCAATTCCATGACAATTTAATATCCTATTTTAGTCCAAACTTTAAAGTAGATCATTTTAATTGGACTACTGAGAGACAATTGTGCATATTTAATTTTAACATATGTAAGATTTTTCCAACACATGTTGCTCGTTGTTGTTGCCTCATTAGCCATCTCCAACCTTGTGGTTGACTAGAGGAGCCTCTTGGTCACGCTCGTCCTCCCGCTTCATTTCCTTAAAAGAGATTTTAAGGTAAAAATGAAAATTCTTACTGTCTATCCTCACTTTTTTTTTCTCCATCTGTCATGAATGTGATATCAAATTACACAGCTGGACCATATCAAATCTCGAAACCGATTCGAACATATCCGAAATCAATCTATCCCTTATCAATTTGGATAGTGAATTGAATTGGTTTCAAGGTTTTAACTTTAGAATCAATTAGCCTATTTCGAAATCAATTTTGGACTGATTTCGACACCAATGTATTTGGAATCGGTCAAAATCGAATCAGAACTAATTCAAGGATCTAGTAAGCATGCCTAATTAAACAATTAAAGTGATCAAACGACTTAGGTGACATTTGATTGATGAGTTTGGGATGAGAGAATGAGAATCATATATAGTATTTGATTAATAGATTTGAGATTGAGATTTTGAAATGATTTCTAGTGATTTGGGAATCAACAAAACTCATCCTAAGTGGTGGATTTGAGTTTCATTTCTATCAATTCGTTGTTTGTTGTTGTCGTCTGTCGTCGGTCATTGGCCTTCGCCAGTCACCCGTCCGACAATCGTCGACCGACGACCGCAGGCCGCTAGTCCCCGATTGTCAGTTGCCTGTCGTAGCCCGTCGTCAATTGCTCGTCGCCCATCGTTCGTCGTCGTCGACCATCAGCCGTCGACGATTGTCGATCGCGACCGTTGACGATCGGATGGTCGCCAATGGTGCCGCTACCCGCGACATCGACATCGTCTTTGCTTTCATTTTCAACTTATAAATCAAACAACATTATTGAAATGACTAAATTCATTCCCATTTCACCTTACTATCAAACTCATTTCCATTCCTATTCCACATTCAAACCAAATGCCACCTTAATATCTATATGACAGTTTTAACTATTCAAAAATCGTTAGATCTAGCAAATATTACTGCATAAATATAAGAGTTTGGACATTTTTGAACTTCTCTATGTCATTCCACATCCACACATACACAGAACTCAATATGTTTGTCTCTAATTTCTCAGTATTTTACTGCTCGGCTGAGAAACGACCCTGTATGAATGTTTTGACATTAGTCTCAAAAGAATACAAAAACAAGGAACATGGCAATCATTTGAGATTAGGAATGTTGAAACCTTATATTTTCTGTCATGGTTATCTTCTCCCATGGATTCTTGCAATGTTTCTGCAGTTCCATGTATCTCTCAATGTTAAAACAGTGCTTCTGAATTAGTTTTCTTTGCCTCGACAAGAACAACCTCTTCAAGAGATCTTGGTACGTTGGATCTCTTGATGTCAAAAGAAAGTAGCCATATCCTGCTATAAGACCAGCTGTAGTGGCGAAGAAGGCTATTGGCTCCATGACATCCCATGAGAATTCCCAGAAGGTGAGCCGAAAGAAGAGACCGATCTGAGCGATTAGGAAAACCAAACCTGACCAGAGTATGCGCCGGACCTGCTTGTGTGCGAGTGCATCTATTTCTTCTTTCTTTTTCTGGAGTTGGTCCAACTCTTCTCTCCTTGGATCATTCTCAGGTGTGAGAGCAAGGGGAACAGCCTTCCTAACAAGTTCCGCAATCTGAAGAAATTTAAGTTTGGAAGGCAAGCATCAACACAAAACAACTGGCATAGTACGACGACATCATGAAGTTAAATGATCTAGAGTCGACTTCACTGATGATATTCGGATCTTAACATAAACAACCAACATCAAGTGCTAACATAAAAAGCCATCACTATGTTGTCATGTTTCGTTCGATTTGCTGAAAACATGGATTCCAACCATAAGTGGTTGGTTATGCATTGTTAAACAATATTATCACACCACCACAATTCTGAAGTATATATAGGATCTTTCTCACTTTCATTGGAAGTACTATTTAATACCAAATCAACGAAAGATAAGAGAAAGCAAATCAAGAATGGCTACCAAATCTTTCTTACTTTCAGTTTCAAAGAAGAAGAATGACCAAGAACTATAAATTTCTTAATGTTACCTACTAAAAGCAAGTGCATTCTCAAAGCAAACTAAGCTAGCATATTGAACTGGTTGGCAAAGACACAAGAAATAACTGTTTTTTTTTAGTCAGAAAACAAACAACAAAATAAACGACCAAGTGGCCGACAGTATAATACAGTGTGGAGTGCTATAAGTTAGAGCTTGCTGGCTAGGTTGACAGGTAGGTAGTCAGGCAGACAGGCAATGAACTAAAGCACAGAAAAAGATTGTGTTCACAATGTTTTGTGTTCTTTCTGAATTTGAACTAAAACAAAGAAATCAAAGATGAAAAGAGATATTTTCTCAAAGAAACCAAGAATGATAAACATATTAATTGTCAGAAAAATAATTATCATAAATTCTCTTGTCAACATCGATCCTCAAGTAATCAAATCTACAAAAACAAGGAAAGAACTTACAATTCAACAATTTGTCCTGGGATTGTTTTGTTCATTCCAAGATAAAGAAGTAACAAAATGTTATATTATTCAAGCAGATGAAAAAAGATGAGAGCCTTCAGATAATATGTCGGCTGCATGTTATCAAAAACTTTTGTAGGAAATAAGAGTTCAGCCCGTGTATTTATAAATTTCAGAATAATTAATTAAACTAAAAATAAGGAAATTAACTAGGTAAATACAAGACTAAATAATTTATTCCTATCCTACCTAACAGAGGCGAAGGAAGAAATTTCAAGTTGCTACAGAGTTCTACAAAATTCTTTGCTTGAGTTTCTAAACTAAAAAAAAAACCCCCAAATTTGTAATGTAATAGAGAAAGTTTTGTCAACTAATCATCACCACCAGATCTTTGTCTGTTTGATTGACACCTGATTTGGAAATTAAACAATTTAATCTTAGAAAATAGAACAGCTCCACCTAAAGGTAAGCAAAATATTGGTTAAATCGAATTAACTGATCAAACCAACCAAAATCGAAAGTTTAGTTCGGTTAATTCATAAATTTGTCTTTTTTTAAATATCGGTTATTTTGGTTGTTCGATTCAGTTTCAATTTTGAAATTCAGAAATCGATTAAACCGAACCAAAGTCGTCAGTTGACTATTATATTGTGAGCAATCGATTGATGTCTCCAAAAGTTGATCAGTCATCTGTTTGACTGAGAAACCGAATAAAAAATTATTCAATAAATTGCTCAACTCGATTGTTCGACTAGAAAACCGAACAAAAAGTTAATCAACTCAATTCGATTGATTGGGTGATAAAATTGAAATTTGAGAATAATATGTCTAACAGTTGACTGATAAAAAAATTCCGATTCCCAACCAAATTAACCGATGCTTTATCAGTTCGATTTATTTAATTTTTATAGGAAAGTTCAATCGGATTGTCTAAAAAAAATTCGATTTGATCAGTTAGATCGTTTTAGTTATTAACCACATTGATCAGCCCTAACTCCACCATGACTCAAAGAACTATATTAAATAATGCTTGAATTAACCTTCGCCTTTTGAATAATATGTCTTCCACATTTAACAATTTAGATTGAAACAATAATGCACTTAAGATCAAAGATTCGTAGGACTGATTTGTCTGTTCACAGAAATGCCCCCTTTCAAATATTTGAACTGCATTAAGGTTTAAAAGCAATATTAAATTGTTAATCATAGCTTTATAAGTTGTAATCACAGCATCTCGCATCCTAATGTTGATTGATACTTCTTCTTTCAAATATTTTCTTGGAGTCGTAACTAATAGAGATTAACAAAAGAATGCAGTTGAAAAAAATTTGCCCCAATTTTTTTTTTTTTTCGGTGCTTCAAAAGGCAAGCAATCAAAGAATAGGGAAGGCTAGAAATGACCTTATCTGGGTGGAGATATACTTTGTCCCTGAACAATAGGACGACGCCGGCCTCATCCAATACGCGGGCAAAGGCGGCGGCCTCCTCTCTGGAGCGCGCCACCCCCATCCCCTCGCACTCCTCCAGGAGCTGCGTGTACCCGATAACCTCCTCCCCCTCCCTCTCCAGCTTACGCTTCAGCGCCTCGACGTTCACCAGCCGCATCACCCGTTTCGCCTCCGCGATCGTCATCTGCTCCGGTGGCGCCGACCCATTGGCGCCCGAGTCGTCGGAGGAGAAGCAGAAGTGCTGGGGAAGAGGTAAGCGCGGCGGGATCGGGTGCTTTGCCGGTCGGGCGGTGAGCAGATTGCGGAGGAGGGACCGTGAGGATGAGGAATAGAAGGAACGCCACATTTGATCTCGGCGGGCGGTCAGACGAGGAAGGGACTTTCCGAATTCCGAACGATCCAGTGGGGTCAAACGCGAAGGACGGGATCGCGGATGGGGGAAGGGTTTAATACCCCGGGTCAATTGTGGCCACTCGCGGTGAGGATAACGTCTTGCGCGCTCGCGAAGGCCATTTAATCGTGACATCGTTCACATCGATATCAAAAGACAGATCCATTCGATTTTTTTCTCCCGTTAGTTGCGCAAATTTGACTTGCCTTTTTCGCATCGCCAGAATTTCATTTTTGCTCCGTATTTTATGTATTTTTCTCATATATATATATATATATATATATATATCGGCAAAAGTTTTATTCGCTTTTCTAACTATTTAATTATTTTTTAAAATAATGCCGCCGTGTGCGATCTCAGACTAGATCTCGCCGGACGTGGCGATCCGACACCGTGTCTCCACGTCATTAGATAATGGGCAAACGACCATATCCAACATTGTTTGTTGGCCTGATTGGATTAATTAACGCGTAAATAATTTATCAATTTAGGCATGAATCGTGGCGGGAACTCATTCTGACGCCTATCCATGCACTGTTCATCGGAACGGAAGACAGTGATCGCAGACTCTTTTGTTTTCGTTTCAGAACGTTTTCATTTGCGTTTCGGAACGGTGCGGCCATGATATCATCCCTTCCTTTCTTTCGTATTCATCGTTTTCATCTGTAATTGTCTTTCTTTGGAACATTCTGAGTAAAAAATCTAGAATGACAAAAGATATTCCAACCTCCATTTCGACGAACTGTGTATTCATACATATTGGAACTAGATTAGATCTGTTAGTTATGTTCTATGATCAATCTTGGACCTGTATAAGATTTCACAAATGCCATTTCTCTCTCATAGCAAAGTTTATTTTGTTGGCATATAATTGAATTTAAATTTTGATGTTGGCAAATATTCAAATTTAGTCTTATTGTAATCTAATGACTTAATCAAGTATGTAGATAACTTATTTTCATAGGGATGATGTGTTAATAAGTATAGTACATAATTTATATAAGGAATAAAGTTTGATCCAATCTCCCATGTTAATGAGTTATTTCATGGTTGCATCGGGCTATCCTCCATCATATTTGCCATCGCACTAAGGTAAGGACCACTTGTGATTTACTTCTTTTTATACTTGTGAGATCGGGATGAAAAAGTCATTAGATTGACAGTTCTAATATTTTATACAAAGATACAGATAACTTAACAAAAAAAAATCTAATAGATTAATAATAAATTAAGCTGATTAGATACTAAGTGAAAGTCCTAATAAATTAATTGAACCAGATATTAAACGGTAAAAGATTTAGCAAATCAAATACATAAAGTTTAGATGGTTCAGTGGTTCACATCTAGGAAGATGAATTTGATGGGTCAATAAGAATCAAATATCAAATAAAAAATGGTCAGATGGATCAAGTGATTGGACATTGACCAAAGAAAGCCCAAACAAATCTAGATAATTGGATGTTTGACAAATGATAAATAAAATAAGCTCGTGGAGTAAAGAGATTATTCTAAAAATAGAACGGATAAGGATGAGTCATCGTTATAAGAAGAACTTTAGGCGATGATTTGATTAAGAGTTTCACTTTGATTCAAAAGTCCATATCAAATAGTTAAGTGATTGTCCAACTATATTTTAGTTAAATTATTATATTTCTGTGTTAACTCAGATAAGACTTTGGGATTCAAATTTCAGAATCAGAGGAATCTGAGCACCCTAATTGGTTCTAGACAATCGGAGGTTTGAGCAACTGGTGTGGTTCAAAGCGATCAAAGTCTAGATTCAAATCAAATCCAAATTCGGTCTAGATCCAAGATTACGTGGTACATGAGGATTGGCTAACTACATTGTTTGTCATGTTAGATCTAGGTGGTCATAAGGAGTCTCGACAATCGAAGGGAGATAAAACACACCTAAATCAGACAAATCGAGTTCGGTCGAGAGTTTGACATGTCAGCATCCGGACACGCAGAAGAGTTCCAGGTGACTGAAAATGGACAGAATTCGAATGACTCGAATTAGATCGAAGTCGTGATGGGGGCACTCGGAAGGGCTTTCGGATGATAGAATTGACTCTATAAAAGCAAGGTCAAACAGAAGCTTAAAATCAATAAGCTTTTGCTTGACCCCCCTTCACGATAGGAGCAACGATGGAGGACCCTAATATGACGGTTCCATATTTTTTTTAAATAAAAAAAACAATCAATCTAATATAATTGATACACATCTACTCACAAGCTTTGATATTATGATATTTTGCTCCTCTGATAACAAACATTACCTTGAGAATCTCGTCTTATCGATATGATTGTTTTAGTCATTTTTATATTTTTTTGTGTTTTAAATTCTAAGGGACGGTAAAAAGATTAATAGTGAATTGTTTAATAAAAGCGACCAACAATCACGAGCCTTGGACTAATAGCTTATGGATGTGAACCAAGTAAAAAACAAAGCTATCATTGTGTTATGTTTTATATTTCTGTTGCTTATCTTTGGAAAGTTAATGAGTAAATGATGTGCACTATTCATCCCTTTAATGCTTCTTTCGATCTTACAATCGATATCAAACTGGGAGCGCTCTGAATTGGTGCAACCGTGATTCGAGCAAATTTTTTTTGCTTATTTTTTATTTTTTTCTCTTGCACTATATTTCAAAACCAAATCTGTGTACATTCTTTTGTTTTTATTTTAATGACCCATCATGAAGATTATAACACTATTCAACCTCCATTCTTCTCTGACGATGACTTTGGTTATTGAAAGGGCAGAATGGAATATTATCTGAAGACTTAAGTGGGAATATAGATTGTGATCTAAACATAATTCACATTGCTTGTCAATAATGAAGGAGAATCATTGGGGTGCGAAAAATGGACCGTCAATATCAAGAAGAAAATTGAAGTCGACGCCAAGATGAATCATACCCTCCAGTATGACTTGTCCAAAGAAGAGCTCAATCAAGTTGGTTCTTTCATCAGCACAAATGACCTCTAGGATAAACTAATCGAGCTCCATTAACGAACCTTCGATACTAAATATGTAAATGAGACCTCCATTTCAATAAGTTATATAATATCAAAATGTAGGATGGTGAATCAGTGAGTTAGTTACATGCCCAAATTTAAAACATCCTCAACGGGTTACACTCGATTAAATAACAACTGAAGAACCATGACATAATCAGGGTACGCACTGAAAGCGTTTTCTAGGAACAATATATGGGCATCTATAGTATATTCTTACAAGCTTTCAAGGAACCTTTCAAAAAATAATTAAGAATTTGAATTGCATGAACGGACTAACTCAAGTTGAGTAGAAAAAAGTATGGCTTTACTTGACGATCAAATCAAAAACAAGTCCAAACCCAAGTCCCGTACTGAATTCGAATTCGAAGATGAATTGGAGTCAGACCCAGATGATGAAGAAATTACCTCCAAACTAGTCAACCTAGTTTAGAAATTGTTCGAGAAAAAAAAGGTTCACCAAACATGAAATCAAGAAGGTGATTTAATCAAAAGGCAAGCAATCAGGTCTAAATTGAACCATGAAGCTAAAGTCAGAAGTGACTTACTACGAGTGTAATCGGAGGGGTCATTACAAGGCTGAGTGTTTGAACAAAAAAAAGACCAAAAAGCAAAGGAAGAAGAAGACACTTAAAGCAATCTGAGATGAGTCTTCGTCAAAAGAATTTGACATGGAGGATTAAGCTCAAGCGAGTTTCTTGGGGACAATGGCAAAAGAATAAGAGCTCGAGTGTGAGTCCGAATTTGAGTCAAAGTCAAGCCACAGATTCTATCTGATTCAGACAAACCAAACCACAAGGTAAACTCTCCCTTGGTAGAAAAATTATATTCTATGATTTCATATTTAACTTGAAGATTAGCTAAGTTTAATGTTGGATAAAGTCACTCATTAAGGAGATAAAAGTCCTAATCCTAGGCCAAGTTCATGATGAAACCTCAACTCAAGTTTAAAAACTTGAAGAAAAGAATTTCCTTCTAAAAAATCAAGTAAAAAAAACTTAAGGGATCATTGGAATGGTTCACATCGAGCTCTAAATACCTCAATATGATACTTAGAACTTAAAGAGTCATATACAATAGATCCAGACTTAGATTCAAAGGTAAGACTTGATATAAATCATATATTGTTAGGACATGTGCGCCCACTAGAGGGGGGGGGGGGCGAATAGCGACTCGATATTCTTGATAGAATTCGCTCGCGTGCTTGCTATAAAGGTTAGTGTATGCAGCGGAAACAATAATGATAAAGCAAATACACAACACAAGCAATACACGAGATATAATGTGGTTCGAAATCTTAGGGTTCCTACTCCATGAGTGAGCTCAATGAGCTCTAATAAACTCCTAATCAATAACTCCTTACAATGGTGGAGAAAATCAGAGGTGGAGAAAACCTCTTACAATGGTTCTTATAACAATAAGAATGAAATACAAGTAAACTACATAAATACAAGTAAGGAAAACCTTTACAAATGTGAACTTGAATGCTTGATCTTTGATTGCTTTGGACTAGCTTTGAAGGATTGGAAAACACTAACTATTTCCCTTCAAATCGCCCAAGAGAACCTTGGCCAAAACATTCTCCATGAGCTCTTTTTAAAGCTTCACTCAGGCTGAATTTCTACCCGGTAGTCGACTGTCATATGAACCCAGTCGACTGCCAATACTGTTGTTGTAAGACAATGACTTGATCCATGCTGGAAAACCCCCAACGGATCACTAGGTAATAGACTACCAACAGTGGCAGTTCGATTGCCAATGCCCGTAGCCGACTGCCCGATCGGCTACGGAGCATTCTGTGCTCCATCAGTCGACTGTCATACATGACAGTTGACTGCCATTAGTCGATTGATACAATAAGAAGTCGACTGCCAAGACTTTTTTGGCCCTGAGTTGCAGTTGAGCACTAGTCGACTCACAACAGTCGAACTGATCATAATCCCAATCGACTGCTGAGGGTCGACTTGGTTGCCAAGTGTCAAACACTTGACCATTCGATCGGTATAAAGCCCCGATCAATCGATAACCTCAAACATGAGGTTTAACCCCAAGTATAGTGCCCCAATACTTGATAGACCACCCTTAGCCTAGACCTAAACCTTCTAACCACTTCCATCAGCCTCACACATATCGAATCCCTCCAAGTCATCCATGACTTGTTCATCCATATGTTAGCCTTCAGGTGCTTCCATCGGCTATTGTCATGCTAACGGTGTCTACACCGCCAATGCACATTGGACTTATGCTGCCAAGACCATGCTTGGATTTTACGCTGCCAACTATTGGACTTATGCTGCAAAGACTCCACCTTTGGACTTTACGCCACCAATATCAACCCTTGGACTTCCCAAATGCAAAGTACTCATGACTTGGACTTTCACCGTCAAGACTACACCCTTGAACTTATATGACCAAGACTACACCCATGGACTTTCCATATCAACTTCATGTGGAACTTTCTAATTGCCAAGACTCAAGCTTGGACTTCCCTTGCCAAGACCCATGCTTGGACTTTCTATGCTAAGTACTCAAGACTTGGACTTTCCCTTGCCAAGACCCATACTTGGACTTTCCATGCCAAATACCCATGACTTGGACTTCTCCATCATATGGTCAACCTGAAGTCAACCATATAGTCAAACAATGGTCAAACCATTGTCAAACAATCAATCATGACCTGGTCGATTGCACTAACAATTTCCCCAATACATTGTCAAACATCAATGTCAAACATTAAAACACTACTCGAGTCAAACTCGAGTCCGGTCAATCATGACCTAGGCCGATTGCACCAACAATCTCCCTTTTTTTTTTGATGTTTGACAAAAATCAAACACCTTTGAGTTAGGCCTAAACCCTAACTCAATTCTCCTTACAAATTATCCCAAATTGGTAATCCCATAATCTTCCCGTGTCAATTCTCCCTCTTTTTGACATACATAAAAAAGGTTCTCTCCAAGGAAGTCAATGTCTCATATCCCAACGAGACCTTACAATCTCTCTCTTGGTCCAAAAATACCTAGGATGCCTTCACTCTTCCTAGTGATAAGTCCCATCATATCACTTAAGAATGGCTTCCTATAAACTCTCCCAATTTTCAAATTGGGCAACTCATATTCCCATTTCTCTCCCTCATGAGGAAGACTACATCCATCATCCCATGATGGATACCTCCCCCTAAAGGCTTGCTCCTCCTTGACCATTGCACCGACAATGTTCTTGGAGAGTCCCTAAACCAATAGGAACACTAAACTATCAAAATTAAGGTTAAAAGTTCAAACTTGAACTTTCACTCACCTTAAATTGATACACACCCTAAACAACTCTCCTAATCTATGTTCAATGGATTTTCACCATTTATAATGCTTTCCAAAGCATATTCTAAGGTTAGGAGTGGTTAGGGAACCTTACTATAGCTGAAATTGGGTTAAACAAACATTGTTTATCCGAAATCGACTTAATCGACTTGATAGATATCGATCAATCAATGTTAACTTTCATAAATGAATTTTGATAATACATAAGTAATTATATGTACTTTGAAAAATCATGAATCTTAATACGTATAATACTTATACCAAATACAATGGATGATAAATATTTAAAAAATAATTTACCCATAAAATAGTGAGTTTGATATAAAGTTCAAAAATGAGAAAAACTTAATTGTTTTGAGCTCACTTTGCATCAACATCATCAATGGTGATTTCTATCAAAAGATAGACTACACCAAGGTTTTTTAAAATGATTTTGAAATAATTTTAAAACCTTATATTGAACCATTGTCTATGAGCTTAATGCACATGACTTGTACACAAGTTTTCCTCATAATTCATTCATGGTATAAGTTGAGTTTAAGTTCATCTAGATGCAAAAACTATACACCTTGAACTTAACTCATTTCTTAGCATCTCACATATGTCTAGAGTGTTTGAAAACACACACATGTCAATTTAATGTGAGATGTGAGTTTTGGTTATCCTAATCTAGGGTTTCATGTATTTTCTAGGGCAATACTACTTGATTCCCTTATACATGAGACTTCAAGTCACGCCATAGTCCTTAAATCAATTTTAATTACTTTAAATGCATGAATGATCATGGCATAAATGATGATATAAATAAATATGACTAATGATTATGATATCATGACATATGATATAATCTAAATATACATGACATTAAGACTATAACCTAAGCATGATCATGATATATTATATGATAAAAATAAATATGATGTCATGACATAACATATAACAAATAAAATGTAAAGGTATAATAATACCTAAGTTTTAATATTAATTGGCATTTGTTATGATTAAATTCATTTTGCCATATTCCCATTTATCTCCCAAGTGTGTCAAAAATTCAAAATGACACACTATGACCTCTAACCCTAATTATGTCAATTTGATTGATTTTTCAACTTCCATAAATTGCATTGGCACATCCTAACAACCTTTAGGATTAAAAATCATTCTTATTTCCAAAGTACCTCATTACCTTGGAAATGACCTAAAGTGTCACCTTTACCATGATTAGGTTAACTACCTATCCATTCAAGGTTGACACACCTAAACCCATTTAGCATGAATCAATCACGCTCCTAGGAATCCAATACCTATTGGAGCTCATTGGGTTTACTAGGTATTCGCTAGAGATAACTTCCCTAGATACCCTCATAATGATCATCCTAGACTTTGAAGCCTTGATCATTTGGGTCTTGTCTATGTCAACTCTAGAGGTAACTCCCCCTTTGACCTTCTTAGTGGCTTCCCTAGGTTTCCTTGAAACCCTAGCCACTGGGCATTTACCTTGGTCAAACTTAGGGATGACTTCCCTATTGACCTTGGTTTTCCTAGACCTAGGTTGTGTTCCATAATCGAATGGAACATTGTGAAAGGTCTTTTTGGGCTTAGGCTTGTGACTCAAACCTTTCTTGCCCTTTGATGGTTCTAGTTTCCTAAAATCTAGGTTTTGTCTCCTTGACCCTAGATTTTGACTATTTGACTCTTGTATTTGATTTTTCATTTTCCAAAGGGTCTTCTCTAATTTCTCAAGCCTTAGCCTTAAGGCTTGGTTTTCTAACTCTAATTTCTCTAATTTGGTGAGCCTATGGTTTCTTTGATCATTTTGGCCCTTTATAGGCATATGTCTAGATTTCTTTGGAGTAAAGCCTAAATGATCCTCAATTTTCCTAATACTTACCTTAGATAGAATATTTTTAGGGACATTAGTCCCAAATTTCTCCTAAACAAAAAAACCTATTTTTAGCATGCTCTTTATGAATAATAGCAAAAGTATTAACATTATTCCTAGCATGCTTTTGCCTATTAATTAAGGAAGGAGCATTAATAAATTGTACCTTAAAGTTTGTCTTAGAAGCTCCCCCTATATGTGTGACCCCTTCTTTGACCTTCTTGCTCCCCCTAGGGCATTGGCTTTGGTAGTGTCCCCGTTGTTGACACTTAAAGCACACAATGTACTCTTTGCTTTTCTTAGTGGGGACTCCGACTTCATTGGTCTTTTCTTGAACTCTTAGCACCGATTGACTTTTCTTGACTTTCTTAGGACACTTGCTCTTGTAGTGTTCTACTTTCCTACACTCAAAGCATATAATATGGATTTTATTTTTAATCTGAATGCTTGAGTTACCTAGGTCAATGATGGTCGGAATTGGTTATTCTTCATCTCTTCCGGATGTTGAGGCTACCTCTTGATCCGACATGGAAGGTGATCTAACTTTCTTTCCCTCAATCCTAGAGGTGGAGACTTCTTCTACTTCTACTTCTTCCACCTATTCGAATGTCGACCCCTTCTCAACTTCCGACTCCTCACTTTCTTGTGAGGATGAACTTGTTTCTTCGGCCTCCTTCGATTGAGCCGATGAACATTCCTATTCTTTTTCATCTTCTTGGACTGGTTGAGGGTTCTCATGGAATCTTACCACTTGGCTCCATAGCTCCTTGGCATCCATATAATTACCTAACCTACACACAATGTCGTTAGAAATCAAATCAACCAAGAATTTTATTACCTTTGTTTTTTTTCTCGAATTCTTGAATTTATTCCTCGATCCACTTCTTCATCTTGAAGAATCCTCCCTTTGACCCTCTTGGATATTGGAATCCTTCCATCAATACAACTTATTCCTCAAGGTCCCTCATTATCAAGAAGTCTTCAATTCTTTCCTTCCATTGGTTGAAGCCTTCTCGTTCATAGAAATTGTATGGAATTGGGGTGTTGACGTCTCATCCCAATTTTTCTTCAAACTCCATCTTTTTCTTCTAGCGCGCTTGCTCCCGGTTGTTAATCTGTTGAAGAGCTCCTAGCTCTGATACCACTTGTTAGGACCTATGCGCCTGCTAGAGAGGGGGTGAATAGCGACTCGACGTTCTTGATGGAATTCGCTCGCGCGCTTACTATAAAAGTTAGTGTACGCAGCGGAAACAATAATGATAAAACAAATACATAACACAAGCAATACACGAGATATAACATGGTTCAGAACCTTAGGGATCCTACTCCATGGGTGAGCTCTAGTGATGCACACGCAACCACTAATCAATAACTCTTTCTCAGAACAATCCGGAGGTGGAGAAAACCTCTTACAATGGTTCTTACAATAATAAAAATGAAATACTAGCAAATACAAGTAAACTATACAAATACAAGTAAGGAAAACCTTTACAAATGTGAACTTGATTGCTTGATCTTTGATTGCCTTGGACTAGCCTTGAAGGACTGAAAAACACCAACTATTCCTCTTAAAATTGCCCAAGAGAACCTTGGTTAAAACCTTCTCCACAAGCTCCTTTTAAAGCTTCACTCGGGCTGAATTTCCACCTGACAGTCGATTGTCATATGACTAGAGCCGTCAAGTTGGGTTAGGCCCGTCGGATTGGCCCGCCCTGCCAAGTAATTTAGGCAGGTTGGGTTGAAATTTTTTCAACCCGCCATTTTTGCGGGCCTAAACGAATCAACCCGTACGAGTTGTGGGTCTAGACGGGTTGGCCCGCGGCGGGTTGAGTTGGCCCGCGGGTTGAGAAATAATAACAGAAGATAAAACTTGTGAAAAAAAAAATTGTTTAAGTTTTTTAACCAATATTCTAATACTAACAAGACAATTTCCTCATAATCACAATCATCTTCTATCACACATACACGTCAACAAAATGTAAGAGAAATTAGAGAAAATAATAAAGAATATTTGATTAAACTACTCTAATAATTTTTTTATATACTCTAATTAGTTTATAATTATTTTATCATTACTATTTCAATTAATATAGGAAATGATGACATATCAAAATCAACTAATTACAAGTGTTGAAAAATCTCAATTAGATCTCTATTTAGAGGAGTCAAAATTTGAATTTGTATATTATCAAGATTTGAATATTTTAAAGTATTAAAAGAATAAAAAATATTTATATCTAATATTGTCGATCAATAATTAGATCTCAATTATAATATTTTAGTTGCTTCAAATGCATGCATTCTTATCATGATATTCTATCCGTCTTATCGATTATCGCCTTAAGCTCTCAACGCCTCAATAATTTTGGATTTTTTTTCCTGGCTCGCGGGTTGGCCCACCTAATCCGTAGCCCGCCTTGGGTTGGGTTGGGTTGGAGATTTTGTTAGGAATATTGGAACGGCTAGAGGGGGGGTGAATAGCGTAGATGAAATTCGATCGCGTTCGTGTCTACAATTTCGTTAGTGCGCAGCGGAAATAGAAATAATAAAAGCAATAACGAAATAGACAACAAGATAACACAATGATATAATGTGGTTCGGAACCGCACGGTTCCTACTCCACGGATCGAGCTCTAAAGAGCCCTAGTGATGCACACGCACTCACTAATGATAAACACTCCTTCTCGACACAAGTCGGAGGCGGAGAAACCCCTTACAATTGATCTTACAACAGTAAGAATGAAATACAAGCAATATACAATGTAAATACGAAATACAAGTAAAGAAAAGACTTTACAACACTTGTTTTGATTGCTTGAATGCTTGGTTGCTTGCTTGCACTTGGAGACCTGATTTGCACCAACAAATCGCCCCAATAGTCCTCAAGAACCGATTACTTTTTCCTCCATCATGAGCTCCATATATAGCTTCAACTGTCTTTGGAAAAAGTCGATCACGATCGATCGGGACCATCGATCGATGCCATCTGTCGTGAGACAACGACTAGATCCACGCTGGATAAGTCCAACGGATCTACCATCAGTCGATTGATTGTGACCATCAGTCGACTGATGGAGTCCTCACTCGACCAGTCGAGTCTCGACTCCATTCTGGCTCGATTCGAGCACCGCCGATCGATCACGATCGATCGGCCGATCGGCCGCCATCAACGATCGCCGCTCGCGATCGCTAGGCATAACCCGCAACAAAGAGGTTTTAGCCCAAGTATGGTTCCCCCATACTTGCTAGACTACCTTTAGCTTAGACCTAAGCCTTCTAGCCACCTCCATCAGCCTCACGCCTCTCGGATCCCTCCAAGTCATCCATGACTTGTTCATCCATTGCGCTATCCTTCAGGTGCTTCCATCGGCTATGTCATGCTAACGGTGTCTACACCGCCAAGGCACATTGGACTTACGCCGCCAAGACTCCGCTTGGACTTTACGCCGCCAACCATTGGACTTATGCTGCCAAGACTACCGCTTGGACTTTACGCCGCCAAAATCAATCCCCTTGGACTTCAAATGCCAACCCATGTTGGACTTTCCATGCCAAGACCATGCTTGGACTTTCCTTGCCAACCCATGTTGGACTTCTCAAATGCCAAGACCATGCTTGGACTTTCCCTTGCCAACCCATGTTGGACTTTTACATTGCCAAGACCATGCTTGGACTTTCCCTTGCCAACCCATGTTGGACTTTTCATGCCAAGTACCCATGACTTGGACTTTACCTTGACAATTACATTGTCATATGTTTTTGTCGAAACATCAAAACACATCAAAACATTACTCGAGCCAAACTCGAGTCCTGGTCAATCGTGACCTGGGCCGATTGCACCAACAATCTCCCCCTTTTTGATGTTTGACAAAAACCAAACAAATAAAACCAAACAAATTATTGAGTTAGAACACTAACTCAAATCCCTTACCAATTATCCCAAATTGGTAATCTTAAGTGTTCTTCCCCAAACATTCTCCCCCTTTTTAACTAACATAAAAAAGGTCTTCTCTCCAAGGAGGTCAATGTCTCATGTCCCAATGAGATCTTACAATCTCCCCCTTGGTATAAAAATATCTAGGATGCCTACCATCTTCCTAGTGATAAGTCCCATATCACTCAAGAGAGGCAATCCTATTCACTCTCCCAATTTCCAAATTGGGTATCAAAAACCCATCAATTTTCCCAAATTGATGATACTCTTCCAATAACTTCTCCTCTTCAAGGAGAAAAATACATCCATCATCCCAAGATCGATACCTCCCCCTAAAGGCTTGCTCCCCCTTGACCATTGCACCAACAATGTCCTTGGGAAGTCCCTAAGCCAATAGGAACTCTAAGCCATTAAAAGTAAGGTTAGAAATTCAACATTGAACTTTCCAACACCTTGAAATTGATACAAACCCTAAACACCTCTCCTAATCTATATCCAATGAATTTTCACCCTTTATAATGCTTCCCAAAGCATATCCTAAGGTTAGGAGTGATTATGGACCATAAATCAGTAATAAATCGGTTAAACAACCATAGTTTTCCGAAATCGAAAATCATCCAGTGGTTCATCTACCGGTCGATCGACATCATCATCGATTGCCACCGAGGCGATCGGATAACTGAAAATTCTGATTTTCAGTTATCAGAAATGAATTTCAGAAAATCATAAATAATTATACGTATATCGAAAAATCACGAAATTTGATACGTATATTACTTATCACACATACAATCGGTGAAAAATTTTGGAAAAATATTTTTACCATCGAAATAGGAGATTGATACAAAATCCAAAAGTGATTAAAACTTTAAAGTTTAAGCTCACTTTGTATCAATCTTGTCAATGGTGATTGCTATCAAAAGATAGGCTTCACCAAGGTTTTTCAAAATGATTTTAAAATGTTTTCAAAACCTTATTTTGGATCATATTCCTTGGGCTCTATGTACATGACTTGTACACATGCTCTCCCAATGATCCAAATATTGAATTAATATGAGTTTAGGTTCAACTAGATACACTACCCATGCACCTTGAACCTAACTTATTATCCTAGCATCTCACATGTATCTAGGGTGTATAAATACACATACATGTCAATTAGAATGTGAGATGTGGGTTTTGTTCTCCCTAGTCTAGGGTTTCATGTATTTTTCTAAGGCAACTCTACTTGATTCCCTTATAAATGGGACTCCAAGTCATGTCATAGCCCTTAAATCAATTTCAATCAAAATTTTCTTAAATGCATGAATGATTATGACATTAATGATGATATAAATAAACACATGCTCATAATCATGATGTCATGACATATGATATAAAACTAAGCATACATGACATTAACCTAAAACCTAAGCATACTCATGACATATAAAATCATAGAAATAGGCATGATGTCATGACATGGCATATAGCAATCAAAGCATGACATATAAAATATATAGGTATAAAAATACCTAAATTTTAATATTAATTGTCATTTCATATAATTAATTGCATTTTGCCATATTTCTAGTTTTCTCCCAAGTGTGCCAAAAACCCAAAATGACACACTAACCTCTAAACCTAAATTGTGCCAATTTTGATCATTTTATCAAACTTCTCAAGTAATATTGGCACCTCCTAAAAACTTTTAGGATTAAGACTTAAATGTATTTCCAAGACAACCATAACCTTGAAAATAACCTAAAGTGCCACCTTTATTATGGTTGAGTTAACTACTCATCCAATCAAGGTTGACACACCCTAAACCCATCTAGCGTGAATCAATCACGCTCTTAGGAACCCAAAACCTATTGGAGCTCCTAGGGTTAATTAGGTATTCCTTAGGGATAACCTCCCTAGATACCTTCCTAATGACCTTCCTAGGCTTATTAGCCTTGGTCATTTTGGTCTTGCCTAGGTTGACCTTAGGGATTGCCTCCCTAACAACCTTCTTAGTGGCCACCCTAGGTTTCTTCGAAACCTTGGCCACTAGGCACAAACCTTGGTCAACTCTAGGGATGACTTCCCCATTGACCTTGGTCTTCCTAGACCTAGTTAGTGTTCCATAGTCAAATGGAACACTATGGTAAGCCACCTTAGGCTTAGGTTTTTGACTCAAACCCTTCTTGCCTTTGGTTGACTTTTGTCTTTTAGATCCTACTTGTTGACTTTGATTATTTGACCTAAAAGTTTGACTAATTGACCCTTGCATTTGATTTTGCATAATTTTGAGGGTCTTTTCAAGTTTTTCAAGTCTTGACCTCAAGGCTTGATTTTCCTTTTCTAATATCTCAATTTTTGATTTTTCATTTTCTCTTGAGATTTTTCTATTTCTAGGCATATGTCTAGATTCCTTAGCATTAAAGCCTAGATGTTCTCCTATTTTTTTAATGCTTTCCTTAGGTAATATATTTTTAGGGACATTAGTCCCAAATTTCTTCTTATTTCCTAAGTGAACACTCTTAGCACCTAAACAAAAGTATTTATTTCTATTAGCATGCTTTTCATGGCAAATTGCAAGAGAATTAAAATTCCTAGCATGCTTTTGACTTTTAAATTTAGAAGATGCATTATTGAAATATACCTTAGGGTTTGCCTTGGAGGCTCCCCCTACATGTATAGCTCCTTCTTGGGTCTTTTTGCTCCCCCTAGGGCATTGATTTCGGTAATGCCCCGGTTGCCGGCACTTGAAGCAAATGACTTGCTCCTTGCTTTTCTTGGCATTGGGAACACCGACTTCATTGACTATTTGTGCCGGTGGAACTTTCCTAATCTTCTTTGGGCACTTGCTCTTGTAGTGCCCGGTTTCCCTACACTCAAAACACATAATGTTATTTTTATTTTGAATTGAGGTGTTTGAGTTACTGATGGTGGTGGAGACCGAAATTTGACTTTGGGCTTCTTCATTTTGACCGGATGTCGAAGCTTCTTCTTCTCGATGTTCCGGTATGAAGGTTCTCTCCTCCCCCTCAATTCTTGAGGTGGATGCTTCTTCCACTTCCTCCACCTCTTCCGACCCGGAAGTTGACTCCTCACTTTCTTGTGAGGATGATGATGATTCTTCTTCGGTCTCCTCTTCTTCCAAGTCTTCTTGGACCGATTCGGGATTGTCGTGGAACTTGATCAACTTGTTCCACAACTCTTTGGCATCCCTATAGCTTCCTAATCTTGACAAAATATCGTTAGGTATCAAATCAATCAACATTTTTGTTACCTTAACGGTTGTCTTGAATTTTTCCCGTTGCTCTTCGGTCCATCTCTTCATCTTGAGGATATTGCCGTTTTCTCCTCTCGGAGCATCAAAACCTATAGTCACGACAAACCAATTTTCTATATTCGTCATTAGAAAATATTCCATCCTACCTTTCCAATACGCAAAATGTTCGCGGTTGAAGGAAGGTGGGATGTTGACGTCGTCACCCAATCTTTCTTGGAAATCCATATTCTTCCCTCTAGATTCTTGACTCCGGGTTGTTAATCTGTAGAAGAGCCCCGGGCTCTGATACCACTTGTTAGGAATATTGGATCGGCTAGAGGGGGGGGGTGAATAGCGTAGATGAAATTCGATCGCGTTCGCGTCTACAATTTCGTTAGTGCGCAGCGGAAATAGAAATAATAAAAGCAATAACGAAATAGACAACAAGCTAACACAATGATATAACGTGGTTCGGAACCGCACGGTTCCTACTCCACGGATCGAGCTCTAAAGAGCCCTAGTGATGCACACACACTCACTAATGATAAACACTCCTTCTCGACACAAGTCGGAGGCGGAGAAACCCCTTACAATAGATCTTACAACAGTAAGAATGAAATACAAGCAATATACAATGTAAATACGAAATACAAGAAAAGAAAAGACTTTACAACACTTGTTTTGATTGCTTGAATGCTTGGTTGCTTGCTTGCACTTGGAGACCTGATTTGCACCAACAAATCGCCCCAATAGCCCTCAAGAACCGATTACTTTTTCCTCCATCACGAGCTCCATATATAGCTTCAACCTGTGCTGGAAAAAGTCGATCAGTCGACTGATCGGGACCATCAGTCGACTGATGCCACTGTTGTCGTGAGACAACGACTAGATTCACGCTGGATAAGTCCAACGGATCTACCATCAGTCGACTGATTGTGACCATCAGTCGACTGATGGAGTCCTCACTCGACCAGTCGAGTCTCGACTCCATTCTGTGGCCGAATTCCCGAGCACCCGGTCGGTGATCACACGATCGGGCCGATCGCTCCATCATCGATCGCCGCCTCTGGCGATCGCTAGGCCATAACCCGCAGTCAAACCCTAGTTGACTCGGTCCAGTCGACTGCCACATGACATCAGTCGACTGGCACACCTCAAACATGAGGTTTTAGCCCAAGTATGGTTCCCCCATACTTGCTAGACTACCCTTAGCCTAGACCTAAGCCTTCTAGCCACCTCCATCAGCCTCACGCCTCTCGGATCCCTCCAAGTCATCTATAACTTGTTCATCCATTGCGCTAGCCTTCAGGTGCTTCCATCGGCTATGTCATGCTAACGGTGTCTACACCGCCAAGGCACATTGGACTTACGCCGCCAAGACTCCACTTGAACTTTACGCCGCCAACCATTGGACTTATGCTGCCAAGACTACCGCTTGGACTTTACGCCGCCAAAATCAATCCCCTTGGACTTCAAATGCCAACCCATGTTGGACTTTTCATGCCAAGACCATGCTTGGACTTTCCTTGCCAACCCATGTTGGACTTCTCAAATGCCAAGACCATGCTTGGACTTTCCCTTGCCAACCCATGTTGGACTTTTACATTGCCAAGACCATGCTTGGACTTTCCCTTGCCAACTCATGTTGGACTTTTCATGCCAAGTACCCATGACTTGGACTTTACCTTGACAATTACATTGTCATATGTTTTTGTCGAAACATCAAAACACATCAAAACATTACTCGAGCCAAACTCGAGTCCTGGTCAATCGTGACCTGGGCCGATTGCACCAACAGATTTCTCAACTCACCAAAATGGCGGGTCGTCCCGCCCATCTCCGCTAAATATTGAATTTATGACGGGTTAGCCTGCCCCGCCATGGGTAAGCCCGTTTGACAGCTCTACATGTGACCCTAGTCGACTGCTAACACTGTTGTTGTGAGACAACGGCTTGATCCACGTTGAAAAAACCCCAACGGATCACTGGGTAGTCGACTTCCCAAATGCCAAGACTACACCCTTGGACTTCCCAAATGACAAGTACCTATGACTTGGACTTTCACCGCCAAGACTACACCCTTGGACTTACATGACCAAGACTACACCCTTGGACTTTCCATGTCAACTCCATGTTGGACTTTCCAATTGTCATGACTCAAGCATGTACTTCCCTTGCCAAGACCCATGCTTGGACTTTCTATGTCAAGTACTAAAGACTTGGACTTTCCCTTGCCAAGACCCATGCTTAGACTTTCTATGTCAAGTACCCATGACTTGGACTTCTCCATCATATGGTCAACCCCAAGTAAATCATATAGTCAAACAATGGTCAAACCATTGTCAAACAGTCAATCATGACCTGGATCGATTGCACCAATAATTTTCCCAACACATTGTCAAACATCAAAACACTACTCGAGTCAAACTCGAATCCGATCAATCATGACCTAAGCCGATTGCACCAACATATATGTCCTTAATTAATAGGAATGCTAAAAAATGAGTCCAAACATGGATCCCAAAATCAAGTCTGGTTAATTAAGTAGGATTAAATAATATTGAATTCCCAATGATCAAATTCGTTATTTAGATAGATTTTGTCAAAGTCATGATCCAGAGGGAGCTAATGGAAAAATTGTCTTCTCTACTAGATAAATTGCATGTTTGATTAACTTCGCTTAGTTTTTTTTATTCTATGTATGTTAGTTTAATTTTTTGCTTAATTTAGAACTGTTAGATAGGAATAGGATTGGTTGATACTTGATAACATATTATCGAGACGTAATGAGTTGATTATATATTAGAAAAAAATGTGGAACCGCCACATTAGCGGTCCTCCACCGCTGCCCCTATGTGTAGAGGGGGATAAATCAGGTGTCAGGTGGCTAGCACAGAAATACGGAATCATCGGTAACCTGGTCGTCACCTCCAGGAATTGACCCCTTGCCCTTTCAAGCCTTAACACGGCTGCGCTAGCCATCTGAGTTTGCCCCTGGGGGCGAGTTGATTATATATTAGAGATACTTAATCTAAGTGTCTAGAGTGAATAAGACATATCCTTCTTGGTTTACCTAGATAAGTGAATTTGAATGAAGTTAACTCACCATATCCTAAACTAGTTAGACTAAAATTTCTCAATAAGTTGATTGTGTAGTTCTTTTTTTTTAAAAAAAAAGACTTTGTCTAATAAGTGATCATTGATTTGACTAAAAATACCCATATGCTACGAAAATTAATTTTAGAAATATCTACTCAATTAACTGAAGGTTAAACTTGAATAAAACTCAAGGTTAAATAACCTTCTCAATTCAAGCCTAACTTTAATCAGGTAAAATTAAAAATCATCTCATAGAACTTATAGGAATAACTTGATTGGTAATCTAGAATTGGTGAAATGAAAAATAAAGCAAAATTAGTCCATCCTTTAAACTCCAAATATGAGTTGAATCCAAACCAAATTTTTTATGTGTAGGAACATAAATGTTTAGACCAATGGATGTTGTTAGTGCAATCAATCCTTGATATGGTTTTGATGTGTGTGGCAAAGGGTTTAAGTTAGATTGTTATTGTGATTTGATATGTGCGTTGGAGTCTTGCAGTACTTAGTAATTCGCACATGGAGCCTTGGCGAGTTTCACCTCTCATGACTCGGTCCTTGAGTCAGTGAAGGATGGCTTTGCAGAAGTCATGCGCTTCGAGCATCCGAGGGACCGTTGAACGAGGAGCTTGGAGTGAAGCCGGAGGAAGTAGACTTCAGGGCGAGACGCGAAGGATGACGCTGCAGAGCCATGCGCTTAGCGCATCCGAGGGACGTGGTCGGACGAAGACAACTTCGAAGGCAAGGGACTCCGAGGGATGAGAGTGAGCGAATGTAACCCGGGAAGGGGTAGCACTCTTAGGTGAAACTTGGCCATTTGAATAAGTGTCGGATGAGATTTCCCGACATCAGTCGACTGACATGGAATGACAGTCGACTGCTCTGAGTCGAACGGGGTTTGACTGGTATCCGATTGATGGGTTTTTGGCCCAATCGGCGCCATCAGAATAATGATCGAATGAAGAAGACCATCGATCATTGCCATGGAATGGCGATCGGTGATAGGCGATGTCGGACACAAAATGGAGTCGAGCTCGCGAGCACTCAACTGATGGTCCATCAGTCGACTGATGGTAAGATCAGTAGACTGATGATGTTGTCGTTGAATGAAATTCAACGTGGAAAGTAGCCATTATTGGGCAACGGCTACAGGACCAGTCGACTGATAGGGACATCAGTCGACTGCTTCTGTGTCAACGGGAAGAAACCCTCTTCCTCTATAAAGAGGAAGGGTATGGGTCTTTGGGGGCCTAATGCTTCTCTTCCAAACAACTCCCAAAGTGCCCTAAACGTTTTCCACTCTTCTACTTGTGCTAATCTTCATTCTATTGTAAAAGAGTGATCCTTGTGTAAAAGAGGTTACCTCCACCTAGCTTTGTACAAAGGAGAGATCTAGTGGAAAGATTGAGGAGTGATTCACCTTGGACGAATTGGACCGTGGATTAGCGGCGTAGCCGTGAACCACGTTACATCCCTTGTTAGCGTTTGTATTCTTATTTGTATTTGTTTATCTTGTTTTGTTTCCGTTGCGCTAATAGTTTTTGTAGACGAGCGAATTCCACCATCGAACGAAAGAGGGCTATTCACCCCCCTTAGTCGGCCAACACATACTTCATCGACCCTACAGATGTTTTGTAAGGACCGTAGCAAGCTACCGGGGGGGAGGGTGAATTGCTTTTTGTCCTTTTCTTTCTATAAATCTCATTATCGGAAGCAAATATAAAGAAAGATTAAAATGAATAAGAAGAAGCAATGCTAACACAAGCCTTTTAACGTGGTTTGGAGATCCACGACAATCCTTGAGACGGATTACTCCTTGTAAGCTTTCACTAAACTTCTCCTTTTGATGAACACACACTATAAGAAAAATAGAAAATAACGACAAAATATTAGTGATGAATTATAAATGCGTAGCTAAATAAGGCGTTTACGACGAATATCATCATCGTCGTAAATAATATTATGTTTGCGATGCAAATTAAATAGTTCTTCTCAAAAATAAAAACTATTAGTGACGAATATTTAAATTTTCATCACTAACTCCTAAAAATCCCAAGCACTGAATATTTTGTGATGATATTTATTAATACATCGCCAATAACAGCAGTCGAATTGTCGACTCAACTGGTA
Organism: Wurfbainia villosa; assembly: GCA_025175895.1. Taxonomy (NCBI): domain Eukaryota; kingdom Viridiplantae; phylum Streptophyta; class Magnoliopsida; order Zingiberales; family Zingiberaceae; genus Wurfbainia; species Wurfbainia villosa. Next base: position 452,277 of record JAKLTH010000304.1, on the reverse strand, counting down.
CTTGGCGACGAAACGTATAAATATTCATCGCAAAATATTCAGCCGAGGGGTCAGTCGAGTGAACTCGATTTTGTGGCCCGACATTTTAGGGTTTAGCGATGAAATTTTAAATTCCGTCGCTAAGATAATAGTAGTCGAATTGCCGACTCGACTGGTACTTCGCGATAAAAAGTATAAATATTCATCACAAAATATTCAGCCGAGTGGCCAGTCGAGTGAACTCGATTCTATGGCTCGACATTTTAGAGTTTAGCGATGAAAATTTAAAATTTCGTCGCTAAGCTAATAAATATTAGCAACGAATAAAACTATTTCGTCACTAATATACACGAAAAAATCCCACCCCACATCGGTTCTCCCATTTTCTCTACGCGACTTCCTCTTCCGGCGAATTTCTGATCTCCGACGATTCTCCGTCGATTCTCCGGTGATTCTCGGTGCGACTCTTCGGCGACCAACTTCGGCGATTGCTCCGGTGCCCTAGCTAGTTTTCACTCGCGCGTGACTTCTAGCTTCTCGGAGAGTATCTCTTCGGCGACCAGCTCCGACGATAGCTCCGGCCTCCGGACTTCGGACTCTTTCTCCAGCTCCGGCCTCCGACCTCCTTCTCCAGCTCGGTCTCTAGCTCCGGCTTCTTCTCGATGCTGTCTCAAGTTCATCCACGCGAAGAATTAGGTTTTCCCGAATTCTTTCTTCACGGTTTATAATACATTTAGGGTTTATTTTATATTGTTGTTATAATTAGATGATAAATTTAGCATTTAGATGATGAATTTAGGATTTTATTATGGTATAAGGTTATTGTAGATTAATCATATATTATTAGGATTTTGAATGGGATTAGAAGAAGAATTTAGGATTTTTTTTATCATTTAGATTTGGACTTATTCATGGTAAAATTAAGCTCAATTTGTGCAATTGAATTAGAGTCATCTTTCTACACTAGTGCACTACCTAACCTTGTCGATCCAAAGCTAGCCACTTTTAAATTCATGCACCTTGTGCTCAACAATAATATCTCAAACTTGGTTAAGAACTCATTGTGTGTTATTTTTCGTAAGATTAATTACTTATTGTGTGTTGTTTTTCGCAAGACACAGGCTTAGGTTATAGGATATATTTTCTTAAATTATCATGTTCGATGACAAACAAGAGTTATAATGCAAATTGTAAGTTATGTTGTGTGAGGTTTAAATTATAATTTTTTTAATTATTTTGTATGTGATAACTACACTTAAGTTGATAAATTATTTAATATATGTTTAACCAGAGTTCAAAAATATGGATAAAAAATGGATAACAATTTAGAACTGGATTAGTCTTGAATATATAAATGGGTTGAATCAATTTATGAGTATGACAAAAAATTATATGGTTAGTCTGAATTTATCAAAAATTCGTTGTCCATATTGACGGTGTGATAATTTGTTTCAGTTTGAATTGGATTATGTGCGAGGACATCTATATAGGTGGAGATTCGATAGACTATATAAAGTCTGAAACTTTCATGGAGAAGTTTCTACATCATCCGATAGTATAAATATTGTCAATCAAGATGAAAATGATTTTGATGTTGAAGTAGATGATTTCGAAGATGATTTTGAAGACATGTTTACTGATTTACAAAATGCAGAAAATATAACCAACAACGAGCCTTAATCAGATGATATAAATGTAAACACAAATGCAAATGATTGTAGACGAAGTTATATTTCAATGTTGGAAGAAGCACAAAAAGAACTCTATCCCAATTGCACTAGTTTTTCAGTTTTCAATTTTGTGGTGAAGCTAATGCATATGGAAGTGTTAAATGGCTGGAGCAATAAATCTTTTAATATGTTACTTTAATTATTGCAAGAGGCATTTTCTAAACCGAATGCGATTCCAAACTCTTATTATTAAGCTAAAAAATTATTGAAAGAGTTAGAATTGACATACGAGAAGATACATGTATGTAAGAATGATTGTATATTATTTTGGGATGAGCACGAGAATAAGGATGAATGTCCAATGTGCAAGAAGCCCAGATACAAGTACGAAGGGATGAATAAGAAAAAGAATCCTCAAAAAATTCTTCGATATTTTTCTCTGAAATCGAGACTTAAGAGGTTGTTTATTTCGAAGCATATGACTAAAGAGATGAGATGACATAAAGAAAAGCAAGTTAAAACAGATGGTGTATTAAGACACCCAACTGATAGTGAATCATGAAAAAAATTTGCCAATGCACATGAAATATTTTCAGGTGATCCACGAAATATTCACTTAGGGTTGGCTACTGATGGGTTTAATCCATTTGGAAACATGTCAAATGCTTATAGTATGTGACGTGTTATACTTGTGAATTATAATTTGCCACCATGGAAAATGATGAAGCTGTCATATATGATTATGTCTCTATTAATTCCTGGGCCTAGATCACCTGGCAAAAAGATAGATGTATACCTCCGACCTCTGATAAACGAACTGAAGGAGCTATGAGATGACGAGGTGGAAGCATATAATGCATCGACTAAATAGATCTTTCAATTACATGCTACTGTGATGTGGACTATTCACGACTTTTCAGCATACGAAACAGTTTCTGGATGGAGCACAAAGGACTATAAGACATGTCCAGTATGTCTGAATGAAACCAAATCTCAAGAATTAAAGAGTAAAATATGCTACACATGTCACCATCGATTCTTGGATGTGCACCACTCATGGTGTAGAAATAAAAATTTCAATAGAAAGATTAAAAAGAAGGACCACCATGATTAATGAATGGATATGAGATTTTAACGCAGTTAGACGCGTTGCCCCAAGTGACATTCAGTAAGCATCCTTTATTCAGTAAAAAATGACTGCGATCTTCGGATGATACAAATTGGGTAAAGAAGTCTATATTTTTTGAGTTACCATATTGGTCAGGTTTAAAGTTGAGACACAATTTAGATGTGATGCATATTGAAAAGAATGTTTGTGATGCTTTAATTGGCATATTATTAAATATAAACGGAAAGTCAAAGGATACTCTCAAAGCAAGATTAGAGTTGCAAGATATGGAGATAAGGAGTGAGTTGCATTTACAACAGTTAGGAGACAAATTCAGGAAGTCATATGCAAGTTACACGTTGACATTGGAAGAAAGGCATGAATTTTGTCAATTTTTGAAATCAATTAAGTTTCTAGATGGTTATGCTACTAATATATCTAGACATGTGAATGCAAATGAAGAAAAAATATATGGACTAAAATCACATGATTGTCATGTATTGTTGCAAAGAATACTTCCAGTTGTTATACGTAAATTTTTCCCAAAGGACATATGTAGCCCACTGATTGAGCTATGTGATTTCTTCAAAAAGATCACTGCAAGATCTTTACACACAACGGATATATGTAAAATGGAGGAGCAAATAGTCATGATATTGTGTAAGATGGAACGGATATTTCCTCTAATATTTTTTTGATATTATGGTCCATTTGACAGTCCATTTACCTCGTGAAGCTATGTTAGTTGGGCCAGTTTTGTCACGATGGATGTATCTCTTTGAGCGATATTTGGAAAGCCTAAAAAAATATGTTCGTAATAAAGCACGACCTGAAGGATCTATTGCAGAGGGATATATTATAAATGAGGCCTTGACTTTCAGTTCGTTGTATATGAGTTAGATTGAGACAAATTTTTCTAGGCCGGAACGGAATAAAGATGTCCAACCATCAAAATGCAAATTAAGTATTTTCTCACATGAGACAAGAGTCTTTGGCAACCAACAAAGTCTAAAATTGTTATTGTCATTGTTTAAGAAAACACATTAATACATTCTGAACAATTGTAAAGAAGTCGATCGATATCGAAAGTAAGTGTTTACATTAAGTTATTACTTTAATTCTTTTTCATTCACAGAGTTTAAATTGATTAAAGTTTATACAGTGAGCATCTACAACTTGTGTCCCAAAAGATTCATGTTGATCAAGTGATGCAAAATCATGAGCGAGATTTTCCATTGTGGTTTAGGGATAAAATTGTAGCGCTAAAAAATTTAACAAATTCAGATATCACAGATGAGTTGTATTATTTAGCAATGGGACCTGATGTTGAAGTTCAACTATATGATGCATGCATAGTAAATGAGATTCAATATCATACGACGTCCCGCGATTCATGTAGAACTACTCAGAATAGTGGGGTCAGTGTACCATCCTTTGACGATGAGGACAATTTGGATTTTTTTGGTGTGTTGAAGGATGTGGTCCAAATATTTTACTCTTTCAGGTATAAAGTTCAATTATTTTGGTGTGAATGGTTCCAATGTAATCCAAAAAAAAAATCGTTGGTGGAAGAGTATGATCTCACGTGTATTGACACTTCTAAAATATGGTATGATGATGACCCATTCATTTTGGCAAACCAAACAAATCAAGTGTATTATTTGAATGATATCAAATGTGGAGGTCATTGGAAGGTCGTGCAAAGGGTTCACCGTCACGATATATACGAAGTAACTGAGGTTGATGAAGTATCTGAAGATTTTGAGGGTGGTAATATCTTGATCATGGAGCCAAATCAAGAGATTTCATCCAATGATTCAACTTCAGTAGTCGGTGAAGACTTAGCAATAACTCAACTTTGTCGATTAGATGTTGAGCATCACCAAATTAATATGAAAAATGCATAAGTGGATCTAGATATGGGGCACTCAAAGTAATCGTATTGTCTGGCGAAGATAGTGAAATTGACAATGAGGTGGATGATTATTTATCCTTTTCAGATGATGATAGTGATTAGATGTATTTACACGGTATTTATATTGTTCTTCATTTATATTTCATGTATTTAATATAATCTTTTTTTATACATCGATCTGTATATAATGCTTATGTCACAGTTATGCCGTCTAAAAGAATTGAGCCCACAAATTGTTCCTACGCCTGACGATGACAGTGCTCATACTCCTACTGGTTAGTTATGTGGTTTTAAGTATGTATATTTTGTTTCTTACATATTTAACTTGTTAATTATTAACATTCTTTAATTTATAGTTCATCCGACATGTAGAGAGACAGGAGGCACACACTCCGATCGACTCTGACGATAAATTGAGGAATGAGATAGATTACCCATTACATTTCGTAAGAGCGATGGTCACCCTATCGGGACCAATACAGCTGCTTTTATGATAGAGTTAGGTCTATCAATTAAGAAGTTCACTCCCTTACAAGCTAAGAGTTGGAAGCATTGTCACGCCCCGAGAGCATGCCGAGCCGAAAATCAAACGAACGACATCTCCCCTGTACGTGACAACATTTCGGGTTAATACAAGGCCCTTGGGCCCACAATAAACATAACATATACAAATAAAAGCATAACAACATAATGAAACGCAGCGGAAACAACACAACAAATACACAAAACACAACGGAAACATTTTACAATCTCACAAACGACAACACACATGCATACCGGTATGACTAACACCGACTCAGGACACCATAATAAAACCAGAAAAGAAGAAAGGGGTACAACATCAATAGTCACAACTACAATCATCACATAAAACAAATCCATAACAGAACACCAATGAGAACACCAAAAATCCGGACTCTCGGAGTTGAGATGAGACGATGCTGTTGGAGATTTGACGGCGCTAGAGGGGGGTGAATAGCGGGTGACCCGTACGTAGATGGAATTCTTTCGCGTTTGATCGTCTACAATCTTGTTAGCACAGCGGAATAATAATAACAAATAAATATAACAAGATACAATCACAACACGCACGATATAACGTGGTTCGGAACCGAACCGGTTCCTACTCCACGGATCGGGCTCAAATGAGCCCTAGCGATGCCAATCACACACCACTATCAAATAACTCCTTCTCGGAACAATCCGGAGGTGGAGAAACCTCGTACAATAGTGATTACAACAATAATCAAAAGCTACAAGCTAAGACAATGAAATACAAAGCAATACAAGTAAAGAAAACACTTTACAAATGCTCTTGGATGCTTGATCGCTTGGTTGCTTGATGTCAACTTGGAGACCCTGATTTGCAGCAGCAAATCGCCCCAAAAGCCTCAAGAAAACCGATGCCAAAATCCTTCCCGTCGAGCTCCTTTTATCCTTGCGCGACACTGGATTTCCGCTATCGATCCGACCGCCATAAGTCACCCGGTCGTGATGCCCGCTTGTCGTGAGACAACGGCTCGATCCACGCTGAAAAACTCAACGGATCTCTTGGCGCGATCGGCCAACATTGGCGCCGATCGCCAACGCCGTAGTCGATTGCCCGATCGGCTCACGGAGCGTTCTGCTTGACACTCGGACCGGCGATTGCCATCCTTAGCGATCGCAGATCCATCGATCGCTCCCATGAGCGATCCGAGAGCAATCCGGCTCTAACTGGCGGTCGAACTCAAGTCGACTCACGGTAGTCGAACCGCCATAATGCGGCCCGGCCAACCTCAAGAATGAGGTTTTAACCCAAGTATGGTGCCCCATACTTGCTAGACCACCCTTAGCCTAGACCTAAGCCTTCTAGCCACCTCCATCAGCCTCACGCCTCTCGGATCCCTCCAAGTCATCCATGACTTGTTCATCCATCGCGCTAGCTTCCGTGCTTCCATCGGCTATGTCATGCTAACGGTGTCTACACCGCCAAGGCACATTGGACTTACGCCGCCAAGACTCCGCTGACTTTACGCCGCCAATATCAATCCTTGGACTTCTCAAATGCCAAGACTCAAGCTTGGACTTTCCCTTGCCAACCCATGTTGGACTTTCCATGCCAAGACCCATGCTTGGACTTTCCATTTGCCAAGACCCATGCTTGGACTTCTCATTTGCCAAGACCCATGCTTGGACTTTCCATGCCAAGTACCCATGACTTGGACTTTCCCATAAACACATGGTCAACCCTAGTCAACCACCAAAGTCTCCCTCGAGTCAAACTCGAGTCTGGTCAATTATAACCTGGGTCGATTGTATAAACAATCTCCCCAACATATTAACCGACATTAATGTCAAACATCAATGTCAATCCTATGTCTAACATACTTTGTCAAACATACTTTGTCAAACATCAAAACATCACTCGAGTCAAACTCGAGTCCTGGTCAATCGTGACCTGGGCCGATTGCACCAACAGATGCCAGCCAGCGGTGCTCCAAGTCCATCACGAAGTCGGCTACTTGTTACCTGGGCGACAGGAAAACCCAGGGTCCGCGGGGGTGGTGAGTAAAACTCAGCAGGTAATAGAAAAATATGTATATATGTAATATCACATGTATTTCAACAACATAATCTAAAGGTGCAACAGGTATATCAGCATAGTAAATAAATACAAGCATATACCATCTAACCAAATGAACAACATAAAATGCAGACATACCTGAAGTCTGCTACGCTACTTTGATCCAACCTGAACATATATCCAACATATATATAACAGGAAGAGTAATACCAACTCATAATCTACTCATGCAACAGGTCAAGGTATCTAAGGGTCTGTCCAACACATACTAGTATCCGACACAACTGTATAACATATGCAAGAAGCATGCATGAATATGATATACAATCAAATGCAGCAAACATAATACAATCAAATGCAACATCACAATAAGCATATATATATAGACTGCATCTATATATGTATACTAATCACAATCATCCATATATATATATATATATATATATATACTAACCACTACTCTCGAGTGGCCGAGTGGGCAGTATGATCGAGTAGCCTATAAGCGTAAAGAGCAAGCTACACGATGGGGGTCCCTGCTGTTGGCCACTCCGACAGTCACTACCCATGAGTGGTCGAGTGTCACACACGCAGGACTACGACACGTAACTCCAACTACCACCGTCTATAGTGGTAGAGTGTGACACCACAATGCTCTGCCCTCGCACCGGCTACTCCTCCTATGAGTAACCATGGAGGCAGGATGACTGGCGACACTCTCAACCACAAGGGAGACCTCGTCGCCAGCGTGCATGCAAATGCATGAATGCAATGTCTCACATACAGACATCCACCATAGACTCTTTATTCTACAGAGAATCATACTAACCAGATCAACGCACTCTCTATCCTGCAGAGAGTCATACTCAACTGATCATAATACTCTCTATCCTGTAGAGAGTCATACCAATCTAATCGACGCACTCTCTATCCTGTAGAGAGTCATACTCAACTGATAGACACACTCTCTATCCTGTAGAGAGTTGTACTCATCTGATTATAACAAACTAGGACCACCGGTCTGTAGCGATACCCTAAGTATCATTCCTCTGACCATTTACACAATACATGTTCGGTGGTAACATACAACCTAAGAGTACTAGAACTAACCCTAGGTTAAAGACATTATCTACCTACGGATGACCTTTTTGCCCAATGTACAATCAGGTCGTCATCCGGACTTTACTATTTGCACTTAACTTAAACAAATTCTAAGTTACTTACATCACCTATATGTATAACTCCTAATCATGATAAAATAAACATGATATCAACAATGGAGTTAATAGCCAACGGTAAAGGATCAAGCATACGATAATAAGAGCAGGGTCAAGGTAATATGAACATATAACCTGCTCATATCTATGTCTAAATCTGAATGCAATTATATCTACCGGACCAGGTAGAAAATTATCCACCTGCTGTAATGCTCGTGATAATAGAGTCCTCACGTCCGTGGACCTGTCTCGTATCCACGTCCTGCAAATATCAAACACTATGATTAAGTGCAAATATACAACGAATGATTAAATCAAATCCTATATCGACTTCGCATCCCGATCAACTAGATTGATCTAGTTACCCAATTAACCAAATCAATCCTCCACATTAATCCCTTAGTTTGTAAAGTTAACACCGTAATTAAACCCACCGGTCTCCAATTAGCCATTATGCTAACCTACAACATTCAACTCTATATGACAATTCCTACATTGACAAAATGGTTCATAGCCTCCCAATCCATTATAAACAGGTTTTCAATTACACCTTGTCTATCTCCAACTCAACCACTCCATCGAAGAGAAAACCACCATGAATCAACCAATCCAATCTGTTCATAACTCCAACATGAGTGAACAGAACATCACCAGTAAATCTCTAAAGAGAAACATCACAGCTAACCCTTCTCACTCATACTATTGGCGAAGCCACAAACGAACCCCTTGCTGATTCACCATGTCACACACTAATTTAGAAATCTAACTATTTAAAACACTTCGTTAAAAACCAACACCTCAGTTCTTCCCCACACCAACCCATTCGGCCAAAACTCCAACACCGGCTGCACAACACGGAACACACATTGATATACAATAGAAGAACCACAACAACACAATGAATTTAACTGGATTGATAGAACAAAAAGGCAACGACTCATGCTTACCAGCAAATCGGAATCTCACCGGCAGCCAAACCCTTCCCCAAATTCCACCATCCTTCGGAAACCAACAGGAAATGCTGCTGCCCTAGTCCCAAACACACAGATCTGGACTTGTGCCGGCAGAACTCGCCGCTCCTGAACAGAACTAGTGCAGACATTGCCGGCGTAAGTGCCCAATCATTGTCTGCTCCGGTAGTGATCTCACCCCCCAAATCAACACGCGGTGCCAACTCCGCCGACCTACTCCCTGTCCACTCACACGCTCACCGCCGGCGCATCCGCAGGCACCATCGAGGTCAGTCTGCCACCATTTATAGAGGAGAGGGAGAGACCGGCGAGAGGCACAGAGAGAGGGCAGAGGGGTGCCATCCGCGAGAGGGAAAGGAGGGAGCTTCTACTGTGAGTTACTTCAAGAAGAGGAGAGGGCGATCGAGAGAGAGCGGTGAGGCAGAGAGGAGGAAAGAAGAAGCTCTGTCGCCGCGCGTTTCGGAAGGGAAAATGTCGGGTAGGAAAAAACGTCCGGCGCGTTAACTTTATAAAGGGTCGGGTTGGGTTTAAAACCCAATTGGACTTAACCCCGATCCGATTAAAATCATACCATTAAGCCTAGGTTAGGTTTAATTAAATCCCTAACCATGCTTTACTATTTTTTTTCGGTATTTTACATTCTCCCCCACTTATGAAAATTTGGTCCCTAAATTTCGTACTTAAGCGTAAGAACCAATACCAGAAATTTCTTGAACTACTACATGCCTCAAGTGAACAAATGAGGATATCGAGCTCGGATAGTATCTTCCAGCTCCCATGTAGTCTCCTCATCAGTCGGATACTATCATCCAACCTTTTCGAGTCGGATGGTCTTGTTCCACTACTGTCGCTCCTTGCGACCCAAATCGTTTCACCTATTTCGAAGGTGGAACACACAGAAATACTTATTTCCCAACTGAGAATTTCTAAAGGCCTTCGTCTTCGGTCTGCATAACTCTTCTGTCGACCCTGTGTCTCTTATAGTTAAATTCCACTAAAGGAATGTGATCCTTCTAACTACTCTCATAATTCAGGACACAAGATCTTAATAGATCCTCCAGAGTCTGAATGGTATGCTCAAACAGTCTATTAGTCCGCGGATGAAATGTTGCACTAAGCCGAAGCTTTGTGCCCATAGTCCAATGCAGACTCTGTCAATATCGCGAGGTAAATCGCGGGTCTCTATCAGATATGATACTTAAAGGCACTCCATGAAATCTAATAATCTTTGGCAGTACAACTCTACAGCCGATCCAACGAGTCCGTTCCACGAATAGGCAAGAAATGAGCTGATTTGGTCAGTCGATGCACAATCACCCCAAATTGCATCACGTCCTTTACGGGTTCTAGGCAATCCCATAACACAATCAATCGTGATATGCTCTCACTTCCATTCCGGAATCAGAATTTTCTAGAGCAATCCAGTGAGTTTCTGATGTTCAGCCTTCACCTACTGGCATACTAAACATCGAGCAGCAAAATCTGCTATAACTCTCTTTATACCATTCCATCCGTATAATCGTTTCCAACTCTCGGTACATCCGAGTACCATCAGGAAGAATAACAAATCTCAAACGATGTGCTTCATACAGCAACTCTTTCTTAAACACTGCAACTCCAGAACCCACTATCCTTATCAGTGACGGAGAGTTATTTCCTCAAAAGAGAAATCCATCTACCATCCAAAATACACTCCACACACGCTGTAAGTGCATGGAAGACTATAGCGATCAATCTCCCTTGTTGCAATTGTTCGTGCTCCAACAACTCTATAGTAGCTACACAGTAGCTTGATAAATTCAATGAGCACTTCTACTCCATACAACTACAAATTCAGATAATAACTACTAAAGTCATGTCATGTATATGACAGACTATCTCGTACTTTCTAAACTGACGTAGGCATAAGATATGCCTCATTCAACTGCATCGAAATTGTTCCGATCCCTGAAATGACGCATCTGTGTACATCATCCTTTTATCCACTTCGGAAGGATTAACTAATACTCATGTAAAAATTAACCACCATCTAGGTCTCGTAACTGGTTTCACCAGCTTCCGACTAAATAATTTCTAACATTACCTTTGTCAAACAAGTTCGTGGTATACTAATGCTTAAAAGCATCCCATCCACATTCGTAGGAATAACAAAATCAATACAAGAAAACAACAACTACAGTGGTCGACTACGCAACTCCAACTACCACCATCAATAGTGGCCAAGTTACGCAACTCCAACGACCACAACCTGATCAAATCGTGTCCAGAGTACACGATCCTCAAATCCAGGGACGACTAAATCGTTAATTAATCTAACTTAATCAAAATTCATACAATTCATACCAAGTATGAAATTGTCGTCTCCACACACCTACATCCCCTTTACTCTAAGATGATGATATATTTTAATCATCACAACGACAATGATAATCGTATGACATCATGTCACTATAATATCAGTACTCCAATCGTAAACCAACCTTAGAGTATACATAGGTGTCTTTTGCTGATCTAAACAGATCATTTATCCCCAACGGAGGATATTCACTTTCAACAACTATCGCATTCCATCATCGATAATCGATGAATAATTTCAAAGATCCATCTCTCTTTCAATAAAGAGTTTTGGATCTTCTCAAGGAGGAATACTGGGATAGATAAATATCCCCTCCAACATCTCCTATAATCGCAACTCACGTTCTTCCAATTCTTTTATAGTGTTTAACAACACTGATACCAACAAAAATATCACTCGATATGTGATCTTCGATACCGGACTATTTTCGCAATCATTTCGATCGCCTACTCCACTTGCCTAAGCAACGACAAGGCTAGGAGTTCATCCGACTACATCCGTAGGCTCTCGAATTATACGCACATCCGAGATACATATCATACCATAATCTCCAATAATTTGACCATCCGTAAGGATATGTCTACAGTAAAAGTATGTCTATCAAAGTATAAGGGTATCCCTTAACTTCTTAACTGTTGGTCCACATCTTACTTGACAGTAGAGATACCACCGACCTACAAGTCGATGTATAGGAACCCCTTCTTATCCAACTGAGAATGTTCTAGATAAGGATACCCGTAAACTACAAGTATCTCTCAATATATTAACCTTCAGGGTAAACTAAAGTAATACCCTGAACAATCAATTATTTGTCGATCCGATCTAAAGGCTCCTTGCAAGTCTCGACCTTTCTCCGAAGAGAAGAACATCAGATCCAACAGTCCGCGATAAAGCGGTCGCATTTCTACGACAAATGACCCGAGGATTTTCCCGGATCGTCTGATCTCATCACTTAATCCTACAAGCTGCAACTGTAGAATACCAAATAAATACGACCATCATTGTATACTCTCTCCTCTGTACAAATCAAATCACATCTGGAGATAACTGTTGGTGTCTGTTGAATCTTCTAAGATGTCTTTTGCTGATGCTGCTGCATAAGTCACTTCCCCTGGAGGGAAGTATCAAAGAACTCCAACCACGCCTGAGGTAGTAGGTTGTTGCTGATGAGATAACCCAATCCTCTGTGTTGATCTCTGCTGTCGAGACGATACATCATTCTCCCGGAACACCATTGGTAGTCTTCAACTGAGTCTTCAAAATACACCACCTCCTCTGTACTGGTTGCTCACAATAGCATCCGATGAACTGATCCAACGGATATCTGACTTCACGTGTCTTCGTGATCTGCACTGTACGCACACAATCCCTTCGAAGTCTTTGTTCTGATTTTGCTAATATCCTCGAGAATATTCTGATGATCTGCGGTTGGTCTTCCATAATCGGAGAGTAGCTCAAAGCCTATGACTCCGATCTTGCTCCTTTTATCCAATAGTCGGAGACTTCTGACTCTAATAATTTGACCTGCAATATTTGTTTATCGGTCTCCAACTCTTAAACACTTGTACGGAGTCATTTCTAAACTCTTGTCTCAATCTAACATCTTCCGACAGGATCTTGTAGAAGATCCCGGCATCCTAATCCAATTATAAGCCAATAACTCTGGGTGGCTTAAATCATCCACCCATCTTCTTGAGCTATTAGGTGGTAGTAACCTCTGCAAGTCTCACGACTCTGCACAGTACACTATTACTAACCGATCGCCCTTTCTTGAAGCTCAAGAATTCCTTACAATGTGTCACAAAAAGTGACACGGGGAAATACACTCTTTCAACATCACTAAACCATGATCAAGTGATGTTTTATTTTCCGAAGATTATTTTCTGCATTTATCACCAAATACCGGCTTGATCCCGATAATGGTATGCAAACAACTCTTCTTTCTCGGTATAACATGAGTTAAGTACTCAAAAGTACTCTCAAATTTATACAACTCAGTACTAACAACTCAGGGATAAAATCCCTATGAAACATCGTAACCTAGCCTTCTGCTATCTGCATCAACAATAGTCTACAAGTCTGTTCATTACCCACAGGTAATGATCTGACTAGTACAGTTAGTGGGAATCTCTAAGACTGTAGTCTCTGATTTCCATAATAAATGTGACAACTTAGCCCCTGTTTTCCGACTCGGTATCAGTCGGCTCTCAAAGGTAAATCACCTTTTCGACACAGGTTCAAGACTCACAGACTCAATAGGTCGTTCCCGTAGTCAACTCATACCACGGTTACGAATAATAACCAACACACTACAGGTTATTCCCTGGTATAAGCATCTAAATTCATAGCTAACATAAACGGGAGTATAAACCCTAAAGGTCACTCCGATTGGTCGCCTCGGTGGACGACCCCTACTACAAGTCTGCACAGGTGTCATAACTCTATTGTATACATCTACTTATCAAGTTTAGATAAATATCTACTAAACCATAAGTTTTTCAGGAATTCTTACCTCGTGCTGCTTGGAGCTCAGGCCGCTGTCCATCTCATCTCAAAAACCAAAACCGAATAAATCGACTCTCGAGAATCCAAGACTCGACACAAAAATAACATTGTATGGCATCGCAGAACCTTGGTCTCTGATACCACTAAAGTTGTCACACCCCGAGAGCATGCCGAGCCGAAAATCAAACGGACGACATCTCCTCTGTACGTGGCAACATTTTGGGTTAATACAAGGCCCTTGGGCCCACAATAAACATAACATATACAAATAAAAGCATAACAACATAATGAAACGCAGCGGAAACAACACAACAAATACACAAAACACAACGGAAACATATTACAATCTCACAAACGACAACACACATGCATACCGGTATGACTAACATCGACTCAGGACACCATAATAAAACCAGAAAAGAAGAAAGGGGTACAACATCAATAGTCACAACTACAATCATCACATAAAATAAATCCATAACGGAACACCAATGAGAACACCAAAAATCTGGACTCTCGGAGTTGAGATGAGACGATACCAGCTAGCGGTGCTCCAAGTCCATCACAAAGTCGACTACATTACTGCAATGTAAAAACCTGTGGTCCATGGGGTGGTGAGTGAGTAAAACTCAGCAGGTAATAGAAAACATGTATATATGTAATATCACATGTATTTTGACAACATAATCTAGATGTACAACAGGTATATCAGCATAGTATATAAATACAAGCATATATTGTCTAATTAAATGAATAACATAAAATGCAGACATACCTGAAGTCTGTTACGCTACTCTGATCCAACCTGAACATATATCCAACATATATATAACAGGAAGAGTAATACCAACACATAATCTACTCATGCTACAGGTCAAGGTATCTATGGTCTGTCCAACACATACCAGTATCCGACACAACTGTATAACATATGCAAGAAACATGCATGAATGTGATGTACAATCAAATGCAGCAAGCATAATACAATCAAATGCAACATCAAAATAAGCATATATATATAGACTGCATCTATATATGTATACTAATCGCAATCATCCATATATATATATATATATATATGTATATATATGACAATATGCAAAAATGCCATAAGTCGGCAATGCAGCATGCATGGTCATGTCGGCTCATCCTAAAGCTACCACGACCCCAATGTGGCCTCGGTGGCTCAAACATGACAACTGTCCCAACTCAACACCAACCACTACTCTTGAGTGGTCGAGTGGGCAGTATGATCGAGTAGCCTATAAGCGTAAAGAGCAAGCTACACGATGGGGGCCCCTGCTGTTGGCCACTCCGACAGTCACTACCCATGAGTGGTCGAGTGTCACACATGCAGGACTACGACATGCAACTCCAACTACCACCGTCTATAGTGGTAGAGTGCGACACCACAATGCTCTGCCCTCACACCGGCTACTCCTCCTATGAGTAACCGTGGAGGCAGGATGACTGGCGACACTCTCAACCACAAGGGAGACCTCGTCGCCAGCGTACATGCAAATGCATGAATGCAATGCCTCACATACAGACATCTACCATAGACTCTCTATTCTACAGAGAATCATACTAACCAGATCAACGCACTCTCTATCCTGCAGAGATTCGTACTCAACTGATCATAATACTCTCTATCCTGTAGAGAGTCATACCAATCTAATCGATGCACTCTCTATCCTATAGAGAGTTGTACTCAACTGATGGACACACTCTCTATCCTGTAGAGAGTCGTACTCATCTGATTATAACAAGCTAGGACCACCGGTCTGTAGCGATACCCTAAGTATCATTCCTCTGACCATTTACACAATACATGTTCGGTGGTAACATACAACCTAAGGGTACTAGAACTAACCCTAGGTTAAAGACATTATCTACCTACGGATAACCTTTTTGTCCAATGTACAATTAGGTTGTCATTCGGACTTTACTATTTGCACTTAACTTAAACAAATTCTAAGTTACTTACATCACCTATATGTATAACTCCTAATCATGATAAAATAAACATGATATCAGCAATGGAGTTAATAGCCAACGGTAAAGGATCAAGCATACGATAATAAGAGCAGGGTCAAGGTAATATGAACATATAACATGCTCATATCTATGTCTAAATCTGAATGCAATTACATCTACCGGACTAGGTAGGAAATTACCCACCTGCTGTAATGCTCATGATAATAGAGTCCTCACATCTGCGGACCTGTCTCGTATCCACGTCCTGCAAATATCAAACACTATGATTAAGTACAAATATACAACGAATGATTAAATCAAATCCTATATCGACTTCGCATCCCGATCAACTAGATTGATCTAGTTACCCAATTAACCAAATCAATCCTCCACATTAATCCCTTAGTTTGTAAAGTTAACACCGTAATTAAACCCACCGATCTCCAATTAGCCATTATGCTAACCTACAACATTCAACTCCATATGTCAATTCCTACATTGACAAAATGGTTCATAGCCTCCCAATCCATTATAAACAGGTTTTCAATTACACCTTGTCTATCTCCAACTCAACCACTCCATCGAAGAGAAAACCACCATGAATCAACCAATCCAATCTGTTCATAACTCCAACACGAGTGAACAGAACATCACCAGTAAATCTCTAAAGAGAAACATCACAGCTAACCCTTCTCACTCAGTCACTATTGACAGTTCACAAACTGAACCCCACTGCTTTGATTCACCACACTGTCACACTAATTTAGAAATCTAACTATTTAAAACACTTCGTTAAAAACCAACACCTCAGTTCTTCCCCACACCAACCCATTCGGCCAAAACTCCAACACCTACGCACACATTGATATACAATAGAAGAACCACAACAACACAATGAATTTAACTGGATTGATAGAACAAAAAGGCAACGGCTCATGCTTACCAGCAAATCGGAATCTCACCGGCAGCCAAACCCTTCCCCAAATTCCACCATCCGTCGGAAACCAACAGGAAATGCTACTGCCCTAGTCCCAAACACACAGATCTGGACTTGTGCCGGCAGAACTTGTCGCTCCCGAACAGAACTAGTGCAGACATTGTCGGCGTAAGTGCCCAATCATTGTCTGCTCCGATAGTGATCTCACCCCCCAAATCAACACGCGGTGCCAACTTCGCCGACCTACTCCCTGTCCACTCACACGCTCACCGCCAGCGCATCCGCAGGCACCATCGAGGTCAGTCTGCCACCATTTACAGAGAGGGAGAGACCGGCGAGAGGCACAGAGAGAGGGCAGAGGGGTGCCATCCGCGAGAGGGAAAGGAGGGAGCTTCAACTGCGAGTTACTTCAAGAAGAGGAGAGGGCGATCGAGAGAGTGCGGCGAGGCAGAGAGGAGGAAAGAAGAAGCTCTGTCGCCGCGCGTTTCGGAAGGGGAAATGTTGCGTAGGGAAAGACATCCGGCGCGTTAACTTTATAAAGGGTCGGGTTGGGTTTAAAACCCAATTGGACTTAACCCCGATCCGATTAAAATCATACCATTAAGCCTAGGTTAGGTTTAATTAAATCCCTAACCATGCTTTACTATTTTTTTTTCGGTATTTTACAAGCATATCTCCACATATAATAAACAGATGATATATGACCGATTATCTATAAGTACGAGTATTTTGCTATTTAAAGAATCAACCATCATTTGTTATTAAAATTCAATATTGGTATTTTTTTCCGGCTGTTTTCGATATTAGTTTTGCCGAGGA
Organism: Wurfbainia villosa; assembly: GCA_025175895.1. Lineage (NCBI taxonomy): Eukaryota > Viridiplantae > Streptophyta > Magnoliopsida > Zingiberales > Zingiberaceae > Wurfbainia > Wurfbainia villosa. Next base: position 434,260 of record JAKLTH010000304.1, on the reverse strand, counting down.
GGCAACATCGGTAAGGAAGGAGACCGACAGATAATGAGTGCAAGTTACAAAGATAATCGAAATAAAATGCACACTCATTATAAGAGTCTATTGCATCTTCCCCCCACCGAGCGGTGACATCATATGTTGAGCGAGTTTTGTGAGACGCAAGAAGATTGACACTATATGTGTGATCTGTTTGAATCATAGAAATTTCAGGTAACTCAATCTATACCAATTATCTGAGTTATATATAAATTAAAATATGTGCAACTCATGTTTTAAGTTTTATCTTAACAAATTTTGATATTGTAGACCCGATCGACAATAAATGCCCAAAATTGAGCACAATTACCATTTACCCATCGAGGTGGCTCAAAATCATTCATCCAATACAGTTACAACAGTGTAAGTACAAATTTTATAGGTAGAGTATATTGGTTGGTATTTTTAATATTAACATATTATAATATTTTTCAGACCGATTAGTCTTAGAGAAAAGATCATATTACTGTCTTTAATACAACCTACTGTACCTTATCAAAAGGATGGAGTGGGGAGAGAGCCGAGGCTGCATATGTAAGATATCATCCATAAAATTTGGTAAAGTTATTTTTAAATATTAGTAATTCTTTGTAAATATATTGATAATGTGTTTGTTATTCTTAGGGTGAAATGGTGAGACTGTGAGATGAACACATCCAGTTACAAGAAATCGGAGATGACATCGATATAGTTCAGATTGCAGATCAGGTGTGTGATCAAGTACTCGGTGCTCACTCTGGATATATTAGAGGACTTGGAAGTGGGCCAAAACCAATTAGATCCACTTCTTCAGATGCCAGCTCCTCCTCCAGAATAACTAATGTAGTACTGCGTGAACAACTTCAATCGACCCAAGAGGAGCTAGCAAACACTCAAGCTCGATTAGCTAACACCCAAGATGAGTTGGTATCAATGAGATCAAGACAAGATATGTTCGAAGCAATTCTAAATCGACTTGCACCTGGAGCATTACAATCATTGATGCATGAGTCATCTTCAGCTCCACCTCCTCCTCCACCTTAGAGTTTGTGAACATTTATATTTTGAGCTAGTGAAATTGTGCTCGATTTGAATGTGTTTGCATTTTAATACTATGAATTTGTGAAAATGGATGTTTTAGACTTTAAATTTGATGTTATGTTAGTTGTTTTTAAATGTATATGTTGGTTCTATTGTTTCAGTTGTATGTTATTAAGTTAAATTATGTGGTTGATATTGTCTTACAGGATTTCAAATACAAATAAAATGAATTTTGGAAATATGTATTTTCATGGTCAGCGATGATTTTTTAATATTTCGTCGCTAACGGTCGATATACGGCTTCAGGATTTTGAAGGTTAGCGACAAAATTCATAGTTTCGTCGCTAAATTTGGAGTATCAGTCGAGTCATCAATCGACGCGTTCGACTGTAATAGGACTTGGCGAGGAAATGTATACATATCATCGCAAAAGTATTTCTAGTCGAGGCACCAATCGAGGAGCTCCCGCTTCTGTGGCTGGGCAAAAATAGATGTTAGCAACGAAATGTATAAATATCATTGCAAAAATATCTCCAGTCAAGGCACCAGTCGAAAGGCTCCCGCTTCTGTGGCTGGCTAAAAAATAGATTTTAGCGACGAAATAAGGAGTTTTCGTCATTGACTTCCAGTTGAGGCGTTAGTCGAGTTGTGGGCGACTGATGTTTAGTGACGATTATTTATATTTCGTCGGTAATATCGGTGATTTTCCTATTTTCCGGTGTCGAGATTTTGTGAAGAAATATTTATTTTTGGAGACGTTTCCATTTCTGTTGGTAATTTTAATGACGAAAATATTTTAATTCGTCGCTAATTTATCTTAGCGATAAGCTTATTACGACTACTCTAGCGACGAAAGTTTTTCATCGTAAAATGTATTTAGCGGCGAAGTGTTGGTATTAGCGACGAAAATAATTCGTCGCTAATTTTCCTTTTTCTTGTAGTGACACTAAGGTGGAGAAACCTTTCTTACACAATCTATTCTTCTTACGAAGTATTAAGATGAAGCTTAAGAAGAAGAGAAAAGAAAGATAAAAACTTAGAGAAGACTTGGAGAGCTTAGAATGTGAGATTTCGTATTAAGGTCTTAGCCTCTCCAAGCTCCAAGCATTCCTTTATATAGACCAGACAAACTTGTCCGTTGAACCTTCTCCAGTCGACTGCTGTCGAAATCCAATAGCTTCTGACATCATCATTTTTCTGGATCACCGCTCAATGAATACTTGAACAATCGACTGCTCGAAATCTACAGTTGACTGTTACCAACCCAGCCGATCGACTAGTTGACTAAATGATACTCTGTGCTCTGCTACAGTGCTACTAGTTGACTTCTCCATCAGAACACTATTTCTCACTTGGTCTTGAGCACCCTTCGATTTTCCGACTACCTACGACCAATCGATTATTGTTCCACATCAGTCGACTGTCGAGCACCTAGTCAGTTTCTCGAGCACCGTTCTCATTCCCGAGCATAGCTTATCGTTTAGCACCTTGAGTCGACTAATCGTGACCAGTCGATTGCTTCTTCTCAGCAGTCGATTGTCTAGCACTTAAGTTGTTTGCCGAGCCGCTCAGCGTCGAGCACTCAACCTGAATACCGAACACCTGCCTAAGTTCCAAGTACCTCAGCGACCAATCGACTATCATCAATCAACAGTCAATTGTCGAGCACTTAGGCTAAAGCTGAGCCCCACAGCGGGAGTCAGCCATAGTACCAAGTCGATTGCTAGACCTTAAGTATGAACCTTTCATACTTAAAACCTAACTCTAAGCCTAGACTACACCTTCAAGCCTCTTCCCTCAGCCTTGCACCTTCAGGATCCCTCCGAGTTCACGACTCCTTCATCCTTGCGCTTGCCTTCAAAATCTTCCTTCGGTTTGTCATACTTAGAGTCTTCCTTTACCAAGGTTTATTTGGATTTATGCCAACAAGACTACACACTTGGATCTTATGTTGCTAAAATCTCACCCTTGGTCTTCTTTGCTAAGTTTCACTCGGACTTATGTTATCAAAACTATACACTTGGTCTTATGCCGTCAAGTCCTCATCTTGGACTTTCCCTGTCGAGTCTTCACTCTCGGACTTTCTTTGACCTGTCACTGAACATTTATGTGAGATCATCATCATTGCCTAACTTAATCAAGATTATCCAAACATCAAAAGTAATTAATATTTGGAGCATTCTATAAGTGCTCCAAACATTTGACTGGAGACCGACTAAAATTTATAAGGTTGAAACTCAAATCATGAGTTAACTAAATTTTATCCAGATAATGGATATCATCGTGAATTCTCATGTCACAGAACTCTCCAACAAAATAGTATATTTGAAAGGAAAAAAAAAGAGAACAGTGCAAAAAACAACTAAAACTATCTTAAATAAATACAAATTATCTAACCATTTTTGGTTTGAAGCAATAAGTATAGTTTATTATATTCAAAATAGAATCTTAATTAATAAATGTTATAATAAACCCCCTTATGAATTTATTATAATAAAATATCTACTTTAAAATATTTGAGTGTTTAGATGTCAAAATTTACAATACAATTAATTAATGATATTTTTTAAAATATTCAACAACTAGTAGAGCCTATAGAGTCTATAATAAAAAAATTTTAAAAGTTGAAAAAACAACTGACATTATATTTGATGAAGATAATGACCTTCATAAACCTAATAAACTTGAGTCAAATAATGAACAAAATAGTGAAAAATTAGAAGATGACGAACTTAGATTTGAAACTCAAATGAACAAGAAGAATCAAATGTTAATCCAACATAATAACACCTAGAGTGAGATCCAATCGTCCAATTGACCAAAATTTAGATAACCTGAACTTAGGAGTTCAAACTCAATCATCTTATAGAAACTTGAGTCAAATTGCACTAATATCAAAAATTAAACATAAAACTATAGAAGAAGCTCAACCTAACCCTAATTAGGTAATAACAATGCAAGAAGAGCTAGCATGGTTCAAAAGAAATCAAGTCTGGGACTTAGTATATATACCTAAAGATAAGTCCATTATTGATACTAAATAGATATATCAAAATAAATTAGATAATAAAGATAAAATTGTTAGAAATAGAGTACAACTAAAAGCAAAGGGATTTAATCAAGTAAAAGACTTAGACTATGATGAAATCTATACACCATAGATAAACTTGAGTCTATTAGAAAATCGTTAGCCTATGCAATACATAAAAAATTCAAGTTATATCAAATGAATGTCAAATTGATATTTCTTAACAATTTCCTAAAAGAATAACTTTTTATAAGTAAATTACCAATATTTGAAGATCTAGGTCATCCAAACTATGTATTTACACTAAAGAAAGTCTTATGTAGTCTAAAACAAGCATCTATGGTTTCGTATGATAGGTTGTCAACTTACTTAGTATTAAAAGAGTTTAAACAAGGATAATTCGACTCAACCCTACTTGTTAAAACTCTTAAAAAAAGATATATTCATAGCCCAAATCTATATGGATGATATAATTTTTTGTTCAACCAACATTATATTATTAAAAGATTTAATAATTTTAATAGAATGTAAATTTGTAATGAGCTAGTAGAAGAATTAACATTCTTTTTATGATTACAAATAAAAGATGAAAATTATGTATTCCAAAATAAATATAATAAGAAATTAATTTAAAAATCTAGTATAGAAAATGCTAAAGAAATTAATACATCTATAACAACAAATGTAAATATTGATAATGATCTAGAAGAAGAATCGATTGACTAAATACTATAGGAATGTATTGGTAGTATATTATATTTAACTGAGTCAATTTGACATTCTATTTGTAGTTTATATAAGTGTAATATATCAATCTTATGTCAAAAAATCACAATTAACAATTGTAAAAAGAATATTTAGATATATCAAAGATACACTAAATATAAGAATTTAATACTATAGGATAAATAACTTTGACTTAATTGGATAATGTAACTTAGAATATGCTAGTTGTAATTTGGATGGAAAAAGTACAAGTGTTAGTTGTCAACTTTTAGGTTAAATTTTAATCAGTTGGTATAGTAAAAAGCAACACTATATTGCATTATCGACTATTGAAGTAGAGTATATAACAATGGAGAATGCATAGCTCAATTATTATGAGAATGTGTTGCTCAACTACGGAATCAAAGAAAGCTTTGACAGGTCAAGTGATTGAATATCGAGCAGAGGAAGCTCAAATAGGTATAAATAATCGGAAGTTTGGCAAATGGTAAATAAGGTAAACTCCTGGAGTGGAGAGGTTCTTTTGAAAAGAAAAACGAGTAAGGATGAATCCTCGTTATGAGGATAACTTTAGGTGACGATCCGACGAAAAGTTCTACTCAAATTTTGAAATCAAGATCGGATAGTTAAGTGACTATCCAACTATATTTTGTTTAAATTATTATGTTTTTATGCTAACTCTGGGAATGCATAACTCAAGGATTCAAATTTTTAGAATCAAAGGAATTAATTCGGACACCTCGATTGCTTCTAGGCGGCTATAGTTTCCAGATTCAGGTCAAGTTCAGATTTGATCCAGATTCAAGATGATGCGACATGTGACGATTGACTAGTCACGTTGTCTACCATGTCAGATCTAAGCGACTGAAAGGAGTTCGAGCCATCAAAGGACAATAAGACACAGTTGAATCAGACGATTTTAATTCTGCCAAGAGTTTGACACATCAACATTCGGATGCCCAAAATGGCTCTAGATGATCGGAAGTGAATGAAGTCTGAATGATTTAGATTGGATCATATGTTAGGGTCATTCGAAAGGGCTTCCAGGTGACCTATTGGCTCTATAAAAGCAAGGTCATAAAATAAGCCCTTAGGGCAAATCCAGATGGCTAGCGTAGCCGTATTAAGACTTGAAAGGGTAAGGAGTCGATTCCTGGAGGTAACGATCAGGCTATCGATGACTCCGTATTTCTGCGCTAGCCACCTAATACCTAATTTATCCCCCTCCATATGTAGGGGCAGCGATGGGAGACTGTTAATATGACGGTTCCATATTTTTTTAATATAAATAAAACAATCAATCTAATACAATAGATACTCGTTTCTACTCTCAAACTTTGATATTGGGACATTGTGCTCCTTCGACAATACCTAGAGCAACTCGTCTCATCAGTACCATTGTTTGTCATTTTTGTATTTTTTTCGTACTTTAGATTTTAAGGGTCAGTAAGTTTATTATTCCATTCTACTTTTACAGAGAGATTAATAGGGAATTAGGCAATCAAAGCCATCAACGATCACAAATTTTGACATAACGATATTAGATTGCGAACAAAATAAAAATAGAGCACCTATTGTATTGTATTTTATATTCCTGCTATCTATCTTTAAAAAGTTGATATAGAGAGTCGTTAATATGATGATTTCATATTTTATATTCTTCCTATCTATCTTTAAAAAAATTAATGAATAAACGGTGCACGTTTATTCATCCCTTTTTATGCATTTTCTCGATCCAACGTATTTCGTGCAAGATCAAGAAACTTTTGACAATTACAGAGCCCCTGTTAATTATCACAAATTTCGAGGAACCTTATTTAATAAGACCATCCACCGTGAAGGATATTACATGGGGATATATCCCTATGTATCAAATATGAGAATATTTGATCGGTGATTATAAAAAGTTATGCAGAATAGACCTGCCCACATTATTTTTTTTAATATGAAAAAATAAATTATTTTTTAAAATAATGTAAAGATCGGCAATGATCGTAAACTTTAATTGAGGGTGTTCCAACATTTAAATTTTAAAGCGTTGGGCAACATTCATTTTTTCCCTATAAATACATCATTTCTCATCCATCTTTCATGTAAAAATTATCATATACCAACGTATCAAGAGAGATATGGACAAAAATTCGAGTGATTATTTTAGAAATTTATTTAACTCTCCAAATGACGAAGATTCAAGTGAAAAAAATTCTCACATTCATCCTAATCTCTTCAATTCTCAATTTTCTTTTCATACACAACATCACATAATTTCCAACTGTTTTCATATCCGCATATTATCATAATTTCTAAAGTTATCCAAATGCTTTGAGTGGCAACCCTTGAGCTCCATTTTATAAATATCCTCTAGAATATTGCAGAGTAGCCAATATTTTATACAAACTTCATCTCATGGAATTGATCCATTTCAATCATCGGGGATTCAATCAAATGAATCGAGAAGGACTAGTATTGATGCAAGTGACATCGATAATGGTATAAAAACACCTCATGCAATCCCTGATTCACAAATTTTTTTTTCTCATCAGAAATAGTGCTTGACAATATTATTCTCAATCAATTGAGGTGGGCAATGAATTAAATGGAGATTTTCACAAGCGAACAATGTGGACATATAATAAGCTCTTTGTAGTAGCCTATATTATCATAAGCGAGGATCTAGAAGTTGACAATGGCTAGAAGAGTGAGTCTTTTTGGAAACAAGTGGTGGTATACTATAATAGATAAGGGAGCTCAATAGAGAACTACAAACAAAGCAAAATCACATTGGGTTGCGGTGAAAAAGATCATGAATAGGTACAATGGAATCTACAATAAATGGTATGATGATCGATCAAACGAATGGAGTGGCAAGGATTTAATGGTGTGGGCTCATGAAGAATACAAGAGTATATTTAAATCTACTTTGAACATGTGTGGAGGATTGTGAAAGATAGTCCTATTAGGATCTTGGCGTTCTAGAGGGGGGGGGGGGTTTGAATAGTGCTCTCAATTTTGTCAATCTTTGATTGTCTTCGTCATGCTTGTTTATAATGGGTTAATGCAACGGAAACAAAACAACATAAACAAAACCACAAGCACAACTCACAAGATTTTACATAGTTCGGAATCTCCGATTCATACTTCACAATCTAGCTTCTATGATAGTTTTACTATCACTTCCTCATTCCCGAAAATCTTCCAGAGGTAGAGAAACCTCTTACAACTTGTTTCTTATACAATATAAGCGACCAAATACAAATATAAGAAGTATGAAGAAAAATATAAATGAAAACACTTTACACAATTGCGATCTTGCTTGAATGCTTGTTGGTTGTTGTGGAATGACTTTGAAAGACTGGAATGCAATAACAAATCCCTTTCAAAATCTTCAAGAATTGATACCTTCAAATCACCTCGAAATCCTCTTTTATAGGGTCTTCATCAGGTTGATTTTTGTCGTTACCTGTAGTTCAGATTTTATCCGGGATGGAGTTTTAGAGCTCACGTCGAAGGAGTGATCACCAAACTTGGAAGACTCCTCTGGTTTCCACAAACCAAGTTTTGTTCGGATGTTCCACTGAACGCCTTTCTTCCTCCTCTGCACCTCTCTCTCGAAAGCCACACGCCGACCCGATCTTGGACGCACTCCTTCCCTTTTTAAGGGAAGGAAATGCATGCATCTGCAAGCTTGGCCGTCGCGTGTAAGCGATTCTCTGATCTGCCTCACATGCACTCACATTGATAAAATGATCACACAGACCATTTTAGAAGAGGTGTTTAGTCACATAGACTAAATGATCACACAGACCATTTTAGAAAAGGTGTTTAGTCACTTAGACTAAATCGAAGCAACATCTATTGTCCCAAAGGACTAATAGAACAGAGATTAATAGTAACAAAAACTAAATGAAACATCCAATTCATATATTAGAAAATGGTTCGTGCGACAGCAAGCACATTGAGCGTTCAAATGCTAAGAAAGTTATTACACCTTACATAGCTGCTCATAGAGTGATGTTTGCTAAGAGAAGTTGTTACGCCTAACTTAGTCACTCTCTAAATGATACATAATCATTCTCCCGATGACACAGAGTCATCTCCAGGTGGTACAAAACCATTTATCTTATAGCACACAGTCATTCTCCAGGTGACACACAGTCGTTTTTCAGATGACACAAAATCATATTTCTGGTGGTACATAACCGTTTACCTGGAAACATCCATGTCTTGCTTTTTACCCAGATTAAATAATCTCATTTACATCAATATGAACATCTCTAATCCCTTATAATGATCATCATGTCAAGAGCATGTATCATATTCCACCAAATATTCACAAATATTTCTGTACACAACAGAAAAGAGTCGACTCGTGAATAATACTCATTAGATGTAAACCTATTTAATCTTCCTTTTTAGTGTGAATCTATTCATTTTAATCAATCGCTTTCTCAGTCATGTTCCATAGACCGAATCATACATAGTCATAGGTAGGCATGCTAAAGTAGCAAACCTTGATTAAAACTTCAAGTAGATACCTAAATAGTTACAAAGGGAAAATTTTGAGATCAACATATAATCTCAAAGGGCTCACATAGTAGAGAAGCAGGGATCCATTCTCCTACTACCCTTAGTGTCGTCTTAGCACATGTGGTATGATTCACATACTACGATGTCTTTCCTCTTTACCAATAAAGAGTGCATGTTATTATCAAAGTAACATCGTACAGATTTCGATCTAGACATTCCCAATGCCTAATCCAGAATTCAACATATGAACTCTAATATGGCTCAAAACAGGCATAGTAAATGGTGGGTTCATTTACTTCGATCATTTACCACAAAATGATCTTATCTTGATACAAATATCAAGACGACCCTAACTTATAGGAATGTAACAATTTTTACAGCTTCCAAAGATAACAACCATATAGGCTGACCTATAAGCAACGGTCTTACCTCTATTCATACACAACAAATAGAGATGATTGTCCATGTGAGAGGACCAATCACTATCTGCCAACATGCTTATCGAGATTTTATCACTAGAATGTAACATAACATACACTGAATAGATTATGGCTGACATTTCAAACAATCAAATCATGATATTCAATTGTCATTGCAAAACACATTACATTCTCAAGTCCCATGGACTTTACATGCTGATTAAATGACTCTCTAGTCATTGGCTTAGTAAAAGGATCTGCAAACATAGCTCGTGTAGGGATATACTCAAGAATCACCTTCTTTTTAGCAAAAATATCCCTTATAAAGTTGTACTTTATAGCTATATGTTTGCCCTTGCTGTGATATTTGGGATCCTTGAAAAAAGTTATCGCGACTTATTTATCGCAATAAGCGATCCTTTGGACTCCCTTGTCCTCAGCAATCTTTAAATGCTTTAGGAACCTCCTCAACCAGACTACTTCTTGCACAACTGCTGAACATGCCACATATTCAGCTTCCATTGTAGATAAGGCCACACAGGCCTGTTTCTTGCTGTTCCAGGAGATGGCGCTACCATTCAATAAGAACGCATAACCTGATGTTGATTTTCTATCATCCAGGTCCCCAGCCCAATCTGCATCTGAATAGCCCTTTATGCTCATATCTGATTCTTAATAACAGAGACAATAATCTGTCGTCGCCTTCAGATATCTGAATATTCTTTTTACTATTTTCCAGTGTCTCGATCCTGGGTTTGACTGGTACCGGCTGACTAAGCCCACTGCATAGCTGATATCGGGACGAGTACACATCATAGTATACATTAAACTACCTATGACACTTGCATATGGTTTTTTATTCATGTCGGTTATTTCAGCTAGAGTCTTGGGACTCATACTTTTGCTCAAAACAGTACCTTTCGTAATAGGTGTCTGTTCACCATTGCAATCAGACATACTGAAATGTTGTAACATCTTAGTTATGTAAGACTCTTGTGACAAACCCAAAATTCTCTTTGATCGATCTCTGATGATCTTTACTCCTAAAATGTATTCAACTTCTTCCATATCTATTGTGTCAAATTGTGAAGACAACCACTTTTTGACTTCCACTACAAAACCTATGTCATTTCCTGCTATCAGCATATCATTAACATATAATGATAAAATGACATACTTTCCTTTTTCCTTCTTTAGGAAAACACAATGATCCTCATTGATCATTTCGAAACCATAAGATAAAACCACTTTGTTAAATCTTATGTTCCATTGTCTTGACGTTTGCTTCAGCCCATATATAGATTTCTTCAATCTACATACTTTATCCTCTTGGCCTAAAGCAACGAAACCTTCTAGCTGAACCATATAGATTTCCTCGTCAAGCTCACCGTTAAGGAAAGCGGTTTTGACATCCATCTGATGTAATTCCAAGTTATAATGTGCCACAAAGGCCAAAATAACTCGGATTGACACAAACTTCACTACGAGAGAAAATGTCTCTTCAAAGTCAATACCCTCCTTTTGCAACCAAACGAGCCTTGTATCGGTTAATCGATCTATCAGACTTCCTCTTTATTTTGAGAATCCACTTATTCCCAATAGCCCTTCGGCTAGGAGGAAGATCGACTAACTCCCAAACTTGATTCCGAATCATTGACTCCATCTCTTCTTCCATTGCACTTTTCCACTTATCTCTAACTCCCTCGTCAGCATCCTCGGTGATTGAGTTCATCTTCGTCGGTAGAGTGTGTCATCATTGCCTCATTCTCAATATCAAATCTCCTTTTAGGTATGATCTTACGAACACTTTTTCGCAAGGTGGGTTGTTGAGAAGTCACCCCGTGATCAGGCACGTCACTCCCACTCGGTTGACTAGGTTCGGGTATCCCACTAGACACATGTCTTGTTGATAACGACTCATCCTCCTCAAAAAGAGAAACTATCTTATCAACTTCACCCTTAGTTGGGAACTCAGTTTCTAGAAAAGTGGCATCTCTAGACTCAATCTCAGAGATTGTTCCATCTTGTTGCTCACCTATAAAAACATAACCTTTTGAGGTCTCAGAATATCTTATAAAGATACATTTCTTACCTCTAGGTCCGAGTTTTCCATATTTGTGAGAACTATCATGAGCGACCCCGGTCTCAGTTGCTCAAATCGGTTTTCGCGATCCAACGTTCATATGGAGTTGATGGAACTGACTTTGAAGGCACTTTGTTAAGTATATATGTCGCAGCTAGTAATGCATCTCCCCAATAGGAGACCGGCAAATTAGTCTGCGCCATCATGCACCTAACCATTTCAAGAAGAGTCCTATTTCTTCTTTCAGCAACCCCATTTTGCTGTGGAGTTCCTGGGATCGTTAGCTGTCTAATAATCCCCTTATCATTACATGTTGTCTTGAACAAATCAGACAGATATTCACCCCCACGGTCAGTGTGTAAGGCCTTAACCTTACGTTCCGTTTGATTCTCAACTTCGTTTAAATAACGAATGAAACAATCCAACGCTTCAGATTTTTGAGAAATCAAATACACATGACCATACCTAGTGAAATCATCAATAAATGTAATGAAATAGGAAGCTCCATGCCTAGCCTTCACACTCATCGGACCACAAATATCCGAATGAATCAATTGCAATGGCAAGTCTGCTCTAATAGCTTTTCCAAATGGTTTCCTAGTTGCTTTTCCAGCAAGACAATGTTCACATATAGACAAGCTAATCTTAGCACGAGAGCCCAATAAACCCTCTCTAACTAATCGATTCATGCGATCTTGTCCTATATGTCTCAATCTAGCATGCCAAACCTCATCAGATATATCCGCATTACTAGTAAGAGCAATGTTTGAAAAACAACTATGAATCGCACAATTCACATCAGGCACCACATCTAGTACCATAAAACCATTAGATAAAAACTCATATCCGATTGACACAGAGTCAATCTTAAGTTCTACACAACGACTGAAAAAATTTACAGAGTACCCCAAATCAAGAAGACTTATTTCACTGTACAGAAAACTCATATCCGATTAACACAGCTGTCGAACCTGATCGTCAGCTGCCGAAGCTTACTTAGACTTATTCCACTGTATCTCTCTCTAAGGGCTACCCAGACTGCATGAGCTGAAGGATATGACTCATACTCTAACACTAGGTCATCCACCATCGAACTTATCAATATGCCTTTAGTAGTGAAATCTTTCCTTTTCCATACCTTATAGGCATCAAGGTCACGTCTGTACTGTACTGCGTTACTCTCAACAAGTTCCATCATAACCTGATTAACAGCCTCTAGGACTTCCTGTTCCTCAAGAACATACTGAATCTTGAGGTGTCATATCTTATAGTTATCCCCATTCAGTTTTTCACCTTTGTTCAGTTCAGCTATGATGTTTTTAGTTGTCATAACCTAACATAAATAAACACATTATTTAGTTACTCAGTGTATACTTTTATATATGTAATCTCAAAAATAAACTCAAGATAAATCTGATCTGGTTTACAAAATCAAGTGACAACTGCGTTATCACTCATCATTTGTATGTGCCAATCAGACTTATATTGATATATTTTATTACATACATCCCACTTAATGATATTAATCATTATTACAGCATGATATTACACATTAAATGAACATATCATTATATACTCATTTGAACTAATCAAGGGCATATTCAATAATCATGCATCATGTAGAGTCAACAGCATTAAATGAACACATCATTAAAATAAACATGTTGTACAGTGTCAACAAATAACAAACTCTACTAAGAATGTAACAGATTACATTCTTCCTACTCATAAACTAAAAACCAACTTCTAATAGACTAGATAAGTGATTACTGCTCCCACTAGGACAAGCCCTAGCGCAGCAGTAATCATGACATGTCCCATCCGTCTGGACTCAACTACAGTACTCTCTGCTGGGACACTCACAGGCAACACATGCTGCCCTGATACAGAGTCCTTTAAAGACCTCACTAATTGAGAACCAAAGTCCTCCACAGGGTCTTCTTCAGGATTCTCTTCACAGTCAGCATAGTTAATCAGCTCTGTGCACAACTGGATATATGAGATGCGTCCTTCATGTAACCCCCAACATTGTCGTGCCACATCAGTAAGATTGTCGGGCAATGAACGAATCAACGCCCAAATCCTGTAGTTGTCTAATACTGAAAACTCCTGCATTTCGAGCTTCCAGAATAGTCTGTCCAGCTTCCCTATGTGTCCAATGACTCCATGGTAAGGGTCATAGTCCAATTCTTCAATAGTCTCTCTATACCAGTTGCGCAACACATCGCGTCGGGTCATAGTGGTATACATTCGCGTCATCTGTAAAATTGAAATAAATCATGTCAGTACATAACCGACAAAACCAGTACAAATACCGGTATATTTCAATTAATTAAGGCGCAGAACAAATACACATTTATCAAGAAGAACTAAATTTCTTGAATTTTAGGCTACATATAATTGACCTATTGATCAATCAATTTTGACCCATAGACAATCATTAACTAGTTCTATCTATGAGTTATTCAAAAATAAATTTTATAATCTGTACAAAACAGAAAAAAAATTATTTATTTATGAGTTTTTTTTTGTTTTAATAATTATGAAAAAAAATTTAATCTGTACAAAACAGATTAATAAAAAAAACTTTATTTTTTTAATAATTATGAAAAAATTTAATCCGTACAAAACAGATTAATAAAAACCTTTTTTTATTTAATAAATATGCGTCGTCGTCTCCACACCAGCGGCCGCGCCGCCTCCGATGTCGTCGCCTCTGCGCCGCCTCGAGCCGCCGCGCGCCTCCGTGGTCGGCCGCCGCGCGCCTCGCGCCGCTATCGCGCTCGCGTGCGTCGTCGAGGCGTCGGCGGCCACGCCGCCTCCGACGCCTCACTAGTCGACTTTGCGTCGGCGACAATGCCTCTTCCGAGGTCGTCGGAAGGGCATCGGCGTCCGCGTCGCCTCCGAACGACGCCGAGTCGTCAGTGGCCACGCCGCCTCTGTCGCCTCTGAGAAATCGACTGGGCGTCGGCATCCACATCGCTTCCGAGCGACCGGATGCCGGCGACGGCGACCGCGTCGTGCAAGGAGTTAACCCGAACAGAGAAGTTCTGTTCTCTTCTCCGGCGAGGAAATCGAACAGGTAACAAAAAAATTTCAGAATTTAAGCTCTGATACCAATGTCGTTACCTGTAGTTCAGATTTTATCCGGGATGGAGTTTTAGAGCTCGCGTCGAAGGAGTGATCACCAAACTTGGAAGACTCCTCTGGTTTCCACAAACCAAGTTTTGTTCGGATGTTCCACTGAACGCCTTTCTTCCTCCTCTGCACCTCTCTCTCGAAAGCCACACGCCGACCCGATCTTGGACGCACTCCTTCCCTTTTTAAGGGAAGGAAATGCACGCTGCTTAAGGCGGTTCCACGAACTGCCTCTGTGCAGTTCGTGGAACTGCAGGCAGTTCGTGGAACTGCCCACAATTTTTGCCTCTCAATTGTTTGCCAAAATCCCCAGTCAACTAGTCAAGGGACCGTTGTGCGATCTGAAGCACTAACGACATGATCCACGTTGGATTCTGTTCCATTAGTCATTTGTCATTATCCATCATTCGATTGGTTGGTCGAGTTGCTATCCTTTTGTGTCCTGCTAAACTGACACTAGTCAACTGCTAACATTTTTGTGCTCTGTTACAGTGTCACCAATCGATCAATCAATCCATCAGTTAACTGGTCGTAGCCAGTCGAATTCTAAACTCTATGGTCGCTCAACTAGTGATACTAGTCGACTGATCAACCCCATCAGTCGACTAATTAAACAGTTGAGTTGGCAGTTGAGTTCTAAACTCAACATTTGGTCGAGCACTATTACCAGTCGATTGGTAAACCTTGTCAGTCAACTGATACCTCAGTCTGATCAGCCTAGTTTCAAACCAACTCACACTTTACCTGATATCCGATTGACCTCAACCTACTAGGACTTTCCTCCCTTGCCTAGCATCGAGTCAACTGTGAACTACTATGACTTCTCTTGTCAAGCTTGATATCCCTGATCAACAGGGTCTTTCCTTGTCAAGCACGGTCTCCTAGACCTGTTAGGTCTTCACTTGTCAAGCATAGTCATCCCATGATCTACCGAGACTTTTCTTACCAAACATAGTCTCCCAAACTTGTCGGGACTTCACTTGTCAGACACAGTCACCCCGTAATCTATCGGGACTTCACTTCACCAAACCTACGATCCTCCTTAACTTGTTTGGATTTTTTTCCTTGTGTTAAGTGTCCAATCAACTTTGACCGACTTGAACTTCCCTTATCAACTCTCAATTGGACTTTCTAGCACCAAGTGTCCAGTCAAACTTAACCGACTTGAATTTTCCTTATCAACTCCTAGTTAGACTTTTCAATACCAAATGTCTAGTCAATCTTGACTGACTTGGATTTCTCCACACATCAAGTATCTGGTAAATCTTGACCTATTTGATTTTTCGTTAATCTTCATATGACTATAGATGTCTCATACCATCTCATAATTATATTATCACCCATACTCAAATCCAACTCCAACTCGAATCTCACTCGAACTTTATAAATCTTGATCCGAGATTGATTGCACCAATAATCTCTCTCATTCTATCTTTTACCTCTAATCATATTATTAAATATCGAAACCTAATTCGAACCTAACTCAAATTCTATATATATTTACCATCCGAATTAGTCCACGTGAGCTTTATTTTCTTATACTTGCTAGATGATGTCCAATTCGGCATCCTTAATGCCTGCCTATTATAATTATCTATAAATTTTATTTTAAGTTTTTGGATAAATTTAATATGCAGTTTAATGCCTGTTTTTTTTTTTATGTTTATTATGGTCATCCAGCAGCCTAGCGTTGAGATTTGTGCCAAACTGTTACTATTATAACATTCAATTATTTTTTAGTCAAATCTCGTAGTCTATAAATTATATCAAAATCAAGGGAAAAATGAGGGAAAATTACACAATACGAAGCAATAAATATGCGGTAATTTATCAAACACAATTTTTAAAGTTCGGAATTGTCCAAAAAGCGTATCATAGTTTCAGATTTACCAAATCGCATACCTAATTCCTCTTTTACCCCTCTTGCCAAATAGACCTGCGACAATTTAATGATGAGAGAGAATTTTCATGCATCCGAACTACTATTGGAAATTCCGAACCATCTAAACGTGATGCTGGAAATTCAAATCTCAGCACCACATTATTCCTGGGAATATAATTCTCAGCACCACCTTTTTTTATCTGATTTCTAATTTATATCGGTCTAATTTCTGAAATATTACTGTGAATACCTAATAAAACCTCGAATATCAGAAATTTTGGCCATGAATACACAGAGGGACACTACTCAAACTCAATGGACTTGGATTGGATCGAAAAAGAGATGAATAGGATCATAAATGGATTTTGACCGAAACCCATTGATGGACTTAGAGGAGTCCAAATTTCGAAATCTTGACATAGACTGAAAGATCTTACAACATAAATTTTTGATATGTCGAGGAAACTTAGTTTTAATCCTCTTATCTCCCTGAGGTGCTAAATTGCAATTCCAGTGTAGTCTTGGAATTGGAATTTCCAAGCACCATAGTAGTGTTGCAATCCCAAAGACACCACCGTGGTCTTTGAAAATTCAATCTGATACCGTAGTGGTCCGGAAATTCTAATCCCAACACCACAGTGATGCTAGAATTGGAACAACTTAGTGTCTTTCTGATATAAGTAGTGTCTTTCTGGGAACATCACCATCCAAATCAGCTACATCATCAGTTATAGGAGTTTCAACTGTTTGCCTTGAACATAATTTGGAGGCATCCAAAACCAGCAATTCTTTTGCATCTACAAAATCTCAACATGGGTCCAACATAAATTATCCATTGGAGACTTTGTATGAGAATGTCTTATACTCTAAATCTGATTGCATTCCGAAATCTGAACAAAATTTACATGCTCTTCCTCGTAAATCTGAAGTTGCCATCGTCGTCAAACCTCTTCATGAAAAAGAAACAGTTCAGGAAATTGATTTTGCTGGGTGTTCCATTGATTTTAGGGAACAAAATGCTCCAGGAGACCTCTCTTTTCCTATTTCCATTTCTAGTGATACACTTGGTTCTGCTAATGATGCAGAATCACATAATGTTTCTGTACGTCCCAGTTCCTGCAATTCAATTAATGTAGATCAAAACATGAAAACAGTCGATTCATTTCTCAATCAGAAAGACACTATGTTGTTCGATTCCAAGATCACCTTGTGGTGTTGAATTGAAATTTCAACACCATCGCGTGGTGTTGGGATTGAATTTCGACCACGCTGGTGGTGCCGATTGATCTACTACTAGTCGAAATTGCGATTAAAAGACCACAGGTGGTGCAGGGATTGCAACACCACTGTGGTACTGGAAATTCCAATCCCAGCACCACTACTATCAGTTTCTCAACTTTCAGTACTATTTTTTTTTTCGACACAAGTTAAAATTGGGAGATAAGATGATTAAAACTAAGTTTCCTGGACATATCAAAAATTTATGTTGTAAGATCTTTCAGTATATGTCAAGATTTCGAAATTTGGACTCCTCTAAGTCCATCAATGGGTTTCGGTCAAAATCCATTGATGATCCTATTCACCTCTTTTTCGATCCAATCCAAGTCCATTGAGTTTGAGTAGTGTCCCTCTGTGTATCCGTGGCCAAAATTTCTGATATTCGAGGTTTATTAGGTATTCACAATAATATTTCAGAAATCAGACCGATATAAATTAGAAATCAAATAAAAAAAAGGTGGTGCTGAGAATTATATTCTCAGGAATAATGTGGTGCTGGGATTTGAATTCCCAGCACCACGTTTAGATGGTTCGGAATTTTCAATAGTGGCTCGGATGCATGAAAATTCTCTCTCATCATTAAATTGTCGCAGGTCTGTTTGGCATGAGGAGTAAAAGAGGAATTAGGTACGCGATTTGGTAAATCTGAAACTATGGTATGCTTTTTGGACAATTCCGAACTTTAAGAACTGTGTTTAGTAAATTGCCGATAAATATGTCAATAAACATACCAATGAACCAAATTCGTCGAAGTGATGACATGCTACAATTATTCTTATTCTGGTTTTATTTTTAGTGTTCGAAATAAAATTATTAATTGGAAGTGCAAAAGTACTAGAGTCGGTGCATGATCAGAGGCATCTCTCATTCGAAGTGGAAGCCAATGGGGAAAAAGAAAGATCTGAGTTAACAAATCTATGCAATATTCCATAAAAATCAAAGCATAATTTCAAAGTCCATTCGTGAAAAAAAAAAAAAAGAGAAAAGAATAAAGGGTGACTTAATTTTGGCGTCCATGACCTTTCGATTCGTATGAGTGCCAAATTTAAAATCCCTTTCTCTGCCTATAAATGGGAGCTTGATTTCTTCAACTGCACTTGTAAATGAATTAAACATTTCAGCGATAAATTTGAATATTTGATTCGGTAAGAATTTATTTATGTTTCTTTTTAATATGCAACGAATATTTGCTCATTTGATTTATTAAGTCATAAATGAAACTTATGAATTATTTTCATGATCATACTAATTTATAAATTTATTTATACTATGGATTTGTTAGATTGTTATATTTGCTCGATTTAAAAATTCGATAATTTTTAAATAAGTTAAATTTGATTTAGAAATTTAATATCAATTAATCGAATTTTATTTAATTGAGTTGACTTCTTATCAATCATTTTGAATTTGACTTGACTTGGTTAGCTTGCTCCCGGTTCACCATGTGTACGTAGGAACTCTCCGCGTCCGCAATGGTGAAGGCGAAGGCGAAGGCGAAGGTGGTGTTCGTGATGGGCGCGACGGGCACCGGAAAGTCTCGTCTCGCCATCGACCTCGCCCTCCGCTTCGGAGGTGAAGTCGTCAACTCCGACAAAATGCAAATCTACGACGGCCTCAACGTCATCGCCAACAAGGTCACCGACGAGGAGCGCCAGGGAGTGCCCCACCACCTCCTCGGCGGCCTACCGCCCGACGCCGAGTTCACCTCCGGAGACTTCCGCGCCGAGGCCACCCGTGCCGTGGAGTACGTCGCCCGCCGCGGGCGGCTCCCCATCGTCGCCGGCGGCTCCAACTCCTTCATCGAGGAGCTGGTCGAGGGCGCCAGCCGCGAGTTCCGCCGCCGGTTCGACTGTTGCTTCCTGTGGGTCGACGTCCACCTGCCGCTGCTCCACCGGTTCGTGGCGGAGCGGGTGGACCGCATGATGTCGCGCGGGCTAGTCGACGAGGCGCGCGCGCTGTTCGACGCGGACGCCGTCGCGGACTACTCGCGCGGCGTCAGGCGCGCCATCGGCCTGCCGGAGATGGACCGGTTCCTCCGCGCGGAGGCGGAGGACGCCGGGGAGGACGCCAAGGCCGCGCTGATGGAGGCGGCCATCAACGAGATCAAGGCCAACACCTGCAAGCTCGCCTGCTGCCAGCTGCAGAAGATAAACCGCGTGTGCGGCTCCTTCGGGTGGCACGTGCGGAAGGTCGACGCCACCGAGGTGTTCGTTAAGCGCTGCGCGGAGGCGAAGGCGGAGGCGGACGCGGCGTGGGAGGAGCACGTCGTCGGGCCGAGCGTCGACTTCGTCGCCGAATTCTTGCAGCGGAGCCGGGAGTCGCCGGAGGCCGAGCAACCGCCATTCGCCGCCGTGGTCTTGTCCAAGTCGGTGATTGTCAAGGAGACGCTGACGGTTCCAGTCGCCGTCGTGGGGGCCACGACGTGAGGGGGAAGAATAATCGGGTTTGACGCACGCTGGTGCGCATCAAATAACATACAAATCGGAAAGGTAGAGCGAGTTGGGCCGCTCGCATAGTTTCTCGGCGCGGCTATTCCGAGGATCGTGGGTTTGGCGATATTCTGTCTGTGAAATAACGAATAATAATTTTTTTTTCCGCCTCCAATTAAAAAGAAAAACTGTCATTTGGAATTTGATTGGAATGGATTCTGCACTCAAATTACTTTCAAAAAGGAGTTGAGTGAAAAACCGTTAAAGGTAAAAAGGAGCTCGGATACCGTACAATGAAAAGACGTATGATGAATACACGTGTTGGATTTTCAACTCCGCAAAAACAGTAAACCGTACAATGAAAAGACGTATGATGAATACACGTGTTGGATTTTCAACTCCGCAAAAACAGTAAAATTAGTACCATGATTATTATGAAAAAAATAAATCATATAAAAATTTATGAACTTTGATATAATAATTAAAATATATAAAGATTATTTAAATTTTAAAAAAAATTAGATATTTTTCAAAATTAATTCTTAACTTATTCATAAATTTTATTATATTTTAGTCATCACATCATCTCCAAACTTAATTTTCAACTTGAATATCTTCATCGGTGGGAGATCGATTTATGATCGTGGACTAATTAGATATATTATCATGAGAATTTTTAAATTCACCCATAGTCAAATTGTTCCTTAGGAATATTTTCAAAAGCATGATTCATTCGTCTAAAAAGTCAAAGGTTATGATTTATCTTTTCATGATTATAAAATCGACGATAAAAATATTTAAAATGAGCTAATCATTTTTTATCACGTATATTGTTTATTTATTCGATGTATAAACCATAATCGTTTAGTTTTAGAATTAGTCATCTGAATAATTAAAAAAATAAAAATAAAAATGAACGAGAAAAATAAATTAATTGACAATTATATATACTTCAAAAGATAAATTAGCATCCCCGCGAAGATAACACATTGATCAGTATAGTAAAATTTGTAACAAAAAAATATAGATCGAGTTTTTACATTGTAGGATGAAAATATCTACTCAAGATCTTCCCTTCGCTAATTTAATGCATTAAGGTCATAGATTATTCGTGATTTATTATTCTCTCATCACTATGGGACAGACGAAGAGAGAGTTTTCCTTCGCAATAGAAAATATAAATTGTTATAACAAAAAAAATCCGCTTGAATTTTTTAGAAAATTATTGAAGACATTAACAACATGCACACAACAAAAAAAAACAAATAATATATAATTAAAAACACAATTATAAAATTTTATGAAGAAATTATTTTTAATAAAAATATTTATAATACGCAAGGATTGGGCTGTAAAAAAAAAGTTAAAAGTATACTAAAAAAATGATAATCTTTAAATGCTCCTCTTGATTTTATTATACCCTTCAATTTTTGCGGACAATTAAATCAACTATTAGTTAATTATTTTTTTATTGCTTCAGCTCAACTAATTTATTATACACCTTAAGTTATTTAGTCACCATAGTTATTTCGTGTCAAATTTATTTTGACTCTTTTTTAACATTAATTAACTAAAATTTAATATTAGTTGATTGAGCTTAGTCAACTTTCTTTAGTCTTTGATCATTTATTTGAAAAGTGAAAAATTGATTCGATCTCGTTTAATTTATTATTATTTTACTAGGATTTTTTATTCTCTCAATTAATGTATAAAAGAGTGATATTATCTGTATTGGATTTATCTTTAATTTTTTTTATTAATATAATAAAATACAATACAATTATTGTAAAAAAAAAATAATATGTTCATTTTAAATATTTTTTATCAATAGATTTTATGGTATTGTAAAAAAGATAAATTATGAGACGGAAAAATAAAAGTAAAATGATTATAAATTATGATGGAGATAGAAAATAAAAGTAAAATTACCGATCGACAATATGGATATTATTACAGATAATGAAATTTAAAATTCTCAGACTCAAAATTTTTTTGTTATTTTCAACCATGGGTGAGGGATTTAGTGTTACAGAGATTTTTTTATTTACTAATTAAAAAAATGTAAAAGTTGGAAAGATAATTAAAATACAAATTTAGGATTATTTTTTAAATATAATTTATAATTAATGTTGGGCGGCGCCACTCCCCGCCGCCTGTCCAGTCAAAAACCCTCGTTGGAGTCCAACTGGCGTTGGTGAGATCAACCATCTCGATGACGAGCGACGCTGCTGCATCGGCCGGTGGTGGCACCGGCCAGGCGAGCATCCAGGTCGTCGTGATTGGGGATGCCGGCACCGGAAAGTCCATTCTCATTGAAGCCATCGCCACTGAGTCTTTCGCGGCAGAAGTGCCCCGTTTACTGCCCCCCGTCCAATTCCCTTCCAACTCCTATCGCCATAGCGTCCACATCACTTCATCGCTACTTCATCCAGGTATACAAGAAAAAAATTGTGATTTTTTTTCTTCCTCAAGGTGTGTTCTCCTTGTGTTTGATGCCTATCCGTTTCAGGCCCGAGAACAAGGAAAATCTGGTCGCACAATGCACGGCCGCTGATATTATAATCTTGACGTTTGTCTGCAATTGCCGTTCCATCTTTGACTGCTTGTGTGCCTATTGGATCCCTGAACTCCGCCGATTGGAGGTCCTTTCATGAAGCCTCTCTCCATCGCGAATTATTCTGGAAGTTAGTAGATTTTACTTTCTTTTCATTCTCCACGTCGGTTGTGCAGGTGAAGGTGCTAATGCTTGTGGTCGGTTGCAAGCTGGACCTTCGGGATGATCAGCAGCATGTTTCTTTGAACCAGGTGATGGAGCTCATCATGCACCTGTTTTGGGAGATTCAGACATGCATTGAGTGTTCTGCCCTCAGACAGATTCAGGTGCAATTTTACTTGTAAAATTGTTAATAGTGTTATTCTCTGTGGCAATTACTTTTGGTTATCAGAAAAACTTATCTCCTTTTGTTTGTCCACATGTTTACATAATCAGTTTAAGATATGAAGCACTGGGATTTGTTAAATCAGTCTTTAACCCATGGTTCAAATAGATTATAGGCTTTGCTTAAATCAGTCTTTAGTGAACGGTTCAGATATTTAATTGAAAGGAACTGTAATGTTTGGTTCATTGCAGCACAAGTCCACAATGCTGAGACAATGATTCTTGCTTCATTTCTACCTGCTCTTTTGTTCAAATCATTGTTCTTTCAGCAACCACCTAGAGGATGCTAGGTTATTCTCCTGGTGTTTTACTAATTGATAAAAATTTGCTACTCGATCTAATAAATTAACCACCATTATCAACTTTACAAAACTTGAAGGGCTGTTTATGTGATTGGTCATATAACTTGCCAAATAGTATGGTACGATTCTAAAATGTCTTCGACTGTCATTGCATATCTTCTTGGTACTCAAGATTTCATGCCTATTGTGTAATTTATATAAGAACACAAAGATACATGTATACAATGAAAAATGAAATTAGAAATACGTGCATATTCCATATCAGCAAATATTATCTGGTTATGTATTTTACTTGGAGGAAAGAAAAGGAATAGAAGGAAAATGAAATAGTTTGTGTGGAGATAAAGAAAAATAAATGAACTATATTATCTTATTTTTTATCTATTCCATTTATCTTGTTTTCAAGGATGTAATTGAAGGCAGAGAAATACTTTAACTTGTTTGTCCTTATGAAATGCATAAAATTTCATTTCCATTGATTTCTACTTGATTTTAGAAAAAATATATGGAGAAACATTCTTTTCTTTTCTTTTTTTCCCTTATTTTGGTCTTGTATACATGACATTATGAAACTGAGTGATGAGTTACATGATACATGTTAAACATTTTATTTAATCTTAGAGTTTGCAGATGAAGAACCAAGTATTCATGCTTATGCACAAGCATATGCAGAAGGAATCTGCAAAAAAAATAAAAGCACTTTCACATGAAGGTTTCATAGATGTACATCTTTTACACATATATGTATATACGTGCAGTTGTAGAGATGGTTTTTAACATTACTGTGCTTTGCTATGAATGATTTACACCATTTTTACATAGGCAAACTATATCTTCCAAGGGTTGAATCCCAAATGGAATGAATATCCTGGAGATTGACTTCTGAGCGTGCATAAATTGTGCTCCTGATTTATCTGGTAGGTGAACTACGTCTACCTCCAGTATTAGTTGGGTAAAGCTTGGACACCTAAATTATATAAAAAACCTAATCTTGTTGGATATTGTATGAGAAGCATATTTCTTGTATGACTATTCTCTCTCTTTTCAGATCCAAGAAGCACTTGATTATGCTCAGAAGGCAGTTCTTCATCCAATTGCTCCTCTATTTGATTAGGAGACAGATACATTGGAGCCTCGGTTGCAAGGGCTTTGAAAAGGATATTCATCTTCTTTTATCATGAAAGAGATGGTGAAATAAATGACGCTGAGCCGAATAACTTCCAGGTTATTTAATGTTTCACCTAAATTATATAAAAAAATAAATGACGGTTCAGATAACTTCCAGGTTCTTTTATCATGATAATTATCTTAAGCTCTGAGATGAACTCCTTTCAACAATGCTAAACCTTGCTCCAGATCAGGTACTCTTGCTTGTTATTGTTCTCTAGAATTGTAGTTAAATAATTCATGTGGGTGCTCTATCTCTATTTTCATTGTTACATTTAAAGGGTTCTTAGATTCAGATGACCCCACTTATCTTGGCCATCACGTCAAGGTCCATAAGGTCCTCTGTGATTTACCTCTCTCACAATGATCATGAGACAGGCCGATGGGGCCGCTAGGTTGATGAATTCCAACCTTTTACGGATTATTACATTTAAAGGTGATGAATTATATGGAAACTTGTCAGTATACGATTTATCACAGACAAAATTTAGTCTCCTGAAACTAATGAACAATTATATCCAATATAATTTGTGATTGAAATATCTTTTATATTTCTAATTATTGTGCAATTGTGTTATTTAAATAATTTGTAATTTATTCTTTTTATTCTTAAATATAATTAAATAGGGTTCTCTTGTTCCAAGTGATGATAGTTTTAAGCTACACAATTTCATCTTTATCTTTTTAGTCACTTCCTCTTATATTCTGTCTTCTCAAATGCTTCTTTCTCTCTTTAAGCAACATGATTACTTATCTCTCTCATCTTTCTCTTATAACCTCCCTTCTCAATGCTTATTTTTTTCTTTATAATCTTTAAAACCTTTGTTACATTAATCAAGAAGCTAAGGCCCTATATATATATTTTTAATTTTCATACTACTACAACCACCACCACCACCAAGTCTTATCCCACTAGATGAGGCCTGCTATATGGATCCTTCTCTGTCATTGGACTCTATCCCCTACTATATCATCATTTATGTTTAAATAAATTTTATTTTGTTTTATTTTTGCTAACCAAGTCTTTTTTGGTCTTCCACTTCCTCGTTTGATGTATATATTTGTCATTGTTTCACATCGTCTAACTGAAGCATTCATTCGACGTCTAAATACATATTCATATCACCTTAAATATGTCTCTCGGAGCTTTCTTTTAATAGATGCAACTCCAACTTTCACTAATACTCTCATTTCTTATTTTGTTTATCCTCGTATGTCCACACATCCACCTATCCACATTAACATCTTTATCTCTGCAACACTCATCTTTTGCTTATGTGCTCGAGTCCTAGTCCAACATTCGGCGTCATATAACATAGCAGGTCTAATCGTCGTTTTGTAGAACTTCCCTTTAAGTTTAGAGATATTTTACAATCACATAAAACACCCGATGTTTTTTTCTATTTCAACCATCCTGTTTATATTCAACGTAAGATATCTTTCTCAATCCCTTCATCACCTTGCAAAAATGATCCTAAATATTTAAAGCTCTCAGTTCTAGACAATTCATCATCTTTTATCTTAATACTTATCTCATTACATCTAATATTGTTAAACTTAAATTGAATAAATAAAATTCTATGAAAAATGAATTTCAATTTTCAAATATTAAAATTTTAAGGATATGTTTAGTAGAGCAAATCAAAATCTTTTCTATATGGTTTAAAATTATGAAATGTTATTTGGTTGGAAAGAAAAGTGATATATTTCATTATCATATTCTCTCTCTATATTTTAATTGTTGATGAAAATGAAAAAGAATTATTATTAAAAAAATCAAGATAAATTCTCATCATTTTTAATATATATATATATATATATATATATATATATATATATATATTTTATAAAATTAATAATTTGTTTTTAAAATGGTTCCAATCGGGAGAAATGTGTAAAAAATATATATTCTTTTTACTGTCATATTTTTTTATGGTTATTGATAAGTTTCATGACAAACAGATTTTTTTTATTTTTTTCATTTCTGCCAAAACAAAAACTGCAGTTTGAAAATTTGTTAGGGGTGTTTGGTTCGTAGAGAATTTTTTATTTTCTATTTTCATTCTCTCTTTTTCTAGAAAATAGAAAACGATTTTTTTTCTTCAATTTTCAAAAAACGTTTTTTTATTTTTTGAAAAACGAAAATGGAAATAGAAAACGATTATTTCTCATTCTCTAGTTTTTCATAAAACGCTCCTTTATTTTCTGAAAAATAGAGATGAAAAATACAAACCAAACCTGTTTTTTCATTTTCACATAAAACGAAAATAAAAAACGAAGAAAAAAATATTTATCAAACGCCCCTTAGTTCTCCAAAAGTCCTAGTGCTTTGTTCATTTTGGAACTTATTTTAAGTTCCCATTTTCCTTTTTCAAAGGGAAAAAAAACCTCAATGAATAATGTTGACTACAATTTTAGTGAAGACCAAGCTTCCTCTGTATAAATGATTAATTTATTGTGTGGAGAAGCCAAAGAAATGTTGAGTTGTGTTATTAATTAACCTTTTATTTTAGATTTTTTTTTTTATGAATTGGAAAATTCCCAGGAAGCACGCACACCTGCTGACACCTTAAGTATGCTGTTTTCTTTTTAATTTTATTTTTAAATATATATTTTTAAAATTCAAGTTGCTGTTGGTTGATACTTAAGCTATGATAACATAATACATCATTAAAACATTACATGCTAGGCATCATTAAAATGAAATGTACATAATGAATCTCAACGCATCTATCAAACCCCATCTCCTTGACCTTTGAATGTTGATGGAAGTTCTTCTCGCTCTCGATCCGGGTTAATTCAATTAATAAGTATAAAGGAATAATTTTTAAATATATAGAGATTAGTTTTTAAAAAAATTGTGATTTTGAATTATCGACGGATCTCTTTCTTTGTATTTATCATTTGAATTTTAATTTATCTTCTCCATCCATAGAAATAACGGAAGAAAATCACTAAAATGATGGTTCAGTATTTTTCTTTAGAACAGAAACTAGGTTCACACTAGCACTTAAAAAATGAAAAGTTATTTCAGTGTTTTCCAGCGTCATAAATTGGGAGTAATGGCTTTTTGACAAATGTGAGAAGTAAAAGATTTCCCTAGACAAGTACAACATACTGTGCTATGCCAAGTTTAAATAAATAAAAAAAAGTACTAAAGCAAATTTAAAATATATAAAGTGTACTGTTTGTATAGTATGATACCAAGCCATCGTTGATTTCAGATAGACTCTTCTGTATTTTGTCACCGTGTTAAGAAATTTTATTCTCCGTAATTTATCTTCTTTTCGTCGTTCTGGAACAGATGATAAAAATTATTAATTAAACAGATTCTCAATACTACGCCATCCTGAAACATTAATTAACAAAAACTAATATGATGTGGAAGGCATCCAATCATAAAAAGCTCGTCAAGATTAAGTTCACTGGGAGACATTTTCCTCAACCGCAAAATAAAGTTACTAGAGATCTATTTATTTTTCATTTTAAATATTTGAGGATTTGTTAATGAAGAACTGTGCTTTGTATTTTTTGTAGTATATTTGTTTTAAGGCAACAGTTATGTATAAAACAGACATATCAAAAAGTTTGAATGCAAATTAAATGAAGAATTTGCTTGTATACGGCTTAGCTTATTCATATCACACCGGCTAAGAACAAATGGCCTAGAAAGCAAGCTTATTCTTCTAGGAGGAATTTCTTGAGATGAACCTTGACTGACTTGATCACACAGATGAATGATCTGAACATGGTGTCCTATATAATAGCAAAAGTCACATGTTTGTACAGCAAGATGACTTCAAATAAATGAGCAGATTGTTTGATGAGTTAAATTCAGAGATTTATTGGGAAAAAAACCAATGATTCTCATGGTGTAAAAGTCAGAAGTTGCTAAGACCATCTTCAACCACAAACACTAAATATGGTGTAGTTTTGACACCAAAATGATATAATTTTAATATCAAATACTATTTTAACTCCAATTTACTCACACCATATCACATTAAAAAGAAATATTCATAAGAATATTCTATTTTTCTTATTCATAATACAATTATCAATATACATTTTAATTTAATAATATTTTTATATGATAATTATTATATTTAAAATTAATACTTCATTAATATTTGAGATATATATTTTTTTTTAAATTTGGCCTCCAACTAATATATATAAAAAATTATGATTTTCTATTTTAATTTTTATTATATAATTGTTCAAGTATAAATATAAAAATGAAAATCAAGAATCTCAAAATCCTGCGAATGTTTTCGATTAATTTCATTTTTATTTTAGTGGAATGAGGGTGATTTTCCCGAATATTAGTATAATAATATTATTGAAGTAATTTTAAGTTTATGTGTGTTTTATTAGTATAGTTTATATTTGCAATTGTTTGTCGGGTTTAATGTTACTCATGTTTTTAAATTTTTATTAGTAATATTTTAATTTAGTGTTGTTATTATTTTTATTTTGTATGTCAGTGTAATAAATGATGTAATTTACATTTATGCATGTCAAAAATTTTAATTTTTTTTTGTTTTTTATGAAATTAATGGTATAATTTATATATGTAATTATAATTAAAATATATTAAATAAATTAAAAATAATTTTTTAATAAATTAAATATTTTTAAATATGTATAATAAAATTTAAATATATTATTAAATATACTTAATTTAAATTTATAATAAATAATTAATATTATTATAAATAATATGGATAAAAAATAATTACAAATCAATTTTTATTTATGATATTTAATAATATATATTATATTTAATTTTATTAATTATATAATATAATATAATAAAAAAATCCAACACCAAATATGATGCTAGGAATAGTGCCACACCAAAGATGGTGCGGTACTATTCCTAACATCATTTTTGGTGTAAAAAATAGTGTATAGATTGGAGTGATTTAGTGTGATTTTAACACCAAATTTAGTGTTTTGGTGATGGGTTGGAGATGTCCTAAAACCATCTCCAACCACAAAATCTATTTTGGTGTCATTGCAACACCAATTTAGTGTCATTCCAACACCAAATTTTTTTTCAACTCCAACCAATACACACCATTTCCTACACTAAAAGGAATATTCTTTAAAATATTCTTTTTTTCTATCTTATAATTTATTATTCAACATACATATTAATTTCAACATATATATTAATTTATTAAATATTTTTATTGCGATCATGATTATTATTACGAAATTATTATTACAATTTAGTGTCATTATTCAACAGAATGACGAACTTGTTGCGGCATTGGATCGAAGTACCAATGTTGCTATATTCAAGGAAGAGAATAAAATTTTATTTAAAGATTTGAATATCATCGCTGATCCGATAATGTATGAATTTATTCACAGTGAACAAGTCAGAATTATGTAAAAGAGGACTAAAAATCAGAAATCTCAATCAATTTCACATCAAGGAGAAGGATCTAAATTCAATTCGTCTCAAGAAGAAGGATAAGAATCTCAAGATCCTTTAAATGGCCCCGATAAATTTCATGATTATTTCGATGATTTATTAAGAAGTGATTTTTCAGAATACTAAACAT
Source organism: Wurfbainia villosa (assembly GCA_025175895.1). Taxonomy (NCBI): domain Eukaryota; kingdom Viridiplantae; phylum Streptophyta; class Magnoliopsida; order Zingiberales; family Zingiberaceae; genus Wurfbainia; species Wurfbainia villosa. The sequence goes on along the minus strand of JAKLTH010000304.1, from coordinate 403,723 downwards.
TGATTTGTTTAGTATTGCAATGTTATTATGATTATTTTAAATATACGTTTACTTGTTTGTCGCATCTTTGAATTGTATGTTGGGCTATGTGTTATGTATTTTATATTTATACATTTTGAAATTTTAAATGTTTAATTGTGTGTTTGTTACGAAAATATCAATATTATAAATTTTAAAATATTTATAATCTTAGTAATATAACAAATATTTAAAATATTAATTATTTAAGTTAATAACTAATATAAATTATAATATATAAAATTTACATAATAAATTCAATTCAATTAAATAATATTAATTTATAATATTTTAAATATAAATTTAATATTATAATATAATTATTTAAAATAAACTATATTTGCATCATTTTGGTGCAAGTGAATAGTGCAACGTTAAAATGGTGTTGTACTATTCACTTTGCACTATTTTAGTGTAATTTTTGATGTTTCCATTGGAAAAGAAATTGTGTTCTTTTTACATTGAAATAGTGTAATGGGATATGCATTGGAGATGATCTAAGCAAATAAAGTAGAAGAGTGGTGCTAATTTGTACTAGCAACTGCAGCACTTTGAGCATGCGTATGTTACATGAAATTACAATAAAAGAATAGTCAAATTCTGCCATTATGAATTCCGATAAAGTGTTTATTGTGAACCGTCTTATCTTATTTTTAAAGAGAAAATTTATGATTCTCTAGCCCGTGACCTTTAGCTGCGTTTGATTGGACTAGTATAATTAAAATTATAATATAATTAAGATTATAATAGAATGTAATGTAATTTTGATTACTTTATTATATTCGATAAAAATTGTATGTAATTTTAGATTATAAAAATAATTATATTCTTTTATTTGATGTCCATTATAAGGATGGTAAGAATCAATTGACGACGACGTTGAACAACGATCGATCGACCGAACAGTCAGATAAATATTACATATAATCTTAGATTACAAAGATAATTACATTCTTTTATTTGATGTCCATTATAAGGACGATAGGAATTGATCAACGACGACGACGACGATCGATCGGTTGGTCGACAGCGACGGCCAACGGTGGCGACAACGGACGACGACGATCAACTTTGATTGTTGAGATCCAATACTTTTTAGATTACGATTTGGAATGTAATCGGATTACATAGATTTTGCTTCGTAATTCAGATTACAAAACTTTAATATATTTTGTAATCTAGATTACATTATATTAAATTATAATTTTAAAACGATGATAAACAGAATAATTAATCTTGTACATTATAAAATAGATTACAACGTACCAAACGCAATCTTAGATCATACGATTATGCTAAATTAAGTTTCTCTTCTTATATGAAATTATAATGCTAAATGAAAACCAAAATCAGATTTTTTTTTGAAAAATGGAAAAGTTATAGAGGATCAAAAAAAAAAAAATGATAGTTTGTCATAACTCAGTGGCACACAAAGGTATATCACAATAAACAGAAAAGTAGTTTCCTCTAACGACAAAGAGGACCAAAAAATAAAATCACCAGAGTCGTTTATTGAGTCTACCCTAGGAGAGTTCAGTGCTTTGACCCGGCTAGATTGATGTAGCTTCCACCATCATCTCTGACATTACAACCCTGCTCTCCATTACTTCATTTCTTTTTCCTGCATACATTTAGATGTAGAGATCACATTAAATCAATTTATGATGATTTATATATATATATATATATATATATATATATATATAAAATAGAGATACAAGATCACTGTAAAAATTATTTAAGGAAATTCAAATGCATACTATAGTTGATAGTTGTAGTTAGAAATAGAATGTGTAGTACCGAAAGCAAGGTGCGTAAACAAAATTTTCGACAATTGGCACTTAAATATTGTGAGATTCATCAAATCTTACTTCCAAGAAAATAATTTTTGCATCAAAGAAAGGAAAGATTTAGTTAACATAAAAAATTAGTTGCTTAGAAGAAAAGAAGTGATACTCCAAAAAAAGAATAAGAAGAAGTGGGAACCGATCCAGGACTAGAGCAACATGAACCAAAGCCTTACCAATTGATCTAACTCAAATTATACTATGTTTGGTTCATACAATTATTTGATTTGAGGATAGAACAACTACTCCTAGGGAACCAAATAGATGGATCATTTTCCTTTAAATATTTTGATTTATAGGAATGGAAACAAGTAAAAGTTTTTCACAGTGATAAAATATCCTACCAATAGAAGATAATGATTTGTCTGGCTCATTTGATCTATTAAACTTGTCTAGTTCATGCATGTAACTCACCTGGTCTACATAAGAAGTTTGTCTAGTTCTGAAAAAATGGTCGGTAGAGTTGTAAACGAATCAAACGTTCATGAACAAGCTTGGTGTTTGATTCGGTAAAAGTTTGTTTACGTTTGTTCAATATGCATTAAAGTCAATTAATAAATAAATTTGAACAACTTGATAAATTAAATAAGTGCTTGAATACATATGTATTCGGCTTGTTAATATTCGTAAATAGTATTCATGAACATTAACAAGTCAATTTATGATTAGACTCTTTTAAAAATTATTTTTGAACTTATTTATGCTCATTTATAAAATCAAGATTAAATTAGTAAAATTTTAAATAAACAAACAAGTTTGATTTAAGAGCTTGATAACGTTTAAATAAGTCAAATTGAATCAAGCTTGATTAGAAGCTCGATACCCATTAAACAAGCCAAACTCAATTCAAGCTCAAGCGAAGCTCAAACTAAAAAAAAAAATATCAAGCCAAACTTGAACAAATTTTTTAATAGCTTGGTTAATTTTCGACTTGGTTCGACTCGGCTTGATTATCTTATCAAATAAATCTGAACACTATAAAACTTAGCTTGACTTGACTCGTTTACAACTCTAATGGTCGGCTCATTGACTCGGTTCAAAATATGAATTTCTTGTAAAATTTAATAGACTAGGAATAGCTAAAGCACGATTAGCAAATAACAATTTTATAGAAATATGGATTTCAAGTTATTTTTAAAACCAAATATAGCAACACTTGTTCCAACATGACCCTCTAGTCAATGCTTACAACATAATTATGAATTAAAAAATAAAAAAATGCAACAATAACAAGATTGAAGAAGAGATAAAAATAATAAGAAAATGAAGAATGATTTTTTTTTATTTTTTTTTAAAGGAGATATGTGGAATAAAAAGTTCACAAAATATGGGCTGATTTTGATTCGTTTTGGATCATGCATGTTCTAGAGATCAAACAAAGTATATAACAATTATATAGACAAAACTTAAAAGGAAAAAAACAAAGCTGAAAAAAATCATTGCATCTTCTGGAAATAAAACAAAATATCTAACAAAAAAACAAATAAACTGAGAACATCTTTGCACAAGAAAAATGTCTAATAATAATCTTATTAAAAAAATATCACAAGTTCTTAAGATTTTAACTCTCTCTTAGAACTAGAAAAACTAATGTTATAATCCAAATCATCATCTTATTTAACAAGGCATAGTACTAACTCCCTAGCATATGTTGAATTTTCATTTCCCGGCTCCATGAGTGTCATCTCAAGAACATTTTTATGTACAATCCTTAATTATGAGAAAAAGGTATGAATACTCGAACTTGATTAAAATAAAGAATCAAGGATGAGAATAACCTGCAAGACATAGGCAGTGTCTCTAAGCAGCTTCTTGCTCTGCGACTAGGCAAGCATCCTCTGGAACCTTCTGTTCTTGCTCAACCTGCATCAATGTCTTCAAAAGGCAAAGCTCATTAGCTTTGATGACAAATAAGCAACTATAAGGAACAATGTGAATGGTTATAATCATCTATCAATTATATATGAAAAAAGGCATGATAGACATCAAGCATTCCACGTTCTTCTCTGCTAGAGCCTGCTGTAATTAGCTAAGTCATGTGCCATCTGAAATAAGCAAATGTTCAAACAATTAATGCAAATTGATAGTGACCAACTAGTGCTTTAATGTGTGATTGCACCTTTCATTAGAAATTGATGTCCGTTCATCAAAGTCAAGATGTTCAACGAAGTATTCTCTGTCAATGGGTCAACCCGACAAGAAGACATATGTCCATGTTTATCTTAGGGAAGCCTATCCACTGCATTAATAGAGCTCTGCCTCCTATCAACCATGCGGAAGGCATTAATTGCCCTCCATACGCAACAACATTTATAAAGGTGATGCTCTCTATTATCTCTAAAGACGACAGACCATCCCTTTATCGTATCATACCATCCACGCCCTCCGTACCGCTCTGTATGGATATCTCTGCTTATATAAAGACAGTTAGAGGAGGAGAAAGAGAGGTTCGGAGCCTCTTCTAAACTCTCCTGTTTTCATTATTTCCTCTCTTCCTATTAATCCCTGCATTGAACGTCGGAGGGGTTTGGGCGAGAGCTCTCTCGGCGTCCTTAACCGTTTGTCTCCGTTGCAGGGTTCATCTCAACCCGCCGTGACACACCACTCAGTCCGCATTGAGAAGATGTCAAGTAGTCCGAGATAACACTCTTCTACTTCAACAACTCTCGCCACGTCATCCATCTGAGTCATCGGTCCCTTGTCATTTTCGCCGCGGGACATCTCATCATTTCGGTCTCAGCCGAAATAGTAATTATACATTTGTAGAAAGTCTACTGTATAGAAGACTTCTATACAACGAAGGATATTGGTCATTTCATTCAAAACCTGATTATTTAATTCTCCAAAATATTGATATTTGTTGTAAGACATCATGAGTTCTAGAAATTATTCCATTCCAAATTCCATTATCATATTTCAAATATATTATTGGTTATTAGATACTAGACTACTGTAGCATTTTCACCAAAACAAAAAAAGAGTGCAGTACCAATTTGACAATCTCGCATGTCACTACAAAAAATATAGTCATTAGCGACGAATTTAGCGACGAATTTTAAAAAAAAAATCATTGTAAAATAAATTAGCGACGAATTTAGCGACAAAAATATTTTCGTTGCGGATAAAGCGTCGTAAATATTAGTCACAAAAATAGCGACGAATTCTTGCGACGAATTTTAGTGACGAAAATTTGGGACGAATTTAAATTTTCGTCCCTAATTTTGTTGTAGAAGTTACGAAGAATTCAAAAATTCGTCACAATTTTTGTCGCAAAAATTTATGACTTTGCGCATTTAATTAATTAATTTTTCGTTGCTAATTTTACGCAACAAAAAAATTAAATCATAAAACCTTACGACGAAAAATAAATTAATCGCAGAAAATTCGCGGCGAAATAACGATTTCGTTGGTAAATTCTTGATACAAATTAAATCGCAAATTTCGTACATTGAGTAAATGAAAAACCATATTTTGCGATGAATTCTTTTTTCGTTGCAAAAATTTGCAACGAATTAAATTTTTGTCGTAAATTTCGTTGCAAAATTCATTGCAGAATTTGTCGCAGGTTAGTTTCGTTGCTAAATTCGTCGCTAATTTGCGACGAAAACAAAATTCGTCGCAGAATTCCCAGAATTTAGCAACGAATTTGTATTTTTGTCGCTAAATAAAATTTTTTTTAATAGGTTCCATCCGTTTCGATATTCTATCGTATATACAAATTTCACACATACAAAACAAAACACAATAAGTTCTGATATCCAAATAAATATATTCAATACAAACAAAACACACACATTTAATACAACAAAATAACATTCAATAATATTCAAAAATATTTCATATCCAAATAAATACAAACTAACACAATAAGTTAAGAACAATACAACATTCCAAATACAAAGTTATATCGTACAACATTCCAAACATCAACATAGATCTGATATCCAAATAACAATGTCCACGCAAAAGATCTCAACACATGCGAAAGAAAAAAGGAAAGATCATCTGTAAAGCAACGACCATCATTCTTCTACCTGCATTAGAAAAGAAACAAACAAAAAGTATCATACATTAAAAAAAAACTATATACTAACACGAAAATAAATATGCAAAGACTTACTCAGATTTGCATTTTCAATCGGCACAAGGATTGACTTCATCATTCTTGTTTAAAGCAAAATAAAAAGTACTAATTAAAAATTAAAAAAATGAAGGATTAACAAACTCAATAAACTACAAAATTTTAAAAGTACTAATTACAAACATGCATACAATATCATCATCGTCGCCACCATCATCTTCATTACTAGGAGGAATATGACTTGGACCGGAACTAAATTGTTGAAACTGTCGCATAAGAAAGGCTTGTTGTCGTCGTATTTCTATCATTTCTTGATCCCTTTGTGAGTTTTGTTGTTGTATTTCTAGAATTTGCTGATCTCTTTCAAGTATTATGCCCTTCAAATTGCTAACCTCCTCAGTTAAGTTATGTATCTGTGTCGCTACTGCTGGTTAGAGCTGTCAAACGGACCGACCCATGGCGGGGCGGGCCAACCCGTCATAAACTCAATATTTAGCGGAGAGGGGCGGGCCGACCCGCCATCTCGGCGGGTTGAGAAATTTCCAACCCAACCCAACCCAAGGCGGGTTGCGGGTTAGGCGGGCCAACCCGCGGGCCACACAAATTTTAAAAATATATTTAAAATTACTAAGGTGTTGAGGGCTTGAGGTAATGATTTGTAAGACAGATAGAGTACCATGATTAAAAAAATAAATATTTGAAGTAACTAAAATCTTATAATTGTGATTCAATTATCGACTTACAAAATTAAGTACCGATATTTTTGATTCATTTCCAATGTTCTAAAATATTTAAATCTTGATAATATGTAAATGTAAATTTTTACTCTTTCAAATAGAGATTCAATTGAGATTTTTTAACTTGGGTAATTATTTGATTTTGATATGTTATTATTTCCTATATTGATTAGAATAGTAGTGACAAGATAATAAAAAACAATTAGAGTATAAAAAATATTCTTTTGTTCTTTACTCTTAACTTCTTTTATACTTTGTTGAGGTGTATGTGTGATAGAAGAAGATTGTAATGGTGAAAAATTTGTCTTTTGATATTTCTCAACCCGCGGGCCAACCCGTCCCACGGCGGGCCAACCCGTCTAGACCCGCAACCCACGCGGGTCGCTCCGTTTAAGCCCACCAAAATGGCAGGTTGATAAAAGTTCAACCCAACCCGCTTAAATTTTTTGGCGGGGCGGGCCAACCCGGCGGGCCTAACCCAACTTGACAGCTCTACTGCTGGTGGAGTAGAAGAAATAGATCTACGAGGAACATTATGCATTCTGCTCAGAGAACCCATACCTAATATCCTTCCCCCTTTTGCTCCTCCATTCGCCTCAAGCCATAAATCCAAATTATTACTAACGGATGGCTCATATCCCTCATTATCACCGTCATCTCCTGAAATTCTCTGAGATGAGGATAACTGATCATATCTCTCCTATACAAAATTAAAATTTTAATCAGAGCATATACATAACTAACAGAATTAAAGTTATAAAGTAAGTTTAAAGATTAATTCAAACCTTAATTGCTCTAGCTCTATCTCCACTCCAAGTCTTATCTTTTTTTTGGAAAGTGCGAACGAAAGTATCTATAAATTCCGGCTCCTTTCCCAATTCCTTAGACTAAAAATAAGAATGTTAGAAATAAAATAATAATCTGAAATAAATTAAAAAACTAATTGTAGAATTAAAAAATTACCAATCTACGTGAATGCTCCTCGATATTTATAGATCCTCCCGCATATGTTGCAGATAAGTCTCCAGAATTACATGCTTGATTTATTTTATTCTGTTGACTCCTTTTTTTGCTCTCATCAGATTGCCAATAATTGGAGATTTTACTCCAATTTTCCGACGTGACACAGGCTAATTTTTTCCCAGTACTTTTGGCATGATTCAATACATGTCGGATATGATCGCCACATTTTTTTTTTAAAATTCTTTTAACTTCCAAGTCTTGAGAAGGATCCCAAATAAATGTCCGCTGAGATGAAAAAAAACAATTTATTATATAATCACTTATTTAATATATAAAATGAATCAATTATACCTTAAACTCGCACCACCATAGTTCTTTTGTAGGTCCTGGCGTACTTGAGTATGACAATGAGTCTCCTCTCCAATAGTTATTCACGATTTTATTGATCTCGCGAATAACAGTTACAGAATTATCAAACCTATGATAAAGTGAAAAAAAATTGGATAAATAATTAAGATAGTTTAAAAATTATAATATTTATATTACTTACGAATCTCCAATCGGAAATATATACGGTCGACTTTCGATATTCTCAGTAGAGGAGTGTCTGGCGGGTACAGGTGAATTTGAATGGGAAGGCCCTGCCGGTGAATGAGATGGTACTGGCGACTGATCATGTGAAGGTCCAGCCTGATCAGGGGGGCATGTAGGTATAGTGCTGGCAGGCGGTGAATCAGTCTGGCCAGTACTAGTATTGTGTCGTCTATGGCCACCACGTCGAAACTATCAACCAAAATCAAAATTAGAATAAAGCAAATAAAACTTTGATGCTTAATGAAGAACATGAAAAACTTACAAAATTCATAATGAAGATCTGAGAGACTGCGGGAAGCTACGATGATGTTACCTCTGATAACCTATAAGAACAAAATATACACAACATACAGAGACAAAAGATATAAATTTAACAATGAGACATTATATAAACAAATAATTGAGCTAAGAAATTTGATAAAATTATAGTTTAAAACTAAAATTATATATAAAAAAACTTTCACGCTGCATTATGTCTGTTTTCAATCAATTATATTAATATAAACTCCTAGAAAATACAATAATACGAAACTTAACATTAATTGAATCCTAACAAACATAATTCACGGTAGATCTTTGATCTTTGAAATTAATAACTAATACATAAAAAGATTACACCCTCACATTTATAAAGGATTAATCTATTATTCTATGATACAATTGGTCAACGATCATGAATATTATTGAAGAGAACAAAAAAATCCAGAGCAAAATTAAATGAACAGACATGTCGATTTAATTTCCAACGCAAAATGGATTCAATATTTTTTTAGCTTCTTCTGTGTCCTTTTTTGAATAAACACATTATTATCTCACTCATACTATTCATACATGTTCACATTGATCACACCGTACATGACTCATGGTATCCATACATGTTCACATCTATCCATCTTAGCAACCATACATGTTCACACTATTAGTTGTGTTTCTCCTACATCTACATCTATCCATCTTAGCAACCATTTATAAATATTAGCCTATAATTGTTTAGTAAAATAGTAGTAGTTGTTGGTACTATAATGCCTTAACTCAACTAGTTGAGTGCAATTAGGGTATTTTGATGTTGTGTTTTAATGTGGTTGTTTATCGTGTGTTTCTTTGAATCGAAGGTTCAAAATAGGTGAACTTGAAGGTGATAGGAAAACAAAGGCATGGAACAAGCTTCAATTGGCGGACTTCGAGGCGTGGCGGCGGGCTCCGAAGCGCTTGGCCGACCTACGGCCGGACGGCTCCTTCGCCATGGCTTCTAGAGCCTGTGGCGAGACGAGGGGCCAGCTGGCGGCCTCACCAGCGGCTGCCGGGCTCGGTCTTGTGGCCAGCTCGGTGACCTCATGGCCGGACGGTTGGCTCATGGTGACGGAACCTGGCTGCGGAGAGAGGCTCATGGCGGCCGGGAGTGTGGCCGGACGGCGGTTCGTCAGCCGGCCAGCGTCTGGCAGTGGGAAGATGTCGAGCGGCGAGATGTCGAGGCGCGACACGACGCGAAGGGAAGAAACAGATGGCATCGGGAATTAGGGCGTCCGTGGAAAAGTATAAAAAAAAATTCCAACGAAACTTTGGATTCGTTGCAAATTTTTAAATTTTTTTTTTTAAATTTGAAATGTTTGCAACGAATCACAGATTCGTTGCAAATTTGCAACGAATCACAGATTCGTTGCAATTTTTTTTTAAAAAAAAAAATAAAACATTTGAAAACGTTAACTGATTTTTTAATTTTTTTTTTATAAATTTAAAAAATTGCAACGAATCCAGGATTCGTTGCAAATAATTTTTTAAAAAAAATTAAAAAACTTTAAAAATCGTTAAATGAATTTTTTAAATTTTTTTTTATAAAATTAAGAGTTTGCAACGAATCTGTGGATTCGTTGCAAAATTAGCAACGAATCCACAGATTCGTTGCAAATAATTTTTTATTTTAAAATAAATAAAATACTTGAAACTCATTAACTAACTTACAGATCTCCGAATGAGATAAAATCAGTGCCAATATGTTCGTCTAGTTCTCCTCATTATATAAACATCGTCAAAAATGTTTTAATCCGGGAATTTTCGAATATCGGTCTGTCTGAGAAATCTAATTCACGTTAAAAAAAATCACTTATCGCAATATTTTCGGTAAAATTGATTTTTAAAAAAATATATATAATCAGGGGAACTAGACGAACACATAGAACTTGTTTCATCTCATTCCGAACTCTCTAAGAACCCGGCCAATTTTTAATTTTTTTCTAAAAATAGAATTTTGCAACCTAATCCTCGGATTCGTTGCAGAATTCAACAGAATCTAATCACGATTCGTTGCAAAATATTTAAAAAAAACTCATTCACGAGAACTTGTTTTTTTTTAATAAAATAAACGAATTATGGTTTAAATTCAAAATTAGTTGCAAATTTAAAATAATTTTCAATTAGCGACGAAAAAAATTAAATCACAGATTTTAAGCAATTTTGAATTCGTTGCGAAATTTCTTGACAATTTATTTCATCATAAATCGACGAAAAATAATCTGACGAATTTGGCAACAAAATTTGAATGTTGGAATTTTTTTAATTTTTTCAACAAATTTTTTTCCATCGGAAATTACGTTATAAATTTGCGACGAAACATAAGATTCGTCGCTAATTTTGTTGTAGATTTGCAACGAAAATAATTCGTTGCCAAAATTCATCGTCAAAAAACAATTTTTTTGTAGTGTGTATTCCATCACTGATTAAGAGTATTCCATCTTCCATCTTATTAAAATAATGCAGTCTGACCTACAGGAAAGGTATTATTATACAAGAAGTTGGTCTACTAGATAGGTAGTAGTCATCAAAATAGTCCTTAATGATACCCAAAAATGTCCAATGACTAAACTAGAACATAGTTGAGGCCAAACCTAGTGAACTGATTACAAACCTACTTAGAAAAGAATAATGTAACAAGAAAATAAAGAAGTTAGTAGGACACACCTGACAATAACAGACAGATGGATTATGCCGAGCATATGAAATCAGGAACCACCTCAAAACTTTTCTTCCATTCTCCCTCAAAACTTTTCTTCCATTCTCATCTAAAGCAGCATGGCCAAGAAATGTTCTAGAGAGATCCTTGGAAAGAGAAGCACAACTTTAATTGAGGAGCACTAGTATTACAATGACAAAACTTAAAACACAAGATAACATTAAAACTTATGTCGATACCGATCTTCTCAATCTGTCCTTTTCATTTTTCTGCTCCTTGGGGAAAACCTTTGTTGCTTGTATTTTATCTTTAAACGCAGAATCAACTTCTTTGTGTTCTGACTTATTTTCTAGGTCTAGCAAACTTTCCAAATAACCTTCTGCCAAGAGAAAAAAGTAATTTTGTCCATGTGGATTTAATTAATTTTTGCTTTAGCGAGATTAAAAAAAAAAAAGCAATTTTGTTCTTATGTTGTAGATATTGCAAACAGACATTGCACTTATCATAGGATTCATGCTCTGAATTTGCAAAAGCTCTGATATTTCCTCGTTATAGTTGGATGTTTATGATCTCGTAGACACTAAATAGGAAATGGAGTTGGCCGTTTATGATCACGTAGAATCTGAATAGATATCGGCCGTAGAGAGCACCCACTATCGTGTTTTGTTTAAATCATACCCCTTGCTACAAATTGCTTCATCCCTTCAGTTGTTGCCAAGGGCGAACGCATTTAGTTCTAATGGTATTATAAAATCGCTGAATGCGTAAGCATGTAAGCAGCTACGAGGCATGAATATATCTACAATCTTTACTGGGGATCGATAAGGTTTTAATTTATCTCTGATCAACAGCCATAGTCGGACTTTTAAAGCGTTTCCGATCCAACAAGTTGAATTAAAGGTAACAATAGGATCGATAAGATAATCTCAACTAAAAAACATAACAATGTAGAGTCCGTATGGCAATTAAAAACACACAACAAAGCATATAAACCCACATTAATCAGATCAAGTCATCAAGTAGTAGTTTGGGACTTAACACAATACATACTAATCTGACACAGTACTGATACTGATTCCATGACATTATGCAAATTAAAGTATAATTCCATGATTCATATTAATAATGCGGATGAACTACTATAGTGGAACTGATTCCATTTGCCATCTCATTAGCTCGTCTCTGTCTTCTCGAGAGCTAGTAACGATGCAAAAAATCAAGTGAAATAGGTCAAAAGATGACAGCTTATGAAATAGCAGCAGAGGACGACTGTGCAGCAATAACTTACTGTTGTAGTTGAGTAGCTTCTCGATGAGATCGACATGGGTCATGAGCATTCTCCTACAGCAGTAGCGAACCAAGCCCACAGCATCCAGAGCATCTCTTTTAGAAAAGTAATAAAAAATGATTTAGATGATGATGATTGAATAACATAGTAAACTTCTCCAAAATGCAAAGGGATGTTATGTACTAAGAACAAAGTGCCTATGTATCGCAATCCTATAACAAGCTATTACATGATACGATAACAAAATTCAGTCTTTACTGAATTCTGAAGTGTTGCTCAAATATATTTCAGAGTGAAAACAAACTTTTAATACAAGATTAAAGATTGCCAAAATGTTTAAAAAGAAATCGATATCATTGTTTGTGGAATCAGTCGGTATGGGTATTGATGTAGCACAGATTAAAACAAAAAAATATATCAACCATATAAGATCATAGAATTGGAATAAAAATGCAAAATTGAAATGTTTATCAATTAGGCTAATTTTAATCAATACAATTGTTAATAAATACTATATATCATCATAATATTAATATACTAGCAAACAATATAACATTAATAATGTCATAAAATTTAATCAATATATCATACTATTTAATTTTATAAACATTAACTAACGAATTTAATAATACCAATATTTAGATACAATATTAATAGGTTATCTAAGTAATCAAATAATAATATTAAATAACTAATTTATTAGATCATAATCTATTTTCTGTTATTAATAAATAAAAAAATATTCGTAGTAATAGTAATACCTATAATTTTTATTTTTCACATATATTAATATGTAATGATTAACTTTTACACCACACTGTTTATTGGGGAGGATAAGAATTTGTGTTGAAGAGTTCTTCATTATTTTCTTGTTAAATGACATAAATATTGCAATTAGAATGCAACTAATAGATGCATCTTTACCTAAGTAAGAAGACAAACATTGAGTGTTAGGAGAGAAGACCAATGAGCAGATAGTGTGTTGGTAGATATAATATTTCTAAAAGAAAAGGACAACTGGATCATTTGGCAGGTTCGAAGCTTTGCATCCTTCCATTTCCATCACTTTTGCAAAGAAACAAAACCAAGGAAAATTTAGCATGTTTTCCATCCATGTGTTCCACATCAGTTGCAAACTAGAGCCCATCTGGCACTTGCCACCTTTAACGTTGTATTACCCCCTTATGAATACTAACCTAATAAATCACCAGAAACTAGCTCACTTCTGCATGTTGACTACCAGTAACAAGATAACAACCTAATAAGTCGCCAGAAGCTAGCCTAATCAGTTGCAAATGTTTATAACAATCCTAACTATTATCCCAATGGACAATCCCAAGTGCACAATATTTGAAGTTGGTGCAGCACATATATGCCTTGTGCCATTTGAGCAACAACATATATTTAATGATACCATATCGTATAATCATTTTTTATTGTTCTAGTTTTTATTTATCTTCTCCACCCTACTCATACCATTAAACCTATTTTAACCAATTGTCAAATAATAATATATCCAACACTCTTGACCATGCCATATGATTTGTCACGTATGTAATACAATTTTTGTTCACTTTTTCCCAGTAGGACGACTGACACACCAAGGTTTTATCAATGTTATTTCTTATCTACTCAACGCTCTCAATTTTATGTTTGGTCATACAAGTTTATTATATAATAGTCCAAGCAATCAATGATCCCTAAAAAATCTGCGTAGCGCAAGCAAAATCTTTATCTCAAAGAGGGGAAAACAAGGTCATGGATAACAATCCTAACCATGTTACAAGTTGTGATAGTTTAGCATGATAAATCTTTGAATTACTTGATTGTGTTAAAATGAAGATTGTATATCATTCTCACCCGATCAGTTCCAGACCCATAAAACATGTGTTATTAAATTATCATTCATATTCACCCAAATAAAAACATGAAAACCACTCTGAAAATCGAGCGACCGTAAAGAGAGAATATCACCCTTCAGTGTAATCCGCCTGTAGAAGATCTAGATATGTATCCCATTTGTTCCCAATCACCTACGCAAAAAAGCGAACAAACAACAACCATTATCAGTTCTAAATAATATATCTCCAAAAAGATCCTTTTAAACAGCAAGCCAAAAAAACCAAACTCTAAAACAAGGCTAAGCAAAGAAAGTGCTAATTCAGAAAGAAAATAGATAGAGAATTACCTTGCCGCAGGTGAAGCAGCGCACCGGGATGATCATCTTCTCAAAGACTGCGGAGAGTTTAAAAAATAGAAAAGGAGGGAGAACCGAAGAGAGGACGGCGGCGCAGCAGGTAGAAGAGTCGGAAGAGGGGCGGCAAGAGATCTCGAGGGAGTTCGTCGCCTGGGACGGGGGTAGGCTATGGAACGGGAACAGCGGAGATCGCAAGAAGATTTGGTTAGGGTTTCGAATCGCGACGGCGAAGATCGACCGCAGAGCAGGCTGTGGCGGCGGAAACCTGCTGCGTGCGGGGAAGCCTGCAAAATTACTGCACAGTATGATTTGTGCTCTGGTCCACTTGTCTATCAGGGTTATCCCCTGTCATCCGTCTCAAGTTATTGTAGAGAGGATAAATCACGGGAAGAGATTAGATCCCGGATCGCACGGCGAAGCAAAGAGGTCCTCTAAAGTCGTGATTTTAGACCCCTCTCCTAAATCGACACCAAATACATATATTACATAGTCCACTTATCAAGCACAATAACTACGTATTACATTTTACATAATTATTTATTAAACGATCAAAACTAAAAAAAATTATTATACATTTAATCGCTCATTAAATAATACATAATCATTCTTTAAATGACATATAGTCATTTTTCAGGTGGCACATAATTATTTTCTAGGTGGTACATAATTATTATTCTGGTGGTACATAATTATTTTCTTGAATACATCTATATCTTATTATTTATCCAGATCAAGAGCATGTTACATATTCAATATTCACAATCATTTTTATACATAACAAAAATGAATGACCAGTGAATAACATCAAAGGATGTAAATCTATTTAATTTTTTTTTAGTTATGATTCATTCATTTTAATTAGAGTTGTCAAACGGGTCGACCCCATAGCGGGGCGGACCAACCCATCGTAAATCCAATATTTAACGGAGAGAGGCGGGCCGACCCGCCATTTTAACGGGTTGAGAAATTTCCAACCCAAGGCGGGTTGCGGGTTAGGCGGGCCAACCCGTGGGCCACACAAATTTAAAAAATATATCTAAAATCTCTGAGATGTTGAGGGCTTGAGGTAATGATACGTAAGACAGATAAAGTACTATGATTAAAAAAAAAGTATTTAAAGTAACTAAAATCTTATAATTGAGATTCAATTATCGACTTACTAAATTGAGTATCGATGTTTTTGATTCATTTTCAATGTTCCAAAATATCCAAATCTTTATAATATGTAAATGTAAATTTTTGCTCCTTCAAATAGAAATTCAATTGATATTTTTTAACCAGGGTAATTATTTGATTTTAATATGTCATTATTTCCTTTATTAATTAGAATAGTAGTGACAAGATAATAAAAAATAATTAGAGTATAAAAAATATTTGTTTGTTCTTTGCTCTTAACTTCTTTTATACTTTGATAAAGTGTATGTGTGATAGAAGAAGATTATAATCGTGAAAAACTTGTCTTTTGATATTTCTCAACCCGCGGGCCAACCCGTGTCACGGCAGGTCAACCCGTCTAGACCCGCAACCCGCGCGGATCGATCTGTTTATGCCCGCCAAAATGGCGGGTTGATAAAAATTCAACCCAACCCGCTTAAATTATTTGGCAGGGCAGGCCAACCCGACGGGTCTAACCCAACTTGACAGCTCTAATTTTAATAAGTCATTTTCCTAGTCATATTTCATAGATCGAATCATCCATAGTTAATATGTTTACATGTTAAAGTAGCATATCCTAATTAAACTTCAAATAAACAGCTAAATAGTCACTCAGGACAAATGTAGAGATTAACATATAATCTCAAAGGACTCACATAGTAGAGAAGCAAGATCCATTCTCCTACTACCCTTATTGTTATCATAGCACATGTGGTATGAATCACATGTTATAATTTTATTCTCTTTACCAATAAAGAATGCATATCTTCCTCAAATCAATATCATATAGATTTCGATTTAGACATTTCCAATGACTAATCCAAAATTCAGCACATGAATTCTAATCTGACTTAAAACATGTGTGGTAAATGGTGGGAACATTTACTTCGATCATTGATCTCCAAATGATCTCATCTTTATACAAATATCAAGACGACCCCAGGTTACATATATGTCCATATAAATATAGCTTCACAAGATATTCTATAAGCAATGATTTTATTTCTATCCGTACTTAACAAATAGAGATGATTGTCCATGTGAGAGGACTAATTATTACATGTCAATATGCTCATCGAGATCTCATCACTAGAATGTAACATTTCACATACACTGAATAGATTATGTCATTACATACAATCAAATTATAATATTTGATTGTCATTACAAAATTATTACATTCTCTGAAATTCTATAGATTTTATATGTTGATAAAATGATTCTCTAGTCATTGGCTTAGTAAAAAGATCTACAAGTATAACACGTATAGGGATATACTCAAGAATCACCTTCTTCTTAATAACAACATCCCTAACAAAGTTGTACTTTATAGTTATACGCTTTCCCTTGTTGTGATATTTGGGAATCTTAAAAAAAACGTAGCATCTTGACTGTCACAGTATATAGTAATCATACTCCCACTGTCTTCAACAATCTTCAGATGTTTCAAAACCTCCTTAACTAGATTGTTTCTTATATAGCTACTAAACATGTCACATATTCATCTTCCATTGTTGACAAGGCGACACAGGTTTGTTTCTTGCTATTCCAGAAGATGACACCACCATTCAACAAGAACGCATAACCTGATGTGAATTTTCTATCATCCAAGCCTCCACCCCAATCTGCATATCAATAACCCTTCAGGCTCATATTTGATTCTTGAAAATAAAGACAATAATCTGTTGTTGCCTTCAAATATCTGAATATCTTCTTCACCGTCTTCCGGTGTCTCGGTCCAAAGTTTGATTGGAACTGATTGACTAAGCCAATAACATAGCTGATATCGGGACGAGTACACAATATAGTGTACATTAAACTACCAATATACTGACATATAATTTTTTATTCATTTCGGCTATTTCCTTAAAAGTTTCGGGACTCATACTCTTGCTCGGAACAGTACCTTTCACAATAAGTGTTTGTTCACCGTTACAATCAAACATGATAAAATACTATAACATCTTGTTTATATAAGACTATTGAGATAGATCTAAAAGTATTTTAGATCGATCTATCTCTTACGATCTTTACTCTTAAGATGTATTCAACTTCTCTCATATCTATTATGTTAAACTGTGATGAAAGACACTCTTTGACTTCTATCACAAACCTTATATCATTTCCTGCTATTAGCATATCATCAATATATAATGATAAAATAACATACTTTCCTTTTTTCCTTTTCAGGAAAACATAATGATCCTCATTGATCATTTCGAAATCATAAGATAAAATGACTTCATTAAATATTATGTTTCATTGTTTTGACGCTTGCTTTAGTCTATATATAGACTTTTTATGTCTACATACTTTCTCCTCTTGACCTTCAACAATGAAATCTTTTGGCTGAACCATATAGATTTCCTCGTCAAGCTCACCATTAAGAAAAGCGATTTTTACATCCATCTGATGTAATTCAAATTCATAATGCACCACAAAAGCCAAAATAACTCAAATTGACACAAACTTCACTGCAGAAGAAAATATCTCTTCATAGTCAATACCCTTAAGTTGGGTAAATCCTTTTGCAACCAAACGAGCTTTGTATCGATTAATCGATTCATCAAATTTTATTTTGAGAATCCACTTATTCCCAATAGCCTTTCGGCCAGGAGGAAGATCGACTAAATTCCAAACTTGATTCTGAATCATCGACTTCATCTCTCAACCATTGCTGCTTTCCACTTTTCTCTAACTCTACATTTCAATGCTTCCTCAGCAGATTAAGGTTCATTATCGTCAATTAGGAGTGTCATCATTGTCTCATTCTCAATAACAAATCTCTTTTCATGTTTGATCTTACGAACACTTTTTCATAAGTTAGGCTGTTGAGAAGTCACCTCGTAACTTGGCAAAGTACTCCCACTCGGTTGACTAGGTTCAGGTATCCCACTTGACACTTGTCTTGTTGATAATAACTCATCTTCTTCAAATAGAAAAACTGTCTTATCATCCTCACCTCTAGCTAGAAACTAAGTTTTGAGAAAAGTAGCATCTCTTGAATTCAATTCGAAGATAGTTCCATTTTGTTGCTCACCAATAAAAAGTATAACCTTTAGAGGTATCAGAATATCTTATAAAAATATATTTCTTACCTCTAGACCCTAGTTTTCCATACTTGTGAGAAGTATTATGAACATAGGCAGTTGACCCTCAGGGTCTCAGATTTTCCAAATCTAGTTTTCTATCTGTCCAGCGTTCATACGGGGTAGATGAAACTGACTTTGAAAGTACTTTGTTAAGTATATAGGATATAACTAATAATATATCTCCCCAATATAAGATCAGCAAATTAGCCTACGCCATCATAGACCTAATCATTTCTAGAAGAGTCATATTTCTTCTTTTAGCAATCTCATTTTGCTATGGAGTTCCAGAGATTGTCAGCTGTCTAATAGTCCCTCTATCATTACATACTGTCTTATACATATCAGACAAATATTCCCTCACACGGTTAGTGCGTAAAGTCTTAACCTTACGTTCCGTTTGATTCTCAACTTTGTTCATATAACTAATGAAGCAATCTAATGCTTCAGATTTATAAGAAATCAAATACACATGACCATAACGAGAGAAATCATCAATAAATATAGTGAAATAGGAAGCTCCATGTCTAGCCTTCACATTCATTGAACTATAAATATCCGAATGAATTAATTGTAATGATAACTCAATCCTATAACCTTACTGAATAGTTTCCTAGTTGCTTTCTCAATAAGATAATACTCACATATAGATAAGTTAATCTTAGCCAAAGAACCCAATAAACCCTCTTTAGCTAATCGATTCATACGATCTTGTCATTTATGTTCTAATCTAGCATGTCAAACCTCATCAGTTATATTTGCATCACTAGCAAGGGCAATCTTTGAAAAATAACTATCAATCGCACAATTGAAATTTGGTTCCACATCAAGAATCATCAAACCATTCATTAAAAAACTAAATTTGATTGACACTGAGTCAATCTTAAGTTCTACACACCTGCTATAAAAATTAATATAACACTTTAAATCAAGAAGGCAAGTTACAGAAATAAGATTCCTTCGAATCTCAAGAGCATATAGGACATCATATGGAAATAAAGTACTTTCACCACGAAAGTTAAGTTTGCAAGTGTCGACTCCTTTGACTTCAACTCTTGCATTATTTTCTACATATATCCATTTGTTGCCAGCTAATGCCCTGCGGTACTCCACATATGTAACCCGCTTACGAGCTATATGATTGGTTGCTCCTGAATCTATAATCTACAAAGGATAAGAATCAACCAACAACACTGAACTAGCAACAAAATGCTCAAAAGACATACTCGAAGTTACCTTTTTCAGCTTAGTACATTCCCGAGCGAAGTGACTCATCTTGACATAGTTAAAGCAAGTCATCTTGCTTTTATGTTTCTTCTCAGTCTTCTTTCCTTTCTCCTTAATTGAGCCTTTCCCAATAGCAACAACTTCCTTCTTCTTTCCTTTTCTTTCTTGAACCATTTCTTTTTCTTAGATCCAAATAATCCAACAGAATCGACAACCATATAGGCTTGGTTAGAAATCTTTGCGGATTCTACTCTCTCTGCCTCCAATTCAATATGGCGTGAGACATCAGTAAAAGTCTTAATACTCTCACTGTGAGTTAGGGTCTACTTCATGGTCTCCCAAGAATCTGAAAGGGAACAAATAGTTGCCTGAACATGTTGTTCATCTATCAATTCACAACCAGTAGTTTTAAGATCATGAGTGACACCTAGCAGTGCATCATGCCTCCCAATTGATCGAAAAGTCTAAATCGACTCCAGAACATTTCTGAACCCTTTAGAAGCTTTAATTATTCGTGTCTTGTTCCTTTCACTCATCCTATACCCACTTGGTTCAGGACATAGACTATGTGTTCGTTCCCACTAGGCTGACTACGTCACACCTAACCTAAGTTAATTTTCTTATCCTGTGGATTCAAGTTACTCCTGTCGAGATTTTTCGAGCCGCAAAAACCACTTTTTGCGTTGCGAAAACCTCGGAATCCCCAGCCACGGATCCGTGCGAAGATATATTAAAATAAAACATGTATGTGCTTACTAAAAACCCTAGATCTACCTTAGATCTAAGAGGTGAGATCATTACCCTCGATGCGACGCCCTTCGCAAATCCCGCTCATCCAAAAGGGTTGCCGGAACTTGAGAGTGTCAAGTGCACACTCCTCTATTGGTATCCACACAAGCAATAGGTGGAGAAAGAGACAAACTTGAGTGTGCTAGCACTCCTAGAAGATCTCGGCAAGATGAGGAAGGAGAGGGAGAGCTTGAGAGGAAGAGCACCAAGGAAGAAGATGATGGAATGAGTAACTCACCAAAAATGAATTTCCTCACTAATGGAATGGTGGTCGGCCACTTCATGGAAGGGGGGTTACATGCATGCATGTAACTCCCATGACCCTTGGTCTCCTTCATGATGTGGCACCAATTGACCAAGTCAATGATGATGTGGAGCATCATCATTGGCCGGCCATGCCAAGTCATAATCATGACATGACATTTGGTCAAGTCAAATTTGATCTTTCATCTTCCCTCTCAAGTCAAGTCAAACTTGACCTCTAATCTCCCATGATTGATCAAATCTAATCACTTGACTCAAGTCAATTTAATTTAATGAATCTCTATTCATTAATTTAAATTGATTTGATGAATCAAATCTAAATTAGACTCATTCAACACTTGAATCAACTTGAGTCTAACTCAATTAGTCTAATTTGGATTACTCTTAATCCAATTTGGTTCATCCCATGAACCTAATCCTCATGGTTCATCATATGAACCTAATCTCCATCTAATTGTTCTTATGTGTGTGACCCTATAGGTTCTTGTAACGTTGGCAATGTCCCTAAACAGATTTAGAAACATAAGCAATGAGCGGTATCTAGCAATACATCATTGCTACCCAAGTTACAAGAATGTTGAGCTCCAACATCACCTTTGTGACTACTAATTGTGACTCTCATAATATGTGACAATGTCCCTCTATCCTTGACATCTAGATTGACCAATCGAGGCATAGACCATGTCATCCTCGATACAATCTAAATCTTGATCTCCAAGTAGACTCACTCTAATCAAATGAGCTCAATATCTCATATTGACTTATTTGAGCATGACCATGCACTTCGTGGTCTCACTCTATCAAGAATATCGATGTCACCCCCGTCATATAGGAGGGATAGATCTCATCTACATCACTCACATTCCTTCGCATAATTTGTTACATACCCAGTAATCGCCTTTATAGTCCACCCATTTACGGGTGACGTTTGACGAAGCCAGAGTATGCAACTCCTTATGTAGGGAACCATGGTGACTTCAGGTCTAAGGACTAATAGTCATACTAATAGCCACATGAGAAAGTATATGACACTCATATAACGATCCATGATACTTTCTCATGGCGGGTCATTCAGTATACATTCTCCAATGCATACCCATGTGTCAACTTGATATCTCATATCCATGACTTGTGAGATCAAGTCATCGTGTTGACCTACATGCTAGTCTATACGCATTAACATTGTCCCTGAATGTTAATACTTGACTAGGAATGATTAAGAGTAGTGTTCTCTATATCATCTCATTATCGATTCAACCAATCGATTGATATAGATAAGAACCTACTACTCAAGGACATTATTATATTTAGTTATTTGACATCAATACAAGTAAATATAATAATCATGCCTTTATAAATAGGAATATGATACAAAGTCCATACAACAATCATCACATGATTGACTCTAGGGCTTTCACTAACAATCTCCCACTAGCACTAGTGTCAATCACCGTAGTATCTAATATCCAATGACCTAGTGTGACCATCATACTTTTTCTGTGCCAAATCCTTAGTCAAGGGATCTGCGATGTTAGCCTCTGTGGGTACTCTGCAAATCTTCACATATCCTCTATCGATAATCTCTCGAATGAGATGGAAGCGTCGTAGTATGTGTTTGGTCCGCTGGTGTGAGCGAGGTTCCTTAGCCTGTGCAATCGCTCCATTGTTGTCACAATAGAGCTCTACGGGATCTGCAATGCTAGGAACCACCCCAAGCTCAGTAATGAACTTGCGGATCCAAAGCGCCTCCTCACGCCTCGATGCAACGATATACTCGGCTTGTTGTAGAATCAAGAATCGTCCCGCCGAACTCTTCCACTCACACGCGCCACCATTCAAGCAAACCACGAACCCCGATCGCGATCTATAATCATCTGGTGGGTTTGGAAGTCGACATCGTTGTAACCCCTTACGGCTAACTCCTCATCGCCTCCAATATCAAGAAATATTCTTTAGTCCTTCTCAAGTACTTAAGAATATTCTTGGCTATCGATGGCGCTCACGGATCTGAGTATCTACTCATGCTCAAAGCATACGAGACACATCGAGACAGTATAGCATGACGTACATGATAGATCCTATAGCAGATGCGTAAGGAATCTTATCCATGCGATCTCTCTCCTCTCTAGAAGAGAGACTTTGAGTCTTCGAAAGACTCACACCATGTGACATCGGCAGAAGTCCTTTCTTGGAATTCTGCATGGCAAACCGAAGTAATACCGTGTCAATGTATGTACTCTGACTTACGCCAAGCAATCTCTTAGATCTATCTCTATAGATCTTAATGCCTAGAATACAGGCTGCTTCACCTAAGTCCTTCATTGAGAAGCACGTCCCCAGCCAAGTCTTCACAGACTGTAGCGAAGGGATGTCATTCCCAATGAGCAGTATGTCATCCACATACAATACAAGGAAGACAACTGTGTTCCCATTAACCCTCTTGTAGACACAGGGTTCATCTTCATTCTTGATGAAACGAAACTATTTGATCGCATCATCGAATCGAAGATTCCAGCTCTGAGAAGCTTGCTTTAGCCCATAAATGGACCTTTGCAGCTTGCATACCTTCCCAGTATGCTGTGGATCTACAAAACCCTCAGGTTGTGTCATGTACACATCCTCGAGTAAGTTTCCATTCAGAAACGCGGTTTTGACATCCATCTGCCAGATCTCATAATCGTGGTATGCTGCAATAGCAAGCAAGATCCGAATGGACTTAAACATCGCCATTGGAGAAAAGGTTTCATCATACTCAATACCATGAATTTGCTTGAAACCTTTAGCCACCAATCGACCCTTATAGGTATGCGTAAGTCCATCCATATCAGTCTTTCTCCTAAAGACCCACTTACACCCAATGAGTTTGACCCCTTCAGGTGGATCAACCAAAGTCCATACTTGGTTAGTGTACATGGATTCCATCTCGGATCTCATGGCCTCTAGTCATTTCTCAGAATCTGGGCTCATCACAACTTCCTGATAGGAGGTAGGCTCATTCTCAATGAGCATAACGTCATCATGGTCAGATAAGAGAAATGAGTATCTCTCAGACTGACGACGTACCCTATCAGACATGTGAAGAGGTAGGTCTACCTGAACAGGTGGTTGTTCCACAACTCTTTGTGCAACAACCTCATCACCCACAACACTTTGTGGTTCCTGTTCAACCTCCATCAAGGCCTCAATGCTATGGTCATTATCTTGAATTTCTTCAAGATCGAAGGTACTCCCACTAGTTTTTCTAGAAACAAAATCCCTTTCTAGAAAAACCCCAGTCTTTGCCACAAACACTTTGTGCTGACTAGGAATGTAGAAGTAATATCCCTTTGTATTCTTGGGATATCCAACAAAATAGCACCTATCGGATTTGGGTCCCAGTTTGTCTGAGACTTGACGTCGAACGTAAGCCTCACAACCCCAAATCCTCATGAAAGACATCATGGGATTTCTCCCTGTCCATATCGTATATGGTGTCTTTATCACATGACCTTGGATGGTACGGTTAAGGGTAAAGGCTGTGTCAGAGCATATCCCCAAAAGGATATAGGAAGATCTGTGTGACTCATCATAGATCGTACCATATCTAATAGGGTATGATTCCTCCTTTCGGATACACCATTCCACTGTGGTGTTCCAGGACGAGTGAGTTGGGATAGAATCCCACACTCAGCTAAATAGTCACGAAACTCATGGCTAAGGTATTCTCCACCTCGATCTGATCGAAGTATCTTAATACTCTTGTCAAGCTGGTTTTGTACTTCATTCTTGAATTCTTTGAACTTTTCAAATGATTCTGATTTGTGTGTCATAAGATACACATAACCATATCTACTGAAGTCATCAGTAAATGTAATGAAGTACCTGTAACCACCTCTAGCAGCAACATTGAAAGGACCACATACATCACTATGTATAAGTCCTAACAAATATGTTGCTCTTTAGTGTCCACTAAAGGGAGTCTTGGTCATCTTGCCTAAAAGGCAAGACTCGCATGTCTCATATGAATCAAAATCAAATGCGTCTAGCAGCCCATCCTTATGGAGATGAGATAAGCGACTCTCATTTATGTGACCTAAGCGACAGTGCCAGAGATAAGTTTGGTTCAACTCATTTGTCTTGAACTTCTTGGTACTTATGTTATAGATAGGGCTCTCTAAGTCTAGAAAGTAGAGTCCGTTCATTAGAGGTGCACTACAATAGAACATATCATTTAAATAAACTGAACAACATTTGTTCTTTATTATAAATGAAAATCCTTTCTTGTCCAAACAAGAAACTGAAATGATGTTCTTGGTTAAGGCAGGCACATAACAACATTCATCTAATTCTAATACAAGCCCAGAGGGCAGAGATAGATCATAAGTTCCTACGGACAATAGCGGCAACCCTTGCTCCATTGCCTACTCGTAGGTCCACCTCGCCCTTTCAATGCCTGCTATTTCTCGGCCGCACATTGGTACAAATGTGAGATGCACATCCGGTATCTAATACTCATGATGAAGAAATAGATAGATTGACTTCTATAACATTTATACCTGAAGTAGAAGTCTCACTTCTTTTTCTTCTTAAGATCTTCCGAGTAAGCTTTGCAGTTACGCTTCCAGTGTCCAGCTTCCTTGCAGTGGAAGCAAGCCCCTTCCTTGGCTACCCCTCCTTTGGGTTTAAGTTCTTTGCCTTTGCCCTTGGCTTGGGACTTTCCCTTACCTTTAGGCTTGCCCTTGCCTTTCTTCTTGTGCACCATCAAAATGGTGTCAGATTTTCCCTTCTTAAGGTTAAGCTCAGCAGTTCTCAATATGCTGAGCATTTCAGGCAATGGCTTATCAATTTCATTCATGTTATAATTCATGACAAATTTATTGAAGGCTTGTGGCAAAGATTGCAAGATTAGGTCAGTGGCCAGCTCTTGGCCAAGTGGGAATCCCAGCCATTGTAGGTTTTCTACGTACCCAATCATCTTGAGTACATATGTACCTACAGGAGTCTCTTCTTGCATTTTGGACCCAAATAATGCCTTAGAGACTTCATATCTCTCATTCCTAACTTGTCTTTGATATAGTTGACGAAGATGTTCAACCATATCATAAGCATTCATGAACTCGTGTTGCTTCTGAAGCTCAGAGTTCATGGTCGCGAGCATAAGACATGACACATCTAATGCATCATCTTGATGCTTCTTGTAAGCATCTTTGTCAGCTCGTGAGGCAGTGGCAGGAGGTGCCTCCGGAATGGGCTGCTCCAGGACGTACAACTTCCTTTCTTAGGTGAGAACAATTCTCAGGTTCCTGTACCAGTCCAGGAAATTTGCTCCATTGAGTTTGTCCTTCTCAAGGACAGAACGCAGAGAGAGAGTGTTCGTGTTTGTCGACATAGTTATCTACAACATACAATACAGAGAATTAATATCATATTCCTTTTATCATTTAATTAGACCTTTAATCAAATGATGCTCCCACTAAATTATAGGAATTTTGTAGAATCGAGTTATTGATGTGGTCAAACCACATTACTAGATTCATACAAACTAGCTATAATTCTTGTGGGACAAGATCCACATCATACTAAGCCTTGAGTTAGCTTTGGCTAAATCGCCCAAGACTTAGTACGATCGGTGGGTAACACATTACCGATTACATCTCTATGCAACTCTTGTTTATAGGATCAAGACCCACATTTACAAAAGACCTTGAGTTAGCTTTGGCTAAATCGCCGAAGATTTAGTGTAAATGCGATCTTAACCTATCTTTCCAACGATTGGAATATGCCTATAGTTCTACTCGATCCAATTGAGTTTAACTAGTTTTGCTCAATCTAATTGAGCTTACTCTAACTCAAGCGTGATAGGCGGGACCAAGATTGTCCCTCCGCACCTTACCAAGATAATATGCGTTGCTCTGCTTTGGTATATTCAACAACAACAAATGATCGAGGTAGTGATGGGTATCAAGGCTCGGTAGGCATTTTCGAGTTGATTCGATTATGATCTAATTTAATCGTAATGTGTATCTTATACACATTTAGGCCTTTATTATCCTATATTAGCATGCATCACATACATACATTCATTATTCTAGCATGCATCATATACATACAAGAAAATTATCCTAGCATGCATCATATACATACAAGCATTATTCTACTAGCATGCATCACATACATACAAGCAAAATCAATTATATATATATATATAAAATTAAATGTGATATAGTCATGACCCTACTATGATCTTCTCAAGCCAATGAGAAGATCGGACGGTCAACCTAAGGCTAGCGGCTTCTCCAAGCGCTTCCTTTGACCGCCATGTGTCGTCGTCACCCTTCTCGTAATCTCGTCTTCGAGTGGACTTTCCACCGCTCCATTTTGTACATTACAAATATGAAACTCGAGTTACATTCGAGTATACAACTATTTACAACTAGAATATCAAAAGAAGAGGTACGACGCGCAGGTCGCATACACTATACAACACGCACTGACCACAAATTACAACACACATAATCCAATCAAATTGGGGTCATTGGGTCATGACAATCACAGAATTATACATAATTCTAAATTATGTATTTTTTACAGAAATTTCTATAATTTTTCCTAATTTTTTTTCAAATTAATGAGTCACCTCTCCGTAACGGTCCCGCTAAGCGGTTTCCGGGCGCGATCGCGGGACAAAGCCCCTTTCGAGGATAGGGGTAGCGCCCATACTAGTAAAATTAACTTTGCGAGTGTCCATACTGTGATCCTACAGCGACTTAAGTCACTGTCCCAAAAACCTAAAGCGAGAACTCGCCGTTTCGGAGAGTTTTTCTCGACGGTTGAAGCCTACAAGTGTCCCAACACTCGTTGCTTCGACTCTTTGAGAAAAATACCCAAAAATTCTATAAAATTAGGAAATTTACATAAACATATAAATCTGTAATTTTTATATCTAATACAAAAATGAAACACATACATGCTTCGCACGTGGCTCTGATACCACTGTTGGGATTTTCCGAGCCGTAAAAACCACTTTTTGCGTTGCGGAAACCTCGGAATCCCCGACCACGGATCCGTGCAAAGATATATTAAAATAAAACATGTATATGCTTACTAAAAACCCTAGATCTACCTTAGATCTAAGAGGTGAGATCATTACCCTCGATGCGACGCCCTTCGCAAATCCCGCTCGTCCAAAAGGGTTGTCGGAACTTGAGAGTGTCAAGTGCACACTCCTCTATTGGTATCCACACAAGCAATAGGTGGAGAAAGAGACAAACTTGAGTGTGCTAGCACTCCTAGAAGATCTCGGCAAGATGAGGAAGGAGAGGGAGAGCTTGAGAGGAAGAGCACCAAGGAAGAAGATGATGGAATGAGTAACTCACCAAAAATGAATTTCCTCACTAATGGAATGGTGGTCGGCCACTTCATGGAAGGGGGGTTACATGCATGCATGTAACTCCTATGACCCTTGGTCTCCTTCATGATGTGGCACCAATTGACCAAGTCAATGATGATGTGGAGCATCATCATTGGCCGGCCATGCCAAGTCATCATCATGACATGACATTTGGTCAAGTCAAACTTGACCTTTCATCTTCCCTCTCAAGTCAAGTCAAACTTGACCTCTAATCTCCCATGGTTGATCAAATCTAACCACTTGACTCAAGTCAATTTAATTTAATGAATCAAATCTAAATTAGACTCATTCAACACTTGAATCAACTTGAGTCTAACTCAATTAGTATAATTTGGATTACTCTTAATCCAATTTGGTTCATCCCATGAACCTAATCCTCATGGTTCATCATATGAACCTAATCTCCATCTAATTGCTCTTATGTGTGTGACCCTATAGGTTCTTGTAACGTTGGCAATGTCCTAAACGATTTAGGAACATAAGCAATGGCGGTATCTAGCAACACATCATTGCTACCCAAGTTACAAGAATGTTGAGCTCAACATCACCTTTGTGACTACTAATTGTGACTCTCACAATATGTGACAATGTCCCTCTATCCTTGACATCTAGATTGACCAATCGAGGCATAGACCGTGTCATCCTCTACAATCTAAATCTTGAACTCAGTAGACTCACTCTAATCAAATGAGCTCAATATCGTATTGACTCATTTGGGCATAACCATGCGCCGTGGTCTCACTCTATCAAGAATATCGATGTCACCCCGTCATATAGGAGGATAGATCCATCTACATCACTCACATCCCTCGCATAATTTGTTACATACCCGATGTCGCCTTTATAGTCCACCCATTTACGGGTGGCGTTTGTAAGCCAAATGTCACGACTCCTTATGTAGGGAACCATGGTGACTTCAGGTCTAAGGACTAATAGTCATACTAATAGTCACATGAGAAAGTATATGACACTCATATAATGATCCATGATATTTTCTCATGGCGGGTCATTCAGTATATATTCTCCAATGCATACCCATGTGTCAACTTGATATCTCATATCCATGACTTGTGAGATCAAGTCATCGTGTTGATCTACATGCTAGTCTCTACGCATTAACATTGTCCCTGAATGTTAATACTCGACTAGGAATGATTAAGAGTAGTGTTCTCTATATCATCTCATTATCGATTCAACCAATCGATTGATATAGATAAGAACCTACTACTCAAGGACATTATTATATTTAGTTATTTGACACCAATACAAGTAAATATAATAACAATGCCTTTATAAATAGGAATATGATACAATAAAGTCCATACAACAATCATCACAATTATTGGCTCTAGGGCTTTCACTAACAACTCCTACATATTCCCAAGAAGACCATCTTCTTAACATGTTTGCTCTTGTCAGAGACTTCTAAGTAACAATCCTGACAAGAGACCTAGGGTATACATTTCCTTTATCAGGAGTGGTGAATCCTCTATGTGTTATTCAAACACCTTTGATCACTTTGGCTTATACCCAATCATCCCGGAGTTACACCTCCTATGGAGATAGCTGCGAAGAAGTCAAAGTATAAGATGTTATGACCAAGATGACTTGAATACTTCAAGTCTAAAGAAGCTCACACTCAAGCTGCAATGAGATATTCGACGACGTATAGAACCATATGAAGTCTCATAGTAGGTCACTCCAATAAACTAGTTGTCATAACTAGCATCCACATGTTCACTCTCAACATCTCTATGTTTCCATTCAGTGAGTACTGAATACTTGGATACACCAAGGAGCATAACATGTACTAGTCTCATAGAATCGATGATATCAAATCTCATCAATTCATCGACTAAGGATAGTTTCAATACTTATATGATTATACATGATAAGATACCCACTAATTGTGATCCAATCGCAATTTCTTTCATGTCATGCATCGTATTGTGGACTTCAATACATGAGTTTAAGATCCAATCAAATACATAAATAATGTATACTCAAATAGTAAATTTTATTAATAACTTCTAAGGCAATTACTTTAGAGCACCTCTCAATTACATCACTAATAAACCTCAAATATGAGGTTTTACCCAAGTATGATCCCCTCATACTTCATAGACTACCCTTAGCCTAGACCTAAACCTTCTAGTCACCTCCATCAACCTCACGCCTCTTAGATCCCTCGAGTCCGTGACTCTTCATTCTTTGCATTAGCCT
This sequence comes from Wurfbainia villosa, assembly GCA_025175895.1. Taxonomy (NCBI): domain Eukaryota; kingdom Viridiplantae; phylum Streptophyta; class Magnoliopsida; order Zingiberales; family Zingiberaceae; genus Wurfbainia; species Wurfbainia villosa. Next base: position 372,914 of record JAKLTH010000304.1, on the reverse strand, counting down.
TTAGATACTTCCATCAACTATGTCATGCTAACCGGGTCATTTGCTAAGGTTCATTTGGACTTATGTTGTCAAGACCACATGCTTGGACTTTATGTTGCCAAAATCTCACCCTTGGACTTTCCCATTGCTAAGCCTCAATGTTTGGACTTTTACCGCCAAGATTACACTCTTGGACTTATGTGACCAAGACTACACCCTTAGACTTTTACATTGCCAAATACCTATGACTTGAATTTCACCATGCCAAGACTATTCTTGGACTTTCCATGCCAAGACCTATGTTTGGACTTTCCTTACCAAGATCCATGCTTAGATTTTTCAATTGTCAAGATTCATGCTTGGACTTTCCAATTGTCAAGATCCATGCTTAGAATTTCATGGCAAGACCATGCTTGAGCTTTTCATTGCCAAGATTAAACTTAGACTTCTCCATCATATGGTTAAACCCATGTTAACCACATAGTCAACCCATTGTCAAACATCAAAATCCTACTCGAGTCTGGTCAATCGTGACCTGAGTCGATTGCACCAACCATCTTCCTCTTTTTGATGTTGGACAATACATTTAAGTTAGGCTAACCATGAACCCAACTTAACACTTCTTATGCCAAATCATAATAAAGGTTTACTTAACTTAAACCTTCACTTCTCCCCCTTTGGCATATATCAAAAAGCCTACCAAGGTTTTCAATATTGCATCTCCCAATGAGATCCTACATTTTCCCCCTTAGTACAAAATCATTTAGGATGACTTCACTCTTAATAGTAATAAGTCTCATATCACTAAATGAGAGACAATCCCTCATTCTCCAATTCTCTCCCTTTGGTGATCACAATAAGGGTTTCCTAACACAAACCATTCATTTCTCTCCCTTTGAGGAAAACCTATCCATCATCCCTTGATAGATAACCTCACCCTAAAGGCTTACTTCCCCTTGACTATTATACCGACAATATCCTTGGAGAGTTTCTAAGCCTATAGGAACACTAAACACTCAAGCATAAAGGCAAAAGTTCAAACTTGAACTTTCACACACCTTAAAATTTGATACTCCATCCTAAATAATTCTTCTAATCATTTACAATGATTATTTCACCTTTCCAATACTTTCTAAAGTATATTATAGGGTTATGAGATGTTAGGGTACCTAGGAGTGGTGATACATGGATAAACATTGTTCAGTCAAAATCAGACCTAACAGTCGACTGGTTTCAGTTACCAGTCAACTGCTCTCTGATAGAAGTCGATTGGACTCTAATTTTCCATAAATCAGAGTTTTTAGTCAAATTTTAGAAAATAAAAAGTAATTATACATATTTTTAAAAATCTTGAAAATTCATACGTACATTACTTACATAAAATATAATGGGTGAAAAATAGTTTTATAATAAGATACCCATTAAATTGCAAAATTGATACAAAGTTCAAAAGCATTGATAACTTCAATATTTTTGGCCTAACTTGTATCAACATTCTCGATGGTGATTGCTATCAAAAGATATACTTCGCCAAGTTTTTTCAAAAGTGATTTTAAAATATTTTCAAAACTTTATTTTTAACTATGGTCCATCGGCTTAATGCACATGCGTTGTACATTAGCTTTCTTTATAGTTCATCCATGTTATATTATGAGTTTGAGTTCATCTGTTGGAGTATTGGGAATACAATCAAAGTCCCACATTGGTAAGACATGGAAAAGATCATGTGCTTATAAGATGAAAAGATATCTCCATTGGTATGAGGCCTTTTGGGTAAAGTCCAAAAACAAAACCATGAGGGCTTGGGCCCAAAGTGGACAATATCATACCATTGTGGAGATATGTGGATCTTATATGCACTAACAATTGGTATCAGAGCCATGGTCCATGTCAAGCCATGAACCTCGAACGAAGGAAGTTGAACTCCCACGTCCGGATCAAGAGAACTAGAAATCAGGCAGGAAGTCTAGTTGGGTCGGGAGGACCGAACAACTGACAGGAAGTCCTGGTGGGTTGAAGATCGGACATCAAGCAGAGAAAATCCTCCGAGGAGGGATAGGCGTGAGGGGGGGCCCAATGTGGTCCTTCGTTTGAGGGGGGGATTGTTGGAGTATTGGGAATACAATCAAAGTCCCACATTGGTAAGACATGGAAAAGATCATGTGCTTATAAGATGAAAAGATATCTCCATTGGTATGAGGCCTTTTGGGTAAAGCCCAAAAACAAAACCATGAGGGCTTGGGCCCAAAGTGGACAATATCATACCATTGTGGAGATATGTGGATCTTATATGCACTAACATCATCTAGATGCAATATCTATGCACCTTGAACTTAACTCATTTTTCTAACATCTCACATGTGTCTAGGGTATATCAATACACACATGTTTTCCTTATGATCTTGTGAGATCTGGGTTTTTGTTCTTTCCTAAACTAAGGTTCATGCATTTGTATCTAGACAACTCTATTTGATTCTCTTATCTTGGGACTTCAAATCATGTCATTGTCCTTAATTTTATTTTAACTATCCTAAATGTATGAATGATGTCATAGCATAAATTAAAACATAGCCAATGAATCATGATGTCATGACATTAAAAATTAAACCTAAGTACAAACATGACATAACTCTAAACATGATCATGACATTTAAATAATTATAGAAAACATGATGTCATAACATGACATATAACAAACAAAGCATGACAAATAAAATATAAAGGTATAAGAATACCTAGATTTCAAGCTTAATTGTTATTTAGTGGGATTAAACTTTATTTTTGCTATAATAACCAACTAAATTCCAAGTGTACCAAAATCCAAAATGTCACACTATTGACTCTAAACCTAATTTGTGTCAATTATGATCAATTTTTCAACTTTTATAGTTTCTATTGTCACATCCTAAAAACTTTTAGGATATATTTCTAAATTCATTTCAAAGTATCATATAACCTTGAAAATATCCTAAAGTATCAACTCTACCATAGTTAGGTTAACTATCCATCCATTTAGAATTGACACACCCTAACCCATTTAGCGTGAGGAAATCCCGTTCCTAGGAATCCAATACCTATTGGAGCTCCTTGGGTTTTGTAAATACTCACTAGGAATAACTTCCCTAGCTACCCTCTTAATGACCCTCCTAGACTTTGAAGCCTTAGTCATTTGGGTCTTCTCAAGATTAACTCTAGGGGTAACTCACCTTGTAACCTTGTTAGTGACTTTCTTAGGTTTCTTTGAAACCTTAACCACTAGACATATACCATAATCAACTCTAGGGATGACTTCCCATGTAACCTTGGTTTTCCTAGACCTATAGGTGGTTCTATATCAAATGAAACATTATGGTAGGTAGGCATGACTACTTTGGACTTAGATTTGTGACCTAAACTTTTCTTGTCCTTAGGTGGCTCCTGCCTTCTATAACCTAGGTTTTGACTACTTGATCCTTTAATTGAATTGGCTATTTTTCAAGGATTTTTTCTAATTTATCAAGTCTTGACCTCAAGACTTGATTTTTCTTTTTCAATACCTCAATTTTTAAATTTTTATTATTTCTTGAGATATTCTTCTTCCTAAGCATGTGTTTAGTTTTTTTTATGATTAATACCTAGGTTTTTGTCATTCTTAGATGGGGTAGTATTAGAGTTCTACTTAGGCATAATATTATAAGATTTAACACCTAAGCAAAAATACTTATTTCTAGAATGCTTTTCATGATTAACAATAGCAAGTGCATTAAAATTATTCCAAGCATGTCTTTTATCCTTACATAAAGAAAGAGCATTATTGAAATATACCTTAGGGGCTACCTTAGCTCCCCCTATATTTGAGCTCTTCCTTTTTGTCCTTGGTAAGGTGACTCTCCCTAGGACATTGACTCCTATAGTAACCCCATTGTTGGCATTTGAAGCATACTATATTGTTCTTGCTCTTCCTAATTGGGGCTTCGTTCTCCTTCTCCTTCTCCTTAGCCTTTGGTGTCGGTTAAACCTTCTTGATTCTTTTTGAGCATTTACTCTTATAATGCCCTACTTCCTTACACTCAAAGCATATAATATGATTTTTTTTATGAATTATGCTTGAGTTACCTTCTTGAGTAGTAGAGGTTGCTTGGGAAGGTTCTTCACTTCTTCTGGAGATAGATGACTCTTCTACTTACTCCGGCATTGAGAATAGTCTCTCCTTCCCCTCAATCATAGAGGTTGAAGCTTCTTCAACCTCTTTCGACTCGGATGTTAAACACCTCTCAACTTCCGAATCTTCAATCTCTTGGGATGATGATGCACTTTCTTCTTGAGCTTGAGAGGATGAGCACTCCTTCGACTCCTCTTCTACTTCTTGGGCCGGTGAGGGCTTTTGTGGAGCTCTACTAATTTGTTCCATAGCTCATTGGCATCCCTAAATTCTCCTATTTTGGACAAGATATCACTAGACATTAAGTTAGCTAAAATTAACATTACTTTTTTATTTATCTTATACTTTTGATTTTGCTCCTCGGTCATTTTCTTCTTCTTAAGGATTCTTCCCTTCTTGTCCTTGGGAGGATCAAAACCATCTACAACACTAAACCAATTATCTATATCATTCATCAAAAAAATATTCCATTTTGTCTTTCCAATACGTGAAATTTTCGTCGTTGAAGAAAGGTGGAACCATGGTGTCATAGCCCAATCCATCACTTGGCTCCATCCTTCTACTCCTTTGGCGCTTTGCTCCCTCGGCGGGGAGTCTGGTGAAGAGCAACCCACTCTGATACCAATTATAGGGTGATCGATGACGCACTAGAGGGGGGTGAATAGCGATTTTTTGCTTCGCTTTGATTCATGTTGTGCTTGTCTACAATTCGTTAGTAATATATAGCAGAATAATAAAGTAAAAACAATAAATGCAAGCGCACACACCACAATACCAGATTTTTACGTGGTTCGAAACTAAGATTCCTACTCTACGATGGTGCTATAGTGATCTACCCTCACTATAAACCTCTCATTCTCAGTATGACACCGAAGGTGGAGAAACCTCATACAAGTTCTTACAACAATAAAAAATACAATCAAATACAAGAAATTACAATAAGAATGAATACAAGTAAAGAAAATGCTTTACAAATGAGCCTTGATGTTTGATCACACTTTGGTTGCTTTGGATAGCTTGTAAGGTCTGGAAAGTATCAACTTATCCCTTTCAAGATTATCAAGAACCGGCAGCCATCTCCTCTCTCTCGAGCTCCTTATAAAGCTGCAACTCGGGTTGATTTTTGTCTTTCAGTCGATTGCTCTTATCCAGACTGACCTCAATGCGTTGTCTCACAATGGCTCAATCCACGCTGGAATATGCCTAACAGATACCCTAGCAATCGATTGCCCATAATAACAGTTGACTGTTGACCTGTAGTAAACTGGTCAGTCGACTACACAACAATCTGTAAACTGCTATAGTGTCATTAGTCGATTGAACAAGGTCAGTCGACTGGTCTAACCCCCAGTCCACTGCTAGAGCATAGTCGACAGTCGAGTCTCAGTCGACTACACAAGTCAAACTAAGCTCCCAAGTGTCTGTCCAGTCGACTGGTCTATAATCTCAGTCGACTGGTAAACCTCAAACATGATGTTTAACCCAAGTATGATCCTCTCGTACTTGAAAGACCACCCTTAGCCTAGACCTAAGCATTCTAGTCATCTCCACTAGCCTCACACCTCTCAGATCCCTCAAGTCTGCGATTCTTCATCCTTCGGGTTAGCTTTTAGGTGCTTCCATCGACTATGTCATGCTAATCGAGTCCTTTGTCAAGGTTCATTTTGACTTATGCCCCTAAGACCACATACTTGGACTTTACGCTGTCAAAATCTCACCCTTAGACTTTCCCATTGCCAAGCCTCAATGCTTGGACTTTCACCGCCGAAACTACACACTTGGACTTACGTGATCAAGACTACACCCTTGGACTTTTACTTTGCTAAGTACCCATGACTTGGACTTTCACCATGCTAAGACTATTCTTAAACTTTCCATGCCAAGACCCATGCTTGGACTTTTCTTGCCAAGACCTATGCTTGGACTTTCCAATTGTCAAGACTCATGCTTGGACTTTCATGCCAAGACCATGCTTGGACTTTTCATTGTCAAGATTAAACTTGGACTTCTCCATCATATAGTCAAACCCATATCAACCACATAGTCAATCCATTGTCAAACAATGGTTAAACTCATTGTCAAACATCAAAACTCTACTGAAATTTGGTCAATCGTGACCTAGGTCGATTGCACCAATAAAGGGCTACCCAAACTGCATGAGCTATAGAATATGACTCATACTCAAAAACTAGATCATCAGCCATTAAATTTATCAATATACTCTTAGCAGTGGAATCCTTCTTTTGTCATGTCTTGTAGACATCAAGATCTCGTCTGTGTTATACAGTGGGACCCTTAACAGGCTCTACCATAACATGATGTACAACCTCTAAAACTTCTTGTTCCTCAAGAACATACTGAATTTTGAGGTGTCAGATCTTGTAGTTTTCCCCTTGTAGTCTCTCATCCTTGTTGAGTTTAGATATAATATTTTTCGTTGTCATAATCTACCATAAATAAATAGATTATTTAGTGATTCAGTATATGTCTTTATATATGTAATCTCTAAATTGACTCAATGTAAATATGATTTGATTTACAAAATCAAATAACAACTACGTTCTCACTCATCATCTAGATGTGTCAATTTGATTTACATTGATCTATTCTATTACATACATCCCATCTAATAAAATTAATCATTATATAATCATGATATTTAATATTAAATGAACTTATCATTTAAAATTATACTCATAATGAACTAATCAAAGAGTATATTGCAATAAACAAATATCATGCATCATGTACAGTAAACAACATAAAATGAAAAAAATCATTTAAATGAACATATCATAAACATACTGTATATTGTTAATATATAACAAACTTTACTAAAAATGTACGTTACACATAACATTCTTACAACTTATAACCTAAACAACTCTAATAGGATAGATAGGTAATTATTACTCCATTAGTACAAATACTAGCGCAGTAATAATTGTAACATGTATTATCTTTTTAGACTTAACTAGAACATCTTCAACTAGGACGCTCTTAGGTGGACCACTTATAGAATCTTTTATAGAATGCACAAAACATTTTTTGTCAGATTCTTCCTCTAGATCTTTTTTATACTCTGCGTAGTGAAGCAACTCTGTGTACAACTGTGTATATGTGATGGGTCCCTCGTAGCATCCCCATATCCGGTGTGCAATATTACTTAGGTTTTTTTGGCAATGAACGAACCAAAGTTCAAATCTTATAGTTATCCAGAAACAAAACTCCTACATCTCGAGTATCCATAATAGTCGATCAAGCCTCCCCATGTGTCTATCGACTTCATAAGCAAGATTGTACTCTATCCCCTGGATAGCTTCCCTCAGTTTATTTTGCAACACATCACAACGAATCATTGTGGTAATCATCCATGCCATCTGAAAAATTGAAATTAATCAAGTCGGTACGAAACCAACTTTCCAATATAAAAATTGGTTTTGTTTAATTTATACAGACATAGAACCAATACAATTAATCAAGAAAATCCAATCTTCTTGATTTACAGGAGCTTCAGTCAACTGATCCATTGACCAGTCGATTGACACCAAGGAAACTCAACACAACAGTGTTTTGTGAGAACTCGAATATCACACGATTTGCTCTGAGCATCCTAAACACCCAAGCATCATGCATGGCATTTTGTCTTCTCAATGCCTCTAGCCATAAATCCTAGTTAACTAAGTCTATTCTTGAGTTATTTTCTGAGTACAAGTTGTTCCAAACAACTACTCGACAATCATATTATGAGTTGAATTGACCATTGCCAACTTTAGCAAGTCAGCTAATGTCGACTTCTAAGCACTGTGCTCACTCAGCCCGAGTACAGAGCTCAACTCTCCTCAGTTGAGTATCAATACTGTGCTCACTTATCCCAAGTATAGAGCACATAAACCAAGCACCAAGCACATAGCCCTAAACCTAGTGCTCCTTATAAACACTTATGTGCTCCATCCAAGCACATAATATGCTAGTCGAGTACCCCATGGAAATCTCAAGTATCCTATGGAAATACTGAGCACCCTATGGAAATCCTGAGTACCCTATAGAAATCTCGAGCACCCTATGAAAATTTTGAGCACCCCATGAAAATCCCGAGCACCCTTTGTAAATTCGAGCACCATGTGAAAAATCTGAGCACCACTTGTGCTTTTCGATCACACAGTCCTCTGGTCGAGCACCATATGTATTTTCTGAGCACCCAGTGCCCATGGCTGAACATCATATGTGTTTTTTGATCACCCAGTGCTGTGGCTGACCACCATAAGGTCTGGTCGAGCACCCTTAGGAAATTTCGAGCACCCTTAGGAAAATTTGAGCACCTCTAGGAAATTCTGACAACCTAGTGCTCTAGTCGAGCACCATATGTGCTGGTCGACCACCATAAAGTCTGGCCGAGCATCATATGAAATTCCCAAGCACCCTATGAAAATCCTGAGCACCAACAATACTTCGCACTGTTTCTTTCACTCGAGCACCAACAGTGCTCGCTGAGTTCTGTCGAGCTCGCACAGTACTACGCATGACTCTTTCTCACTCTACAATACGATTTCCCACTTGGAAAATGATACGATAAGTGATTTCCCACTCGGAAATTGCTTGAGAAAAGCCAAGCACTTCGCACTCCTTTGTCCCATGCACCTAAAGTGCACGAGCTATAGGGCTGTAAACGAGTCAAGTCAAGCCAAGCTTTGTAGTGTTCAGACTTGTTTGATAAGATAATCAAGCCGAGCCGAACCAAGCCTAAAATTAACCAAGCTACTGAAAAACCTGTTCAAGCTTGGCTTGGTATTTTTTTTTTGAGCTTGAGCTTGGCTTGAGCTTGGCTTGTTTAATGGGTATCAAGCTTCTAATCAAGCTTGATTCAAGCTTGAATCAAGCTTGTTTAAATTTGATTTATTTAAACGTTATCAAGCTCTTAAGTCAAACTTGTTTGTTTATTTAAAATTTTACTAATTTAATCCTGATTTAAAAATGAGTATAAATAAATTCAAAAATAATTTTTAAAAGAGTATAATCATAAATCGGCTTGTTAATGTTCACGAACATTAACAAGCCGAACACATACGTGTTCAAGCTTGTTTATTTAATTTATCAAGTTGTTCAAGCTTGTTTATTAATTGACTTTGATGCATATTGAACGAACGTAAACGAGCTCTTACCGAGTCGAACACCAAGCTCGTTCATGAACGCTTGGTTCATTTACAACCCTAACGAGGTAGTCTTTTCTCACTGGGGAATCATCCGACAAAAATATTGTTCATCTTCTATGTTGAACTGTGAAATTTACAATCTAAATCACACAACCAGATGCAAACTTGCGCGTGCTCTAATACCATTGTAGATTTTACTTGTATCTATCGGAGCAGTTTGTATGAATTAAATTACTGTAAATATAGAACTTACAACATTTCGTCAGATTCTTCGCACTTATGAAAATGAACAGTTCCAGATGGAGATCTGTTGCCAGTGATGATCTATTTCTTCGATTTAAACTTGTCTTGTAAAGGACGTCACGATTTGTAGAATCAAAAGATCCCTACTATTCCATGAACTAAAATCCGACTGCGCTTTGGCGTTCTCAAGATTCTCCGATCACTCTTCTCTTTGACAGTCTGACAACACTCTTGCCTTCTCGCACACTTCTCTATCAATTGGATGCACATCCCTTTTACAGGGGTGTATGGTAGTGCATTGCTTCCTGAGTCGTGCATGCACATGTTGTCATACATGCAACGTGTACACTTACAAGAACTACCTACAACTTAGAATTCAGTATTAAAATATGGATGAGTAGCATATCACATGCTTCAACCATTGTACTTGGTGAGGAAATCTTCGACAAAAAGAGTCATCGTAGTGGATATAACTACGCAAAGAAAGGAGCGCATGCTAAAGTCATTAATTAATGCGCAAATGCTGGGAAAACTGCATTACTAAAGTCATTAATTGGAAGGTGTGTTGTTTGTTGATTTTTATAATTAATTAATTGATCCTTAATTGGCAATCTACTATGCACTGGGTCTAGGACCAGCTATTAGAAATCTTGTTAAAGTTTCTCATGGTTTCTTAGGGTTCTAAGTTTTGCCTATTTTTTGTTTGTCTGTGCAGAAAATTCTCGGAGAACTATTCTCCCACAACATCTTATCGCTTTGCAACAAATGTTATTGATCTTTGCATTGTTAGTGCGCATGGATGAAGTACCTTCATTGTTGCTTTGACAGCACCATTTCTCTTAGCATTTTTGGTTAACCTCTGTCAATTGTTGGCCTTGTGATTATGCCATTCCCCTCCCCCCCCCCTCTTTGATTCCCTTTGCTTCCTTCTCTTCTCTTTCCTTCGGTCCTCATTTACTCCATGCTACCAGCCACTTTTGCTTCTACCTTTGTCAATTGGTCACTTGTGCCATGTTTTAGAGTGTGTAGGTATGATTTTACATTGAAATTATAAAAATTATGAGCACTTGAATAAATATCATAAAGTAGCTAAAGCTGAGGCAAAAAGCTTGTAATCTATTATAAAATCTATGGCAAATAATGAGAAAAAAAGATATTTATTGAATTGCAAATGCTACAAAAAAATAAATGTAAAAAATTTTAGTCATTAAATGCAAGGCTAATTCCCAAATCTTGTCTGATTATTTATGAATCTAGCCTAACTTTTAAAACAATTGAACCAGTATGAAATTTCAATTTGATAAAGAATTTAGCTCTTGCAATAGTTTTCTTTTTTAGTTGTCACACTATTTATTTAGGACGCCTAATCAATACCTAGATTATTACAATTAACCTTGATTATGAGATTTAGTTGATGTATAGGCTTTGATTTGATTTTTAGTAAGTTGAATTTAATAAATTTGATTTGAGTGTTCATTAGGTGATTGAAAATGCTACTTAGGCTAGTAAGACTAGAGTCGCTGGTTGGTCGTCCGCTTGATCGATCGTCCCACCAAATAATTTAAGCGGATTGAGTTGAAATTTTATCAATCCGTCATTTTGACGAGCCTAAACGGATCGACCCGCACAGGTTGCGGGTCTAGACAGGTCGACTTGCGGTGAGCTCGGGTTGGCCCGCGGGTTGAGAAATGTCAAAAGATGGAACATGTGAAAATAAAATTATATAAATTTTTTGACCAATATTCTAATATTAACAAGACAAGTTTTTCACCATCACAATCTTCTTCTATCACACATATACCTCAACAAAGTATAAAAAAAAAAATTAAGAGGAAAGAACAAAAAATATTTGATGAAGTATTTTTTTTTTTGTATTCTCTAATTGTTTTATATTATCTTGTTACTACTATTCTAATCAATGTATGAAATAATGTCATATCAAAATCAAATAATTACAAAGGCTCGAAAATCTCAATTGAATCTCTCTTTGGAGGAGCAAAAATTTACATTTGCATATTATTAAGATTTGAATATTTTAGAACATCGGAAGAATCAAAAACATCGATACTCAACTTTGTAGGTTGATAATTTAATCTCAATTATAAGATTTTAGTTACTTTAAATACTTATTTTTTTAATCATGATACCCCATTTACTTACCGATCATTGCCTTAAGCCCTCAACGCCTCAGTAATTTTAGATATTTTTTTAAATTTTTATGGCCGGCGGATTGACCCGTATAATCCGCAACCCGCCTTGGGTTGGAGATTTCTCAACTCGTCAATATGACGGGTCGGCCCGCCCCTCCCCACTAAATGTTGAGTCTACGATGGATTAGTTCGTCCCGTCATGGGTCAGCCCGTTTGACAACTCTAAGTAAGACATTGTTTGTACTAAATTTTGGACTAATGAATAACTTACAGTTGGCTAGATTTGTGATCACAAGTTCTCACCACTTTTTGAAACTTCATGTTAAAACATCTAGGTGCATTAAAATGAAGATGAAAAGCCTTTTGTCGAAGGTAGAGGGAATTTATTATAAACTAGTCATTGAACATATAGGAAATTTAGACACAAGAATGCGATTAATTTAGAAATCAGGAAAATCGCTGTCATCCAATACCATATATCAGTACTTTTGTTGGTATCTTTCTCTCGTGTGTATCCAATCACTGTCCCATGTATCTATGGACTTGATTTTTGCAAACTTACCATGTTCTTGAGCTTCAAATGGATTGCATATATAATTAGGTGAAATGTACCTTGATTTTTTGTTTGTTTTCTAGAATGAGTTTGGTGTATATATATTTTTGGCACCTCTGATTCCATGCCTGATGTTTCTGAAGGGCACTAAGAAGGCACTTGTAATGCAGGTGTATATATATTTTTGGCACCTCTGATTCCATGCCTGATGTTTCTGAAGGGCACTAAGAAGGCACTTGTAATGCAGGTGTATATATATTTTTGGCACCTCTGATTCCATGCCTGATGTTTCTGAAGGGCACTAAGAAGGCACTTGTAATGCAGGTGTATATATATTTTTGGCACCTCTGATTCCATGCCTGATGTTTCTGAAGGGCACTAAGAAGGCACTTGTAATGCAAGAGGTACCTGAACAGGAAGTCAAAAACCTGCTTTCCAACGAGGAGTCTTTGGCAGCATGTGATATAGCTGTATTTGTTTATGACAGGTATGGAAGTCAACTGTAGGTCTTAATTAATTTGAACATCTCGTCTTGCGTTCAGTTATTTTCAATATGCATTACAGCAATTTTGGACCATTGTGGAGTAAATTGAATAATTTAAATCCAACAACAATGTTTTGGCATATCTACATGTACTAATTGATACTTCAAATCGATCAATGCTCTTAGTAGTTTTATGCTAGTAAAGGATAATATTTTTCATATTATTTTTTTATCACACTGATTTATTTAATAAATATTTTTCTCTCAAAACACACCACAACTCCACAAGACAACTATATTATGCCGTAATAGTTGAATTTATAAACCTAAATTAGTTAAGGCTTTGTTATTCTGGCTGAACCTTGTTCTCCTGTCCAATTAACATTTTTGGCCAATAGATGCAGCTCAGTGAATACAATCATATACTTATGCCTGTATGTTCAATGTAGTCTGTTGTTACAGACTCCCATAATTGCATAGGCTACTTTTTAAGTCAGTCTATAGAAGCTGTGCAATTTGATCAATACTTGCATTTCATTTTAAAAATATCATAGAACATAATCTCCTTTGACCGACTCTTTTGTATGGATTTCCTTTACCTCAAATGTCTCATCGATACAACTGGATTACTCAATCAACTATTTTTTTTACACTCTTATGGTAACATTTCAAGAACATGTAGTCCTTAATTACTTTTAATCTTTACATATTTGTTCATTTTACTTATTGCATGATTGGTGCCAAAGAGGTTCATTTAAGTCCTTCCATCCACTCATTCAGATTGCTTGTTATTCCATCTTGTTCTGAACCTAAACATTCATTTTCTTGCTATATTATGGTTTTATCTTTTCATGGTGTACTAAAGACTTCAGTCTTTTGATAGGTATTTTCATATTGTAAAAGTTTGTTGATTTGATTTGATTAGAAAAAGAAATCAGAATGACCTCTGGTTGGTTCTTCTACGATTGAAATAAATCTTTCTTGCAATTAAATTGCAATTGGTTCTGGCATTCTTTTCATGTAAACATGCATGTTTCATTTGTAGCTCTGAAGAAAGCCAAAGAGCTGCTGGAGCAAGTTGCTTCTCATGGTGAAAACACTGGCTTTGAAGTTCCTTGCCTTGTCATTGCTGCCAAGGATGAACTTGATCCCTATTCTTTGTACGTAGAAGATTTAACTAGGTACTTTCTGATTTATTTTATTTACTGTCATCCTAACTGCACTTTTTAATATATTAATTAAATTATCTAAGAATCTTGAATTTGTTATATAGCATTATAATGATTCTGCATATATATCCTTAACTGCTACCATGCTGTATGGCCCTTTAATTAATGGTACTAGGATGCCAATATTTTTAGTTGGTTACCCTTTTTACTTTCTATATGTGAGTTAATTTATGTTTCTCTGCTACATTTGTTGATCTTAACTTTCTGTTTTTGTTCTTTTAAGGTAGCCTCTCAAATGGGAATTGAGTCACCTATACCTGTCAGCATGAAATTAAGAGATCACAATGTCTTCTACAGAATAGTGAATGCTGCACAACAGCCCCATCTAAGCATCCCTGAAACTGAGGATGGCAAAAGCCTTTTATCGATCACTCTCTGTGTTTGTCTCAGGTAACCCCAAGAATCTTTAAAAAGCAGTGCCTACATTTTTTTTTTAATTCTTATTCCAATTTCATTTCTTTAAATGTGCCCATAGCATGTGAAAGATGTTTAAGGTTTTTTATAATGAGTTCCTGGATATCTTGCTAGGGTTTATGGGTTGCCTTATGCAGATCTATTGGCTACTATTCGCAAGTTGGCACATAGTTTTCTTATTTGGTATTGGTGTGAAAAATTGAATGATCTCTTAGAATTTGGATTCTCACGACGCCTTTGAGCCTTGTAGTCTATACAACAACAACAACAACAAAGTCTCGTAGTCTATAGAAAAAAAAAAAACTTAATCCAATTCAGGCTTTGAAAACTTTCAAGGTGTCTCATTTCCATTGTCACACCACATTGAGCATGCTTAAGTTTAGCATTTTTATAACTGCCAGAGTCAATACCACAAAAAATTGCCTAAATGCTGCAGGTAAGCACTCCATTTAAGGTATGCTACATTGATGGTTCAGAACATTGTAGGATCGTAGAAGCACATTTTGTCCAAAAGTAAACCTCATCCAAATCACTTGCTTCATCTATCACTTCTTGTCCTCATTCGACAAGGTTATTGTAGGTTCCTCTGCATCCCTTGGTTTATACCAGACAACACACTTACTGAATTGGTCTCGCTGTAATGCCAAAATGACACATTTCCTTCAGAGCAACATTGTGACATTATCTGCTTTAAATGCCAATCCATTCTTTGGGTCTCACAGTTTTGTCCAATTTTGACAATTGACTTCGATACGAGGAGCTTTCCAAGAGGGCACACTTCCTGTTACTAATACACTCAATAATAGATTACTTACTAAGAATTGAACTATTAGTATCAAATGGTGCGACCACGTTGAACGCACATCAATTCATTTAATTTTCATATTCATAGTCCAGTCATAATTTTTTATTCAAGGTGGAGGCTTACTTTTAGCTTTCTCCTTTCTGATGTGTGATTGGATTCATCATTCCAGCAGAATGCTCGTTTAAGCTCCTTTTCCTTGCTGGTCAACCTTCCGATCCTTCCGTTAGAACATATATCTCCGGATGAAGAAGAAGCACACCAGTTTCCTCCTCCAAAAACAGTGAGTGTAGATAGAAATATCATGAGCCTCCCCTCTTCTTCCACCTTCCTTTCTTTTTTATATCCGTTGCCTCTAGGATCAACGGTTGTGTAACAAACTATCTGGATCATCGTCCACGTGGAAGGTCACGTAGGCTTGAGGAATCATATTGTTATGCCATTAAAGAGTATGCGCCATTAGGAATTTTCTGTGGGGTTTCTTAGGTGTTTTGGTTGGTTACAATATATAACAAACTCCTATGAGAACATGTCGTGAGTTCTCTCTTTCCTTCATTTTACTCTTTCACCATTTCTTCAATTAACCCTTCCTCGCTCCCCAACTCAATCCTTCCTCCCGAGTCATCATTTCTCTAGTTCGCCTCACTTCCTCGAGTCATTATCCGACTTTGTTCTAGTCATCGACATACTTCTAACTCGGCCTGGGTCCATGATCTGCAATCCTTTTAGCTCAGCTTAATCTTCCGAGCTAAGTCTCATTTGACTTGGATATATATCCCGAGCTGTAGTCTTATTCATTTGGTCTTACCTTCAGGATCACAATCCTCCACTCTTTCTTCCTCTATTCTCTAAGTCGGATTATAACAATATCAAATGAGATATAAGTTTTTTCCTTCGTGTATTTGGATGGATGGGAGAATGGACAATGTTAAAGAGTATCGGCGGTTGGTGCAGTGGATTTATTCCCACATTATTATTTTAGGCTTAGGATTATGCCATTAGCCTAATAATATATACCAATTTGTCTATCCATTTATAACATATGCGAGAAGATATTTTTTTCCTAAACCTTACATGGTATCAGAGCTACCCTAAAAGAGTTTTCTAAAAAGTATTTTCCTATCTTGTTCAATCTCTCTCTCTCTCCCTTGTCTTGGAGCAAATTTGCACTCAGCCTTGTGAATAACAAAACTTCTTCTTGTCTTCCATCTTATTAAGGTCCTCACTATCTACATAAAATAAACACCTCAATTACTCATATATATATATATATATACCTTATGAATAATTTTAAATTATATTTCACAATATTTATAATGGTGCCAAGGTTTAAGTGTTTGCAATAGTATGTTGAAAGTGCAATCATATGTACTCTCTGTTTTGTACAATCATACTTTCTGTTTGATACAATTTTCATAAATTATTTTTGTTTAGTGCAATCACACACTCTCTTCCTGTGGTCTGTTTCTATGAATCCTTCACCATGCTTTTAGCTAGGATCTCAAACACCTTGGATAGGAGTGGGTGAAATTTGTTAAAACTGAAAACAATTAAGAGATGTTTATGTATGTTTCTTAATCAAGATTCTGATAAACTAATAGTTCTGCGCCTCTGATTTTGTGCCCCTTCTGTGTGTGTGTGTATCTATATATATATAAGAAATCCCACCATCTGCTCATATATATATATATATATATATATATACCCGGGAATTATTGGAAAGATGTCTAGGAATATCTTTTTGTTCCCTAATAAATTTCCAGAGAACAAGTGTAGTAATGCTAATCTAAGTGGACATTTCAGTATGCTAAAATTTTGGAAAAGATTTTTCAAGGAAAGGCAAATTCTTAGAACATGCCGAAACTAGTGAAATTTACAGTAGCCTTTTGCCGGAGAGGTAAAATGCTGACAGACACAACATGACATTTCTCTTATTTGTGACTGATTCTTTACCTGCTCTCTTAACTTTGTATTCATTCCCTGCGTTTGTCTTGCCACACAGTTGGAGCTGCAGTTGCTGTTACAGCGAGAAAAAAAACTCCTCAGGTTGATTTCACTAATCATCAATGCTTCATTACCCATAGCAATGGAGAAAGGTGCCATTCGATCTCTTTGGAGCTTTCTCTATTCATCAATTTTCGACTAGTTGTCCTTGTTAATCTTTATACCTGAGTTCGTAGTGTTTTTCTCGCCTCCAGTAGTGATATGGGCAAAATGCTCTTACTATGTGGCAAAGTCAAATCAATATTCGAGCTAAGTGGAAATCTAGATTAGATCCGGTCAAGGGCGATATCGATTAATCTAGATCGGATAGAAGATTACAGTATGATCATCTCGACAGACATGTTTATCTCGGCCGAAGTCTCTTCATTCGTACCTCAACAGACATCCTATTTCGACAGGAGTCTCTTCATTCATATTTTGACAGACATACTTATCTCGGTCAAAGTCTCTTCATTCATATCTCGACGGACATGTCTATCCCGGCATATGTGCTTAATTATCTCTGTAGTCATTCTGAGATTATTGAAAGGCAAGACCACCACGTGACGAGTAGACATGTCAACACATCTCCATTGATTAGAAGCGGCCACAGCGATGAGCTCACGCTCATTTTCACTATATTGAAGCAACGTCCCGCGATTAATAGAGTATTATTTTCTATCAACCACGAGGGTTATATTAGCTCTCTGGCGTCATAACGAAGAGCCTATATCTTCTGTATGGATCCGTTGGAGTTCGCGTCGGTCTCCTAGCTTATATAAAGGTAACGGAAGGAAGTGTCGAGGCCTTTCCCCGGCTCCTCTTTGTTTCTCTGATATTTTCCTCTATTTTCCTTCCTTCTCCGACCACTCATGATTTGAGCGTCGGAGAGACATTGTTGAGATCCCTCTCGGCGTCCTCCTTCACTCTTATATGCTCTCCCTCAGGTTTTTGCTTTTAGCTACTCTGATAATGTCATCCATCAAGGCTTTCAGAGCTCACCTCTCCGCTCGAATCCTTTGTTGAGATTCCTCGCCTCTCAGACGATTCGCTCTCCCTCAGGCAAGCTTGTTGAATATAGGAGGTGACCTCCTCAACCCGTCGAATCATCAGCTTCACCGAATCATCTTCAGCCGAGTCAACAGAGTCTTCCTCGTTCCAATCAAATCCTTTATCTCGGTGTTTCAACCTCACCAAGTAGTCTCTAATAATGTTTCAAATATAATCAGCTGAACAAAAACATTACTCGAGTTGCTAGTTTATACTCCTGAAGCACGGGTTGTATTCGATCTCTTCGACTCAGATTATTTTGGGTATTTCTTACTGAAGAAACTCCCAATGTAAATTCTAATCTTACAAAAGAATATTTTAACGATATACTATTAATAAAAACTTAAAAAACACCATACGAAAAAGGCAGCAGTGGATGAATGAAACACGCCGTAATGAATGAAACAGTGCAACAGTGCATGAATGGCACCGCCCTACGGTCGATGGCTACGTGTAACATACCCTCCCTTGTGAAGGGACAATAAGGCAAACTACGGAAAACAGTGAAGCCAATCATTGAGCCTGTTTACTCGGGCCAATCATACATTCATATATAATGCGTACTTGTATTGTTTACTTGGGGTCTTCCTCTCTGTTTAACAGATCCCTTTAATTAAGAAGATGGTTTCGAGGGGAACAAACTGCTCTTTCTTTACTCGAAAGAATCTGAACGAGACATCCTGTCAAAGCTAACCGCGCCGAGCATTTGAGGTTCTCTCTTTTCCTTCTTTTTCGACTAGCTCCAGTACTGGCTTTCAGCTGTTTACTTTGGTGTCTTTGTCCGTAGACTTTCGAACCAAAATTTGTCTCAAAGTCATACAAATATCAACGTTAACCCTGATTAATCTTCCAAACATACTAAACCAAGAAGAATCTTGTCCTTCCTTTACTTATATTGTTCCCACGGAGATAGCATGTTGGTTGGAATAAGACGACACTTGCGAAATAAATACTGATCGATTTCGAAGAAAAATCTAAAATTCCTCTTTGACGTCATATGACTCTTTTCTGCTCTAGTCAATCGTATCAAAATCAAAGATCCTTATGATTTACCTTCCTCACAATGATCGTAGAACACACCGAGAAAAGGGGGCACTAAATTAATTGTTTTAATTTTTTATGAAAAAAATTGCAATATATATACCACTGCACCCACATGCTCTCCGAATACTCTAATGATACTATGCTCATGACAATGCCAAATTACAATTTTCAAAAATTCTTCGATTCTAAAATAAGTTATATTTTTTTTACTCCATTTGATCATCATAATAAATCAAAAAGTATTCGTATGGATAGTCTCAACAATTGCAATGTCCTCGATTTGTCATTCCATTTGAATAAAAATTTTATCAATACGATAGAAAATATATTCTATCGATTATCCGAATAAATTTTATCTTTAATTATTTCAAACATTGAGGACCATAGAGAATTAGGCACGCGTAGAAAACCAACCAACCAAACAGTAAAAAAAATGTGGTCCCTTCCATCTCGCTGTTTCCTTGGCGATGACAGACACACCGATGGATTAGACATTTGGGATTTTATATATATATATATATATATATTTCGATTTAATTTCTTGGCAAAATTCTCACTTTTTGCAAAAATAGCAGTTCTAATCCCTTGCTGTGGTTTTTGTTGAATTTCAATGAGTTGTGGATTAAAAGGTTAATAAAACTTTCATAATGTTATATAAGAAAGTAAAGGGAGTAAAACAAAAGTTTTTCGATTTACAAGCTCGTTGTATTTTGCATATCGAAAGGCGGTTAAATTGACTAAACAACAAGAAGCCGATGCTCATCGTTATCATTGCAAATCGAGAAGAGCAGCATTAAATAGGGGAAGAAATTACTAGCTTCCGATCTTCCTGTTGAAAACTTGTAACCTTGTAAATGAGTGAAAGAGTGATCGAGAATGAGAGGGAGGATTTGAAACAATCTGATCGATCGAGCATTATTGAGAAACGAGAAGCTAAAAGATCAAAAAGTAAAAGGGAAATCTGTGTGTGTCCGTCCAATTCCACAGAAGAAGCCTCCAACTTGCGGTACCTGACACCGCTTTCTCATTTGCTTTACAGCCCATACAGCAGACATCCCCCTTCTCTCTCTTTCTATCTCATTCCTTCGAGTTTGTCAATCGCCTCTGCCATCGAGCTTTTCCGGCATTTCCTTCCAAAATCTGCTGTCGAATTTGCCTGGGTTTGTTCGGGAAGGGAGAGAAGGGAAGAGGCGGAAGAAAGAGGTAACGAAAAAGAGAATTTTGCTTCCGCATTGATTAATTTCTTCGAGTTTTACCTGTCGTTGACCTTTTTTAGGATTTTCTTTGAAAAGCTGCTATCTTTAATGCTTCTGGGAGAGAAAGGAGCCTCATTTGGTTGTTTGATTTGACTTTGGTTGGGCTCGTTTGGGAAGGGAATCACGTAATAGGGGAGAAGAGGAGGTGACAATATGGGAATCGAAGATCCTTATTGTGGGTCGGTGATGATGATTGCTCAAAAGACATTGAATTAGATTATCGTGAGATCGGGAATGCTTGAGGGCACCGATCTAGAGGCGATCGGAGGACGCGGCTCATCAATAACGCCTTTTGGGGCAGCCGGCAGCGCCTTGTTGAAACCTCGTTAGCTTGGCCTGGTTGAGTGGGCATGTGCATGGCATTTTGCTTGACGCAGGGAATGTAGATGATGAGCGAATGAAGCGACATCGTTGTGAGCCCAAATCCTCGTTCTGGAAAAGATTGCAGGTGACCAGTTTTTTTCCTTTGTAAAGTTCTTTGATTCCAGAGCCCTTTGTTTTTTGTTTTCTTTTGTTTCTTTTTTTATGATGAATGTGGATTGTGTGTGTGTGTTGTTTGGGAATCCATGGAGTCCAATACTTTGTTTCCAAGTTGAATGTCCTCTATTTTAGTCCTGGATCTTGAGTACCCAAGACCTTTTTGGATCCGTGATGCTCCGAAATTAAAATGTGTGCAACTCATATGAACACATGTTCAGATCTTTAGATGATTTCTTCCTATTTGTTGCACCTAATACTATTATCAAGCACTTTGGTCTTGAATACTATCTCATGATAATTATTTCATGCTTTGATCCTGGATAATTGTGTACTGATGTGTTGTTGACAAAAAGACTTTGGTTCTAGTGCACTTCTGATGTCATATTGACCACTAATAATTTGATTTATGTGCAAGGGTTCTTTACTTCTGCAGCAGTTTAAGTGTAATGCTAACATCATCCACCACATACATATCATGAAGGCATCCCTTTTAACCTCACGCTCAACCATAGATGAATTTGCTGCATCAAAATTCATAGTTAATAAATATTAGTAGAACTTCTACTTTCTTTCTTGTTTTACTCTAACAAACCCTCATCTTTGGTTTATTCTTTTACACCTTTTTTATTGTTTGAACACTTCGTGTCATGATCATTTTCTTTTTATTTGATTATGTGGATAAATATATTTGTTAGGTGGTTGTCAAATTATTGTCCTTTGAGATAGTTGACCTATGATGCATGTGCATGGACTGCAGAAATGGCTCTTTATGGTTTTAGAAGGCTTCTTGTTTTTTCCTCGAAAGATCCTTTTGGTGTTGATAACACAAGATGTTCATTACATTATAGGCTAAATGTCAAGACAGGATAATTTTCAGAAATTCATTCCGCTGCACTGAAGTGGATTCCCATACCAGATGTCAAGGACTCTTGCAGCAGCTCTAGGAGGTGCTGCAGGAGCTGTGACTGTTGTGGGGATAACAGTTATTATATTAGTATACTATTGTTTGTTGCGTAATAGGAGCATCTCAAGAACATCAGAGACAAATTCTTCTGATCCATCCTTACAAGGTGATCACAATTACTGTCATGTTTCTTTAATCTTATCTACTCCAACATCTTTTCTGGTGAGAATACAAAACAATTCATTAACATCCCTCTACACTGAACCTTTCAGCTGGACAGAATGTTGAGACAGCAGAATTGCATGGAACTCAATGTTTTACACTCGATGAGTTAAATTTGGCTACAAAAAATTTCAACAGTATCAACCTGATTGGCAATGGATTGCTTGGACAAGTGCACAAGGGTTTGCTTCAAAATGGCATTCTTGTAGCTATAGAAAGAAGGTCATCTTCCCCAAGCCCACAATTTATAGAAGAGGTAGGTATTCACTATAATACAACTGAATGCCAATATGGACAGCTCCATGAAAACACGCAGGCTAGCCAATTCTACATGATTTGGAATGATAATACAAATTATTCACTATGTCATTTGTTCTCTATATCAACTGATGGCTTTGATTATCTTTATCAACTGAGGGCATCTGATTCTCTTTATCAGTTGACAGACGGCTGTAATCATGTGAAATTCCTTTTTAGCTCTAAATTGGAAAATAGTGGTGTAATTTGAGCATGCTTTCTGCAGGTTCGCTATCTTTCTTCTATTCGCCACAGAAACCTTGTGAGCCTTTTAGGTTACTGTCAGGAGAATGATCTGCAGATGCTTATTTATGAGTACATACCAAATGGCAGTGTCTCAACTCGTTTATATGGTAATTTCTTTCTACTGATCCAGTGATCTGTTTGGTTTCACAATGTGGTTTCTACTTTTAGTTTCCTTGTTCAGGTTCAGTTCAATCATCAACTGGAAAATTGGAATTCAAGCACAGGCTTTCCATAGCTATTGGGGCAGCTAAAGGTGATGATTTCCAGAATCACTAGCATTTGTGTTTTCCTTATGTTGCATATTCCCTTTGAGATAGAAATGTAGGTGACATCGATTTGATCATTGAATATTCAGACGAAGAAACCTTTCACTACTTCTATCTATTTCCCAGTTGAAGAATAATGCTAATTCACTCCCATGACATTATCATGAATAATTCTTTTCTTTGTTTATCATACTGAGATTTTATTCATTATTAAATGCCTGGACCCTGAGATCATGTTGATAGGATGTTAATGCTCGTTTGCCTTGAACAGGCATGGTCCATCTTCATTCCCTGAATCCTCCTCTGATTCACATGAACTTTAGTACAATGAAGGTTCTTTTAGGCGAGGACTTGACACCCAAAGTTGCAGATGCTGGTATCCGTAGTCTACTTAATCGCATTGACGGTGCTGCTTCGTCTTCAAGGATGTCTGAAGATGATCCTTTCCTTGATCCCGAGTACTTTTTCTAACTTCGAGTTCTCTTTTAGGAAAATGATGTCTAATATTATATAATTTAAAAAACTCTCTCTAATGTCCTTCATATATTTAGCCAGTATTACCAACTCACAAATTTCTAGAGACGACTGTCATAAAATTTACAATTAGTTGATTGTTTTGAATAATTCTGGCTAAATTATGCAGTGTTTATGAGTCTGGAAGATTCACTGTAAAGAGTGATGTATATAGCTTCGGTGTGTTTCTTCTTGAGTTAGTAACCGGAAGAGATGTTGCATCTGATAGAAGCATCATTCATCAGGTATGCAACAGTCATTTGCAAGTTGTTGATGGAAGTCATTCCAAAATAATGAGTTCTCATGCTTCTGTTATTGAGAAGAAACAATGGACTGTCAATGTTGGCAAATTGAAACTAATAAAAATTTAGTACCACACTACGACCTTATAAGCAAGGTCGTGAGTATTGAGATCCTACCTAGGAACAGAAGTGGTCAACAGGGTTGGATTATAGTATCGAAGTGTAGTATCATAAGACCTACAATCTAATCAAGATGTTTAAAATTCCACTTGAGATTTCTAATTTATCATATGTATCAACTTACAACGTATAGTATGAATATGAATATTTTAACTCTATCACTCCAATATCATGAAGCATAAATATATCAATATATAATGAATATATTAAAATATGATAAATTCATATAGGATACCATTTTTACATATCAAACAGCAAGTATATTTTTAAAAGATGAGTGATAATTATAAATTAAGTTGATGAAAATAATAATAACTATAATTAGATGATTACGACAATAATTTAAAATGATTCTCTTACATAAGTGTAAGCTTTTTAAAATGATTTGGCATGAAAAAGTTATTTATTATATTAAATGATGGTTATTCGCTATATATGTATATGCTATCAAGGTTGTTGGGATAAAGATTGTACGTAGGAACATTAAGCAAACATAGGATCAAGTTGTAGCTATGTAAACTCCTAGTCCAATTTAGATCCTACTTGGGATATAGATCATTAAGGTCAATTCGGATTGTTGAGTCATAAGTTCTTAATACATGGATCACAATTTTAACTACTATGCTTACAAGGCTTGGTGCATTCAGTCCATTCCTGGTTGGTTACCTCATGGCTCATGACTAATGAACAAGTTGCACTATGATTATAGCATTAACTGTGAATGATTGCAGAAATTATGATAGAGTTCACAAAAAAAACTCATCACATCCTAGTGAGTTAAAGTGCCTATCTCAAACAAGTTATTGTAAAATTCAGTTTTAAAAGTAGATCCAAGTCATTAAAAGTGCTTATTTGTACTGTAACGCACTCTCAAGTGGCTTCTGTTGCTTCTCATGATGTTCAATGGATGGAACTTTAGCTCTAATCATGATGTTATCTTGTTGAATTTTCAGAAATTCATTAAAACTAACACTGTCCATTCCTATTGGATACACAAACTTATTGCAATACATACAAAGACTTTAGTGTTTAATTTTGGTCCCTGAATCAAATTAATATGATGGAAGCTGACGGACAACTGATTGAGATATCTAATCAACCTATTTAAGTCCAAACATTTTTTGAAATTATTTTCTCAGTCAAACTTGTTTCTTCCTCTCCCTTATTCTTCCTCCTCCCTAATGCTCCCTACTAAGTTACAAGGGCTTTGAGATTCTTGCTATTGTTTTGGGTTCTTCCAAGATAGGAGGCATGAATCCTGATCCTTGTCCTTTGGGAAGAGGGACAGATCAATGAGGATGATGAAGAGGGGAATTTATGAGAGAAATGAATGGGAGGAAGATGGAGTTAAAGGAAAAAGTGGGAGGGACTTTGCAAGTGAGAGGAAGAAGATTAGGAAGAGAGATATCTAGGGAAGTAGTGTAATAAATATTGATATGTAAGACTGGCTTGTTCATCCACTTTTATCATATAAATTTTATAGAGAGATCAAAACTAAATAGCTATGTTCGTCTATGAAATTGCAACCAAAAAATAAATATGTACCCTTTGGAGTCATAGAACATAGTTTGTTTGTTATGATTTAATGTATTTACTTGTAATTGTTTGTATTACCAATCTGCCATATTGTGCATCATTCTGATGACCATCAATATAGCTAAATACTGCAGGTTGCAACACCTTTAAATGAGAGAAACAGTTCTCTTTATTTTTTTGATTTCTAAAAAATAAAGATGTCCTGATTTATGCTCTAGAAATATGGCGATGTAATAGCGATATAGCTTTGTACAGAGTTCAATGGAAGAAAAGATTCATATAACTACCCCCAAATTGTTGGGATACAAATACCAGTATCTCTCTGTAGTCTGAGTTTCAGAGTGGGTGGTTGCTTCTCTGTAGCTTAGGGATTATTTTTCTAAAGATCATTGTTAGTGATTTGTTAAGATGTCTGAGTTTCAGAATGGGAGGTGGTGCCTCTTTGTATCCTGAGGGTTCGTGGAGGATATGTTCAACTCGCTGCTTCTACCAACCTTATTCCCAATTTTTCCTCTGGTGTCGAAGAATCAAGCTAAATATGGAAGTAAAAGAGGGATTACCTTCGAGGAGTGAGTCGTTTGCGCACATCTCAACTAATAATCCTGTCGATCAACTCTGTTTTGTGCATAGTTCGACAAGTTTAAATCTTTAGAAAACAAACTGATCTTGCTGTTATTTGGAACACAACCAAATAGGTTGTATCCATGTCGACGATGAAATAATGACTCTTGTCATCTTTAGCATGTTTTTATTCTTGTGCTCAGCGTACAAATCATATGATTCCTCGTGTTTCATGCAAGTGCTCAATATTGCCGCTATAGTTTGTAGATAGACAAGTTTGCTTCAATTTTGAACCATTCTATGCTTTTTAACTCGTTGATTTCTTACCAGAGACTAGTGTCATGCTGCTGTTGTAAATTTCTAAGAAATGTTCTCTCCTGCTTGTTCACAGGCACGAAACTATCAGGACGGCAGCGATGTCTCAATGCTCATCGATAACAAGATGGGCAGCAACTTCTCCCCAGAAGGAATAAAGGCATTCATGTGGCTAATTGCATGGTGTCTGAACTCGCCCGGCGAGGAACGACCGTCTATGAGATTCATTGAACTGGAACTTTGCCGGATTCATGAGAAAGAATTGAGTTTGACTCCCGTCATGGACGAAGGAACTGCTACTGTGACCCTTGGAAGCCAGTTATTTACTACCTAACGGCAAAAGGGGGCCTCCTTTCAAATGTACATTAGTTCATTTAGCATTGTTGTGCAACTCTTGTATCTGTATCAGCTGCAAGTTGTGAATAAGCCATCAGCTGCATATTCATTTATTATTATTATTATTATTATTATTATTTTCTTCTTTTTTTTACTTTTGTTTTTGTTTTTGCCATATATATTTGTATAGCATTGCTGTGGATAAAAATGTGTTATATTATGTGATAATTAATGTGGCTGAATTTGGAGAATATTAATAACATAAATACCTTTCAAGAGGGTTTTTACGCCTATATAAAGGTCTGGTGCCACTGCTTTCGGTTGCATTCGACGCTTTTTGTTTCCCTCCGTTTTGTTGCTTCCCGAACCTCCGAAGCGTTGCGGCGAAATGGCGAGTCCTTCAGATCGGGAGCCGGTGAGGAGGAATTCTCCCGGCGACTTCGGTTCCGTATCTCCGGAAGATGTGCCGGAAGAGCCGCCCCCCTCGGCGGCGGCATCCTCGACCTCCGGTGAAGCCTCGCAGGCCTCCTCGGAGGCTGCATCTTCGACCTCAGGTAACGCTTCCGATTCCCTCCCTAGTTCCGTCGATATCATACCCAGTAATGCTGCATCGGTAACCTCGATGGACGAATCTTTTACAGGCTCGCTAGAGCTGTCCGACGATGATGCCTCGGTCTCGGACTGCGGAGATTTGGTGAGAGGTTCTTGGTTCTTCGATTCTTTAGTTACTGATCTAGTGGTCTAGTTACCGATAGCGGGCATCTTGCAGACCTTGTCCGCCCTCTGTCTCGGCGAGGATGCCGAATCTGACGATGGTTCCGGCTACCTAGGAGATCTGGTGAGCAAGCCTCCCGACTCTTTTGGATATTCCCTTGCTTTTTTCTGTCTTTCTGGTTTCATCATTTGCGATGTCCCTTCTGTTGCAATCATAATTGTTCTGAATACATGTTTAAAGACTTGAGCGAGTGCATTTGCCAGCATTGTAACAACATTAACGATGACGATTCTCTATTGAGATCTTGAATGTGGATTCTTGCTGACTTCGCTTATGCTTTGAAGTTGACACCAGAAGATTCAGCTGTAATGTAGTTTTAGGGAATTATAATTCTCCATCTAGTTTAGCTCGCTGCTTCTTGACCAAGTCTACGTACTGATTGTGGATTCTAAATCTGTAATGAAGCCTTCTTTGTTTCAAATATGTCAAAGTTTACTCTAATTCCTCAGCAATATCACTTATTTTTTTACCCAAAAAATTCAAGGAAACCTCTCAAACAGGACTCGTTGCAATTTATGGTTAATTTGGAAAGCACGAGAATGAACTAGGTTAGACATTAGCTATTCTTCTACTCAAGTTTGCAATTCACTCAAAGGAAGAGTCTGGAGTCTACTCAAGTTTAGGAAAAGGCCATACAATTTGCCAATTGAGAGTGTGCAAAACCTATGAGTGGAAGCTTCATATGTAGGGATGAAGAAGAATCTTGTTTAGAGGAAGAGAGAAGACTTGCTATTCACTATGAATTCATGACTAAATTTGAAGTCTACCTAACTGCCTCTTGACCTAGTGATCCTTTATGTGCTAGTCCACGACCTCTAGTTGGGTAATATCTGTATTGCAACACTCATCAAGGTATATTTTGGGCTATTGGATTGTTTGGATTATCCCTACTTGGAAGCTTTTGTTCAACCAGACCCATTGGGTGAATTGGTGGAGACAACCTATTAATGGTCTAGTTATTTGTATGGCAAGGCGGATGAGGTGGAGGATGACTTCCTATGTAGCAACAAATCAAATATGTGTGTCAATTCTTGATGATACATTCTTGTAGAAAGCAACGTGCCTCATGTGTGCAATGCAAACCTTGTTTGTTACGTGAATGCCACATTGTGGCCAAAACACTCATGCGTGCAATTCTGCATTGGCAGCACCATGCTGTAGTAATCATGTGTGCTACACATGACCTGAAGCTGCCATAAGCTTCACACATGATTACTCGATGCGTGCTTCACATTTTGTCCATCTTTTGTCTAAAACATAACATTTTTCATCAGGCAACACCATCTTTAAGTAGTTCCTTTATGCTGCACAGGAACCTCTTTCCTTGTTGGCCGCAGAGTATGAATCAGGCAACATCATAGAGGTTATATCGGGTTTTTGTGTTCATTATCTGCATTGATACCTAAACAATTCATTCTATTGGGCTGGATTTTTATTTTTTCTGTGTCAAGCAGCTGTTTCAAGACAAATATTCTAGATTTAGGCGTGCAAAAGGAGATGAGAATTGTTTTTATCGCTCCTTTATGTTTGCCTACTTGGTAAGCTGAAAAAACTTTCGTTGAAAGATATTTGTGGTCTCAGCAATAATGAGTTTGCTGCAAAAGATGTCAGGACTCTTAGTTATTTTGCACATCTATGTTAAAATAGGAGCATTTGCTGGAGACTCAAGATAAAGCCAAGATTGGTTCTGCTTTTGAAAAGGTCAAACAGTGTAGGAACATATTGAAGTTTGGAGATCCAGATTATATAGTTGAGGACTACTTTTCAGTAAGATGTGTTACTCCTCTCAATGTCTTACTCCGTTTGCTTTGTCTATTCATATTTCCAGCAAAGATAATGAACTGAAATAAATGCTGGTTACTTGTGCTATTGATTTTAAGGTGCTGTCCTGTTTTGTTACTTTAAGTTAAAATAAATAAATAAAACTTTTTTTTGGAGAAATTAATTGAATCCTTGCTAATAATTCACATGGATTTTCAGAGAGGTAAGAGTGCCATTTGCACCAATGATCCAGAACTGACTAAAATCTCAGGTATAATGTGAAAATTTGTGATTGGGTAGGTATTATACATGGACAAGAATCTTTGATGCTTGCAAAGGTAGAGTCCTGAGATCAAACAAATAAGCACCAACCACTCGACGAAGTCATAACTTGTAGAAAGGGATCCTCCTAGGATAGTTTATATTGTTTAAGCACAAATGGTATTTCTATTCCAAATGAAGGGCTCTTACCAATTTTTATTCCGCTAGAAATTTTAATCTTGGATGTATGCTGAGCTTGTAAGAAATCAGTTTGAACTTGTTAGACATCCATTAGCAATAAACTAAAAATGGAGCTGTATTTTTTCTCACTGTCATGAAATTAACTCAGGTATTCTCTTATATGCTGAACGGTATTCAGAGAGGGAAGCTAAGGTGGGTTTCCACTGTGACATAGCATTGTGTGAGCCATTCATTCATATTTCTTAATTTTTCTTGTTCTATAAAGCAATTCAACTAATATTTTCCTTTTGCTTTTTTAGTCATGAGAAGCTACTACGGAAGAGCAACAATAGATGTGTTTCAAATTATTGTGAGAAAATTCACCATGACTATTTAGTCCAATCACATTATAGATTCCACGTTTTATCTTTTTTCTCTTGAATAAATTTTCTGGGCAGTTGTTTTGTTCCTCAAAATTGTCGCTTCTGGTGAATTGCGGGCAAAAGCAGAGTTTTACGAGCCATTTATTGCTGGATTTGAAAAATTAAAATTGGAAAAGGCGGTACACAACTTCCCTCATTGCTCACTTCATGAGTATCATAAAGCATATTAGTTTTTATTTTATCATAAAGTTGGTGCTTACAATCTCAGGCAGCAGGTTGGTGTTACGTAACTGATGCCTATACTTTTTTGTTGCGTGTTTGCCAATAACATCCTTGAAGATGGAAGGCTCCCGCTCTTTCTTTTTCGTTTTTTACTTCTTTAGCTATCAATTTCTAACAGTTGTGCAAGAGCTCAGTGGAACTGATGGGGGAAAGCGACCAAGTTCAAGCCAAAGCTCTAGCTGATGCTTTAGGAGTCCAGTTACGGATTGAATATGTTGTTCAGAGCTCGAACCACTCTATTATTCCACAGCTGCAGCACCATGACTTCCAACCCTCTGCAAGCAGTAGCACAGCAGCTGCGGACCGCCTACCTTCCATCACCTTGCTGTATCGACCTGGCCGTTATTACATTTTGTACCCCTAAATGAGATCAGAAGGCCCAATGAATCAACTGGTCAGTGACCATTCTCATATCACATCTATAGACTATATAATGAATGACCTAATTGAATTGTCATACTTCTGGTTTACTTCCAATGAAAGTTGGATACAAATGAGCATTAGCTCTTTTCTGCATGTGTTTGTTTCCCTCCAATAAAAAATGCTCATTTCCGTTTGGATGGGTTCAATCGTCCTGATTTAGCAAAATGATTTGTATTTTGCCGTTTGGAAGCCTGCCTTTTTATTTTGTATTTTACCGCTGAAATTTGGTTGTCTTGCCGTTTGGAAATGACTTGAGGGGTTTCAGCCTAAAATTGGCGACAAAGGCGACGCTGGAAGAAATCGACGTTTGGAAATGACTCCTCGAGCTGCAAGAAATCGGCGACAAAGTCGACGCTCGGGCTAACAACGAGCTCCTCCCATGCCACGTCCGCCTCCGCCTCCGCCTCCGCCCGGCTCTTCGCGAACGCGTCGGTGGCATCGATCTTCCGCACGCGCCACCCGAACGAACCGCACAGGCGGTTTATTTTCTGAAGCTGATAGCACGTGAGCTTGCATGTGTTCGCCTTGATTTCGTCGATAGCCGCCTCCATCAGCGCCGCCTTGACGGCCTCTCCGGCGTTCTCCGCCTCAGCGCGGAGGAACACGTCCATCTCCGGCACGCCAATGGCCCTTCGGACGCCGCAGGAGTAGTCCGCGACGACGTCCGGGTCGAACAGCGCGCGCACCTCGTCAGCCAGCCCGCTAGCCACCATGCGGTCCACCCGCTCCCCCAGGAACCGGTGCAGAACCGGCGGGTGGACGTCCACCCACAGGAAGCAGCACTCGAAGCGGCGGAGGAACTCGTGGTCGGCGCCCTCGACCAGCTCCTCTATGTAGGAGTTGGAGCCGCCGGCTACGATGGGGAGGCGGCCGCGGCGGGTGATGGACTCGACGGCGCGAGTAGCCTCGTCGCGAAAGTCTCCGGCGGTGAAGTTGGCATCGGGCGGGAGGCCGCCGAGGAGGTGGTGGGGGACTCCCTGGCGCTCCTCGTCGGTGACCTTGTTGGTGATGACGTGGAGGCCGTCATAGATTTGCATTTTGTCGGAGTTGACGACTTCACCTCCGAAGCGGAGGGCGAGGTCAATGGCGAGACGAGACTTTCCGGTGCCCGTGGCTCCCATGACGAAAACAACCTTCGCCGTCGCCATTGAGCCGACGAAGTTCATATTATCACCGTTCCCAGTGAATTTATATTATTTAAAAACCCATGCAGGAATATAATATCCATTCCTACTCATTTATTAATGGATAAAAATTAAAAGGGCATTTTGTTTTCGTTAGAGATCAGATGGCACCAATAAAGGAGGGTGAATAGCGACTTTACTTATCATTTCGAATTCGTTCGTATTTATTTATTTACAAGATTTGTTAGTGCAATGAAAATAAATAACGATAATAAAATATAATAAATATAAATACACAAATAAACATAAAGATACAATGTGGTTCAGAATCTAGAATTTCTATTCTACGGGTCGAGCTCAAGTGAGCTTTAGTGATGTACACTACCACTAATAAACTTCTTCATGGTGACATACCGGAGGTGGAGAAACTTTGTACTGATTCTTACAACAATAAGAATGAAATATAAGCAAATACAAAAGAAATACAACAACAATGTAAAGAAAATTTTACAAAAGATCACTTTGAATGATTTACTTGTTGGTTGCTTCGACGAGTTTGAAGAACCCTGAAATGCATTAACACTTCGCCTCAAATCACCCCCAGAACCATGACCAAAATACTTTATTAGATGCTCCTTTTATAACCTACAGATGGTTGATTTCCTGCCTAACAGTCGACTACCTATAGTGTTGTTGTCTCACAATGGCTCAATTCATACTGAAAAACTCCAACGGATACACTAATATCATCGCGCCTCGGCGGTCAACCGATCACGACCGCCAAACTCTAGTAATCGACATCAGATCGATCGGTATCGAGCCACATATCGTGATCGAGCCTCGATCCGTTAAACCTTAATCATTGACCGTCGGAGCCACAGATCAACAGTCGAGCCTCAGTCGACTCCTTGACTAGTCAAGCCTCAGTCGACTTCTTGACCAGTCGAGCCTCAGCCGACTCCTTGACCAGTTGATTGGTCATAATCTCAATTGACTGATCCAAATTGACTAAACCGTCAAGTGTCAAATACTCGATCAATCAACTGATCCATAATCCAGTCGACTGATAAATCTTAAACATGAGGTTTAACTCAAGTATGATCTCTCCATACTTGATAGATCACCCTTAGTCTAGACCTAAGTCTTCTAGCCACCTTCACATCAGTCTCATGCCTATCGGATCCCTCTGAGTCATCCATGACTTTTTCATTCATACGTTAGGTGTTTCCATCAGTTATTGTCATACTAACTGGTTCTACTTTGCTAAGATATATTTGGACTTATGTTGTCAAGACATATGCTTAGATTTTACGCCTCCAAACATTGAACTTATGCTACCAAGACATATGCTTGGATTTATGCTGTTAATATCACACACTTGGACTTTCCAATTGTCAAGTATCCATACTTGGATTTTTACCGTCAAAGTTCACTTGGACTTTAGATCATCAAGACTATAGCTTGGATTTATGTTATTAATACTATACATTTGAACTTTCTTTACTAAATACTCATTTCTTGTACTTTATCATTGTCAAGACTCATGCTTGGACTTTCCAAGTCAAAATTTATATTTGGAGTTTCTAATTGTTAAATACTTATGACTTGGACTTTCCATTGTCAAATATCTATGACTTAGATTTTTCATTGTCAAGTAATCATGACTTAAAATTTATCTGTCAAGTATATATATATATATATATATATATATATATATATATATATATATATATATATATATATATATATATATATATATAATTTGGACTTCTCAAATGTCAAAATCGTTATTAGACTTTTTATGATAATCACATTGTCAATCGTTTTATCAAATATTAAAATATTATTCGAGTCATATTCGAATCTAATCATTTATGACTTGTGTCAATTACACCGATAGTTTAAAAAAAATGTAAAAAAAAAAGAGTTCATATGTATTTTTGATACTGTATTTATCCTAATTTCAGAGCTACATTTTTAACTGGATAAAATATTTATATAAAAAAATCTTATACATTTTTATATAAAGAATATTTATTTACATTTTATTAAAAATTAATTTAATATGGCAAATTTAAATAATTTTTATCAAGTTAATAAAGAATAATTATGTATTCCTACTCGTTTTTGCCTGTACCTCATATGTACTTACCTACTTTTACGTTACTATTAAATGTACAAAAAAAAAAATTATGTACGGCCGAGGGATGGGATTCGGTTTCGATTTGGATTGAGAGGGAGGGGAACTTTAATATGTATTATTTTATTTGGGAGAAAAATAGAGGGAAAGAAGGTTAAATATATAAAGTTATAAAAAATATTATTATATTTTAAATTAGATATTGATTTAATTTTTTATAATATTAATATTTATTTTATAAATAAAAATTAGATATTTTTGAATAAAAAATTAATTATTTTATATTATCATTTAAAATAGTTATTTTTTCAAATACACGAGTGAAGATTTCGACAAAGACATTTTTATTTTTGTCGGACAGAGATGATTCTGAAATGATGAAAATTTTAATAGGCCTTAAATAAAACAATAAAAAGGAATCCCTTTTAAGGATGAAAATTTAATTTTTATACAAATTGAGCTCTTTTATGTATATATTTTTCTTAAGATCAAATTTTGAGTTTTGGACTAGTATGTAACAACCTCTCAGTGAGGACTCACATCGTGAGATAACAACAACAAGTAGAGATTTCGTCAAAAAATGAGAGAAAAGATAATGTTTAATTAGAAAATTTAGGTTAAACAAATTAAATAATTTTGATGAATTTATTTATTTAGAAATTAATATTTTAAAAAGAGAGATAAAATTGAAATAATAAATATTTAGCCTTATCTCCCACTTCATTACACTTCAAATTAAAGTGTAGAGATTTAGAGCTAGCATTTTTCATCTTCCTTTTTTAAAAAATAAAATAACGTTATTTGAAAAATTGAAAAACACATAACAACAACAACAACAACAACAACAAAAAAAACGTTTACCATTCTTCCCTACCTTTCCCTCACTTCTATATATTCAAATAAAATTAAAAATTCTCTTTCCTTTTATTTACCCTTCTCTTTCCTTCCCTCACATCCTCTCAAATAGAGCCTCTGGCTACAGCGAATTTCCTTTTACCTTAATTAGCGGATGTTGGCGTTGTGAATTCGATCGATGCTATTACATAAGAACGATAGGCTTCTGAGTTAGTCAGTGCTAGCGTATTCATTGTTTTGCTTTTAATTTGCTAATTGAATTTGTTGAATGGACAAAAAATAATTGAATGTGTAAGAAAAAGATCATCGACCGGAGGCATTACATACTTAATTAAGGTTTTGTCGCTGCTAATTATCACAAAAGAATACATAATTTGAGAACGATAGATTTAATTTCATGACGACTAAGGTGTAGGCTGTAACCCTTGCTATTGATTGATTCCGATGTTGTGGTTTAGGAGGAACAACTCGAACAAACTAAAGAAATCCAACCTGATGGGGAGGATTGATAGGATTCTGACCTTTTTCTTATTTTCATCCTCTTCTATCTATCTTGCTGCCACACAAGTGAACCAATTATATATAATTAACGGTGATTTACTAAACAGTGCACGTGTAGTTTAGAAATTCTCTTTTTATCTCTCCCACTAAAAAGATCTGCACCACTGTGGTGTTGAAATTATAAATTCCAATACTACTATGGTGTTGGGATTTAAATTTCCAGCACCACAGTGGTGGTACAATCCCAACATCACCACGATGATATTGGAATTACAAATTCCAGCACCACTATAGTATTGGAATTGCAAATCTCAGCTCCACAGTGGTGATGCAATTCCGACATCACTACTGTAGTACTGAAATTTACAATTTCAGCACCACAGTGATGCTGGAAGTTGCAATTCCAGAACCACTGTAGTGTTGAGATTTGAATTTCCAGCACCACAGTGGTAGTGCAATCCCAGCACCATCATCGTGGTGTTGGTATTTGCAATTCCAACACTACAGTGGTATTAGAAGTTGTAATACAACTGTGGTGCTGAGATTTGAATTCCTAGTACCACGTTCGAGAATTTTACTGTGATGTAGATCTATTTGGCGAGAGGGATAAAAAGAAAATTAAGTACGTTATTCGATAAATATGAAAGTATGAGGTACTATTTGGACAATTCTAAATTTTACGTATGATGTTTGATAAATTACCGTATAATTAAGTTCCGAATGGAGCTAAGATTGGAAATGGAATGAATGGCATCGCTTACATTAATTTTGTTTAAGCATCTGTTGAGCAAAATTATTTATGCCAAAGGTGGTGCAATCATTCATATATATACCTGATGAGCTAATTAAATCTTGGAATTAATGACTATTCTGATCATTCAAATTATTTATCGACTTGTTTCAAACTCTGATGGTATTGACTATTGACCCTAATTGAATGGCATTTTAATTAATTCCATGTCGACTTACTTAATTACCCTACAGACGTCTCTATGAGCACGAGAGACTTGAATATCTGATTGCAGCCAGCATCGTTTGTTAGGTCCAGGTCCAGAAGCTAGTCGACATGGGTTTTTCAGAGGACCTTGTGAGGAGCATGTTAAAGATCGTCAGCAACTTGAGAGCTTCCAGGATTAATCCAGTTGATAAATATAAATAAGTAATTTTTAAATAGATAGGGATCAATTTTTAAAGAGTTCACCATATATTCTAGAACCAATCATCTTTTTTGTACTTGTCATCTAGATTTCTGATTTACCTCAGAGGAGACCAATTTTAGATTTTTTTTTTAGAAACTTTGTTCTTGTGAAACTACGTTTGGACCGAGCTCATCAATCTTTCCTTATGTAAATCATGCACCGAAAGTGGGTAAACCTTTTAATCAATACAACTCTTTGTTTATATTAAATTGTCACATGTGATTTACCTTCTTTCATCATAACTAAGAGACCGATGGTGAAGAGTCCTAGGGCGACGATTATCGCCTTTTGTCACAAATAAATTATCTGTATAAAAAAAATAGAATTGTCACTTTAATGTTCCATGTTTAAAAGGAGAGAGTTAAATTTGAAAGTATTTGCACCGGTAACTTTAGCAGCCCCAATTTTCTTAATTTATTATTTCACGTGGAGAAAAAATTTATAAATTTACTATGATTAGAAATCGAATCGTAGATATTTAAAAGTCAAATTGAATATTCTATTGTTATAGTCTCGGAGACTTAAATGGTATGAATTTCATAAAAATTGGAATCGTCGATCTAACGATCTTTATCGATTTATCTCATAACCATTGAAAAATTATATGTATAAGAACGATATGAAAGTGGTTAAATCGTTGAATGCTTGTTTAATTTTATAGGTTTGCCTTTTTTGTTGACTAATCCAATGCTTTGAAGTTGATGTTAACTATTTTCAGTTCATCAGGATCTCGTCGTGGCTTATTTGAAACTTGAATACACAGGCTTTGATTGTATATAATATAACTAAAATTGTAATATAATGGAATATAATATAATTTTGATTATATTAATTATCATGTTTGAATAAAAATTATATGTAATTTTGTATTACAAAGATGATTATATTTTATTTATTTGATGTTCATTATAAAGACAGTAGGAATCGATCGACGGCGGCGATATCGATGGTTGATCAGTCGATCGATGGCGACGAGGATGGTCGGTCGACGACGACGACGATCGGCCCACAATGGTAGCGACGGCGACGATCGACCAACGATGACGGGCCGAGCAACCAACGACGGTGGCAGCCGACCGATGGCGACGACGATGATGACCGACCAGTCGATCGGCGGCGACGATGACGGTCGATCGACGATGAGAACAATCGACTGGCAACGACAGCGACGACGACGGTCGGTCGACGACGATGGGCCGATCGATCGACGACGGTGGCGGTCGACCGACAACGACAACGAATGACGATGATCGACTTCGATTGTTGAGCATCCAATACATTTCTAGATTACGATTTGGAATGTAATTGGATTACATGGATTTTAGTTCGTAATACATATTACAAAATTTTAGTGACTTTTATAATCAAGATTATATTAAATTATAATTTTAAAATAATAATAAATAAAATAATTAATCTTGTAGTATATTATAAAATAAATTATAGCATACCAAATACAGTCTTAATATTTGTGATAGTTGTTTCACATCCGGTTGAACCTCTAGAACCATAATTCATAAGATAAATCGGTCTAATTTTTAATTTCTCAAAATTATTATTTAAAAATAAAAATAAAAATAATAAAATAATGATAGATTTTGATTTTACGGAACTAATGGTCCATTTAATATCGAAAAATGATAGACACAATTCGGCAAGGAAAAATATGTATAAAATTTTTATGAAAATTTTAAATCAATTCCTTTTTATAAAATATTTTAACGTTAAATTTAAATTATTTATTTTTATTTAGTAGATATTTTTTAGTACATCAAATTATGGTGGTTAAAATGAAAATAAAAGCTCGCAAAAGTAATAAAAATTTATTTTAGTTGAAATCACATTTTAACTGAAAAATAAAATTAATATATATATCCAATCTTTTTGTAAAAATAATAATAAACCTTTACAAACAAAAGGACATCTTTTTATTTTATTTTATTGTTAATAGATGGACGGAATTTTTTCTGGTGGGATTCAAATTCATCTCTAATAAGATTCAAAAAAATTTCTTGTCTGATCTTCACTCGATTAATTTAGAATATAAGGCGATCTTCCTTTATAATTCACCTATCAAGTGAATGCGACCTCTTAATTATTTTACCTACCGAGTGCTTTACTTCTTCGCAGTATGGATAATAAAATTATTTTAGATATCAAAGATTAATTTTCGAAAATTATAAAAAAATTTAAAGTATTTATCTTTTCATCGTACTCATTTTTAATTAGATAACAATGATTTTTAATTAGATAACAATGTCCCTTATAATTTATCTTTTTTATCTAACTATAAAATCAACGATGAATAATGCATGAGATGAGTGCATTATCTTTTATGCCAAATATAATTTGTATGGATACTCAACATTTTAAAATTATAAAATAATATATTTAAACCCCTCTTGCTCGCGAGAATAATTATTTGATTTTATTTTATAGTCTTGCACAATTTTAATCAACTTGATGAATCAAAATACTTTGAAATTTAAAAAAATTATAAAAAAAAATAAGATAGATTGAACTATTCATGCTCCCACTAATATATATGTTCTTATTACTTTTTAATTTAGAGTTAATTTGATCCACCAAATAATTTTTGAAATCAAAATTATTTAAGACTCATAGCCCCTACTAATAGTTGTTTAATTCAAAGGCAAGGATAGAAAAGAGCAGGACTTGTTCTTCTGCGTTCTCTTTTTTTTTTTGGACTTTTTTTTTTTTTTTTTTTTTGATCCAAGCTTCGACTACGAATCTGCCCTCCTACCTGCCCCGGAAGAGTCTCCACCCCACACAAGAGAATCGAAGACGCACCACTGTCGCCACGCTGAGGGGCCAATCTCCGCTGACTCCACACCAACTCGCAGAACGGAACCCCTTCCCGCATCAGTGAAAACGGCGAATTCTCCGCAGCCGCAGAGGATCGAATTACATTGCTCGGACCCTGCTCTTACGACGCATCGCCTTTGGGCTCTTTCTTCGTTCTCAAAAGAATAAGAGAAGGACTAAACACCCGAGACGAAGCTTCTATGAAGAGAAGAATCTATTGTCTTTAATCCAAGCTGACCCTAAAATGTTGTCACAAAGAATTTCAAAGCTTTGAATCCATTTCAATGGTTGTATCATGCTGTGCATATAAAAGTAGCTGCTACCAAAGAGCCAGAATCTCTAATGGAAACTTCATTCTTCTCCATCGATGAAACATTCATGTGTAAGATTGCTACAATGAATTCCTACGCGACTCTATCAAGATCAATGCCGCACCAACTCAGGTATAAGCTTGAGCAGGAATGAGAGTTCTCGCTCAGAGAAGCCTGGTCTCGTGCCCTCTTTCGCCCGCATTGGCTCTGCCGAACCACACAAATCGGCAGCCGATGTCGGTTGTATGATATCTGAAACAGACTCAGTGATCTCTTCTACAAGATCGACGATCACACCATTGATGCCCATCAGATGCTGCAGGTATACAGCCTCAGGGACATTGCTGCGACAGTGGCATATGTTATCAATCAGCAAAGACAAGTACGATGGGAATAAGGAAATTGTAATAGATTTACAGAGGAATACTAGATATTTACATGCGTGTGAAAGATGAACGCACAAAGAATACTAAAAAGTGGGAGAACTGAATTACTCAGCCTCGAATCTAAGATTCAAGCTCCAATAAAGGTTAATGATTTGGTTGGTTAGTCAACAATCACACGAGATAGGAACATTTCTAATTTGAGATCAAAGGTGCATGACTTTGTTGACGCTAGCTAACATAGTTAAACATGCCATAACACTTTCCATTGGAATTTGTCAAAGATTAAAAGTTTAAACTATCTTGAAGGAACTTGAAGTTATATTTTTATGAAACAAACAAGACAGGCTTATTCTCTAAATGAGATAAAAGAATGAACAAAGAATGCATCGACAGACATACTTGAGCTTGCCATATGTTAGCAGAGAAAGGTTGGATTCCTTGATTCTGGACACTGTTGATGGATGCCTGAAGATTCCTCGAACTTCTGAAACAATCCCTTGCAAACCAACTGCTGAACACAGCTTGATAGCCTCATCTAATGAATTTCTTCTGACGTCATCGAATATCTCGGTGCCCCCAGTAGTGAGGAAGAAAACCTGGTCCCACGAGAGTATGGATGATGTCAATGTGTAGAAGACAATGCTCGTTTAGCCTTTTGCATTTGACAAAAAATTGGTCTAGTTGTCATAGCATATTACATGAATCTTTCTCTACACTATCTGATTAACTTGGTCCTATCTCATAACATTAACATTGGTTATTTGAGTAAACATGTGCTAAGTTGCTGCTATCTAATTAGTTGTCATGGAGTGAAATGAGAAAGATTTGTACCGGGTAAGCACTTTGAAGTTTCCTTATTAGCCGTGCTGCATCCGGTTGGAATGTTGAGAAGATGATTGCCCTTTCACCTGCATACTGGTAAACAACCTAAAAGACAAACATAAATAGAGTCAAGATTCAATCTTTAAATGAAGAACTGTGGCTCTTAAATTTACGGAAAATTTAAAAAGAGAAAGAGAGAAGTGAAGTTTGAGTAAGATCGGAGATTAAAAACCACACCTTTAAGACTGCTTCAAGTGCATGCACAAGTTCTTCATCACTATAAACGACATGATCCACAAATTTAAGCTCAATGTTGAAGCCTAAACGAGGGTCCACCTCCTCAAAAGCCTCTTGCAATGTGCAGAGGTAGTCATCATCTTCTACATTCCAATTCAACACTCTCCCATCATGAGCCCTCCTCAGCAGTAATTTACCCACCTGAATTAAAGGAACAGAATCAATACTTGAATGCAATAGCTGATTATCAAAGTTATAATCTTCACATGGTAAAATAGGACCTTGGAGGGATCTCTTTGAGGCCCATAGGAAAGGAACTCTTCCAAGCAAAGATCAGTGACACGCTTCTCCACTATCTCACCCTGCATTTTGTTCGATTCATGATCGGTAACCGTGAACTTTAAACACAAACAGGTAATCAGATTGAAGAAGGGAGCAGGAAATTTACAGCATATTTTGTGAGGATGACATCGTCGTGAAAGATGATAGGACAATCGTCCTTGGTCACCTACAATAACTCACATCAATGCTCAACCAAATTTTGAATCCTTCAACTAAAAGAAAAGGCAAAATGGAAGAAAATTTAATCAATGAAACAATTGCTTATGATTGCAGTTCTTGCAAATTTAGAAATTATTTTATTTTTCAACAATTATGTCGCTAAGTTTTGGGGATTATGCTCTTTGTTATAATTTCCGACTTTGATTTTGTTTCTTCTCCAAGAAGTATGCCAGTATTGCCAAATATATTTTTAATTCTTTTTCTGTAAGAAAAACTTTTTCAGAGGACTCGATTCAAAATTTAGAATCGATTGTAGGATAAAAAATGATTGAACTGGCAAATGGCCAAAAATTCTATCCAGTTCGGGAGACTGGAAAAGATGAGGAGATCAATTGACAACACAACCGCCCTTCTCGTTCCCTAAAAAATAGGTTCTATGCTTCAAATCCGAGACAACAAGACTACATACGGCGGAGAAAAATGACAAATCGGAAGCCAGCAGGAGCAAGGAAAAGGTAATCGGAGGAGACTCGAGGATTACCTGGACGTCGAACTCGATTGAGTCAATGGGGAAGCGAGCGGCTCGGTTGAATGAGAGAATCGAGTTCTCCTTGACCGCACTCATCCTCCGATCTGGCGACGTGAGCACATTCATCCCCTTGCCCCGGTGCCCCAACACCACGAACCCCGACGCCACGGCCCTTTTGGGCAGCCACACTGCCTCCGCCGGCAGGCGGACTTGGTCGAGATTCGGGACGGCGCCGGATGCGAGCACTGCCTTGAGAGCCATCGCCGTCGACTGAGCTCCAGTGAAAGCGGCTCGATTCCGAACAAAGTTGGTGATGCCCGGCGAGAAGAATGGACAGGGGCCAAGGGGCTTTAAAGGTGACAGAATTACAAATCGACTCCGTTTTGTAACCTTCTGGGCTCCATGCCTGTCCGCCTTTTTATTCTATAAACGAGCGGGTATTTCACGGCCCAATGGCGCGACTACGGTTCGTGCGGAAACGCAGAATCATATGCGGGAAGACGTTGCGTCGACGCAATATTTGGAGGATCCGGGAGATTGGACGGCGGATGAAGCGTCCGCTTAATCTGGAGGAAAAGGAAGCGCTGTCTGTCAGGGGGTTGCGCTGTCGATTCTATCCAAGAAGCGCGTGTAGGCCGCGAAAGTCGAAATCAAATGACTCGATGCCACGTCAGAAATGGATTTTTTTTATTTAATTCTAGACGTGCGGTAAGAGTTGGCGAGCGGCGGCATCATTTTTTTTAAAAAAAATTCTTTAAAAAAGATTTTGAAAAATTAGTTTTTAGAAAAGTTTGGATTAAACATGATTATCGATTTCAATTTTGATTCTTCTAATCG
Source organism: Wurfbainia villosa (assembly GCA_025175895.1). NCBI lineage: Eukaryota > Viridiplantae > Streptophyta > Magnoliopsida > Zingiberales > Zingiberaceae > Wurfbainia > Wurfbainia villosa. The sequence goes on along the minus strand of JAKLTH010000304.1, from coordinate 330,002 downwards.
ATTCTGAATCTATCGATGTTGGAATCGATTCTGAACTGATTCGATTTCAAAATTTTAATTTTGAAATCAATTCAATCCAGATCGATTCTGAATTGATTTCGAAACGGTTTCGAATCATCTGTTTCGAATTTGAACTTCTAAATTCATCTATCACATCGATGATCATATTTTTTTCTATCGTAAAATAATCTTATAAACATATTAACATGCTAAGAATTTTAACTTTTAAATTATCAATCAGAATCAGATCTAAATCGATTGGAATCGAATCGGAATCGGAATAGTTTCGGTTCGATTCCAAAATCAATTCATCTAAATCGATTCTGATTCTGAATTTAACGGATTAGTTCCGATTCGATTTTGGATAAAATCAGTCCGTTAAGCAAGCCTAATTGGAATTGTTAATTACGTTGGAAAAATTAGGAGAAAATAAATAAATCAACGATTCGAAGTGGGTGTGCGTGGATGTCTTCTTCCTCGTCACAGATGGCGAGGCAATAAATTATTTCGCTAAATTATGCAGGAAAAGGCATGATGTGAAATCATGTTGAATGACTTTTTTTATTAATAACAATGTGTTATTTTTTTAGAAAATAGTTTTTTTTTAATGAGATTTTTTTCATCTACTATATCAATAAATTCAGTTAAATCCTTTTTTACGTCTTTTTTTTTTTTAAACTTTTCTATATAAATCAATGATGTATATTGGTGGTCATTGTCTTCTATTATTAATAATTTCATTTGAATAATTTTCCCCCTCCCTCACCCTTCATGCAGAAATAATTGGATATTGATCCGGCTGGTCGATGACGCAAGGAGGAACGAAAAGTCGAAAGCGAGAAAGAAGTTGATTGCCTCGGTCACAGTCAAAAAAAAAAAAAAAAAAAAAAAAAAAAAAAAAAATATATATATATATAAATATATAAATATATAAAAATTTTATAAAAAAATAAATAAAAATTTATTAGACGGATAAATTTTCAGGGATGACATGATTACAGAGTCTGAATTGGATCGTCAATTACAAATATTTTTTTGATATATTCGGATGGTTGATAGAGATTCATATGAACTCCAATCTCTTACGACTTAACTATCGAAGAGGGGTCTCTATAGAATCGTGGAATCAAACTTATCACTCTTAGAAATTAATCGGAAGGAAGATGCATTGATGATGCTCAGAGGGGAATCTCAATGAAATTTTTTCGACCTTCAAATTAGATTCAAAAGAAAAAAAATAGACAAATAAGACGATAGAAAACTTTTTTTTTCTTATATAATAATATAGTGGTGAGATGATATTTTTTAAAAGATGCACTTCCAGAACACATCTCTTAATAATCGGCGATGTAATTGTCAAGCCACAATTAGGATTGTAAACGAGTCAAGTCAAGTCAAGATTTGTAGTGTTCAGATTTATTTGATAAAATAATCAAGTCGAACCGAGTCTAAAATTAACCAAGCTACTGAAAAACCTGTTCAAACTTGGCTTGGTATTTTTTTTTTGAGCTTCAGTTTGGATTGAGCTTGAATTGAACTTGGCTTGTTTCATGGGTATTAAGCTCCTAATCAAGCTTGATTCAAGCTTGAATCAAGCTTTAATTTATTTAAACGTTATCAAACTCTTAAGTAAAATTTATTTATTTATTTAAAATTTTACTATTTTAATCCTGATTTAAAAATGAGTATAAATAAATTCAAAAATAATTTTTAAAAGAGTATAATGAACACCGCTCACTTAACATCGCTCACGAACACTGCTCACTTTAACATTAACAGTCAACACATCGTGTTCGCTTGTTTATTTAATTTATCGTCGTTAAAGCTTGTTTATTAATCGACTTCACGATATCAACGAACGTAAACGAGCTCTTATCGAGTCGAACACCAAACTCATTCATGAACACTTGGTTCATTTACAGCCCTAGCCACAATACATATTGCGATGAAATTTAATTCACGATTCCAAATCCAAATATTGGAACTCAAACTCTTTGAAATACACAAGCAGTCGACCACTTGGATAATCGACGAAATTCACTCCAGCGTTGAGAGTGCTTATGCCTAGGCAATAACCAAGTGATTCGATTAGACCATATAAATTAGATGGATCAACTAATAAAAAATTGTAACATGTTAGATTAGTCAATTGAGTTTCACTCGAGCGCTCGACAATTTGAATGCTCGAGTGGTCAACCATTTTGACGATAATTAAGTGGTTGGATCCGATCATGTAAGCTAGATGCCCCTAGCTCATATAGGTTGGATAAAATAGTCGACAAAGTATTACCCCGTTTAATTCCATTTTCATTTTCTATTTTTATCATATTTTTTTAGAAAATAGAAAATAATTTTTTTATTATCCAATCAAATTAAGTTTTATTTTAAAAAAAATGAATATGAAAAATATCAATCCAATACTATTTTTTTTATTTTCTCAACAAATGAAAATGAAAATAAAAATGAAAAATAAGTAAATCAAAAGCTACCTAATTTTCGGTTGGTTAGTCAATTGGATTGTACAGTAAAATGGCTTTTAATTGCTAATAGACTAACTCAATCATCTAATCGACACTACTATCCGGTCTAATTGAACCGCCCAACCGGGTCACGGTTGGCTCAACCAATTGGCCCAACTCCATAAGATTATTTGGCGCGGCGGCGGCGTGGAAGTCGCGGCGCCGAGGGGACATTGGAATCCGGGAGCCGGGGGGCCTGTTTTTCTTCGAGTGTCGGTTCCCGGGAGCAGATAGGAACCTCGGAAAGGCCCCATCTTTGCCATCCGGGCTCTCGGTCGTCGATTGACTCGATTCGTGAGGGCTTGGGGTTTCGCCGGAGAGTCTGGCTGTCTCAGAAGCGCTGCTGCTGCGTAAGTGTATGTTGTCCCATCTCCACGGGACCAGATCTAGCTGCTTCGAGCATGGAGGCGGACGGGGATGCGCAGAGGGTGTACCAGGTTTGGAAGGGGAGCAACGTAAGTTTAGATCTGTTTATTCCAACTTCACCAACCCTTATTCTCAGCTAAGCCAGCTGAATCTTTACACTTGCTGCCTGTGGCAAAATAGTTTTTTTTTTTTTGGTTGCTTAGGAGGCTCTCTTAGAATATTTGAACTCTTTTTAACAGGAAGCTGTTTCGATTATTGTTTGCACTCTCAAATGCTCCTTTTTTATTTTCACGTAGAATCAAATCCAAACTGGGATGTTGGAGTGCACGGTTATCTGAATAAATTGATTTCAACTGGATTTCCTTTTTATTCAATCAAAATGGGGCTTTCGTAATCGTGTCTTTTTTCAGTGGTTTGGTCCTTTTCTGCCTGACTAATAAAGTTAAGAGGAAGAGGGCTGAGAAAACTAGATATTTATATTACTTTAGATATTATGTCTCTAGCTGAAAACACACTCTACTTATGGTGTTTTTGTCGTCTGCATACATGACTACTGTGATTTTTATAATTTTTTGTTTCATTTAACCTGTACAAGTCTTCTATACTGGATGTAGTTCATTAATGATTGATAGAGTGGAAATGTTGCAGTGAATTTTATGATTGAAAAATATTACAGATTAACTTTTTTGTTTATTTAATATTCCGCTATTCTAGATTTGTACAAGGCTATCAGATGGAAAAGTAGTTAATTAGAAAATTTCTTCATATTGGACATTATATGACAATTTTTGCATAACTTGTAGCTATTGTGCTAGCCGATTTAACTTTGCTGTATCAATCAAGGAACTTAGCAAACCCTAATATCTTATTAGATACCATTTTGCATTGACTTCATCATGTATAACCATTTTGCTGAAGCATCACTAGTTTGCTATAATTTTATTAATCTTCTTGAAACATCTTTTATTAGATCCCCTATACATGTTTGTTTATCTTCTGCAGATATTTTTTCTTCAAGGGAGGTTTATATTTGGCCCTGATGTGAGATCATTGTTTCTCACCATTTTCCTGATTGTTGCTCCTATTTCAATCTTCTGTGCATTTGTTGCTGAAAAACTATCAGATGAATTTTCTAATTCTCTGGGTATACCTGTAATGGTAATAGCTATTGTCTTCACTCTATATGTGAGTATTTCTTCATCCACATATTTATCAAGGTTCTGAATATTATAGTAGTTGCTGTTTTTCAAAAAACAAAAACATGTATCTAATGTTTCTGTTTTTATGAGATATTTGAAATTTTTTTAAATTTTGTCTTCTATAAAGATGTTGCTCTACTCTTTTATATAGTATCTCAGACAAAATAGGTGGTTGATCATTGTTCTATAAATCACTAGACACTGGTTTTATCCTTGTCTTGAAGTCCTTATCTGAGACATAAGCTTGCAGGTTTCTATTGTTCAAAGTACTGGGAAAACAACTATCGTAGATAAAGAACTTAGCAAGGAAGCTTATAGTTTAGTTTCCTTCTTCTAGGTGCTTTCTGAGATATAAGCTTGCGGATTTCTATTGTTCAAAGTCCTGGGAAAATAACTACCATAGATAAAGAACTTAGGGAGGAAGCTTCTGGTTTAGTTTCCTTCTTTTAGGTGCTGCATGTAATAAGAAACAAGTAACTCTGAAACTGTTCATCAGTGCCATGCTTTTATTTATCTTTTTTTGTGTTAAAATTTTTACCATAAATTTGGTCAAATGCATTGGTCTTTAATATGTAAACCTCTATCTCATATAATCATATGTCCAATACCCTTGAAGCCTCGACATAATTATGCAACTAAGTCTGTTATAGCTTACAATGAACAAAAGCCATCCCTTTGTTTCATTCTTTTGAGTTAATAATTTTACAAGTCAAGGTTCGAAGCAGAGAATTATTTATTCTTACTTCTCATAGAATGATTTTGGATGATGACGAGAATTTCGTGGAAGGATTGCAATTTTAAACTAAAGAGGGGTGCTCATGCAATTAGGCTTTAATGCATGAGATGGTTTTGCAATTAATCCTATTTTATTTGTTTCATGGTCTAACACCTGATTTTGTTTTTTTTTATCTTGTCAAAGCCATTGATTGTATCTATCGTGATTTTATTGTCTCTTGATGATGCTGATACTAACAGTAATCTTGCAAACTATTTTTTTGTTTTTTTTTTCATTTAAAATATTGCAACCTTGGTTTATGGCTGACCTATGTAGGTACCCCCATGTCATACTTGAGGGGTGATAACAAATATTATTTTTTTAAAGATATATGATGGTTGTAAGAACCTCTTTATTAATCCAACCATTTAATAGTAACAAGAAAGACATAGGCATATTGCCAATCTCATCCTTCAACAATAAAGTGTAGCTTTAAAATATGATAAAATGATAAAAAGAGAAAATATGCTAAGATGATGAACATGTTGGAAAACAATGTTGAATTCTATGGTTAGACAATTCAAAGTTGGAAAGGATGCAAAGGGTACAGATGATAGAAAAATTAACTTAATATAACTAAAAGATAGTTAAATGATCTTGGTGTTATCAATTAAAGTAAACATAAATAACTAGGGTATCCTCATGGCCTCAAATAAAATTGAACGATCATAGCAAAAGAGAACTTTGGGAGAGCCTAGACAAATTATTCATAGTATACCGTGATTTAAATTTACATGGAACAAATATGGAAGAGAAAGATGTGCATGAAGATTCTTGATTTTGAGAAAGAAATAAAGAGCATTGTACGATTTTAAATTTTTGCTACAGCTTATGGTTTTTTTATCCATTATTTTAAAAGGCAAGCTTTTAATTAACTTGTTGGAGTGGTATATATTTATGCAGAATTTTATTACAGGAAAGGTAGGTAAAGTCATGTGCAAAAATGGAAGCACAGGTTTGAAACAAACAGATTGATAATATTGTTGTTACATTGGTTTTGTGTTTTGTTTTTGTGTCTTATGTTTGACTATTCCCTTGAAAACCATATCGTACTTTTAAATGATATCATCATGCTGAAAACTTAAAGAAATGCCTATTGGATTTTTTTTTTCGAGGTTAATTGTATGACAGGGGCTTTACATTTCAGGATTTAACTCTTTTACTTCTTGCCTCCGGTAGAGATCCTGGAATAGTACCTCGTAGTGCACATCCTCCAGAACCTGAAATCATTGAGGGTGGTGGTGAAGTTGGAGGTGTTCAAACTCCACAATTACGATTACCGAGAATGAAGGATGAAATTGTAAACGGTATAACTGTGAAGGTGAAATACTGTGATACTTGCATGCTCTATCGACCCCCTCGCTGTTCTCATTGCTCAATTTGTAACAATTGTGTGGAACGCTTTGATCATCATTGCCCATGGGTTGGACAATGCATTGGGCTGGTGAGTTCCAAATTCTGAAAAATTTTATTGCAATTCAATTTGCAAAAGTTGTCTAACTGCTAGTAAGTATCGGTTTGTTGACTAGAACAGTAGTAATTGAGTATTGTTCAAGGCCATTACTGATATCTATTCTTCTTGCAGAGGAACTATAGGCTCTTCTATATGTTCGTCTTCTCGTCGACTTTGTTGTGCATGTATGTGTTTGGATTTTCCTGGGTCTGCATAATAAAAATCAGAAATTCTGAAAACACGACTATTTGGAGAGCAATGATCAAGACTCCTGCTTCCATTGTCCTCATAATTTATACTTTTATATCAGTTTGGTTTGTTGGAGGCCTCTCTGTCTTTCATTTTTATCTAATGAGCACCAATCAGGTAATGTTTACTGTGATCTTTGAATTAAACATTGTTAATCATTTTTCCATATTACTCTCTCAATTTTGTTTCTTTCTAGACAACTTATGAGAACTTCAGATACCGTTATGATCAGAGAGCTAACCCATATAACAGAGGAATTGTGGAAAATTTTAAGGAGATATTTTGTACGAGCATACCTCCATCAAAGAACAATTTCCGTGCAAGAGTACCACGAGAACCAGGACTTGAACCGCGCTCCTCGGGTGGAGGTTTCATGAGCCCAAACATGGGAAAAGCTATCGGCGACATTGAGATGGGTCGGAAGCCAGTGACGTGGGATGAACTAAGGGCCATTACACAAGTTGGTGAGCACGAAGAGGGTATAAGCAACAGAAACATGATGGACGACAAAGACGGCGAGCTCACTGAAGCTTCTCCTTCGCTGCAAGATAGGCAATCAAGTTGGGGAAGAGGTGGAAGCTTTGAGTCGCCATCCGACTTTCAATCTGCGGCATATGTTGCAGGGCAAACAAGTAGGACAGGTAGCGTAGCAGCCATACTGGTACAGAAAGTTTGTTAGTTGCGCAGATGCCAACACTCGAAACTCAGAAAGATAGGGGACTTGTAGATTGAAAATGTGGAATCGAAAGAGGTGGTATTAGCTTCTCAGGCATCCTTTTCCATCTGTGCTCCATTTCATTTTCCCTATCCTCTGCCAAGCTTCTGTCGCGACAACATCATTGTTATCGTATCGTGACTTAATAGTTTCGGAACGCCAGCCGAAAACTACATGTTTGAGATTGGCGCATGTATATATTTGTGATTGTGTTTTCAGAAGTTGTGTTTGCCTGGATCTACCTCTGGAGTTGTACTGCACAGTGAAGTGTATTTTCCCTAATTATTCAATGGTTGTTTATTTAGGCCATTGATCATAACAATCTTTGATGTTTTTGTTTGATATTTGATCAGAATTTGCTGTGAGTTTATAGCAAAAGACGATTACATTCACCTTCAGTGTTTTTCATCATCGGTTTTTCAGTTTTGATGAAAAGGGATAAATTATAAGGGAGTTTTTGAGTTCGAATGAGAATTTTAGATTCCACGTTGAAAATTATACTGTTATAATCAATCAACCGTTTCGAAGGATTAGAATTTGTTGTGAGTGAACTATGATATGTTTATGTGGATACTCTTTACATGTAGTTGATGTTCTTAGATTTGGTGCCCATGAATTTGTGAGCTATCTTAAATGAAGTGCACCAAATCCATGAATAAATAAAGAAACATTTTCAAAATAAACATACAAATTAATTATGGATAGTTTCTAATTTATTTTTTATATTGTTTGAATCTGAATTTTCAGATGGTCCGTATCATTTGCATTTGCATTGCTAGATCATCTATTGATTTTATTTTCAGATGGTCCGTATCGAATGGAATCCATTGACCTAGCAATTTTATCGGTTCATTTTCGGATCATCATAAGAAAGATAAATTATGATAGATCTTTGACCCTTAAAATTAATAATTAATCAGCATATAAAAAGACGACACTCTCATATTTATAAGCAATTGATCCATTGTCCTATGATATTAGCCACTAACTAAGTTCTTCCCATGGGAGCTTTATTTTAAACTCCATGTTCTAAGATGATGAAGCTTAATCTAATTGTGTGCTCTGTAATTCCCGTTCTCGAGCCAAAAATCTCACTGTTTTTCTCATATTTGAAAAAAAAATTTCCATTACGTACGCAACCGATAGAGCCAACCCTAGGAGAGGATTGCTGGACTCTCGCCCAGAGTTCAAAATTTGATCTTTTATAAAAAGGATTTAAATTTTATAAAAGTATAAATTTTCACCATTACCAAGATCTCTTTTTATTATATAGGTTCATTTAAATTTTCATCATTTTAGGATTGACTCTGACGACCGAAGAATTGGGGCTTTGAAATAAATTTCCCATTAATTAACATCAATATATCTAAAAAAATTTAAGATTTAACGATCAAATTTAAATTTTAGTCATTAATTAAAGTCGATATATAATCAACTGCTTAAATTCTGAACCAAAAGTAAATTCATAAAGAATTTTCACAAAACGATAAGATCTTTAATTAATTAAATGAACATTTTAATTTCTTTTTTTACGTTTCTAATTACTTTCTTAATTTATTATATCCATTCACTTTCAACTGCCATATAATATTATATTCCATCAATAAAATGCTTTGAGACTTACAATTAATCCGTCTTAATTAATTAACAGCCTAATAAGCTAATCTAGCAAACCCAACGCATCCTAATTAAATCACTCTTTTTTACTTTAGTTCGTTAAAGAGTTAATAACAAAATTCTTAAATTTAGCAATTAACTCATAACAAATGCCTCTCTTTACTCTCGATAGAACAATTAATGAGCCTTCGCATGCACAAGGAAACACAAAATCCATAAGTTTTTCTTTTCCTCTTCAATTTTTTTTTACCCTTAAATTGCTCTTCTAATTCGATATAGAGTTTTCGAGCATCGATCGAGATGGCCCCTCAAATGGAACATATTTTAGTCATTATATTTGGAATACTAGGTAATTAATTAAATGCTAATCCTTCTCGCTTAATCTCAATTAGTTTACAATCTTTTCTTTTCATTTCTTCTTTTCTTTTACAAAAATCAATAATTAAAAGCAGGCTCCCTATTTTGCAGGCAACATCATCTCGTGCTTGGTTTATCTTTCCCCAATGTGAGTGCACAAATTAAATAATTATATTTTCTCCGATAATTAATTAGTTAATTATGATAATTATCTGCATTGATACACCATTAACGAATTGCACGCAGACCTACCTTTATCAAGATCTTCCGCAGCAAATCGGCACGAGGATTCCAGTCGTTGCCTTATAATTTATCACTATTTAGTTGCATAATTTGGGTTTATTATGCGTACACGAAATCTCCCAGATCAGTCCTCCTAATTTTGATTAATTTCATTGGCTGCGTCATCGAGTCCGCATACGTCATCATCTATGCCATCTACGCCCAAAAGAAAGATAAGGTTTGTTCTTTATCATCATTATTATATATTATTATTATTATTAACAAAATTATGATCACTAATTTGATTATCATCGAAGGCAGATTAGGACAATCCAAGTGTTTGTGGGTTTGAATTTAGTCCTATCTTCATTGATCGTGTTGGTGGCTCAATTCATGTTCGTTGGCTCGAACCGTGCTAAGGTTCTCGGTTGGATCTGTGTTGCTTTTTCGATAAGTGTCTACGCGGCTCCATTGAGCATCATAGTAAGAAGTCATTCGATCGTCTTTCATTTTCCTTGTGAAGCTATGTTTGTTTACTAACGATGTTTTTCAGAGAATTGTTATTCGCACTCGAAGCGTGGAGTTCATGCCCATCGGCATGTCATTCTTCCTAACGTTGAGTGCAACGATATGGCTTGGATATGGAGTTTTCAGTCGAGATATTTTTATTACGGTAAATAAATTTTATATATATATATATATATATATATATATATATATATATATATATATATATATATATATATATATATGCAAACGATTATTGTTGTGATTATTACACATAAATATTTTAATTTCAATTTTTTTTTCCTTTAAAAAAAAAGCACTGATGGCTTGTGCCTGTGCACAGATACCAACAGCGATAGGGTTCTTCTTCGGAGTGGCACAAATGGTGATCTACGTGATTTACAAGAGGAAGGGCGGCAGGCCAAGAGAGGCAGCCGCAGCGGCAGAGGACGGAAGCGGAGAGGCCGCCTCAGGTGAAGCCGAAGAATTTGCAGACGCAGTGGAAGACGACGATGCTGCCAGCGAGAGCAGCAGCTTCATCGTGCCGGTGGCGTCGATCCCCATCTTGACTTCGGAGGTACAGACAGGCCTGCATGCAGCTACACCACGAACGCACAAACAAGGAAAAGCAAAAAAAAAGGAAAAAAAAAGGGAGCTTCAGTTTCTAATGGCTTGAATTTCCGGCGCAGGTGCTCATCTTCATCAAGAAGAAGGACCGGCGCGGGAAGCCGGGGAGGAGTTCGAGGTCCACCACGCAAGCGGTCGAGGGCTCGGAACCCGCCCCGAGCTTGCCGGACCTCGATCTTCAGCACGAACAGGAGAAGGAGCGGCGCGGCAAGCGAGTGATCGAGGTGGGCGAGAGCAGCAACACGAAGGAGCCGACGGTGACCGAGCACATCACCAAAATCGCAGAGCACATCGCTATGATCTCCGGGCACATCGTCAAGATCGCAGAGATGAATCCCACTCCAAACCCCGAGCCACTGGAAGGCGCCGTCGGCGAAGAAGGTCAGCGTGCGGCCATGCCGTCGGCGGCAGTCCACGAGCATGTGATCAACATGGCGGAACTGTCCTCTTCTTCTTCTTCTGTCTCGGACAGGGAGGCAGAAGCAACGGAGGCTAGGAAATCGAGTAAAGCATCCAAGAGAGTGACGGCGTAGGTTGAGGAAGGAAAGATTGAATTAGAAGGAAGGTGAAGAACATGGAAGTGCTCCGGTCTATCATCACTTCCACGTTGCTTCTATACGTCTGTCCTCTTCTCATTATCGACGCTGAGTTAATTATTCCTTTTGTATATATGCAATGATCTATTTTTTTTTTTCACGATAACTTTATCGCCGCCATTTTAGCAGTGATTTGTCTGCTCCAGATCGAAGAAGATAAAAAAAAGAGAAAAAAAAAATATTCAATTAGGCAAAACAGAGAGAGTTGAGAAGAAGAAGAAGAAGACAAAGACAGTACTGAGCTTTCATGCTTAATTAAATGGTTGCAGATTGTAATGAAAAAGAAAAATAGCTACGCTATCTTAAGAATAGATTGGTAATTAAGAATTATTATTAATTTTTTGGTTCTTAGAATTAAATTTTCTATTCTTCGGTGAAGAAATTTTTTAATTAGTTTGAAAGTTTTTCTCTTTTTATTTATTTTATTTAATTTGTTTTAAAGAAAAAAGAGAGAAATAATGAGTGGGGCATTTTTTTTTTTATTTACAAGAGATGTTAAGTCGTAGTGAGCGTGTATCATTGGATCCACTACGTCCAAAATTTGGAAATGGAATTCCACCTCCGCAATCTGTGAACGAGTGAAAAATGACAAAATTTCCTCTATAAATTATGATTAGCAGGGATCAAACTATGACTACCATAATGACCATCTAAACTTTTATCGATGCGTCGTTGTTCAGGAGGCAATGAGTGGGGCATCCTCGATTTGCTGTTGGAGCACCAACAATTATTGAGCTTTTGCATTTGCATGCATTTTTTTTTTTTGAGTTAATTGGCATCGAGTATTTTATCTTATAATTTTTTTTTTCAGAATAAATCAGAAAATATTCCTGACGAACAACTCAATAACCTAACATTTTAAGATTTTTTTTTCATCTTAGAAATATCCTAACCCTGAATTAAGTAACCTTCTACATTTTTTTTTGCTCGTAAAAATATAATACATATATATCATAAAAAATTAATTTATTAATAGGAAAAAAAACAAAAAGAAGAGTAAAAAAAATCTTAAATTATCTATATGGTTGAAAGAACACTTTTTTTTTTTTAATTTTAGTGTCTAAACTACACTTAGAGTAATTTTGATCAAAATTATTTAAAAATAGAATAATTTTATATAATCAAAGTTACTCTAAAGTGACGTAGGTTTAGCTTCACATGTTGCAAAATAAAAATGATTATTTTGGGCATCGAATTATATATATATATATATATATACACGTGCGACGCTCGCTGTGTGTTTCATGCATGAAGATGAGAAATACATAGTATTTTTTTCACTGTGTATTTCTCACACGGAGAGATCGTCTGAGCACCGTCGCTTGGCATCGCTGCCAAGCCATCGGATTTTGGCCACGATCCGATCGAAATCCGACTGTGGGTTGACGTCAGAGTTAGGTCGAACCGTGGGTGGATTTCGACCGTCAATGCTACGGGCGCTAGTGGCCGCAATCGAGGCCATTTCGATCGAAATCCGGTCACGATCCGATCGAGATCGGAGTTCGATCGGATTCTGACTGGATTCCGATCGGAAACGACCTTGATTGCGATCGTCAACGGCCGCAATTCTATCGGATTCCGACCGCGATCTAATCGAGCTCTAATCCTAATCGGATCACGACCGAATTTCGATCGAAAACGACCGTGATTGTAGTCGCCAGTGCCCGTAGCATTCGTGGTCACAATTCGACAGACTCCAATCGTGATTCGATTGGTCGGTCGATTGATCATCGACAATGATAATGAAATTATTGTATATTTTTTTATTACTGTACATCTCCATTCGATTATATATATTTAAATTCCTGGGTGCTTTGCACGCTCCTATTTCTGAAAGTGCACCGAGTATCTTCCAACATCCACAACAAGTCAAAGGCAAGTTAAGTCTCAAAGTGCTCTGATCGGATGAGGTTGGCGCTGACTTTGAACTGCGATATCGAAAGCGCAACACGCCATTGGTCCCCTGGAGTTGACCAGGAGACCTCCTATCTCGTGGTGGTGGCCAATATTCACCAAATCATATATTCCTCTCTCATTGCCCATCCTCTTCCCTGAGATTAAAAATAATTCATTTCGTGATGTACAGCGCATCCACAGTCCCCAGCCACCATCACCATCATCTTCCTCCGCCGTGATATGTGTGTGTGTATATATATATATGTTTCCGCCAACTGAGCTGGGTCTCAGGAGGTTGAATTTGGGATCGATGAAGAGGCCCAAGGGGATGCTGCTGAAGACGCTGCAGCGGTGCCGGAAGGGGGAGGGGGAAGGGGCTGCGGGGATGGCGCCGGAGGGGTGCCTGGTGGTGCGGGTGGGGCCGGATAGGGAGCGGTTCGTGATCCGGGCGAGGTGGGTGAACCATCCCCTCTTCCGGGGGCTGCTAGAGGAGGCGGAGAGGGAGCTCGGGTACGGGAGCGCCGCCGGGCCACTGGAGCTGCCTTGCGAGGTGGAGGTGTTCGCTGAGGTAGTGAGGGAGGTGGAGGAGGAGGAGGCGGAAACGAGGAGGTGGTGCAGTTTTGGGAGGGGCGGCGGTGGCTGCGGCACTGCCGGCGGCGGCAGTGCAGGGTATCACCGTGTGTCGAGTTGAACGATCCGTGTGTTTGTTTTTTTCCACCTGAGGATTAATCTTTTAATATAAAAATTTTTGCCTTAATTTTTTCTTTGTTTTAATTGCTTGGGTGGTTTTTTTTTTTTTTTTTTTTGCATTTTCGTCGTCACAAATATATCTCATTTTTTTTTAGAAAAACATATATTTAAAAAAGCTTCTTTTTTCTGAAATAATTATTTAAAAAAAAAATAGAATAATTTTGAAAATTATTCCTCACATTTTAAAATTAACCAAAAAAATTTAAATTACATATTGGAATTCTATGAAAATTTAACAATTGATTTATGCATTTCTTTATGTCAATTTATTAAATTTATCATAGATTTAAAGTTGATTTATGATAATTTCTTAAATTACATTCTAATCCATCTAAATAAACCACGTACGCAAGCCATGTTATTGGATCCAAATTCTTACATACCGACTCATTGAAAGCCCATATTATAGTACAATTCTTACTCCACTTCTTTTTGATCAATTTCTATTGGATTCAAATTATCATCCTCAAACCCATTAACCATTAAAATACAATCATCATTATAGTACAATTCTGATACGCGTTGGATGTAGAATACATTTATATAATTTGAAAGAAAATTCTTTATCCATTAGACAGATATAATGCCTTTTTATAATTCGAGATGACGAATACAGATTCTTAGACGTGACGTATAAGATCACGTGGCATGCAGAATAAAAAAATTATTAGTTTTCAAAATCGATTTTTTTGAATTATCGAGTATACAGTATTTTCAAATGCTAAAGTTGATTATACAGTATAAATACATAAAGGAGAAATATAAAGTGTTTGTTCATCATTTATCTTTCTTCGTACAAATATAAAATCAATTTTGAAGAACGTTTGAAAGAAATGATTTGTAAAGGAGTATACAATATTTTCAAATGTTAAAATTTTGAGGAGTCAAGAGAGAAATACTAATCTCTCCCTCCGAATTTTAATTTGAGTTTATCATTCGCTAGATAAAATATCTAATCAAATATCATATGAAAGAAAATATCCATGCAAAAGGACGACTTAGTCAACTAATAGTCCAAAGTCAAAGTCAAGTCAACTTTTATCCGGCCTCGGACCCGCAATTTGCTTATTACTCATACCCTTTAGGGTGCGTTTGGTTCAAGTAATCATACATAACCTTAGTTATGTGATTACCAGAGAATAAAACATAACCTTGGAATAAAGTATAACTTTAGATAAAAACCTTGTTTGGTTGGAGGTTTTAATATATAACTTAGTTTAACATTTTACTAAATTATCCTTTGTCTTTGCTCAATCAATTCGACAACAACGACAGAAATATTAATGACGATGACAGCGATCGGCCGACCGACGACGGCCGACGATCACGATGGATGGTCGATGACGGCGACGGGCTGGCCGGCGGCAAGCGGCAATGACAATGACGATAAGCGGCAACTACGACGACGGGCGACGTGGTGGGCGAAGCGGCAGCGTTGGCGATTGGCGGCAGGCGTCGTGGCGGCCAGAACGGAAGCGGCGGCGGCAGCGGCCGACGATGGTAGCCGGCGGCAATGGCGGCAGCCGGTGATGGCGGCGATGGAGGTACGGCGGCGGCGGCGGTAGAAGCGGCGGCGGGCGGCGACGGCGGACGGCGAAGCGATGGCGGGTGGCGAAGTGAGAGCGGCGGCGCGACGGCGACGATGCGGCAAAGATAAAGGCCGGCACGACGGACGACAAATCGATTGAGTTTTGATAAATTGTCATTTAATATATTGCTTGGGGTAATATTGGAAAAAAGTTTCCTTAACCCCGGGAATCAACAAAAACCTTGGTTCTCTAAGGTTTTCCGATTCCCCCTAAAAAGGTTTTTGTTCATAACTTGGTAATGATCTATTACCAGGTAATTGTTTATAATCTAAACCAAACAAGGTTTTTGTTGATAACCTAACAAGGTTATCAACAAAAACCCCCAACCAAACGCACCCTTAATATAATTAATGTGACATGCAGTTAAGAATATAAAAAGGATGACTGTGATATTTCTTCTAAATCATCAGTTAATCTCATCTCATCTAATGGACATTCTAGTAGTTATAACGTTTATACGATTAAATCATTAAAAGATTATTAATAACTGCAACGATTATTGCATTTAATTTATTTCCAAAATAGTATCGAAGATAAAGGAGAGAGAACTTTTTTCTCATTTTTTACTATTTTATTTTTTATGCTTTTTTATTTCAGAGTTTGACTTGAATATTGGAGGACTTTTGTCAAAAATCATCCCTTTGCTCCCACTTATCTCTCTCCTGCTTGCAAACCGTAGTGGAACCGAGAATTATAATCTATCAGAGCTAAAATTTTAATGAAAAAAAAAATCCGGACTAAGTGTATAAGTTGATTCAAAAATTTAGGATTAATTGAGTAATTAATTGCATATATAATATATTATACTCGGGCTAAAGCCCGAGTAAATATTAATTTGTGTGTTGTCCAATTGTTTGCGAAGATAAGAATCAATAGAATCCATTTATTTAGTCGTACAGATTCTCAATTTTTACAGAATATAATTCATTTGCTAGGAGAAGAGTCTATCAGTTGATCCATGACTTTGTCTGTCTGGGAGGAAAGTCTATTTGTCGTCCCATGAATTTGCATGTGTGAGAGGAAAGTCCGTTCATCGACTCGTGAACAGCGCACATGGTTGAAGGACGAAGTCGACCTCTCAAAATACAAAGGAGAGTCTCGTGATTAATTAACGCACTGTCACAACGTGATCATCCCTTTGGTATATAGCATGAATTTTCAACGTGTATTGGTCACACGTCATCCTGATTTATCTTTGTCTATCGTCGAAAATTTTCCATAGAATCGGAGCGATCGGTCCTAAAGATTAATAGAGAAGAAAAATCATATTCCGATATCTCAGGTTAATTAAAAAAAAATTGTCTGTTGATCTGAATATGCAATTTGTCCATCGATTTGTATTTGTCGTTTATCCAACGACTCAAAATCTCACCAATCCAATAAACTAATTCTATCTTCGATCCAATATACATACCATATTAAGTAATCAGTGTGTGTCCAATCCACTCGCTCATTGATTTTAGATCCGGATTAATTTCTATAATTTTAATTGAATCTTATTATTTTAATTAAAGAAAATAATTGTATAGCAAATTTCTATTATTCTAAATTTTATAATTCCTAATTGGAGAAACTGAATTTAGATTAGATATACAAAATTACATATTTTTTTTTAAACAATCAATATGATCTCCAAATACTATAATATATTTTTGCAAGCCCAAAGACAAAGCATAAAACACTTTTGTTTCTTTCCCCTTGTGACTACAACAAGACGAGGAATATTCCAAATGTACGAGATTTTTTTTAAAATAAAATTTAAAAATAAATTCATAAACATTTAGGTTTTAAATGAATAATATTATATCATTGTAAATATATATAAATTTCATTAGATTTAACCGTTGATATTATATATAGTCATGTTCCAAATCGAATTATATGGGTGAAATAATAATTTTGAATGAAAGAGGTGGGATCTTCATATCCGAATTAAGAGAATCAAACATCACGGAAAATCTAGTTGGGTCAAGAGAATCGAACAATTGACAAAGAAGACCTGATGAATCAGATACTAGATGAAAAATCTAGTTGGGTTAGGATGATCAAATATTTGATAAGAAAACTCGAGAGGTCCGACATCAAATTAGAAGTCTAGTTAGGTCAAAAGGATCAAACAACTAACAGAAAGATCTGATTGGGTTGAAAATCAGATAATTGATAGAGAAAATCCTTCTAGGACAGATATACTTGAGGGGAATACAATGTAATCTTTTGTTTGAGATCAAAGATTGTTAAAAGTACAATCAAAATTTCACATTAAAAAAATATAAATTTTTTTATAGATTTATAAAATGAAATGATCGATATTTCTATTAATACAAAATCTTTTAGATAAAATTTAAAAATAAATATACGAAGATTTAGATATAAAATAGATAATATCATATAATTATAAAGATAAGATGAATTCCATCGAACCGTTTTTTCCCATTAATTAATTAAGAAATGTAGTGCTTAGGCTTTTAGGGTACCGTAGGTTTTATACGTACACATTATCTACGTACGTGTACTTGCAAAATCATACTTTGAAATCTAAACGATCTGTTCATAATTAATTAAATCACTAAGCTTTAAGGGTGTGTGCCATAATATAGAATAAAAGAAAAATTAGTGGAATATGATTCATTTTATTTAATGCTTATTAATTAATTTAGTCCATCTAACTCTTTTAATTGATATCATTTATTCGATCTATTTTGCTCACTTAACGTGTATTAAATCTACTTTATTTGTTTAATACACAAACTACGGTTCTAGTTAGATCATGAGTTCCATTTGTGGTTACAAATTGATCACGACTAATTAACACAATTATCTACTAGCTCAATTAGCATGTTTAGTAAATATGATTGTCTACCTAACTTAATCAATTTTCTTGGCCGGCCTAATTCAAATGAGCTCATTTGTTTATTTTACCTAATTAATCCATCTAGCTAGTTTATTCAAAACTTTTAAAATTGGTGAAATTAAATGAGCCCTTCTTTAAAAATAAAATATAGCACCTTAAAATTTCTATCCAAATATTAAAATTGAGTTTATAGAGCAAAATACGTATGAAAAAAAAAATCAAAGAAGATTTAAATATAAATGAGAATATAATCGGTCGATCTCACTTAATTAGGCTAAATTTGATAGGACGTAATATAATTACGTTTGTAATATAATCAAGTTCGTAATGTAATATTAATTTTACTATGTTTGAATAAAAATTATATATAATCTTGGATTACAAATGTAATTACATTCTTTTATTTGATATTCATTACAAGGACGGTAGAGATCGACCGATGATGACATCAACGGCACGAGCGGTCGGTTGGTCGACGGACCGACGATGGGGGTCGACTAGCCGATGACGGGGGCACGACCTGTTGGGAGGTATACTGAAAGCCTAGCTCTTTTGTATGGACATCTTTATTTTGAAATAAGAATCACATGATCATTGTTTGCACGTTATATGTGTGCATATTGTCTAATATTTTACATTGTAGATAACATGGTGTCTGGGTGCGGCACAGAAGATCATGTTATCAGTCCCTTGTAGAATATAAGTAAAGGCTCACAACCAAGATGGTTTTGGACAAACCATTGGCATGGTTGTAGTGTAGCTTGGTATTGTTTTGTCTTGAACATAGAGTTACACTAGTACACTTAGGTGTATTGAGCAGGACCGACATAGAGGTGATTCAATTTATTGCTAACTACATAATTGAATCGGACATCGGATATTATGTTGTACATGCTCTTAATCCCGATATAATAACGGACACATGTACTTAGTATTTATTTCTTTGATTTACCAGAGGGTGAGATTTCTATGGATTAAATCAATATGCCCGGTAAGTTGGGAAATGATATTATTTACATGGTGTGTCGTTGATTATAGGAGGGAAGTGTCCTATGTATTAGGTTGATGATGTCCTTGAGGAGCTCATGAAGGTTCATCATGTAAACCCTGCAGTTGACTTAGTCAACATGATGATAAGGTTGAGTGGTACTACTCGAGGAGTTAGATGTTAATTAATTGATGGTCAGTAAATCAATTAATTGACGGACATTCGATATCTTAAACACGGGGAGATAAATGTACAAATAATATATGGAGCCCATATTAATTTATGGGGGTTGGTGAGGTAGTTCGATGATGATCCTCTAGTGGAATGGAACATCATTGATGGATCAAGTTTGTGTGGTTCCGATCCATCGGGTGGCCAAGACCCAACTCCTCCTCATGGTCCCAATCGTAGCCTTATATAAACCTCATGAAGTCTAGATCAAATGATGGAAAACAAATCTCTAGATCCGACGGTTAGGATTGAATCCCTAGAACCGACGGTGGAGATTAGATCTCTAGATCCGACGGTTGGGATTAAATTCCTAGAATCGACGGTTGAGATTAAATCTCTAGATCCGACGGTTGGGATTAAATTTCCTAGAACCGACGGTTGAGATTAAATCTCTAGATCCGACGGTTGGGATTATTTCCTAGAACCGACGGTTGAGATTAAATCTCTAAATCCGACGGTTGAGATTAAAACCCTAGAACCGACGGTGGAGATTAAACCAAGGCCTAAACCTAACTCTATATAAAAGGGAGAGGAAAGGTTGGATAAGGTGGGCGGCAAGAAAATTGGGAATTAGTTCCTATATTTTTGGCTACCTCATCAATAACCAATTTTCTCCTAAGTTCTATATAAGGGAGCATGGGTTGGGCGGCAACTAAGTTTTTTGAATGGTTGATGATGGATGCTAAGTAAATTAGGGTTTTGCCTAGTATGCTTGGGCGGCAAGCAACCTCAAGGTGGAAACCCTAATTAGGGTTTTGGCTCCTTAGGTTGGGCGGCCAAGGTGATGTAGGAGGGTGGGCGGCAACCTATGGAGGAGCTTGTCTTCTTCCTTGGAGGGGGCTAGCTCCTAGATCTCTCCTCTCCACCATGCTAAGGCGGCAAGAAACCTATGGAGGAAACCCTAATTAGATTAGGGTTTGACTCTTTGGATTGGGCGGCTAGGTTGGAAGTTAGGTTGGGCGGCAACTATAGGGGAAGGGCTCATCTTCTTCCTTCTAAGGGTTGGCCGGCCACTACCTTCTCTTCCTCTACCTTGGCGGCAAGAAATCCAAAGGAAGCTTGGTTGGGCGCTAGGGTTTGGAAGGTAAGGTAGGTGGCAACTATAGGGAAGTGTTCTTCTTCTTCCTAGGGTGTTGGTTCCTATCCTTTTCCTATACCTTTGGTGGTGCCCAACCTATTCCTCTTTTCCTCTTGTTTTCCTCTTGGCCTGGCGGCACAGTTTGTCCCTAGTTGGTTGTAGTTGTTTCCATTATGTTCTCTCTATTCTTGGGGCGTGACATCAATCCTTTGTGGATTGGTGGTTGGCTCAAGC
Source organism: Wurfbainia villosa (assembly GCA_025175895.1). NCBI lineage: Eukaryota > Viridiplantae > Streptophyta > Magnoliopsida > Zingiberales > Zingiberaceae > Wurfbainia > Wurfbainia villosa. The sequence continues at coordinate 309,183 of JAKLTH010000304.1, read as the reverse complement.
AAGAAGGGAAAGAGAGTTCTTCTTTCTTTGGATTGAAGAAGATCTAAGAAGCTTCGACTTGTGGAGGATCTTCGCCCACACGAAGTCTACAAGGAGGTTAGGACATACGATAGAAGATCAAGAGGTATAAAAGTTTCACAACTTTTATTATTGTTCTTTTCATGTTCTTATTTGATATGCTAGCTTATGTTCATTATGTTAGTATATGTTGATTATACTAGTTTGCATTTGCATGTATTTGTATAATCATAGACCCCAATAAGAAACACAAAAACCGGCGATCCGTCCGTCGTCTCTTCCGCGGCTAACCGACTAGAAGAGTTGTGTTGCTTGAACAACTAGTTTGTTCAAGCGATCGCTCAAGTCGTTAGCACGACGACGAATTGGTTGTGCTTAGGAAACTTATCCCATCCGGATTAGTTCTCATTAGTGAAAATTTTAATCCGGGGACATGGGAGCCTATGAGCATTCCGAGAAATAGCACGGTTGCCAACAAATGGTATCAGAGCCACGATTTTCGGTTTTGTGTGTTTTGGATTCGGTTACTTTCGCGCACTTTTCATATATTGTGTATACCGGATAATAGTAGGATGTGCGTAGGCTAACTTTTTGGTTGCAGGCATAAGATCCAACTATTATGGCTATATATCTGTGTATGTTATTGCATGTGTGTGTGATTGTATATTATTTGAATCCTCGGGGTTGACGAGGCTAAATTAGTATTTAATTTTGGTAATTGAATACGACATTGTTTAGCCACTCTTTATTTTATTTTACTTTCGATCTAGATTTCATGTACACTCCCTCGTGGAGTATAGGATCGATGGATGTAAAATAAAATAGGTTTTATTCTCGGCTCGGATCTCCGGATGGCTCGTACATGGCGTAGGAGGAGCGGATGAGGTGGCGACACGACGGGATGCGTATTGGAGAACAATGCCATAATAGTTGGAAAAATTTCTGTTTTTTCCATATTTATTGCTGATTTGTTTTATATGCATGTTGTGTGTGCTTGAAAATTTCTCATTTTCAATTTACTAAGTGGGAGAGGGATATTTTAATTAATTCCCGCGACCTTCATTACAATTTGACGTGTGATGCAAACAAACTTGTGTGTTGGCTCTGAGTGCCTTCCTCCCCGAGGACGGGTTTGTTTGCGGATCACTAGGTCAAATAATGGTTATAGGGAATTATATAGGAGCGTGTGTACTTCCACAGAGGTAAGGCACATAATCCGAAATAATTCCCTTAGTATCGTATAATGGTGCACACTTAGATGCAAATAAAAGTATCCTCCCCATAGGAGTCACTGCTTTTATTTGTAGGGCCAAAGATGAACCAACTATTAATTTTATTTGTCAAAAAGTAAGGTTGACAAGATAATAAAATTAATGGGTAAAACCTCCTCTTACAAATGTAGAATTCGTATACGTCCACACTGCGTGGCATGCGATATTCTCGGTGTTTTGAGGTGTTGGTTGATTTTGGAATTTTATTGTTTTGAGGAATCAATAATATTTGAAATCTAAAGTTTTGATCATTGTGATTCTTAGGATTTTCAAAATGACTTTGATCCTTATTTTGATACTAAAGGAAATAAACTTACTGTACCCAAACAATGTTGATTGGAAAAGAATCTAGATGTTGTCTTATTTGCTAAGAAGTACAAGTATACACTCTTCAAAGAGTGTCCTCAAGCCATGGTTGCTCAAAAAGGTTTCTACTTCTGTAAAGGCTAGAAGAAGGAGAAACAAGGTGGAGCAAAGGTGGTGGGAGGATCTCAGGGAGGAGTAAAGAAGTCGAAAGGCAAGTACTTCACTTACTAGCAGACTGGACATAAGAAGAAGGATTGTCCCAATCCGAAGCAAGAGCAAAAGTATATCTTTTGGTCTAGTCGTTGTAACATGGTTAGCGGTGTTTTCTCAAGGCTTTGGTGTGTAGATCACGAGAGCCACTAATCATGTCTGCAATACTGCTGAGGGTTCGAAACCCGACGACTAGCTAAAGGGGATATTACCATTTACTTGGGCAATGCCATGAAGATGGCGGCTATTGCAGTGGGAGATGTTTTATTTATCTTTTGAGAAAAATAAAGGTTTTGGTTCTTAAGAATTTCCTTTATGTACCCTTATTTAGAAAGAATTGATTTCGATTTCTAAATAGTTTTTGGATGGATAATCTATTTCTTTTCATGACAGATTTGTTATAAAAGGAATAGGGACATTATCTATTCAGGTACATAGATAGGAAATTTATAACTTGAACCACAAGCTCCCACGGTGCAAATAGAAGTTAATAACTCATCTTCTAATTCCAATAAGAGAAAAGAACCTTCGAAGATGAACCAAACATATCTTTGGCTTCTTAGGCTTGGTCACATTAACCTAAGCAGAATTCAAAGGTTGATAGCTGATGGACCTTTGGGTTCATTAGTGGTGGAGGATCTCCCAACCTATGAATCTTGCTTGGAGGGTAAGATGACCAAGAGGTCTTTTCAAGGCCAAGGGGTATAGATCCAAAGATGTGTTGGAATTGGTTCATTCTGATTCGTATGATCCTATGTTTATCCAGGCAAGAGGTAGTTTTGAATATTTTGTCTTTTTCATAGACAATTATTCAAGATGACACTACGATCTGATCGTAGTGGTGAATACCTCTTGGGAGAGTTTAGGAATTACTTATCAGAGGTTGGGATTCAATCCCAATTGTCTGCACCTGACACACCCCAGCAGAACGGTGTAGCATAGCGAAGGAATATGACTCTTTTGGAGATGGTTAGATTGATGATGAGTTATTCTGACTTGTTTTATAGTCCTAGAGATCAGAGGGTGATCGTTAACACGAACGCCAGATTTCTAGAGGAAGACTATGTGATGAGCCACAAGCCCAAGAGTAAAATTGTTCTGGAGGAGTTAAAAGGGAAGTCACTTCTTTAGTACCACCAGTACAAGAGGATATACCACATGTCACTGCACCGCGTGTCACAGAGGATACACAGAAGATACCTCGTCGTAGTGGGAGGGTTGTTAGACAACCTCTTAGATTCATGTTTTTGGACAAATCTTCTGATTTGGTCCCTAGCAAACATGAACCTGATCCCTAGACATACGACGAGGCAATCCAAGATATAAATACAGCATCTTTGCAAAGTGCAATGAAACCGAGATCAATCTATGGATTCAAGACAGGTCTGGGAGCTCTTATGCATAGCAACTCATATGGATTATGAGGTGTGACAGATGGATGTCGAGACAGCATTCCTTAGTGGAAGTCTTGAGGAATCCATCTACATGAAGCGACCAGAGGGATTCATTGCTAAGGGAAAAGAGCATCTTGTATGTAAGCTTAATCGGTCCATTTATGGATTGAAGCAAGCTTTGAGGTCTTGGAACATCCGCTTTGAGAAGATAAATCTTGTCTTATGGATTTATTCAAAGTTCGGATGAGTCTTGTGTATACAAGAGATGTGACGGAAACGGAGTGGTATTTCTTGTACTATACGTAGATGACATTTTGGTGGTTGGCGACAACATCGAAATGTTATCAGACGTAAGGGTATGGTTGTCCAAACAAAGATGATGAAGGACTTGGGAGAAGTGGTCACAACCTTGGGATCAAGGTTGTTGTGCTTATCCCAAGCTTCATACATAGACATGATTTTGGATCGTTTTAGCATGCAAAACTCCAAGAAGGGTTTTCTACCTTTCAGGCATGGAGTTCCTTTATCTAAGGAGATGTGTCCTAGATCATCTGAGGAGATAGAGGAGATGAAGGCGGTTCCTTATGCTTCGAGTAGGAAGCCTCATGTATGCGATGCTCAGACCGTGAGATCCAGATACGCTGCGTAGGCATGGTCGAGATATCGAGTAATCCAGATGGATATTGATGCGGTAAAGCATATATTGTAGTGCCCGAGAAGGACTAGGGATTATATGCTAGTTTACCGGCACTAAATTACTCCTCGTGGGTTACATAGATTCCGATTTCCAACTGATAGGGATAACAAAGTAAGTCTACCTCGGGTTTTGTGTTTACTTTTAGAGGTGGAGCCATTGTATGGAAGAGTGTCAGCGTAAATGCGTGGTGGACTCTACCATGGAAGTCAGTACGCGGCCTCTAAAGGCCAAAGAAGGTGGGTGGCTCAGAACTTTCCTAATGGACTTGGATGTGATTCGGTTTGCCCGTAACTATCACAATTTATTGTGATAATAATGGTGCAATGGTAAACTCGAAGGAACCACGAGCCCATAAGGCTAGTAAACACATAGAGTGCAAGTACCACCCGACACGAAATCGTAAAGGAGGTAGAAGTTGCCGCCAGATTGCATCAGAGGATGACCCGTAGACCCTTTCACTAAGGCTCTTCTAGCGAGAGCTTTGATAGGCATGTGGAGGGAAGGGGAATCGATGTATGGCAAGATGATGACAAAGATAGTCTTTAGTATAAGTGGAGATTGTTGGGATGTATAACAAAGCCTAGCTCTTTTGTATGAACATCTTTATTTTGAAATAAGAATCACATGATCATTGTTTGACGTTATATGTGTGCATATTGTCTAATATTTTACATTGTAGATAACATGGTGCTTGGGTGTGGCACAGAAGATCATGTTATCAGTCCCTTGTAGAATATAAGTAAAGGCTCACAACCAAGATGGTTTTGGACAAACCATTGGCATGGTTGTAGTGTAGCTTGGTATTGTTTTGTCTTGAACATAGAGTTACACTAGTACACTTAGGTGTATTGAGCAGGACCGACATAGAGGTGATTCAATTTATTGCTGACTACATAATTGAATCGGACCTCGGATATTATATTGTACATGCTCTTAATCCCGATATAATAACGAACACATGTACTTAGTATTTATTTCTTTGATTTACCAGAGGGTGAGATTTCTATGGATTAAATCAATATGCCCGGTAAGTTGGGAAATAATATTATTTACATGGTGTGCTGATTATAGGAGGAAACCGTGGTCCTATATATTAGGTTGATGATGTCCTCGAGGAGCCCATAAGGTTCACTGCGTAAACCCTGCAGGTTGACTTAGTCAACATGATGATAAGGTTGAGTGGTACTACTCGAGGAGTTAGATGTTAATTAATTGATGGTCAGTAAATCAATTAATTGACGGACATTCGATATCTTAAACACGGGGAGATAAATGTACAAATAATATATGGAGCCCATATTAATTTATGGGGGTTGGTGAGGTAGTTCGATGATGATCCTCTAGTGGAATGGAACATCATTGATTGATCAAGTTTGTGTGGTTCCGATCCATCGGGTGGCCAAGATCCAACTCCTCCTCATGGTCCCTATCGTAGCCTTATATAAACCTCATGAAGTCTAGATCAAATGATGGAAAACAAATCTCTAGATCCGACGGTTAGGATTGAATCCCTAGAACCGACGGTGGAGATTAGATCTCTAGATCCGACGGTTGGGATTATATTCCTAGAACCGACGATTGAGATTAAATTTCCTAGAACCGACGGTTGAGATTAAATCTCTAGATCCGACGGTTGGGATTATTTCCTAGAACCGACGGTTGGGATTATTTCCTAGAACCGACGGTTGAGATTAAATCTCTAAATCCGACGGTTGAGATTAAAACCCTAGAACCGACGGTGGAGATTAAACCAAGGCCTAAACCTAACTCTATATAAAAGGGAGAGGAAAGGTTGGATAAGGTGGGCGGCAAGAAAATTGGGAATTAGTTCCTATATTTTTGGCTACCTCATCAATAACCAATTTTCTCCTAAGTTCTATATAAGGGAGCATGGGTTGGGCGGCAACTAAGTTTTTTGAATGGTTGATGATGGATGCTAAGTAAATTAGGGTTTTGCCTAGTATGCTTGGGCGGCAAGCAACCTCAAGGTGGAAACCCTAATTAGGGTTTTGGCTCCTTAGGTTGGGCGGCCAAGGTGATGTAGGAGGGTGGGCAGCAACCTATGGAGGAGCTTGTCTTCTTCCTTGGAGGGGGCTAGCTCCTAGATCTCTCCTCTCCACCATGCTAAGGCGGCAAGAAACCTATGGAGGAAACCCTAATTAGTGGCTCTTTGGATTGGGCGGCTAGGTTGGAAGTTAGGTTGGGCGGCAACTATAGGGGAAGGGCTCATCTTCTTCCTTCTAAGGGTTGGCCGGCCACTACCTTCTCTTCCTCTACCTTGGGCGGCAAGAAATCCAAAGGAAGCTTGGTTGGGCGGCTAGGGTTTGGAAGGTAAGGTAGGTGGCAACTATAGGGGAAGTGTTCTTCTTCTTCCTAGGGTGTTGGCCGGTTCCTATCCTTTTTCCTATACCTTTGGTGGTGCCCAACCTATTCCTCTTTTCCTCTTGTTTTCCTCTTGGCCGGCGGCACAAGGAGCTAGGGTTTGTCCCTAGTTCGGTTGCTTGGTTGTTTCCATTATGTTCTCTCTATTCTTGGGGCCGGCGGCATCAATCCTTTGTGGATTGGTGGTTGGCTCAAGCAAGAAGGGAAAGAGAGTTCTTCTTTCTTTGGATTGAAGAAGATCTAAGAAGCTTCGACTTGTGGAGGATCTTCGCCCACACGAAGTCTACAAGGAGGTTAGGACATACGATAGAAGATCAAGAGGTATAAAAGTTTCACAACTTTTATTATTGTTCTTTTCATGTTCTTATTTGATATGCTAGCTTATGTTCATTATGTTAGTATATGTTGATTATACTAGTTTGCATTTGCATGTATTTGTATAATCATAGACCCCGATAAGAAACACAAAAACCGGCGATCCGTCCGTCGTCTCTTCCGCGGCTAACCGACTAGAAGAGTTGTGTTGCTTGAACAACTAGTTTGTTCAAGCGATCGCTCAAGTCGTTAGCACGACGACGAATTGGTTGTGCTTAGGAAACTCATCCCATCCGGATTAGTTCTCATTAGTGAAAATTTTAATCCGGGGACATGAGAGCCTATGAGCATTCCGAGAAATAGCACGGTTGCCAACACGACCGACTAATGGCGGGGGTTGACTGGCCCACCGACCGATGATGATGGGGGCCGACCAACCGACTACGGCGGGGGTCGACCGATGGCGGCAACGGACGATGACGATCGACTTCGATTAATGTTGAGCATCCGACACTTTTTCAGATTACGATTTGAAATGTAATCGAATTACATAAGTTTTATAATTCAGATTACAAAACTTTAATTATAATCCAAATTATATTACATTACAACTTTAAAATAATAACAAATAAAATAATCAACCTTATAATGTAATTTGAGATTACAGCGTACCAAACATAGCTTTAATAGGATAAATAATTAATTACTATTCTTATTCTATTTTCACCTAACTAATTCATTAATTAGTATACCATTTTAGATTTGAAAATAATTATATATCTCATGTGAAAAATATATATATATATATTAGATTTGGGGAAAAAGGGTCAAAATTTGATGAATGGTCGTCTCCAAGTTAAAAGTAGGCAAATCACTCATTACCCACACCCACCTTTAACTTTTATTTCTCCCTTTGAACTCATACCACATCATTGCATTCAATTGCATTGCACATCTTCTTGGATTTTTGGCCATCCTCATCATTAAATCTCTTTCCCTTTTCTTCTCCACTTTAATTCAATGGCAAAATGGCTATCATGGTAGTTCAAATTGTAGGTAGTTTCACCATCCAACTCACATTCTTGTTATATATGATTATTTGGAAGACTAGATATATATCCTAATTTATCATTTTGTTTATATTTAAAATTTTCATGATTTAATTAAACTATGGATTGAGAATATATATGGGATTTAAATGTCATGGATATATAATAATTAATTATGTCAAATTAATTGATTATTTTTTAGCTTGCCCGTTATAACCTCATGAGTTACTATTTGCTCAATGATTCACCCTCGTGGACTCGAACTATCCGGTTTTGGGACCAAAGTAAGGGCCGACCATAATGAGAGTTTCAATAATACAAATTTGAGTTCTTTGGGAGTATTAACATGTTTAAGGAAAGAATTGTCTCTTGATTGACCTCTCACGTATCATCACGATTCGATTTGGTTCGAATTTGGTACGAGACCGTGTGTGAGTGTGTGTCGGGTAGGTTAAGTATAAGGATGTATTTTAGAAAAAGAAAATAAGTTATATACTTTTGGATAATGCTAAATTATGATGTAGTTTTTAGTATTTAAGAAAATTGAGTGCACCGGTTAAGCAATAACCTAACTTTCGTGTTTTTAATTTTTCCCATTCGAACACTCGGAGGGAAAAAAAACAAACACAAAATATGGATCGCGTTTGAGGCTAACCCAACTATATTCAGAAATATAAAATGACAATCGCGATGCCAATTGCACTGATTAGGTAAACTCAACCTCTAGAAACCCTAATTACACAATATGACACCTACCACTCTTTCCCTAAATCCGAATCGATCGATTCCTTACGAACCAAAACATGGCATGGGATGCCGACTTTCGATAGGAAGCCTAACCTCTTTCCCTCGCTCTACCTTTCCTTGAAGCAAAGGCATTGATCTAGTAATTATTGCTTTAGCAAGATAGCCACACTCATTACTTGGTAGAAAGGGCATCCCTAAAAATATATAGAATGCTTTCTCCTTTTCCTTGAAAAAGCAAAGCTCAACTTTAATTAATTAGCTATTTCCTACCCTCCAACTTAATCCAAAATAATAATAATAATAATAATAATTATTATTATAATTATTAATCAAATTTGATTGTGGGTTATTTTTATGGAATTGTGACAAATTAAAATGTCTCATCGATAAAAAGGAAGGATTTGTCTTGGAGGGGAAAGAAAACAATTTGGTGGCTTTTTTTGGAACGTTGAGTGTGCTTATGTCGTATAGTGCATGCATGTGAAAAAAAAAAATGATTTATTTATTTTAATTTTATTTATAAAAAAAATAATCTCATAATTAATTAGACCAATGGAAATTTAATGGATTTCCTTCGTGTAGAGTGGAAGGTGATCGATTTGTTCTTCTCCATGTCCAAATCTCGAACCGGATTTGGTTCACAAGACATCGAATTGTTGGGTCTAAATTTGTGCCACTGATAATTAAGGAAATATCCATTTTTCTTTTTTTTTTCCACCTTATTTATTTATTTCTAAGGTATTCATTGATCAAATCTATCGACCTGTCTTACATACATTGTGAGGGAGATAAATTACGGAAGATTTTATGAACTTTGACGTGATGACTAAGATACGTAAAGATCATCTGAATTCAGAAAAAAATTTAGATTTCTTTTGAAATTATTCAGATATAATTGACGGAGGAAGTGATAGTTAATCTTGGGATAATTCTATTTTTGAGTTTGCATTTAGTGGGTTTTTATTCTTCATGTTTTCTCAATTTATTGATTATTGAATTAAGATGATTATGTGTGTCATAAATATAAATATGTAAATTAAGTCAATTAGTGGGCGAATTTAATTTTTAGGAGAATGGCATTAAAGATAGTGCATAGCTCACTATTTCCGCGTGTCATTTTTTAGTTATTGTGCATTATTATTATCATCATCAATAATTGTCACTGTACTTGAGCCTTTTTTCATTTAATGGCATTTATATTGAGGGAAAAAAAGTGCAATTAATGGGAGCTCAAGAATCAAGATGGTCCGAGAGACTTGAATATGATTATTAATTTGTTCTTCGATGAAATAATTAATGGATTAAATCAATGTAATCCACCTTGATTAATTGAGTTCATAATTGTCATCATCTTTAAACATTTCTTGTTAATTATAAATGTTGATTGTATCTAGAAAAAAAAATTTGCATTGATGGATAGGGGGCGAACAATTTGTTATTAATCGAATAAATTATTTTTTTTATTAACTAAATTAATCAAATTTTTAAATAAAAATAATAAATTGATTAATTCGATTAAAAATTAAATTTTTAATATCAATTGATTGATTGATGTTCGACTCGGACTATAATAGAATAGATTGGTGTTACAATATTATAATTTCATAAGATCGATACTATGTCAGTCAACGAATAATTTTCTGTTCGATTTTATCAGTTAAATTGATTTTTTTTATTTTGAAATTTGAAACTGAATTAAATTAATAAAAAAAAATGATATTTTAAAAATAAAAATTAAATTTTCAAATAAAGCGAATTGAACTTTGATTTCGATGAATTTATTCGATTTAACTTAATTTTGTGCACCTAGATTTAAAAAAAAAAGAGATTTGAATATCATTTTCAATGAAATAATAAAAGTCATTATTGGGTTTTACAGATCATGAATTTGAATATCGTTTACCAATTAAGGGGTTGATTTATTAGTAAAAATATTTAAATAATAGAATAAAATTATGAGAGAGCTTTTGAACATTAATAAATTTTACAGTTGGATTTGGAAAGATCTGGATCGGATCATCCGGGTAAAGAAAATCACGATCCGATCCGATCTTGGTTACGTGTCAGACACATGTAATCGCATATACTTTCTATGCGGTCGGTAGCGGATCCGCACGACACGAGAAAGAGGGAAAATAAACAAACACAGTGGCAAGTCCGGTAAATATTTGTAGAATCAGGGGCTGCTTGGTTAGCTCGTGTGACGTGGGGCTTAGAAGTTTGAGCTATTAGATTCAGCAGAAGAACAGAACTGGTGGAAGACCGAGAGAAGATACGAGTGGCGGCGACGGCGACGGCGACGGGGGAGGTGGCGGATGGATGAGGCGGCGGTGCTGAGGCAGGTTGTCGGCCGCATCCAGGAGCTTTGCGAACTTTACGCCTCCTCGCCTTCACTTGACTGGCCTCGCCATCTCGATCCCAGGCAAAATGCCTATCCCTTTCCTTTCCTTTCTGCTTTTTTGCTCTCTTGTTTGGTCAAGTTTGGGTTCTTTACTTATCAGGAGCGGTCGGAATTGAATGTTAACTTTTGAAAGTGATCAAGTAGATATGTACTCGAAATCTCTTTTGCTTGTGCTCGATCTCTTGGCTTTGGAGACGAGGAAGCGCGTTAGGGTTTTGCAGATCCTTGTGTTCGATTCGGGAAAGTTGCCTGTTCTTTTTCCTATTCTATACTTTTTTTTTCCTTTTGTGTGTGTGTTTTTTTTCCTATTCATGCTTAAGTTTTTTTTCCTCCTTTTTTTTTTTGCGTTATTTGCATCTTTCTTTCTCTCGAAATAGGTTGAAGTGGGCCTCCTTCATCTGTTTATTTGATAATGTTTTTTTTTTTAAATTCTTCTTGCTGTTAAATTTGTTAGATGAAATTGTTCACCAGTAAAGATTGATGTCTGTAAATTGAAAGGTTTGTCAGCAAGAGTTAGATTTGAATCTATCATCTATCTTTTTCCTTCAAAGTTTCTCTTTTATCATTTTTTCCCCTTTCCTTATGTTAGCTTTGTGATGCTGGATGACCCTGTTGCAGCGAAGGGAAGTGTCTCAGCCATCCACTCTTTAATCCTTAAATATAACTTACCTGATTATCTTTTGATTTTTTTTTTCCTTGTATAAGAGAGCAGGTCCTTAGAATTTATCAGATTCACTGGGAAAACATAATTCCTAGCATCTGTAGGCTTCCAGAGTTTTCTTTTTCAGACGCTGAACCTTATTATTGATGCTTGGTTGTCATCCACATGCCCATCCAAGAGGCTTGTTATTTCCTCTTTCTCATAGATGCAGATTCCAACTTTATGCCAAGCTCCATCCAAATCTAGTGTATTCTTAATTTTTTTGCCACAATCTCCACGACACTGAAGGTGAGAGCCTACTGTTTGCAACACATGGAAGTAGATAAAAGAGGATCAAAGTGTCGATGACTGAGTAGTGCAGACCTTCCCTTTGCCGCAACTGGTTCATCTATCAACATAATGATGATAGAAGGAAGGATAAACAATAAATATTGGGAGGGAAGCAGATAGTTGACATAATCTAGTCTGAGTCTTGCTGGAAAACCTTCAGTTTATAGATATAAATCTTTATTGATGAACAATTTCTTAAAACGAATTCAACAGCAAACAAGAAAAAGTGAACACGGATAAACTAGAGACAATATGGATATCCACTTCAACAGTTCGACTAATTCTAGGAGAAAATCATGAAAAAGAATAGCCTGATCACTCAAGAAGAAAACCACACAAGTTAGACGCATGCATAGATTTGCAACAGCGACATAGAAGAATAAAAAGGTTGGTTTGAGGTAGTGGATTTGAACATCTATCTTGTTGAGATCGACCCTTTTAGGTAATTTAATTACAACAAGTGGTGCTACAATGATCTTTAACCCAATAAGTAATATCAGAGTATCTATGATGCCAACAGCTATGTTGTAATCCTATAATTTATTCTATCTAGGATTTGTCATATGTTACTTTTTTCAATTTTCATCAGGCACTACTATATCTCTTTTCTTAGTAGGTCATTGATGTAGGTTTTTACAAAGATGCACTTGTAAGTTATTTTAATGATCATGGATTATGATAGATAGCTGTTAGTCATTTATTGATGTACCATATTGGTCTGCCATATGTTTCTTGGGTGCTGTATGATGATAACACCTCTAAGGAAATGCAATTGAGATAGAAAAATGTGGTTTCTTTGTACTTCCTTGGTGCAAACATCCTTTCCAGTACAAGAGTCACCATAGGATGTTATATCTTCATTGTTGTTATCATCTTAGGTAGCTTCTTTAGACAAGGAATGCTGAGGAAAATTCAATTGGGGGAGCAACTAGATCTCCTTGAAAAGGCATCTTTCATAGTTGGGATCATGGTATTTATTATATTGTACTCATCCTCAATATGCACATTTTATCATGGACTAAATATAGAGAGGCCAATGTGCTTTATGGGCACGACTGAACTACCTCAAGCTCAGCATTGGCTCATGCTTGAATGGCCAATTCCAAGCTTGGTAGATTGTGATTCTAATAATAAAATACTATATGTTTTTTTAAAAAATTATCTAAAATGAAGATAAGATTAAAATATGAAGCATTTGAATAATAATCTATTATCAAATTCTAAAAAAATTAAAACTAACCTAATAATCCTTTTTCTTATCGACTTCTAAAAAAAATTAAAACTAACCTAATAATCTTTTTTTTTTAAAAAAATCAGAATAAAATTTATTGTTCATGAGCCCGGTTGGTTTTGTGGCCAGTGCTTGGACTAGCCCATGAGCCGTGTCTAGCCTACATTATATCGTGCAACCAAGCTAACAACAATCGACTGACCGAGAGGGTTGCTCACCTTGCATGGCCTGTTTACTAGTGGACTATGCATGATCAATCTCATGCCAAGTTGTGGTTAGCCTAAGCCCATTTGAAACCTCTACCATTTTCCACTAGAAAGTACTTCGCCTCGAATGTACCATTTTCCACTAGAAAATTTATTAACCTAGGTTTCTTAGGGCTAATTTTGAAAGGGGAGCCTCAATGTAATGATAAAGTTGCCGCTACGTGACCATGTGGATAGAGGTTTGAGTCGCGGAAACAATTTATTGCAATGCATGATAAAGTTGCGAACAATAAATCCAATGTGGTCCAATGCTTCTCTGAGATCCCGTATTAGCGGGACCTTGGTGCACTGAACCACTTTTTTATTTCTTAGGGCTAATTTTCAGTCCAATCTAGCTTTATCTTCATTACTAAAGCAGGATTTAACATAAAATTGTTTTTCACATCTGTTTTGTTGCTAAAGTATTTTAGAGAAGCAGTAGGATAAATGTTCAAAGTTATAAGCTAGTTCATTTTACATGCAACCCTAGGAGTTGTAGATATTAGTTTTTTAAGCATCAACTTAGCCATGGCATTCTCAGTTATAAAATATCTCATATTCTTTTCAGCTATGCCATGCTCATCTTTGCAGTTATTGCAACTTGGCTTGATTTCAAAACAGGATTTTGTTATTATTTTTTGTAGTTAACACTGCTATTTGGTTGTTAGAAAGAATCACTAATTCTTCTATGTAATACTTAAAAGAGAAGAATTGGATTATTTTGTTATATAATTCTATCTACTTATTAATATGACTAGCTTGTTTTTCTTACAGCGATATTTGTATTTCTAGCAAGTTGTTGATCTTAAATCATGGTTGCACAATGAATTATAGAAGGGCTACTGATAAAAGGAAAAAAATTATTTGGTACTTAGACTTGAAAATGAATATCCAACACATGCCATATGTTCACTCAGGGAATAGATGTCTGAGTAGTATGTAAGTCAGGTAGAAAGGGGTAGATGAAGAGTCCTAAAAGAAAATAAAACATGTTATTACATGGATTCAAGCGTCTCACTTGGTTGTTTCTAAACTTTTTTATTACATGTAATCAATAGGAGTTTTGTGTCCACTCAAAGTGTAGGTGTTTGAGACAAGTACGGAACAGTTAGATGAAGAGTCCAACTATCAATACTTTTAGGTGTTGTATTTGTTTTTTTTTCAAATAAACATATTTTTGGATTTGATAAAAAGGATATTTGCTGCCAGCTACTGCTGCGTATTTGTCAATGCCTTATTCAGTGAACCAAGTCATCTTAGTTTCTTTTGGAAGTTAATTGTCTTCAGAAAGCTAAGATTGATAAACCATTTGCTAATAGTTTGTCCTGTGCAGGTTGTATATATTGGAGCTCAATAACCCATTGGAATATGACTTCTGTAGTATTTTAATGGAAGATAAATCTGGTCAAAAAATGGTTGGAGTTCTTGAATCACCACAATGCAAGAGACCTAGAAGAGAGAAGAACCCTGCAAAAACAATTGCATCAATTTCAAGTGGCTTGATGGATCAGCAAATCTGGAAAGACTTTCCCGAAGATCTTTTTGAAGCTGTGATTGCAAGACTCCCTACAGAATCCTTCTTCAGGTTCCGAACTGTTTGCAGAAAGTGGAACTCCATGTTGTCCTCCTTCACCTTTTCCCAACATCTTGCAGAAGTTCCAAATTTACATCCTTGGTTTTATTCAGTCACTCATGAAAACATAACCAAGGGTGCCATGTACAATCCATCTTTGAGAAAATGGCATCATATTTCGATTCCGTTTCTGCCTGCAAAGACAGTGCTTCTTCCAGTAGCATCGGCTGGTGGTCTCATTTGTTTCTTGGATTTGTCACATAAAAACTTCTATATTAGCAATCCTCTGACCAATTCATTCAAAGAACTTCCACCAAGATCGTACCGAGTCTGGTCCCGTGTGGCTGTTGGAATGATTCTGAACGGCAAGACTGCTGGCAGTGGCTACAAGATAATGTGGCTCGGATGCAATGGGGATCATGAGATTTACGACTCCATTCATAACAGTTGGAGTCACAGTGCAAGTTTCCCTCCGAGCATCAAGCTTCCCCTCTCTTTAAATTTTAGGTCACAAACAGTGTCTGTCGGCAGCACCATCTACTTCATGCATGCTGAACCTGACGGCATTTTGTCATATGACATAGTAAATGGTATTTGGAAGCAGTTCCTCATCCCTTCGCCGCTGCATCTTACAGATCATACACTATTGGAGTATGAGGGTCAGATTTTGCTTGTAGGTTTAGTGACTAAGAATGCTGCCACATGCATTTACATATGGGAGATGCAGAAGATGACTCTCCTGTGGAAGGAGGTGGACAGAATGCCAAACATCTGGTGCTTGGAGCTTTACGGTAAGCACATAAGGATGACATGCCTAGGCAACCACGGGTTGCTCATGCTTTCCTTGAGGTCGAAGCGGATGAACCGCCTTGTTATGCACAATTTGTCGACGAAGGAATGGCAGCGAGTGCCAGAATGTGTGCACCCTCACGGCAGGAAGAGACAGACAATTGCTTGTGGGACTGCATTTCATCCATGTCCCACTGCTCTTGCTTGATGGCTTTCTATCGATTCATGAAAATCCTTGTCTTTGGATATCAATAGACACTGACACTCTCATGTCATGATCGTCTGAATTACAAGAAAATGATGCCTGATTCAGTCTCAGTTTGAAGTCATCCTGTTCTCATAAATGTTTATTTGAAAGTGTGTCTTGATGTTATTCTCATAAATATGTTGGTTGACGACATGCTCGACACAAGAGACTTGCATATGAAAGCTGAACAGAAAGTTAGATTGATCTGGATCTTTTATTTTTAGAATTTTGTTTTTCCTCTATTTTTAGTTAATACAGTTTAGCCTTTAAAATCCATGACTCTGTAGTTCTTATGATTCTTATCAGTTGTAAAGCTTTGATCTATTAATAACATTAAGAACAAATATAGCTTTGGAATCAAAATCATGCTGCTCAACGTTTGTTTTATGGTTAAGCCTCCAATGAATACCCTTCATGTTTATCCTTTTTAATTCGAGTGGTAATTATAGTGGAAAAAATAATGCTCTAATAGAAACCTTGAAATATAATTCTGTATCATTAATCAAAATTTTTGCAAATATGTAAACTAAGAAGTGTCTAGTCCAAAAGGCATTGTTTCGAATCCAAACTTGCAATTTGATTAGATCTTCCTTTTATAGCATTTGGCTTTTCTGCAATTTTGATAATTATCCAAATGCCTTGAAATGTGACAGTGTTTGTCAAAAGTAATATTAAGAATATCCATTATCTTAAACAGCATTATGATTTTATAATTAAGCCTTTTATGAGAGAGTGAGGAAAAAAATACATTCAGATTTTTCAAGAAATTATCACTTTCATTGATTTGGAAACCTTTAAAATGAACTAAATGGTCTTAGTATATAATTGCCCTCCAAGAAACTGAAAACCGTACCCCGATTGAAATGCACTAATCGCATTGAAACATAATTAACTCAATAACTATGTAGAAATTAACTATAAGTGTATAATATAGCCGGTTCAATGGAGATGGAAGTTGAGTACAATCTGTTGTATTAATTAAATCAAGTTAAAAATTATTATCTTTATTTTTAGGACAAACTTTGAATAGATCCTTATTTTTAGAATAGATTTGAAATAAATTCCTTTTTTTGATTAACCTCACTAATCCACAAGGCCAACCGCCCATCCTGCCTTCGACTAGAGTCCGATAAATTAGTGATGACGGTCAGGCATGAGCCCTCTGATGGGACACACGACGCGGGGACATTAGACACCTTCACACGCCCACAAGACAAATGTGATTTTAATCGACACCCTGCATCAGCCTGTAGGAGCCCTTCGCTCGAAACCACCACGCCTCTATATAAAGGCGCATATGTTTTTATATAGATCATTAATATAGAGTAAGAGTTCGATTGTTTTATTTTATTTTGGTTTTTTCTTTCAATTAAGTTATTGTTTTCAGAATCTATTCCAAAAAAAAAAATTAGGACAAAATATTAGCTACGCGTAACCTTCAACCAGGTCTAAGGATTTTCAAAAGGATATTCAAGGCCACGAGTTCTCCGCCCCACCGTTTCTAAATTCTCAGATGACTTGAACATTCAACATTCAACATGGACCATGAATAATAATAATAAAATAAAATAAAATTTATTTAAATATAAATAATAATATAATAAAAGATTTATATATATAATCAATTTCGCATAATGAAATAAAATTTAATTGTAGTTATTGCGGCGTCGTTTCTTCGTAATTCTAAATATAAGGGAAGCCTACCTTGACCTAATGCACCGACTCTATAAGTTGGCACCTTCGCATCAAACACTGGAGTAGTCGAGGATCCAAGAAGAATACGTTACTGAAAGCAGTAGAAGGACCTCCATGGACAAATGAGGCAGCTCTTCGAGATAATGCACCGGCTGCTTGAAGCTGGAGAAGCCAAGAATATTTCTCAGTGATTGGTAGCGAAACCTGTCTGAGCTGGCTGAGGATGACTGAGTTGCACGGCATGGGCAATATAAAATGACTCACCAGAAGAAGGTACGAGTAGCATGTATTCTTGGTATAAATTTTGGTATCCTGGTCGATGAATATCCGTACATTCGTAAGTATTCAAATAATCACAGTAATAAATTAAGAATACATAATAATTCACCGTGCAATTGTTGTTCCTATCGCTGGACATCGCAATCGAGTGATTGGATTTTGATTGAATCGTGGCGAAATATGATCCGATCGTGGCCACCTGCATCGCGATCGTTGGTGGTCGTGATCAGGCCAAATTCCTATTGTAATTCTGTTGAACTCCGACTCCGATTGGATTACGGTCGGATTCCGACCGAAATTTAGCCTAATCGTCACTGTAATCGAGCGCGATATTGCGGCCGCGATCAAATCGAATTTCGATCGCGATCCGACTCGATCACGTGTGATTGTTATCCGATTGTGGTCGTAGGTCTATTGTCGGCAGCGAGGATGATGTCTGCGACCCGACGAATTCAGAGATTAACTATAGTACGCTTGAAGAAAATACTGTGCATTTTCATTTACTGTACAATTGCGTGGTCAAATGGTGATGAGCAAGCCGTCGCATAGGAACGATCGCACATGTATATATCCAAATTGTACACATTAATCGCATTAATTTCGGCTCAATCCGGACTTTGTAATCACACCATCCTTGAAAAACTATTCAACGTTGAAATCTTATTCCATCTATCGAATAAACTCATGCACATAGAACCGTCCCCATAAATTTTTTTAAAATTTATCATCGAACATTATCTCAGTAAAAAATCGAACTATATTCTTTTATATAATACCTTCTTATTATACCATTGCAACGTACTCCTTGGGCTACATACACTCACTTCGCATTCCATGAAAGGAGAGTCATCCACCAAAGTGGTTCGATCAATTGTAGGATCGTAAATAGAAAAATATATACCTAAGGCATATAATTAACATCCACGTGTACACATCATATAGAAGAGGAATGGAGGAGCCACTTAAGGATTTGTGGCCTCACCTTCTTCAATTTAGGGTGCCAAGTGTGGAGAAACATATGATCGAACAATCTATTAATTATTGGGATCGTTGACGTGCGTCAAAGGAGTAAATAGTGATTTTCGATTTTGTATTTGATCATGTTCGTCTACAAAACTCGTTAATGCGCAGCGGAATATACAAAAATAAATAGTACAAACAAAGACGAGCACAATCACAAATACACACGATTTAACATGATTTAAAATCCTAGTTTCTACTCCACGATCGAATTTTAGAGTGAGCTCTAGTGATATATATCACCACTAACAAACTTCTCCTTCTCAACAAATATCGGAGGTGGAGAAACTTCTTACAAGGAGTGTTTACAACAATAAATAAGAATACACAACCAAATAAGAAATGCAAAGACAAATATAAGTAAAGAACACTTTACAAAAAAAAATTTGATCGCTTTGATTTTTGGTTGCTTTTGGAATGCCTTAAAGGTCTGGAACGTAGTAATAATTTTCCTTCAACTTCCTTAAGAAGCGCTGTCGAAATTCTCCACGTCGTGCTCCTTTTATAACATGGAATCGGGCCTAAAGCCCTCACGATCGCATTGCCCACCTATCCGTTATTTTACAACGGACTAATCCACATTGACATTCTAGCAAACAGATACCTGAACAGTCGACTGTCCTTACCAGCAGTCAATTGTCGCACCATTAGTCGATTGCCCAATCGACTACCAAACCTTCTGTGGGTTGCTACAGTGTCATCAGTTGACTGCTCCGTCGGAACATTATTTTCCAATTGCCCGAGCACTGCATAGCATAGCTCATTTACCGACTCACTAGTGGCGATCATCGCTTCCACGAATCGACTTCCAAGCACCATGGTTGTTTCGAGCCACAACATCGAACACTTAGTCTGAAAATTGAGCCCCACAGCGGGAGTTGATCACACTGAATCAGTCGACTAGGCAAATCCTCCAATCCACTGATGCACCTCAAACATGAGGTTTAACCCAAGTATGATTTCCTCATACTTGATCAACTACCCTTGACCTAGACCTAAGCCTTCTAGCCACCCCCATCAGCCTCACTCTCTCAGGGTCCATTCGAGTCCTCCACGACTCGTTCACCTTTCGCGCTAGCCTTCAAGTGTTTCCATCAGCTATGTCATGCCTTCGGGTCATACGCTAAGACTACACACTTGGACTTACACGTACGTCGCCAAGACTACACTTGGACTTACCTGGCCAAGACTACACCCTTGGTCTTTTCCTTTGCCAAATATTCATATTTGGACTTTCACTGTCAAGACTATACCCTTGGACTTACGTGACCAAGACTACATCCTTGGACTTTTCCATTGCCAAGTATGCATACTTGGACTTCCACTTGAGTTTCACTCGAGCTAGGTCAACCTTTGAATCTCTATCACTTGAGTCTCACTCGAGCTAGGATGTATCTCTACCAAAGGGGAAGAAGTGAAAAATACATCCTTGAGTCTCACTTAGTATCTCTATCACTAAATGAAAGACTCAAGTGAAAACTTTGGATTAGGGCTCTCATTAAACCCTTGAGCCCTATTTTATAGAGAACAAATTCTCCTAATGGTTATTGGTTCATATCCAAAACCCGTTAACTCGCTCCATTAATTTAAGTTAAAATAAACCAAAACGATTTGGTCTATTTTAAGTTAAAATGAACCGAACCAACGTTGGTTCATTCGTTTAAAACAAACCAAACCTCTTTGGTTTATTCTCCACCATTGGATTAGAACCAAACCGATTTGATTCATCCATCATGTCTTCATAAGACACGGCCCATCCACGCTTCCATTGCGACTGAAACGATTTCATGCTCGCTCCTTGTTTGGTCCAACCAAACCTAGTTTCTCTCGGTCTGAGAATCTCATTCTCAAGCTCGTTTTAAATCCTTCGGATTACACTCGTTGTGCGTGTGACCAAATAGGTTCTCGGTTTATGTTGGCCGTCTATAATTAACCATTAATTATAGAATGATCATGAGTGGCACCTAGTAGTACATCATGATCTCCAATTAACCGAAAAGATCAACGGTTGATCCAGAACTATTTCTAAAATCCTTCAGCAGCTACAATGAATCATGCCCCATTCTTTTCACTCATCTTATACCCACTTGGTTCAGGACATGGTCTATAGTGTCAGTCCCCACTAGGTTGACTACGTCACACCTAGCCCAAGTATAATTTCCTCGTCCTACTGATTCTAGTTACTGCACATGTATCCAAGAGTACCTTACTCTAAATATGTAATGTTTTGGCCAAAGACTTTAGTAACAATCCGACGAGAGGCCATGAGTATACATCTCCTCGCAAGGAGTGGTGAATCCTTTATAGGTTATTCAAACACCTTCGATCACTTCGACTTATGCCCAATCATCCCAGGTCCACATCTCCTCAGAGATGCTTGCTTAAGATGTCAAAGCATAGGTCTTCATGATCAAGATGACTTGAATACCGCAAGTCAAAGGAACATCGCACTTAAGCTGCAGTAAGAATTTCATCGACATATCTATATATGCAGAGAACCATATGAAGTCTTACGACTGGTCACTCCAATGAACTAGTTACCATAACTAGCATCCACGATTAACTCCGGACATCACAATGTCTCCAGCCAGTGAGAATCAGCTGCTTGGATATACCAAGGAGTATACCTCATGCTAGTCTCGATAGAATTGATGGTGTCCAAATCCATCAATTCATCGACCAGGGATAATTTCGATACATCACAATTACACATGTAGAGATACTTACTATTTGTGATCCAATCACAAATTCTCTCATGCTGTGAATCGTATCGTGGACATTCAGTAAATGAGTTTAAGATCTAATCAAATACATAAGAACATGTATACTCAAATAGTGAATCCTCATTTATCATATAAATAGTTCAAACATAAGGCGATTGCCTTAGGACATCTATCATATATATTACTAACATATCATTCTAGGATTTTGTGAGATGTGAGTTTATTCTTTCCCTAATCTAAGGGTTATGCATTAATACCTAGGCATACCCAATTTGATTCCCTTATCTTGAGACTTCATTATCCTTAATTCAATTTGATTAACTTTAATACATGAAATGATCATGACATAATGAATGTACATTAATTAAAGCACATGCCAATGATTCATGATGTCATGACATAAAAATAAATCTAGGTGTAAATATGACATAATTAACCTAAGTATTATCATAACATTATAAAATAATCACGTGAAGTATGATATCATGACATGACATATGACAAACAAAACATGATAAATTTATAATATAAAGGTACAGAAATACCAAAATTTTAATCTTCATTGTCATTTTCTAAATTATACCTAAATTGTCATAATGTTCTAATCTCCCTTGAGTGCGTCAAAAACTTAAAAATGACTCACTTTTGACTCTAACCTAAACTGTGTCAATTTTGATCAATTTTTTAAACTTCATAATTCCAATTGACATATCCTAAATTCCTTTAGGATTAAATTCTAAACTCATTTTTAACGTATTACATAATCTTGAAAATATCATAAAGTGTCAACTTTACCATTGTTAGATTAACTACCTTTCCATTTAAGATTAACACACTCTAAATCCACTTAGCTTGATGAAATCACACTCCTAAGAACCCAATACCTATTGGAGCTCTTTGGGTTTACAAGATACTCACTAGGGATAACCTCCCTTAGTACTTTCCTAATGACCCTTCTAGGCTTAAAAGCTTTGATCATTTTGGTCTTGTCTAGGTCTCTAGGGATGACTTCCTTTGCGACCTTCTTAGTGGCTTTCCTAGGTTTCTTAGAAACCTTGATCATTAGACACTTACCATGGTCAACTCTAGGGATAACCTCCCTTGTGACTTTGGTATTTCTAGACCTAGTATTTATTCTATGGTTAAATGGAATATTATGATAGGTAAACTTATCTACCTTAGACTTAAGTTTGTGACCAAAACCTTTCCTATCCTTGGATAGTCATTGCCTCATACATCTAAATTTTTCCCATTTGACTATTATATTTTTCATCTTCCTAAGGTCTTCTCTAATTTTTCAAAATTTGACTTTAAGACTTGATTTTCTATCTTAACTTGTCCAATTTTGATTGTCCATCATATTTTTAGACATGGTTCTTCTTCGCATATGCTTACCCTTCTTAGGGTTAATACCTAAGTTCTCTATATTCCTATCCTTTGGTGTGGTAGTCTTAGAATTAATGGGTCTAGATTTATCCTTAGATTTAAATTCATAAGATTTAGCCCCTAAACAAAAATACTTATTTCTAGCATGCTTTTGATCACGAATAATAAAAAGTGCATTAAAATCATTCCTAGTATGCTTTTTATTCTTACATAAAGAAAGAGCATTATTAAATGTTATCTTAGGATTTGTCTCAGCTCCTCTACATGTGAAGGTCCTTCTTTGTCCTTGCAAGAGTGACTCTCTCTAACATTGACTCCTATAATGACCTTTTGATTGCATTTGAAGCATGCAATATGCTCCTTGCTCTTCGAATTGGGGCTCACTTCTTTGGTCTTCTGCCGCTTTTGGTGTTAGTTGAGCCTTATTGACTCTTTTGGACACTTACTTTTGTAGTGCCTTTATTCCCTACACTCAAAGCAAGTTATATTATTTTTATTTTTAGAAATTGTATTTGAGTTACCTAGAGGAGAGTCTTGAATTTGTTCTTTATTTCGTCCGAAGGTTAAAGGTTCCTCCTCTTGCTCCGACATTGAAAACCTATGCTCCCTCTCAATTCTAGAGGTGAAAACTTTCTCCACTTCGGATGTTGAGAATCTCTCAACGTCCGATTCTTCACGAGCTCGAGAGGATGATCATTCCTTGCACTCCTCCTTATCTTCTTGGGTCGGTGATGACTTTTCATAAAGTTTTGCTAACTTACTTCATAGATCCTCAAAATTTTCTATCTTACATAACAAGTCATTAGGAATTACATTAACTAAAATTTTCGTTACTCTTTCATTTATCTCGAAGGCTTGACATTGCTCCTCGATCCATCTCTTCCTCTTGGACCCCTTAGAGGTTTGAACCTGTCCACCAAGATAAATCAATTTTCGATGTTCATCATGAGAAAATTCTCTATTCTTGCCTTCCATTAGTCAAAGCCTTAAAATCCGTAGACTTCGTAAGGAATGAGAGTGTTGATGGCGTGGCCTAATCCATCACTTGGCTTCATCCTTCTACCCCTCTAGCATTGCTCTTACGACGATGAGTCTTATGAAGAGCGGCCTCATTGATACCATTTGTAGGTTTTTCGAGTGAGCTTGACTCTGATACCAATTATTGGGATCGTTGATGTGCATTAGGGGGGTGAATAGTGATTCTCGATTTCGTATTCATCTACAAAACTCATTAGCGGACAGTGGAATATACAAAAATAAATAACAAAAATAAAAACAAGAGCACAATCACAAACACACACGATTTAACGTCTAGTTCCTACTCTACGATCGAGATCTAGAGTGAGCTCTAGTGATGCACACCACTACTAACAAACTTCTCCTTCTCGACAATACGCAGAGGTGAAGAAACCTCTTACAAGGAGTGTTTACAACAATAAACAAGAATACACAACCAACGAAATAAAAAGACAAATACAAGTACATAACACTTTACAAAAATAAGTTTGATCGCTTTGCTTTTTGGTTGCTTTTGGAATGCTTTGAAGACCTGACACGCAGCAACAATTTCCCTTCAACTTTCTCAAGAAACGTTGTCAAAATCCACCACATCGTACTTCTTTTATGACTTACATTGGGTTGGATTTCTGCCTAGCAGTCGACTGCCTAAACCTCTCATTCGACTGCCCGTCAATATGTTATCTCACAATGGACTAATTCACATTGGCATTCTAGCCAACGGACACATGAGCAATCGACTGTCCTTACTAACAGTCGATTGTTGCACCACTAGTTGACTGCCCAATCGACTACAAACCTTCTATGGACTGCTATAGTGTCATCAGTCAATTGCACATACACAACAATCGACTGCTCCATCGAAACATTGTTTCCAAATTGCCCAAGCACCCTTCAAGTTTCCCAAGCACCCTTCAGGTTTCCCAAGCACTAACGACCACTCGACTACTGCTAATCAGTAGTCGACTGCAGAGAACGTAACTTGTTTACCAACTCACCAACGACCAGTTGACTACTTCTCCATAATAGTCGACTAACGATCACCCAGTCTGAAAATCTAGCCCCACAATCGGAGTTGATCACATTGGACCAGTCGACTGGACAAATCCTCCAGTCGACTGATGCATCTCAAACATGAGGTTTAGCCAAAGTATGATCTCCTCATACTTGATCAACCATCCTTGGCCTAAACCTAAGTCTTCTAGTCACCTCCATTAGTCTCACGCTCTCAGGGTCCATCCGAGTTCTCCACGACTCATTTACCCTTCGTAAATTTCCATCGACTATGTCATGTCTTTGAGTTTTACGTCGTCAAAACTACACATTTGGACTCACACGTACACTGCCAAGACTATACACTTGGACTTACACGACCAAAACTACACTTTTGATCTTTTCTTTTACCAACTATATCCATATTTGAACTTTCACTATCAAGATTACATCCTTGGATTTACATGACCAAAATTACACCCTTGAACTTTTTCATTGTCAAGTATTCATATTTAGATTTCTACTCGAGTCTCATTCGAATTAGATCACCCTTGACCTAAGACTAATGTGATCTTGCATCTCTTTGACGATCGAAGTGACTAGTAGAATGCCACTGGAGCTGGTCGACGACATCATAGGCTTGAGAAATATTGCTCATATAAAATTAAAGAGCTATTGCTTGTGTTTATACTTCGTAACAAGAAAAATAGTAGCAGAAGATGCTCATGAGTTTAAAGCTTGCAGTGGCACATTCATTCACTCCCACAAGAGAGTAGACACAGGAAGCTTGGCGACCCGACCCGAGTAATAAGGTTCTCTAGTTGGACTTGACCTATAAACAAATGCCTGTATCTGTATAGGGCACCTAGATGACATGCGAAGGATGCACCAAACAATAGACACACATGGAGGGCACATGGAAGAGGCACAAAGTACCGGGGGCTCAGGCAAAAGTAGAGATGTGATCGATCCTTAATGGAACAGATCAATTCATCATAAATTTAACATTTAACAGAACGAAATAGATCGATCCACCATCGTAACGGATTAAGAATCTTCAATCCAATTCAATCCAAAACAAATTATGGATTAAACTGATCAATCCGTAGACTAGAAAAATAAAATAAAAATCAAAATTATTAAGACGTTAAGAACTTAAGGCGATAATCGATAAAGCGGATAGAATACCATGATAAGAAATTATACATTTAAAACAACTAAAATCTTTTAATTAAAATCCAATTATTGATCAACAATGTTAGATACCGATGTTTTTTATTCTTCCAGTACTCTAAAATATTCAAATCTTGATAATATACAAATTCAAATTTTGACTCCTCCAAATAGAAATTTAATTGAGAATTTTCAGCACTTGTAATTGATTGACTTTGATATGTCATCATTTTCTATATTAATTAAAATAATAATAATAAAATAATTATAAACTAATTAGAATATAAAAAAAAATCATTCGAGTACTTAAATTAAATATTCTTTTATTATTTTTTTAACTTCGCCTATATTTTACCAAAGTATATATATGATAGAAGAATATTATAATTATGAACTTACCTTGTTAATATTAAAATATTAATAAAAAAATTTAAATAATTTTTCTTTCATAAATTTTATCTTTTTTTAATATTTTTCAACCCATAGGCAATCTAAATCCATCACGGATCACTAGACTTAATCTGTATAGATTGATTCGTTAGACTCCATCAAAACGATGATTGATAAAATTTCAATCCAAATCCACTTAAATACTGGATCAGTCCAATGGACCTAATTCAATTTGACGGCTCCAGACAAAGGGCAAGTGAAAGTTGGTCGATGGACGCGCAAGTGTTGCGGCAATTGAAGGAATTGTGGAGCAAATGCACGCGGTCGAGCAATGATGCAAAGGTACCACAACACACACACGGTGCCAAATAATGAACTCAAGGCAAAGCCAAACATGGACAAATATGATGATGAGCAAGAACCAACTAGGAGTGGCTGTGATACCATGTGGGAATCAATATGGAAATTATTCTCAATCAACAGTCCCTTCCATAGATATTTTTGTTAATAGAGTATGACATATCACAATCACGCTCTGGAAAGGTTAAGTATGAGTCCAATAATAATTACATACAAAGGACTCAACCGATTGTTTGATTTGCAAATTTGTACTGACGAGAACTTAAGTATATATTTACCAAAAACTTATTTACAAACACCAGAATTTACCTGTACAAACGAAAGATGCCAATTCACCTCTGCTTTGATCTTCATTTGAGGATGATTAGTCCAACTGTCTAACCTTGCCCAGTAAAGTAAAACCATGTTTCCTTATTCTTCCAAACCTCATTATTAACATCCAGTTGGTTCATTATCGTTGCTACTCAGCTCAGCCTGCAAAGAAAGGGGGAATCAATTGAGTGGACAGAGTTTTTTGCTTAGAAAATATGCATTATGTTGTTCCTCGAAAAGAAAAAAAAATTGTTATGCTGTTTGCTGAGAACATATTAATAAAATGAAAGCAATGCAGGTTCCACTTGAAATGTTTTTTGGGTGTCCAAAGGTCTGAAGAACATGTGGAAATCCAAAATTCCCTTTGGAAAGGCTTATTTTCATTTCGAAGGTATAAGTTTCTACTTAGACAGCAGCTAAATCTAACAAGATTGGAACTTAAAGAATAGCCTCTATATAATTCACTAATCTTTGTCTAGAATTCTGTGAATCAATCAGGATTTCTTAATGAGGATAAGGTGCGTGTGCCCAAAAAAAATCAGGAACCATCTAAGAGTTCTAGAAGAGGTTCCAGCTCTAATGATGATCTTCCAAGCTAAATCAATCACTAGACTTTAACAACCCAGCAAAGACCTGGTAAAATTTCATCCAACGTTCAAACAAAAATTCTGTCCAGAAGCAGTATATTTTGACTAATTCGCTATCTATAGTTAAAAAAGCACATGATTCTATGTTTGTTACCTTAGTTTGTTGGTAGCATTCGAGCATCCGGCGGTATTGACGCCGTGCTTTAGGACTCTGCACCACCGACAAGACAATTGAAACAGCTTCATCTGTTGCTAAATCCACTTTTTGTTTGCGGAAAGCCTGGATTATGTCATCTTCTTCCTTCTCATCCATAGATTGTTGTTCAGCATGAAACCCCCTCAAACCAACTCCTCGTCTATGCCATCGCAGTATGGCCTTGTCCATCAAGTTGACAGTCCAAAGAAATGCCTTGTACTTTTTCCTTGCCAAATGAGCTCTTACACGAGACTGTCATAATACAAAAGGGCATAATTAAATAAACAGTTTCTAATAACTTCCTATTTAATTAGAGGAATTACGAAGTATGCATGTGTTGAAGTTTATCAAAATAGGACTTGTCACAGAAGCCATACCAAGATGTTTGAATTTAAACTTAATGACCCGCTTGTCAAGTTTGGAACCAAAAAGGGTGTTAGTCACATTGCTTTGCATTCCTATCATCCAGAATCAAGATAACTTGGATCCTTTTCCAAGATTCAGTGTCTGATCTCAAAAGATTTGTAGGTCTTTAGGTGATTCCATTGAAAATGTTCCATGATATCAAAATTAAATCAAAGAATTTTAACTAGAACCTCAAAAGAGGTCACTACACAAAAAGAGGCATAGTGTGGAAATACGATCCATCTTTGAGGGTTGGCACCAAAAATTTCTCACATTGGTAGTTGGTACATAAAGACGCATGAAATTGAGAACATATTGCAACTAGTCAAATATTTTTCCGGTAAATTCACAGGAAATATTAATCATTGGTAATCAGTTCATACAAATAGTTATTCAATTGAGTCCATGAATATAAAGTAGGACACACTGATCAAATATCTGTATAGTCATTCACAACAATTAGGAAGCAGAAGCCTCTCATATGTGATCCATATCAAGACCCATTTGAAATGATTAGAAATGAAAATATGTCACTGAATGATATAATGGTTTCAAATGAATAAATATAAGAAATCCGAACCAATAGCAAACTACAACCTATACGAGTCTTGAGATTAAATGAATTGTAGTACATTGGTGCATTGGATTTTAAAACTAGAATACCATGTGAAAAACAAACCTATTTGATACAAGGCACAAGAGTGAATTGGAATATGGAAATATTAGGGGCATGCTATAGATATCAATGCTCAGGAACTTCATCTAAAGAAGCACATTAGATGCTTAAGATACAAGAGTTATTCGATGCCAACATTATAATGATGAATCATTAAACTCAAAATGCTACACTATCATTATATATTGATGGTCAAACAGGTAATCGTATCAAATCTGTTGTGCTACAGCATAAGACAGAAAATATTGTTCAATTAATAATTCAAACACAAGTGAAAATGCAATAAGCTAAGGAATCAAGTACCTGTATTTTCACAGCATGTTTTCGTAGAAGTATAAACTCTTTTCTGGTTTTCCAACATCGATAGTTCTTTTGGATATATAAAGCTGCTTTATCAAACTTATGATCATAATGACTTTGGCATGTGTTATGAAACCTTGATGCAACAGAAACTTTATGTATCTCTGCAGGGGATAGACTGTCCTCTCCTCGACATACAGCATAACTTTGTTGCTTCTTCCTGAAAGAAAAGGAACGGAAAGCAGCTTGTATACGAGCAGCAGCTTGAGCAGCATTTCTGGCAGCTGCCAAAGAATCTTTAAGTGATAATTGATCTTCTGTGCCACCATCTACAATGGCACTTCTCTGAGATATGGTTTCAACACCCCTATCAATCTCTGTAGATGCAATCTCAAATGACCTCTCAGTTTTCTCAGTTGTCAGAGAAAAGAGATGAGTAGTAAGTGCAGCTTCTGAAAGATATCCAGCAAGACCCTTGTAGCCCTTGGCAGCTGCCAAAGAAGCAGGTATTTTGCCTTCTGGCTCATGTGAACTTGGATTTGTGACAGCTCGAGCTGAAGCGCCAGCAAGAAGAAGTGCAGCGACCATTTCTTCCCTGGATAAGTCAAATTCAAAAACGTAGATATAAGGCATCCAGCTCAAACAACGTGTTACTTGGATTATTTCAATACTTTGCTAGGATTTCTAAATCAATTCGAGAAAAAGAGTTGCAAGTACCTTCCAAAATATGCAGCCCAATGAAGTGCAGTCCATCCATCTGAATCACGGCAATTTATGCCTATACCAGAGTCAAGAATTGGTCGTAAGGCCCATAGAAATCCCAATCCTGAGATCATGTGTATGATGTATTGCTCTCTCTTGGGTAGCTGATATTTATCAGTATCTCTTTCATGTCTGGATGATAACCACTGGTACAATTTATCTTTTAATAGTTCTTGAAGTATTGCATCCATTATATCTTTTGAAGCAATAGATCCATCTAGTAGCGCTCTAACAATTGGTTCCAACATATCATTGGACCCCTTTAACCTCCTCGACGGACTGACTTCTGGTTCAACATTCCTCTTTTGAAGAATTGTTGCATCAAAATGCTCAGACAGAAGTAACTGAACAAATTTAACAAGAAGCAAGAGTTCCTCTGAGCTATACATTATATTTGCTTGTGCTGCATTTCCATAGCTTGTATTTTTTATCTTATCACGAAATTCAAATTCATGTATCTCACTACAGGGTTGCTTGTTGCCAGCTGTAATAGATACTTTGACTTTTCCAGCAGCATGCAGGGGTGCTATGCAACGGAAAACACCATCCCGAACAATTTCCAAAGGAACTTCAGTATCTCCAAATAACACAGCCCATGTGTACTCTGCAGGGCTGCAACAGAATTCTCCTATGATGACAACCTGCAAAATGGCAATTCAAATTAAGATGATCTTGATATTTAATACATTGCTTTGTATTTTAATCAATGACCGAACTTTGCCAAAGATGGAAAAACACAAAGCTTTTTTGTCATTATATTCTTTTGAAAGTACCAATATCAGAGTAAACGTAAATGTGATGAGTAAAAATGTTAGATTTTGTTTAAAAATTTACAAATAGGGGAGTTTGAAAGTACCGACATATTAGTTAAATTTTTATCAAATTTACTTCCTGTTCACTGCAATAGTCCAATTAGTTCTGCAACTGAACTTAACTTTGATACATATAAAATTGGAAGGCTACCTGCCAAAAAAAAAAACGGCACATGAAATTCAAGAACCAGTTGAAAAGTGTAGGTCCACTACTTTAGAATTAATTCTAGTATTCAGAAACCACATAGTAAGGTCTTGTCCAAAGTCCAAACACGATTATCTTCACAACAGGTAGAATTTCCTTAAGCTTTAAGAAACATGGAAAAACATTTTTTTCATTCAAGTCACAAAAACTCTTCCATTTATTCACATTTGATTTTCCCCTTCTTTTGGTTCTAGCAGTCAAAGGATGCTACAGTAAGAAATTTGTTGATATATCTGTCCCCTGAACCATATTATATGACCAACACAACCATCTCATAGGTAGCCATTGAGAATAGAAGAGCAGCAAGAAACAGCCATTATTCTATATTCAACCATTGTGAGACCACTCATGAATATTTAAATTGCTACTAAAACAGCACTTGCTGAACTATAAAATGGTTTGAAGTTACTGTACAACATATGAAAATGGGAACAGAAATTTGGCCTAGTATGAACACCCTATATTAGTATATTTCATATAGTTTATGTAATCTAGCCCCACACAACCAAGGGGAATGAATGGGAAAGTAGGTTACTTAATAACATGCCTTGCCCTGCCTGATTCCCATCTCTATATGCAAATGACATTTTAAGGACAAGAATATGATATAATCCTTAACAATCAGTCAATCACAACCAGAAATCCTAAGTCCTAACTATGTGAGGGTCAGATTCATTTGGTCCCCCTTTTACCCTTTATCCCCTACACCACCAATTCTAATCTATTCCACGTGTCTGATTATAAAATTTGTTGGCCACCCTTAAAAATAGTTTTCACACCAACTGTATAGAAGCACAACCACAGGTAGTATTAAGTATTTAGTGTCAGTTTTTAAAATGTTATGTTTTATTTGGTCTGACCCTTTATCCCCTATACCACCAACTCTAATTTATTCAACATGTCTAATTATAAAATTCATTGGTCATCCTTAAAAATATTCGTGTAAATTTATTGTCATTTTATCCTCTCTCAAAGTTTCACCAAGTTGTTCCCTCAGAATTTTTTGGTTCACCCAACTTATTATTCTCTCACTTGTACTTTCCTATCCTCTAAGCTGCATTTCATATTCAATTTTAGTTCCATTTAGTTAAATCTATTTTTCAATACAAATTGAAACAATTTCATAGATAGTGGCATTTTGGCTTTGGCTAATTTGTTTTCCAACACAAATTGAAACAATTTCAAATAATAAAAAAATTAAGATCAGTTATTAGCATGGATAGAAAAGGATGTAGTTAATATAAGATTCTAGAATTTTCTATTATATTGTCAACGAAATTTCATGCAAATGCCATGAAAATTGGACCAAAAGAACAATCCAAGACAAATTGTTTTAAGCTCAAATTATCAAACTGGGTGCCTGACTGTATTTTTTGTCATGTGACAATTTTTCATAATATAAGACATATAGAAGAAACACATAGATGCATGATGGCTGTTGACAATCCAACCTATAGTTAGTTTTTTGTTCCTTTGACTGAAATGTGTTACTACAGTAACCTTTGGCAGAACTCCAGCAATATTTGAATCCACCTTGGAATTAGTTATGTTTGCCTCCTAGTTCCTTGTAGTTGTAGCAAGAAAATGTTGAATTCATCCCCTACATTTTATCTATGTGCATCTAGTTAAGGCAATAAATCATCATTAAACTTCACTGTTATTGCATCATGCCCATGTCTGATATCAACAAATGTGGGATCTTACACTTCACTTGGTCTCATTTTGAAAAGAGTACATCCTTGTTTTAGGCATCCAATAATGTACATTAGAAGTGTGCAGTTGAACATTATACGGCTTTTATATAAAACAAAAGTAACATAATGAACATTGTACTTATTCGTAATAGCGGCCCCCACCGGCATGTCCCACGGCCATTGGGAGAATGGTAAATCACGGGGGATCCTATGGGCCTAGACGTGGTGGCCAAGACACGTGGCCGTGGGGGTCATCTAAATCCAGGAAAGGGCTTTAGACCTCTTCCGGAATCGACTCATGTCTTATTCACAAGTCTGCTGCCTTAGCCACTCATGCCATCCCCATGGGGACTTATTGATTAGTTTGTATGTCGTATATCACCAACTTTTGCACAAGATAAGGCAGAATCCTCCTTCATTGTCAATCTGAAACCTAATGTACATACTTAAGTTCACAAGTTTCAAATTTTGTTGATTGGTTAATCTGAGACAAATTTACCCACATTTCTAGTACTTGTAA
The DNA here is from genome assembly GCA_025175895.1 of Wurfbainia villosa. NCBI lineage: Eukaryota > Viridiplantae > Streptophyta > Magnoliopsida > Zingiberales > Zingiberaceae > Wurfbainia > Wurfbainia villosa. The sequence continues at coordinate 275,812 of JAKLTH010000304.1, read as the reverse complement.
ATTTAGTAAAGGAACGAAAAAACAAAGATACTAAAAGCTTGTATATGCACCAAACTTAAAGAGACTTGTGATTTGTGACTGCCAAAATTGCAAATACCTAATTATTTGTTCCTTTCATTGTCAATCAAGTACGGGAAAAAAAGTAATAGAATCCATTTCAATAGGAAGTATTGACAGTGTAGAATTGGTATAAGCAAAGATTTAGACTTTATTTATTCTACCTTTGTACTTTCTGTAGTGAAACTCCATTCAGGAGAGATTTCATGTATTTTAAACAGATTTCCTTGTGCTAATGCCAAGCTTGATTTTGTTTGAACATGAGCTTCAAATTGACTCTGGTCAAACCATGTATCTGAAAAAAAAGAAGAAAAGTCACTGTTTCCAACTGAAATAACATTTGTGGTTCCTTGTATTGGCAGATTATAGCTAGCTCCATTGTTATCTGCTTTAGATATAATGTGCAAAGGGTAAGAAGACAGGCCAATAAAGATGTCTGCCTGAATGGGAGATTTTTTGTAACCAAAGACAGATGTGGTCCATGTGGCAATCTTGGTTTATGTTTTACCTTTTCTAATGTTAGTTCATGTTATCTCTGGTTTTCTTCTTCCATCAATTCGCCGGTATGCCAATTCAATTGATATATGTCCAAAGTTTAATAATTATCAACAATTCAAATTTAGTACTTTCCAAAGTTTATATTTTGACTCGGAAAAAAGCTTAAAAAATACCTAGTTGTTTAAAACTTTCCATGTCAAGATAGGTCAAGCTTTCTGTAGTGTCAGATAGGACAAAACCTTTCTGTTTCTATACCAGAAAAGATACAGGTATGCCAAATATAGAATTAATGAGTCAAAAGTGAAATGTGTGGATATTAATGAACATCACAATCAATTACTATGGACCACGTGTTACATCAGAATGTACGTGGGCTAAGCTTAGTTCATATACATTTTGTTGCAGAAAAGCATACCTGAACTAATCAATACACTGTCAGGTTGTGCTCCATCTGTGGTATGGCTATTTGAAATTTTTGAAGGATGCATAAGTGCTTTCTCTTGAGAATTTGTAATTTCATAATCCAGAGGTTGTAGATCATGTGTTTCCACTTGAATGAATGGGAGCCATGTTTCCTTTGTAGAGGCTAAATCATCTTCGTCACTGTCTAAACTTAACTGCTGTTCAAGCTTCCTTAGTGCTTGATTGAGTTCTGGCAGTGATAATCTGTTGGATGATTCTGCTCTGTCTATTTTGTTTAACTGAGACATCTTGAGATTCCCGATGACAAGTGGAGAACTGACTTCTTCTGCCAATCCAGGACTGCTTAAATTTTTATCAGTATCATTAAATCCAGTGTCACAGATGCTGGCACTGTATCTGAGAGTTGGACCAGAATCATTTGAGCTTAAGATCGATTCAGGCATGCATCTTCCCTGCATTACAGAACCATAAACAAGTATAAAAATACCTATTATGGTAACTTATAGTAACTTGAGTTCCTAAAATAATTTTCTCAGAAGAATAGTACAAACAAGAGAGAGCACACAAGCAATATTTTCCAGATATTTTCAACCCCAAAAACCCCTAAAAGGATTATTTTCAACCGCACCATGTTCAGGTATAAAAGTATAAATTAAGAGTTGAAATAGCGTGCTCAAACGATGTTTTACTGGATCCATCTGAATAGACAACTCAGAACCTGACATAGTTAATAACTTCACAATCACTTAGGTCTATACACTATACTTTGAAAGTCAAAGTCGTTTTCCAGATATATACATCCACAATTTCATGTGTTGGTTTCCTGAGGAAAATATGTGGATCAAAAGTCCTCCCTGCGTTAAAAGGAAAAGTGCTGTTAATCCATCCAGGGGAAAAGTGTAATCTAATTGAATTGATCTTGCATTTAACCCCTACATAACTTCATCCTAAGCAGGATAAAATTAATATATTTCTTCCATTATCCTATGAAGCCGCCAAATACTAAAGGCAAACCCACGCCTTTTGTCCTCTCTTCTCTTTCAAGAACAAGAAAAGAAGTGAATTCTCAAATCAGATTTAAACTTTGAAGTACAACTTTAATAATCCCAATAGGTTCCATTCACATGGAAAAGCTGCTCATGATAACAAAATTGAAGAGCATATCCATCTAAAACTTTAGTCATAAGAAGGCTTAACTCAACATCAAGAATCCATGTTAATCCTAATCTACAAAGGCTCAAATTAGTAAGATAAAGAAAGGTTTGTAGAAAGACATCTAAAGGATTGTATATATCTTAACTAAATTCTTCCAGAATTCATATTTCCTTTTTCAGATGATTAATATGAATCCTTCTCATTTCACTCTACTCTAGCACACTGGAGTGCTCTAAATAACAAGACTTAATCAGCAGAAAAAGAGCATCATCCATGTAAAACCTTGAAGCAACATACCTCGACAACCTCTCTGTAATGTACAAGAACTATGTGCTCAAAGGCCCTGCAAGCAAACATTGAATAAGAAATCTAAAATCACAGTGACATGGCTGAAAAACCACATCCTGAAATTGTATTTAAACAATTAAATATTCCACAAAGAATATCATGAGGATTGAATTTATTGCAATTTAATAGGCCTTCAGCCATATCAGTGTCCTTGACATACTCGACACATGGATTATGCATCTTGTCATACTGCACATGAAATAATACTATGTTCATATTAGTCTTGAACCAATAAATCTCAAATTAGTAATTTGCATGCAATAATTGAATTAATGTACCCTTTTGAATTATAAGAGAAGAGAAGAGATGGAACTGGAAAGAGACATTACAATGAGCTCCAGGCTACAGTGGATGACACAAAAGCAGAAATGGAGTGACAATACAGAGAAATTGAGAAAAAAAATGAGTGAAAGAAAAAAAAAAAGAAACAATAATAGTGAGATATGTGAAAGAAAAAATGATATTTTAAATCAATCTAGAGTCCAAGAACTAAATGTTACCTATTGAGGTTTAATTAAGGCTAACTAGTAGTATTTATGACTGAACCAGGGAACCTAATTTCCTGATTTTGTGGTATCTGAACCCGATTTGGGTTCAAAATGAGGTTAGATTGGCTAATTAAAGGTTGCAATAGGTGGAAAGAAGTTTGCATGTGCTTTGGGCTTAAAGAAGGCTTGAATCAAGCCCAATCTAGATGAATCCTGGCTGAACTGGAATTGAATAGGTTAGATTTGGTTCTCATTTAGTGTTTTGAGTGGAGAACCTTAAGCTCTCTTTTTGTTGTCATAGAGAGATATCCTAAGGTAATCGCCTTAAAAGTTATTAATAAAATTTACTATTTGATTAACATTCTCTATATATTTGATTGGATTTTAAACTCATCTACTGAAGTCCGCAATACGATACATAACATGAGAGGAATTGGTATCTCATTATATGTAATTATGTAAGTATTGAAATTATCTCTAGTCAATGAATTGATGAGATTGAACATCATCGATTCTATGAGACTAGCACATGTTATGCTCCTTGATTTATCCAAGCATTCAGTACTCACTGAATGAAAATATAGGGATGTTGAGAATTAACATGTGGATGTTAATTAAGGATAACTAGTTCATTTAAGTGACCTGCTATGAAACTTCATATGATTCTTTATGTCGATGAAATTTCATTACGACTCGAGTGCAACCTTCCTTAAACTTGAGGTATTCAAGTCATCTTTGTCATGACAACTTATACTTTGACTGCTTTGCAATCATCTTCATAGGAGGTGTCATTCTGGATTGATTGAGTATAAGTCAAAGTGATCGAAAATGTTTGAATAACTCATAGGCCTCTTGTCAGGATTGTTACTCAGAAGTCTTTGGTCAAAGCACGTATGTCAAGAAAATAGCCTTTTAGATATGACACTTAACTTGGGGTAGGTGTAACGTAGTCAGCCTAATGGAGACGAACACTATAAACTATGTCATGAACCATGTAAGTATAGAATGAGTGAAAGGAACAAGAACACAAATATTTGTAGTTGCTGAAGGGTTCAGAATCGTTCTACAATCAGCATCGACTTTCCAGCCAATTGAGGGTCATGATGTACTGCTAAGTGTCATTCATGATCCATTCATAACTAATTGTTAGCTATGAATGACCAACATAATCAAGAACCTATGGCATCACACGCATAACAGTGTCTCAAGAGATGTAAAACAAGTTAGAGAATAAGATTCCCGGAGAGAAAGAGGATGTTTGATTGGACCAGACTTAAAGGGACACAAAATGGGAGTGAAAAAGTTGAACACGGACGTGTCAATGCCTGACATGGTCGTGAAATGCTCCGCCAAGAAAAACAAGAAAGACAAAGTGCTCCACGGCCTAGACGTAGAGCACAACATGGACATGGAGCCAGGGCGTGTTGGAAATGTCGCAAAAACACTGGTGGTGTTCGACGTCCATAGAAGAACACGGTCATGCTATGTTGATAAACATGGTCATGTCTAAAAGGCACGACCAGAATGTGACTAAGACACGGGCATGTTGGACACATCTAAAGAGAAACACGGTTCAGTCGTGCTGAGAGGCATGGTTGTGTTGGGGATATTTCAGAACGGCTAGAGGGGGGGTGAATAGCGTTTTGCCCGTACGATGGAATTTGATCGTGATCGTGTCTACAATTTCGTTAGCGCAGCGGAATATAGATAATAATAAGCAATAACGAAATACAACAATCACGAACACGAGTATGTAACGTGGTTCGGAACCGCACGGTTCCTACTCCACGGATCGGGCTCAAACGAGTCCTAGCGATGCCACAAACACCACTAAGCAATAAAGCTCCTTCTCGACAACAAGTCGGAGGTGGAGAAACCTCGTACAATGAATTACAACAAGTAATACAAAGTAAACAAGCAAATACAAGTGAAAATGTAAAGAACACTTTACAAACTAGGGTTTTGAGCGCTTGCTTGTCGGTTGCTTGGATGAGCTTGAAGGACCCTGAAATGCACCTGCAAATCGCCTCACCAAAGCCCCCAAAGAACTGATGCCACAATGAATGCCTCTTTTATCCCGGCCGATTGCTTATCACGATCGCTATAAGTCCTGGGCCGATTGATGCCACCGGTTGTCGCGGAGACAACGGCCAATCCACGCTGACAAGTTCCAACGGACTTTAGTAGCCGATCGCTAACATCGGCCGATCGCTAACGCTATCGATCGCCTACGGGCCACGTGAGCGCAGCGTTTCGACACTGACCGGCAATGATCATATCCTCGCGCCGATCGCAGAGCCATCACCGATCACTACTAATGAGCAATGATCGCAGAGCATTTTCAACTCTCGGTCGGGCAATGAACTCGTCGACTCACGAATGAACCGGCCATAATGTCAGTCGACTGCCAACCTCAAGAACGAGGTTTTAACCCAAGTATGGTGCCCCCATACTTGCTAGACCACCCTTAGCCTGTAACTCAAGCCTTCTAGCCACCTCCATCACCTCACGCCTCTGGATCCTCCAAGTCATCCATGACTTGCTCATCCATCGCGCTAGCTTCCAGGTGCTTCCATCGGCTATGTCATGCTAACGGTGTCTACACCGCCAAGGCACATTGGACTTACGCCGCCAAGACTCCGCTTGGACTTTACGCCGCCAACCATCGACTTACGCCGCCAAGACTCGCTGACTTTACGCCGCCAATATCAAACCCTCGACTTCTCAATGCCAAGACTCAAGCTTGGACTTTCCTCGCCAACCCACGTATTGGACTTTCCATGCCAAGACCATGCCAACTTTCTCGCCAACCCACGCCGTTGGACTTTACATCGCCAAGACCCACGTGCTTGAACTTTCTCGCCAACCCACGCTGGACTTTACATCGCCAAGACCCACGCTCGACTTTTCCTAATGCTTTTCCATGCCAAGTACTAGATTTTTACCAAACGACAATTACATTGTTATATGTTTCGCTTTAAACATCAAAACATCACCGAGTCAAACTCGAGTCCCGTCATCGCGACTGGCCGATCAGACCAACAATCTCCCCTTTTGATGTTCGACAAAACCAAACAAAACATCGAGTTAGACCACTAATTCAAATCCCTTACCAATTATCCCAAATCGTAAATACTCCAAATTCTCCCAAACATTCTCCCCTACTAACATCAAAAGGTTTTCCCAAGAGGGTCAATGTCTCACGTCCCAACGAGATCTTACAATCTCCCCTCGTCCAAAAGATACTTAGGATGTCTACCATCTTCCCAGTGATAAGTCCAATATCACTTAAGAGAGGCAATCCTAAACACTCTCCCAATTTCCAAATCGGGTTTCTAAAAATCCATCAATTTCCCAAATCGATAACATTCTCCCTTCAAGGAGAAAAACACATCCATCATTCCAAGATGGATATCTCCCTAAAGGCTTCCCCTCGACCATCGCAGACCAACAATGTCCTCGGGAAGTCCCTAAGCCAATAGAACTCTAAACCATCAAAAATTAAGGTTAGAAATTCAACATCAACTTTCCAACACCTTAACATTGATATAAACCCTAAACAACTCTCCTAATCCATATCCAATGGATTTTCACCCTTTATAATGCTTCCCAAAAATCACCTTGGCGATCGACTACTGTCATTACGATCATTGCCCGCTCATCGATCGTACACTTCAGGCCGATCGATAATCGAAATTTCCGAATTTCGCTTATCGGGATCAATTTAAAATCATAAATAATTATACGATATCGAAAAATCACGAAATTTGCACGATAATACTGCATAATACAAATCTGATGGTGAAAAATATTTTAAAATTATTTTACCCATAAAATAGTGAATTTGATATAAAACTCAAAACCATCAAATTTTCAATGTTTCAATTCTATTTCAGATCAACTCTCATCAACGGTGATCATCAAAAGATAGACTTCACCAAGGTTTTTCAAAATGATTTTAAAATGTTTTCAAAACCTTATTTCGATCATATTCCTGGGCTCTACGCACACGATTTTGCATACAAGCTTTCCCAACGATCCACAATAATTAGATGAGTTTTAGTTCATCTAGATGCAAAAACTATGCACCTTGAACTTAACTCATATCCTAGCATCTCACATGTATCTAGAGTGTATAAATACACATACATGTCAATTGGATGTGAGATGTGGGTTTTGGTTCATTTAATCTAGGGTTTCATGCATTTTTCTAAGGCAACCCTACTTGATTCCCTTATAAATGGGACTACAAGACATGCCATTGAACTTAAATCAATTTCAATCAAATTATCTTAAATGCATGAGTGATTATGGCATTAGAGATGATATAGATAAACACATGCTCATAATCATGATGTCATGGCATAATATGAAAACTAAAAACACATGACATTTAATCCTTAATCCTATAATACATATAGAATGATTAAAAATAAGCATGATGTAAGCGGCGTGTTATATGTAAACAAGCGTAGCGTATACGTAAAATATATAGGTATAGTAATACCTAAATTTTAATATTAATTGTCATTTCATATAATTAAGTATATTTTGCCATATTAACCTAAATTTTCCCAAATGTGCCAAAAATCCAAAATGGCACACTACGACCTCTAAACCTAAATCGCTAATTGACCAATTTATCAAGCTTCTCAAATAATATCGCACACCCTAAAATCTTTTAGATGATAATTCAAATCTATTTCCAAGGTATCCATAACTCAAAATAACCTAAAGTGCCACCTTCACTGGTTGAGTTAACTACCCATCCATTTAAGGTTGCACACTTAACCCATCTAGCGTGAATCAATCACGCCTAGAACCCAAACCGATTTGAGCTCCTAGGGTTAATTAGTATTCCTTAGGGATAACCTCCCTAGATACCTTCCTAATGACCCTCCTAGGCTTATTAGCCTTGGTCATTTGGGTCTTACCTAGGTTGACTCTAGGGGTAACTCCCCTTGCAACCTTCTTAGTGGCTTCCCTAAGTTTCCTAGAAACCCTAGCCACTGTGCACACACCACGATCAACTCTGTGGACGACTTCCCTATCGACTGGGTCTTCCTAGATTTGGGCCAGGTCTCCATAATCAAACGGAACACTACGGTAAGACCTTAGCTTAGGTTTGTGACCCAAACCTTGCTTGCCCTCGGTTGATTTTTGACTCTTAGGTCCCAGTGTCGACTTTGACTTTCGACCTAGAAGTTTGACTAATCGACCCTTGCATTTGATTTTGCAGATAATCTTAAGGGTCTTTTCAGAGTTTTTCAAGCCTCGATCTCAAGGCTTGATTTTCCTTTCTAATCGCCTTCAATTTTAGAATTTTGATTTACACGGGCATGGTTCTTCCCAGCATACTAGTCCATTTAGTGGTTAAGACTTAGTGCTCTTGCACCTTCTAATGTCTCCCAGGTAAAATTAATCTTGAGTTATTCGACCTAGGTTTGTCCTTAAATAAGTTGTTTTTAGGACATTAGTCCCAAATTTCTCCCTACTTTCAAGTTAACGCTTTTAGCTCCTAAACAAATATATTTATCTCTAGACGCTTTTCACGGTGAATTGCAAGAGAATTAAAGTTTCTAGCATGTTTTTGATTTTTAAATTTGAAGGTGCATTATTAAAATATACCTTGTGGTTAGCTATGTAAGCTCCCTACTTGACGCTCCTCCTCGCCTTCTTCTTCCCTAGGCATCGACCCGATAATGCCCCTTCGAGTCAGACTCAAGCATATAATACGCCCGCTTCGACTGAGGGACCCAGATCCTCGGCCTCGTGCCGGAGTTTTCCTAACTTTCTTTGGGCACTCGCTTCAGAATGCCCGTCTTCCCCTACACTCAAAACATACGATATGATTTTTATTACAAATCGACATGTCTGAAAGTTACATGGTGGTGGAAGGTGTTGGAATCAAACTTCTTCATCTCGACCGACGTGGAAGCTTCTTCGATGCCCGTGTCGAGGAAACTCTAATCTCCTCCTCAATCCTAGAAGTGGATGCTTCTTCCTTCCTTCACCTCTTCCGATCCAGATGCTGATTCCCTATCAACCTCCGAATCCTCAATCTCGGATTAAGACGTACTTGCTTCTTTTCGAGCTCGAGAGGACGAGCACTCTTCTTCTTCTTCTTCTTCGACCAACGATGAGTTTTCACGGAGCTTCGCCACTGGCTCCACAACTCCTAAGATCCATATAGTCCCCTACCATACACACAATCATTAGGGACCAAATCAAGAATAAATTTTACTACCTTCATGTTTTTCTCAAGGCTCGAGTCGATCTTCACTCCACTTCTTCTTCGAGGAATCCTCCTTCGTCCCTTAGATATTCAAATCCTTCCATGACCATTCCTCAAGGTCTCTCATCATCAAAAACTCTTCAATTCTCGCCTTCCAAGAATCAAACCTTCTCGCCCATAGAATGAATAAGGACCGGTGTGTTGATGTCCCATCCAAGCTTGTCTTGGAATTCCATCTTCACCCTCTAGCCTTTTGTCTTAGCTCCGGGTTGTTAATCCGTAGAAGAGCCCCGGGCTCTGATACCACTTGTTGGTCGAAATTTCGGAACGGCTAGAGGGGGGGTGAATAGCGTTTTGCCCGTACGATGGAATTTGATCGTGATCGTGTCTACAATTTCGTTAGCGCAGCGGAATATAGATAATAATAAGCAATAACGAAATACAACAATCACGAACACGAGTATGTAACGTGGTTCGGAACCGCACGGTTCCTACTCCACGGATCGGGCTCAAACGAGCCCTAGCGATGCCACAAACACCACTAAGCAATAAAGCTCCTTCTCGACAACAAGTCGGAGGTGGAGAAACCTCGTACAATGAATTACAACAAGTAATACAAAGTAAACAAGCAAATACAAGTGAAAATGTAAAGAACACTTGGCATTGACGGCCAAGGACTCAAATGCGCACTCGCAAATCGCCTCACCAAAGCCCCCAAAGAATGATGCCACAATCTCCACGAATACTCCCTTTATCCTCGCGGCCGATTTCCGCTATCACCAATCGCTATAAGTCCTCCCGATCGATGCCATCGCTCGCGAGACAACGGGCCAATCCACGCTGACAAGTTCCAACGGATTTAGCAGCCGATCGCCAACATCAGGCCGATCGCTAACGCTGTAAGTCGAACGCCTACGGCTACGGAGCGCTCGCGCTGACACTGATCGGCAGCTGATCGCCAGAGCCATCACCGATCGCTACTAATGAGCAATGATCACAGAGCATTTTCAACCTCGCGGGCAAATAACTCAAGTCGACTACTAGCTTAAACCGCCATAATGCGCCGATCGCCAACCTCAAGAACGAGGTTTTAACCCAAGTACGGTGCCCCATACTGCAGACCACCTTAGCCTAGACCTAAGCCTTCTAGCCACCTCCATCCCTCACGCCTGGATCCCTCCAAGTCATCCATGACTATCCATCGCTTAGCCTCCGTGTGCTTCCCTGGCCATCACCATGCTAATCTGTCTACACCGCCAAGGCACATCGACTTACGCCGCCAAGACTTGACTTTACGCCAACCATCGACTTATGCCGCCAAGACTTCGCCGACTGACTTTACGCCGCCAATATCAAACCCTCGACTTCTCAAATGCCAAGACTCAAGCTCGACTTTCTCGCCAACCCACGCCGACTTTCCAGCCAACTTTCCTCGCTAACCCACGCCGTTGACTTTACATCGCTAAGACCCATGCTTGACTTTCTCCAACCCACGTTGGACTTTACATCGCCAAGACTACGCTGACTTTTCCTAATGCTTTTCCACGCAAGTACTCAAGACTCGATTTTACCAAACGACAATTACATCATTACGTTGTTTAAACATCAAAACATCACCGAGTCAAACTCGAGTCCCGTCAATCGCGACTGGGCCGACAGACTAACAGTCAGGCTAAAAGGCACAACCCTAGCGTGTTTAGCAACATGGTTATGGGACGGTCGTGCTAAGCATAACCACACGTGACACAATAGAGTCGTGTCGCTGGCCCCCGATGCTTTTTCTCTATCTTCGCAAGGTTTTTCACACTCCTATAAATAGCCTCCGTCAAGAGGTACGAGCGAGAGTTCTTTTCGAGATTTATAGGGTTCTATGCCTCCTTCTCCCTCTTCTCCTTCTTCTCTTCTTCTCCATGCTCGCTATCACTAATCGAGAAGAAGGCTCATTGGCCTTTCTAAAAATTGTCTCACGAAGATCCGACGCGGATACCGACAGAGATAAGGCTCAGAATCGCAAAGGACGACCTTCTTCTAACCCTCAGATTTATATAATTATATACGGTTAAAGACGAGAACCTTACTACCGATCTACGGGATGTAAGCTAAAATTTTATTTTTATTGCATACGATCCCGTAGAATTTCAACGCTGGGTGTCTATCGCGATTCGCCCAGTCACGACAATTGCATTTGTGAAACTCGAGCAGTGGTTTCATGTTCGAGAATGGTTCGACCATATGTCGATCATACGACTAGCGGACGATCAGATATCTAAGATCATACGAGGGAGATTGTTAAAGCCGAAGTCCAAAATTAGATTCTCGCAAGGAGAAATCCAAATACGAATACTGCAAGGGAAGTCCAAGATCGATTCTCGCAACGGAGAAGTCCAAATACGGATATTGGTAAGGGAAATCCAAGATCGATTATCGCAACGGAGAAGTCCAAGTATAAATTCTCGTAAGGAAAAGTCCAAGGGTGAGTATCGCAAGGAAAAGTCCAAATACGGATATTTAGCAAAGGAAAAGTTCAAGAGTGTAGTTTCGTGGCGAAAGTTCAAGCATCGAGGATCGCAACAGAGAAGTCTCTGAGGGGTGGTCTCGCAAAGGAGACCCAAGTACGACGACATAGCCGATGAAAGCACTTAAAGGCTGCCAGGCCAAAGGTGAGAAGTCTAACTCAACCAAGGGCTCGAGGCCGATAGGCGATAGGCCAAGGCTTCAGTTCAGCGAAGGGTACCCGATGGTACGACAAAGCCGACGGAAGCACCTAAAGGCTGGCCAAGGGTAAAGGAGCATGGAGGACTGGACGGACCCCGAGCCGAGGTTAATGGAGGCGACGGAGGCTATACAAAGTCCGTGCCTAGGGCAGCATCAAGTACGAGGGGATCATACTGGGGTAAACCTCATACTGAGGTTTACTAGTCGACCGGTGGTATCACTCGCCGACTAGTCGAGCGCACGACACTGGAGGCTTAGTTGACTCGCGCCAATCGAGGTTACGACCTCCGATCGTCAGGTAGTCGATCGAGATTCGATCACGATCGTGGCTCGATACCAATCGGGTGACTCAGACTAGTCGATCACCACCGATACCATTAAAAATGAGCAATGATCGATCGTAGAACGGGCAAGGTACATGTATGGGTTCGTGAGTCGATCACGACTACGATAATCGACTAGCTGGCAATGGCGCTGACTATTAGTAAGCACACCGATCGTTTGGGCAGACCGATGGATTAGTCCGTCATGGAGACAACAGATAATCAAGGGCAATGATCGCGGGTAAGACTACCAACAATAGCGGAAAATCAACCCGCGCGCTTTAAACGGAGGACACGAGGAGCCTTTCCACCGCTTGGCTCGAGGACTCAAGGAGTCATTGGCCGTGATTCCGCACTCCAAGCCGTCTAGCAACCAAATCAACAAGCGATCAAAAGCTCATCTTGTAAAAGTGTTTTCATTTATTTTTCTTCATTTGTTTTTGTATTACGTTTTTGGTTGTATTCTCTTTGTGTAATCTCATTGTAAGATGTTTCTCTACCTCCAGTGTCATACCGAGAAGGAGAAGTTCATAGTGAAGGTAGATTTCTAGAGTGTCGCCATGGAGTAGGAACTAGGGTTCCGAACCATGTAAAAATACTTGTGTATTGGTTGTGCTTGTTATCTTGTATTTTGTTTGTGTTATTTTGTATATTTCGCTGCGCACTAACGCTTGTAGACGAGCACGATCAAAGAATCGCTATTCACCCCTCTTCTAGCGCACTAAACGGTCCCCAACAAGTGGAATTAGAGTGAGGATGCTCTTCAAGGACTAACCGCCGCGAGAGCAAGCGCTAGAGGAGTAGAAGAGAAATGGAGTTGCCCAATGATCGACTTGGATACAATATTCTAGCTCCACCCGTCTTCGACCGCAATGATTTCAGGTATTGGAAAGGTAGGATGAAATATTTTCTTATGTGCGATATAGAAAATTGGATTAGTATTGAAGTAGGTTTCGAAGCGTTCGTGGATAAGAAAGGAAGAATCCTTAAGAAGAGATGGACCGAGGAGCAAATCTGAGATCAATGGCAAGGTAACAAAAATGTTAATAAATTTAATACCTAATGATATTTTGTGCAAGTTAGGGGATGATAAGGATACCAAGAAGCTATGGAGCAAATTGATAAAATTCCACGAAAATTCCTCATCGACCTAACATAAAGAAGAATCCAAGGAAAAGAGCTCATCACCTCAAAAGCTTGAGGATTCGGAAGCTAAGAGATGCTCAACATCCGAAGAGGAAAAGAAAATAGAAGAAGTCTCCACTTCTAGGATTGAGGGGGAGCATAGGTCTTCAATGTCGGAGCAAGAGGAGGAACCTTCAACCTTCGGGAACAATGTCGGAGCAAGAGGAGGAACCTTCAACCTTCGGGAACAATGTCGGAGCAAGAGGATGAACCTTCAACCTCTGAAGAACTAGACCACAATTCCCCTACGACCAAAGAAGGTAACTCAAATACAACTACTAAAAATAAAGATCATATAATATATTGTCCAAAAAAAGTTAAAAAGAAAGCTCAACCGACACCAAGGGCCAAGGAAAAGGTCAAGAAAGTCGGAGTCCCCATACGCAAAGGAAAGGAGCATATTGTCTGCTTTCTTGCCAACAAAACGGTCATTACCGAAGCCAATGTCCAAGGGGAAGGCATCCTCAGAAGGATAAGGTAGAGCGCTCGATTGTAAAGGGAGGTCCTAAGGCAAAGCCTAAGATAACTTTTAATAATGTTATTTCAATTATTAATAATGAAAAGCATGTTAATAATTTACTTGCAATTTATCATAAGAAACATGCTAACAATAAATATTTTTGCTTAGGTGCAAAATCTCTTGAAATTAGGACTAAGGATAAATCTAGACAAATTAGCTCTAAGACTATCCCACCTAAGGATGACAAAAATCTAGGCATTAATCCAAAGAAAGATAAACACATGTCTAGGAAGAGGAATGCTCAAAGAAATGATGGAAAATCAAAACTTGGGCACCTCGAGATAGAAAATCAAGCTTTAAGGTCAAAGCTTAATAGGTTGGAAAAGACCCTCAAAAGAATGGAAAATATGTTAAAAAGGTCTAGTGGGCTAAATTTGGGTGTTAGGAGGTAAGAACCGTCTAAGGACAAGAAAGATTTAGGTTACAAGCCTAAGTCCAAGGTAGATAAGCCTATCTACTATAGTATTCCATATAGTTATGGAACTAATCCTTGGTCTAGGAGTGTCAAGGTCACAAGGGAGGTCATCCCTAGTGTTAACTGTGATAGGACTCAAGTGACTAAGGCTTCGAAGAATCTAAGAAAGTCACTAAAAAGGTTATAAGGGAAGTATCCCTAGGGTAAACCTTAGTGAGACCAAAATGACCGAGGCTTCCAAGCCTCGGAGGGTCATTAAGAAGGTACTAAGGGAGGTTATCCCTAGTGAGTACCTAGTAAACCTAAGGGTGACCACGATTTGGTTCGAACCGTGAATTGAACCAGAACGATAAAAATCGGTGGCTGCTTTTTGGTTCGGTTACGAAATCGGGCAAGACAGATAGTTCAATTCCAGTTCCTAAATTTTTGGAACCAGAATCGAACCGAAATTGGAACCGAAACCAAAATTGAATATATTTTTTTGAAACCGGAATTGAATTTTTTAAAATAATTTGATTTTTTTACTTTTGAACAAAAACTAAACTCATTTAAAATTCAAATTTTTATTAGTGTATCACAATTATAACAATAAATATGCATAAAAATCAAAATCATTTAAAATTCATATTTTGTATCATTACTTCGTAACAATCAACATACACAAAAATTAAAACATTTAAAATTCAAATTTTTCATTGATGTGTCACAATCACAATAAAAAATATGCACAACAATCAACATGCATAATGATCAAAGTTATTCAAAATTTAAATTTTTCATTGATGTGCCATAGTTACAACAATAAACTAAACATGCACAAAAATCAAAATCATTTAAAATTCAAAATTTTCATTGTAGTGTCATATCAATCAATATGCACAATGATAAAAGTTATTTAAAATTTTCATTTTGTGTCATGTCGAATAATGAATAGTATGTTATATGTAAATTTCAAATTTAATTATTTATAATTACTTTTATATCTTTCATGAAACGATCTCTATAAATACCACTTCAAGTTCATTTCCTTTAACGAATCAATTCTCACTTCTTACTTCTCATTGGCAACACTCTCTCAATTTTTCAACTCTTAATTTCTCTCATATTCAATTGTTTATTTTTCTTTAAATTTCTAATTTTATTCTATTTCATTTATCAATTATGTCGAGTGATGGCGTGAGTCAAGAGCGTAGTCTTGGCGTGAAAATCAAGCATTGAGGTTTGTGATGAAGAAGTCTGAGGCGTGACCTCTTAGCGAGGAGACCCATTAGCATGACATAGCCAATGGAAGTACTTGAAGGCTAGGATCAAGGGTGAGGAACCGTGGACTCGAACCAAGGGTTTGAGGCCGATGGAAGTGACTTGAAGACTTAAGTCTAGGCTAAAGGTGCAGATGGCGTGGAAGCCGATGGAAGCACTTGAAGGCTAGCGCGAAGGGTAAACAAGTCGTGGAGGACTCGGATAAACCTTGAGGGCATAAGACTGATAAAGGTGGCTAGAAGGCTTAGATCTAGGCCAAGGGTGATTAATCAAATATAAGGGGATCATATTTGGGTTAGACCTCATGTTTGAGGTTTACGGTCGGTAGTGGTATTGACGGTTGGTGGTGAGTCGACTCGGGAGATTTAGTTGACTCGTGCAGTCGACTAAGGTTATGATCCAATTGATTGGTCATGTAGTCGACTGAGGTTTGACTGTTGACTATGGCTCTGGCAGTTGACTGGTGGCTTGCACTAGTCGACTGGCCACTGGCAGTCGACTGCTAGGGATGAGCAATCGATTGATCGTAAGCGGCAGAGAGCATAGAAGGGTTCTCGATCATTGTTGGCTCGTAGGCGATCGGTAGTGGCTATAACGATCATTGCTAGGTAAGGGTCGTTGACTAGTCGGCGAGAATCTAACGTGGATTAGTCAGATTGTGAGACAACGGATAAGCTGATTGATTGGTGGTGGGTAAGGCTAATTGCTAGGCGGAAAAATCGGCCGTCTGAGCTTTAAATGGAGGACGCGAGGAGCTCTTCCACCGTCGGTTCTTGAGGGCTTTGAAGGGGAGTTGTTATTGTATTCCAGACCTTCCAAGCCATTCATAGCAACCAAATCAATAAGCGTTTGCTTTTGTATTTCGTTTTTGGTTGTATTCTCCTTGTGTAATCTCATTGTAAAAGGTTTCTCCATCTCCGATGTCATACCGAGAAGGAGAAGTTTATAGTGAGGGTAGATCACTAGAGCACCACAGTGAAGTAGAAACTAAGATTTCGAACCACGTAAAAATACTTGTGTAGTAGTTATGTTTGTTATCTTATATTTTGTTTGTGCTATTTTGTAGACGAGCACGATCGAAGAATCAAAGAATCGCTATTCCTCTCCTCTAGTGCACCAAACAGTCCCCAATAGTGTCGGACCTTGTTGGACAAAGCCTGATGATGCCACCTGTGCCAATAAATGGTATCAGATCGTGGTTGGACTGAGCGTGAAGTACCACTAGGTTCAACACTTTTATCCCCCATGTCTCATTCCCTACCCCACTTCTCAAAGCCGCTCACAATTTACTCCTCATTCCTGGTAATTTCTCCCCCGGCAGCAACACCAATCACTGTCGATGTTGCTGTCAACACACTACCACCCAAGCACTGCTCGTTCCCCATCACTCCAGTGCTCTCAAACAACAAACACTGCTGTCGTTCACCCATCACCGCTGCTGCCCTTGCTTGTCATCGCCATACTGCCTAGATATAGCAGCCACCATTGCTTGTGAACCAACAACGGTCTCGAGCAGCAACAAAATTCCCCCAAGAAGCAGCCCCCACTTCTTTTCCCTTTCATGGAGGGATCGAGCAACAACCCTTCTCTGCTTTTCAGTAAGCGTAAGAAGCATTAGTTTATATGTTATTTTGAAAGTCGTTCCTCATTTCCAGTATCCCCTGAGTGAGAGAGCGAGGAGTGTTGTGCAGCAATGAAGGAACCATTTCTTCCTCCTACAGCAGTTAGATAACATTAGCATGGTGAATCACAAAAGGTTTTCTCATAGTGTGAATCAGTAATTGCATTTGATAATATTAAAGTGATCTCGGTTGTTTGTGTTCTTGCTACATTGATGTTTCCGGCTTTGCATGTGCCGAAGAGATCATCATGCAGTCAACATGAGTTTATGCCAAACCAATGGCCATGAAGGTCCACTTGGGTTGTGACACTAATGGATGGTCTAAATACTGGTTGACAGGCAGACGGGTCCACACCAAATCCATCTAGCATGAATTGATATTTAAAAAATGTACATTACAATAACTAAATGGGACAAATAAAAAATAGTCATAGTTGATCTTCTAGGCCATAGAATTATGAAAATGTCCTCAGAATTGTTACAAAAAATCTCACCTTTTTGAGCTGTTCTCACTCAATATATGAATTCCTCTTAAAGTTTAATTCAACTGAAAATGCGTTGATATGGTAAATCCTAAGCTTAAACTATTATGTTGAAAATACAAATTATTTCATAAATTCAAAATAAGGTTTATAATTGATAATTACCATAATTTCCAAAACGGTAAAACTTGGTTAAATTCTAACATATGTAACCTCGTTGAATTCAACCAAATGCATACAAGAATTAGGATGCAAAATAGTTTGATCTTAAACAAACAAATCATGGTATGGGTAAAAAAATGAAAAGGGTCAAAGGGCTAAATTGTATGCCAATTATTTTCCAATAGATGCCTCATAGGAATAGACTATCACAGAGAATTTGTATGTGAATCAGAATAAGGGAATTATGTTTCAGCAAATAAGCTATCAAGAAATATTTAGTGATTAAAGCTTACGGATGAAGCATCCAATAACTCCTCCTTTGGAAACTAGAATTTTCCTCTCCATGAGCATAATAACAATTTAATATTTCAGAATTCCTAACCTGTTAATGAGAGGACATATAGACATCATCATAAATACTTTTAAGTCCCAGTTTTATGGGGTCCAGTTAGGACTTATAAAATGATGAATTATAAAAAACATGATAAAGAAATAGTTCTATCAATAAACAAACTATTATAATTATAATAAAATCAGAACTTCTCTTTGAAGCTGTAATGTAAAAAAAAAAGGGAAGAAAACTGACAACTTGATTCTGATAATAAAATTACAATTGTTGTTCTTGTTCTATGCTAATGGTAGAGGAAGACAAACAGAGATGGTATGGGTTTTCAGATATGTTCAATAGCATCGTTTGGGATTTTAGACCCTAAACCATTTGGCGCCAACATTATGCAAGATTTGGCAATTATCAATCAGACTTATTGTGTGCTTTTTCCAATAGTTTGAGGCCCTTACCAAAGATCTAAATTTACATATACCTTGAAATCAATCCTTACGTATCCACTTTATCTGCAACAGGGGTCCCATAGATAAAGAATAATCAAGACCCAATGTTCTGTCTGTTTTTCTATATATAGTATTGCAGAGTCTTAGCCTGATAAATATTTTGTGATCAGTATTTCAGATAAAATTTAACCACCACTTGTCATGGATGCAGAAGTAGGTAACTCTTCTCCCTTCTATTGCTGTTGAGAACTAGCCTCTCACTCACACACTCCTCGTCCTGTGACAGCTAAGTAGTTCATTGTTAATTTCCTGGATAGCACTGGTAAAGTTAGTGTAGCAAAAAGGCAGGTTGAAGAAAGATGTCACTTTTTAAAACATTATTATCTGCCTCTTTTAAATGAAGGTGTTGAAGATGATTGGGGTTCTTTCCGACCGCCTTGATGAATAAAAGGATGATGATAAGAGATTTAATGTGGTTGAATTCAAATTCCTACTCACGGATGAGCTCTAGAGTGAGCTGGCGCTAGACACCTTCACTACAATCCCTTCTTATCGGAAGTACTTAGGAGATGGAGAAACCTCTTATAAATAATAACTTATATAAAGTAAAGGAAATAACACATGGTTCTCCCTCACTCTTGCCCCCAGGATGCTCATTTTCCTTCTTGGTCCACATTCTGATCCCTCTCTTAAAATTTGTATCTCTAGATGAATAAGAAACAGAAGAAAGAACTGAAGAAGCCTGCCGGCACCCTCCCCTCCTTAGAGTCGTGAGTCCTGATAGAAAAATAATCAGCCTCCTTTCCGTTTTCCATCTTCCTTTTTTATCTCTCTGCTCTGAGGCGGTTGTTGTGTAACAAACCGTTCGGATCACCGTCCACATTGAGGTCATGCAGTTGAGGAATCGTATTATTATACCGTTAGTAAGTATCTTCTCGGGAACCTTACAGTGGGGCCCCACGAGGTGCCTTGAGTGATTATAAGATATAATAAACTTCTTACGTGTTGTGGGGTCCTCCCTTTCCTTCATTTTACCCATATGTCATTCCTTCAATTGACCCTTCTTGCTACTTTCCCCGACTCACTTCTCTTATCCGAGTCATCGTTTCTTTAGTTGGCTAATTTCCCGAGTCACTATCCGACCTCATTTTAGTCATCAAATCAACATACTTTTAGCTCAGGGCCCCCCGAGTGGTAAGTTTTTCAGTTCGGCTTAACTTTCCGAGCTAAATCCCATCTGACTCGGATGTATTTCCTAAACTGTATTCTTATTCATCTGATCACAGCTCTTCACTCTTTCTTACTCTATTCCCTAAGTCGAGTTGTAGCAGTATCATTAGTCACCCCCTCAAAATAGTCAGACTAATCCTTTGGTCTGACTCTTAAAGTTATGAGTTCTCCTATATCGCACTTCTCCTCCATCTCGGCAACGACCCAGCCAACTCCTGATCCCTTATAGGTTCTACCTAACTTGTTGGGTCGGAATTCCTCTTTTCATTACTCGTATTAATCATCCCGCTGGGCTGATGGGTCCCGCTTCCCTGTCTTAGCGGTGTATTTAAAAGCTAAAACCCGTTGATGCCCTAGTCCTGTGCGACAACTTCGTCTTCCTCGATTCCGATTCTTCCTCTCCCTTCCGGTGACTCGTGACAGCGAACGCTTTGCACCTAAGCCCTCAGCATCTAGAAGTCTTCTTTCTACCAACGATCGTGACCTCTCTGACACCTTGTTTCTCTTGCTATGACTCCTCCTCCAAAAAAAACCCTAGCTCGGCCCCCTGGCATGAGGACACTCTTTCTCCCATAGACAGTCGCCACTACTTCCGCGACGTTAGGGAACTATACATGAACCCATCTATCAAGTGTGCATACGCCTTACCCCCTCACTAGTCGCATCTCCCCCCTCAATCATTACTGCTTCTTCCTAGATCAATTAGAGAATGGTCTTCAACTTCCTATACCCCCCCCCCCCCACCCCATCTACTTAAAGCTTCTAGATTTCTACAAAATAACTATCAACTAGCTAGCTCCTAATGTCTTTCGACTATTGGCGGGCACCGTGATAGTTTTTAAGCACTTAGGACTCCTCTTATCCCCCTGCTATTTCACTGCCTATTCCAACTAAAATCTTTAAAAATAGGCGTTTTTTACTTTGCTAGTTGTCCCGATTGTCAATTTCTTACCATGAGCCTTCCTCCCATGAAAGTTTGAGAGAGTTATATTTCTTTGCTCGACTTCCTACACGATCGACGACGAGAAAATCTGTTCACTCATTTCGATGCGTTGAAGCATGTAGGAGATCTCGGAGGGTTCTCACATGTCGATATAAGAATAAGAAGGTGAAGTAGATGAAAGCAAGAACCCGATAAATGATCAAACTCGGACACAGATGTAACGTGGTTTGGAATGAGGATTCTACTCACGGAGGTGAGCATTCTCACCGGATCGATGCTAAGCACTTTCACTTTATGAAGGTCCTCCTTTACGGAAAGAAGTTTCGGAGGTAGAGAAAAACCTCTTCTGATGATATTACAAGGCGAGAAAAATACAAGAGATATAACAACAACGGATCCTGTCTTTCTTCTCCGTGAGGTGGTTGTATCTCCCTCTCCTCTCGCCTCTTCTTCTCTCTTGCTGGGTTGGAATTCTTGCGGATCTCTTCCTTGCTTCCTCCCTTTTATCGTAACGTCGTGGGTTGTCTCCATCATCCACGTGGCCACCACCTCCACCTGGAGAATAATTCTATTACTGGATATGAGGCGAAGGCTCCTTGGAATATTGTGTGGGGCCTCTGGTAAATGCGCTTCTTCCTTTACTTTTCGTAACTAGGTTAATTGTCTCCCTCAACTATCCGCTTTAGGTGAAGCTAGCTTAGGTCTATGGCCCACGGGTGACCTAGCCTTAGGGTTCCTCATCAACCCGAACTTATTCCTCTTTTTCCCGTGCCAAACTTCCTTCGGATCGATCAGGTTGAGTCGACCCTATATCCATCCCATCTACTTCTAGAATTATCTAGCTGAACCAATTCCTGTTCCGCCCTTAGCGAAGTGCCTTCCGTCTCTTCTTTGCCGTGCCAATTGCTTCTGCTAACTCTCCCATGTCAATTGCTTCTGCTAACTCTCCCGTGCCAATTGCTTCTGCTAACTCTCCCGTGTCAATTGCTTCTCCTAACTCTCCCGTGCCGATTGCTTCGGATATTCGTGCCCGAACCATTCTTTCTTTTCTCCCTTTGCTGAGCCGAATATTTTGGATCGGATCATGGGTTACATGCTAATCCTTCTATCTGTAGTTATATAGAAAAGGTACCAGTAGTATCATTAGTCAACCTTGAAAAATAGTCAAGCGAAGTTATAAGCTTGACTTTCCAAATGTATATAAAGTTTCTGCCCTATCTTTTATTTCTTAACTTAAATTTATTCCTTCCCTTATAGCTCCCCTATATATACTCGGCGGCCCAGACTATGGGCCCTTCTCCTTCTCCTTTTCAGCCGGTCGAATCGTCACTAAAAACCCTATATGAACCCCCGCCTTCTCTTTTTAGGTATCATTTAGTGTGTTTAACAATCCAGTCTGTTCTTCTTCTTCCGTGATTTTCACCGGCGGTGTTTTGACGACCCAGTCCTTCCTTTCCCACACGATTCTTCCTTAAACCCCGAGTAAGTGCTCTGCTTTGTTCACACCTATGGCTCCTAGGACCATCCCTTCACCCGCCTGGTATGAACATACCATAACTCAGTTAGATTGCAACCATTATTTCTTTAATATTAAGAACAACTACATAGACCCTTCTATAAAATGTTGTTTCACGACTAAAGCTACATCGGCCCCATAATCCTCCTCCGGTTCGACATGCTTTTCTCGACAGTTTCTTAATGGCCTTTATGTCTACAGCGCCTTTAGGTTATCTAGATATTTTGCACTTTTACAAACTTCCTTTAAACCAATTCACCCCAATTCCTTCCGTTTTGTGGGAGCTTATGGTGTTTCAACACCTAAACCTTCCCTTAACCACTGAAATATTCCATTGCTTTTTCAATGAAATCTTCAGCGGTCTCTTCTATTTATCTAGCGTTATTGCCCGATTCTTGGTGAACTGCCACTTCCTATTTGGGAAGAATTATACTTTGTCTGACTTCGAATCTCTACCTTATTCGATGCGGAAGGTAGACCTTCCCAGTGCCTCCCTTAGGAAATGAGGACGAATGTCCCTTCAGAAAGTGTATAGAGTATTAGGAGAGTTGCATTCTTGCTCGAACCACTAATAGAAACTCCCCTTTTGAGCCACTTTGGATTGTCTCCTCTGCCTTTGTGACTTGGTTCTTTGTAGGTAAGGTGATACTTACCACCTGATATGACTTCCTTTACATGTTATTCATCTTTCTCATCAGTATACTTTTCAGATAATCTAATCACGAAGGCTTTGGTGGAAGGAGAAGGCGTTGAAATTTGCCGAAAGAAGAAAACCTCGACTAAAAAGAAATCGAATCGATGGCAGCTCGTCGTCCCCTCGGAAAATTGCGGTTCACGAAAGAGCTTGAGTTCATCGGCTCGTCTCCCCTCGTCTTCCGGCCGGGATCTCGGTCCCTAACCATTTATGAGCCGAGAAGAGGAGGCAATACCTCATCTGTCCTTTCTCCATCTCCTCAAGGAGGGGACTCTCCCTCCCATTTTCTTCATTCCTCCCCATCTGCACAAAATTCACCCCCACCTTCTCATACTGAGTCTCTTCAAGCTCCTATCCCTTCCGACTCAAGAGCTACTCCTACCCCCCTTAGGCGTATCAGACCCCCACTTTCCTCTGAAGGGGAGGATCCTTCCATTCCCATTCCTCCGAGGGCCACGTTGGGATCCCTGCTGAAGATTCGGCATCCCTCGGAGGTGAAATTTTTCAATCAGTCGGGCGTACAAGGCCCCTGCGAGCAAGTAGGCAAGCTGTTGGCGGAGGTATTTACTATTTCTTTCTAATCTTTAATATACGTTTTTATACATCGTATCGACATTGATTTCCTTCTTCCAGGCCTCATCCCAACACCACAACATGGTAGTCCAGCTGGCTCAGTTCCAATCCAGCGTGGAGACCCGCCACTTCGCTGCCATAGCGCAACAAAAAGAGCTCGTTCGGCGGTTAAGTGAGCAAGAGGAGAAGGAGGCGGACCTAAGGGGCCAGTGTGAAGATCTGATGATCTGGCCGCCTTAGTCCCAGCGAGAAGGAGGAGCCAGCGAAAAATGAAGAACTTGAGCGCCTCTTCTTACAATCCAGTGAACTGCAATAGGTAGACGTCTTGACCCGTGACTTGAAGGAATATAAAGGATATCTTGGGACGCCATGATCAGCGGTGACTCGACTATTCATTATACAACTTCAAGAAGCATGCCGCTTAAATTGAAGCGTCAGCCAGGAAGCTACCAAGAAATCTGTCTGAGAGAAGTGTCGGAGCTTTCCTCTATAGTGGCGGCTCTTCCTCAATCTTATCGCGGTGGCTCGGCGTGATCCACTCTTCACAAAGAGTACTTTGAAGCTCTTTCAACTCTAGGGCGCAAGCTATCTGATGGCCAAGAAAGAGATGCCTTGGCGGCTAAACTAGCGGAAAGTCAAGCTCGGATGGCGAATGTCAAGACCGGTGAAGGAAGCGGCGATCTTAAGGGCCTATGTCGAAGGGAGTAGATTTATTCATACTAGGTTTTGAGGGTCCTCGGACAAAAATGCGAGCAAGGATACGCCTCGACACGGACACTAGCTATTTGAATCCACGTGGATCTTTTGGCTAAGTGTCCTCGAGAACTCTTTGAGTCGTAATTTCCACTATTCTCTTTTTAGTAATTTTGTGATAGCTTCTTGTTTGCTTGAATAATAAATTCGTCCGTATAACTAATTATCATCGTCTTGTTATGCTCCTTGAGGGCGAGGAATTACAGACCGATTTTAAACTGCTCTCTTTTTATACTGTTATCTCTTTTTCCGTGTCGTATGGCGCAATCACCTTGTTGGTTTGGGGACTTATTTGGGGAGGTCTTGAATGACATTATTCATATCCGATCTGATTTTGAGTCGGGGATTCGCTTGAAGGGTCTTTGCCTGATATTATTCATATCTGTCCCGATTTTGGTTCGGGGCACGCTTTAAATGACTCTTGCATGTTGATCTTCCCTACCCCTCTTACTGCTTTGGAAACGATATCAGTCTCTTCGTCTTCTTCCTTCCCAAGAACTTCATGCTTTCCTTCCATTATAAATCCTGCGCCCTCCACGTGTCTTCGTCCTTCTATCTCACTATCATGGCAGGGCACCCCCATCGAAATCTCTTGAATCAAAATCTTTTGAACTCTGGTGGGTTTACGAGGCCGGAAGACTCGGATACAGCTCGGCCGCCACTTGACCTTAGCCCCTTCCTTTTGCGCCTCCTCTACTCCAACTCGACCCCTCCTACGGGGGAGGTCCTTTCGTGCTCCCTTCCCTCCTTCCGATAGGATGTGGAATCCTCCCTTCATGGAGTATCGATGGGAGACCCCCTTCTTAGAACTTCCCCACTTCCACGTGGCGGCTTTCATCCCGTCCCCGTGAAGCTCGTCCTTCTCCTTTTGATGAAGGTCCATCATCGTTCCTCCCGTCTCGGCGGCTTGAGAGTCGTCTTGGCGCCTTCTCCCCCAAAGAGACCTCTCCCGCCTGTCTAGAGTAATGTCGAAGATCTTCATAGATCGAGTTAATGTAATCATCTCGAATATAGTTAATAAAAATAAGGAAGGGCGATATTTGCTTGTCTTTTTTTTTTTTTCTTAAGTAAGATTTCATCTCGGAAGGTATGTAATCTCGAACATACTTTCTTCTATCATCGCCCCCTCTTAATTATAGTTATAGTTAAGTCGACCTTCCATCTACTACCCCTACGCTTCCTCTTCTTTCTTGGCATTTATTGTCCCTATTTCTTCTTCGATAAATCGCTCTTCTCCTTTATCGCTATAAAGACTCGACCCTCACGGATAGCTTCCATCTTTTCCTTTTCCTTTCGTTTGCCATGAATGAGAATATCGAGCAGGGTAGCGATTCCTCTCTGCGAAGAAACAGATAAACAATCGCCGCTACATGCTAGCTGGAGGAAGCAAGTGAAAGATTTACAACAGCGGTTGAAGAAGCTTCCGCCGATGTCGCTCTCTGCGTCAACAAGTGGTCGGGTCCCAAAGGAGCTGGCGAAGCAAATCTTCCTGCAGTCTTACAGTCAGCAATTCTTGCGACCTCGGCAAGGAACTCCATCCGTTCCTCCCAACAAAAAACCGTAATACCCTTGGTGTATAAGGGTTTCTTTTGTTATCTCCCCCTTGTAAATGACTCAGAATATGTAATTCTCTCGCATCAGTGAACTTTCCCAGTTTATCTTCTTTTTCCAGTATCTTTTGAGTTGTGTACGCTTTACTTCTTTATTCATGAGTGACATATAAGCGAGGCGTATTTGGCTCTTTCTTTTACCCTACAGGGAATATAGAACCATTAAAGCGAACCAACTCTGTTATCTTACAGAATAAAACAATATAAAGTTAAATAAGGACTTGACTTCTCCCGCTTTACGACAAAATGATATATAGCGAGAGACCTCGGTTCTTGGATCTGCCACCACGGATTTCTTCTCTGCTGAGGATAAAATTAGTATAACCGAATAAATTTGGTTCTTCCGCTCCGCCACCACGTGAGGATTTCTTGCTCTGCGAGATAAAAATTAGTATAGCAGAATAAATTTGGTTCTTCCGCTCCGCCACCACACGATTTCTTCCGCTTTGCGAGGATAAAATTATATACTGATATATAGCAGGAATCTCGGTTCTTCCGGTTCCACCACCACACGGGGATATCTTACGCTTGGCGAGGATAAAAATTAAGTATAGCACCGAATGAATTTCGATTCTTCCGTTCGCCACCGAGGAATATCTTGGCGAGGATAAAAATATATATATGATATATAGCAGGAATCTCGGTTCTTAGTTCCACCACCATACGGGGATATCTTCGCTTGCGAGGATAAAAATATATATATGATATATAGCAGGAATCTCGGTTCTTAGTTCCACCACCGTACGGGGATATCTTGGCCGAGGATAAAAATTTATATACAATATATAGCAGGAATCTCGGTTCTTAGTTCCACCACCACGGGGATATCTTGCCGCGAGGATAAAAATTAAGTATAGCAGAATAAATTTGGTTCTTAGTTCATACCACCATACGGGGATATCTTCTTGCGAGGATAAAGATTTATATACTGATATATAGCAGGAATCTCGATTCTTAGTTCCACCACCACACGGGGATATCTTAACGCGAGGATAAAAATATATATATGATATATAGCAGGAATCTCGGTTCTTAGTTCCACCATACGGGGATATCTTAAAACAGCGGGAATAAAAATTTATATACAATATATAGCAGGAATCTCGGTTCTTCCGTTCCACCACCACGGGGATATCTTCGGCGAGGATAAAAATTAAGTATAGCAGAATAAATTTGGTTCTTCCGTTCATACACCGTACGAGGATATCTTGCCGGCGAGGATAAAAATTTATATCTGATATATAGCAGGAATCTCGGTTCTTAGTTCCACCACCGCGGGGATATCTTCCGCTTGCGAGGATAAATATTAGTATATATTGCCCGAGGCCATCACGTAAAGGGCGACGTCTTCATATCATTCCTCTTTTGAGCTTTCCTTCGAAGGGAACACACTATATCGCCCCTTCCCGTGCAAATGAGGGCTTTAGTACATAATGGGTCGTTTAGAAAAATAAACCCTTCTTTCCCCTTTCATAGGGCCTCCTTCACCACAGACGAGGCCCGATAATGGTTATAAGCCCATTCTTCCCTCCTTTTATAGGATCCCTTGTCTTCGTCTCTTTTGCTATCTTCGTCTTTTCGCCTTCGTTTCCTTCTTCTTTGCTGTTCGTTCCTCCGCGCCGCTCAGTTGCCTCAATCCCTTTTTGACCCTTTTCCTTATCCTCGGACCCTCAAAATGCATTCTACCTTCTTCCGAGATAGCGGGCCGTTATCCTCATCGCTGAGAGAGTCTTTGGTCAGCCGTCGGCTCCGTCTTCCTCTTCGCCTTCCCTAATCACCACACACCGTCTCGTCTTTCTCCCTCTCCTCCTCCTGCAACCCTTGTTATCTCTCCGCCGGGAAAGCAGGGAGTAATTAGTCCTTCCTCACTTCCTCACGTTCTGAGCCCTAGCTCTCCTACGTTGTCTCATACGAGGTTGAAGTCGCCTTCTCCTTCCTGCTGACTGAGGATGAACACAGGGAGGATGTACTTGATGTCGGTAGATGGAGGTGGCTCGCTCACCTTCTCTTTCCACTGAATACCGTTCCTCCTCGAACCCATGGCGGTTGATATCCCTTCTATGAACTTCCCCCTCCATCATCGCTGAAGAGCCCTTCTCCTCCATGAGATATCACCCCACTCTCCCATTATAAGCGAACTTCCCACCTCGGTACCATCAGTCCCATCTTCTTCCCTTTCTCCCGAGTCTTGGATCTGAACTTAGAGAAGTGGTTCCTCGCAGTGGAAGGCTGCGTCGTACTCTGGATTTGGTATGTTTTCCCGATTAGCTTCCTTAGCTTTATCTTACTAACGATTTCTTTTCTCGTCCGGCATTGCAGGCCACGACCCGACCATCAAAGTTGGATCGCTCCCTTCATCGATATCGAGCTCGAGCTTTGGAATGGGAGCGGCAACAATGGAAAGATTTGGCGAATGCTCGAGAATCGAAGCGGCTCTGTTGCAACAATGCACTGTGCGGAAGCGATTAGCCGGCTTCGCCCAACAAATTTGAAAGGATCGTCTATTGCAGCATTACGGGAACAACAGCTATCAAGTGTGGAGCCACCCGTCCCCGGAAGTCAGCCGCTCCTCTTGATGAGGGGCCTTCCTGCTGCTCGAGTGTAATACATCTTGAGGCGGTGTAGCGAGCTCCTCGAGGAAGCAAGCGGGACTCGACACCATCGCTCGTCTTGAGTTCAACACCGTGACACGAGGATAAAATAGGAGACCTCCGCGCTCGCTTATCAGGAGGTACGAAAACTCATCCCTCGTAAATTCGAGCGCGTGCTCACGCGCCCGTCTGTGACAGACTTCCCTCGGTGAACCTTGAACTACGAACGGATCTTATTACAGCGGTGGAGAATTTGACTTAATGCGTCGAAATATGATGGAGATGGCGCACCTTGTGCGTGCGGGACCAAAATTCGAGCGACGATGTTTCCGTCCTAGCGATGCTATTATGGAGTGTCGCGACGCTATGTTGACGTCGCAAAGCTTTAAGAACAACAGAAAAAATGTCGAGGCCGTGGGGCGAGCCACTGCCGTCCGAACCGCCGAGCGGCTCATCATTTCTTCTTGCGCCACTTATCGGGGATTTAATGAAGCGGTTGTGATATCTTGATCAGGATTACCTCCTCCAACTTATCCTTCATTCTCTTTAAATTGGGGAGGTGGCTTTCGACGTTATCCTCCCGACCGATTTAAGCTGTAATTCGATATTTTGTTTTGAAACGGGAGCTTCCTTTCCCTTTTTCTTTCTCTTTTTCAAGATTTATTAATAGCACCGTATTGCACTTGTAAATGACTCATTAATGAAATTTGGCGGGTACTTTGGGTCTAATTAATGCGATCAAGTTAGGAAGTACACCCCTTCGGAATCTCATAATTCCTCTTCTTCTATTCCCTACTTCTCATACAGTGTGAAAAAGTTTTAAATGAATGACATTCCAAGGTCGTGGAAGTTCTTTGCCTTGGTCGTCTTTGGATAATATCTTGATCAGCTAAGCGTAGCGTTACTTCGTAGGGTCCTTCCCGGTTTGGAGCTAGCTTTCCGGGGTCTCGGTAGATTAACTTTCGTAAGAATCCCCTTCTTGAAATCTTGAGCATCACTTTCTTATTAAAGGCTCATTGCACTCTTTGCTTGTAAACTCCGCTCGCCTCGTGCCGTCTCGCCTTTCCTCCGCGAGTCGATTGATGCGGATAAGTTGGTTACGATTTGGTTAAATGCGCCTTTATCCGTAGACTTAAGAGAACTTGGCCAGGAATAACGACTTAGTCCGTACACTAAAGCTGAAGGAGTTTCCCTGTTGCGGTCTTTGGTGTAGTTGGTAAGCCCACAGGACTCTGGTAATTCTTCTACCCGATTTCCCATCACGAGCCCCGATTTGGTCTTTAATCCTTGAATGAGATTACATTAGTCACCTTCCACTTGCGTTAGCGAGGGTGAGCTCTTGAAGTGAAAGCTGCGAATGTTGAGACTTTGGCACCCTCTTTGATCTTTTTCCTTAGGCTATCGTCCGTTGTATCCGACTATTTTGAGGAATACCGTATCGACAAACAATATTCTCCATAAAAGCTGTATCCACGGCATTCTCGATAATTTTGGCTAGGGCTCTGCCTCCACCCATTTGGAGAAATAATCTCTGACCACCAAAAAACTTCCTCTAAAGGTGTCCACGGCATCGGACCCACTATATCCATTCCCGTTGATCGAAAGGACATGAAGAGACCACGACTTTCATTAACTCAGTCGGCCGTTCGGAGCAGTTGCTATGTTCGACAAGCGAGGCTTACCTTATGGCGGCATCTTCTTTGGAAGTAGGCAAAAATATCCACGCTAATAGGGCCTTCCTTGCTAAAGCTCTCCCTCTAAATGATTCTTTGCGGCAACCTTCATGAATCTCGGAGTACCCATTCGCATCCTCGCTTAAGCATTTGATAAGAAGTCTTGTATAAGTCTCTCCATTTAAGAGGGTAAACCGTTTGGCTCGGCTTATTAGCGGATCTGCTACTTTTTCTTGAGGACCTTCCGTCAGTAAATAAGCTATGATGTCGATCCTCGATCGAGGAATTAGGCTTGATTGGTGCGTCTTCCTCCGTTGCGTATTGCTGAAAGTATGGATTTCGCGTGGACCGTTTCGAGACTTCACTCCTTCCATGTAGCAGCCATCAGAGCCAATTCATACATCTTCCGTTATTCTCCGCGGGATTTGCTTTAAGAGGACTTGGCCAGAATTGAGCTTTTCTTTTTTAAAGCCTTGAAGTACTTATGCAGTCTTTCCTCGAACAGCGAAAGAACCTTGAAGTTGTGATATTACCAGTAGAATCGAATGGATTACTGATTGAAAAGCCCCTACGCTTTAGCGACTGAAATCCGCTAGAATGACCGTATTCCGCCTCGTTATTGGATCGATATCGAGGTGACGGCTATGTGGAGTTTCTTCCTTTATCGGAAATTAATAGAACACAGCGTCATTGCCGTAGATCTGAAGAACCGTCTCTGAATATATTCCATGCCATGCATCGACCCCTCCTCTTTTCTTTGCGAACCATCTTAGAGCGCATGAGGTACCTCTGCTAGAAAATCGTGGCGCTTGGGCCTTGATAACCGTTCGGGGTTGGTAGTGAATATCGTACTCGCTTAGTTCTACCACCCGTTTGGCGATCTTACGGAGAAATTGGGTTTAGTGCGACCTTGCCCAATTATTTGAGTTAGAGCGGTGATAGGATGAGCCAAAAATGCGGACCTCGATTTTGCGGGCGGTTAACACTAGGATATATGCACTTCTCTAGCTCGTATAGCGAATTCGCCCCCTTGAGGATATGGTGGTATAATAAATAGGCTCTTTGGTGAGAGCCTTCTTGTTTCAATAAAACCGAACTAATAGCTCCCTACGAGGCGGCGGATACATCCATAATGGTTCTCCGGCTATTGGTTTGGCTAGCGGATGGGAGTCGACCAAATATTTCTTCAACTCTGGAAAGCTTTGTTCGCATTGATCGTCCCACTTTGAAATTTAGTAGCCTTGCGAGATCTTGAAGAAAGCGACCCTTTGTCCATCGATCTGGCTATGAATCGGGATAAAGAAACAATCCCCACCAACCACGGGTTTCCCAGATTAGCGGGTGATTTCATGTTGCATAGTGCACCTTCTCGGGGTTGGCTTGCAACCCTTTCTCGATCACGATGTACCCAGAACTTTGCGCTTTTTACCCGAGCAGGCATTTGTTAGGGTTTAACTTCATATTAAACCGTCTCGATGTAGCGAAGGTTTCATTTAAGTCCTTGACTAAATCGAGTGGTCTTGATTTGACTAATATGTCATCCACGTAGACTTCCATTTTCCCTTTACGTTCGCCAAAGATTTTTGTAGGCGCCGATAGGTTGCCCTGCGTTTTTAATCCGAGATTACCACATAAGCGTATAACCCTCCTGCGCCTCTTTTGATCTTCTTTGGCGAAGGTATTTGGTGATATCCTTGATATCGTCCATTAGGGACACCGCCGTATCCACAGTAGAATCTACGATTGATCAATCTGAGGCAAGGGGTAGCGATCTTTAGTCTGCGCTTTATTTAAATCGCGAATCGATACATTCTCGGCTGCCACGAGGGCTTGGGGACGAGACTACATTGGAAACCACTCGAAAGCTGGATTTCCTTTACGACCGCTTTTAGCGAGTTTTCCACTTCTTAGGCTATGACCTTATCCTTTTCCAGTCCAAAATGTCGCCTCTTCTGTTGGATGGGTCGAGCTCCTTTAGTGATATTGAGATGGTGTTCAGCCACTGAGAGGTTGATCCCAGTGGTCACGTGCATCT
Organism: Wurfbainia villosa; assembly: GCA_025175895.1. Taxonomy (NCBI): domain Eukaryota; kingdom Viridiplantae; phylum Streptophyta; class Magnoliopsida; order Zingiberales; family Zingiberaceae; genus Wurfbainia; species Wurfbainia villosa. The sequence goes on along the minus strand of JAKLTH010000304.1, from coordinate 243,518 downwards.
CTCACAAAGATGTCTTCATTCTCCTTGAGCGCCACGGCTCTTCCTTGATTTCCGGTTTGTTGTCTTATCCGCGTGGCCTTTCTGGCGATTTCCACAGTTCTCCTTCCTCTACTTTGCGGCCTTGGGTGGGGATTCCTCGAGGGCCTTGATCCGAAATGATGATAGCTTTGCCTTTGAGGTCATCGGTTCGGGCTTTCTTTTGATTATCCCGAACCATTTGTATCTAGCAGCTCCTGGAGGCCTTTTGTTCTCCATGAACTTCTCCCACCAATTGTCCCACCGGAAATTTCAACTTTTGGTGATACGGAAGCCACCACTGAAAAGGGTAAGGAAAGGGCGCCAAGAATAGCATTATAAGTGGACGGAGCGTCGCGATGAGAAAGGATTATCTTGGTTTTTTGGTGGGCTTTACACCCGAGTCGAGGCAAGCGAAATCGCCTGTAAGTGGACCACGTACCTGCGCGAATTGAGGTGGCTACATCTTCTAGTGGGCATTTCAGTGCGTCTGTCCAAGCTTCTGGAAAAGGATATTGGGAACTTCTCGAATCGGCCACACCACAGCACGCCATGGTGGCGAAGATATCTGAATAACGGCGTCAGGTGAGGCGGGGGACACCTTGTAGATCCTCGGCCCGAATAAACAGCGGTCTGACTTGAATAGTTTGATCGGTGGCGATGGCGAACTCTCCGTAGAGGCAGGCGTCGACTTGCGCCGGTTAGAGTCCCCGTCGGTGAGTCCTCGGCTATAACATGAATAACTCCCCTTGTGGGGCGTTATCTAGATTGGATAAAGGGCCCTCACGATGGGCCTCCTTGAGACAACCTCCTGGGGCGGCGTTTGGAAAGTGACTTTACATTGATTATATGGCCCTGGACGGGTTACATTGGGTCGGGGGCCTCGCCGTGCCGGTCCTCCTGCCTGGAACCGCACTTGCGGATATGCGGTGTGGAAGCGATCCAATTCCTCTTGTAACTTGAAACATCGGCCACTAGTGTGGCCATATTCCGTATGATATTGGCAGAAGAATAGGGTGGGGGGGTTACGTGGGATCCCCCTGTATCCTAAGGGTCGTTGCAGCAGACCGGGTTATAAATTCCATCTCCGTTCCTTCCAAGTCCTCGCGGGAGGAAGCGCTTTGACCATGATTTGTAATAGCGATGCAGAGGCGAACACCTGCGGCGTTGGGCGAGGCCTCGGGCCTCTGTCAGGTCGCGCGTACTCGTAGGGGCGCGAGGAGCGGCGGACGAGCTCTTTCATTGAGGCTACTGCGGCGTGCCGTTGACTCTCCGTGTACCTTTAATCCTTCTTCGCGGATAAATTGCTCCAGCGGCGCAGACTCCTCATAATCGCTCACGCGAGTTGTCTCAGCAAGGCGAGGAAGGGGCCCTCCTTGGCCGTCTTGAATAAGCGCCTCTGAAAGATTCGGATCTGGCGGGGATTCCCTAGCTGCAGTGAATCGGTGGAGATACCCCTAAGGGATTACGAGGGTCCTGGGTGATATGCATTAACATGTAGGCGTCATGTTTATCGTCTTGCGGTGACAAACTCCCGAGAACATTCCCGGAAATCAAGAAACAAGTGATGGATCCTGAGGCGAGTATTAAACCACTTTTGTCTTGGCGGTTAAAGTGGTCCTGGAAGACTTCGGCGTTGAGAGCATCGATAACTCTTGATGGAAGCGAGGCGCCTCCGTCAAATTGAGATATGTGCTCTTGGGATCCGTCGAACCATCATACTTATCAATCGAGGATTAGGAAGTAAGGCGGAGGACTTCAAAGAGAATGTCTATTGTAAAGGGAGGGCTCGTATACTTAGGAGTCTGGTTGATTGACTTTTCGCCTGTTCTTCTCTGCGCGTTTGGGTGAAGGCGTAGTGTTACGAGGTGTTCTTCCCCAAGTCCTCCGCATATTTCCACATGGCGGTTATGCGAGATGGGGAGGCATTTAAAGTGGGCCTCGGGAAGAAGGTTCACCGGAATGCGGATGCAGATATCCGGTCCTTCTCCTTTCCCTAGCGAGGGCCTCTGTAATAGCGTCATCCATCAGGATGGCAGAAGGGTGATGAGGCGCTCCTCCGCTGCAGAGATAGTGGGTTGTTGTACCTCTTCAGGTTGCATCTCGACGTCCAGCTCAATGTTCCCACAGACGGCGCCAACTGATGCGACGAGGAAAATCTGTTCACTCCTTTCCAATGCGTCAAGCATGAGGAGATCTCTCAGAGGGTTCTCACAGCCTTGTCGATCAAGAAGAATAAGAAGGTGAAAGTAGATGAACCGATGCATGTGATCGAAACTCAGACACAAGATGTAACGTGGTTCGGAATGAGGATTCCTACTCCACGGAGGTGAGCTTTCTCACCGGATGTAGTGCCTAAGCACTTTCACTATGAAGGTCCTCCTTTACGGAAAAGAAGTTTCCGGAGGTGGAGGAGAAAAACCTCTTACAGTGATATTACAAGACGAGAAAAAATACAAGAGATATAACAACAACAGATCCTGTCTTTCTTCTCCGGCGAGGTGGTTGTCGCTCTCCCTCTCCTCTCGCCTCTTCTTCTCTCTTGCTGGGTTGGAATTCTTGCGGATCTCTTCCTTTCTCTTCCTTGCTTCCTCCCTTTTATCGTAACATCGTGGGTTGTCTCCATCATCCACGTGGCCACCACCTCCACCTGGAGAATAATTCTGTTACAGATATGAGGAACGAAAGCTCCTTGGAATATTATGTGGGGGCCTCCTAAGCTGTGGCATAACGCTTCTTCCTTTACTTTTCAGGTAACTAGGTTAGACTGTCTCCTTCAACCATCCGCTTTAGGTGAAGCTAGCTTAGGTCTATGGCCCACGGGTGACCTAGCCTTAGGGTTCCTCATCAACCCGAACCTATTCCTCTTTTTCCGTGCGAACTTCCTTCGGATCGATCGGGTTAGGTCGACCCTTTATCCATCCCATCTATACGGAATTATCTTGAACGATTCTGTTCCGCCTTAGCGAAGTGTCTTAGTCTCTTCTTTCTGGTGCGATTAGCTTCGCTAACTCTCGTGTCGATTAGCCTTCGCTAACTCTCCGTGTCGATTGCTTCTCCTAACTCTCCGTACGATTAGCCTGCTAACTCTCCGTCTTGGATTGCTTGGATATTGGCGCTTGAACCATTCTTCCTTTTCTCCTTTCTTTGAAATTTGAATATTTTGGATCGGATCATGGGTTACATCTAATCCTTCATCGGTAGTTATATAGAAAAGGTAGAGTAGTATCACTACCCCTCTTCCTACTTTGAGAGTTGAAAGACAACCCTTCCAGCTGCTCCTCTTTCAAGATTATGCGGCTCCAACGCCCCTTCTTGAGGTTTCAGGTGTTGAAAGAACATCACTATAATTCAGACCTCTTACTAGATGCCCACCTTTTGAGTCACTACGGATTACCACCCTTCCACCTGGATGATCCTGTTGTGATAGGTAGGATATTACTAGAAACTTTCTGAATGATGTAACCCTTTAATCTTGCTTAATGTTTATTAATCTTTCATATTGTTGTTTGTTATTTTGTATATATTGTACTATAGACAATTTAATCTGAAAGGATCGTGGTGGCCTTGAGAAGGTCATGTAGAAAAGGCTAGAAAAAGCGCCTGAGGAAAATCCCTGCGTCCCCTACTCCCCTCCTAAGAAACTCTGCCAACGTAGGGGAGGTCCTACTACCTCCACAACTTTTCCCCCAGTTTCTCCCTCTCAATCTCCTAGCGCTCCTCTCCAACCTCGCCGACCCTAATACCTTCTTAATCCTGATCCAACTGAGGAGGGCATCAACTCTTCCGGTGATTCTCCCCTTGTACAAGAAGAGAATTCTCCAATTCCCTCCTCCTCGTGTGTGGGGATTGACCCCCCTATGTCTTCTCCACCCAGACCACACCCTTGGAAATACCATCTACCACATCCTCACCTCCTGACTCTGTTCCCCCCGAGCCTTCCTCCCTCAGGGATGAGCCTCCTCTTCCTATGGGGGATATCCTTCCCCTCAATTCCCGACCACTACTCTTAGGTCGGTTCTTAGACTTCGTACTCCCCAAGAAGTGAAACTGTTCAATTAGTTGGGAGTATAGGACCCCTTTGAATGCCTCCGAACAAAGCTATCAGAGGTACTATCCTTTATCTTCCCCCATCTTAATATTTATCTCTAAGATATGGCTTCTCTCTACACAGGCAGCGACTTGTTATAATGAGGCAGTCTAACACTTGGCTGACTGATGTGTGTAAATCATGCTATGTTTTCACTACTACATATACATCGTTATCACATTTATATCCTAGGCATGTATTTTATATCGTGGTCGATTAAAGTTTAGCATATTTTAGACGAGAAGGCATTTTTTGGGTGTTTTTGTGACAGGCTAAGAAATAGGCGATTCAAACAAAGACAGCGTGTTAGAAATCAACACGCCTGTGTCATGAGAGCCAGCACCAACACGCTCTGTTCACCGATCGACACGCTCGGTCGGGTTCCACGCCGACACGCCTCAGCCAGCCCAACACGCTCGCTCACCGACGACACGCTGTCGTGGGTTCCAGCAATGACACGCCCAGCTCAGCCCAACACGCCCTGCCTGCAACACGCCGAGGGAAATGCCCGACACGCCAAAGCTTCTCATTCGTACGGGCGTGTCGCTCGATTCCGCACTTCCTTTTCGCGAGCAATCAGATCTTCGCCTCACCACGGGAAATCTATCCTTAATCAAGAGGAGGCCAAGGCTATAAAAGAGGAGAGATTCTAACCCTAAGGAGGACGGTGGTCGAGATCGACGAAAGAAGAAGATAAAGAGAAGGAGCTAAGAAGGATATGGCACCCAAGATCGTAATTTCTTTCTCTAGTAATTTTCGACTACGGAGTAGTATCATGTAATCTTAGGATGGGGGGAGTAGCCCTCGACGATTTGGCGATTTGATGATATAATCTATACTACCCGAACTATTGTTTATTTTGATCCGGTTCTTTTCGATTCTTATCGATAAACCTAAGGAGCAAAGGGAAGTACCTAACAACCCGAGTTCCCAAAGCCGTAACCAACTAGGGAATAACTCCTACTAGTAGTGTAGTGTATCTATGAGGGTCATGGGGTCTCGTGACAGTCCCCTTAGTGACATGGTCCCGTGCAAACCTACCGTGAAGAGGAAATTTGACTCAGAGGAACTCTCATGAACTTAATGGATCTATTAAATCCAGCTTACCGAGTAACGGAGGTAAGACATAGGGAGGCTCATGGGTCTCGTGACAGTCCTCTTACCGATACGATCCCCTATGCTCTAACACCGTGACATGTAAATCGAGCTCGATAGGTACAGCTTAACGAGACCTCGAAAGGGGCCGCTGATTTACCTTAGGATAGGTTCCATCAAACAACTCTAATAAGGTTAGGAAAGAATTAAATCACCTTATAAATCGTCCGACGGGTGAAACCTATATCCTTAGATTCTCCTCAACTCGACTTTCATTTTCTTCTTCTCATTCGCTGTTCGACTTCTCGTGTTCTTCGCTTAAACCACAATTGATCGACTAGATAACTTGCATCACGACCACTTCTGATCGACCCAATCCTCGTGGATCGATATTTTTATTACTGACGACAACCGCAGACTCATGGAAAACAAGACATCAAGTTTTCGGCGCTGCTGCCGGGATCGCACTCAATATCAATCGAGCGTGATTTAGTTAATCTAGATTCCTCGCTTTTGTTTTGTTTTTTTCTTGTGTCTATTCCGAATTTTGTTTTTGGGAGCCTCCTTGTTATCGCATTTACGCATTTAATAGGGAAATCCTCGATATCGATCCTAAGATAGAGAGAACGCTCTTGCTGTAAGACGATTTCAAAGAACGACAGAAGAAAATCTGACTCCAACACGGCCGATCGTAATGAGAATAAACCTCTAAGGGATTATGCAAAGACCTAGTACAAGGATCGAGATCGAGTATTAGAAGACCCCTATCGAAGCTTTAACAATTTCAATTAAAACCGCTCTACTATCCATGGTCGGTCCAATAGCATCAATTCGAGGAGCACTCATCAAGATCCAAATCTACACTTGAAGTATTTTTGAATTTCATAAACTTTAAACTGAATGGAGCCTCACCGATGCTATTAGATCAAGGCTTGTTTCCTTTCTCATCATGGACAAAGCTAGAGTCACACTCTCTTCCAAAGATCAGATAACTACCCGGGATCACCAGAGCAAAGATTCTAGACAAGTATTTTCCACCCAAAGAAACTGCAAGTCTTCGCCATCAAATCACTAATTTTCATGCAAAAGGACGGAGAAACATTATTCAAGCCCGACAGATTTAAGGGATTACTACAAAGAATGCCTCATCATGGGTCGAGAAGTGGCTCATCGCTCATACTTTCTACAATGGAATCTCAGATGCTACTAAAGTTTCTCTCGATTCACGCAGAGGAGCTCTGAACAAAACATCGACGAAGCTTGAGATCATCGAGAATGTGGCAATGAATTCTCACCAACGGGCTACGTAACGAGGATATCAAACTAAAATGCCGTAAGTTCGAGGTAAGTACCATCGATCTACTCAAGGCGAAAGTCGATGCTTAACTCAAAAGCTCGAACATTTTAATGTATCACCAGAACTCATCTAATGTCACTTATAGATATGTGTAACAGACATGTAGCAATGAATCACAATCCTTACACGCACTATCCAAGGAGCCGATCGAGCAAGTAGATGCGCTAAATAAAATAATTTTAATCGGGTTTAATGGTGGCAACCCTTACTCAACACGCATAATCCTGCTGAGGAATCATCAACTTTTCAGAGAGCAACCAAAATTTTTCGCTGGGATGTAAAATATGCTAATTTGAGCACCTTCGATTTCACCAGACCCAAGTCGAGCTTTAAAAAGATGATGGACAAAGTTTTATTACGTGGGAAGATAAATGATGAATTTCGGCAAAGTATTGTAGAATCAAACCGGCAACATCAAAATAATACTGAGGCAATCAAGCAATTGGGAAGCAAGGTTGATAATTTGACTAATCACACAAGAATGCTGGAAAATCAAATTTCCCAAATCACACCAAAGATCAAGGACGCGCGATTTCCTGGAAATTCAGAAGTAAACCCAGCCGAGCATTGTAATTCTATAAGTTTGAGAAGTGGAAGGATTTTAGAAGGAGACAGAGCTCAACAAGCAGCCTCTGACACGAGCGTGCCAGAGTTGGAAGAAGACAAAGATGCCCTGGGTTGAGTAGAAGAAGGAAGCCGATAACACACTGACCCAGTGCGGTTGTTCAACACGCCGAGGGAAAGCGCATTACACGAGCGGCTGTCACCGACACACCCGTGCCTGTAACTCCAAAGAATGACACGCCACACGGCCGAACGACACAGCGCGTGTCGAATAGGGAACCAAGAACATATAAGCCCCTATCCCGTTCCCTCAAAGGCTGATTAAGGAAAAATTGGATGAACAATTTGGTAAGTTCCTTGAGGTAATTAGGAAGCTATATATCAATATACCTTTTACAGAAGCTCTTCAACAAATGCCCACATACTCCAAGTTCTTGAAGGACATCTTAACAAATAAAAGAAAAGTCGAGGAGCATGTATAGCTGGCTCTTCTTGAGGAGGCCTTTAATTAAGAACATGGTACCTCCCAAACTAAATGATCCGTAGCTTTTCTATCCTTGCATAATTAATGACTCAAATTTTGATAAGGCTTTTTGCGATTTAGCGCCAAAGTGTAACTGATACCTCTTTCCATACGCAAGAAACTAGATTTAGAGAAATGAAACTAACTACTATGGCCTCAGCTAATGATCGCTCCATTAGATATCCTTTGGGAATCTTAGAAGATGTACCGGTGGGAAATTTTATTATTCCTGCAGATTTTGTAGTACTAGACATGGATGAAGACCCATGTATTCCACTCATTTTGGGGAGACCTTTCTTGGCTACTGCAGAGCAATGATAGATGTCAAGAATCACAAACTCACTTGCGTTTGGAAATGACAAAATTGAATTTGACCTTCAAAAGTCGTAAACAACCTTCGCTTTTTATGTTTGTTGTAGGATCGATACTCTCGGTCAATAAGACTAGAAGGAGCACCGTAACAAACTCATCTTAATAAGCTGAGGGGATTTTGAGGATAAAGAGTCGAGATTTGCATGACCCCAACCTCACACCAGTAGAACTTAAGCCTCTTCCATCCACACTGTGTATGAATTCCTTAAAACTCTACTTATCCTGTGATCATTAATGCTAATGAGCAATGCAGACCAAAAACTAATTGAGGTATTGAAAACACATAAGAATGTCATTGGATACAAGATTGATGATATTAGGGAATTAGTCCATCGGTTTGCATGCACAAAATTCTACTAGAAGACAATTTTAAAACCTCTATAGAGCATCAAAGAAGGTCAACCCACTATGAAAGAGATAGTCAAGAAAGAGGTCATGAAATTGCTAGATGCAGAATTATCTATCCAATATCCGATAGCGAATGGGTAAGTCCACCCATGTCGTACAAAGAAAGGGGGTAACGGGTGATAAGGAATGCTACGAATGAGTTAATCCCCACTAGAATCAAGCATGGGATGGAGAATGTGCATTGATTATAGGAAATTGAATAAGGAAACTAGAAAGGACCACTTCCCCATCCCATTTATTGACCAAATGCTAGACCGATTGGCAAAACACTCGCATTTCTGTTACTTAGATGGATACTCTGGTTTCTATCAAATCCCTATTTATCCTAATGACCAAGAGAAAACAACTTTCACCTGCCCATATGGTACTTTTGCTTTCAGAAGAATGCCTTTTGGACTATGCAATGCACCGGCCACATTTCAGAGGTGTATGACTTCAATTTTTTCTGACATGATCGAGAATATAATGGAAGTGTTCATGGATGATTTTTCTGTATATGGAGCTGATTTTGATATGTGTTTATCTAATTTGGTCAAGATCTTGCAGAGATGCGAGGAAATGAATTTAATGCTTAACTGGGAGAAGTGTCACTTCATGGTGCGAGAAGGCATAGTACTTGGGCACCTAGTCTCACACCGTGGTATCGAGGTGGACATTGCTAAAACTGAAGTGATCAAGAAGTTGCCTCCTCCAACTGATGTCAGGGGAGTGCGTAGTTTCCTAGGACATGCAGGGTTCTACCGACGGTTCATCAAAGACTTCTCAAAAATTTCAAAACCATTAACTAATTTGCTTGCTAAAGATGCTGTGTTTCACTTCGATAATCCTTGTCTTGATGCATTTTCCAGGTTAAAGGAAGCATTAACAACCGCCCCAATAATGCAACCTCCAGATTGGAGTCTCCCTTTTGAAATTATGTGTGATGCCAGCGATTTTGCTGTGGGAGCAGTGTTAGAACAAAGGAAGGATCGCAAGGTGTATGCAATCCACTACGCCAGTAAAACATTGGATGAAGCACAAATGAATTATGCTACCACAGAGAAGGAACTCTTGGCTATAGTATTTGCTTTCGACAAGTTCAGATCTTATATCATAGGGACCAAGGTGATAGTTTACACAGATCATGCAGCCATAAGATATTTGCTGAGTAAAAAGGAATCTAAACCAAGACTTATCCGGTGGATACTTCTCCTACAAGAGTTTGACTTAAAAATTCGAGACAAGCAAGGAACGGAGAACGTAGTTGCAGACCATCTATCGAGGCTTCATCTAGAACCAAATGCGGGAAGAGCCGATGATCTTGCTATAAATGACTTCTTTCCGGATGAGCACTACTAGCGCTAGAACAATCAAAGCTCCGTGGTATCTGATTTTGCCAACTACCTAGCTTCATGGGATAATACCTTCTCACATGAGTTATCATCAGAGGAAGAAGTTCCTTTCGGATGTAAAGCATTATGTGTGGGACGAACCATTCCTATTCAAGCAAGGGGCGGATGCTATATATCGAAGATGCGTATCCGAAGACGAGATTGAGGATATATTCTTCTCGCATATGGAGGTCACACGAGCATGCATAAGATCAAGCAAAAAAGTTTTAAGCAGGATTTTATTGGCCTCATATTTTTAGAGACTCTGGAATTATGCGACGATGCATCATCCAAAGGACCGGGAACATATCAAGGAGACATGAGATGCCTCAAAATTCGATATTGGAAGTCGAATTGTTCGACGTCTGGGGAATTGACTATATGGGACCCTTCCCTACTTCCTATAAAAATACCTATATACTGGTAGCAGTGGACTATGTGTCTAAATGGGTTGAGGCTCTACCATCCCCCTCTTGTGATGCAAAACACCATTAAGCTCTTTAAGAGTATAATATTTCCAAGATTTGGAATACCGAGAGCAGTAATAAGTGATGGAGGCTCACACTTTATCGAAAGACAATTTGAAAGTCTTCTCAAGAAGTATGGAGTAACCCATAAACTAGCCTCACCATATCATCCACAAACGAGCGGGCAAGTAGAAGTTTCGAATAGGGAAATCAAGACTATCTTGGAGAAAACAGTATCAAGATCAAGGAAGGATTGGTCTTTAAGACTTGATGATGCTCTATGGGCCTATCGAACTGCCTACAAGACACCCATTGGAATGACTCCGTTTCGATTAGTTTATGGAAAACCATGTCATCTTCCAGTTGAAATAGAGCAGGCATATTGGGCAATTAAATGGCTTAATTTTAACTCAAGAAAGCCGAGAGAAAAGAAAACTCGAGCTAAATGAACTTGAAGAACTACGCTGATGCTTATGAACATGCAAGGTCTTACAAGGAGAAATCGAAGAGGTGGCATGAAAAGATAATCATGCGCAGAGTATTCCATCAAGGAGACTTGGTATTACTATTCAACTCCGCATTGAAACTCTTCCGGGAAGTCAAATCCGCATGGTCGGGCCATATCGAGTTGAAAAGGTTTATCCTCATGGAGCTATTGATATATCTAGTGAGTCTACGGAATTTTCAAAGTAAATGGTCAAAGACTTAAGAGATACTTCGCAAACAATTCATTGAGCTAATTAGAGATGAGGAGGGGCAGAACATACTCCTCAAGCCATATCCCCAAAACTAGGGAGTAACCGAGGGGTCAAGCTAACGACCTTAAACAAGCGCTTCTTGGGAGGCAACCCATGCTATTTTCATTTTTTTTTAGTCATTTTATTTTATTTTATTTTATTCTTTATTCTATTTTTATTTTTTCAGGTTTTCAGGATACGTGCCACTGCGTGCCAAGTTGACCACGACGCTGCGACACAGCGTGTTGTTGCACCAAGACAACAGTGCAGGCGTCGACTAGCACGCCCGTGTCGCACACTTCTCAACCTAAGCACGCTCCGGATCGCGACGCGCTGGCCGGATCATGCGCACGCTGGGAGCGACGGAGCACGCCTATGTCGCGCTTAAACGGGTCGGGTATTTGCGTAAGAGGATGCCCGACACGCCTATGCTGCGGATAGCCTCTAAACCGACCGAGCACGCCCTAATTTTCCACTCGCGATCCAAGGTTGAAGCAGCCGCCGTCGGTCTCTCTCTCAAGCAGCCGAGGAGCTAACCTGCTGTCTCTCCATCACCAACGCCATGAGCAAGCGAGTGAAGACTAGAGGAGGAGCTTCTTCCTCTTCGGCAAGGGACAAGGGGAAAAGAAAAGCTCAGGATTTGGGTAACGAACCTCCTCCGACCTCTAGCCATCCATATGGAATTGTTTTTAGAGATGATGTTATGAAGACTAAATTCAGTAAGCTTGAAAAAAGGAAGTTAGTATCTACAAGAACTATAGACTTCTACACGTTGACCACCCTAGGGTTAAGAGATGACATAACTTGGTTAACCAATAGGATAGGATGGACCGAGTTTATCACGCACCATCATCTTACTTACCCGAGCATCACTCTTGAATTCCTTAGCTCCCTGTCTGCTGAAATACTGCAAGGAAAGGATTGTGAGGAAGGAAAAATAAAATTTAGATTAATGAACCATGAGTTTACTTTCTTTAAGTGATTTTAATACGATATTTGATTTTCCTAACGGAGGGGAGAGGCAAATTCATAGACATTTTATTGATCATCAATTTTGAGATTAATTTACGATGACCTCGCCTATGATGCATCTAGGTCCAAATCATTTAACATCCCTAATCCTACTTTTCGTTATCTCCTTAGATTCATGGCTAATACAATCTCGGGAAGATATGATAGTGCAGGGGTGGCTAGGCAGAGTGAGTTACAATTTTTATGGGCCATGCTAAATGAAGTTAATATTGATTCTGGAGCCCATATGGTTAGACATCTAGTTAAGGTTAGTAATAGCCCATCCGGAGTCATAGTCATAGGTGGTATTATCACTAGGATTGCTGTAGCCTTAGGATGTGATTTAGATGACCTTGAATATTGTCCTCGCTAGCCCTAGATTGGATTTGGATGCTTGTATAAATATGAAGATGATTGAGGCATGTGACGAGGATATCGTTTGGTGTTAAGAAATGGAATTAAAATCCTCTTCCGAACTCCGAGGGGATAATCAGACGTAATTCATCCAATTGGCTTTTAGAGATGTCCAGAACCCTTTCCTACCCCTAACGCCCATGCTCCATCACCCCTCCTAGGAGTCATCTCACATAACCCCGAGCCATCACATTCGACTCAAACCCCCACGGTTTCCTGACAATGTTTCTGCAGGTACTCTTCTTTTGATTTTTCAGATTCCGATCATCATTCAAGCTTGTGGTCGAACATACCTCGCACATAGGTATGTGGATCGGTATGCCCAAGCTACTGAGGAGCACCATCGATAGTGACACAACATTTGGACAGGCACTGATTTTTACAGAGAGTCGATGAGTTTTTCATCACGAGTCCGCCCGAGGGAAGATGATGATAGATTTCGACAGAGTCCTGAAATTTTACCCGGAGCAGGCGTAGGTGGGCAGAGGAGGATGCTAGTAGTGAAGACGATGACCATTGACCACCTTGAACTATTTTGTGAGTTTCGATGCACATCCTTTATTGTTTTGTTTCTATCTCTACTTAGATTTTTAGTTTGTTATCGCCATTTTGTTTGCATCTTTTCATATATCATAACAAAGGCATTTTTTTATATCATCTAGCGAATACAACCAACATTGGTCCTGGATCATGATATTCCTTTTGCTATTTGATAAGAACCCTATTTCACTTCTAACACGGTCTATAGGTCCGAGGTATCCAAATAAAAAGATTTAAATCCCCATATCTGACGAGTACTGATTTTCCATCGAGACTTACTTGCGCAACTTGGTTATCGGAGAAACACTTTCACTAGAAGTATGTTTAAAAAAAAAAAAAGGGTTACGGAATTGTTTTCAAGCACCCTTCGAGACCAAGTAGTTATCGGGAAACACCTAAAAGGTGCCCCTTCGAGACTAACTAGTTATCGGGAAATGCTCTATAATTCCTTTCCTTCTCTCTTCTTGGAAAGTGCTCCTTCGAGACCTTTTGATGATAGGTAAGAATGATCCATGCATTAAGGCGGGTAAGTGCCTCTATGCCTAAATAAGAATATTCTACGATAGAAGGGATGTCAAGTCCAGATTGGTGTCCAATGACTTTAGTCCACCTTTTCACGCACTATATAGGGATCTTTCAAACTTGCAACTAGGAATGATTTGAAAAGATTAAGATCAGATTGTATACCTGGATGGTGTCTAGCATTTCCACAATTAAGTTGTCTTTTGGGTTTTCTTTGCTCGAGGACAAGCAAAAGTTTAGGACTAGGATTTTGATGTGTGTAAATCATGCTATGTTTTCACTACTCCATATACATGCATTCTATCACATTTCATATCCTAGGCATGTATTTTATCATGATTCGCTTAAAGTTTAGCATATTTTGAAGAGATCGCTGGGTGTTTTTGTGTTAACAGGCGAAGAAACAGCGATCAAAACAACACAGGCATGTTAGAAATCAACACGCGCGTCATGAGAGCCAGCACCAACACGCCTGGTTCACACCGATTGGCATGCTGTGGGGTTCCAGCACGACACGCCGCCTCAGCTCCAACACGCCTGCTCACCGTTCAAAGATCGACACGCGCTGTCGGGGTTCCAGAAGACACGCCCAGTCAGCCAACACGCCTGGTTCGCAACACGCTCGAGGGAAATGCCCGACACGCCAAAGTGCCCTCATTCGGCACGGGCGTGTTGGCGCTCGATTCAATTCCTTTCATGAGCAATCAGGATCTTCGCCTCAATCACGGGAAATCTATTGCCTTAATCAAGAGGAGGCCAAGGCTATAAAAGAGGAGAGATTCTAACCCTAAGAGGAGGACGGGTGGTCAGAGATCGACGACAGAAGAAGATAAAGAGAAGGAGTCAGCAGAAGAAGGATATGGCACCCAGTATCGTAATTTCTTTCTCTAGTAATTTGTCGACTATGAGTAGTATCCTGTAATCTTAGGATGGGGAGTAGCCTCGACGATTTATGACGGATGATATAATCTATACTACGAACTATTGTTTATTTTGATCTTCTTTTGGATTCTTATTGATAAACCTAAGGAGCAAAGGGAAGTACCTAACAGGAACCCGAGTTCGAAAGCCGAACCAACTAAGGAATAACTCCTACTGGTAGCGGTAGTGTATCTATGAGGGCTTGCGGGGGTCTCGTGACAGGTCCCCTTAGCTGATTATGGTCACGTGTGCAAACCTACCGTGAAGAGAAAATTTGACTCTAGAGGAACTCTCATGAACTTAATGGATCTATCAAATCCAGCTTTTACCAAGTAACGGAGGTAAGACATAGGAGGCTCATGGGGTCTCGTGACAGTCCTCTTAGCGATAATGATCCCCTATGCTCGAACACCGTGATGTAAATTGAGTTTGATAGCATGCTAACGTAGACCTCGAAAGGGGCCGTTGATTTACCTTAGGATAGGTTCCATCAAAACAACTCTAATAAGGTTAGGAAAGAATTAAATCACCTTATAAATCGTCGACGTGGTGAAACCTATATCCTTAGATTCTCCTCAACTCTTGACTTTCAGCTCATTCTTCTCATTCGTTGTTCTTGACTTCTCAGGTTCTTTGCTTAAACCACAATTCGATTGACTAGATAACTTGGTATCACGACCACTCGGTAATTGACCCAATCCCTGTGGGATCGATATTTTTATTACTTGACGACAACCGTGCACTTGCGGAAAACAAGACATCACTGACTATCAGTCAACTATGGCAACTCGTCGTATTGCCTCTGAAGTTAAACTAAGACAAATGTCCCAACAAGTTGCTGAGGGCAAACAGCGAGAAGCTGCCTTAGCCACCTCCGAGAAGAATTTAAAAGCTTACTGTGAGGAGTTAAAGATTAAATTGACGACACTAGGGTGCACCAAAGAAAAAGCTCTTGGGAAAGATGACACCCTTCGCGCTCAATTACTCCTCCAAACTGCCCAAATTCAGAATACCAATGCCCTAGCTCAAGAACTAGCAGCGTGCCAAATTCAACTGCGGGAAACTCGTGCCAGAAGGTCTGAATCTTTTGCTAAGTTGATACAAGCACAATCTACCATCAAGATCTTAAAGTCTTCTCGTGCTTCAACTTCAGCCCGACTGGATCGTCTTTCCTCTGAGGTATCCGCAGTCCCTGCAAATCTTTCAGCAATAACCCTTTAGATGCAGGCACTGCAACTAGAGCAACATCAAGCCATCACTTCCTTGGGTCAACAGGCTTTATCTATTTCCAAAGAAAGAGATGAATTGAAGGTTGCTCTTGCTGCTCAGATAGCTACTGAAGAGGCTTGTTGGAAAGCATGGGAGCAAGAGCTACTGATGAGATTTGGTGATAAAGTGGCTAAATTATTCATGCTAGGCTTCGAATGGTCAAATAAGCAATTTGCAAACCAAGGATATCCTCCCCCAGGAGCAAATACCAATTTTCTAAATGTTGAGGCAGCCATAGACAGTTATCCTGATTCTGTCTTTGATTTGTAAACAGCTTCACCTTGTGTAAGGGAAATGTCTGGCCAATAAATGTCTCCATAGATTTTGTGTGTGTACAATCTAATTTATTTCTAAATTTACTGAAATGATGATATCTTTTTAATTATAATCTAGCTCTACTGTGACTTACTTTTCTATAACTAAATAAACCTTGTCAAACACCTTTCTGGTGCCAGTCGACTGGCACCCTCCTACTGTAAGAGGTTTTAACTAAATTCAGGACTAGACATAAAGACCTTTCCCAGACCCTATTTGTAACCACCAAACTGTGTAAAGTGCACCCCTCCTAAAATCTTTTACCACACTCCACTGCCAAAGTTGAATTATATTCAACAAGTATCTACCTCTTCTATGGGTATGACTGGTCACTTCTCCATGAATGCATCGACCTTTCCCAACACTACCCCTCCGTCTATCCATCTCATCAACCTATACTTTCCTTTTTTTTCGAGAGAATGAATTAATGTTGTCTTCTCTTCTATAAATACTCCCTGTAAAATCTTCTGCCCTCATACTCCTTTCCCCTTCTACCTTCTAAATGACTAACCCTTCGAAGCAAGAGGATAGGGCCCTTCCCCCTGAACCCCTCACGGCAGACCAACAGTGCATACTGGAGTTAGAAAGCTAGGTGAGAGATCTGAGGGGTCATCTGCAAATATCTTCCACCCGCACCTATTCTCTTCGCCAAGAGCTGACCATCACTCAATGAAGTTTGACAAGGCTCCGTGCGGCCCACCGAACTCTTGTAAGACACTGCATGCTGACTATGCCTCCTCTTACCACGACTCCCTCCAGCATCCCGACTGAGAAGAAGATTATTTATGAAGCACCTTAATTCCTTCTTTCCTGTCTGGTTGTACTAGTTATCACAGCTTTAAATAAAGGTGTTATAAAAAGATGTATATTATTTTATAACGAGCACGGTACTACATAAGGGAATTCATTACTGTATAATTAGAACAACGTACCTTTTTTATAAATTGTCCCTTCGTGACTCTCCCTCAGAACCCCCTAGTCACCACGCATAGCTACATCATTTGTTTGTCAATGCTCTCTCAGAAATCATGACTTGTCCCAAAGTTTTGTTCTTCTAAAATGAAATGTATTCTGCTGCTCTTCTGAAGTGAAATTTCCTTCGAGCTCAACTCTTCCAATCCGCCACCGTACGGGGATAACAATTTCGGCCAAGGTCGGACTTAGACCCAGCTCCTCCGCTCCGCCCCTGCACGGGGATAATAGCTTCGACTTAGGTCAAGCTTAAACTCAACTCCTCCGATCCGCCACTGCATGGGGATAATAACTTTGGCTGAGGCCAAGCTGTAAAAATAATGACGATCTGACTTATGGATTCGCCTTGTCAAATCGGAATGATTTTTTATTTCCGTCATCTTCAACAGTGAATTTATCTTAAATCCAACTCCTCCGATCCGCCACCGCACGAGGATAATAGCTTTGACTGAGGGCAAGCTGTAAAAATAGTAACGATCCAACCCAAGGCTTCGCCTTGTCATATCGGAATGATTTTTTACTTCCGTCATCTTCAACAGTGAATTTACCTTAAACCAACTCCTTCGATCCACCACCACACGGAGATAATAGCTTTGGCTGAGGCCAAACTGTAAAAATAGTGACGATCAGACCCAGGGCTTCGCCTCGTTAGATCAGAATTATTTTTTACTACCGTCATCTTAAACAGTGAATCTACCTTAAACTCAACTCCTCCGATCTGCCACCGTATAGGGATAATAGCTTCGACTGAGGTCAAACTATAAAAATAGTGACGATCTGACCCAGGGCTTCACCTCGTCAGATCATAATGATTTTTTACTTCCGTCATCTTTAACAATAAATTTACCTTAAACTTAACTCCTCTGATCCGCCACCGTACAGGGATAATAGCTTCGGCTGAGGCCAAGCTATAAAAATAGTGACGATTTGACCCAGGGTTTCGCCTCGTCAGATCGGAATGATTTTTTACCTTCGTCATCTTTAACAGTGAATTTACCTTAAACCCAACTCCTCTAATCCGCCACCACACGGAGATAATAACTTCGGCTGAGGCCAAACTGTAAAAATAGTGACGATCTGACCCAAGGCTTCGCCTCGTCAAATCGGAATGATTGTTTACTTCAGTCATTTTCAACAGAGAATTTACCTTAAACCCAACTCCTTCGATCCGCCACTGCATGGGGATAATAGCTTCGGTTGAGGTCATAGTGATGATCTGACCCAGGGCCTCGCCTCGTCAAATCAGAATGATTTTTTACTTTCGTCATCTTTAACAGTGAATTTACCTTAAACTCAACTCTTCCGATCCGCCATCGCACGAGGATAATAGCTTCGACAGAGGCCAAGTTGTAAGAATAGTGACGATCTGACCCAAGGCTTCGCCTCGTTAAATCGGAATGATTTTTTACTTCCGTCATCTTCAATAGTGAATTTACCTTAAACTCAACTCTTTCGATCCGCCACTGCACAGGGATAATAACTTTAACTGAGGCCAAGCTGTAAAAATAGTGGTGATCTGACCCAGGGCTTTGCCTCATCGAATCGAAATGATTTTTTACTTCCGTTATCTTCAACAATGAATTTACCTTAAACCCAACTCCTCCAATCTGCCACCGCACAGAGATAATAGCTTCGATTGAGGCCATAGTGACGATCTGACCCAATGCTTCACCTCGTCATATCGAAATGATTTTTTACTTCCATTATCTTCAACAATGAATTTAACTTAAACTCAACTCCTCCGATCCGCTACCGCACGAAGATAATAGTTTCGGCTGAGGCCAAGCTGTAAAAATAATGACGATCTAACCCAAGGTTTCCTCTTTTCAGATCGGAATGATTTTTTACTTCTGTCATCTTCAACCATGAATTTACCTTAAACCCAACTCTTCTGATCCGCCATCGCACGGGGATAATAGCTTTGCTGAGGCCAAGTTGTAAAAATAGCGACGATCTGACCCAGGGCTTCGCCTCGTCGGATCAGAATGATTTTTTTACTTCCGTCATCTTCAACAGTGAATTTACCTTAAACCCAACTCCTCCGATTCGCCACCGCACGAAGATAATAGCTTCGGCTGAGGCCAAGTTGTAAAAATAATAACGATTTGACCCAGGGCTTCGCCTCGTCAGATCGGAATGATTTTTTACTTCTGTAATCTTCAACAGTGAATTTACCTTAAACCCAACTCCTCCGATCCGCCACCGCACGGGGATAATAGCTTCGACTGAAGCTAAGCTGTAAAAATAGTGACGATCTGACCCAGGGCTTCGCCTCGTCAGATCGAAATGATTTTTTACTTCTATCATCTTCAACAGTGAATTTACCTTAAACCCAACTCCTCCGATCCGCCACCGTACGAGGATAATAGCCGGCCCGAGACCAAATCAGAAAAATAGTAGCGACGATCGACCCGAGCTTCGCCTCGATCGGAATTATTTTTATTTTAAATCTCTTGAGCGGTGAATTTACCTTAAACCCAACTCCTCCGATCCGCCATCGCATGAGGATAATAGTTTCGGCTGAGACCAAGCTATAAAAATAGTGACAATCTAACCTAGGGCTTCGCCTCGTCAGATCAGAATGATTTTTTATTTTCGTCATCTTTAACAGTGAATTTACCTTAAACTAAACTCCTCCACGGGGATAATAGCTTCGGCTGAGGCCAAGCTGTAAAAATAGTGACGATCTGACCTAGGGCTTCGCCTCGTCAGATCGGAATGATTTTTTACTTTCGCCATCTTCAACCGTGAATTTACCTTAAACCCAACTCCTCTGATTCGTCACGCACGGGGATAATAGCTTCGGCTGAGACCAAGCTGTAAAAATAATGACGATTTGACCTAGGGCTTCACCTCGTCAGATCAGAATGATTTTTACTTCATCTTCAAGACTGAATTTACATTAAATCGAACTCCTCCGATAATCCGCCACGGTGAGGTCAGTAAAAATAATGACGATCTGACCTAGGGTTTCGCCTCGTCATATCAAAATGATTTTTTACTTCCGTCATCTTCAACAGTGAATTTACCTTAAACCTAACTCCTCCGATCCGCCACCACACGGGGATAATAGCTTTGGCTGAGGTTATTATGAGAACAATACAAACCTGGCCTGAGAATATAGATCTACTCCATCCAATCATGATAAAGAACTCCTACCAAAACTTTTCAGCCGCAGTACTCCCAACTTATATTATTATGCATGACATAAAGAGATAACTAGCCCCCTCTCCATAATGGGACAACCCCAAACCTCGCTTACAACCCATAACATCGATTGGAAACCCAATTACTTCCTTCGATAAAAATGCGCTACTTTTCAAATAGGGTTTCTTGGCTTTCCCTTTCAATCCTTCACCTTCTCGAGTTCTTAGGTCACAGCTTCTTTCTGTAAGAATTCGTCATCTTTTGTCACAACACTTCCCTTTCCTCCTATTTAGAGAATGAAGACTCTCCTAAAAAATATCACTCTCCGATGACTTTGAGAGAAACATGCTGAAGCCACCGGAGGATCTGACAATTCTTCATCATCCCTCTTGGTACCAGTCATCACCAACCCCCCTCCAACTGCTTCCTCTTCTGTCCCCATCTCTTCTTCATCATCAACCACATTAGTTCCACCCGCTATATAGCCTTCTGACCTTATTCCCTCCTGTGCATCGCTATCCACTCTTCCCGCAAGTCTGCCTTTGATAAACCCTAGCCCATCCTCCTCTTCCCCTTCGCTCCTGGATCTTCACCTTTCACCCTCCTTGCGTCTGAACATTAGAGTGGCGGTGCGAGGATCCGCACATTGCAAAATACAAGAAGAAGGTACTATCACCATCGTCCACTCTTCCCCATTCACCGAGGGGAACACTGTCGAACCTTCTTCCCCCTTTCCTTTTCCTGCCTCCATTTTTCCACAACGGGTGGTATCGTCGCCTCCACCTTTGAATACTATCTCATTTGCTAGCCAGTTGGCAACTTCTGATTCCCTTCCTTAACCACCAAGCCCCCACTTCCCGTCTTTAACCCCCGTCTACTCCGAAGGAACATCTTTGGCCACAACCTTCTTCCCAAACACCTCTACACCCACCCTTACAACTGACATTTCTATTTCCCTGCCACCTTTGACCTCCCTCCTTTCCCTTCCTTCTTTTCCTCCAGCCCTAGAGCCCATAAGTTCCCCTTCTTCAGGCCCAAACCCTAACCCCCTACTTCTTGTCTCCTTATATACAGATGGGGTTCAGAACGAGTGTACCCTATTCCCTAGCCTTTCTGGGACATCCAAGCCATCACTTGAATTCACCTCTAACATTATCTCGTCTGCACTCCTTATTAACATTCCCCCTTTTTCTTCTGAAACTTTCCCCCCTCTCCATACTGAGACAGCAAAGAGCTCCTATGCGGTATCTTATCCTTCACCAATAATGAGCGAAATAACTCTCCTTATTACTTCCTCTCCTTCATCATCCACGAGAGACTCCCGCATCCTCAACCTGGATGAGCTAATACCGCGGATGGAGATTTGCAGCATACTCTAGAGTTGGTAAACTTTCTAAGCTATTTTTGTATCTAATTTTAGGAGTACCCTTTTCTTCTAACTTGTTGTGCTCAGGCTATGACGAATTATCAAGAGTTGAAGCGCTCCTTCTCCCACTATCAAGTGCAACTTCACCAGCAAGTCTTGTAACACTCCATCACTAATTTAGCGGCCCAAGAAAAATTTAAAAGAGAGAAGACTTTTTACTCCAAGAATTAGCCCTGTGTCGCACTCAATTAGCAGAGGCTCAACTGCAACAAAAGAGAGATACTGAAATCATAGCCGACCTACGAGCCCAAGTAGGGAGATTTGCCACAATTCCAGTTTATTGGCTGAGAGAAACAGAGCCCTTTCTCAAATGCATCAACATGAAGCTTCCTTGCAACAAGTGAGACATGAGGCGGCCTGTGCCAAGGCTCACACCACAACAGTAGGAGAAGTCTCAGCGTCTATGCGTCAAGACCTGGTAGAGATGTCTAAAATTCTTCAACAAGATTATGCTTACCATTTGCAGGGCATGCATATCCTGACTGACACCCTGACTCAGACATCACGCCAATACCGCCGGGTCCGTCAAGACTTCATAGAGCACTGAGAACGCTGCATAAAATTTCACCAAGAGGTGAATACGGCTGAGAAACACAGACAGAATGTTGCATAAAGTATCTTAAATGTGCTACATTCCAAGGTCGAGGCAATTCCTTGCCTTCGGCATTCTTTAGGTAGTATGTCGATCCAGCGACACGCCAAGTTATGGTGTATGGTCCTTCCCAATTATGAGCCAACTTTCCAGGATCCTCTGCAGGGTTGACTTTTCGTAAAACTAGGTCACCCACCTGAAATCTTTAAGTCATCACCCGCTTATTGAAGACTCGTTGTATCCTCCGTTTGTATGTTTCAGCTCAGATATAAGCCTGTTCTCGCCTTTCCTCCAGTAAGTCTAATTCACTGCCCCTCAAAATTTGGTTCTACTCCGGCTCATAAGCTTCAACTCGGGCACTATTCAGAATAGCCTCCACACGGATGATTGCTTCAGTCTCATATACTAAACTGAAAGGAGTCTCTCTAGTTGTTGTTTTAGGTGTAGTGTGATAAGCCCACAGTATCCCTGGCAGCTCGTCTACTTAATTTCCTCGCTTAACTCCTAATTTAGTTTTCAACCCTTGAATAAGAATCTTGTTGACCACCTCCACTTGTCCATTCGCTTGCGAGTGAGCTACTGAAGTGAAAGTCTGTTGAATATTAAGACTCTGACACCACTCTTGAATTTTCCGACCCTGGAATTGACGCCCATTGTTATTGACCAACTTCCTTGGGATTTCGTATCTGTACACGATATTCTTCCATAGAAATTGTATTACTACTCTCTCTGTGATCTTAGCTAAAGGTTATGTCTCCACCCATTTAGAGAAATAATTCACTGCCATTAATAAGAACTTCTGTGAGGAAGCTACAGGCATCGGACCCACTATATTCATTCTCCATTAATCAAAGGGGCAAGAAGTGATCACAACTTTCATCAACTCGACTGGTTGATCTAGCCTATTGCTATGCTTTAGGCAGGCTTGGCAGGTCTTGACTAGTTGCACAACATCTTGATGAAGAGTCGGCCAAAAGTAACTAGCTAATAACACTTTCCGAGTCAGAGCTCGTCTTCCCAGATAATTGTTACAGCATCCCTCATGTATTTCCCTAAGTACTCATTCAAAATCTTCTTTCCCGAGACACTTCAGCAAAGGTCACCCAAAAGATGTCATGTATAAAACTCCATCAATAATTACAAACCGCTTTACTTGTCTGAGTAAAGATGATGCCTCTTGTGGGTTGGAAGGAACACTTCCTTGCTACAGATAGATCATAATATCTGTCCTCTAATCGGGTACATCATTGCCTCCCACCGCCACCTCCTCTACGTTGCATATCTCTAGAGAATGAGGGACTTCCAAAACAAAGGATCCCGAGACCCCCACTCAATCAAAGTACTCGCCAACCGAGCTAGTTCATCCGCCTTTGTATTCCGCTCCCTTAGAATTTGTTAGCCTTCAGCATACTTTGCTAATCTCTCTTCCCGAACAACAAAAACACCCTGCAATTGTGACACTGTCAATTGGGAATTTGCATGCACTACAACTGAAGTGGCCCCTACTGCCCAAGCTGCTTGTAATCCGACTAGAATAGCTTCATACTCTGCTTCATTGTTGGATGTCTTGTACCCCAATCAAATGGCTAGATGAGTTTTTTCTTCAAAGGGAGATATAAGGACTACTCTCATTCCACTCCCGCCAACCCCCGAAGATCCATCCACGAAAATTTTCCATATACTTCCTCCTTCTTCTTGCGCCAAACTGTTTTTCAGACCCACCAGCACCTCGGCTAAAAAATCAGTCAGCCGACTCAGGGATAATAATACACATCATATTCACTCAACTCCACATCCCATTTGGCTAACCTTTCCGAGAAATTAGGTTTAGTGACCACCCGACCTAACTCACTGTTTGTCAATACATTCACTAGATAAGCTAAGAAATAAAGTCTCGGCTTACGAGCAGTTAGGACTAGAATGTATGCTAGCTTTTCCAACTCGATGTATCGCAACTCGGCCTCCTTCAATATATGACTGGTGTAATAAAGAGGTTGTTGCTGAGAACCTTCCTATCTTAATAAAACGAAACTCACTGCCCCTTCTGATACAGCTAGATATACCTATAGTGGTTCTCCGAAAATGGGCTTGGCTAGTAAAGAGAGTTCAGCCAAATACTACTTCAATTCCTGAAAAGTTTGTTCACACTGTTCATCCCACTAAAACCGAGCAGCCTTCCTCAGAATTCGAAAGACAGGTAGCCCCTTATCTACCGACCTAGTTATAAATCGAGACAGAGAGACTATCCTTCATACTAATTTTTGTGTTTCCCGTAAATTAGTAGGTGACTTCATATTACACAGTGCTTGTACCTTCTCAGGATTAGCCTGCAGTCCCTTCTCTTACGATAAATCCCAAGAACTTCCCACTCTTCACCCCAAACAAACACTTCTTTGGATTCAGCTTCATGTTGTAACGTCTAAGGGTAGCAAATGTTTCCTCAAGATCTTGCACCAGATCGCGAGTGAACCTCGACTTTACTAGAATATCATCAACATACACTTCCACATTTTTGCCCTTCTGTTCAGCGAATATCTTGTCCATGAGCCTCTGGTAGATGGCTCCCGCATTCTTCAGCCCGAAGGGCATCACCACATAGGCATATAACCCTCCTACGGTTACAAAGCTAATCCTCTTTTGATTATTATGCGCTAATGGGATTTGATGATACCCCTGATAAGCATTCATGAGTGATACCACTTCATATCCCACAATAGAATCCACTAATTGATCAATACGAGGCAAGAGGTAGTAGTTTTTAGGGCAGACTTTATTTAAATCACGAAAATTAATATACATCCTCCACTGCCCCGAAGGCTTGGGGACCAAAACTACATTTGAAACTCACTCAAGGAATTGAATTTCTTTAATGTGGTCAGCCTGCAGTAACTTATTCACCTCTTCTGCAATGACCTTGTCTTTCTCCGGTCCGAAATGTCACCTCTTCTGTTAAACTGATTGAACTCCTCGGATAATGTTTAGATGATGCTCTACAATTCGGGGATCGATTCCCATCAGGTCATGTACGTCTTTGGCGAAGATATCTTCATTTCTTTATAGGCAAGCGATGAGCTCTTCCTTCACCTTGAGCTGCTGTGCTATCCAAGTTATTTTCCCAGGAGCTATCTCCACAGACTCTCCTTCCTCTATCTTCTCTTTCTTGAGTAAGACTTCCTCCAACACATATACTCCCGATGCAGCAGTCGCTATCCACTCGGACTTTTTTCTTGTCATCTAGCACCATCTGGATATAACAGCTCCGAGCTGCATTTTTCTCTTCTTGGACTTCTCCAATGAGCTGGCCTACAGGAAACTTTATCTTTTGATGATAATGATAAGTCACCGCCTGAAAGATTAATAAAAAAGGGCGACCCAAGATGGCATTATAGGCGGAAAGAGCATCCACCACTAGGAAGGGGATCATATTGGTTTTCTGACTCGGTTTCATCCCCAAGGTAAGAGGCAAAAAAATTTGCCCTAAGGGATGCATCATGTGTCCGGCAAATCCAAACAAAGGGGTTGTCACATCTTCTAACTGTGCATTCCCGAGCTGCATCTGTTTGAAGACTTCCTGGAAGAGAATGTTAACAAAACTTTCCGAGACCATCAAGACTCGAGTCACCTCATAATTTGCAAGTGAGACCCTAATTACCAAGGCATCAGTGTGAGGCAGAAGAATACCTCGAATGTCTTCGGATCCGAAGTATATCCGGAGTGTGCTTTGGATGGTCTGATCTTCCCCAATAGCCAAGCTTTCCATCATGCGAGCATAAGATTTTCGGGCCCTATTGGAGTCCCCATCAATGGGTCCTCCTGCGATAACATTAATAACCCCTCTAGTGGGGGGCGTCACCCAGAGCAACTAACGCTCCTTCGCTGGCTGATCCTTCCTGAGAGACGCCTTCGGGGTTAGGTTGCACTGGCCCTGGTGGAGAAAGAGCTTGGGGTCTTCTGTTATAAGGCCGAGACGAACAACATTAGGTCTGCGATCTCTCCCTGCCCTTCCCCCCAACTGCGGTTGTAAGTGTGGGTAATTTGCTCTTATACGCTCTAACTCACTCTGTAACTCAAGCATCGTCGTTTGGTATGCCCGTAATCCATGTAATCGATGTAAGAAGAGCGAGTTAGGGATTACGAGGAACCCCTTCAGATTCGCAAGGCGTAAGGACACCTTGCTAATCGTATACTTCCATTTTCCGCTCCTTCCATGTCCGCGAGAGGGGTAAAGCCTCAGTGGCCATAACTCAGAGGTGAGGGGGAGGATGAGCTCCCAACGTTGGAGGTCGAGGACGGGATACCTCGGGAAAGAATGATCTGGTATATTCTCTTCTAGGGGGCCCCCGTTGAACAGGGGGAAGATTCCTTTCTGCGGGAGTGGAAGCAGACTTCTTCTCTGCCCTTCTCACCCTTAACCCTTCCTCCTCATTAATGTACTCTTCAACGTGGCCAAGTAACTCTTCATAACTAGTGGATGGCTTTCTCAGCAAGGAACTAAGGAAGGGTCCCTCCTTCAACTCATGAGGGATAACAACCCTTAAGAAGTCAGGTATTGCTGAGGGTATCTCCCGGACAGTAGCAGTAAAGTGGTGTATGTAACTCCTTAAAGATTCAGATGACTCTTGTTTCAAATGAAATAGAATGGAGGCACCATGCTTATATGTTTAACAACTAGCAAACTTCTGAAGAAAAACTCCCTTCAAATCAAAAAAGCATGTAATAAAACCAGGAGGTAAAGACTTAAACCATCTCTGTGCGGAGGATGCCAAGGTGATGCGGAAGGCCCGACACTTAAGGGCGTCAATATAGCAATGAAGGGTAGTTGCACCTTCAAACTGAGACAGATACTCTTCTGGATCGGAAGTGTTGTCATATATCCCCACTTGGGGGGCACGAAAATGTGTCGGTGGTCGCTCCAGCACTATGTCTTTAGTGAAAGGACAAGGCTCATAAGGTTTTGGTGCCTTCGTGGAATGACTCTCCCCTAGTCCTCCCGTCTCATTGGTAACACCGAGAAAGGTGCCTTGAGTAGTTATAAGATATAACAAACTTCTTACGAGTTGTAGGGTTCTCCCTTTCCTTCATTTTACTCATATGTCATTCCTTCAATTGACCCTTCTTGCTACTCTCCCCGACTCACTTCTCCTATCCGAGTCGCCGTTTCTTTAGTTCGGCTAATTTCTCCCAGTCACTATCCGAC
Source organism: Wurfbainia villosa (assembly GCA_025175895.1). Taxonomy (NCBI): domain Eukaryota; kingdom Viridiplantae; phylum Streptophyta; class Magnoliopsida; order Zingiberales; family Zingiberaceae; genus Wurfbainia; species Wurfbainia villosa. The sequence continues at coordinate 216,194 of JAKLTH010000304.1, read as the reverse complement.
CTCATTCTAGTCATCAAACCAACATACTTTTAGCTCAGCTCGGCCCCCCGAGTGGTAAGTTTCTTAGTTCGGCTTAACTTTCCGAGTTAAATCCCATTTGACTCGGATGTATTTCCCGAACTGTATTCTTATTCATCTGATCACAGCTCTTCACTCTTTCTTTCTCTATTCCCTAAGCCGAGTTATAGCAGTATCAATTACCATTAAGGACCTAATTGTAAACATCGGACAGAACTAAAGTGTAATATTACAATGATAAATATTATATACAGGTAGAGGCATTTACAATATAGAATTAGTTGTCACTTTATTAAGGAGAAAATAGAAAACAAGGAAATTATCATATCATCTGTCAGTGATAATCAGCCAATAGATCACTAACCAAGTTTATATATACTAGATAGGGAAAACAATCCCACTAATTTCCCACTATTCTTTACAATTCCCATGTAACTTGCTTATGTGGTGCAAACAGCATGGTTAAGATGCACAAGAGGAAATTAGAAGTCCTTGGATTTAAGAATATAGGATTCTTCTTAAACACCTGTAGTTGCAGTAATATCCAATCCTCTGATGTCTTTCGCTCTTTATTTTTCTACAGCATAAACTATAAGCATCAAACAATGAATAGCAATAAGCTGACCGACTTATGCAATGGATCAAAAAAAAAATTAAATCTCAATACTCTTCATGTAGGGAGTCTTGGTGCAATGATTAAGTCATCGTCGTATGATCTAAAAGTCACGGATTCAAGTCTCGAAAATAATCACTTGCAAAACAGGATAAGACTGTGTACAATAAACTCCTCTTTGGGAACCCACATTAGCGGGAGCTTCATGCATCAGACTACCCTTTAATACTCTTCATGTAAATATAGGATAGTTTAGCATGTCTACAAGTATTTGTTTACCTAATATAAAATTAAGTAGACTACTAATACATTAGCGAAGAAAAACCTAGCCAGATAGAATATAATCATCAATATTATTTTCCTAATATTCAGAGACTATAGTAAAAAAATTTCAAGATCTAAGGTATTCCAGTATCTATGCTGTTAGAATATTGTAGATATGATTAGGGATAATTGTTATCCCTAAATATCATTAGGAATAATTATTACTTAGGATAGAGTTTTTGATTTATTCCTAGGATAGGGTTTGATTTATTCTTTTTGAATAAGCCCTAATCTTGTCTATAAATAGGGCTTCTTTCATGTAAGTTAGGTATTCTGAATTACACAATAACATGGTATCAGAGCCCTAATTTTTTACGGTTCGCAATCTTCCGCGTTCTTCTCCCGACGCGTCTTTCGCCATGTTCTTCTTCACGCGCGACGCACTGCCCAGACGCTTCTTCTGCCCAGACGCTTCTTCCGCACGCGACGCCCAGCTTCCCGCGAAGAACGGCTTCCAGCGTCAGCTCCCTGGGCGCCCTCTTCCTCCTCGACTTCCTCTTGCGCGATCCGCCGCCCCTGGTCGGAGCTCCTCGACGCTGACCGCGCTCCAACGCCTAACACATCGAAGGTCGCGATCCAAGAATCGCTGCTCGCGACATCGTCGCCTCCGCGGTTGCCCCGACAACCGCGTCGCCTCCGCCCTCCAGCGCCGTCCACCGCCTCCAGCGCGTCCGCGACAACCGCGTCGCCTCCGCGGTTGCCCCGACAACCGCATCGCCTCCGCCCTCCAGCGCCGTCCACCGCCTCCTCCCGCCGGCAAGGTTTTCTCCTCCTCCCGGCAAGTCAAAGCTCCGCCGCCATCTGCCCTTGCAACCAGCCTGCGAGCAGAGTCGCCGGCGACTTCCTCGATCCGTGGCGCCGACGAGGAGGAGCTTTCGACCTGCTGGAACTGCCTATTCTTCCTCTCCGCTTCCTGGCAGTACTCAAAAGCGACCTCCTTCACAACCTGACGGTCAACAGAGAAGCGACACTGCTCTTCGTCGCCGAAGGGGAGTCCGTGACGCCTTGGTCGGTCCAAAAGACTCGCAAGTAGAACCCGATCAAGTAGCCAATACCTGTGTCATTCGTCATGACCACCTCCAATACTTCGAAGCCGGAGTTTCCGATTTTTACCAACCATGTGACGGCACCGCTCTCGTCTGAGTTCTTGGATGGTAAGAACTACTCCTCTTGGGCCTCTTATATTGAGCTTTGGCTTGTTGGACAGGGTTATGAAAAGCATCTCACACAAACTGAAGAGGATATTCAAGTGGTCGATCGTCCGTTATGGAGAAAAGTTGATGCTCAGTTGTGTTGCATTATCCGAGCCACCATCCATCCATCTCTTCGGGATGTCTTTCGAACTCATAAGACCTGCAAGGATGTTTGGATACAAGCTCAACAACTTTTTACAAACACTTCTACGACTTATCAAGTTTGTGATGACCTCTACGACCATTCTTAACGCCTGCCGATCAAGGAGTCTACGCAACTTATTTGGGATCGCTTAGCCTTCGTGTGAGTTCAACGACCGCTTCCCACCGCATCCACTCTATTGCAGAGCTTGAAAATCGGAAGAAATTTTTATGTCTCTTGCATTATACGGTCCCAGATTACTCACGTTCGATCGATCCGGCATTACATGCAAACCATGGACTGCACCGGCGACTCTCCTTCGTGTCCCTACCAAAGTCTTGACATTACCATCCTCCGCTCCGACTCTTCAAGATTGGGTCTCGGAAATAACAACAAACCTCCACCGCGTAAGAATGGCAAAGGACGCCCTAGTGTAATCATTGTCACACCGATCAGACACACGATTGATAAATGTCGAGTCTCCACGGTCGACCTCCTCAGATCGCTCAGACGCTCGTAGTTCTCACACGCCTTCGACCTCCACCACAATGACATCACCCAACTCCACCGCCTCACCAATATCACCCAACTCCACCGCTTTCCATGATGACTTTCAAGTGATATGAGGATCGACAGAGTCTAATTCCTCATTGCCGCATACAAGCGGTAATTCCTTCACGGCATATCTCGCTCTTCTGGTCCTCGTACTGACTGGGCCACCGATCATATCACCGTAATAGATCTCTTTTTCCTCACTATCTACGGTTATTTACCATTAGTCACTACGGCAAATGGTTCTCGACTCATCCCAAGGTGTTGGTATTGCTCATTCTTCTCCATCTCTTCCCATTCTAATGTTCTTTTTGTTCTGAGCTCCCTTTAATTTATTATCACTTGGCCTCTTGATTGTGTCATCTCATTCACTAAATCTTCTGTTTGCGGACCGAGTGGGAGGATGATTGCTCGATGTGAATCTTACGGTCTATATCAACTTCACCAAAACTCTCTCATTGGTGCAATGGCAAGATTCCACTTGTTATCCACGCCACTGGGACATCCCGGTCTCGATAAGTTAAAACAATTACATCCTAGTCTGTCTCACTTGTAGTCTTTATCTCGCGAGTCACGCCCAAAGCATGACGTAGTTCATTTTCTCCTCGTGATTATAAGTCGCCACGCCTCCCTTTTGCTTCATTCCGATATTTGGGGGTCCGAGTCGTGTTACCTTTACATCGGGGTCACGATATTTTGTTACTTTCAGACGATTTTTCCCACAGATTTGGTTATATCCGACGAAAGATCGCTCAATTGTTTTCTATTTTTCAATCTTTTTAACGGTCAAAACACAATTTGTATCCTCTTCGATCCTTACAGAGTGATAACGCACGTGAATATCTATCTACCCGCTTCAAACTTTTTCGCATCTCACGATATTACATCTAAGTCTTGTCCTCATACCCCCAACAGAACGGAGTCGCAGAACGCAAGAATCGATCTTCTCGAGACCACCTGACTCTTCTTCTCCACTCTCACGCTCTTCGTTTAGCGACGCAAGACTTTCATCGTGATGTTATCTCATCAATCGCATGCCTTCCTCTACTTTACAGGTCAAATACCTCATCACGATTTTTATCCGGCAGCCCCTTCATCCTTACCACCTAGTGGTCTGGTTCTACATGTTTCGCTTTACGCTTCGATCCCGCATTGATAAACTCTCTCCTGGCCGCAGATAAACGTGTTTTCCTTGGGTATCCAAGGTCTCGTAAAGGGTATAAGTGTTATTCCCCTACTCCGCTCCAGATTTCATCTCCGCCGACGCCACGCTCTTCGATTCGCCTTTCTTCGGGTCTTTAGAGTCATCGTCGAGTTTCATCCTTCTACGTCAGACGCCTTTGATCCTCCTAAGTTTCTCTATCACCCCAAATTCCAATTCCTCCTCCGTGCAGGTTTATCGCTGCCCTCGCTCGCTCTTACGCCGGCCAACACCGACCGCCACGGAATCATCTCTCGAGCCAAATCCTCCGCTTCCCTCCTTCCGTCCAAATTTCTCAACCGATATTCTATCGCTCTTCGAAAAGGTATACGCCCATTCGTAATCCTTCTCCACATTATGTTTTTCGAGTTACCATCGCCTTTCTCCTTCCTATTATTCTGTTTTCCTCTTCGCCTCGCTTTCTTCCAAAGATCGCAGGAGATGATTTGTCCATCCGTGACGGAAACAAAGCATGTTAGATTTAAATGAGTCGCTTTACGTAGTCGCTGACTCGGGATATCGCTCTCTACCACCAGTGAAAGTCATGTTGTCGTCATGGCGGATATATACAAAAGGTCGTCCGCATTTTAACGGCCGACGGGCTTAAGGCTCGCCTCGTCATAAAGGTTATACTCGATCTTCTGATCGATTACGAGACACGCTTTCTCCCGCAAGACGCCCTTTATACGCTTACTCACGCCTATCAGCGATTCAACACCGGTCTCTTTATCGCTAGACATTAAGAATGCGTTTCATACGGTGATCCGCCGAGGAAGTCTATACGGAGCAACCTCCGTGGTTTTCATTGCCGTGAGTCTTCTGTCTCAGTGTCGCCGCCATGAAAATCTTTATACGGTCTCAAGCAATACCCAGTACGGTTCTAGATTTAGTATCAGAATTCAATCTACGACTGAGCGAGGTCGACCATTCTCGCCTTTTTATCGCCACCATCTACCGGGTGCATCTACCTAGTGGTTTACGCTGATGATATTGTCATCACAGTAATGATCATCTCGATCTCACAGTGAAACAACATCTTTTCAAACATTTCCGCACAAAGGATCTCTACAGACTTAAATACTTCGGGAATGTAAGAAAGACACCGTAAACGGGATCATTATATCTCAAAGGAAGTATGCAATGGATATTCTGTAAGAAACAGAATGTTAAACTCAAAGACAATGACAACCCTATGGATCCTAATGTCAAGCTCCTACCAAATCGGGGGAGCCTCTACTAGATCCCGAACGATACAGCGATTAGTAGAAGACTAAGTTACCTTATCGCTACTCGTCCGTATATCTCATTCGCAGAAGTGTAGTAAGTCGCTTTCAACTCTCCGTAAAGAACATCGACGCTGCGGATTCGTGATTGCTCGATATATCGAGGCGCCCAGAAAGGGTCTCAGATGAAGACAAAGGACATACTCGAGTTATAGGATATTCTCGACGCAGATCGGGATCTCCCATCGATAGAGATCTACTGATTCAGATATTTGTTTGAGATAACCTTGCTTTCGAAAAGAAAAAAAATGTAATGTCGGGCAAGATCCAAGCAGAGGCAGAGAGTATCGAGCTATAGCCATAGTCAACCAAGAACTTATACGGCTCAAACATAGCTTCAGAGCTAAAATTGAGACGTTACACAAATATCACTTATACGCGATAACCAAGCCGCCACGCATATCGCCTCAAATCCAGCTTTTTCAGCGAGGAGAAGCGTATAAGTCGATCATTACATGTAGAGAAAGTCATATGGAGAAATATCTACTAGTTTTGTTAACTCACGATCATTCGGATATATTTACTAAGTCACCGAGGTCCCCCAATTGACTATATACGTAATGTGGGTGCATATAATTTATATTCGTCAGCTTGAGGGGGAGTGTTAGAATATTGTAGATATGATTAGGGATAATTGTTATCCCTAAATATCATTAGGAATAATTATTACTTAGGATAGAGTTTTTGATTTATTCCTAGGATAGGGTTTGATTTATTCTTTTTGAATAAGCCCTAATCTTGTCTATAAATAGGGCTTCTTTCATGTAAGTTAGGTATTCTGAATTACACAATAACATATGCTAATGGTAGAAAGATGACTTCCAAACAAGTCATAGAGCTCATAAAGCAAACCAAAATATTAGAGGGCAGCCCGGTGCATGAAGCTCTAGCCAATGTAGGTGTCGGGGAAGGATATATTGTATGTAAATCTTTTTTTTTAATATTTTATTTTTATAAAGCAACCCAAAATATTTTTAAAAAAAAGGTTAGCTTAATTCAATGTAATAAGGAGTACAACTCAATGAATGCCTAAACCCAAAAATAGAGAGGCCTTTCTATAACTTGTATCTATGGTAACTCAGTTTGCATTGAAGGTGCCTTTTCGTGTTGCATGATTTGCCATCAAGAGAAAATACCGAAAACAATAAAGAAAATGTTTTAACAGGCAAAGTATGCAAACCTCAAGATAGAGTAAGAAGAAAAGATAACAGCTCTGGAAAAAACATGCAGAGTTCAGAAGTGTTATCTAATAAAATGATACACAAAGGCTTTTGCATACAAGAATCATACAAGCAAAGTATAAATTGATTTTCCATTTCAGGGATAATTATTGAAAGCAATAAAGTCAATCTTTTAACCAGGCAAAGCATACAAACCTCAAGAAAGAGTAGGAGAGAAGAAAAATAACAGCCCTGGAAAAAATCATCCAGCATTCAGAAGCATTATCTAATAATATGACACATGTTTTTCCATAACTTAAGACGCTCATGCCCTTCACGAACTGTCTTGCCATTTGTCTTTTTCCGCCACAAGTGTCCATCATTACGAAAATAGAAGCACCCTGCGGTTGAAAAGGAATAAAGAACCACCTATCAAGAAAATTCATAAAATCAAATCAGACCAAGCTTAAACATAGAATAATGCAAATCCTAATTCAGCACAATTTAGTAGTGTTTAATTACTAGGTGGCTTTTGAGGGGTTCTGTCTGTTATCTTAAAATTTTCATGATTCTGCAGGATATACAGAACTTCTACAGGCTTTAACCATCGTATTTGAGCTTCTTGGACCAACTTAGTTATATCAAACCCTGCAAACACAGATGAGAAAAACTTAGGTTGAAGTAGTTCACACATTTGAATAAAGAGATTGACACCATACACGAATAGAGAGCAATCTAAAACATGAAAAATAAGTATTGAGTCACACTTTGACCATGGCAATGTAAAGAAAGCCAAAAGAAGGATCAGAAAATATATCCATAAACAGAATAAAGAAAAATAAAAGAAGAATCAGAAAGTACATACATAAATGCATATTCTCAGAGATATGTCTAGTCAAACTCAGTCAGACATTGGGGCCTACCCAATTTTGGTTTGGGTAGAAGCAAGAACAACTCTTGGCAGAAATTCTTGCTAAGCTGGAACTGGTTGAAATTCCAACATAGAGGAAGCACTGAAGTGGACTCCCTGTAACTGTGGCATGAATCAACCTGGATGTAGGTTGGATCTGAGAATTTCCTAATACCTATGAAGGCAAAAAGTTGCCCATTGGCAAACTACTACAGACGTCAAGTGAGTTAAGACGTGACTCACTGGCATGCAGTGGCACAAACTAACTTCCTCTTGGAGGTGGCACAGGAAGGAATTGCTTCCTACCTAGTTTTCTGATGTACATGGAAGCTGAAGTAGGTCAACACCCAGTTTTAACCAAGGTGGAGGTTGACAGGTTACATGTGAGGCGGGATTTTGAAAAGCTCAGGAGTTAAGTCAAAGAACATGAATTAAAAAGGTCATTTTTTACTATTGACTCTATTTTAGGCATTGAAGGTGTATTTGGCTCTGATGACCATTACCAAAAACAACTGTTGAGGAACACATGGCTGAGGTAGTTATAGGTTGTTTTCCTTTACTTATTTTAAACCTTTAATAGGACATGTGGCTGAGTTGGTGCTAATTATCACTCATCAATATCTCATCATAATAATTAGCCCCAAGTATTTGAAATCAGCTACACAGATCTTATTTTCTATTGAATATATTTGTAATATTTGAATATATTAAATTTTTTGCAACTTTGTCGACTAAAGTATTCCTTGGTATTCCTCCACCCCTTGCACCTTTAACTCTAATCAGAACTATGATGAGAATGTTCATACTCGTGTAGTTTATTCAATTTCATTTTATCATCTATGTCGAAGTTACAGCTACTTCTTCTTTGGTATTAGTACTTAATTTTAAATCTTTTTAATAATTTCATTAATCCATCTTAGTATTCTCATCTATAGTACATTAAAGTTTTGGAAGTGTTAGTTTCTAATTGTTCATCTCTATGATTTATAAAATATGGCAGATTGTATCAAGTCTTATAGAAGTTTTTTTCTATGCAGGGTCATACAATGTTCGTAAAATACTCTAGATGGTTTTATTTAAACCTTTCATTCTTTTAAGTATACCATCATCAATATTGTTTTATTGTAGAATAGTGAACCTAACATATCAAAAACTCTATTATAGTGATTTTATTTTTATCAATCATAGCAATTCCCTTACTTATTTTCATATTATTGGGAGTAAATCTGTGTTTGCTGCCTTAAAACTTTTCAGATTTGCTTTTCCCTAAAAAGAGAAAAACTTGAAAGCTAAAAGAAAATAGAAGACATTTGTTATCTTTCTTTCAAAAGGGAAATGAAAAATTGGGAAAATAATCCCAAAACAAACTTAATCACACCACAAATCAAGCTTTGAGTTTAGTGTATCTACACACCCATTAATTAGAACAAATTAATATGCAAATAACAAAACTAAGTTGGCTTATCTTTCTTAATAAAAAGATAAAAGCTCCACCCCGGTGCTGGATGCAAATCTACAATTACAAAAAAAACAAAAAAAAAAATTCTTACACTCTTAGTAGTTCAAAAAGTAGTAATTATATTACAGTGAATGTTGAATATTTATTTCCTTCTAAAATTCATCAATTTGATTGTCTACAGACTGATAAACTTTTTGAAGTCAACCAAAAAAACATGTGTAAATCATGTTGGTGCAAGCGGCCCAAGTCACGATTGACTAGACTTGAGTTTGACTCGAGCAATATTTTGATATTTGACAAAACGTATGACAATGTAATTGTCATTGATGTTCGACAAACGTATGACATGTGATTGTCATGGAAAGTCCAAGTCTTGTGTACTTGGCATGGGAAGTCCAAGTCATGGGTACTTGGCATTGGAAAGTCCAAACATGGGTCTTGGCATTTGGAAAGTCCAACATAGATGAACAAATCATGGATGACTTGGAGGGATTTGATAGACATGAAGCTGATGGAGGTGGCTAGAAGGCTTAGGTCTAGGCTAAGGGTGGTCTAGCAAGTATGAGGGGATCACACTTGGGGTAAACCTCATGATTGAGGTTTAGCAGTCGACTGGGGTTATGGACCAGTCGACTGGTCAAGTGTTTTAACACTTGGCAGCTGAGTCAACTCTAGCAGTCGATTGGGATTATGACCATTCGATTGGTATTCGACTGCGGCCTCATGGCCTTAGCAGTCGACTACCAACTTTGGGCAGTCAACTGGCCTTGAACAGTCGACTGCTGGTCGAGGACACGGGCACAGAAAGCTCGATAGACGACTGAGCAGTCGGCTACGGACTTGGCAGTCGACTGCCAAGGTATCCGTTGGAGTTTTTCCAGAGTAGATTAAGCCGTTGTGAGACAACAGCTACAGGAGCAGTCGACTGACAGGTATGGAGAGTCGACTGGTAGGTGAAAATCATCCCGAGTTGCAGCCTTATAAGGAGCTTGAAGAGGAGGATTTTGGCCATGGTTGTTGGGGTGATTTGAGGGAGAATAGTTGGTACTTTCCAGTCCTTCAAAGTCAGTCCAAAGCAATCAAATCATCAAGCAAGCAAAGCTCACTTCGTGTAAAGTGTTTAGTTCTTTGTTTTGTATTTTACTTGTATTTGATTGTATCTTCTTGCTTATTGTTGTAAGCTCACATTGCAAGAGGTTTTCTCCACCTCCGATTTGTTGTCGAGAATGAGAGGTTTTATTAGTGGTGGTGTGCATCACTAGAGCTCACTTGGACTCGATCCGTGGAGTAGGAACCCTAAGATTTTGAATCACGTTATATCTTGTGTTTTGCATGTGATTGTGTGTTTGTCTTTTGTTTTAATTTATGTTTTATTATTTCCGCTGCGCAAACTAACGAATTGTAGAGACAAACACGATCGAATTCCATCAAGCGAACGAACGCACCATTCACCCCCCTCTAGCGCGTCACCAAAGGTCCTACAAATCATATTCCTTTCTCTATATTTCTGCTTTAGTTGTCTTACTACAAGAAATATCATTTATACTTAATTTAGCGAGCATACAACCAAATTGATTTTCAAAAATGTTTATCATCTTAATCGCTCTAATATTCACATTTATTCTGATAAATTAGTATTGAGAATTTTCCATTATTGTTCAATCAACTACCTAAATGTCAAATATTATTGAATAACTTAGCAAACAAATTACATTTTTTCCTAATTTAGTAGAAATATCGTTGACACCTACACTTCAGTACAACTTCTTTAAACGTGTTAGATCTAACATTATTAACAAATCTATTATTCTATCCATACTAAAAAATGTTTGAGATTTCATTCTGAACCGAGCATTTTGCTAGCCAACAAGAACATGATACAACGTCAGTGTTGTACCGAGCATGCCGGTGTGTGTGTCAGAGGCATCGAGGAGGAAAAGGAAGGAGCTGCAATGCAAAATTGAGATATGCATTTATCGATGAAGGAATTGTCACGCAGACAAACACAGGTACAAAGTCTGTGTGTTGTCTCCTTTCATTAATAGATTTTTTTTTTTTTTTTTTTTGCATCTACGTGACAATTCAAGAATATTCCATAAAGTGACATTTTTTTATACTGCGACCATCCACCTAAACCTATACATTCCCCCAATAAAAAGGGAATTCTGTACGAGATCACCCCGTCAACAAAAGAAATTTTTTTTTCTTCTTTATTAAGGGGGAACAAAAGGTAGAGAAGAATCATTGTACAAAAAATGGACAGAAAAAAAAAGAAGAAGAAGAAAAATGCAAGAAAAGGGGATCGAAAGCCTAAGTCGAACATACCTTGCTGCATCATATCGAACCTCTGCTGGGCAGCTCCTCCAGCAAAAAGAGGATCGAAGTAACTCAAACCCTAGGGAAGGTACCAACACCGAAATAAGAGCTACAGTCAAAAGCGGAATCCTCCAGTCCGGGAACAAAAATGAGAAACCGAGTATTAAAAAAAAATAGACATGGCATCTGTCGCCGCGTTCTCTGGTCTACACTTTGAGCACATGGAATTCAAGGACGAAAGGGGAAGCTGCCAAGAAGACCGCGAGCACCCACCAACACCCCGCTGCCATTGCGTTCGCATAAAGCGATGCTCCTCGCTCTACTCCAGAGAAAACGCTTCCCTTTCCTTTTCTGAGTCCGTTGGCTTGTTGTTTTATATTTTCATCCCTGAATCTTTTAAATTTGAAGAGCGAATAAATTTGTGGGAAAAATTTTATAATTTACAAAATATTTGTTGTCCTTTATAATTAATTTATAGAAATTGGCAAATCTCTATGTTTGCCTTTATTATTGTAAAAAAACAATAAATAAAATAAAATAAAAAATTAGGATCACGGACCACAAAAATTGGAGTCAAAGCTAATCAATTCGATTGGTCCTTATTTTAGGGTCAATTTTACTATAATTTCACAATCATTTTCAATCTCAATTTTATAATCAAACAAAAAAAAAATTGACCATCAAATTAAAATAAAAACTAAAATAAAGATGAATACGAAGCGAAAAAAAATCACAATCATATCTAATCACAATTTTATAATTATCTTTGTTGCATATTCAAATAGTTGTTGGTCAAATAAAAGATGCATTCAAATAATTGTTGGTCAAATAAAAGATGCTCCATGAACATGGTATAATTATAAAAATAGAGAAATATTACTGCATAAGAATATAGTTGATTTTATACTGCGATATTATTGATGATGAATTTAAAAAAAATACATTGGACGGCCTCTGCAGGAGTTTGTCAGCGGGACGACGTTGGATCGTCGTTCGGAGATAATACGATCTGTTGATGAAGATTTTGAAGATCCGCGAATAATCAATCGCTATATTAGAATTAATCGATCCTAAAATTCGGATACTCCAATATCAATAAAAAACAAAAAAAAGAAAAGATAAATAAAGACGGACACATGGAGGCAAAAGAAAATAGTTATATAAATGAATATAATAAGAATAAAAATATAATAGACACTATTTTAATATTTTTTTTAAAAATAAAGAATACTCTTAGTTTTTATTCAAAAAGTAATTTTAATATTCTAATAATATGGTGCACTATTAATTTTTTTTAATCAAAATGGACAAAAAAAATTATTTTGTAGATATATTTTAATAAACGGTCAAGGTCAAACAAAAACAAGAAACAAAAAACAAAAAAAAACGAACACACATGGAAAAAAAAAAGTGTGGTTATCCACATCCCAATTTTCACTAAACACACTTTATTTTTTAAATACACTCATCAATAATTTTTTTTATCACAAAAATTTTTAATTACCCCTCATAATATGCCTATTTTACCCTTTCTAAAAACCCTTTTTAAAACCAATGTATTCTCTCCCTCCTCTTCTTCTCTCTCGTCGCACGAATCTTCCCGATTCCTTTTCTTCTCATCACCGCCTCTCCTTTCTTCTCCTCACCCACCGTTGTTGCCCCTCTTTTCGCCGACTGATCTCCTCGTGCGAGGTTAACACAATCTTCTACAACACGTTGTTGCCGACCTTCTCGATCGAGCATCGTCATCCCTCCGTTATGAGCATCATCGCGATGCTCGAAAATATGCAAGTTAGTGCCTTTGATTTTGTTATACATTATCATTACATAGGTAAATTTTTATTTTTGTTAGATTTGTGTTTAGTTTTGAATAGAAACTTACTCAAATATAAAGTTGGGTTGCAAAATATATGACAGAGATAATCTCAAATTTCAGCCATGCGATGTTCAACTCTAGTCTGTGAACACATTACTGTTTGTTTGGCTACCATCGGTCGAACGCTCTAGGATCAATTTGGCATGGTCGAATGCAACACACTGTGTTCAACTTTTGTCTACCTAATGAAATACAAAATGTTCGGCCTCTAGCAGTCGAACATCGACAATTTTGTTCAGTTGTATGTTTCCGAACATATTGTGTTTTATTCAGTTTTGAGTAGTTGAGCAGCTCTGTTTCCTTTCAACAACATATGTTAGTTTTGTATATCTAATTCACCTATTTCTCGCATGACCGAGAAAGGAGAAGGGGAAGAGGAAGAAAAAAGATAAGGGAAAACTTACGAGATGTTTTTAGGAGAGTGATCAAAGAGAAATAAGAAATAGGGACCAATTTGAGATTGATTTATAATCTGTTTCTAATTTAGAGATCAATTTGAGATCGATTTTCCATTGAAGTATAATTAGTCTTTATTTTAGAGTTTTTTTTAGTGGTTGTATATGTAATTCACTTGTTTCTTATGTACAATAAAAATGTTGAAGACATTTTCAAGGAGGAATAGACCAACGGCTTCTGATAGAAAGTGTCGATAAGAGAGACTTGTACAAGAGGTACAACCATCAGTTGTGCACAACTGGATCTAGATATGGGCACTCAAAGTAATCGTATTGTCGATGGCGAAGATAGTGAAATTGACACTGAGACAGATGATTATTTATTATTTTAGATGATGATAGTGATTAGATGTATTTACACGGTATTTATATTGTTCTTCATTTATATTTCATGTATTTAATATAATCTTTTTTTATACGTCGATCTGTATATAATGCTTATGTCATAGCTATGCCGCCTAAGAGAATTGAGCACCCCCCAATTATGCCTACGTCTAACGATGACAGTGCTCCTACTCCTACTAGTTAGTTATATGGTTTTAAATACGTTTATTTTGTTTGTTATTTATTTAACTTGTTAATTGTTAGCATCCTTTGATTTACAGTTCATCCGACACGTAGAGAGACACAGGGTACACACTCCGATCAGCTCCGATGGCAAATCGAGGAACGGGGTAGATTACCCATTACATTTCGTAAGAGCAATGGTCATCCTATCAGGACCAATGCAACTGCTTTTATGACAGAGTTAGGTCTGTCAATTAAGAAGTTCGTTCCCCTACAAGCTAAGAGTTGGAAGCATATCCCTGCGAATAATAAACATATGATATATGACCGATTATCAGTAAGTACGAGTATTTTTCTAATTAAAGAATCAACCATCATTCATTATTAAAATTCAATATTGATATTTTTTTCAAACTGCTTTCGATATAAATTTTGCCAAGGAGGCAACGTCGGTAAGGAAGGAGACCGACAGATTAATGAGTGCAAGGTACAGAGATAATTGAAATAAGGTGCACACTCATTATAAGAGTCTACTACATCTTTCCCCCACTGAGCGGCGACTTCATATGCCGAGCGAGTTTTGTGAGACGCACGAAGATTGAAATTATATGTGCGATTTATTTGAATCAAAGAAATTTCAGATAACTCAATCTATACCAATTATTTGTGTTATATGTAAATTAAAATATGTTCAACTCATGTTTTAAGTTTTATCTTAATAAATTTTGATATTGTAGACACGATCGGCAATAAATGCCCAAAATCGAGTACAACTATCATTTATCCATCGAGGTGACTCAAAATCCTTCATTCAGTACAGTTACGACGGTGTAAGTATAAATTTTATAGGTACAGTATATTGGTTGGTATTTTTAATATTAACGCATTATAATATTTTTGAGACCGATCGGTCTCAAAGAAAAGATTGGATTACTGTCTTTAATACAACTCACTGTACTTCGTCAAAGGGATGGAGTGGGGAGAGAGTCGAGGTTGCATACGTAAGATATAATCCATAAAATTTAGTAAAGTTATTTTTAAATATTAGTAATTCTTTGTAAACATATTGATAATGTGTTTGTTATTCTTAGGGTGAAATGGTGAGACTGCGAGATGAACACATCCAGTCACAAGAAACTGGAGATGATATCGATGCAATGCAGATTGCAAATCAAGTGTATGATCAAGTACGTGGTGTTCGCTCTGGATATACCAGAGGACTTGGAAGTGGGCCAAAACCAGTTAGATCCACTTCTTCATATGTCAGCTCCTCCTCCAGAACAACTAACGCAGCACTACGTGAACAACTTCAGTCCACCCAGCAAGAATTGGCAGGGCGAAGAGGAGTTAACAAACACTCAAGTTCGATTAGCTAGCACCAAGATGAGTTGACATCAATGAGATCAAAACAAGATATGTTGAAGCAATTACAGATCGACTTGCACCTGGAGCATTACAATCATTGATGCATGAGTCCTCTTCAGCTTCAGCTCCACCACCTCCTCCTCCTCCTCCTTAGAGTTTGTGACCATTTAAATATTGAGCTAGTGAAATTGTGCTTGATTTGAATGTGTTTGCATTTTAATACTATAAATTTGTGGACATGGATGTTTTGGATATTTAAATTTGATGTTATGTTAGTTGTTTTTAATTATATATATTGGTTTTATTGTGTGAGTGGTATGTTGTTAATTTAAATTGCGTGGTTGATATTGTATTATAGGATTTTGAATACAAATAAAATGGATCCTGGAAATCTGTATTTTCTTAGTTAGCGATGATTTTTTGAAATTTCGTCGCTAACTGTCAATATACGGCTTCAGGATTTTGCAGGTTAGTGACAAAAATATAGATTTCGTCGCTAGAGTTGGAGTATCAGTCGAGTCGCCAGTCGACGCGTTCGACTGCTGTAGGACTTTGGTGACGAAGTTTATAACTTTTGTCGCAAAAATAATCTCGGTCGAGTGCGGTCGAGGGCTCCCATACGTGGGTGGCCAAAAAATAGATGTTAGCGACGAAATAAGATATTTCGTCGATAAAGTTTCTAATTATTAGCGACGATTTGTGTATATTTCGTCGCTAATATTGGTGAATTTCGTAGTTTTCGGTGTCGAGATTTTGCGACGAAAGATTTATTTTTTACGACGTTTTAAGTTCCGTCGGTAATATTAACGACGAAATTATTTTAATTCGTCGTGAATGTATCTTAGCGACAAGCTTATTACGACGAATCTAGCGACTAATTACTTTCGTCGTAAAATATATTTAGCGGCGAATTAGTGTTATTAGTGACGAAAATAATTCGTTGCTATTTTTCATTTTTCTTATAGTGACTTGCAATGAGGTTGTTATTGGATTGACAATCTTCTCAACATTAACAATCTTTGTGAATCATTTGTCGTTGAAAAAATCATGTTGACAACACCAACTGCCTTAGACCATCGACTATCAATGTCATCTCTAACATCAATCCCCTTACTCAGCTCCATATCTAACTTTCTCCAAAACTTATCAACACTACCTAATGGGATTGGCATGTCCACCTGATTATACTCGGCAAGCTCATGTGCACAAGGTAAACCACATGCCTTCCGTAATACACAACCACACAACAAAGGATCTATGCCAGTCACATTTATACTTTTCATTTCATCAAAAAAATTGTCAAAAGTTGTAATTGAAACTACACCTCGTAGAAACTTGAATACGGATGATTTGTATCGATGTTGGACTACATTAATACTCTTTTCAAATGAATCTTTGATTGCGATGTGAGATAACTCAAGCAAAGAGTGAATTTTAGTCCAACATGTCTCAAAGTTACCTTGGCTCGATCCAAGTTGTCTCTTCAATTTTGCATGTGCACTCTCGACCCTATTTGTTGTTGTGTTGACAAAATGCATGACATTATTTGTCCAACAAGACACAAATCTTTCTTTGAAATGATGAACCCACTGATTTATTGTTTACTGAATAACATTTAAATGGTTTGAATAATCTTTTTGGAATATCCTAAGCAACTCATAAAATATAGCTTCATTTTCGGCTAAGACCAACACATTCCACGAATATATAAAAGAATCTCACTTCTCCTTGGTGCGAAATTCCTTTTTGCAATTTGCCAATATATTCCTATTAATATGCCATCGACACAATAAATGCTTTGAAGTGGGAAAAATACTTTTGATCGCACTCATCAATGCAATATCTCGATCGGTTATAGTTTCGTTGGGTAAAGATGAGTCATCCATCAACGACCTCATGATACGCAATGACCATAAGTAGTTATCTTCACTCTCAAACTCCAAATACACGCAAGCAACAAAAAATGTCAAGTCCGTTGACGTCGCACCAACTATTTCAAATAGCGATAACCTGTATCGATTTGTCTTGTGCATACAATCCATCAACAATACACTTAGAAAAGTATGCAACAAGTCAATACTCGTCGAGCGAGCAAAGAAAATATCCTTCACTGTATCAGTTTTCTCGTACCGCTTGTGATGGTAAAAATAGTTATACTCCTTCAGCTTTGCCATAAGGTATTGCATTTGTGATCGACCTCTATGCTCAATTATTTTATGTTGTTGTCTTGCATTGTAAATTGTAAAATACCGGAGGGAAAAAAAATAATAAAAATAAAAATATTCCTCGGTAATTAATAAAGCATCTTGTGGAATTTTAGAAATTTTTCTGGATTTAAATGGAGGTTCTATAGATATTTCATGGGGATAAAGTAAACAGACTTTTGTAAAGTCTGTTTAGACTATAATGAGGTGTTAAATTTCTCAATAAATTCGATTCCTTCATTTCCCATCGGTTTCTTATCGCAACTCACCGTCGGCCGTTTCTCTATCGCGCGACCTCTCCCCTTCGTCTCCGGAGCAACCAAAGCCCGATCCCTCTTCCCGATCGCCTTCTCTTTTTTTCTCATCTTCGCCCGATCCAGTGGATTTCCGCGGAGCTCACTGTCATCGCCGTCCCCACTCGACGCGAGATCGATTCGCCGTCGCCTTCTCCCTCACGCGCCGGCTATGTCGCTGTCGTCGCAAGCTCCTCTCGATCGACGACGCCCTAAGCCAGCCGGTCACGCAGAGGGTAGCGGCCACGCCGTTGCCACTCCTCTTTCGACTGATTTGCTTCCACCAAGACACCGCGATCACGCGCCGCCCGCCACCGCTTGTCGGAGATCTCCAAGCTGCGGTTGGGGATTTCGCGAGCGATGCCGCTGAGCAATATCCGGTCCAACCGATCCCCTTTCCCTGCTCTTCCCACTCGTCGCCGGATCTGGCCCTTCCCACTCGCCGCCGGACTTAGGTGAGTTGGTGTCGACCTTCTCCTTACCTTGGACGGGATCGAAATCCTTCTATGATTTTCATGGTTGAACGGGATTTTGGGTGTTTGGGCAGGGATCGTGAGCATCGATCGTAGTCAGTGAACGGGCTGCCAGTATTGGGGATTACTGCCGGTGGAGTCCAGGGCTGGTAAGCATATTCTATCCCCACTCTTTTAGTTGTAAATTGCTAAATTTTAATTGTGTGATATGTGGAGAGGTTGTTCTTGTCGATGGAGTTGACTGTGAGCAAGGATTTGCCGAGTGTAAATGGGTTTGAAGTCGGTTGAGCGCCAGTAAGTTATGAGGTCAGGCCGATCGTGAAGATTGCAGGAAGCTGTGATATGGTTGTAAAGGAGCTATGAACGGTTGTGATTTGACTGTGAATAGGGATATTCTTGGCCACGAAGGGGTTGTGAGTTTCATTATCTTTATGATAATTGTTAGATGAGTAATGTTGGTGAATAGTATGACGTATAGAGGAATTGGAGGTGTTCTGTGGTTGTGTTACTATGTTTAGCATGAATTTGGACTATGGATATGATGCTAGATTATAGTTAGTTATTATTGGTTTGTTGATTAATAACTAATGGAAGTATGCTGTTAGTTGGATGATGAATTATGTATAGTTGTGAATTGAGTTGTAATGGCAGTGAGATAAAGTGGTGCCATAAGGGACGTGTAGTTTATTCGTTGCAAAGACTTTGAGGTTCCGTGGTTAGCTGATACGTTAACTAGGGGATAGGGGGATGTATGGTGGTGATTTGCATATTTTGATTGTTGATGTGGTGTTATGAAGAGTTTGGTTGGGTGTATCGATCGAGGAGGAATGTAGATATGAGGTTACGAGAGATGTGTGCTCGAGTTCCTAACTCGTAGACGAGGAAAGGATGTGAACATAGAAACGACGTGGTAATTAAGTTGTGTATTTGTCGTATACTTGCACTTAATCATAATGTTTGATACGTGCGCAGACATGGATACGGCGGGCTCGCGACGCAAAGACAATCAAAGACGAGCCACGATCGTAGGTAATTTTCTACCGGTCGGGTAGATGTAATGATTTCCAGATTTAGATATAGATATGAACATGTTAGGTGTTCATATTACCTTGATCATGCTCTGTTTATCGTATGCTTGAACTTACCGTTGATATATATATGTGTGCTCGATTATTAATAACACATTCCCTAGCATGATCTAGAAGTTACAGATGTGATGTAAGTAAGTCTAACTGTTTAGTAGGGTGTAGATGTTAGAGTACGGAGGTTGACCTAAATTGTAAATTTGGCAAAAGGTCCTCTGTGGATAAGTACGGCCCTAGATGTAGGACTTATTCCATACCTATATGTTGCACATTTATTCACCAATCGGGTTGTGTGTGAATGGTCATGTGAGTCGTGGATAGTGTCGCTACGGACCGATGGTCCTAGCTTGTCATGATCGGATGAGTGACTCTCTGAGGTGGAGAGTGTCTTGATCAATTGGTGTGACTCTTTGTTGAGCAGAGAGTCTAGGGTAGATGTTCACGTATGTGAGACAAGATTCTCATGTCATTGCATGCATACTGACGACATCGTCTCCCCTTGGGGTTGAGAGAGAGTCGTCAGTCATCTTGCCTCCTAGGTTACTTCCAGACGAGTAACTGGTGTGAGGGCATAACATTTGTTGTGCCGCACTCTACCATTATTGACGATGGTTGTTGGAGTCACGTGCAGTTGTCCTGGGTGCGTGGCACTTCATCGCCATCGGTGGTCGATCGGAGTGGCGATGCGGGGACCCCGTTGCATAGCGAGCTCTTTACGCTCATATGCTACTTGATCATACTACCCAACGGCCACCGAGAGTGGTGGCGAGTCGGGATAGTTGTCATGTCGTGCCACCTAGGCCACACTGGGGTCGTGGTAGCGAGTAGGGGTGAGCAGGCATGACCATGCATGCTGCATTGCCGTATCATACGGTGTTTTGCATATGATTATATATATATACATACCTGCTTGTATATATATATATATGGATGATGATGATTAGTATACATACAGATACAGTCTATATGTATACTCACTTTGATGATGCATTTGTATGCACTATGCTTGTTGCATTTGTTTGTACATATTCATACATGATACTGCATTTCCTGTATGGTAGTAGGTTGATATTTGTATACCTATCGGATATTCACAGTGATACCCTTGACTCAGGTTAGGATATTGTGTTAGTACTATACTGTTATACCCTATGATGTGATTATATGCCCAGGTTGGATCAGGATAGAGTAGCTGACTGCCAGGTATGTCAGCATCGTTGATGTTCAGTTTATTTAGTATATGCATGCATATCTATTGTTATGCTGATGTATACTTGTTGTACGAGTAGATTAAACTGTTGAATGACATGTAATATTGATACATATATTTACATGTTTTCTCTGATTACCTGCTGAGTTTTACTCACCACCTCCGACCCTGGGTTTTTCTGTCGCCCAGGTAACAGGTAGAGGTCTTCGTGACAACTTGGAGCTGCGTCGACCGATCCATCCCATCTCCATTTTCCCAATGTCTCCCGAGGAGTTTATTTTGTTTTTTTCTCTCTTATGGTTTGGACTTGTTTATGAGTTATGGATTTTGGTCTTATGTCATGGACCCTTGTTTTTGTCATGGACTTGTCGTGATGTCGTTGTTTTATTTACGATTTTTGACTGTAGACTTGTCAGGTGGTGTACACCTGTATATTTTTGTTATGTATGTTGTGGGTATGCGCTCTTTATTTCCGCTGTTGTTATTTGTTATATATATTGTTGTTGTTATGGGCCTACGGGCCTTGTATTAACCCGAAATGTTGCCACGTACAGGGGAGATGTCGTCTGTTTGATTTTCGGCTCGGCATACTCTCGGGGCGTGACAGTAAATAGTCTTCATTGTCAACTTATTTTTAGAAATATCACCTTTAACATACTCAATATGTCTTTCGGTTGACTGTGACTCTTTGACAAATCAACCACTAACTCCTCCTTAGCACGTGATAAGCATCCAATAAATGAGTGACCTTCCAAATATAACACGTAAGGATGATTATGCACACCACAAACAACAATCAAAATCCATGGATCGTCAATGGATATTTGTGTGCCTTTAATTAAAAACAGACAATCACACTTCTTTTATCCCAATAAGTCTCTCTTTGCTCACTTTTCGGATAATATTCTTTTCATCTTTCACATTCTCACATATTTCTTCAAATAATTTCTCTTTAGGCTGACAATATTAGCTACTTTGTCAATATGCCAAAAACAACCAAGCCCGCCTTCCACTATCTCCACTGTCAGACCTTTTCACTACTACAACCATCATATTCGCCTTTGTCACTTTATGTGCCCAAGTAACTAGTGCATCACTAGATTCAAAACATTCATTTGTAGTGAACACCATTGTATAATCCATGTCTATCTCATTATTCATAGGACCAATGATATTATCCTCCGTAGAACATATATTTGATTCCTAATACAAATCAAAAAATATCATAACATTACAAATATAGACTTTAAAAAATGGTTATGTAAAAATACACATTAAAATATATTGTTCAGTCAGACATAGTTAAATATTACTTTAGTAGTTCGGCTACAAGTGGACGAATATGACTATACACGTTCGACACTATATGATGTCAAACATATTTAGCTATGTTCGAAAATAATCAATCGAATATTAGGACAAGCGTTCAACATTTACATTCTGAATGTATTTCGTTATATTCGACTTCTAATAGCTAAACGTTCGACTTGCTATGATCGAACACTGCACTTTTGAACTATTATATTTCAAATCGTAAGATAATTGTATTATGCAAAAACAATATAAAAAACTTACATTGTTCGTCGGAATTAAATTTTTATGCTCCATTATTGACTTGCTACTACAATGGAAACGTTGTATTAGGTTATAAAGACTACAGAGAGAACAAATGAGAGAGAATATGGAAGGCGAAGGAGGTAGCAGGATGTGAGGGAGAAATTTAAAAAAAAAAAAAAAAAAAAAAAAAAAAGACAAGACAATTTAGACTTTTCACTTCGGAGTATTTATGGGGAAAAAAATGAGGTATGTATAGTACTTGATGGGTATGGACAACCGCACTCAAACAAAAAATTCACTTCACATTCAACCCTAATTTTATAATCATTTTTTTCAACGACCAAATAAAAAATAAAGAAAGTCGAACCCAAAGGGAGAAAAAATATTTATAAAATTAATATAACAAGAATAAAAATATAATAGACATTATTTTAATATTTTTAAATTAAAGTATTCTTTTAGTTGTTACTAAATATTTTTAATATCCTAATAATATGGTGCTCTATTAATTTTTTTATCAGAATGGACAAAATCTTTTATTTTGTATATATATATTTAGTAAATTCTAATTGTGCTCATTTTTGCAAAAAATTATTGTGGTAAGATTTTTCATTAAAATAATTATATTGAATCATTTTATAAAATATTTTTTATCCTAATTATGGTATTTGAAGACTTAAAAACTTTATTTTGAAATTTATGTTGTTAAATTCTTTATTACAATCTTAGGTGCAACTTGTTTTAAAAAAATAAGATATGTTAACATTTTTTATCAAAATAAATATTTTTACCTAAGAAAGTGTTAATTTTGTACTTATGTTATTTGAAGGTTGATAATGGTTAACAATTTTCATTAAAATCAAGATGATTTTTTAAATTAGCTTTTGGTGAGATCGGTTAATATCATTGGAGACGGGTGAATTGAATAGCAATTTACAATTCATTACTTAATTGTTGTTCGTTGTGCCCATCTATAAAATATTAATATATAACTGAAATAAAAATAAAATAATAAGAGCAACATAAGTATAATAAATTGAGATTTTTATACGATTTAGAACTCTCGTTTCCTATTTCACTGCTTATCATCTTTTCTCTTTTTGGATAATTTTCGAAGATGGAGAAATTTCTTATAACATTTTCTTTTGCAACCAAATGAAAATACAAATATAATGATACAAATAAAATATGAAATGCAATGTAAATAATAATTTGCGAGTGTGATCTTTGTTTGTTTATTATTTGATTGCTTTGAAATGCTTTTAAGGGTGCATTTGGTTCAAGTAATCATACATAACCTTGGTTATGTGATTACCAAGGAATAAAACATAACCTTAGAATAAAGATAACCTTCGATAAAAATCTTGTTTGGTTGGAAGTTTTAATATATAACTTAGTTTAATATTTTACTAAATTATCCTATATCTTTTGATCAAACGCGGACGATCGGCGGCGATGGACGGCGATGGGTAAGCGGCGGTGGCGGCGAGCGACGGCAACCCAACGGCGGCAACGGCAGCGATGGAAGCGATGCGTGGCGGCGGCAGGCGGCAACAACGATAAGCGGCGGCGACCGGCGCGATGCGAGCGTGGCGGCCGGCAACGGCGACGAAGCGGCAGCCGGCAACGACGACGAGCGCGGCCGACGACGGCGGCGACGGCGAGCGATGGCCGGCGATGGACATCGACCGACGATGGATGGTAAATCGAATGATTTTTGACAAATTGACATTTAATATATTGCTAGGGGTAATATTGGGAAAAAAAATTCTTAACCCCGGGAATCAACAAAAACCTTGGTTCTTTAAGGTTTTCCTATTCCCCCTAAAAAGATTTTTGTCCATAATCAAGTAATGAACAATTACCAGGTAATTGTTTATAACCTAAACCAAACAAGATTTTTATTGATAACCTTGTTTTTGTTGATAACCTAATAAAGTTATCAACAAAAACCCCTAATCAAACGCACCCCAAAGGTTTGGAATGAATAGTTTTCAAAGTCTTTGAGAACCAACTATTTCAAACATCCTTGAAGTCATCTTTATAAACTATAAATTGAGATTGATTTCCTTCTAGCAATTAATTGTTCATCATTATCAATCGATTATTACACTATAGATGTCACGCCCCGAGAGTATGCCGTGCCAAAAATCAAACGGACGACATCTCCCCTGTACGTGGCAACATCTCGGGTTAATACAAGGCCCGTAGGCCCACAACAACTACATAATAATAGATATAAGTATATCAAACACACAGCGGAAATAGAAAATACATACCCACAACAAAATATACCAAAACATACGGGTGTACACCCCCTGACAAGACCACAGTACTAAAATCCGTACATAAAACATCGACACAAAATGACGTCCACAACATAAAGACGAAGTCCATACATAGAACAAAATCCATAACACCAATACAAATCATAAATCCTCGGGAGACTCAAAATGTGGAGATGGGATGGATCGCTACAGCCTCCAAGTCGCGTCACGAAGATCTCTACCATTACAGGGCGCATGTAAAAACCCGTGTGGTCCGTGGGAGTGAGTAAAACTCAGCAGGTAATAGATAAACATGTATATTAATATCACATGTATTTCACAAGTAAAATCTACAGTATCACTAGCATGATAATATATCCATGTATATATCATCTAACCAAAAGTCAATACGAATCGCAGATATAGCTAACGTCACTACGCTACACCTATCCAACCTGAGCACATATACACAACATATGGTATAAAGAATAGAACTAACTCATACTACATCCTGCTATGGGTCAAGGGTATCATAGTGAATAACTAACCAGTATACAAGTGATGACCTACTACCATACAGAAGAATGTAATAACATGTATGAATATGTGCAAACAAATACAACAAACATAGTACATACAAATGCAGCATCACAATAAGCATATCTATATATAGACTGCATCTATATACGCATGCTAATTACAATCATCCATATATATATATACATGCATATATGTATATATATGGTAATATGCAAAAATGTCATAAGTCGGCAATGCAGTATGCATGGTCATGTCGGCTCACCCTAAAGCTACCACGACCCCAGTGTGGCCTCGGTGTCTCGAGCATGACAACTGTCCCAACTCAACACCAACCACTACTCTCGAGTGGCCGAGTGGGCAGTATGATCGAGTAGCATATAAGCATAAAGAGCAAGCTACACGATGGGGTCCCCGGCCGGCCACTCCGGCATACTACCCATGAGTGGTCGAGTGCCACACACGCAGGACTACGACACGCAAATCCAACTATCACCGTCTGTAGTGATAGAGTGCGGCACTACAATGCTCTGCCCTCACACCGGTTACTCCTCCTATGAGTAACCGTGGAGGCAGGATGACTGACGACACTCTCAACCACAAGGGAGACATCGTCGCCAGCGTGCATGCAAATGACATGAATGTAAGGTCTCACAAACAGACATCCACCATAGACTCTCTATTCTACAGAGGGTCGCTAACTGTGATCAACGCACTCTCATCCTCAGAGAGTCGTGCTCAATCGATCAGATCGGACTAGGACCACCGGTCCGTAGCGACACCCTAAATACCATTCACCCGACCATTTACATAATGCATGGTCGGTAGAAACATGCACTCTAAGGGGTACTAGAATTAACTCTAGGTTCAAGGCATTATCTACCTACGGATGACTTTTTTGCCCAATTTACAATCAGGTCGTCATCCGGACTTTACTACTTGTACTCAACTTAAACAAATTCTAAGTTATTTACATCATCTATATGTATAACTCTTAATCATGGTAAAATAAACATGATAGCAGCAAGGAGTTAATAGCCAACGGATAAAGTATCAAGCATAAGATAAATAGAACAGGGTCAAGGTAACATGATCATTTAAGATGATCATGCCTCTAAATCTGTATGCATTAACTACCTGACCAGGGTAGGAATCACCCACCTGATAAGAAGCTCGTGACAATATAAATCCTCACGGCCGCGGTCCTGCCTCGTATCCACGTCCTGCACAAACCATGATATGCATTAAGTTCAAGCACATGACAATAGATGTATATCATTTACTATTCTATCGTTTCCATATTCGCGTCCCTTTATCGAATACGAATTAGAAGCTCAAAGAGTTAAGCTTGACTATTTAATTTAACTCACCGTTTCAATTAGCAAAAGTGCTAACCTACTTATCCAACTCCATACCCATTCAACCAAATCAATCTCATGTAGATTTAATCTTTTTATACTTAATTGATGTAACAGGATTACTAACAAATTAAGTATAAATCTAACCCATATTCACACCGATACACATCTCTTTTCGTAGCCCAACCAAAGCTACTGCTTCACAGCCGGGTTAAACAATCAACAAAAACCACCACTCCACACTTACTCCATTCCTCCGATCACTCGGTCTTGCGCGATAATAGAAATTCAATTAGCAACATTCCTCGATGAACATGTGATAAACCAAGCTTACCAATGGTTGGAACTTTCGCTTTTGCCCGATCGGTTCCTCACGCCTAGTTTCGTGAATCAACTTCCAACATGAGTAAACTACAATTACAGCCATAACACATAAGGAAATTCAATATTCTCACAGCGATTCAACAAATCGGACTGGACTGACAGAACAAATCGGAAAGGAATCGTGCTTACCAACGATTGGAGTCTCCACCAACAGAACAATCCCCAAACCGACAGCCAACCTCTCCTATTCCCTTGTTCACCAATTCTGCACAAATCACCATTTAGGTCACGGCAAATCCACAGAATATTCTACTTTTGTTCAAGGTAAGGAGAACCAAAATCACTGCTTACCTTTCCCTGACCACAATCGGCAATGGATGGCTTGGTTCGCCGGAACCCTAATGACAACCCCACTGCACTAATCACCGTTTAGGTCACACGAGGAGAAATCACAATTAAGAGTTGTACCCTCGTCCTAAAAGAAAGAAGCGATCGCTCTTACCTATTCCCAGTGTAGATCGGTAACAGAGGTCAGTACTCGCGAGGGAAGAACTCGAAGATGGCTGCCCTATTCGCCGACCAAGATCCCTGGTGCCTTTGCTTCAGAGAAAACCCCTCTCACAAACCTTCCACCAAGCACCGGACAACGTCGGCAGCCAATTGTTCGCCGAGGAAGAGCTGCGGAGATCGTCGAGGGACCTGCTCGGTGGGTTCTCTCGGCACAGGGGAAAAGAGCGACGGAACAAGGACTGGAGGCGCGAGAAGAAAGTGCTCTGGCCGGTGGAAAGTTATCGCCGCCGAAGAAGAGGATTCGCGAGAAGAAGCCAGCGTCGATTAGGAGTCGCGATTTGGGAACGCTTGGGAAGAAGCTTCGGCGATGAAACGGCGAACGGCGGGCATTAAAGGGGATTAACGAGTGGCTTCTTAACGGGTTGGATTTGAAGTGGGTTGAGCTTAAAACCCATTAAACCATTAACCCTAGATTTAATTAAATCTAGGTTAATTGAACTAATATAATTTCTTAAGCTAGGTTAAATGTAATTAAATCCTAACCATACTGTTTATTATTATTATTATTATTTTTTTTCGTGGTATTTTACATTCTCCCCTACTTATATAAAATTTGGTCCCCAAATTTTGTACTTAAATGCTAAAATTAATCAAGCATATTCCGAAATAACCACATACCTCAGGTAAATAGATGAGGGTATCGAACTCAGATAGTATCTTCCGACTCCCATGTAGCCTCCTCATCTGTATGATGCTGCCATCCCACCTTTACAAGTCGGATGGTTTTGTTCTGCAGCTGTCGCTCCTTGCGACCAAGAATCCGCACCGGAGTCTCTTCATACGTCGCATTCGCCTGGAGTGGTATCAGAACTTCTTTCAGAACATGGTCAGATCGCGGCACGTATTTCCTCAGCATAGATACATGGAATACGTTGTGAACACCCAAGTGTCGAGGCGCCACCGATAATAAGCAACACCTCCAATCCGCTCCAATATCTCAAATGACCCAATGTAGCGTGGGGCTAATTTTCCTTTTAGCCCAAATCTCTTGACTCCTTTGGTGGGTGACACTCATAGGAATACATGGTCCCCGACTGAAAATTCCAAAGGCCTTCGCCTCCGGTCCGCATAACTTTTCACGATCCTCGCCTCGGATAGCCGTCGTCGATCACTTGTACCAACTCGCATCCTCGGATACTCGAGGCCCCAATATCTCTGCGTTCCCAACTTCCTCCCATAACACAGAGATCTGCGAGTGCCGTATAATGCCTCGAATGGAGCCATCTGAATAGAAGAGTGATAGCTGTTATTGTAGGCAAACTCCACTAAAGGAATGTGATCCTCCCAACTGCCACCGAAATCCATGACGCAAGATCTCAATAGATCCTCCAGTCCAATGGTACGTGCGTTCGGATCGTCCGTCTGTCTCACGGATGAAAGGCTATCTGAAGTCGAAGCTCGTGCCCATGGCCCGCCGCAGACTCTGCCAGATCGGAAAGTAAAGCGCGGATCTCTATCGGATATGATACTCAGCGGTACACCATGCAATCGATGATCTCTCAAGATACAATTCGCTAGACGATCCAATGAATCCGCCTCACGACGGAAGGAAGCGATGATTTGGTTAATCGATCCACGATCACCCAAATCGCAGTATGTCCTCTACGGGTTCTGGGTAATCCCGTAACGAAGTCCATCGTGATATGCTCCCACTTCCATTCCGGGATCGGGATTTCCTGAAGTAACCCCGCAGGTTTCTGATGTTCGGCCTTCACTTGCTGGCATACTAGGCATCGTGCGACAAAGTCCGCAATATCTCATTTCATACCGTTCCACCAGTAGAAACGCTTCAAATCTCGATACATCCGAGTACCACCAGGATGTATAGCAAATCTCGACTGATGTGCTTCCTGTAGCAATTCTTCTTTACCGGGTGTGTGTAGGAACACATACATAGTCGCCTCAGCGAAGTACACCATTCTCGTCACTCGAGAAATCCGTCTGACGTTCTGAGTCTATCGTGCTGCTCAAGAACTGCAGATGCTGATCACTGACTTGTGCTTCCTTGATCCTCTCAGCAATAGCGGACTGGGCAACCATAGAAACTAATATCCCCCGGGATGTTTGACCGTGTTCCGACAATCCCAACTCGGAGAACTGTCGAACCAGATCAGTAACTGTTGTCAGATGACTGGCCAGAACTCCACGAGACTTTCTGCTCAGCGCATCCGCTACCACATTAGCTTTTCCCGGATGATACTGGACTAATTGAACTAATATAATTTCTTATTAACCCTAGATTTAATTAAATCTAGGTTAATTGAACTAATATAATTTCTTAAGCTAGGTTAAATGTAATTAACTCCTAACCATACTGTTTATTATTATTATTATTTTTTTCGTGGTATTTTACAATAGATTGAAACATTAGACTTGCAGAATGACTCTTCAAATTGATCTTTGACATGTTAGTCGACTGATCATTATCATCAATCAATTGATATCAAAATAATTGAGTCCTATAGTAGAGTGTTTATCCTTCTATATACTGCTACAGTATTATTAGTCGATTGGTTCTCTCAATTAGTCGACTGATGATAATCAATTGAGTTAAATAGTTGAGCTCCAAACATTTTATTCTCTAGAATAGTAACATCAATCGAATGTTACTATATAGTAGTCGATTAATGATGATCAGTCGAATTGAATAATAGAGTTTCAAACTTTTTGTCTCTCGAATAGTAAATCAGACATCTAGAAATCTCGATAATCGATTGATATATCTAAAATCCCAATAAACCCTTTAAACCCCCAATCTCAAGATTTATGATTCATTAATCATTTGCTACTCAATGACATTCAACTAATATTGTTATTTCAACTTTTCTAATGTAGAAATCTCACTTTGTCTAATATCCAATTGACTACAACTTACCATGACTTCTTTCGCTTAACATCCGATCATCTTTGATTTATTAAGATTTTATTCGTCTAGTATCTGGTCAATCTTTACTTGTCAGGACTTCACTAGCCTTGTATTAGGTGAACATTGACCTAGCAGGACTTCACTCGCCTAACATTTGGTTAAACTTGACATGTTAGGACTTTATAATTATCAAACATCTAGTTCTCCTTGACCTATTTAGATTTCTCTTCTCGTGTCAAGCATTGAGTTAATCTTGATATACTAGAACTTCACTATTTCAAAATATCTAATACTTATGGATCCGTTTGAACTTTCCAATTCATGCCTAATATTCAATTCTTGCTGATTGATTAGGATTTCCATCTGCATGTCTAACATTCGATCTTCTATGACTTATTTGTACTTCACTCATCTTGTGTTCATGTGTCAAGTGTTCAATTTTTTATGACTCACTTGGACTTCTATTCTCATATTGTGTTAAGTGTTCGATCAACTATGATATATTTAAACTTCACTTCTCTCGTAGTATGTGATCAGTTAACTGTGATCTACTTGAACTTTACTTCTCTCATGCTAAATGTTCGATCAATTATGATCCGCTGAGATTTCATTTATTTGTTAAGTATTCAATTATTTTTAACCTACTTGACTTCTAATTCAACTAACAAACATTGAAACTCTTATCTATCTTAGTCAACCTAATCGAGGTTAAATACACTTACAATCTTCTTCTTTAATAATTTCTTCTTTGATGCGGATGTATGCGAATTTTCTCACCTCCTTTCAACTCCAAAGAACATCCAAGAGGCTTAGGGTTCTCTCCGACCGCAATAGTAATGAGACAATGAATAGATGACAAGAAAAACCAACACAGAGAACAAAGGCACAAAGTTTAACGTGGTTTGGAACTCCAATTTCTACTCCACGGGATGAGATCTATCACGAGCTGCGGTGCCAAAGCACTTTCACTATGAAACTTCTCCTTTTTAAAAAATCATTCCAGAGGTGGAGGGAAACCTCTTACAATTCGCAAAGTCTACAAAATGAAAAGTGGGGTCAACTCTCTCCCGGTTTTCCTCTACTGCTTCCTATTCCTTCTTCTCTTCTCCGGCGATATCGTCCCCCGTCAAAGTTCCGGTGCGATCAAGATTAGAATCAGAAATCCCCCTCTTCTCTCCTCCTTCCCCTTTTTTCTCCTCCTCTCCATGCCAGCTGGGATGTAACAAACCATCCCCATCACCGTCCACGTGGAAGACCTCTTCCCCCTGGAGAATCATTCTGTTAATAGGATAAGGAGTGGAGACTCCTCCGAATATTATGTGGGGTACTAGTTAGTTATATAACAAACTCCTATAAATGAACTCTTCGGGAAACATTCTATCCCTCTTCTTCACCCTCTCTTCCTTTAGTAGGCCAAACACCGACTCGGTCCTCCTCTCAGTAGAATTCTCTCAGTTCATTACTACCAAGGCATATCTTACTTATTAATACCTAGGCTTACTCTGGCTCTGAGACTCAAGACCTTAGGCTTTTCGTAACTACACGAGTCATCTCCCGACTAAATCCCACGACTTGCTTACTGAGTCAATCCGACTCACTTACTAAGTCAATCTCCGACCTATTCATTGATCTCCCTTTAGCCCTAGAACTTATCTTCCTATTCCTACATTTTCATCCTGCTAACCCAGTCAACCCTCTAGGGTACAGGTCCCCCCGTTCAGCCAATGTTCCATACAGGATCTTTTTCATCTAGTCCTTAAGTCAGGTTACAACAGTATCATTCTTCTATATCAAGCTTGATTACCTTTAATCAAGAATATATTCTTAAAGAATATCGCTCAATCATTATCGTATATAGTTCAAATATCAAAATTCAACTCAAACTCAATTTAAATTTAGTCAATCTTAATCACAGATCTATTTCACTAATAGCTTTCACTTACACATTGAGGAAACCAAATAAATTTTAATTAAGATGACTAATTTTTAATAATAGTTAAATCAAATAGTTTTCATCTATTATGTATAGCCATTAAAATTCTAAATTTTGATCGGTATGATTTTTTAAGCAAAATATTTTATTTTCTATGTGTAAAAAGGTAGTTTGTGATAATTTTAAATTGTAAAGGTTATGTTTGACAAATTGATCGATCTTGTAAACCAACAATGAATAATCAGAAAATGTATTTTTTTTTAAATAATTGGAATTTCCATGGATTTAATTAGTTATACTTTTAAGGTGCTTTTTAAGAATAAAATAATCAAAATTGTCAGACTGTGACAAAAAATTTAAGATAATTAGAATTTTTTTATTATCAAATGTCTAAAATTTCGATCCGATTAATTTTAAAATTGTATCGATTTTATTTTATGGATATCATCCATCTGAATAAATTAGAAAATCATTGAACTTCATACTTGAAACTCCAAGAACTTTACTTCCATAAAAGTTGTATTTTTTTTTAATATTTAAGAGAGCATTTTGTTCGTGGAATTTTTTTTCTTTTTCAGAAAATAGAAAATAATTTTTTAATTTTTCAAAAAAAACTTTTATTTTTTGTAAAACGAAAATAAAAATAGAAAATTATTTTTTTTTATATTTTTCAATTTTTCAGAAAATGCGATTTTATTTTTAAAGCGGAGATAAAAAGCGTCAACTAAACGTATTTTTCGTTTCCCAAAATTAAAAACGGAAAATGAAAAATTTTCCATGCCCCTTTATAATTTTCGTGTATTTCTAAAATCTAGAAAAGTTATATTTCATTTTGACCATATTTAATTTTTTTCACTTTAACTGAAATAAAATATCCATAATTAATTTTAGTGACGCCATTGGTTTATGTAAATAGTGATTAAAAAAATTAGATTTAAATAGTAAAAAAATGGATATAATAATATTGTTATGACTTTCTGTCTAGCATTTTATATATTATGATGTGACGGATGAATTATTTGCAAATATGACATTCTTCTATCACGTTATTAAAAATATTTGATAGTCTTCAACCACTATAGAATCGTGGAATTCGAATATCGTCATTGGACGGTGAGTATTTTTCAAATGTATTCTTGATAATAAATAGAGATTTCATAAAAAATCTATGAGATTAAATTGATAATTTCAAAATTAATTAAATCGAAGACTCAAAAATTTGATGCTAATAAAAAAATAGACACTACAAAAAAATTGCTTTTGAACTTTGGAAAATAATTGTTTTAATCTGTATAACAAATTTTGCGGCGAATTTTATGTTTAACCAAATTTATAACAATTTCCGACGGAAAAAATTTGTTGTAAAAAATTATAAAATTTCTAATGCAAAATTAAATGCAAATTAGATTTAAAATTATTTTCGCTCGCCAATTTGCATTTAAAAATAAATTTGTCATATTTCAACGAATTTGAAATTCGTGTAAAAATCTGCGAAATTTTTTTCGTAAATTCCGCAACAAAAATAAATTCGTTGCAAAATTTGCATTTAATTTATTTTTTCGTCGCAAATTGGCGACGAATTCATAATTCGTCGCAGATTTTTATTTTATTAAAAACAAGTTCTCGTGAACGAGTTTCTTTTTAAATATTTTGCAACGAATCCGTGGATTCGTTGCAAATTTGCAACGAATCTGTGGATTCGTTGGCAACGAATCTGTGGATTCGTTGCTAATTTTGCAACGAATCTCGGATTCGTTGCTAATTTTGCAATGAATCTCGGATTCGTTGCAAACTCTTATTTTTAGAAAAAAAAAATTAAAAATTCTTCGAAGCCGGTTAAGTGACTTAGAGAGTTCAGAATGAGATGAAACAAGTTCTATGTGTTAGTCTAGTTCCCCTGATTATATATATATTTTTAAAAATCAATTTTACCGAAAATATTGCGATATGTGATTTTTTGAACATGAATTAGATTTCTCAGACAGACCGATATTCAAAAATGCCTGGATTAAAATTTTTTTGACGATATTTATATAATGAGGAGAACTAGACGAACATACTGGCATTGATTTTATCTCATTCGAAGATCTGTAAGTTAGTTAACGAGTTTCAAGTATTTTAAAATAAAAAATTATTTGCAACGAATCTGTGGATTCGTTGCGATTTTAAAGTTTTTTAATTTTTTTTTAATAAATTATTTGCAACGAATCCATGGATTCGTTGCAAATAGTTTTTTAAAAAAAATTTAAAAAATTTGAAAACGTTACAAATTTTTTTAATAATTTTTTTTATAAATTTAAAAGTTTGCAACGAATTTGTGATTCGTTGCAAATTTGCAACGAATCACATATTCGTTGCAAATATTTTTAAAAAAAAAATTAAAATATTTGAAAACGTTACCTGATTTTTTTAATATTTTTTTTTATAAATTTAAAAGTTTGCAACGAATCCACAGATTCGTTGCAAATTTGCAACGAATCTTAGATTCGTTGCAAACTTTTAAATTTATAAAAAAAAATATTAAAAAAATTAGGTAACGTTTTCAAATATTTTAATTTTTTTTTAAAAAATATTTGCAACGAATATGTGATTCGTTGCAAATTTACAACGAATTTGTGATTCGTTGTAAATTTTTAAATTTATAAAAAAAAATTATTAAAAAAATTTGTAACGTTTTCAAATTTTTTAATTTTTTATTAAAAAACTAATTGCAACGAATCTTTGGATTCGTTGCAAATTTGCAACGAATCCAAAGATTCGTTGCAAAGTTTCCCCTTTTCCAGCCCAATCCCTAATTCCCGATGCCCTAATTATTTCATCTCCTCGCGTCGCGCCTGACATCCTCCGCTGCCGCTCGACAGCGTCCGCGCCCGCACGTCGTCCGCCCACGAACCGTCGTCCGTAGAGCGCGGCACCGCGGCCGCGCCGCCCGCCGCGTGCCCACCGGCCGCCATGAGCGGTAGTCCGGCCGTGGTCGCCTGCACCCTCAGCCGCCGCCCGGAGTTCGCCGCCGCCCCGTCGCCGCCGCCGCGGCGCCACCCTCGTCGTGCGCGTGCCCCCGGCCGCGAGCGATCGTCCGGCCGCGGTCGCCGCCGAGCCCGCCATGCCGCCGCGAGCTTCAGCGGCCGCGCCATGGCCGCCGCGCCCCCTCGTCGCCACGTGCCCCCCGTGCGCCGAGCCGCCGTCGCCCGTGAGCCGCGCCGGTAGCCGTGAGCCGCCGCCGCCATGAGCCGTCCGGCGCGATCCACCCGCCATTGTCAGGAGTTCGCGCGCCGCCGCGACCAGCCGCGACCACCCGGTATCAAGT
Source organism: Wurfbainia villosa (assembly GCA_025175895.1). NCBI lineage: Eukaryota > Viridiplantae > Streptophyta > Magnoliopsida > Zingiberales > Zingiberaceae > Wurfbainia > Wurfbainia villosa. Next base: position 180,836 of record JAKLTH010000304.1, on the reverse strand, counting down.
TCCGTGGCCGCCAAGCGATACCGACCGCGCCCTCGCCAGTGACCGCCGCGACCAGCGCCAGCGACACGAGCTTCCGTCCGCGAGTTCCGCGCCGTCCGTCCGGAGTTCCGTGGCCGCCGCAATGACCGCAGACCACGCCCTCGCTTCGCGTTGCCGCGACCACGTCGCGGCGCCTGAGCGCTGTCCATGAGTTCGCGCTTGACCCTCGAGTTAGTGGCCGTAGCCGCGATACCGTACTTGCCCTCGCCGGCCGCGATCAAGAGGTTTATAAAAAATTTCACTAATTTTAAATTCGTTTTTTTAGGTTATATGTTTTGTCTATTGGAAAGTGTTAAAACCTATTTGCATTGCCTTTTAAATGATACTTTATGGATAATAGTTTCCATTGAAATTATGTTTGTTAGGATTGATCGATGTTAAGTTTATAAAATGCATCTGCACTGATTAAACATGTTGAGACCGTCTGAATTGTCATTAGTATTCTCTTAAACACCAAGATTGAGACTTATATTCATCAAGGCATCTTTGTTTTCGCAAATTATTATATGTATTTAATTGTGATTGAAAAGAAAATCAATGTTTTCATTTCCAGTTGAATGCATATCATAATTTGGGAAGCTGACTTCCAAATGCAGTATTTTAAGATGATAATTATTTTAATTTAGGATGTTAAGTAGATTTTGTATGTTTTAATCTAAAAAAGAGAATACTTCTGGTACGAGTTTATATTGATTTATTAAGAAATTATTATTTTTGTAGTTTGTTTAGATTGAGGTCTATAACATAGAGTAATTCTTCAATGTTTATCTTAAAGTAATAAAAGTTCTCTGTTTTTTATAGTGAATTCTTTTTCTCTATGCTAGTATTTCTTCGTCTCTGTTTAAAGATAGTTAAACATAGTGAATTCATATGTGAACTAACTGTATATTCGTATTATTCTATTTGCTAGGAGGTTTTATTAATATAATTTATTGAAAACAGACATAATGCAGCGTGAAAGGAGTTGGATGTATAATAGGAATTTACCTGAACGTTGGGGTTTAACTGATGAATTTATGAGTGGGTTGAAAGAGTTTTTAAATTTCGCATCTAGTAATGTTGAGTTTATGGATGGTAATCAGATAAGGTGTCCGTGCAGAAAGTGTCACAATGGTAGATTTTTACCGTCTAGCAAAGTTTCAGAGCATCTTTGTAGATTTGGTTTTACTGCAAATTACTATAACTGGACATGTCACGGTGAACCATTTATATCTGATGAGGATTATCATAGACACAACACACAAGTCTCTAGGGATCAAAGTTATTATAATCAATTAAATCCATATCAGAGGATGATATATGATGTAGCGGGCCCGAATTTGATTCCCCAATCACAGTGCGACTTGAAGTTGTCCTCCAGAGTTGAGCAAATGTTTACTAATGCATCACCCTTGGAAGAGGTACAAGTAATGAGATATCGGTGAAAATATGAATAATGAAGCATATCTCAAATTTGTGGAGGTGTTGAGTCGCAGATGAACCATTATGGGCTGGTTGTGAGACTCACACTAAACTATCGTTCACCGCAAGACTGTTGAATGTCAAGGCAGAGCATAATGTGTCTGAAGATTATTTTAATAATTTTGTTCAAGCTTTTGAAGAGGCATTGCCGCGTGATCATATACTGCCTAATGATTTGTACAGTATGAAAAAACTGATGAAAGAATTAGGTCTTCCAGTGGAAAGAATTGATGTGTGCAGAGATGGTTGTATGTTATATTGGGGAGATGATGCAGATGTAGATGTTTGTAAATTCTGTAATCAATATAGGTACAAGAGCACTAGGAGGCAGCAACGACATAAATCATATAGTCAGTTGTTTTATTTGCCTTTAACTCCTAGGTTACAAAGGCTTTATACATCAAAGACAATTGCTGAACACATGACTTGGCATGCAAATCATCGAACAGAAGAGGGACTAATGTGTCATCCATCAGATGCAGTGTCACGCCCCGAGAGTATGCCGTGCCGAAAAGCAAACGGACGACATCTCCCCTGTACGTGGCAACATATCGGGTTAATACAAGGCCCGTAGGCCCACAACAACAATATGATATACACAGATATCAACATATAAAATGCAGCGGAAACATACAACAGATAAAACAATACACAATGACCCAACTGTGCACTCCGGAGTGACTTGATACAACAAGGAACATAATAGAAGTCACATCGAAAGCCAAATACATACAACACGTCCGTATATCACAGATACGGAAACAATACAAGCTAAAACCACAAAACGACAATCCACACAAATACAATAAATATGGATTAAATATCCATCCGTCCGGTGTGAGATGGGATCACCGTGAGCTCAACGCCCAAGGAATCTTCTACGTTACTGGCGAAAGGAAGCCTGTGGTCCCGGGTGGTGAGTATAAACTCGGGGTAATATATAGAAAGTGCATGAACAACATATAAGGATAGATCTACAAGTATACATGTGAAGATCTACGGTGTATACAACATGAGTCCAATAGACATACGATATATCCCAATTTAATAACAAGTAACTACAAGAAAGTCATACTCAAGGTATATACTAAAGTGATCTGAACATAAAGTAATGTAACAGAATACCATATGCTAGATCATCCTGACAGATATACAATAACATAACTCATATAACATACTAAATCAATCCCATACCTGACCAATACGCCAACATATGAACAGTATATGATCACCTGTAATAACAACCCAGTCCATACCACACTATGACATGACACTAATCAAATGCATACATCGGTCTGGACCAACACATATATCATGCTCAACACATAACAGTATATAAAATGCAAATGACATGTATCATGATGACAATCATAGCTCAATCAAATGCAAAGATCTCACTGTATAGTAAAAACATATATCAAATACATGCATACATATATCAAGAATGCATATGCATGGTCATGTTCACAGACTAACTCGCTACCACGACCCGCAGTGTGGCCTAGGTGGCACGACATGACAACTATCCCGACTGTACCGCCACCACTCTCGGTGACCGAAGGTTGGGTAGTATGAAGCAAAGAGCTAGCCCGCTTATAGAGCTATATGCTACACGGGGGTCCTCGCTAGCCGCTCCGTCCCCTACCCATGAGTAGACGCACCGCACCGGACAACCGCACATCACACGACCACCGTCAATAGTGGGTGAGTGCGCTAACTACCACTCCGCGCGCTGGCGCGCATCTCCACTACCACCATCCATAGTGGCGAGAACGGCACGCATAACAATGCTCGCCTCAACCTCGCAACCACTACCCCGAGTGGCGGGAGGCAGGGATGATGACGACACGTCTCCACCATAAGGGAGACTCACCAACATGCATGTAGTGTAATGATGCATAGATCCATACATGTATCCTCGCCACACTCCCTATCCCACGGGAGACTCGTCAACAAAAGTCAACTATGCGAGGACTACAATCCACAAGACTCTCTATCGCACAAAGAGTCATACTCATCCGATCCAACCCCACTAAGACCTCTAGTCCATAACGATATACTGATCGATCATCATATAACCATACACAGCACACAATCCATAATGGATATACCATCACGCTTAAGACCTCCACCATGGTCACATACGACAACCATACACTTATCTATACACGCATAACTAGATCCATCATAAATGCACTACTAATACGGACACGATATAACAATCGACTCCATAATCCAAACCATCACCTAACCCTAGTGATGTAATACAAGAATCAATCAAGTCACAAAATAACCCTAACCACATGTACTTACTGAACATCTATCAGTTAATACATAATAGGGTTTATAGTTCCTATCCATGCTAGATAATCAATGAGTAATAGAGTATATATCTCAAAGGTCAAGGCAGTACAAGCATGTGATTAAATAAGAGTGGATCTAAGGTAAACAAGAATAACATATATCCAATATCATGCCGAATTGATCAAAACTACCGGACCAGGTAGATATTACCCACCTGATACGAAGCTCGAAATAATCGTCACTACCGCGGACCTGCTTCATATCCCAACCCTGCACAATAGTAACAAATTACGATTAAGCATAAAACTCCAATAATAATACGAATAAAATACTAACTCATTTATATTCGTATTCTTTTTCCCGTAGACACTTTAACCACTTCGACTAACCCTATAGACATCAAAAGAGACAATCGCAACACCAATTCCACTTCACGATCACACCACGGTCTTCCCACACAATTACCGTAATCACGCAGAACACAATCAACCATTAACTCAACCAAGCCATCCACAGAACCTACACCTAATCAAATCGATCTCCTACACAATAAAACAACAAAGCCTAATTAACAACTTTCCGAGCTTGAATTTCTTCCTACATCAATTAGCCACGGCTTATCCAAAGAAAGCATCCTGTCGAACAAGCTCACTTAAATGTCGATATCACACATAGTTGAACTCTCCTTGAAGCACACAACTCATCCACAACAAAACAATATCCAATTAGCTATCAATAATTCACGTTGAAGAATAGAACTCGATAGCATCCATAGGTCAATACAGAACTTACCCCTAACCGCTAGGTTGCCAACACAATCGAACAAATCAATTGGAACTTCCCAACTCATGCATCAATCGACAACACATGCACACACACGTAATTTCACGCAATCTACAACCAATATAGAAAAATAAATCAAGCTTACCGATCTTAGATCTCCTCCGATAGTTCACTCGCCCACCTTCCGCCTACCGTACAACTATCACGATATCGACAACACTACCCCAAACACCGAGCAATCCAAACACAAACCAAAATCAACCACTCCTAATTCTCGTGAAACCGTAAATCTAACCGAAACTATAGATTAATATAAGACTTACCCATCCTTGAAATCCACGACGCTGTTCCTTCCTGACTTCGCTCACGGGCCACCAACAAGCTCCACAAACCGCCCAAACACCGATCCGAGCCACTAGCAAAGGAGACCCACAAGGCATGGATTTCATCCAAATCAAGAGGAATGGATCAATTTACTTACCCAAATCTCAACCAAAACTCGTAACTCCCAACTCACCGTCGATGATCGCATCGCCGACTTCGCTACCGAAGAAGTCTCACCCATCGAGCTCGTCGTCGAGTCCCTCCCTCAGGATCTTCTTCCCGACGAACGACGGCGGCGAGATGCGGAGGAGAAGGGAGATGGAATCGGTGTCGCGAGAGAGAGGAAGACGTCGCGCGATCGGAAAGAAATCTGGATCGATGGAGTTCGGGTTCGGCGGCTTTTAACGCTGTTCGAGTTGATCTGGTTAGCTCAACCCAATCCAAGCCCAAGTCTAATCCAAACCCAAGCCCAATTTCAGCCCAGCTCAATACAGCCCAATTTCGGCCCAGTCCATTACAGCCCAAGCCCATTTTCAGCCCAATTTAATCCACTAATTAAACTCAATTAACCCACTAATTAAATTCAATTAATTAAAGGGTTAATCCATATAATAAATTTTTTTTTTCTGTATTTTACATGCAGAGGTGTGGAAAATTTTTGATAGAACATATCACGATTTTGCGAAGGAGACTGAAATATTAGGTTAGGTTTTAATGTTGTGGATTGCTCTATTTGTAAATCGAAGACACTATTCTTATTGGCGATTATATTAACTCTGTATAATCTTCCGCTTTGGGATGTGCATGAAAACACCGTATATGTTTTAACATTGGTTGTACTGGCCCAAAAATCAAGAAGTTAATAGATGTTTATATGCAACCATTGATTGCGAGCTAAAACAACTATGGGATGAAGGTTTTCCTACATCGACGCTCATACTAATCGATGTTTGTAATGAAGGTTGTTCTTCTTTGGACCATAAATGACTTTTCAAACATGGTATGCTATCGGAGTTAGATCGCAGGGATCTTAGGATGCCCAATATGTATGGAGAGATCAAAGTCGATTAGATTGAAACATGGTAAGAAGCCGAGTTATTTTGATTGTCATAGACAATTTTTACCACTAAATCATCATTTCAGAAGGAATAAAGATGAATTCACTAGGAATCGAATTGAAAGAACACCTCCGCCATTGAGATTGACAGGTCAAGATATTTGGTACAGAGTGCTTCACTTTCCATCTGTTATTGAAGAGCCACATTGTACAACTTATGAATATGGAAGCAACTATAAATGGACTAAACGAAGTATATTTTGGGAGTTACCGTATTGGTTTAGTAATTTGATTCATCATAATCTCGATGTTATGCATATTGAGAAGAATATTTTTGATAATCTGATAAATACAGTGATGGATATCACCGGAAAAATAAAAGATAATCTAAATGCAAGAAAAGATATGCGACTCATTTGTAAACGACCCACCCTTGATGTTGATGAAAATAGCAGGGGACCAAAACCAAAGGCAGTTTATACATTGAATAAGGAACAGAGACGTGTTGTTTGTGAATGGTTGAAATCATTGAGATTTCCTGATGGGTATGTTTCTAATCTTGGGAGATGTGTCGATATGAAGGAATGCAAATTGATGGGTTTGAAAAGCCATGATTGTCATATATTCATGGAAAGACTAATTCCTATTGCTTTTAAAGAACTCTTACCGAATTTTGTATGGGGTGCCATTACAGAGTTAAGTATTTTTCTTCATGATATATGCTCAACAATTTTGGGATATTCACACATGGAGAAGTTAGAGAGAGACATTCCAATCATTTTGTACAATTTAGAAAGGATTTTACAACATTTTTGATTGATGGAACATCTTTTGGTTCACTTGCCATATGAGGCCAAAGTTGGAGGACCAGTTCATTATCGATGGATGTATCCTTTTGAAAGGTATAATTTGCATATTCTATACTTCGTTATTATTGCATAAAAATTTATAATTTTTTATATATTGATTTCTAATACAATTTGTTATATTACAATCAGATTCTTATATCATTTGAAGAAAAAAGTGAAAAATAAGGCACATGTTGAAGCCTCTATTGTGAATGCATATATTGTGGAGGAAGTAACAACTTTTGCATCATATTATTTTGAGCCTCACGTTCAAACCAAAAGACGAAAATCTGAAAGGAATGATGAAGGTCCTGTCGATCCCAATTTGAATTCATTCTCAATTTTTAATTATCTTGGTCGACCAAGTGAACCGTGTAAGCAAAGATACTTAACTGATCAAGAATGGCGGGCAGCCCAGACATATGTTTTACTTAATTGTCCAGAAGTATCGCCATATTTCGAGTTAGTATATATTTCCTATTTCTTCGTTAAGTGTTATTTTTTTAATGTTATAATTCAAATTTTTATTATAGGATTTTCCAAAACTTATATTCTGAAATCCCAACACGTGATTTTGATCACTTCTGCGATCAAGAATTTGCACCATGGTTCAAATCATATGTAAGCAGTTTTAATTACCTAATTTTTGTTTACACATATCTTAGCTTTTAAATAAATATCATTTTCATTTGAGTATAGGTTTATGCTAATCAAACTCACGTTCAGCAAGAATTGCTAATCCATCTATCATGGGGTCCAAAAGCAATGGTACGCACTTGGCCAGCATATTTCATAAACGACTATAATTTTCATACTCGAGAATATGGAAATGGAAAGAGTACAATGAATAGTGGAGTATGTGTTTAGTCTTCCAATGATGGAGGTGCAATGAATGAATTTTATGGTTTGTTGAATGAAATTATAGAGATTGAATATCCTGGTCCAGAAATGTGAGTTATCTTATTTATGTGTCGATGGTTTGACCCCGTCAGAGGGATGAAGGTGCATCCACAGTATAATTTGGTTGAAATAAATCATAAAAGATTGTATAAGAGATATTAACCATTTATTTTGGCACAACAAGCGATTCAAGTTTTCTATGCTCCATATCCTAGTTTGAAACGTGACAAAAATGATTGGTGGGCTGTTTGTAAAACAAAAGCACGGAAAAAAATTGAAGAGCGCTGGCAAGACATTGCATATCAACAAGACAAAGTTACAAATATGTTTCATACCGAGGAATATATTATTTCAACGTTACGAGATCCCAGTGGAGTAGTGATAAACGTGGATGCAACTGAAATTGATGATGATGAGGAGGAGGAGGAGGAGGAGGGGGAGGAGGACGGGGAGGACGAGGAGGAGGAGACCGATGAGGATGAGGAAGATGATAATGAGGACTTTGAATTTTGACATCTAGGGTAAGTTTTTTTATATATAATTTTAGTTTTAAACTATAAATTTATCAAATTTCTTAGCTCAATTGTTTGTTTATATACTATCTCATTGTTAAATTTATATCTTTTGTCTGTGTATGTTGTGTATATTTTGTTCTTATAGGTTATCATAGGTGATATCATCGTAGCTTCTCGCACTCTCTCATATCTTCATTATGAATATTGTAAGTTTTTCATGTTCTTCATTAAGAATCAAAGTTTTATTTGCTTTATTCTAATTTTGATTTTGGTTGATAGTTTCGACGTGATGGCCATAGACGACCCAGTTCTAGTACTGGCCAGACTGATTCACCGCCTGCCAGCACTATACCTACATGCCCCCCTGATCAGGCTGGACCTTCACATGACTAGTCGCCAGTACCATCTCGTTCACCAGCAGGGCCTTCCCATTCAAATTCACCTGTACCCGCCAGACACTCATCTACTGAGAATATCGAAAGTCGACCGTATATATTTCCGATTGGAGATTCGTAAGTAATATAAATATTATAATTTTTCAACTATCTTAATTATTTATCCAATTTTTTTTTCACTTTATCATAGGTTTGAAAATTCTGTAACTGTTATTCGCGAGATCAATAAAATCGTGAATAACTATTGGAGAGGAGACTCATTGTCATACTCAAGTACGCCAGGACCTACAAAAGAACTATGGTGGTGCGAGTTTAAGGTATAATTGATTCATTTTATATATTAAATAAGTGATTATATAATTGATTGTTTTTTTTTTCATCTCAGCGGACATTTATTTGGGACTCTTCTCAAGACTTGGAAGTTAAAAGAATTTAAAAAAAAAAATGTTGCGATCATATTCGACATGTATTGAGTCATGCCAAGTGTACTGGAAAAAAAACCAGCCTGTGTCATGTCGGAAAATTGGAGTAAAATCTCCAATTTTTGGCAAACTGATGAGAGCAAAAAAAGGAGTCAACCGAATAAAATAAATCAAGCATGTAATTCTGGAGACTTATCTGCAACATATGCGGGAGGATCTATAAATATCGAGGAACATTCACGTAGATTGGTAATTTTTTAATTCTACAATTAGTTTTTTAATTTATTTCAGATTATTATTTTATTTCTAACATTCTTATTTTTAGTCTAAGGAATTGGGAAAGGAGCCGGAATTTATAGATACTTTCGTTCGCACTTTCCAAAAAAAAGATAAGACTTGGAGTGGAGATAGAGCTAGAGCAATTAAGGTTTGAATTAATCTTTAAACTTACTTTATAACTTTAATTCTGTTAGTTATGTATATGCTCTGATTAAAATTTTAATTTTGTATAGGAGAGATATGATCAGTTATCCTCATCACAAAGAATTTCAGGAGATACGGTGATAATGAGGGATCTGAGCCATCTGTTAGTAATAATTTGGATTTATGGCTTGAGGCGAGTGGAGGAGCAAAAGGGGGAAGGATATTAGGTATGAGTTCTATGAGCAGAATGCATAATGTTCCTCGTAGATCTATTTCTTCTACTCCACCAGCAGTAGCGGCACAGATACATAACTTAACTAAGGAGGTTAGCAATTTGAAGGGCATAATACTTGAAAGAGATCGACAAATTCTAGAAATACAACAACAAAACTCACAAAGGGATCAAGAAATGATAGAAATGCGACGACAACAAGCTTTTCTTATGCAGATTCGACAATTTAGTTCCGGTCCAAGTCATATTCCTCCTAGTAATGAGGATGATGGTGGCGACGATGATGATATTGTATGCATGTTTGTAATTAGTACTTTTACCATTTTTTAGTTTATTGAGTTTGTTAATCCTTCATTTTTTTTATTTTTGATTAATACTTTTTATTTTGCTTTAAGCAGAATGATGAAGTCAATCCTTATCTTAGGTTGAAAATGCACATCTGAGTAAGTCTATGCATATTTATTTTCGTGTTAGTAGATAGTTTTTTTTTAATGTATGATACTTTTTGTTTGTTTCTTTTCTAATGCAGGTAGAAGAATGACGGTCGTTGCTTAGCAGATGATCTTTTCTTTTTTCTTTCGCATGTGTTGAGATATTTTGAGTGGACATTGTTATTTGGATATCAGAACTATGTTGATGTTTGGAATGTTGTAGGATATAACTTTGTTGTTTGGAATGTTGTATTGTTCTTAACTTATTGTGTTAGTTTGTATTTATTAGGATATGAAATATTTTTGGATATTATTGAATGTTATTTTGTTGTATTGAATGTGTGTGTGTTTTGTTTGTATTGAATGTATTTATTTGGATATTAAATATTTTTGGATATCAGAACTTATTGTGTTTTGTTTTGTGTGTGTGAAATTTGTATATACGATAAAATATCGAAACGGATGGAACCTGCTGAAATTTTTTTTATTTAGCGACAAAAAAACAAATTCGTTGCTAAATTCTGGGAATTCTGCGACGAATTCTGTGACGAATTTTGTTTTCGTCGCAAATTAGCGACGAATTTAGCAACGAAAATAACCCGCGACAAATTCTGCAACGAATTTTGCGACGAAAAATTAATTCGTCACAAAATTTTGCGACGAAAAATGATTTCGTCGCAAAATATGGTTTTTTGCGACGATTTTTGCGACGATTTTTGTGACGAATTTTTATCGATGAAATTTAGCGAAATCGTAATTTAAATTGCAAATTTTCTGCGAGAATTTATTTTTAAATCCGGAAAGTTTTATGCGAATTTTTTTTTGTCGCGAAAATTAGCAACGAAAACACTTTATTCGTCGCAAAAATATGCGACGAATTTTTAATTCGTCATAGATTTGCGACGAAATAAAAATTCGTCGCAAATATTTGCGACGAAAGTTGCGACGAAATTTTGAATTCGTCGTAACGTCTGCAACGAAATTAGCGACGAAATTTTGAATTCGTCGCTAATTTCCGTCGCTAAAATTCGTCGCAAGAATTCGTCGCTATTTTTGTCGCTAATATTTGCGACGCTTTATCCGCAACGAAAATATTTTTGTCGCTAAATTCGTCGTCAATTTATTTTGCGACGAATTTTTTTTTTAAATTCGTCGCTAATGACTATATTTTTTTTTTGTAGTGAGAAGGAAGAGATTAGAAAATCCTTTCGAATATATTTACACGTAGAACAGATTTTTTTTCTATCTCTCTCCAAATTAATCAGTATATTAAACATAGACAAGTAAATCAATTTTATTCACGAAGATTTATTTATAATTCTAGATTAACATCAAAACGTCGTATTCATTTAGGACCCTAAATTATTTGAATATTCACCTACCTATGAGATAATTTGAATAATAAGAATTATTATGCCAATCGATAAACAGAACATGATTTCTTGAGTCAAATAGGAACGGTATTGTTAATTAATTATAAGGTTTGTATAAAAATTACATTAAAAAAATGAATTTCAAGTTATTTTGGAACCCTTTGCATATCTAAAACTAATGGAATATACAACTTAATAGCATAATAATATTATATACAAAAATTATATATAGAGAAAGATATGTTATCCTACATACTATAAAAAATACATCAAAATAGTGACGAAATTTGACAACGAAAATAATTTATTACAAATTTACAACAAAATTTGAACGAATTACAAATTTTGTTGTAAATTAGTAACGAAATTTCTAACAAATTTTTTTTTTGCAAACTTATTTACATTTGTATCAAATTAAATTTCGTCGCAAATATCATCGTAGTTTTGCAATGAATTTGATTTTTCATCGCCAATTTATGACGAAAAATCAATTTCGTTCAAAAAATTTACAACAAAATATAAATCCGTCGCATAATTTACAACGAATCTATAATTTGTTGCAAATTTTTGCAACGAATTCATAATTCGTTGCAAAATTATCAACAAATTTGGCGACGAAAGATTTTCATCGGACATTTTCAATTATTTGGCAAAAATAACAATGGCGGGAATTAAGAAATTTACGATGAATTTAATATTTGCGCTAATTTGGCAACGAATTTAATTTTCGTAGCCAATTTTGTAACGAAAAATAAATTTCATCGTAGAATTTTGCGACGAAATGTAAATTCGTTGCAAAATTTGCTACGATTTAATAATTCATTGCAAAATTTGTGATAGATTTAGCCTCTCAAATGTAAATTCGTCGCTAAATCAGCGACGAATATTGCAATGAATTAAAAATCATCGTCGATTTTCCCTAATTAACATCCGATCCCCTCTCCTTTCCTCTTGCTTCATGCGCTCCTCCCCGTCGCTCGATCGATACGTCTCTCCTCTCTTCCACCTCCCCAAGCAACGACATCGATGGTGCGAGGTCCCGCAACAACTGTCGCGAGGTTGGCCACGATCTCTCGCGACAGCTACCGTGTGAGATCACGACAGTGGCCGCGATCTCTCGCTCGCAATAGGGGGGTTCATCGTCGCCCCCTAGATCTCACACCTAGGTGGTTCATCGCTGCCCCAGCTGGAGTTAGCATTTGTTCCAGGCTCCGCCATGCCCTAATTGGGTGGTTCATCGTCGCCCTTGGATCGCACACAACTGTTGTGGAGACTCCGTCCCTCCGCATCATGTATTCGGCCACAGCAGAGTCAACATGTTATTCAAATTAAATCAGTAATGTGTAATATAAATACAAAACTAATATTTTATTTTTCTTAGGTTTATCGTACTTTGTCCTTCAGGTGATCCGTGTGTTCGTGAAGTCCTCAACTGTGAGCTCATCCGTTGCTTCCACTAAGGCAAGTATATTATATATTCAAAAATTTATAGTATTTTTATTTTATAATATATATAATTAATGTTTGATTTTAAGTATTTTTTTTACTATAAATATATAATATTTGTTCGATTTATTATAGTTTATAATTCAATATCATACAAAAATACAGTAAGCACTAGAAGAATTTATTTTGAGTATAAACTTATTATTAAATTAATATGGATGAAATATGGAAAAAATAGAATTAATCTTTGATATAAATTTGGAAACAGGACAACTGGAGAGAGAAAGAAGTTGGATGTATAAAAAAAATTTATCATAACATCGTGGTTTAACCGATGAATTTATTATTGGACTGGAACAATTTTTGAATTTTGCTAGTAGTAATGTCGAGTTTATGGATGAGAATAAATTAAGGTGTCTATGCAAAAAATATTATAATGATAAATTTTTTTAGTGTGATAAAGTTCGAGAACATCTTTGTAGATTTTATTTTACTCCAAATTATTATAATTGGACATGTCATGGTGAACCGTTCATATCCGATGAAGAGGTTGGACGAAACATATAAAGGATGATAGTTGATGCAGTTGGCCATAATTTGAATACCGAATCAAATCTTGCAGTTCTAGTTATCCTCAAACATTTGAACACATATATACTAGTTATCATCGTTGTTGGAGGAGGTAGAAGTAATTGATGTTCATGAAAATGTATACAATGAACCATATCTTAAATTTCAAGAAGTGTTGAGAGCTGCAGATGAACCTGTATGGTCTGGTTGTGGCAGTCACACTAAATTATCTTTCACCGTAAGATTATTGAATGTTAAAACTGAGCATAATATGTCCAAAGATTATTTTAATGATTACGTTCAAGTTATTGGAGAAGGATTACCACGTGATCACATAATGCTCAACAATTTTTATAGTATGAAAAAACTTATGAAAGATTTAGGTCTTTCGGTGCAAAGAATTGATGTTTACAGAGATGATTGTATGTTATATTGGGGGGTTAATGTAGATTTAGAGATCTGTAAACTCTGTAATCAATGTAGGTACAAGAGTACCACGAGATCGAATCGTAAAAAGCCATATAAATCATTTAGACAAATATTCTATTTGCCTTTAACTCCTAGATTGCAAAAGCTTTATGCATCAAAGGTCACTGCTGAACACATGACTTGACATGCAAATCATGAAACAAAGGAGAGGCTAATGTGTCATCCATCAGATGCAGAGGTGCGGGAAAATTTTGATAGAACATATCCTGAGTTTGCGAATGAGACTCGAAACATCATATTGAGTTTATGTGTTGATGGATTTGCTCCATTTGACAAAACAAAATTCTTGCTGGCCAATTATCGTAACTCCGTATAATCTTCCATTTGATATATGTATGAAAATACCGTATATATTTTTAACATTGATTGTGCCTGACTCTCATAATCTCAAGAAGTAATAGATATTTACATGTAACCATTGATTGTCAATCTAAAACAACTATGGGATGAGAGTGTTTCTACATATTATATCTATATTAATCAGATGTTCACAATGAGAGATGCGCTTCTTTGGACCATAAATGATTTTCCTGCTTATGATATGTTATTGGGATGGAGTACCGCTGGAGTTTTAGGATATCCAATACGTAGAGAGATCAAAGTCATTCAGATTGAAACATGAAAAGAAACCGAGTTATTTTAATTGTCATAGACAATTTTTACTGTCAAATCATAAATTCAGAAGAAATAAAGAAGAATTCACTAAGAATAGAATTGAAAGAATATCTCCACCATTAAGATTCACCGGTCAATTCTTATAGCATAGAGTACTTAACTTTCCATCTGTTATTAAAGAATCAAATGTTACAACATATGACTATGGAATTATGCATAAATGGATTAAATAGAGTATATTTTGGAATTTACCATATTGGCAGAGTAATTTGATTCATCACAATCTTGATGTAATGTATATTGAGAAGAATATTTTTGATAATATGATAAATACGGTGACGGATATTCCTGAAAAAATAAAATACAATCTGAATGCAAGAAAAAATATGTGTTTCATATGTAAACAACCCGCCCTTGATATTGATGAAAATAGTAGAGGACCAAAACTAAAAGCAGTTTATACATTGAATAAGGATCAGAGACAGATTGTTTGTGAATGGTTGAAATCATTGAGATTTCCTAATAGTTATGTCTCTAATCTTGGCAGATGCATCGATTTGAAGGAATGCAAATTGATTGGTTTAAAAAGTCATGACTATCATATATTCATGGAAAGACTAATTTCTATTACTTTTAAGGAAATATTATCAAATTTTGTATTGGGTGCAATTACGGTATTAAGCATTTTCCTTCATGATATTTGCTCGACAGTATTGAGTTCTTCACACATGGAGACATTAGAGAGAGACATTCCAATTATTTTGTGTA
Source organism: Wurfbainia villosa (assembly GCA_025175895.1). Lineage (NCBI taxonomy): Eukaryota > Viridiplantae > Streptophyta > Magnoliopsida > Zingiberales > Zingiberaceae > Wurfbainia > Wurfbainia villosa. The sequence continues at coordinate 165,441 of JAKLTH010000304.1, read as the reverse complement.
ACTTAGAAAGAATATTTCCACCAACATTTTTTTATTCCATGGAACATCTTTTGGTTCACTTGCTATATGAGGCTAAAGTTGGAGGTCATGTTCAATTTCGATGGATGTATCCGTTTGAAAGGTGAACTTTTTCTCTTTTTTTTTATCATTGTTAGTGAATTTGATTAATTTTAGTATAAATTAATTTCTAATACATTTTATTTTATTACTATTAGATTCCTCTATCACTTGAAAAAAAGTGAAAAATAAGGCTCATGTTGAGGCTTCCATTGTTAATGCATATATTGTGGAGGAAGTTACAACTTTTGCATCGTATTATTTTGAACTTTGCGTTCAATGCAAAAGTCAGAGAGCAGGAAGAAATGATGAGGGTCTTGTCAATCCCAAATTGAAGTCATTTTCAATTTTTAACTATCTTGGTCGATCGAGTGGATCTTGTACAAGTAGATACTTAACTGGTCAAGAGTGGCGAGCAACCCATACTTATATTTTACTGAACTGTCCAGAAGTAACGCCATATTTTGAGTGAGTATATAAATATTATATTATATATTTCATATATCATAAATTATTGTTCGTGCTATATTTAATTTTATGGTAGGATTTTCTAAACACTATATTATGAGCTTCCAGAGCATGAGTTTGATCGTTTATGCGATGAAGAATTTGCACCATGGTTCAAAAATATATGTAAGTAGTCTATGATAATAAATTAGATAAATCTTGACTTTAACACATACTTATTTAATTTTAGATTCTTGATAATCACGCTCACATTGAACAAGAATTAGTAAAGCATCTGTCATGGGTCCAAACTCAGTGGTGAAAACATGGCCGACATATTTCATAAACGGATATAATTTTCATACTCAAGAATATGGAACCGGAAAAGCTACAATGAATAGTGAAGTTTTTGTTCAATCATCTAATGATGGAGGTGCATGCAAGGAATGATTTTTATGGCTTGCTAAGTAAAATTTTAGAGGTAGCGTACCCAGACTCAGATTTGTGAGTTATTTTATTTATGTGTCGTTGGTTTGACCCTATCAAAAGTATGAGGGTTAAAATAAATTACAAAAAATATACAAGAGGTATGCACCATTTGTGTTAGCACAACAAATGATTCAAGTATTTTATGCTTCATATCCTAGTCTGAGACGAGACAAAAGTGATTGGTGGGCTGTTTGTGAAACAAAAGCACGTAAATAATTTGAGGAACATTGGAAAGCCATAACATATCAAAAAGATGAAGTCGTCAATACATTTCATATCGAAGAATATAATATTTTAATGTTATGAGATCCCAACGGCGTAGTAATAACCGTTGATGCAAGTGAAATGAATAAGGATGAAGATGAGGAATTTAATTTAGAGGATGACGATAACGATGACGAATAGATTTATGACCAAGATGAAAATCACAATGCAGACTTCGATTTATAATTATGGCCAACTTTTATTCGGTACCAATTATGTTTCTATTTACTGCCTAATTCTAAATTTCATATATTTGATATTTTAATGAACTGCCTTTTTTTTATAGGTTATCCAGTTGCTATGAATATGGTAATTTTTTCGTATTGTTCATATTATAAATTCGATATGCAAATATAATTCTTTTTTTACTGTCATATTCTTCTAATAATTATGATTGTTAGTTTCGACATGGTGATCATAGACGGAGTAACGATGGAAGATCACAGTCTTACTCTGCTTCAGCCTCTACATAGTCTGATGCTCTTGTAGAAAATATACCCTCTACCTCTTCTCCAATTGCAGGATCTTCTAGTTCTCAACAGATACCTGCTAATGTATCTTCCTCAGTACAATAATCACTTATTGAGAGGGAAGATACGAGAGAGTTGATATCTCCACACGGAGATTCGTAAGTATTCATGTTTTAGATTATCTATGTTTTTTAATACGATATGTAGTTTTATAAGTATCTAACATGATTTGTTTTTATTTTATGTTAGATTTATAAATTCTGTACGTGTTATTCACGAGGTGAATAAAATAGTGAATAACCATTGGGGCAGAGTTTCTATGACTTATACGAGCACGCCGGAAGAAATAAAAAGTTTGTGGTGGAATGAGTTCAAGGTAAGTTATTTAAATCATTTTGTATATAAAATTGTAGTTAATATAATCAATTTAATTTTTCTCTACTATAGTAGTTATTTACTTGGGAGGAGAGTGAAACTCTAGAGATTAGAAGGATTTTCAAGAAAAAGTATGACGACCATATCAGAAACATACTCAATCATACGAAAACCAGAAATAAAAAGTCACACCGTATAACTGAGGAGAATTCGAATAAAATTGTTGCGTATTGGGAATCTGAGGATAGTAAACGGAGGAGTGAGCAGAATAAAAAAAATCAACATTGTAATTCTGACGCCATGTCTGCCATGTATATGGGAGACTGAATCAATATTGATGAGCATAAATATCGATTGATGAGTTTTTTCAAATCCTAATTTTGTAATCTAATACTCACTAATTTATAAATCATAACGATGTTTATTTAGGCCCAGGAGATGGGGACCAAGCCATTATTCGTAGACACTTCCACCCGTACATTCCAAAAGAAAGATAAAATGTGGAGTGGGGAGAGAGCTAGAACAATGAAGGTTTGTAATTTAAAATTTTTGCATTCTTATGTTAGTATTTAATTTTTTTCTTTCAAAACAGGAGAAATACGATGAACTTGTATAGATAAATTTGAGTGCAAGTGATAATGCAGTTGAATTTGACCTTCTGTTAGCAATATTAATTTATGGCTCGAAGCAACTGAATAGGTGAAAAGTAGAAGAATAATTGGACTCGATTCTTTGAGTCGAACCTATAAAGCCTCTGGTGATTCTTCTTCATCTTCCCTGGCGGTAAGAGCAGAAATAAATCAATTGATCGAAGAGGTTACTCATTTGAGGGAGTTACTAGCGCAAAAGAAAAATGAATCGAGACAAAGAAAGCAGGTAATAAATGAACAGATGAATGCATTTCGGAGGTAACATATGTTAATTATGCAGCATCTTTAATTAACATCTAGTTCAAGTCAACTTCCTCCTTCTCGATCTGGTCATCTTCCTGATTCCTGTAATAATGACAATGATGATGTATTTTTTGATGATGATGGTGATGACGATGGTGGTTACGTTTGAATTTATTTATTGTACTTAAATGTTACTTGACTTATCACATACGATATCTATGTATTGTAAATTATCTTTATGTTTGTTATGTATATATTGATTTGGTAGTAAAGTTTGATATGTGAATTAGTTTATATTGTTATATGTGTTTGTTGTAAAACAGGAAAAATAGTATAATTTATCATGATATTTTTTTATTTTTCTATATTAGCAACGAAAATAAATTTCATCCTAGATTTGCGATGAAAAATCATTTTTCGTCGCAGAATTGACAACGAAAAAAAATCGTTGCAAAAAATAAAGCAACAGTCGACTGCCTCATGTGTCCAGTCGACTGATATACTATCAGTTGAGTGGGCAATTGGCTAAAAAAGATTCTCTGACCATCTTCTCCACCACCAGTTGACTAATGTCTGTCATCAGTCGACTGATACATGCGAATTTGCAACGAAAATTTTTTTCGTCACAGAAATTGCATTAAAAAATATTTTTGTCGCAAATTATCCATTATCAGTCGACTGATTTACTGTATCACCTTATAGAACCTTATTTAGTTTACTACTCAGTCGACTATTCACTCGTTAGTCGACTGATCAAAATGATCAGTCGACTACTGTACTGTTGCACCTTATAGAATCTTTGGTAGTCGACTGACCAATCAAATTGGTCAAACATCAGTCGACTGACCTTGAATATTTTGTAACAAATTTTTTTTTTCGTCACAGATTTGGCGACGAAAAAATATTCGTCACCAAATTTATCTTTATTCATGAAAATATATTTATTAGACTTTTACGACGAACTGTGTGTTCATCGCTGATTTAGCGACGAATATAACTATTCGTCACTAAAATTAGCGACGACATTTATTTTCTTCCCCAAATTTGGCGATGAATAGTTATTTTCATTGCCAAAATTAGCGACGAATAATTATTTTTATCGCTAAATTTATTTCCGATGTAGAGTAATATGTATTAGTTTTTTGCGACGAACTATTTTTTCGTCGTAGATTTGGCGACGAATTATTTTTTCGTCGTATATTGGGCGATGAACTATGTTTCGTCGTCAAATTTGGCGATGAATAATTATTTTTGTCGCCAAATTTGACGACTAATTTTGCAACGAAAATTTTATTCGTTGTAATTTTTGCGATGATTTTTTTTGTTGCAAAATTTAGCTATGAATTATTTACAACGAAAAAAAAATTGTTGTAAATTTCATTGCAAAATTCATGGTCAAATACTATATTTTTTGTAATGATAATTCATTCGTGAGCATCTTCATTATTGACCATCCGATCTCTTGCGCACTATAGTCCAATCCTTAAACTAAAATATCGGATAGTGGATAATGAAAATGTTTATAGGTGGAGCTCACGAATGAGTTGTGCAAGATATATAACATTTTCATATATATATATATATATAAAGGGTGATAAAACGAATAAAAATGGAAGTAAATCAAATAACGATTTGTGTTGGATTGGCAAAAAATAAATAAATTATAAATGTTTATAAAATAAGGAAGAGATAAAGACAAACAAGTTTATTCTATCCACTTATTTTTGAGCATCTGTGACCATCTCTATTATCTATCGTACGATTTCCTAAGATTCAAAGATGCATAAATGATCGGACGATGAATAATAAAGATATTCACGAATGAATTATATATATATATATATATAGTTCTTTTCTCTGCGTCAGCCACCGGGCCGGAGTGCGTTAGGCGCACCTTGCCGTGTCCGTGAGCTCGGCTTCCGGCCGGCCGCGATCAGCCGCGATCCGTGTCGCGGCAGCGATGGCGCCGGCTGATCGGGCCGGGTCCGGCAGTGCGGCCGAATCGGCGGAATCCGAGCGGGCCGACGGCGCGACGCCGTCCGTCTGCGCCGCGATTCCGGCGCCGGCGGAGAATCGGCCCGATCGCGGCCGGTGATGCGCGCCGCTGCCGACGCGATCGGCCTTCGTTCCGTCGGTTAGGCGGCAGCGGCCGCTATCTGGCCGGAACAGTCACCGCCGAACCGCCGCGATCGGCGTCGATCGCCCGGTCCGATCGGCGGTGGCTGGCCGACGTGCGGCGCGGCGGCGTAACAATGGCGTGGGCCAGTCACGGAGAGTTACGAGCGAAGAAGATTTTCTATATATATATATATATATATATATATATATATATATATATATATATATATATATATATATATATATATATATATATATATATATATATATATATATATGTGTGTTCATATTTCATCCGACTAATTATTAATTTTTCTTTTTTTCTTCCTAATTCGCTTATGAAATAAATTCAAAACACAGCCAAAGCACTTTCAAGGATAAAATTTATAAATTCATATTAAAATAAAAATGAAATAAATAATAAAAAATTATAGTCAAATATATTTAACATATTATTCATGTGAGATGGAAGATCACTCTTTACATATTTTTTTTTTTTGGCCATTTTAGGCTTATTCTTGTCACACATTATAAAGTGTTACTTTCCCTTAATTAATCATTATTCACTTAGTCATTACATGCCGACTGATCTCAACTGTCATTATTGACAAATGTCATTTTCTCAGGTCACTAATGAACATGACTCCCCATTTATGCCCTTCCACTATCTATTTGATTTATTATAATCTTAATGACTTATATCTATTTTTGTTTTGTTAAATTTAACTTTTAATAGTTTCTTATTTTAATAGTGCTTCCGAATGGATAGCACAAGCATACAAGAGATGTGATGCATGTTGTCAATCAAATTTTCGATAATATTTTTAATAATGCGATAAATGTTTTAGAAAAAAAAAGTAAAGATATAACAAAATCATGTGAAGAATTAAAAATATTAATGAATAGACCTAATTGCATGAAATAATTTATAAATTTCTAAAAGTTTGTTATTCATTCGATAAAGAAAATGGATAAATTTTAAGTAGTTGGTTGAAGGGAATTAAATTGTCTAATGGGCATGCCTCAAATATGATACGATGAGTGATTATGAACAAAAATTTTAGAAGGTATTTTAATTGAATATTTTTTTTTCATAAATTTGACATCGAGAGTTATTATGATAGCGGAAATATTTTGACTAAAAACATATATATCAATTATACTTTGTAAACTTAGCGCATATTTCCACCTATTTTTTTTATTTAATGGAATATTTAACAATTTATTTATTTTACGAGGCATGATTAGTTGGTCATGTACGGTACATATGGAAATATTCATTTGAATATTTTTTGAGGAGATGGAAGATTAATGTATGCAATCAAACAAAAGTTGATGGGTCAATATGTAATGAGTATTAGGTTCAAGAAGCATTTTCTTTTTACTCATATTATTTTTTCGATAATATGAAAATTAGACATCACGAGTGTTCCCAAAATTCTGATGATATTCAACCAATAGATCTAGAGATGATTTTTATTTTCAAGTTTCATGAAAGATCACTTGGTGCATATGTATGCAGATGGTTAAATCAAAAAGAACATGTTGCATCAAGAATACTTACTCTTAATTGTGGTGAGATCAAATTATACATAAAATGAGTTAACTTATATATTCAAATAATTATCCACTTTTGTTTGTTTGTTATAGGGGTAAGGAAAATATCGATTATTTCAATTTACCATACAACACTAAATTGGTACCGATTTTTAAAAATCATATTAGTGTTGGTTTTCGAAAACTAATACTATATTCAAAATCAATGTGTTGATGGATTTTAAAATCTAGCATCAATAATATCACCTCAAGTTTGTTATACCATATTTCTTACAAATACCTTCTTTGACAGCTCGTTTGAACAATAAATACAATTATAAAATCCAAAAATATTTGTAAGTGAGGTAAATAAAAAACTAGAGATCGAATTTGCATTCTGATCTGGAATCTATATAAGTTAAATAGTAAAATATTTTCTTCAATTGTATTATATAATTGATCATTTATATCATAACTATTTTTCTAAGTGAAGGGCTATAAATAAGATGGGTAACATCAAAGGTTAATAGATCTTATATTGGGACATCTTCATAAGATAAGAGTGTTACTATATTAATGATTTCAAATTTCATACGACACAACGTGATCCACACACATTACCTATAATTCATGTGTTTGCGTAAAAGGATCTATCAACAACACTAATATTGAATTTGATTACTATAGTAGACTTGACGAAATAATTGAGATTGAATATTCTGATTTACCTATAAAAAGATATGTATTATTCAAATGTTTCTAGTATGATCCGACTCCAAGAATAAGTATTAGAATAATTCAAATTACAATTCAGTTGAAGTCAATAAGTTTGAACCTTTCATTTTCACGGTACAAGCTGATCAAGTTTTCTATATTGAATATCCGATGAAGAGAAAAAGATCTAGTCAATGAAATCTCGTTTGACCATAAAAATGTTGAACTCCATCACGACACAAGACCACGATGCATTTCAAAATGAGGAAGTGGAGATATATTCGGTTGATTCATGTCATAAAAATCAATCCACTTCTCAATTACTTATAAATGTAAATGTCACTTATTATAGCAAAAAGTGATATGTTCACCCCAAGCGTCCCTACTAGTCGACTCCATATATATAGTCATTGCAAGGAAGGTAAATCACGAGGGATTTCATCTAATCGAGCGCTAACATAGTGGAAAGGCAAGCATTTAAATAAATGTCACTTATAAGAAAATAGAAAATCGAGAGATATCCAATAGCGAAGAGCGACTAAAACTTCTGTCACGGTTTGTTGCATTTCTTGTAGCGTAGAAAATGTAAAAAAAAAATCTATATGAGAAAAAAGCACAATAAAAACTAAATAAACAATATTCATAATGTTTCACAAGAAACTTTTCAGTCATCCTTATGATTATTCAATTTAAACACAAATAAACAAACAATGAAGATAATGAGTTTAGAACCGTCGTAATTAGAAGACTATAGCCCGATAAAGAATCGATTAACAAACCATAGTCACCTGATTGGAACAATACAATTATTTGATTTGTCCTACATATAATGATCGATCGATCGACGATGATAATCCAAGTACATATGGATCAAATTTCTTCTCACACTGTTTGCAAAAGCTGGCATCTAACAATCATGTTAGAGTCCTTGGCAACCCATAGAAAGCTACTTGACAAAAATGATATATCTTACTTTCCAAAGAACGCACAACGCTCATACTGTTGGCTCTCAACCTTTCTTCTACATGGAGCCACTGAGAAAAAGTGGACACCGCCAAGAGAAAGAGTTTGTGTCTTGGGTGGAACCATCCTTTAAAGAAAAAGTGTTGGGGAGCAAACAACCAAATGGGCACGGAAGTTAATTAATTAGGATGCATCATTTACAGGGAATGAAAATTCAATGGATCAGCATCGTCGATAGGGATATTTTAGCGTCGATAAAGAAAGTTATTATCGATGGAAAATTGATCACAGTTCTTAAGCTGTAGAAACCTACTTCAAGAAATTCATATTGCATCCCAAGAACCCCCAAATATGCTAATGTGGGTCTCATCTCCGTGGAACTACTCAGAATTAAGTTGATATCACCAAAAGATAGTTGGTAGAGACGTTGATAGAGATATTTTACATATGAAGCTAAATATTGACTATGAAAGGAATAGAAAATAAGAATGCTAAAATGGGTATACGAACGTATAAAGATAAATATAATAAGAAATGATATGAATATGACCAATAACTATAATAAATACACCCATTAATCGAAGAGGAAGGAGAAAAAAAACTTAATTAACATGATAAAATGGTATAAAATTTATTTAAATATAAATGATATAATAAAGAAAGGATCCAGTGGAGAAAGACACATTAATTGTGGTATTATATCATAAATTATTATTATCATCATCGTAGAGCCTCTCTCGAAAAATAATTTCATCTTCATGACGATGATAATAATATTGAGCTTGTCTAGGGCCTTGGGCCTTTCTTAACATGGTCCTAGTTTTGGTTATTCGCCAAAGTTTATAACGTGCAAATAGATTAAAACAACATCCTTCAATATCAATTGTTTCGTAAATGCAAGCAAGATTGGCATACGATCAGATTAATTGCACAAACCATTGTTTGAACTAACCCCAAACACGGTGAGCAAGACGAAATAATTTTACAACTGATGGTTCACATTAATTTTTGGCAATTTAAACACAATGCAAGATCACATGTAATATTTCGCTCTAAAATAATCAGAAAGGCACAATCAGAAATGTACTTGTGCTCAAACTTGTTTTGTAAAAACAGATCTAGCAATTTACAGATAAGAGAAAATGTCAATAACTGAACAGGACCTGTACTAGAACTCAACCAGCTGAAGATCCACGAAGTTTATTTGCAACGTAGAGGAGATGGCTGATGTTTGTTGATGGATAATTCTGCAAGAGTTTGAGGTTGGATGTGAAATCCCCAGCCAAGAGACGTCTTCTGACGAGTATCAGCATGGCACAACATATTCTTAGTAGGGTTTCCTGTGACCATGGACATTGTTCATGTAACCTTTTGGTGAAGGACACAATGACGGATCATTTTACTACCATGGAGGAAAGATGTCGGTACCTGAGGACCTTCAGGGTCACTTAAGAGTGTATCCCAAATGTGAAGACTGTCAGCAAAGTTGAACTCCTGTGTTAAAAGCAGTGTGATCCATCTGAAAGCGTAGAACTGGGGATTGACCTTCAAAAATCATGAATCAATCAGATGTTTAATATGCAACACCAAGTAAAAGAATGGGTATTTGGAAGCAGTTTCCAAATGACACTTCTGCAAGAACTGCAGATGGGCAATAGAAAATGTAACTATAGTAACTACTCTTACCTTGGTTGTGACTTCGAGATGACGCCAAAGCTCTTCATCATGCTTCTTGAGTAGCTCAGAAAGTTTACTGATTGTAGAACGAATTCCAACTACACTATTGTCAAGTTTTTGACAGAAATTGTCCCTGAACCCACTCAGTAATTCAACAAAACAAAAGAAAGCATCTGCTTCAGCATATTCCTGTTAGGATGGACAATGTAAATCATAAGAATCCATCAATAATCAAGAAAATATTCCAATGACTTGAAGAAAAGAGCATATATTTATCATCAAATGAAAAATCACTTGCACAAATTAACTGTTAATAGTAGTTGAGTTTTGGATAGTCTATGAGCAATAATTGAAAGAGAATTCCAGCATCCAGTAAATCATGGTACATGTGTTCAATAGATGCACTCCCACAATGTCCAAAAAGGCAATACAGACAAAGAGACTGACTTTTTTCCAAATAGAAAGCGACATAACATAGTCTATGTGAGAAAAAGATAACAGCACTGCTTCATAACTTGCTATATGACCAATTAGTCATCAATTTGAAAAATGAGTAATCGATCATAAGAGCAAATGGAACACAAATTATGGTTTTGGCAAGAGCAAGATTAAAAAAAAACAGTTACCTTAAAAATAAAGACAAGGAAGCATTCTCCTTAGCCACACTAAATCATAGAGCACAATCACAGAAAAATCCACATGATAGCTTGAGGAATGCTACCAAATCTCCTTATTTGCAGTGAGACTAACTTGACACTGTACCTATTGGTAGTGTCTGTCTCATATAATTTTGCAAAGGTTCCTTTCAGAACACCAGTTAATTACAAGTGCAGTTTCCCAAGCAGGCAAATATGACATCCTAATTGCTGGAAAACAGGAAATAGAGATGGGTGTATCAAGCCAAGCAGAAGGGAATTAATGACTCAGAATATTCCCAGATCCACAGTTAATAGATTTTCAGAGGCAAGACTTATTCTGTGCCTTCCTAGACAACCTCATTCAGGTTTATTAGGAGACTGGTGCCAAAATGTAGAGAAATGGATGGACATCAGAAGAGGTTTCAACAAGCAGAATTTGTCAATAACCTAGAATCAGTACTGCTATTTATAAAATTGAAAAGCAAACTGTCATGGCTTGACCACTGCAAGATACCTCAATTACTTGCCAAATAGGGACAACAGCTAACTTAGTGCAATACAAGCTCTATAAATATTCCTTATAATATAAATAACTCAAATAGTTTAGTATGACCAGTGAAATAGTTTCTGGTGTATAAACCACAAAAGCCTCAGTAAGACAGAAAACTTATTGATGTCAGAAGAAAATAGTTTTAAAGCATGGATAAAAGCAACCTAATATAACAAATCATGACTGGAATGGACATTGTTGCCAATATTAATGGTATATGATAATCAAACAGATTTATAATAACTAAATGTATAGTTGCAATAATGACAGCAGGAGTTTCATAACCATACAGCATTATTTGGCTCTGTATCATTTTTGAAAACATAAAAAAGAGGAGCTAAAATTTCATTCATCCCTTGTACATATCTTATTCCTGGATTCAGCTTTGCAAAGATAATAAGTATATGCCTCATGGCTTCCTGGAACAAAGATAATTGATCGATTAGTGTGACCAGCTTAAGAAAACGACTTGATGTTGCCTAGTGTCTAAGCAGATACTTGCCTGATTAGACACTGCAAAGGAAGAATCACCATTAAAAAATTGCATGTCAGGATGAGTGCGTTTTACATCTCTGTCAATCTGCTCTATGATCTCTGCATCCTAAATTGGTCCACATGTATTAGAATTAGTTGTGTTTACCATCATCCAAAATAGAAACAAGGATCCAACAAAGAAGAACAGCTAATCAGAGGTAATTCCTATGAACATAATGCAAACATTCTAATAATTACAACACATGCAAATCATAATAATCACACTGTAAGCAAGCAGCAACTTAACAAGAAAAAAAAATGCATTTTTTGGCCGAGACAATTTTGCATTCTGTTTCATCTTTAATCTATAAGGAATTTCAACAATCTGAAAATAAGTATCATAATTCATAAATACTTGGATTTAAAAATAAAGATCAATGATAGAGGATTTTCAATGTTTTTAGGGTCACCAGAAAATTAAAAAAAAAACAAATATATTAAATTAAGTCAAATCTGCATAGTTTCTCAATCTGTGGATTAATCTGAATTCAAGAAGCCTTTGCTGTTGAACGACATAGTTGACATTCTCTGAGTGGTAGCATTTATTCTTCTGTGGAAGTGTGGTCAATTTAACCGAATGTGAAGCAGTAGCATTTTTTAATATAACTTTACTCCTCTTGGATTTCATTGTTGTTGTCACCTGTCACCAGCACGATTTGGCATCTGCTTGTTGGATCTTCAGGATTTTCAGAATGTTCTTCACGGGAGGAGGAGGAGGAGAGTCAGTCTTTTTGGGTTTTGAATTGTTTTCTCCCCAAGATTGCCAACATCCGATTCCGATTACTCAGTTTGGCATGTCATATTTGTAGATATGGAGGAGTGACACCTCCATTCACCTACCTTGCTCAGCTTTACACTCAACTGCCTGCTCAGCTGCCCATCTTGCCTTGCCTCACCAATGTCATTGATCAATTAGGGTCAGATCTTCAGTGTGATGCAGTTGCAAGAGGCTTGGGGATTAAGGAATGGGATTGGCCATGCAAGGAACTTCATCTGCAACTCATTATTAGGTATGTGGAACAGGGATAGAATCAATGACGATGGACATCGGCCTAGATCTTAAGCTATGCACCATGAGGACCATTGACAGCTTCATGAAGGAGAATGCAGCCACTAGTGACAAAGTATGGCCAAGTTGCAGGAGCCTGCGAGGAGTTTGGAGGAGAGGGAAACAGTTAAAGTTTCATGGCGGCCGAGCTCCTTTGCATGCTCCTCATCTATGACAGTAATTTTTGAATTAGAATTGGTTGTTTCTTAATGATCTCCTCCTTTGCATGCTCCTCATCTATGACAGTAACTTTTGCATTAGATTTGGTTGTTTCTAAATGTTTGTTGGTAGTTTTCACCAAAACTTTTGATGATTTCTGATGCCGATGCTTCTTGAATTATAGTGATTGAGATGTTGAAGGAGCTCAAACGGTGCCAAGGAGAGCAATTAGCGGATGACTTCAAGGAATTCATACCCACTAGAAGTGAGTACGAAGAAGATGGAATGAAACTGGAAAGAAAGAAATTGCAATGACAAGGGACATTATATGAGCTCTGCTCACCTCTGAAGTGGCAATTAAAGCAGAAACAAGGTCAATAACGATGATGATGTTGTTACAAGAGCATTACAAATGAGGTACAAAATAAGAATTTTGAACAAATAGACTGTTTTTTCTGATGTGATCATTTTTTTTTTTCATTTTTTGCTTAAGCTAAGAAAGAATGATTTCGGTGGTAGAAAAGTTGAAGACAAGATCATGTGGAGAAGGAAAATGTTCGTGCAGAATCCAAAATCCAGTGTTATTGGGGTGGAAACAGAGCCAAGCTTAATAACATTAATGCAGAATCATCGAAGTTGAGGGTGAAAATAATCAGTCAAAAGAGGAAGCAAAGAGAAGTGGATTGCTCATAAGATCAAAATTAAGGTAAACTTAAATTGTTTTGTTCTTATTTTTACCCATTCAAGTTATATAAATTAAGATAAACCAAATTATCCTCCATATTATTTATCTAGCCAATATTAGTATCACAAAGTGATGATTCCATTGGGATCACACAGCCAAAAGAGTACTTCCGTCAACATGTTCAAAAACTTATAAAATCTCAAATACTTCTTTGGTGTAAAAATCGCCTGTTTAAGAGGAGACACATTTCTCAATTGAATTATGTGTTTGCAATGCTTGTGGAAGTTGGTATGCTAAGAACCCAATTGGCACTGCCATGAATGTCAAATTGGTACCAAGATAAGGAGAGCCACTATCTAATCCATGCAAGCACAGAAGATTAGTTGATAAACTAGATTATCTTATAATGACAAATTCTAACATCTCATTTGCAGTCAATTGATTGAAACCCCATGCCACGATCATCAGGAGGCAACTCTATATTATACCATAAAAATGCTCCAGAAAACGCCCCTTGATTTAGGATCAAGGCCATCAATTTATTGAAACCACATTGCCACTTTTAGGAGAAATACTTCCCTCCAAAAATTTTATGTTTCTTTAACCTAGCTTCTCTGGTTCTTATTTGACAAACCAATCAAATAAGTTTGCAACAGTATGTAGTTTGCTCAAAGTTGCCTACTAAATATAGGCATCGAGTTTATGACAGGCAATATTTATGTCATGATTCAGTGTATGCAACAAAATGAAAGCTAGTTGTCAGTGATTCAATGCATGATAACTTCAGCAGCAGCTGTTAATGTCTTAATGACTTCAACTCTATTAAGCTAAAATATCCCTTATAGTTATCCACATTTTCTAATTGTGCAAGGTGATGAGATGGGAATGAAGGTATAAAGTAGTAGCTTAAACATAATGAAAAGAATAGTATTGTCAGGTTCAGAAGCTTTACCTGGAAAAACTGATTCCACACACTAGTTTTCCCTAGGCTCAAAGGATGTTCATCATGTGTTATTCCAGATCTCATTAGAAAGCCATGACCTCCACTTCCCAACTCTTGATTTTTCTGTCCACAAGATTCCTCCATTGCGTGCCACTTCTGACTGACTAGCAGAAAAAACTTTCAAAATTTCCACCAATGGAAAAGAAAAAAGGACCATAACAATAACACTAAAAATTCCTTTTGTATCTTGGTCGGCCATTCATTCAAGAGGTAAAACCAGATTTAACTAGCATAACTCTTAATTTTGTTGGACCATTAACTTTCACAGCCATATAGAATTCATAAATAGAAGATACCTACCGGATTCACCAAAAACTCTTCCCTAAAATCATCGTATTGAACCCGCTTCCTGTCTAATTCTTGACCCCACAATTCTCGGTTGTTAGGCAAATAACCTAGGAGGAGCTGTGCAACATAAAAGAAAAAAATGTGTTATTTTCTAGCTCCAAAGTTCAGAAAAAGAAAATGAAGATGTTTAATCTTTCTCAATCCATTGATAATCCATCACCTGTGAAACTAATGAAGAGATTTTCATGAAACGGATCACTATTATATATCATATTGAAAGGAGTAGCATAATCTTAACATTTTTTTTCTCATTAACAACTAGCGAATGGAGAATTTTTTAGGGAAAAAAAATCCTATTGCAGGTACAATTAAATAAAACAACTAATCTAATTCACGATAATATAGACCAAATTGAAAACGAAAATGAGTTTGTAGGAACCTTCCATATAGTAGATCGAATTCCAGCTCCATCCGGAATGCCCTGCGAAGCCAACTTCCGTAGTTCCTCGATATTTATAACCTTCTTCGATAGCTGAGCACGCATTTTAACTCCAGTAAGTAAATCATAACCATGGAAAAATTGAAATAGAAGCATCCAGCGATAGGGAGAAAAATGCGTGTATACTTCGATTAAGAGCTGGGACTGGCGAGAGACGTCCTCCGACGACGACCTCGCAGGGTTTGGATCGGCCGGAAGGGTTCCGGAGGAGAGCTTCGGGGCCTCCTGCCGCGGCGGTGAAACAGGGCGAGGGGGAGGGGGAGGTGGAGGCACAGGGATCACAATTTGCACAGGTGGTTCGGGCTTCGGAGGCGGCAACGATCGGGGTAAGCGATCGGCGGGATGTGAAGCGGCAGAGGCAGCCACGGTAGCGGCGGAGGAAGAAGACGACGAGGACCAGATCGAGCTATTGAGCCACTCGGGCACGCCCTTCTTGCCCATTCTTCGGCGTCTCCCCCCAGCGTCTTCGGGCGCTTCGGTGCCGACTCCCCACTGGAAGTGCATTCCGGTAAATAAAACTTATGCTACGTTTGCATTCGACGTCGACGCTGTGTGCTGTTCGAGTACAAACAGCTCTAGGCTAGGCCGGATGAGAGGATTTGTCGTAAAGGGCCTCGATTTTTAATAAATATCCAAATGAACTTTTCGCCTAAAAATTATCAAAATATATTATTTTTATTCGAGAAATTTTTATAAAATGTTTTAATTATCAAGTTATTTGCTCGAATAACATCATTTTAATCTGAAAGACAAGTTAAAGTTTAAAAATAAAAGAATCAAAATAATTTAATTAGGCGAAGTGTAAAAATAAAAATATATTTTTAAAATAATTTAAGCGTTCAGGAAAACTAGAGGATAAAACGCCTAATTAATACAAATGTATTCAATATAATTCGATGTCTTAATTCATATAAATGTTAATTATACATGTTTAAAAAAAAAACTGTAACGCCCATACTAAAATAAATATCAAAAGACTTAAAGAAAACCAACAGATAAAAAAGAAAAATATGTGAATATAGTTAATGATATTAATTCTATTTGTAGAAATTTGATGATGGGTTCATTTAGTTCCATGTTTAGTTATATAATTTAATTTTTTATTCAAATATTGAGTGAATGGGAAATCATATTACTTTATCTTTTCGGAGCATATGGTGCGATCGTAAAATTAAATATGGACATTTTAAAAAACTATGAATTTTTTTTAATTTGTTTGGTGTGCAACTGTAGAGTCGGATGTTCACCTCGAGAATTATACATTTTGAATTTGTTTGATGTACATTTGTGGAGCTGGATGTTCACCTCCAAAATTAGTTAGAGCCGTTGTTGAGACCGATGTGAATAGAAAAAAAAATTGATTTCCAAATTATATATGATAATCACATAATTAAAATTATTCATACAAATTTGAACTAAATGCACCCTATAGATATTAGAGTTTTTGCCCAAAAAAAAAAAAAATGGAATGGTCCAATCTAAATAATATGGACTTGCATAGAAGATATGATGCATGAATTATATTTCAAATTTATGCGATAGTAAATTAGAGCATCTTCAATGGTGGAAACCATTGGAGAACTCTTTTGTGGTCTTTACTATACTACATTAATACCACATCAAAAATAAAAAATCCTATTCATCTCTCCACTATAAAAAAATCTCTCAGTAACTCCTTTACAAGACCTACTCTTTTTTATCAAATATTTATTTACTATAACATAAAATAAATAAATACAACACAATTAATCAACCGTTGTTCAAAGTTTCTTTTCGTTCTTAAATTTTTTTTCATTAATTATTTTTTTTTACTAAAAACAAATATATATATATATATATATATATATATATATATATATATATATATATATATATATATATATATATAACTGGGGAGCCGCTCCCGATCCCTCCATTACTAGTTCACCCAGTACTGGAGGAAGATTATTTATATCGAATGAGTCGGATGAAGCTCAAATATAAGGCAAAGTCGAGTTGAGATCACGCTGCATGTTTCCAATCTCGAAATTGAAAAAAATAATGACTAAGGGAGAAAAGGATTTACGGTAATTTATCAAAGGGTGCACCTTAAGTTTGAAATTTTTCAAATACAGTTTCATAGTTTCATATTTATCAAAGAGTATATCTCATTCTTTTTTTACCCCTCCCGCCAAACATGAATATTAAGCTGGCCGAAAAAAATGTGGCGTTGGGAATTATATTCCCAGGAACACAGTGGTTCTGAGATTTGAATATTCAAATTTTAACAATATCAAGCTCCTCTAAAAAAAGATGGTGCTGGAAATTATATTTCCAAGAATACAGTGGTCCTGGAATTTAAATTCTTAGGAATACAGTGATCCTGAGATTTAAATTTCCAACACTATATACAATATCAAACTGTTCTAGGAAAAAGATGATATTAAAAATTATATTCCCAGTAACACAGTGGCACTGGTATTTAAATTTTTAGCACCACGTACAATATCAATTAGCAAAAAAAAAAAAATAGTGTTGGAAATTCAAATCTCAGGACTACTGTGTTTTTGAGAATATAATTCTCAACACCATATTTTTTCGGCCAACTTGATATCTACGTTTGGCGGGAGGGGTAAAAAAGGAATAAGGTACATCCTTTGGTAAATATGAAACTATAAGACTGTATTTGAATAATTCCAAATGTGAGGTGCGCCATTTGATAAATTATCGAAGGATTTAAGATGGAGCTATTATAAATGTATGTGTTCTCAAAGCACCAATACCTTTTTTTGGGTAACGAAGTTGAAAAAGGAACAATATAATGGGAAATCATCATCATCGTCTTTATCAATAATAATCAAGTCTTATACAAAAGGCGATTAGCAAAAAATATCAAATTTTAACATATAGAAAAATCATAAGGATGATAAATGCAATTCAAGATGACAGTGTTGGAGGTGGACTTATATATGATTATCGTATTCCATTGTATCGTATTAATTCGAACTCGATTAAAGTAATCTAACAATTACGATTTTAGTTAACAGATTTGTGTGGATGTAGGTTAATAGATTTTAGATCTACACGTGTAGAACTCTTTAACCCGTACCATTAGTATTGATGGTTGTTAATGAGTTTTGGGTTAGTATATAAAAATGTGTGATCTCTGCATGAGAAAAAACTTTTTTTCCCCATCGGGCAGAGCATATGGGGATGTCACTCTCGACGGGTGAAAGATCAAGCCCTGCGGCTCTTCTGCTTCTTCTGACTTTAGATTTTCAGGCGATGTTGTCTCCGGATCAAGGTGCATATTTATGCTTTTATTTACGTTTCCGTTTTTCATTTTGTTTCGCATACTTGTTGTAGATCAATAGACAAGATCATATGTATGTATCGTTTTATTTTTGTTTATTTGATTGCATATGCGGATGCGTGATACATTGACGGATTTAAAAGATCAATCAATTGGTATCAGAGCACAAGTTAGGTGTCGCTGATCGTATAAAAATTAGGATGCAATTTTTCGACGATTTTGATCCAAATGTGTGTATTTTCCGTTAGATATTCATTTAACACGTTTAAACACTCATAATTGTCGAATCTAAGAGATAGAAGTCCTAGGTTTAGCATCGGATCTGAGTTTTTCGTATTTTTTCGCGAAGAACACAAAGAGCGGTCATGTAACCATTGTCGTTTTCATTGAAAACGTCATTTAGATCCACAGAAATTAGGTCACCAGTCGACTAATATCAAAATCAATCAACTAGCGCAAACTTCAGTCAATTGATGTGAACTATCAATCGACTGTTGGTTGAAATTCAATGCACAGAATGATTTTTAGTCGATTGAGGCACTCGACTAATCCTCATCAGTCGACTATTATAAGGGTCAATTGACTGGTGCACGAGAAATTTCGAACAGAATATTTGTGAGTCGATAGTGGAACTCGGCTAGGTTACTCCAGTCGACTGCCATTTTTGGCAGTCGACTGGTGGGCTTAGGCTTCATCACAAAATGATTTTTAGTCGGCTGGACAATCGACTGATAACATCAGTCGACTGCCATCAAGCATCAGTCGACTACTGAGCCTTAGTTTGAGTACAGAAGCTTTGTTAATCGACTGGAGCAATCGACTAATCACAATTAGTCGATTGATGATGTAGGAAACTTTCGGATGTCATAACTTTTTGCTTAAGATGAGTTTTAAGGTGTTCTCAGTGGCGTTTCGAAACTCATTCAGAGCTCTACATTCATGTTTCACGCCTTAAAAACATTATTTAGTGCTTTTTCGGAGACTTCAAAGTTTTTGAGTCCCATGTTATAGTCATTTTACATTCCCTACATTAGTTAATAGCTGAAATACAATCGAGCTACCTAAGATTTCATTTGTATCCATTAGCACATGTGTTATTAAGTTTAACTAATATTATTATCAAAGTGAAAACTATTAGGTAAATTTAATATATCATTGTGTGAGTGGATGTATATTTATACTAAGGATAGTTGACATAAAGAAAAATCATCTTTATGTTAGATATATGTTTAAAGGGAGTTCACTATAAACATCATACATGTAAGATGTCGGTTTAAAGGAAAACATATTATGTGACTGATTAAAAGAATAGTAAACTGTGGTTATAATTGATATAACCAAACCTGACTCATATTGGGTTATCAATCATGCACACATTGTGTCGGCTCAAAGGAAGCCACATTATGTGGTTGATTATAGTATTTTGAGTTAGGATTAGAGAGCCCACCTAACAAGTTACAATTTAATCCAAAGATTAATTGTATTGTTGTATCTTATAAATGGATACATTGTATGTGTGTATATTTTAGTATTTATTTTATGTCACTGCTTATATATATGCTTGTTTATGATTATTGATGTGAACATTTGTTCTGTTCTGTTCTTTCTTTTGTCTTATAGCACAAATGATATTTGATAATATTCTAACAACTTTAGTTTTGGAAATCACTGAGCATAAAAGGACCATTAGGAATAAGGTTACTAAAATTGCGATTAATGCGGTAATGACCTTCTCAATTTAGTTAGTTTAGAAGTTAATTTTGCTACTGTACCTACTGACACATGGTGGATAGACATTGGTGCTACCACTCACATTAGTGTCACTGAGCATGATTATCTCACTAGTTGATTGTCTATTGATGATGAAAGCTACATCTATATTGGTAATGACAAGAAGGCTAGAGTGACTGTTATAGGTGTTTTTAGGCTTTGTCTAGGGACAAATATATTTTTGGATTTGAAAAATACATTTGTAGTTCCATCATTTATGAGGAACTTAATTTCCATTTCTTCTTTGGATAAAGCAGGTGATACTTGTTTATTTGTAAATAGAATATTTAGTATTTTTCAAAATTAAAAACTCATTAGTACTAGTCCCCCAGTTGATAAATTATACATGTTAAACACCATAACTCTTACAGACAACATAATAATGCACAATATAGGTACAAAATACAATTTGACTGACAAGAATTCATCCATGTTATGACATAAACGTTTAGGACATATATCCAAATAACGCCTAGAAAGATTAATATCACAAGGAATTCTCTGTTCCCTTGACATATTAGACTTTGATATCTGCATACATTGTATCAAAGGGAAAATGACTAACAAAAGGAATAAAGGTGCAAGTCGATGTAATAATACTTTATAACTGATACATACAGATATATGTAGATCATTTTCTAAGGCATCTTGGAATGGACAAATATATTTTGTTAGTTTTATAGATGATTACTTTCGATATGACTACTTATACCTTTTGCATGAGAAGTCACAGTCCTTGGACATGTTCAAAATCTTCAAAGTCGAAGTTGAAAATCAACTAGGTAAAAAGATTAAAGTTGTCATATCCGATTGTGGAGGTGAATATTACGGTCATTATGATGACTCAGGTGAACATTGTTCAGGATCTTTTGGCAATTACCTATGTGAGTGTGATATTTGTGGCTCAATACATCATATTTGATACTCCTCATCAGAATGGTATAACTGAGCGAAGGAATCGAACCCTAAAAGACAGTGAGAACCATGATGTATTTCACCTCTTTACCGGAGTCATTGTGAGATGATGCATTTAATATTGCAGTGTACTTACTTAATAGAGTACTCAGTAAGACAGTGAGCAAAATCCATATGAGCTATGGATGGGTAGCAGCCTAGCATTAGGCATTTACACATTTGAGGTATCCAGCTGAGGCTAGACCTTATAAACCTAAAGAAAAGAAACTGAACTCAAGGAATATTAGTTGTCATTTTGTAGGGTATTCTGAAAGGTTAAGGGGCTTTAAGTTTTATGACCCCTCAAATATATCCTTTTTTGAAATGGAAAATATCAAATTCATTGAGGACAGTGGGAAAACAAACCTAAGGGACATATATTTTGAGGAGGATAGCACTTTCCATCCTACCTCAGTTACTACAGGTGCAACTAGTAGTGGTATGATTATTATACCATACGTTATTGATGTTGCACATCTGGTGGGAGTAGTACTTCATGATGTCCCTGTATCCTCCCCTATGCAAGTAGAAGAACCATCTGCTCAGGTCGAGATATACTCTCTTATGGTTGAGCAAGTTCCTCAATCATCTCAAATGTCTTAAATACAAGTGCCTCTACGACGATCCACTAGGGAAAGGAGATTCACGATTTCACGTGATTATGCTTATCTCTAAGAGTATGAGTTTGACATAGAGCTGAAAGCTTATCCTTCATTGATGCGACGAGGAAAATCTGTTCACTCCTTTCCAATGCAATGAAGCACAGAGGGAGATCTCAGAGGGTTATCACAGGCCGCAATCAGTAAAGAATAAGAAGGTGAAGTAGATGAAACGCAAAAACCGATACCAGCAAT
Organism: Wurfbainia villosa; assembly: GCA_025175895.1. NCBI lineage: Eukaryota > Viridiplantae > Streptophyta > Magnoliopsida > Zingiberales > Zingiberaceae > Wurfbainia > Wurfbainia villosa. The sequence goes on along the minus strand of JAKLTH010000304.1, from coordinate 143,164 downwards.
CAAAACTCAGACACAAGATGTAACGTGGTTCGGAATGAAGATTCCTACTCCACGGAGGTGAGCTTTCTCACCGGATGCAGTGCCTAAGCACTTTCACTATGAAGGTCCTCTTTTACGGAAAAGAAGTTTCCGAAGGTGGAGGAGAAAAATCTCTTACAGTGATATCACAAGTCGAGAAAAAGTACAAGAGATGTAACAACAGCAGATCCTTGTCCTTCTGCTCCGGCGAGGTGGTTGTCGCTCTTCCTCTCCTCTTGCGTCTTCTTCTCTCTTGCTGGGTTAGAATTCTTGCGGATCCCTCCTCTTTATCTCCCTTTTTTTCTCCATCGTAACGTCGTGGGTTGTCTCCATCGTACACGTGACCACCACCTTCACCTGGAGAATAATTCTGTTACATATATGAGGAACGAAGGCTCCTCAGAATATTGTGTGGGGCCTCTTGCCTCTTCCTTTACTTTTCAGGTAACTAGGTTAGACTGTCTCCCTCAACCATCCGCTTTAGGTGAAGCTAGCTTAGGTCTATGGCCCACGGGTGACCTAGCCTTAGGGTTCCCCATCAACCCGAACCAGTTCCTCTTTTTCCCGTGCCAAACTTCCTTCGGATTGATCAGGTTGAGTCGACCCTTTATCCATCTCATCTGCTTTTGAAATTATCTAGTTGAATCAATTCTTGTTCTGCCCTTAGCGAAGTGCCTTCCATATCTTCTTTGTCGTGTCAATTGCTTCTGCTAACTCTCCCGTGCCAATTGCTTTTGCTAACTCTCCCGTGCCAATTGCTTCTGCTAACTCTCCCGTTCCAATTGCTTCGGATATTTGCGCCCGAACCATTCTTTCTTTTCTACCTTTGCTGAGCCGAATATTTTGGACCGGATCACAGGTTACATGCTAACCCTTCTATCTGCAGCTATATAGAAAAGGTACCAGTAGTATCATTAGTCAACCCCGAAAAATAGTCAAGCGAAGCTATAAGCTTGACTTTCCAAATGTATATAAAGTTTCTGCCCTATTCTTTATTTCTTAACTTACATTTACTCCTTCCCTTATAGCTCCCCTATACATATATACTCGAAGCGGCCCGTCGGGCCCATGGGCCTCGCTTCTCCTTCTCCTTTCATGCAGTCGAACCGTCACTAAAAACCCTATATGAACCCCCACCTTCTCCTTTTAGGTATCATTTAGTGTGTTTAACAATCCAGCCTGTTCTTCTTCTTCCGCGATTTTCACCGGCGGCGTTTCAGCGACCCAGTCCTTCCTTTCCCACACGATTCCTCCTTAATCCCCGAGTAAGTGCTCTGCTTTGTTCACACCCATGGCTCCTAGGACCATCCCTTCACCCGCCTGGTATGAACATACCATAACTCAGTTAGATTGCAACCATTATTTCTTTAACATTAAGAACAACTACATAGACCCTTCTATAAAATGTTGTTTCACGACTAAACTGCATCGGCCCCATAATCCTCCTCCCGGTTCGACATGCTTTTTCTCCGAACAGTTTCTTAATGGCCTATGTCTACCAGCGCCTTCCAGTTATCTAGATATTTTGCACTTTTACAAACTTCCTTTAAACCAATTCACCCCCAACTCCTTCCGCATTTTGTCGGGAGCTTCTATGGTGTTTCAACACCTAAACCTTCCCTTAACCCCTGAAATATTCCATTGCTTTTTCCAACTGAAATCTTCCAAGGCCGGTCTCTTCTATTTATCTAGCCGTTCAGACTGCCAATTCTTGGTGAACCTGCCTACTTCCCACAAGGGTTGGGAAGAATTATACTTTTTTTGTACAGCTTCCAGAATCTCTACCCTATTCTGATACCTGGAAGGTGGACCTTCCCGAATTGCCTCCCTTCCGGGAAATGAGGACCAAATGTCCCTTCTCGGAAGTGTATAGAGTATTAGGAGAGTTACATTACTGCTCAAACCACCTAATAGAAACTCCCCTTTTGAGCCACTTTGGATTGTCTCCTCTACCTTTGACGACTTCGGTTGCTGTAGGTAGGGTAATACTTACCCTACGATATGACTTCCTTTCTATGTTATTCATCTTTCTCATCAGTATACTTTGCAGATAATCTAATGCAGAAGGCTTTGGTGGAAGGAGAGGCGATTGAAAGTGTAAAGAAGAAAACCTCGACTAAGAGAGGCAAATCAGTAGCAGCTCCGTCATCCCCTCGGAAAAAGCCGTGGCTCATCAAGAAAGGAGCTTCAAGTTCATCGGCTCGTCTCCCTTCGTCTTCCGACCAGTCAGGGTCTCAGCCCCTAACCATTTATGAGCCGAGAAGAGGAGGCAATACCTCATCTGTCCTTTCTCCCTCTCCTCAAGGAGGGGACTCTCCCTCCCATTTTCTTCATTCCTCCCCATCTGCATAAAATTCACCCCCACCTTCTCATACTGAGTCTCTCCAAGCTCCTATCCCTTCTGACTCAAGAGCTACTCCTACTCCCTTTCGGCGTATCAGACCCCCACTTTCCTCTGAAGGGGAGGATCCTTCCCTTCCCATTCCTCCGAGGGCCACGTGGGATCCTTCAAAATTCGGCATCCTCGGAGGTGAAAATTTTCAATCACGAGGCGTCAAGGCCCTGCGAGCAAGCGGGCAAGCTGTCTGAGGTATTTACTATTTCTTTCTAATACTGTAATATCGTTTGGCATATCGACATTGATTTCCTTCTTCCGGGCCTCGACCCAACACCACAATATGGTAGTCCGGTGGCTCGATTCGATCCGTGGAGACCCGCCTTATTTGCCATCAGAACAAAAAGAGCTCGTTCGGCGGTTAAGTGAGCAAGAGGAGAAGGAGGCGGACCTAAGGGGCCAGTGTGAAGATGCAATGATGCAACTGGCCTTGGTCCAAAGCGAGAAGGAGGAGCTGCAACGAAAAAATGAAGAACTTGAACAGCGCCTCTTCTTACAATCCAGTGAATCGCAATGTAGACGTAAAGGATATCTTGGGGACGCCATGATCAAAGCGGCTGATTCCTCAACTACAATTATACAGCTTCAGCAAGAATGCCACCGGCTTAAATTAGAGCGTCAAGCCTGGGAAGCTACCAGGAAATCCTGTACAGAGAAGTGTTAGGAGCTTTCCTCTATAGTGGCGGTTCTTCCTCAAGCCTTATCGCCGGTGGCTCGGCAACAATCCACTCTTCACAAAGAGTACTCTGAAGCTCTTTCAACTCTAGGACAACAAGATATACAGGCGGCCACCGAAAGAGATGCCTTGGCGGCTAAACTGGCGGAAAGTCAAGCTCAGGTGGCCCAATGTCAAGACTAGCTGAAGGAGCAAGAAGCCGATCTTAAAGGACGATATGTCAAGAAGGGAGTGGATTTATTCATACTAGGTTTTGAGGGGTCCTCGGCTCAAAATGCCGAACAAGGATACCCACCTCCTGGCACGGACACTAGCTATTTGAATCCTGTGGATGCGCTGGCTAAGTGTCCTCCAGAACTCTTTGAGTTGTAATTTCCATTATTCTCTTTTTTAGTAATTTTGTTAATAGCTTCTCGTTTGCTTCTGAACAATAAATTCATCCATATAACTAATTATCATCATCTTGTTATGCTCCTTGAGGGTGGGCATTACAGTGATTTTAAAGCTTCTCTCTATTCTATCTCTTTTTCTCTTTATCGTATGACGCAATCACCTTGTTGGTTCGGGAACTTATTTGGGGAGGTCTTGAATGACATTATTCCTATCCGATCCGATTTTGGGTCGGGGATTCGCTTGAAGGGTCTTGCCTGATATTATTCACATCCGTCCCAATTTTGGTTCGGGGATTCGCTTGAAGGGTCTTTGCCTGATATTATTCATATTCATCCCGATTTTGGTTCTGGGATTTGCTTTAAATGACTCTTGCCTGTTGATTTTCCTTATTCCTCTTACCGCTTCGGAAACGATATCAGTCTCTTTGTCTTTTTCCTCTTCCCAAGAACTTTTGTTGCCGCTTTCCTTCCATTATAAATCCTTGACCTCCATGTCTTCGTCCTTCTATCTCACTATCATGGCTTCAGCGGGGCACCCCATCGAAATCTCTTCGGAATCAGAATCTTTTGAACTACAAGACTGGGTTTCTGAAGACCCGGAAGACTCAGATACCCGCTCAACCGCCACTTCAATCTTCCGTCCCCTTCCTTTTCTGCCTCCTACTCCAACTCCAACCCCTCATACAGGGAGGTCCTTTCGTGCTCCCTTCCCTTCCTTCCGCAATAGGGTGTGGAATCCTCCCTTCACATAGGAGTATACAGTGGGAGACCCCCGTGTCGCTGCCGAACTTCCCCCACTTCCACTAGCACTGGCTTTCATCCCAGTCCCCCCGATGGAAGCTCATCCTTCTCCGTTTGATGAAGGTCCATCAGTCATTCCTCCATCTCAAGGCGAGCGCTTCAAGGTCATCTTGGCGCCTTTTCCCCCCAAAGAGACCTCTCCCGCTTCGTCTGTTAGGAGTAATCAGAGAAAATCTTTATAGATCAAGTTAATGTAATCATTTCAAATATATCAATAAAAATGAGGAGGAAGGCCGATGTTTGCTTTGTCTTTTCTCGTAGAAGTAAGGTTTACATCTTGAAGGGTATGTCTGGTCGAACATACCTTCTTCTATCATACGAGATTCGGACCCTCTTAGTGTTACTGATTATAGTTCCGTCGACCTTCCACCTACTGCCCCTATGCTTCCTCTTCTTTATTGGCATTTACTGTCCCTATTTCTTCTTCCAATAAATGCGCTCTTCTCCTTTATCGCTATAAAGACTCCTGACCCTCACCAGATAGCTTCCATCTTTTCCTTTTCCTTTCATTTGCCATGGACAGAATATCTGAATAGGGTAGTAGTTCCTCTCCTGCTGAAGAACAGATAAACAATCGCCGCTACATAGCTAGTCTGGAGGAACAAGTGAAGGATTTACAACAAAGGTTGAAGGAAGCTTCCGCCAGTAACCGTTCTCTGTGTCAACAACTGGTCGGGTCCCAAAAGGAGCTGGCCAAGCAAATCTTCCTGCAGCAGTCTTACCGTCGGCAATTACTGTGCCAACCTCGACTGCACAAAGGAGGCAATTACTGTTCCCTCCAACAAAGAACTGTAATACTCTAGGTGTATAAGGGTTTCTTTTTGTTATTTCCCCCTTGTAAATGATTCAAAATATGTAATTTTTCCGCATCAGTGAACTTTCCTTGTTTATCTTCTTCTTCCAGTATCTTTTGAGTTGTGACATGCTTTACTTCTTTTCACACTGACATATAGTTGAGGCATATCTCGGTTCTTCTGCCTTTTCACCCTACCGGGAATATAGAACCATTAAATGAACCAACTCTTCTATTTTACAGGAATAAAACAATATAAAGTCAAATAAGGACTTCAACTTCTCCCGCTTTACGGGGACAAAAATGATATATAATTGAGGAGACCTCAGTTCTTCCGTTCCGCCACCACACGGGGATTTCTTCCGCTTCGCGGGGATAAAAATTTAAGTATAACCGAATAAATTTCGGTTCTTCCGTTCCGCCACCACACGAGGATATCTTCCACTTCGCGGGGATAAAAATTTATATATATAATATATAACCAAGGAATCCCGGTTCTTCCGTTCTGCCACCACACGGAGATTTCTTCCGCTTCGCGGGGATAAAAATTTAAGTATAACCGAATAGATTTTGGTTCTTCCGTTCTGCCACCACACGAGGATATCTTCCGCTTCGCGGGGATAAAAATATATATATATATAATATATAACCGAGGAATCTCGGTTCTTCCGTTCTGCCACCACACGGGGATTTCTTCCGCTTCTCGGGGATAAAAATTTGAGTATAACCGAATAAATTTCGGTTCTTCCGTTCCACCACCACACGGGGATATCTTCCGCTTCGCGGGGATAAAAATTTATATATATAATATATAACTGAGGAATCCCGGTTCTTCCGTTCCGCCACCACACGGGGATATCTTCCGCTTCGCGGGGATAAAAATTTGAGTATAACCGAATAAATTTCGGTTCTTCCGTTCTGCCACCACACGGGGATTTCTTCCACTTCGCGGGGATAAAAATTTAAGTATAACCGAATAGATTTCGGTTCTTCCGTTCCGCCACCACACGGAGATTTCTTCCGCTTCGCGGGGATAAAAATTTAAGTATAACCGAATAGATTTCGGTCTTCCGTTCCGCCACCACACGGGGATAGGTCTATGGCCCACGGGTGACCTAGCCTTAGGGTTCCCCATCAACCCGAACCAGTTCCTCTTTTTCCCGTGCCAAACTTTCTTCGGATTGATCAGGTTGAGTCGACCCTTTATCCATCTCATCTGCTTCTGGAATTATCTAGTTGAACCAATTCTTGTTCCGCCCTTAGCGAAGTGCCTTCCATCTCTTCTTTGCCGTGTCAATTGCTTCTACTAACTCTCCCGTGCCAATGGCTTCTGCTAACTCTCCCGTGCCAATTGCTTCGGATATTCGTGCCCGAACCATTCTTTCTTTTCTACCTTTGCTGAGCCGAATATTTTGGACCGGATCACAGGTTACATGCCAACCCTTCTATCTGCAGCTATATAGAAAAGGTACCAGTAGTATCATTTATCTTTCCAGGAAGTCAAACAGTGCTCTAATCCTGAAAAGTGGATTGGAGCCATGAAAGACGAGATGAAATTTATGACGGACAATACCATATAGAAACTAGTCAAATTGTCTGAATGTGTGAAACTTGTTGATTGTAAATGGATATTTAAAACCAAACTAGATTCACTAGACAATATCGAAAAGTATAAGATACACTTTGTAGCCAAGGGATTTACTCAGAAGGATATTGATTATTAGGATACTTTCTCACCTATATCCATGAAAGATTTCCTAAGGGTAATCATGACACTTGTAGCTCATTATGATTTGAAACTATATCAAATGGACGTCAAAACTGTATTCCTTAATGAAGACATTAAGGAATCAATATATATGGTGCAACCAGAGAATTTTGAATCTGATAATTCAAAACACCTAGTATGTAAGTTGAAGAAGTTCATTTATGGCTTAAAGTAGACATCCCATCAGTGGTACAAGAAAATTGATCAAGTGGTTACTTCATTTGATTTTAAGGAGAATTCAGTTGATCAGTGTATTTATGTCAAGTTCAATGGGAGTAAGTTTGTGATACTTATCCTATATGCGGATGATATTTTGTTGGCAAGCAATTGTAAACAATTACTGCATGAGACCAAGTCATTTCTATTAGGTAAATTTGAAATGAAAGACCTTGGTGAAACATCTTTTGTATTAAGTATACAGATATATCGTGATAGATCCAAGGGTATACTTGGATTATCACAAAAAGTCTATATTAAAAAGGTGCTCATATGGTATGACATGTAAAATTGTACACCTAGGGATACACTTGTGTCTAGAGGTGATAAATTTAGCTTGCAACAATGTTTATAACATGAATTTAAAATAAATGAGATGAAACTTCCTTATGCATCGACAGTAAGGAGTCTCATGTATGCTCAGGTTTGTACGCATCCAAATTTAGCATATATTATTGGAATGTTAGGTAGTTATCTAAGTAACCCTAGACCAGGACATTAGAAAGTCATAAAGAGGGAATGCGATATCTACAAAGAACCAAAGAACTCATGCTCACATATAGGAGGTCCAGTCAGTTGGAGGTGATTGAATATTCAAATTCCAATTTTGTTGTATGTTTAGATAGCAGGAAGTCCACCTCAGATTTTGTCTACATGCTTACTGGAGGAGCTATATCATAGAAAAGCATCATACAAATGCTTATGAAGCATATGTTGGAGTATTGGGAATACAATCAAAGTCCTACATTGGTAAGACATGGAAAAGATCATGTGTTTGTGCTTATAAGATGAAAAAATATCTCCATTGGTATGAAACCTTTTGGGTAAAACCCAAAAATAAAATCATGAGGGCTTAGGCTCAAAGTGGACAATATCATACCATTGTGGAGATATGTGAATTTTATAGGCACTAACAATTGGTATTAGAGTCATGGTCCATGTCAAGCCATGAACCTCAAACGAAGGAAATTGAGCTCTCATGTCTAGATCAAGAGAACCAGATACTAGACAAGAAGTCTAGTTGGGTCGGGAGGACCGAACAACTGGTAGAAAGTTTAGCTGGGTTAGGAGAATCAGACAGTTGACAGGAAGTCTTGGTGGGTTGAGGATCAGACATTAAGGAGAGGATGCCCTTCAAGGATGGATAGACTTGAGGGGGGGGGTCAATATGGTCATTCGTTTGAGGGGGAGGATTATTGGAGTATTGAGAATACAATCAAAGTCCTACATTGATAAGACATGAAAAAGATCATGTGCTTATAAGATTAAGAAAAAATCTCCATTGATATGAGACCTTTTGGATAAAGTCCAAAAATAAAACCATGATGGCTTAGGCTCAACGTGGACAATATCATACCATTGTGGAGATATGTGAGTCTTATAAGCACTAACATCATCAAATCATGGGATATGACTACGAAATTTTATCACAGAATTATAGATCATCGATGGTGTTGACAGACCTTTTAAAATTTTCTGTGATAACAAAATTGCAAAACTTTATTCCAAGAATAACCGCAGCTCGTCGAAGTCAAAGCACATCAACATCAAGTACCTGACAATTAAAGAAAGAGTCCAGAGTGGTCAAATAATGATAGAGCATATTCAGACAGACTCAATACTGACGGATCCACTCACGAAAGAATTGTTGCCAAAGGTGTTTCATCAACATGCATTACATATGAGGGTTCTTCATATGGAGGAAGTACCCGTTTAGTATGAGTCTGTATATATTTATGATTTTAGATGCTCTTATGTATATATTGGACACATGCAAATTTTGATGATCGTACGAATAAAGTTTTATTTTTTACATGTGTATTTATTGACATTCTGGATAAAGAAACATCATGATTTATTAATGCAGTTTGCATATAGTGATTATAAATGTGATGTAGGACTCATTATTGAGTCATAAAGTGATCATGGTTTACTAATGCAGTTTAGCATATGGTGCTTGCAAACATGATTAGATCCGGTTTTGGATCATAAGGAAGATCAGTTGAGAATAGACATGTACATATTACATTTCATATATTTCTCATGTTACATATCCACATCAGATCTATGTCATTGATGACATTAATATCGTGATTATTGAAGGGTCATGCTACTGATTACATATATGGAATAACAATGATCACTTTACTCATATACTAATGAAGTTGATGGATCAGATTGCTTCAGTTCAATACGACATGATGTGCGCAACTAAGGAATTTCAGTTATGTGTTACATTTAGAATCACATGTAGTCCAAGTGGGAGATTGTTGGTGGTGGGCTTGCATATGATTAACGTAATACATCCGATTGTATCGTATTGGTTTGAACCCAATTAAAAAGATCTAATCATTATGATTTTAGTTAACGAGTTTGTATTATTGGATGTGAGTTAATGAATTTTAGATTAATATGTGTAGAACTCTTTAACCCATACCGTTAGCATTGATGGGTTGTTAACGAGTTTTGGGTTAGCTTTATATAAAAGGTGTGATCCTTATAAGAGAGAAGAACGGTCAGGCGATTTTTTTCCCATTGGACAGAGCATACAGGATCGTCACTTTTGACTGATGGAAGATCAAGCTCTGCGATTCTTCAACTTCTTCAAACTTCAGATTCTTCCGGTGATGTTGTCTCCGGATCCAGGTGCATGTTTATGCTTTCATTTACGCTTATGTTTTTCGTTTTGTTTCGTGTATTTGTTATAGATCAATAGACAAGATCATGTATACGGATCGTTTTATTTTCGTTTGTTTGATTACATATGTGGATGTGCGATTCATTGACGGATTCAAAAGATCCATCAGCTAGGGTAGTGGTTGGACACTTAATTCGACGGGTATTTATAGTTCAATATCAAACTATGGTAAATTTATAGAATTTTCTTTTAGATGGAATGAGAAACTATGGATGATGAGCCTGTTCATGCGAACACCTCTTGATTTATCCTAATGTCTGATGAAAAATTTCCGTACGATCAAATTGATCATTTCTAGAATTAGTCATAAGGGCTAATAAAAAAAATTTAAGGAGAAAGAATTAAAAATAGAAAAGGAAAAGGAGCAGAAAGAAAACCTTCTTAATAAAAACATATTATTCAGAATATTATTATATTTTCTTTCTTTTCATAAAACATGTTTTTTTCATAATAAATGGATATCTTATTGATAATGAAGAAAATTTAAGGAAGAGAGAGGGAAAAATCGAAATTAGTGAAATATAATAAAAAAAAACATATTATTAAGATATTATTCTTTTTTCTTTCTTTCATAAAATATGTTTTTTTTCATAATAAATGGATACTTATTGATAATGAAGAAAATTTAAGGAAGAGAGGGAAAAAAAAAATCAAAATTAGGGAAATATAATAAAATAAAAATCCGCCGTCTGTGGGAATCGAACCCACGACCACATGGTTAAAAGCCATGCGCTCTACCAGCTGAGCTAAGACGGCCTAATGATTCGTTTTATTATTATATTTTCATGTGCTGATAAACTTGTCGTGATTCCCTCCAAGTCTGTCCCGACCACTGGTCTCTTCTTTGAAATCCTAGAAGTCGCCTTCCGCTCCCCGCCCTCCCTGCGTTCGCTGTCCAGTTCCTCTGGCCGTCACTTCTCCTCCACTGTGGAACGTCCACCTGACCCCGTTCTTGAGGACCCTTCTGGTCTCAGTCTCCTTCGCGTGCCTCCTCCTCCGTACCCGTTCTTCGAAGCCGTAGCGGTCGCCGTATCCTCACGGCGATCCTCCTTGGAAGGCCTAGCCGCCGCCGACCGACGCGCCCCTTCTTGCGGTTCTCAAAAGTCGCAGCGAGGTGTCGTGAGCTGCTCTGACAGTCTCCATCAAGGCGCTTTCGCTTCTCGAGGAACGTAGAGCGACCGGAGTGGCTGTGGCACAGAGATGGTGGTCTCATTTGGAACCAATGCTTGGGCCAAAGAAATGGCCATCCGAAGGCGGATCGCTAACATGTAAGCCTAATTTATATTCTCCATAGCTTCCAGACACCACTTGTGCAAAGGTTGAAACCGCCAACCCAGCGCTAATGCATCATCGATCATGGAGCCGTAGTTCTCATGAATCTGAAATAATTCGTCATTTAAGATATGGATTCCATTCTTCAAACAGGATTTGAGCCTTTAAATAATACAAGATGCGATGCCAAATTTGCATTAGTTAAGATGATTGGAAAACTAGGGAAGGACCTTCTCAATTATGATAGATAATTTTAGCAAAATTTGCAAGTTCATTTGCAGTGTTATTAAGATATATATCCCACTATTTATATTTACATGCGCATTGACTCCTGTCAGATTTGGACGAGGTAGTGTAGAAAATAGAAACCAACAGGAATAATTTGTCTGAGAATTTGCATTTGTTGGCTAGTTGTTATTAGGGAGTTTTCACCTATTTTTAGGGAATCTTTGTATTTATCTTTTTCTAATTTTACAACAATCAGTTTGTACTTATTCCTTGTAGAATGATGGAATAGCTGGACATTATTTTCAAGATCTAAATCTCATTTCATGATATTAGAGCTCAAAATAATTTAGCCAGCATATCCAGTATCTGTGGCCTGTTCTTCTTCTACCTCTGCCACTCCGTTGATAGGCCTTCTACCTAATTCCCTACTTTTTTCTATCATTTGATAAACTTTGTTTGCAGGTTATTCAACATGAACTAAACAGAAGAAACTTTAGAGAATAGTTTCGGTTTATTCTCGTAATCAAAAGAAAAAGGAAGTATGGTTATCTTTATGGGGTTTACTCTATCTGTTAAGGCACCAAAATATATAACCTAGGAATTGGAGAACTCCATTGTTACAGCAATGTTGATTAGCTCGATAGAACCAAAGATTGGGCGCACCTTTCTTTTCCACAAAATTGCTTATAAGATTTAGAAGGTTGTCTAAGAAATCTATTTTGGTCTTTGTTGCCTCTTTGAGAAGCTGTTGCTGAAGTCCAAAGGGAGGAGAGCATAAAACTCATAGATGGCAATAACAAGAAAGTAATATAGTTTTCATTGCAAGATTCATATTTCTTTCTCAATTCTCATGTATCAGATCTGATGTAGCTTTTATAAGTATATCAGTGTGATGCTCCAGGAAGTTTCTTCATTTTTGTTCTTCTAATAGTTTTTAAAATTTTAGATTAGTTTAGTTTTCTATAATCCTTGTTTCTGAATAGTTCGTTAGCCCTTTGGATGATTTTCTTCTCATGAAGAGCAAATGCACTGAAGTTTATGTATGAATTTTGTTCTTAAGAAAATGCCTTAGGATGATCGTATCCTATGGTTTTCCCCATTCTGTAGATTTAATAAGCGGGAAGAGGACTTTCCATCTCTTAGGGAGTACAATGACTACTTAGAGGAAGTTGAAGACATGAGTATGCTTTAATTTGCCTTTTTATCCTGTACATTTCCTTGCCTAAACTGTTGGCTAATTGTCTTTGGTTTTCCTTTGGAACTAGCCGTCAACTTAATTGAAGGAATTAATGTGTCTGCTATTGAAGCAAAAATTGCTAAATACCAAGAAGAAAATGCTGAACAAATTGCTAATGCCCGTGCCCGTAAGGTACTTTGACTATTTATTTTTCGTGGTCTAAATTTATGTTCAGACTGCGGCCTTGATCTTCTTTGTAGTATTCTAGTTGATTTTGATTAAATAAATGATATACCGCAATACTGTTAACTATGGTCATATTTTCATGCTTTTGCACAGGCTAAAGAACTCGCTGCAGCATTAAGGGCAAGTCAAAATTTTGGTCATGCTGATCCAGCTGATGTGGTGGGTTGTACACAAAACAGATATGATAGATATTATCATCAGATCTGTTAATCTCTTTATTTACTTTATCATGTGCTTGACACCTAGATCCATACATGTGTTGGTTATTTGTTTCCGAGACCTATGCCATAAAGATGTCATGCTCACTTTCTGTACTTTGGAAAAACAAATATTGGTCAAACCGCACATTCTAGATTTGAATATATCCCAAGAAAGGAATTTCCTTTCAGGAGATAGGGAGGGTAATCTACAGGAAGTCACAATTGCTAGTATTCCCTGATCAACCATCATACAACATTGAAGTCATTCCCAAACCTTGTATACACCAACTGTGATACTATGGGAGCTTACTAATGCATGAAGTTGTTAACTTAGGGAATTTCAATGCCTCAGTTGTTCATTGGAAGGGACACCCGAGCTCTCTGCTTCGATCCCCTAGGTAGATAGAGAGGGTACATTGAACTTTTGGTTTCCATGGGAGCTTGCCAGTGCTTGAAATCATTACTTTAACCACAGGGACCGAGATGCCGGCCTCAAATCTTAACTAGGATAGACATCCAAAATCCCATCGGCTCTTGAACTGAGAGAGAGTGGATAGAGCTTTGGGTTTTTTATGTTGTCAAACAGTTGAACGAAGATACAATATGGTTAGTGATGCGGGTGCGGGGGAAAAATCCGTTCGCTCCGTTTTCAAGGCGATGAAGCGATGAGGGAGGTCTCGGAATATTCTCTCCCGGCGGCGATCAGTAAAGAATAAGAAAATGAAGTAGACGAAACGCGAAAACCCGACACCAGCAATCGAGATTCAGACACGAGATGTAACGTGGTTCGGAATAAGGATTCCTACTCCACGGGGGTGAGGTTTCTCACCAGATGCGGTGCCTAAGCACTTTCACTATGAAGATCCTCCTTTACAGAAAGCAAGTTTCCGAAGGTGGAGGAGAAAGGACCTCTTACAATGATGTTACAAGATGAGGAAAATACAAGAGACTTAACAAACAGCAGATCTCCGTCCTCCTTCTCCGGCGAGATCGTTCTTCCTTTTCTCTCGTCTCCCCTTCTCTCTTGCTGGATGCGAATGATTGCGGATCGATCCCCTTCTTCCTTCCTTCCTCTCTCCCTTTTATCTTCCCCTTCTCCTTCAACGTAACGTCGTGGATTATCTCCATCGTACACGTGGCCACCTCCTCCTCCTGGAGAATAATTCTGTTACAAATATGAGGAAGGACTCCCGAATATTGCGTGGGGCCCCTGCCGCTGCATAGCACCTTTCCCTTTACTTTTCAGCAACGAGGTTAAACTGCCCTCACCCTCTCGCTTTGGGTGAAGTTAACTTAGGCCCCTATACCATAGGTGACCTAGCCTTAGGGTTTCTCCTCAAACCAATCAATTCTCCTTTTCCCGTGCAAACTTCTTTCGATCGATTAGGTTGAGTTGACCCTTCCTCCATCCCATTGGCTTCGAATTGCCTAGTTGAACCAGCCTATTCCTCTGTTAGCGAAGTGCGCTTCCGCCTCTTTTCCACTGCGTCCCTTGCTTCTAGCATTCGCCTGCCGATGGCTCTCGCGCTACTTGTCCGTGCCGATGACCTTCGGGTACTTGCGCCGTGTCGATTACTTCCGATAACTCGCCCGTGTCAATGGCTTCGCCTAACTCGCCTGCGCTAATGGCTTCGATAACTCTCGCCCAATCGCTCCTTTTCCCCTTTGGTTGAACCAGGTGTTTTGGGACGGGTCACGTCTCACCGCTAACTCTTCTATTGGGAATTAGGTAGAAAAAGTACCAGAGTATCATTAGTCAACCCAAAAAATAGTCAAGCCGGAAGTTATAAGCTTGACTTTCCAAATGTGCGCATTTATGCCCTATTCTTCATTCCTCCGCTTGAATCCACCTTTTCCTTTATAACTCCCTTGTATGTTCTCGAGGCGGCCCGATGATGGGGCCCGCTTCTCCTTCTCTCTCCGTGAAATTGAATCACACGAAACCCTATATAAACCTCCGCCTTCTCCTCTTAGGTATCATTTAGCGTGCCTAACAATCCAGTTTTGTACTTCTTCTTCCACGATTTTCCCCGGTGGCGTTTCGGCGATTCAGTCCTTCCCTTCTCGCACGGTTCTCCCTTACCCCCGAGTAAGTGCTTTGCTTAGTTTAACACTCATGGCTCCTAGGACTACCTCTCCACCCGCCTGGTATGAACATACCATAACCCAGTTAGATTGTAACCATTATTTCTTTAATATCAAGAACGACTACATAGATCCTTCTATAAAATGTTGTTTCACGACCAAGCTGCATCGGCCTCATATTCCTCCTCCTGGTTTGACATGCTTTTTCTCCGAACAATTCTTTAACGGCCTATCTTTGCCGGCACCACAGGTCTACTTGGACCTCCTAGACTTCTACAGATTACCCCTGAACCAATTCACCCCCAACTCCTTCCGAATTCTATCGGGAGCCCACGCAGTGTTCCAACATTTGAACCTCCCTTTGACCCCAGAACTATTCCATTGCTTCTTCCAATTAAAGTCTTCTAAGGCAGGCCTCTTCTATTTGTCTAGTCGTTCAGACTGCCAATTTCTGGTGAACCTGCCTACTTCCCACAAGGGCTGGGAAGCACTATACTTCTTTGTAGAGCTTCCGGAGCCTTTACCTCATTCCGATATTTGGAAAGTAGACCTTCCCGAATTGCCTTCCTTCCGGGAAATGAGGACCAAATGTCCTTTCCTGGAGGTGTATAGAGTTTTAGGGGAGCTACACCACTGTTCGAACCATCTTCTAGAGACTTCCCTCCTGCGCCATTTTGGATTGTCTCCTCTACCTCTGACGACTTCGGTTGCTGTAGGTAGGGTGATATTTATCCTGCAATGTGACTTCCTTTTTAGGTCATCCATCTTTCTTACCAGTATATCTTGTAGATAATCTGATGCAGAAGGCTCTGGTGGAAGGGGAGTCGATCGAGGCTGCTAAGAAGAAGAAGGCAGCAACTAACAGAGGCAAACCCACAAAGAGCCTCCACCTCCTAAAAGTCGCTCGTAAGAAAGGAGCCTCTACCATCTCCTCAACTCGGATCCACCAGTGGTCTCAAATTTCGACCATTTATGAACCACGAAGAGAAGGTACTACCTCCCCTGTCTATTCTCCATCTCCTCAAAGAGGGGATTCTCCTTCTCATTTTCTTCACTCCTCCCCCTCGGCGCAAAATTCACCTCCACCTTCTCATGTGGAGCCACTCCAAGCTCCTGTTCCTTCGGAGCTAAGGGCTGCTCCCTCCCCCCTTCGCCGTATCAGGCCTCCAACCTCCTCCGAAGGGGAAGACCCCTCCCTTCCTGTTCCTCCGAGGGTCACGTTAGGGTCCCTGCTGCAAATTCAGCACCCTCGGAGGTGAAATTCTTAATCGGTCAGCGTACAAGGCCCATGCGAGCAAGTGGGCAAGCTACTTCGAGGTATCTCTTATTTCTCCCTTTTCTCTTTCACCGCAAGTATTACTATATGCCAATTTGTAATGATTTCTTTCCTGCTCGCAGCCGCCGCCAAAGATGATAAGATGGTCACTTTCGGTGGCCCGCTTTCAATTCTGGTGAAACTCGCCACTTCGCCTCGTGTCACAGAAAAAGCTCGTTCAAAGAATCGAGCGAGCAAGAGGCGAAGAAACCGATATGAGGGGCCAATGCGAGGAAGCGATGATCTGTAGCCTGATGCGGGCGAGAAAGAGGAGGCTGCGCGAAAGAACGAGGACTTGGAGGATTTTTCTCCAATCCAGTGGTGCAACAAGTAGATGAATTGGCTCGAGTTGAAGGAATACAAAAGATATCTTATGGATGCCATGATCAAGGATGTCGACTCTGCGGCTACTATCTCATAGCTTCAACAAGAATGCAACCGCCTTAACTCGAACGTCAAGCTCGCCATTACTCGAATCCTGCAAAGAAGTGTCGAACTTTCCTCGCAATAACGGCTCTTCCCGAACCTTATCACCGGTGACTCAAAGAATAATCCACCCTCCAATAGGAGTATCTTGAAGCCCTTTCACTTAGGACAACGAGCTATAAAGGCTGCACCGAGAGATGCTTTGGCGATCAAATCGGCGGAAAGTCAAACTCGTGGCTCAATATCGTGACCAATTAAAGGAGCGAAGTCGACCTCAAGAGGCGCATGTCAAGAAAGGGGTAGATCTCTTTATATTAGGCTTCGAGGGGGTCAGAGCTCAAAACGCCGAACAAGGATATCCACCTCCGGCGTGGACACCGACCACTTAGATCTGTATCGGCGTGGCTAAATGTTCCCGAGCGATTTGAGTTGTAATCTCCCGTACTATTTTTTCGGTAATAACTTTTTCTTTACTGTTAAGAGCTGACTCTTATCAATATGTCTGTCCATTACGGTCCTTGCGTGTTCTCTAGCGAGTCGGGGTTTCTGGACCAATTTTGAGCTTTCCCTTGTTATTTCTTTACCCGTACCATATAACGCCATCACTTTGGGTGTTCGGGCTCTCTTCTGACGGATTTTGCCTACTAGGATCCACATCCGCCCGATTTTGGTTCGGACATCACTTTAAATGGCCTTTTGCCCGTTGATTTTCCCTATCCTTCCTCCTGGAAAAGATGCTAGCCTCTTCGTCTTCTCCCCCTTCCCCAGAACTTTTTCGCCATTCTCCTTCCATTATAAATCCTTCGTCCCCCTTGTCTTCGTCCTGTTATCTTACCATCATGGCTTCAGCAGGGCATCCCATTAAAATTTCTTCGGAATCAGAATCTTTTGAAATACAGGACTGGGTCTCTGAGGATGATGCAAATTCGGAGACCCGATCAACCGCCACTTCATCTTCCATCCCCTACCTTTTCCGCCTTCGGTCCAACTCCCACCCCTCCGTGAGAGATCCTTCGCTCCTTTCCCCTCCTTCCGCAACGGTGTGGAATCCCCTTCACAGGAGTACATGGGAGACCCAGCGCCGATGAACTTCCTTCACTTCCACCGCATTGGCTTTCGTCCCAGTTCCCCGGCGAGACTCGTCCTTCCCTTTCGATGAAGGTCCACCAGTTCTTCCTCCACCTCAAGCGGCTTATATTAGCTCCTTCTCCCCCCAAAGAGACATCTCCCGCTTCATCTGTTAGGAGTAACCATGGAAAATCTTTGTAGATCAAGTTAATGTAATCGTTTCAAATATGTTAATAAAAAATAAGGGAGGCAAATGATATCTGTTTTTGTCTTTTTCCCGTAGAAGTAAGGCTTTTGTCTTCCAAAAGGATAGTAATCTAATCTGAACATATCTTCCTCTATCATGTCTGAGATTCGGACCTTCTTAATTATGATTGTAGTCCGTCGACCTTCCCCTCCCCACGTTTCCTCTTCTATCGGCATTTATGGTTCTCCGTCTCCTACCAATGAATGCACTCTTCCCTTTCGCCATAAAAACCCAGACCTTTACGATAGCTTCCACCATTCTCCTTTTTCCTTTGCTTGTCATGGATGTAATATCGAACAGGCAGCGTTCTCGCTTTCTAAAGAAGAAACGGATAAATAGCCCATCTTGGAGGAACAAGTGAAGTGTTTACAGCAATAGAGGAAACTTCCGCCCATAATCGTTCACAACAAGCGATAGGGTCCCAAAAGAACTGTCGCAAATCTTCTTGAAGCGATCTTATCTTGACTACTTTCCAACCCGCACGCAGGAAACTTCATCCGTTCCGCCTAACAAAGAATTGTAATACCCTAGATGTATTAGGGTTTCTTTTGTTGTTTCTCCTTGTAGATGGCTGGGAGTATGTAGTTCTCCCGTATCATCGAACTTCCCTAGTTTATCTCCTTCCTCCAGGACCTTCTGAGTTGTACTACTCTTTACTCCTTTTGTATTTACATGTAATTTGGGGCATATTTCGGCTCTCCCGTCTTTTCAATCTGGGTATATAGACCCCTTAGACGAGCCGACTCTGCTATGACACAAGAATACAACCATATAGAGTTGATTAATACAAGCAACTGAGACATAGAATAAATAATAATCGAGGAATTTCGGTTCTTCCGCTCTGCGGGGATAGCAATTTGCACATAAAGTAAGTAGTAACCGAGGAATCCCGGTTCTCCCGTTCCACCACCACACGGGGATAACTTCCGCTCTGCGGGGATAGCATTTTGTATATAGAGTAAATAGTAACCGAGGAGTCTCGGTTCTTCCGTTCCACCACCACACGGGGATAACTTCCGCTCTGCGGGGATAGCATTTTGTATATAGAGTAAATAGTAACCGAGGAGTCTCGGTTCTTCCGTTCCACCACCACACGGGGATAACTTCCGCTCTGCGGGGATAGCATTTTTTATATAGAGTAAATAGTAACCGAGGAGTCTCGGTTCTTCCGTTCCACCACCACACGGGGATAACTTCCGCTCTGCGGGGATAGCATTTTTTATATAGAGTAAATAGTAACCGAGGAGTCTCGGTTCTTCCGTTCCACCACCACACGGGGATAACTTCCGCTCTGCGGGGATAACATTTTGTATATAGAGTAAATAGTAACCGAGGAGTCTCGGTTCTTCCGTTCCACCACCACACGGGGATAACTTCCGCTCTGCGGGGATAGCATTTTGTATATAGAGTAAATAGTAACCGAGGAGTCTCGGTTCTTCCGTTCCACCACCACACGGGGATAACTTCCGCTCTGCGGGGATAGCATTTTTGTATATAATGGGCTATTTAGGAAAAATAAATCCTTCTTTCCCTTTCACTACCGACGCGAAGCCCATTAACAGCTGCAAACCCATTCTTCCTTTTTTTATAGGGGACTCTTTCGTCCTCGTTTTTTCTGCTATCTTCATCCTTTCACCTTTTGGTCTTCCTCTTCTTCGTCTGCTTGCTCCTCCGCCGTCAAATTTCGTTTCTTCGATCTTTCCTTCCTAGTTCCTCGTCTTTCGTTATTTTCAGATATCCGAGATGCATTCCACCTTCTTCCAGGAAATAGCGGGCACTACGAATAAATAACGGGGTGTCGGTCAGCCCTTAGCTTCTTCTTCTTCTTCACCTCCTTCGATCACCATCATACGGGAATCACCTCGTCATTCTCCCTCTCCTCCTTCGGTGACTTTCGCTACCCCCATCTCGAAGGAAGTCGGGGTCAGTTCCTCTTCCCTTCCTCCCACCTGAAGCCCTAACTTTCCCCCTTTGCCTCCCTCACGATAGCGTTGAAATCGCCTTCTTCTTCCCCCAACTGGGATGCATCTGGGAAGGAGATGCTTTCATGTCCGCCGATGATAGAGGTTATACCGCCCCTGTCTTCTCCTTCCTCGGCCCGTCATTCCTCTCCTGAACCCATGGCGGTTGACATTCCTTCGCTGCCAACCTCCCCCTTTGTTTATCGCCTGAAGAGTCCTCCTCTTCCTGTAGACCCTAATCAGGAGCCTTCTACTTCTAAAATCCTCATTGAAGGCTTCCCCGACCCAGTGCTCATCATCTCATCTTCTCCAGGACCCTCCTCCGATCAGCCTCCTTCGATTTTTCCTTCTGACTTCACCTCCCAGACAAATGTGATGCCCATTCTCCCCGCATCTTTGAATATACCACCCTTGACCACCACTTCCATGGACCTTTTGAATGAGACTCCTCCTTCTCTCCGTTCTCCACCACGAATATCGCCTCTATTCTTCCCTTTACGAGTGAGATTCCCCCTTCGGCATCATCCGTCCCATCTTCTTCCCTTTCTCCCAGGAGTCTTCGGATTACGAACTTAGAGGAGATGACTCCTCGTATGGAACTGCGTCATGCTTTGGACTGTGCGTTTTCTTAATCAATTTCCTTAGCTTTGTTTAATGACCCATTTCTCTTCTCTTCCTAGCATGTAGGCCTGACCAACCACCAAGGAATTGGATCGTTCCCTTCACCAATACCGGGCTCAAGCCCAAGAATGGGAACGCAATAACGGGAAGATTTAGCGAATGCTCGAGAATCGAGAACGACTCTGTCCCAATTATCCGGTGCCGGAGCAATTAGCCGAGGCCCACCAACAAATATAGAGGGATGCTGACACTATTGCAGTATTGAAGGCGCAATCACGTCCAGGGGCAGATCCACTCGTCCCCCAACAAGAAATCCAGTCGGCCTCTCTTAACACAGAATCTTCCTTGGCTCAAGAGTTAATACATCTTCAAGGGCAGGTAGCAGAGCTTCTCAAGGGGAAGCAACAAGATTCCGACGCCCTCGATCGTCTTCAGGTTCAATATCAGCGAGCACAAGATAAAATAGGGGACCTTCGCACCCGCTTATGCAAGAAGGTACAAGAAAACTCCTCCCTTATAAATTCCCGGGCGCATGCTCATGCCCGTCTACGCAGGCAAGAGACTTCCCTCCAGAGGATGAGCTCTGAACTTGCCCGAACCAGATCGTATTCCGAAGCAGTGGAGGGGATTTCAGCTTCCATGCGCCAAAATATGGTGGAGATGACACTCCTTGTGCAGCAGGACCAAAGTTCTCGAGCTGATGACGTTTCCACCCTGGCTGACGCAATTATGGAGGTGTCACGGCGCTATGTGGACGTGCGTCGAAATCTTCACGAACAACAAGAAAAGTGCGAGAGGCGGCATCGAGAACGAAGCCCTGACCGTCCGAACCGCCAGGAGCGACTCACTATTTTAATGCGCGCCACCTATCGTTCAGGACGGATTACCTCCTCCAACTTATCCTTCATTTTCTTTAAATTGGGAGGCTGGGTTCAAACGTTATCCTCCTGAACGATTTAAGCTGTAATACAATATCTCATTTTGAAACGGGAATTTCCTTTTCTTTCGCTTCTCCTTCAATACTCATTGATGATCTTTGTAAATAACCCCTTAATGAAATTTAGAGCACTTGGCATTTAATTAATATAATCAATTCAATAAACACCCTCCGAGTTTCATAATTTCTCCTTTTCTATTTCATATTTCTACAAGTGAAAGAGCTTATGAAGGGCGTTCCAAGGTCGTGAAGCTCTTTGCCTTGGTCTCTTTCAGATAATATCGACTCACCTTTCGCGGCAGTTATCTCGTAGGGTCCCTCCCAATTGGGAGCCAACTTTCCAGGATCTCCAGCGGGATTGACCTTACGCAAAACCCAATCTCCTTCTTGAAATCTCCGAGGCACCACTTTCTTATTAAAGGCTCGCTGAACTCTCTTGTAAAATTCCGCTCGCCTCCGGGCCATCTCTCCCCTTTCCTCCACCGATCTAATTGGTGCTTGGATAAGTTGGTTCCTGATCCGCTCGTATGCTGTTACCCGAGCGCTATCCAACAAAACTTCGACCGGAATAACGGCCTCCGCCCCATATACCAAACTAAAGGGAGTCTCTCCTGTCGCTGTCTTAGGTGTGGTTCGATAGGCCCACAGGACGCCTGGTAGCTCTTCCACCCAGTTTCCCCTCTGAGCACCCAACTTGGTCTTTAATCCTTGAATGAGGATCCTGTTAGTTACCTCCACTTGTCCATTCGCTTGAGGGTGAGCTACCAAAGTGAAAGCTTGTGAATGTTGAGACTTTGGCACCATTCTTGAATCTTTTTCCTTGAACTGCCGCCATTATCACTATTTTCCGAGGATACCATACCGACAAATGATATTTCTCCATAAGAACTATATTACGGCATTCTCATTAATTTTGGCTAAGGGCTCGCCTCCACCCATTTGGAAAAATAATCCACGACAATAAAACCTCTTCTGTAAAGGTGTCGTTGGCATCGGACCCACTATATCCATTCCCCATTGGTCAAAAGGACAGGAAGAGACTACAACTTTCATTAACTCAGCTGGTCGCTCAGAACGGTTGCTATGTTTCTGACAAGCGATGCAACTTTGCACTATATGCGCCGCATCTCGTTGAAGAGTAGGCCAAAATTATCCGGCCAACAAGGTCTTTCTTGCTAAAGCTCTCCCTCCTAAATGATTGCTGTAGCATCCTTCATGGATCTCCCGGAGTACCCATTCCACATCCTCATTTCCTAGGCATTTTAACAAGGGTCGCCCGAAAGAGGTCTTGTACAGGTCTTCATTTAAGAGGATGAACCGTTTGGCTCGGTGTATTAAAGTAGATCGCATATTTTCTTGAGGAATCTTCCTCGTAAATAAGCTATGATATCGGTTCTCCAATCAAGAATTAGGCTTGATTCGTGCGTCTCCTCTATGTTGCATATTGCTAAGGAAGTGTGAATTCTCTGGATCGTCTCCGATGATTTTATTCCTCCTCGCTAGCCATCCGAGCCAATTCATCGCCTTCTCATTGTGCTCCTGAGATTTGCTTCAAGAGGACTGATGAAATTGAGCTTTTTCTTTCTCAAAAGCTTTCAAGTACTTGCGACCTTTCCTCTCGAACCGCAAAGAACCTTGAAGTTGGGATATTACCAACCGAATCAGTGGATCACAATGGAAGAAGCCCCACCGCTTTAGCGACTGCAATCCCGCTAGAATAGCTTCATATTCCGCTTCATTATTAGATGCCCGATATTCTAGCGAGCGGCTAATCGAGTTTCTTCACCCTCGGTAATTAATAGAACACCAACACCACCGCAGTAGATCTGAAGAGCCATCTACTGAATATATTCCATGCCTTTGATTCCCTCTCCTTCATGAACCTTCTTCCGAACCACAAGGTACCTCGGCCAGAAATCGTGAGTGCAGCCTTGATGACCGTCACGAGGTTGGTAGTGTATATCATACTCGCTTAGCTCTACCACCCATTTGGCTAACCTTCAGAAATTTGGCTTAGTGGCGACCTTGCCCAATTATTTGTGTGTTAAAACGGGTGATAGGATGAGCAAAAGTATGGCCTCAATTTGCGGGCGGTTAGCACTAAGATATATGCGACTTCTCTAACTCCGTATAGCGAATTCGCCTTGAGGATATGGTGGTATAGTAAATAGGTTCTTTGGTGAGAACCTTCTTGTTTGATAATACCGAACTAACGGCTCCCTTACGAGATGGCGGATACATCCATAATGGTTCTCCATGTATTGGTTTAGCTGATGGGAGTCCGCGGATATCTCTTCAACTCCTGGATAGCTTGTTCACATTGATGGTCCCACTGAAATTTAGTAGCTTTGAGCAAGATCTTGAAGAAAGGTAGCCCTTTGTCCGCCGATCTATGAATCGGGATAAAGAAACAATCCACGCCACTAACCGGGTCTCTTGCAGATTAGTAGGTGATTTCATGTTGCATAAGGCCTTCACCTTCTCGGGGTTGGCTTGCAACCCCTTCTCGATCCTGATGTACCCCAAGAACTTGCCACTTTTTACCAACAAGCATTTGTTAGGGTTTAGCTTCATATTAAATCGCCTTAACGTAGCGAAGGTTTCATTCAAGTCCTTGACTAAATCCCGAGTGACCTTGACTTGACCGGGATGTCATCCACGTAGACCTCCACATTCTTCCCTTTACATTGCAAAAATTTTATCCATAAGGCGATATGTAGCCCCGCGTTCTTCAATCCAAAGCGGCATGACCACATAGGCATATAATCCCCCTGCGATCACAAAGCTAACCCTCTTTCGATCCTCTTCAAAGGTATTTGATGATATCCACGATAGGCATCCATTAGGGAAACCACTTCATATCCTACAAAGAGAATCCACCAATTGATCAATACTGAGGCAAGGGTAGCTTGATCTTTAGGGCATGCTTTATTCAAATCACAAATCGATACACATCCTCCATTGCCCGGAAGGCTTGGGGACCAGACTACATTAGAAACCCATTCGAAACTGGATTTCCTTTACATGGCCCGCTTTTAGTAGCTTATCCACCTCCTCAGCTATGATCTTGTCTTTCTCGGGTCCAAAATGTCGCCTCTTCTGTTGGACGGGTCGGGCTCCTCTAATGATGTTGAGGTGGTGTTCCGCTACTTGAGGATGGATACCCGTGAGATCATGCACATCTCTTGCAAAGATGTCCTCATTCTCCTTTAAGCAGGCCACCAGCTCTCCTTTGATATCCAACTGTTGTGCTATCCGTGGCCTTTCCGAGCGATCTCCACCAGCCTCCCTCCTCTATCTTATCACCTTGGGGGAAATTCTCCAGACGCAGACGCTGTAGCGGCGATGACTTTGCCTTTGAGGTCTTCAGTTCTGGCCTTCTTCTGATCGTCCCGAACCATTTGCACATAGCAGCTCCGGGAGGCCTTCTGTTCTCCACGAACTTCTCCCACCAATTGTCCCACTGGAAATTTCAGCTTCTGGTGGTACGGGGAAGCCACGGCCTGAAAAAGGGTGAGGAAAGGGCGCCCAAGAATAGCGTTATAAGTGGATGGAGCATCCACGATAAGGAAAGAGATTATACTAGTTTTTTGGCGGGGCTTTTCACCCAGAGTTAAAGGCAATGAAATCTGCCCCGTCGGGTGGACCATGTGCCCTGCGAATCCGAAAAGGGGAGTGGACACATCTTCTAGCTGGGCATTTCCCAGATCCACTCAAGGCCTCTGAAGAGGATGTTGTGAGCTCCCGAATCAATTACCCGCCACTTCATAATTAGCCAGGATATACGGATAACAAAGGCGTCAGTATGAGGCAGAACACCTGCAGATCTTCGCCCGACAAACGGCGCGCGCGCATTGATCAGTCGATGACGATGGCCAAACTCTCCATAAGACGGGCGTATGACTTTCGCGGTTAGAGTCCCCGTCGAGGTCCTCCACTATCACATGGATAACTCCTCGAGGGGAAGGTCATCTAGAAGTGGAGGAAGGGCCCTCACCTGATGGACCTTCTTGAGAGACCACCTCTCGGGACGGCGTTTGGGGGAAAGTGACCCGAGGTTGTTGATTATACGGCCCCGGACGGGCGACATTGGTTCGGGGGCCTCGCCGTGCCGTCCCTTCAGCTTGATACCTCAATTGCGGATATGCAACATGGAGGCGATCTAGTTCTTCTTGTAGCTTGAAACATCGATTGCTACTGTGACCGTACTCTGTATGATATTGGCAAAAGAACGGGGCTGAGGGATTACGCGGGATCCCTCTATGTCCCAAGGGTCGTTGTAGTAGACCCTGTTGATCGTAGAACTCCATTTCACGTTCTTTCCAAGTCCTCACAGGAGGAAGCACTTCAGCAGCCATGATTTGCAATGGTGGGGTGGGGCGAACTCCCTGTAGCATCGGACAAGGCCTCGGAACCTCCTGCCGAAAATGTCTTGTATACTCCCGCCGAGGGGGGGCTTGAAGAGCAGCGGGACGAACTTTTTCGTGGGATCACAGGGCGTCCGCTTCGCCCTCCGTACCTTTAATCCTTCTTCTTCGCGGATAAACTGCTCCGCACGGCTCAGTAGCTCTTCGTAACTATCTGTAGGTTGTCTTAACAAGGAACTGAGGAAGGGGCCCTCATGACCCATCTTGAATAAGCGCCTCTGAAGACTTCGGATCGGGTGGCGGGGATCCCCCGGGCTGCAGAAGTGAATCGATGAATATACCCCCTAAGGGATTCCGAAGGTCCCTAGGTGATATGCATTAACATAGAGGCGTCTTGTTTATACGCCTTGCAGCTGACAAATTCTCAACTGAACATTCTCTGGAAGTCAGTGAAACAGGTGATAGACCGGCAGTAGTGAACCACTTTTGCGCGAGCCACCGTGGTGGTTCGAAGACTCGGCACTTGAGAGCGTCAGATAATGCTGAAGCGAGGCCGCTCCATCAATTGTGATATGTGCTCTTCGGATCCGTCGAACCATCGACTTACGACTCGAGGATTTTGGAAGTAGGATGGAGGGAGCTCCGAAAGAATGTCCATCGTGAAGGGGCTAGGCTCGTAGAATTCCGGAGGTCTGGTTGATTGACTTTCACCCTGTTCCTCCCGGCGCGTTTGGGTGAAGGGCATAGTATTCTGGGGTGTTCTTCCCCCGAGTCCGCCTCCAGGCAACACATCACCATGGGCGGCTGTACGAGAGGGAGGAGGCATTTCTGGGAGGGGATCTCTAGAAGAAGGTTCCCCGGAGTGCGGATGCATATATCCTTCTCCTTTCTCTAGCGAGGGCTTCTGTGATAGCATCATCCATTAAGGCCTTTAGTTGCGATGGTAGAAGGGTGATGGGGCGCTCCTCCGCCGCAGAGATATCAGGTTGTTGCATTTCTTCGGGTTGCATCTCAACGTCCAGCTCAAATGTTCCCACAGACGACGCCAACTGATGGTGCGGGAAAAATCCGTTCGCTCCGTTTCAAGGCGATGAAAGCGATGAGGAGGTCTCGGAATATTCTCCGGCGTCGAAAGAATAAGAAAATGAAGTAGACAAACGCAAAACCCGACACCAAAGAATCGAGATTCAGACACGAGATGTAACGTAGTTCGGAATAAGGATTCCTACTCCACAGGGGTGAGGTTTCTCACCAGATGCGGTGCCTAAACACTTTCACTATGAAGATCCTCCTTTACGGAAAGCAAGTTTCCGAAGGTGGAGGAGAAAGGACCTCTTACAATGATGTTACAAGATGAGGAAAATACAAGAGATTTAACAAACAGCAGATCTCCGTCCTCCTTCTCCGGCGAGATCGTTCTTCCTTTTCTCTCGTCTCCCCTTCTCTCTTGCTGGATGCGAATGATTGCGGATCGATCCCCTTCTTCCTTCCTTCCTCTCTCCCTTTTATCTTCCCCTTCTCCTTCAACGTAACGTCGTGGATTATCTCCATCGTACACGTGGCCACCTCCTCCTCCTGGAGAATAATTCTGTTACAAATATGAGGAACGAGGACTCCCCCGAATATTGCGTGGGGCCCCTGCCGCTTGCATAGCACCTTTCCCTTTACTTTTCGTGCAACGAGGTTAAATCGTCCCTCACCCCTCTGCTTTGGGTGAAGTTAACTTAGGCCCCTATACCATAGGTGACCTAGCCTTAGGGTTTCTCCTCAAACCGAACCAATTCTCCTTTTTCCCGTACCAAACTTCTTTCGCGTCGATTAGGTTGAGTTGACCCTTCCTCCATCCCATTGGCTTCGGGAATTGCCTAGTTGAACCAGTTCCTATTCCTCTGTTAGCGAAGTGTCTTCCGCCTCTTTTCCACCTGCGTCCCTTGCTTCTAGCATTCGCCCGTGCCGATGGCTCTCGCTACTTGTCCGTGCCGATGACCTCTGGTACTTGCGCCCGTGTCGATTACTTCCGATAACTCTCGCCCGTGTCAATGGCTTCGTCTAACTCTCGCCCGTGCCAATGGCTTCTGATAACTCTCGCCCGAACTGTTTCTCCTTTTCCCCTTTGGCTGAACCAGGTGTTTTGGGGACGGGTCACGGGTCACCTGCTAACTCTTCTATTGGGAATTAGGTAGAAAAAGTACCAGTAGTATCAGTTAGCGCCTAATGAAATTGATCAGGTCACGTAGATCATTTAGGAACAAGTTTAAATCTCACCTTGTTAGAATTTTTCAATTGGACAGGGCTGGTCAAGTACAACTTGGAGACTAAATTGAGAATTGATATAATTTTGATCATTAATAGTATCTTATAGCCGATCACACCTAGTAGGATAAAATTTTTTTTTATTGTTGTGTTGTAATAATGTCTTACCTCAAACACTACTTCTCTTGATACAGTGTGTTGTTTAAATGGATATTCAGTTATCCAAAAAGTTTAAGCATTAGGAAACGGCATAATCTTTCTTTTATATTCATCTAATTGTTGTTTCATTTTTGCACCTCTTCTCTATAGCAACTAGCATTTCATCATATCCAAATGGCGAATACCTTTAAAAGCTTGTTTAAATTTTTTTATATAGCAAAATTTACCATGTTGCTACTATCTCCCTAGCAGTAGTATCCTTTTGATGATCCCTGTAGGGATTTGCGCTGTATATCACCCTTTCTTAAATATTTTCATGTCACTAGACTCATCAAAGAGAGAGAAAAAAAAATGCGCTGCTTTTATTAGCTTGAAATTATAATGCAACTATAACCAAATTCTGAACCACCAGGGAGCTGGACCAAGTACTCAAGCGGTTAGCCTTGCCGATCAAGGACAGTATGCTGCTGCTGTTCCTAGTGGACTTGTTCAACTGCACCCTATTGGCATGGCACCCCAGCCAGTTCCCGTCGGAGCTCCATCAGATCCTATGCAAGGGTATGCAGCTGAGGAAGAGGAGACCATGAAGCTACAAGCTGAGAGGGGAGCCACCGAGCCAGTGCTGGGGGATGGACGGCCGCGCTGAGCAAGAGGAGGGCAATCGAGGAAGCATTCAGCAAGTCAGAAGAAACCATTGGCCTGTTAAAATCACTAGCGGCAAAGGTTAATGCTTTTGTCTTCCATTATACTACGCTTTGTCTTCACTTCTTTACCTTTCATATATATATTTTTTGTTCAAGCACAACACAGTTGGTACTCATGAAGCAATCTTGGTAAACGATTCACTTATTAGAACCCAATTGAATTTGTTAGCATCTTACAAATAACCTTTCATCACATGATCTACCTGTCTTTATCGCTGTTGCTCACCTGTCTGTCTCCCTTGGTAGGTTCATCGCGACTCCAGGCTGATCACTAGGTACTTTGGTGACCCTCCATCCATTAACCACTTTATTATTTAGTTCCTCAAATAATACATTTTGTATTACTTAATCTCTATTAAAATTTTATAATATTTTTTTAAAGTTGTAACTAAAAAAAAAATCGTGTTTTATTTTTTAATTTATCACTTTTGCGTTTTTTTTAAGATTATTATGAATTTATATGACTCTGCTGATTATTACTTTTTGTAAAAAAAAAAAAGTGTCTTAATTATTTGTTAAGTTAAGTAGGTTTGCATATATATATATATATATATATATATATATATAGCTCCGATCTGCTGTGCAATAAAGTCATGCGTGCCTGTGCGCGGAACACTGTGATGAACAGTGATTTCACTGTTCATCGCAGTGTGATGAACAGTGATTTCCTCTTATGCTTGTTTTATTTTTTATATATCACTATCTATATTTAAATAAATTTTATTTTATTTTATCATTGTTAATTAAATTTTCTTTGATCTTTTTTATTTCTTATTTGATTATTTCTTAAATAATTTTGCATTGTCTAATTGAAGTATTTATCGGTCATTTAAATATATATCTATATCATCTTAAATGTGTATTTTAGAGTTTTTTTCTCAACATGTACAACTCAATTTTTATTTTAATATTTTCCTTTCTTATTTTATCCATTTTAGATTCACACATCTATTTTAATATCATTATCTCTATAACTCTTATCTTCTATTACGCGCTCAAATCATAGTACAACATTCAATTTTATATAATATAATAAGTCTAATTATCATTTTGTAAAATTTTCTTTTTAAATTTTAAAAGTACTTTATGAGCTCAAAGAATATTTGATGTTCTTCTCTATTTCAACTATCTTATTTTGTATTTTATGTAAGATATTTTTCTCAATCTCTCTATCATTTTATAAAATTGATCATAAATATTTAAAACTTTTAATTATAGACAATTTATTATCTCGTAATTTAACTATTATATTATTGTATCTAACATTGGTAAATTTAAATTTAATAGATTGTCTTTACTAAATGTAAGGTCTTTCGTTTATAGTGTTTTCCTTAAAAATTTAAATTTAACATTTAATTCTTCACGTGTCTCATCTATTAAAATAATATTATTTGGAAATAACATGTATCATGTAATTGTATATTGAATGTATCCAATAAATTTATTCATGATTAATGTAAAAAAATATAAACTTAAAATTGATCGTCTATGTTATCCTATCTTTATGGAAAATATTTTGATTAAGCCTCATATATATATATATATATATATAAATTATTAATTCCGTTGTGATCGGTCTCAAATTCAAATAAGAGAGTGGAAAGTCAAATTTTACCATTGAACTTTGATAAATTTTAATAAATGAATCAAATAATTTTAAAATTCATATTTTAAAAAGATATTGAGGGAGAAGTCAATTTTTTAGATTTTACCTTTCCAATTTTCATTATTATTTTTATGATATCTTTTATAAATTTTGTTATATTTTTCATAAATAATGTTGATTCACTTCTCTTCCATGGTTAATTATGCTCATGTCAATTAATATATGTGAATGTAGGAGTCAAACAAAACTAGCAAACTTATAGAGGATATTTAAAAATAATTAAATTTGAAGGGTAAAACTAAAAAAAATCTCTTTCAATTGTCATTCATTTACTTCGGGGGAAAACCTTTTATTTACTTAATATGGGTGGATTTAATATTTTATTTGATTTTTTTTTCTTTTAATTATATTTTTTTCCTATCCTAACAAATCTTTTTCTTCATCTTAAATTATTTTTAATTAATAAAAAATTATTCCTATAACTCATCATTACCATTGTCACCGTCGAACATCAATCATTGTTGTCAATCACAATCGACATCGATAGTCCATCATCGATTATCATAAATCGTCAATTCTTCATCGAGTGACAATTTTTATTTTTAAATATCCTCTATAATCAGTGCAACAATAAACAAATAATTTTTTATTTTTTATTACTTATTCTCTTTCCTTCCTTTTCCTTATTTTTTCAAGATTTTTTTTTTCTTCTTTAGAAAATTTCTTCTCTTTTTTTTTCCCTTCTTATTTCCTTCTCTTTCTCTATGGATTTTTTTTCCCTAGTAAATTTCTTTCCTTCCCTGTTTCATCTTTCTAAGTAAACGGAGGCTGAACAAGAAGAACGACGCGGGCGGTTGATTTATATTCCAAATGGACAAATGCCGCGGAGACGCAACGCAATCGCGCAAAGCTTCTTCTCCTCTCTCTCCCCGCCTTTCTCTTTTACGCCTTTCTTCTGTGCTCTCCTCGACCAAACCCTAACTCCCAAGCGAAACAGAGCAATGTCTCTCCCTGCTTCCCTCCTCCTCTTTCTGGCGTTGGCGCTTCCAGCGTGGACAGCCCTCGCGGAAGGCGGCCGGAGGATCCCGACCACATTGGATGGTCCGTTCGTCCCCGTGACCGTCCCGATCTACGGCAGAGTGACACCAAGGAACGCCGTCGACTTGCCGGACTCCGACCCCAGGGTGCAAAGGAGGGTGACAGGGTGGGAACCTGAGCAGATCGCCGTCTCGCTATCGGTCACTGAGGATTCCGTCTGGATTTCGTGGATTACCGGTTTGTGCTCCGTGTTACTGTATGGACTTTTGAGTTTCGTATCGCTTTCTCCGCGTTCTCGAGTAATTTAGGACTGTCGCCTTTATTCTGTTGTTATACACTTTCTCGTTTGGGATATTATACGCTGTAAAGTTCATCTTTTATCTTTTTCTTACCTTTGGTCAAGTTACTTTACGAAGAGGAATGTGATTTTCCCATCTTTTTATCTGGATGCAAAATGGCAACTCAATTTGTAGGGGTTTCCCCTTCTTTGCATGGGTTTGTTAGAATAAACTTACACAAACAGTGTAAAGAGCCTTGGAAATTTGTTTATTGAGAACGAAATGACGAATTCAATAACTCTAATGTTGAAGAAAGATTATAAATTAGAACAAAATTCTAGAGCCAGAAGTCAATCTGAGCTTAACAGAGAACATAAAGAAAATAAGATAGTTCAAGTTTTAGTAGCTCAATGCATTGATAAACTGATGAAAATCAAAGAGGAAACCTCAGAAGAATTATAAATGGAACATTGCAGAGCATCACCTTTACATTTTGGAAAAGAGAAGTGTGTGGATATTCATGCACCTAATCTTCTGTTGTAGCCATTTGTCTTTATTTGAGACAAAAATAATTAATTATGAGAGGATGTTTGTTGAAGACATATTGATTATGTTCCAACCAAATCTACATACCTAGGCTTGTACCAAGGATATCCAAATTTTCTGAGACAATCCAGCAATCTTCAGAAACCATGTTAAAATATTGTCAACAGACTCCTTTTGAGAAGCAACTGGTTTCCAAACTTAATCTTAATCATGATCATTTTGAAAAAAAAAACACCATTGGAAGGAAAATTCTTATAATTCAGAGAAATCAATTGGCTTCGGATAAAGGATATCCATGCACAAGTTTTTTGATTCTAATCAGTTGAGAAAAATTCATGTCTTCTTGCGCTTGGTCTTATTTTTTTGCTAGTTTGATGCAGGTATATGGATTTAATTCTTTTTGAGTTAGCTGAGTGACAGCTTTATACAGCAGAGAAATATTTGAGTTCTGTTCTTACTTCTACTTTTGAGATATCTTCTTCATTGTAAGAATTTGTAAAAAAATAATATCTAACATTAATTTTCCGTGTGCATCGAGCCCTAGTATATATTTTCTGAGACAACTAATTGAAAAATATCATGAATAGAAATAAAATTTACACTTGGTATTCATCAATGTAAAAAAAGCTTATGACATAATTCTAAGGAAAATTATATGAAGAATTATAGAAAAGAGAGGTGTTAGCATAGCGTATATTGAAATAATTAAGGATATGTACGAGGATGTAATGACAAGAATGAAGATTTCAGGCGGATTAACCTAAGTATTTTTCATAAAGATAGGGTTGCATCAAGGATCAACTTAAGTCCCTACTTTCTACACTAATCATATATGAATTTATTGGACACATCCAAAACACGATACCATGGTGCATATTGTTTGTCAATAATATTGTTTTCGTAGATAAGACACGTGAAGGAGTGAATGCTAAACTCTAATTTGGGTGGGAAACATTGGAAGTGAAGGTTTTAGATTTAGTAAAGTAAAGACAGAATATATAAAATTTAAGTTTAACAATATTAAACGCAATAAGACAATTGTTAAGATAAGAGATGATAAGTTGTCTGTAAATGAGAGCTTTAAGTATTTAGGATTATTTTTGC
The DNA here is from genome assembly GCA_025175895.1 of Wurfbainia villosa. Classification (NCBI taxonomy): domain Eukaryota; kingdom Viridiplantae; phylum Streptophyta; class Magnoliopsida; order Zingiberales; family Zingiberaceae; genus Wurfbainia; species Wurfbainia villosa. Next base: position 109,569 of record JAKLTH010000304.1, on the reverse strand, counting down.
AAAATAATGGAGGGATTGGAAGAGATGTACTTTATAGAATATAAGTATAATGGTTAAAATGAAGGAGAGCGTTAGATATTTTCTGTGATTATAAAGTACCTCTAAAACTTGAAAGTTCTATAAAACGACGGTTAAACTTGTTGTGTTATATGGAGTTGTATATTAGACTATAATTTGAGCATATGAGTAGAAGATGAAAGTCATAAAGATAAGAATGTTAAGGTGGATGTGCAAACATACGAGAATGAACATGATAAGAAATGAGAATATTATAGAGAAAGTTGGGATTGCACCTATTGAAAGAAAACTTCATGAGACATTTAAAATGATATGACCATATACTTAGTGTCCAATAAATACTCTAGTTAGACAATCTGAAATTATAACAAATATACACATTAAACAAGAAAGAAGAAGACTAAAGAAGACTTGGTTGACAATGATTAAACAAGATAAAATTTATTTAAATATAGATAATATAGAAGATAGAGCTCAATAGCGTAGAATGATCTATATAGCCGACCCCACCATCTAGTGGGATAAGATTTGATCGTTGTTGTATGGAATTCTTTGATTCAAAGTATAGATCTTTCCTTTATTGAGTACCAGATTTTTTTTTGGTTTATGCTGTAATCTGATTTTTGCTACAGTTTAAATCATCATGTCGACTTGCAGGTGAGTTTCAAATTGGCAATGACATTGAGCCATTAGATCCTACAAGTGTAGAGAGTGTGGTCCATTATGGGATTTCAAAGGAAATTTTGACTACTGAAGCTACTGGATATTCACTCATATATAATCAATTTTATCCATTTGAAGGCCTGCAAAATTACACTTCTGGGATTATACATCATGTGCTACTAAATGGTATGCTTGCAGAAATTATTTATTTATGTGGATTGACCTGTTCATTCAGGTTCTTGCAAATCATTCACTACAGTATTTAATTTGGTGAGGTTTTATATGGTAACATGAGGCTTGCAGCTTCTGTCCTTTTTTGTGTGATATTAGGTTAGGTGTGTTAGATATTGCTCGTGCAGTATCCTTTTCTTAGATTATATTTCCTACTTTTATGTATTTAGTAGGATTATACACATTTATTCACCACTTGGACTAATAGTTCAAAAGAATGCCATTAAATAATAGTTAAGAATTTGGATCTGATATTCTTATTGGAGCTGATGACACAAAGTATTGTTCCAGTTCCTTTAAAAATGCTTTTTATCATTGTTGCATATCTAGCTAATTATGCTACTAAATAATTCCTTTGCAGATCTGAGACCGGGAACAACATACTACTACCAGTGTGGAGACCCATCAATACCAGCAATGAGTACCATCCATTCTTTCCGGACCATGCCAGCTTCAGGACCTGATAACTACCCAAAATCAATAGCTGTAGTTGGTGATTTGGGTTTGACGTACAATAGTACATCCACTGTGGATCATATGATGAGCAACAAGCCAGATCTTATTCTTCTGCTAGGGGGGCGTTACTTATGCAAATTTATATTTGACAAATGGGACAGGAGCTGATTGTTATTGCTGTTCATTTCCAACAACTCCAGTACATGAGACCTTCCAACCTCGGTGGGATTACTGGGGAAGGTTTGTGAGTTTGCTAACACATCTTTGAGTATCTGTCTTTGCAAAGAATACTAGTATTGGGAAAACTATCCATTTATGAATATTGTGAATCCAAAATAGCTGCCACTGATGGAATGATGTTTTCTATAATCCCTTTATAGATACATGGAGCCTGTGATTTCAGAAATCCCAATTATGGTCATTGAAGGAAACCATGAGATAGAACCACAGGCTGAAAATAAGACATTCGTATCATACAGCTCAAGATTTGCATTTCCATCTGAAGAAAGCGAATCATTTTCCACATTTTACTATTCTTTCAATGCTGGGGGGATACACTTTATTATGCTTGGAGCCTATATTTCCTATTACAAATCAGGTCAGTTTTGTCTTCCTCTCACTCACTGCTGATCCTTTAAATGGTAGCTTGGTTCCAATTTTGATATTCATATGAATCTGCCTATCATTTAAGTGAAGGATCAATCTCTTCAATTTTGAAATGCACACAAAACTTTCTGATTTGTATCCATAAACAACTGTCATACTTCTTTTTTAGTTGTTACAATCATTCAGAGTTGTGTGGATTCTGATTTCTGAACAGTCTGAATCTCTTTTCTTAGTAAGGATTTTTGAAATGTGCCTACCTCAAACTTCTCGAAAGAATGAAAGTACGAAGGCGTTATGTTTATAAAAGTATGTTAAGTGGTCGAGTTACAGAAGGCGTTATGTTTATAAAAGTATGTTAAGTGGTCGAGTTACAATATATAGTTGGCATCTGGTCTACCTTGCAACAACAATATGTTGGTGCAAGAATGCCCCAAATATTAATCTTTTGATGTTTAGATAATCATTTATAGTTAGACAATATTTGTGATCTAATATGGATGTTGAGTATTAGGGATAAAGAAAGTTCAAGTGTGAAGACTTGTCAAGGAAAGTCTAAGGGTAAAGTTATGGCAAGAAAAGTCTAAGGATAAGGACTTGGCAGCATAAATCTAAGTGGATCTTGATAGGGAGGTCCAAGGGTGAAGATTTGACAGTATAAAGTCCAAGTGTGTAGTCTTGGCGGCATAAGTCCAAATGAACCTTGGCGGAAGACTCCAAAGCATGACAAAGCCAAAGGAAGCTTTTAAAGGCAAGCACAAGGATGAAGAAGTCTGGACTCGGAGTTATTCTAGAGGCGCAAGGCGGATGGAAAACCTTGAAGGTGTAGTTTAGGCTTAGTGTTTGGTCTCAAGTATGAAATAGTCATACTTGAAGTATACTAGTTGACTAATGTTTGAATCAGTTGACTGGTCTTGGGTGTTTGACACTCGGGAGCTCAAGATGACTCGAGCAGTCGATTGAGTTATACCCGATCGGTCGAGTATCGATCGAGACTTAATCGATCGCGTGGCGATCGCGGTGGTGTGCGATCAACTAGTCCATGGTAGTCGACTACTAGGGTTTAACAGTCAACTAGTTTAAGTGGACAAGAGCACAGAAGCTTTCTGAGTCGAGTTCGCTTGAAGCAGTTGACTGTTGGCTTGGACAGTCGATTGTTGTTATGAACAGTCGATTGATCAGGTGGCCGTTAAGTGATGACGATCGCGATCAGGCTTTGTCAGAAGCCTTGGATGCGGTCAACAGTGACACCAGTCGACTGTTGGTATGCAATAGTCGCCTAGCGGAACCCTCAACGGACAGAAATAGGCAAATGCCCTATTCTCTATAAATGGGGAAGCTTGGGCACTTGAGGAGGTTAATATTCTTACATGAAATTCTTTCTCCTTAAGCTCCCAAGCCTTCTCCTTAATCTCTAAGCTCCAAACCTCTTCTTCCTAAGCTCATCTCAATCATCTTGTGAGAAGAAGAGTGTTCATTATAAGGAAGACTTCTCCACCTAGGCGTTCTCATCAAAAGGAGTTTTTGGTGAAAACTTGCAAGGGCTGATCCACTTTAAGGATTGTCGTGGAGTAGGAGCGTCATCTTCGAACCACATTAAACAACTTGTATTAGCGATTGTTTTCTTTGTTTTTCATTAGTAAGCCCTTGGATTTGTATTTGCTTTCGCTAATTACTTGTGTAGAAATCAAAAGAGACTATTCCCCCCCCCCCCCTTCCTCCTCCTCCTCTAGATATCATAATGATCCCCTAACAAGTGGTATCAAAGCTCGGCTCGCTTGGAAGATTTAATCATCAATCGGAGCATCTAGATGGCCTTTCAAGAGGAACATAGCACCGTGCGACCACGACACCACCACATACTAGAAAAGTAGAATGAAGTACTTTTTAATAAATGATATAAAAAATTTGATTAGTGTTGTTAAGGGATTCGAAGAACCAGTGGACCAATTTGGAGCACCTATTCTAATCGAGGATTAGACAAAGGAAATATATGAGAAGGCTCAAGCAAACAGCAAAGCAATAACCATACTTCAATGTGGACTTTTGATGGAGCAATTTGACAAGGTTGAGCCTTTCGGATCCGTCAATAAGCTTTGGGAAAAGCTCATTGAGCTAAATGAAGGATCTAAAGAATCGAAGAGAGCTAAAAGAGATTTGTTGATAGGACAACTCCAAACCTTTGCCATGAAGACCTATGAAATGGTAAGTCAAATGCATGGTAGGTCAAGGAGCTTGTGGTAGGTCAAGGAGCTTGTCAACGGACTCCATGTCATAGGTGAGAAAATTGAAAATTGAGACTTAATAAGGTATATTCTTCAAGAATTCCTTAGAACCACCTTATGGGCATCAATGGTTGATGCTTATAAGGTCTAGGCCTTTCATTGGTTAAAGTAGATGATTATTTTGTGAATTCGAATTACATGAGCAAACTAACATGTCTTTGAAACAAAAAAAGGTCTAGCTCTTTTTGTAGAGAAGGAAAAGAAGAAGGAGAAGAAGGAAATTTCCTCATCGTCCGAGTCGGAGCTTGAGTCAAGTAGTGACGAAGAATTGTTGTCGGCTAATGAAATGACTCACTATATCAAGAAGTTGGGGGGAAATCAAGAAGATTTACAAAAAAAGAATGTAAAGAAGATGGTCAAATCTTCAAGATGTAAATCTAATAGTAATTCAAATCTTAATTCTAATGTTATTTGCTATGGATGCAACAAAAGGGGCATATCAAACTAAATTGCCCAGAGTTAAGAAGAAGGAAGAAAAGGAAAATAAAAGGAAAAAAAAGGAGAAGAAGAAGAAGGAGACCATGGTGGCACAAGCAACATGAGACACTTAAAGCGAGCTTTGCCACATCACTCGACATATGACACTCATGGCCTTGGAGAATGACACCGAAAGCCCAAGTCAAAGAGAATCCTCATTTAGTGACGAATTGTTATCTAGTGACGATGAGGTAAAAGAGTCTCCTCATGTAGAACTTCTTTATAAAATTATTGCTTGTCTCAAAAATACTTTAGTTAAATCAAAATCTAAGGTTAAGGATTTAAGAGTAGAAATCAAAGCAATTAAAGATGAAGAATCTTTATGTATGCTTAGGGAGGAAAATGAAAACCTTAAGAATCAAGTACTTAAATTAAGGACATGCTTAGAAAAGTTTTCTAATGGTTCAAAGTACCTTAATATGATCCTTAGAGATCAAAGGGTCATCTACAACAAGGCCGGTATAGGATATAAATCTAAGGATAAGGAAGTTACCTATATCTCCCTAATTAATAGAAAGACAATCATTAAGGGTAAAGTAAAGAAGGCTTGGGTATCAAAGAAATTTTTAAATGATATTTCCAGTCCAAATATTTGGGTACTAAAGGAGTTTTTTTTTTTGTTATTTAGGTAGATAAGCAAAATATGTGGATTGATGATAGCAGTTGCTCAAGACACATGATCGAAGATGTGAGCAAGTTCTCCACATCGAATACGTTAAGAAGGGGATCGTATCATTTGGCAACAGTGGAAAGCTCAAAATTTTAGGTAGAGGTACAATTGAGGTGTCATCTAAAATCATCATTCATAAAGTTTTATTAGTCAAGGGTATGAAATTTAATTTGCTTAGTGTGAGTCAACTTTATGATGCGGGCTTTAATGTAGAATTTAAATCCACTAAATGTTTGTAAGACACAAAGGCTTAGAAGGTTGCATGTTACTTGGTTATAGGAAAACAAATATTTATTATGTTGATCTTTCTTATGCTTTTAACATTTCTACCAAGTGTTTTATGTCAAAAGAAGAGGAAGGTTGACTATGACATATGTGTCTTGGTCACATCAATATGAAGAACATTGCTAAGATAGTCAAGTTGGAACTAGTGAAAGGACTACTAAAAGTCAAATACATCAAGGACAAAATGTGTTATGCATATCAAGGAGGAAAACAATCAAAATCATCACACAAAGGTAAAACCCTAACTAGCACTTCATTATTATTAGAATTGTTACATTTAGATCTTTTTTATTATCATAGTACTCTCTCATTAGATGATAATAAATATTGCTTAGTTATAGTTTATAATTTTTCTAGATATACTTGGGTTTACTTTATGAAACATAAGGATAATACCTTAGAAATAATCATAGGTTTTACCAAAAGGGTAGAAAATGAAAGGAATCTCAAAATCAATTGGATTTGTAGTGATCATGGTGGAGAGTTTGAGAATTCCAACTTTTCTAGGTTTTGCTTAGAATAAGGGTATAAGCGTGAATTCTCTTGTCGTAGAACACTCTAACAAAATGAAGTGGTGGAAAGGAGAAATCGTGTCATACAAGAGGCGGTTAGGACTATGCTTAATGCATATTCTTTACCTAGTTACTTGTGGGCAAAAGCGGTTAACACCGCTTGTTATATTCAAAATCGTGTCTTAATTTATAGGTTTTTAGGCAAAATACCCTTTGAATTATGGAATGACACAATTCCTATAATTCACTATTTTAAAGTATTTGATTGCAAAGTCTACATTTTAAATACCAAAGACAATTTAGGAAAATTTGAGTCTAAGGTGAATGTGGGAATTCTAATTGGATACTCATTTACTAGTAGAGGTTATAGGATATGGACCCTCAAGGTTGAGGAATCCTTTAATGTTGAGTTTGATGAATCCACTAGTACATACCCTAGAAAATCCTCCATTGAGAAAGATATCAATGACAAAAATCAAAACATTATCCAAAGATTTCAAAATTTAACCTTAGGAGGTAAGGATCAAGGGGGAGGAAGAGGAGATTCCGATGATGAAAGGAGGAAGAATGATGATAATCAAAATCAATGTGATTCACCTCCTAGGATCCTAAAGATTCATCAAAACCATCCTTTAGACCAAGTAGTAGAACTTTTCCAAGGAGTAAGGACTAGGTCCTTCTATAGAGATCCTACTAGCTGTATTCTCCTAATCTCCCAAATTGAGCCAAAATCAATCAATGATGCCTTGCTTGATCCGTATTGGATATTAGCAATGCAAGAAGAATTAACTCAATTTGAGAAAAGTCAAGTATGAGAACTAGTTCCTAGGCCCAATAATAGCATAGTTGTTATCACAAGATGGGTCTTTAGGAACAAGTTGGATGATCAAGGAAAAATCACTAGAAACAAGGCTAGGTTAGTGGCTCGAGGGTTTAATTAAGTTGAAAGACTTTATTATGATGAGACTTATGCTCCGGTAGCTAGATTAGAGTCTATTCAAATCCTATTAGGGTATGCTGCTCACATGAATTTCAAACCAAGGTATTAAATTTCGAGCCGTTTCACCCGAAACGCTCGATTTGTTTTGTTCCGACGAGGAATCGCGGCAGACACGAGCGAGACCGTGCGGCGAAGAAGGCGGTGTGATCTCGCTGGCTGTGGGAAAGCGAACACGATTGTGCTCTGGGAACGCGCTCGCGATCGCGTTCTTGGAGCGCGATCGTGATCGCGCTCCAATCTCGCAATCGCGATCTCGCTCCCGCTCCGGGAACGCGATTGCGATCGCGATCGCGTTCCGAGATCGCGATCGCTTGTGAGAATGATCGTGTTCGCGATCGTAGGATCGCGAATGTGAAATAAATAAATAAATAAATATATATATATATATATATATATATATATATATATATATATATATATATAATTTATTAATTACTTTATATAATTATATAAATTTATATTTTTATTATTTTTATTTAAATATTAATATTTAAAAATTTTAAAAATATTGAAACGGACGATACGATACTGAAACCGTATCGTTCCGGTCGCAGATCGAAACCTCGATACGAGTCGAAATTTTAAACCTTGTTTCAAACTCTTTCAAATGGATGTGAAATCAACATTTCTAAATAGGTTCATTAGGAAAAAAAGTCTATATGGAGCAACCACCCGGGTTTAAGATTGTAGATTACCCAAACCATGTTTATAGGCTTAAGAAAGCCTTATATGAGTTAAAACAAGCTCCCGGACTTGGTATGAAAGACTCTCATCTTTCCTAATATCTAAGGATTTTAGAAGAGGCCGCGTTGACCAAACATTATTTCTAAAGTCCAAAAAAAAAGACATCTTTGTTGTTCAAGTCTATGTTGATGACATTATATTTGGGCCAACAAATGATGAACTTCCAAGACTTCATCAAAAATATAGAAAATGAATTTGAAACGAGTCTAGTAAGAGAATTGAACTTTTTTTCTTAGGCTTACAAGTCAAACAAATTAGTGAAAAAATTCATGTTTATCAAACCAAATATGCTAAAGAAATCATTAAGAAATTTGATTTGAAAAATGCTAAGGTAGGGTCTACTCTTTGGGAACCAATACTAAAATAGACAATGATCTAGATGGGAAATTAATAGACTCAAAACTTTATAGGAGTATGATTGGTAGCTTATTATACCTGACTATTAGTACACCCGATATATTATTTCCGGTAGGTATGTGTGCAAGATACTAATCTTGTGTCAAAAAGTCCCATCTAGTAGCGTCCAAAAGAATTTTAAGATATATCAAGGGAACTTTTAATGTAGGTCTATGGTACCCTAGGACTCAAACTTTTGATTTGGTTAGGTACATCGATTCCGATTGTGCGGGTTGCAAATTGAATCAGAAAAGCACTAGTAGTGGATAACAATTTCTTAGATCCTCCTTAATGAGTCGGAGTAGTAGAAAGTAACCTTGCGTTGCTTTGTCTACAAGTGAGGCCGAGTATGTGGTCATGGGTGATTGTATGACTCAATTGCTTTGGATGAGACATACTCTAGAAGATTATGAGCTACACTACTCTAAAATCAAAGTTTATTGTGATAATGTGAATATTATCAATTTGACCAAAAATTCGATACATCACTCTAGAACAAAGCACATTGAAGTGAAGCATCATTTCATTAAAGATCACATGGCAAGAGGGGACATTGAACTAATTACATTGAATCTAAGTCCAACCTTGTCGACATTTTCACTAAGGCTCTCCTCGAAGCAGAATTTATATCACTTAGGAGAGAACTTGGAATGTGCTTTGTAAAATAGTTGATATAGGTCTGCATGATCCCATAGTTAAAATGTAGGATTATACCTTGATACATCTCACAAAATATTTAAGAATTCATGATTTTTGTATTCAGTCACTTAAACATCATGTGGGATATTAGGAAAATGCATTTAGTTCATCATGCTTGTTATGATGCATTACTATGAACCAAAGTAACATCGAGAGACATGAATCTTTCATTGGACCAATCATTGAGAAGGTTTGTGTATAATTGATGTACACATAGCTCTAAGAACATGTTGAAAATGTCAAATAAAATAATTTTTAAACTGTGTTCAACGTATTTTGAAAAACAATTTTTGGTTGTTAAGTAAAAATGGTACAAAGTTTGAAAAACCCATTAGAGTTTTTGCTAGTTTCAAAATTTGCATCAATCTTGAAATCTAGAAGAGATATATTTTTCAAACTATTTTTTCTTGATAGAAAATGAATTAACAAATATGTCTACAAAATTTCGTAAATTTTTGACACCTCCAAAATTAGTTATGCATTTCGGAATTCCATCTGAAAATCAAGATTGCAGCATTCAACATCTACTAGTCGACTGATGCAAAAATTAGTTGATTGGTAATCTTGGTTTTGGGTCCATAAGCTTAACTCAGCCATATAACGTTAATCCTAGGAAGTCTCTACCATTAACTATGGTTAAAGCAGCCGAAAATGATAATCTTTTAAGGAAAATGGGGGAGAAAGGAAAATTGGTGCAATTGTTAAGGGGAAGCTTTTACTATGGAATATATCTAAACCCAAGACCTATGTGCACATGTTCTATTATTGGTGTAAAGTTAGACATTACTCGTACTCATGTTTTCATACTTTGCTCAACATGTTAAAGTTTGAATGTGTCTTGGATTAAGGGGGAGCCTTAAGTATATTTTATAACTTAATTCAAACATAAACATTCTGTTTATACATGTTTTATTGCATATTTGTCTATCTTTTTTTTATGTGTGTCAAAGGGGAAGAGGGGAAAGATTTAAGTTAGAATTTTACTGTGACATATGATATTTTTATTGTATATTTAAAGACCTAATCTAAATGATTGTCAAACATAAAAAAGGGAGAGATTATTGGTACAAGAATAGCCCAAGTATTAATCTTTTGATACTTGGATAATCATTTAGTAGCATGAAGATTGGTCAAACAAAGGAGAGTAGGAAGAAGTAGTAAGAATCACATGAAATTGTTGGATTCTGTAGGAAGAAGCAAGGAAATATTTGTGATGAAAGGAGCTGGTGCTTGGTTGCCAAGGAGATGGAACCATGTGGAGATCTGGACTTGGAGAGCTAGACAATAAGGAAGTAAGCATAGAAAGAGAGAAGAAAATATTTGAGGAACAGAAGAGGGAGAAGGAAACAAATAGTAGATGCTGCAGAGGAGCCAACGGAAAAAATAAAGAAACAAAGAGAGTTCTACTGGAAGAAGAATTTGTTAGTCCAGAACAGGAAGTTGCACTTAATTCGGATGAACATAATCAGGGAGGAATTGAACTCCCAAGCCATGAGAGAGAAGGGGAACCAAGAGATGAAATAGGAAGAGGGATCATTTCTTCTTCCTAGTCGCTTATCTCCTGATTGCAACACATTGAAGCAGAAGTGCTGAAAGGAACTAACACTTGGAAGAACAGGAGTCTGACATTATTGCTTGTGCAGACGATACTAGATGATGTGCTGGTTGAAGATCCTCACCAGGCAGTCAAGGTGTGGCAAACTAAGAAAATTCATTTCATTCCATATTTCCATGAACCAAAACTTTAAGACTCGTATTCTTATATTATTCATACTTTATTCCATTCCAAAACTAAGAATGCACATTCCTATTCTATTCCTTGCCAATTTCATTCCATGCATCAAACATATTGGAAGATTTTAATAATCTTAAAATTATTTTCATATATAAGGGTTAAAATCACTGTAGTATCTTCCAAGGTAGTCTGCCCTTTACAACTCTCTCCATCGTAGTAATCTCCTAAGGTTTAAGTTATTCTATTCCAGGTGAACAATACAAGTGGTTGGAAAGAGACCTGGAAAGGGTCGACCGAACAATTACTCCATGGTTGATAGCAACTTGGCATCCACCTTGGTACAGTTCCTACAAAGCCCATTACAGGGAAGCTGAGTGTATGAGAATGGAAATGGAGGAGTTACTTTACTCGTACGGTGTTGACATCGTATTCAATGGCCATGTAAGACTCTTGTCTTTTCTTAAATTGCATTGTTTCCATGATGATCTCTTTGCTGTTTTTCATTCTAAAGAAAGGAGTCGAATGAAAAAAGAACCTAATTATATACAATTGTTGTATAAGACCTTAAAAAACTTGCTTCGAAATTGTATCAACTTCTTTGAACACAAGGTTCAATCTTTATGCCCTCAAGTCAATCCATTTTAATTATAGGTGAAGTGAGCTCTCATCGGTTTCATTATATTGTGTAACCCACATTTAATATCGCCATGTCCTATCATTCTTGGAACGACAAGTTATCAGTACATTGGCATTGAATTCTGAACTATATGATCATCTTACCGTCTTCATTCCCCAATATTCAGGTCCATGCATATGAACGATCAAACCGCGTGTACGACTATTTGTTGGATCCGTGTGGTCCAGTCTACATCACAGTAGGCGATGGAGGCAACCGAGAAAAAATGGCAGTTGGGCATGCAGATGATCCCGGTGGATGCCCGGAGCCATCAGCGACATACGATGTGCATATGGGTGGATTCTGTGCATTCAATTTCACTTCCGGCCCTGCTGCCGGCAAGTTTTGCTGGGATCGTCAGCCCGATTACAGCGCTTACAGAGAAAGTAGCTTTGGACATGGGATTCTAGAGGTAGACCATTCTTTTCTTTGTTAATTACATAAATGATCCCTTCGGTATCAACTATGTTTCAAATTGGTTACATTTTTTTTCACTCCAACTTTTAGATATCTTCAATCAGGTTACACTTATCTTAATGATTCTATCCGGTCCAAAATCTACGGGATTAGGGATCTAAATACTCGAAATAAATAAGAATTCTATCGCAAAGTCATCGAGTATTTGGAACTTATGGTGTAGATGATTTGTTTACCAGCTTTTGCACTTGCATCATTTGCCAGCATTTGTTATACTTGTAGGTGAAGAATGAGACTCATGCTTTATGGACGTGGCACCGGAACCAGGATCTCTATGCCAGTGCTAAAGATGAGATTTATATAGTCCGGCAGCCCGGCGAGTGCCCTGTCAAGCTGATAATGCCATCGGGTTTTACGGAGGGATCGAGGGCGACCTAGTCGAACAATAAGCCTTGTTTTTCTCCCTGAGGGATGAAATTTTACAAGGTACAAAGGTTTAGTGAAAATCATCATACGTCCCAGATTGTAAATTGTATGAAGGTTGAAAAATTGCAAATTTATTATGGAGCCCTAAATTGTGCTTTTTATGGATTACATGATACTTAATCTCAATGTGTATATGTTTTTTGTTTAATTGTTTTTTTTTAATGGTTTCGAACTAGATTTGTCACACAACAGTTGGTTCTTTAACACAACCTTACATTTCTAATCTGAATCTGTTGACTACTTCACTAGTCCATACAAATTCAGAACATAATTTGGCCACTATATTCGCAAATATAACACGACTGTGCTCCTGCTTCACCAAACAGCGGTGAGTGGTGATTCTCATTTTCTCTTCGTCGACAAACAAATGGTCAAAAATTCCATTTTAGAGATGTATGAGCAGCAGTCTGATGCGGCTTCCTCTGATTCACCGAATTGTTCCGCTTCTTCATGCTCGATGAGACCGTTTGGTTGTAATACTCATGGATCCTTTGTGCCGATGTTGACATTTGTGACCGTGTCTTCCTCGCAGGCTGCGAGGTATGGTGCTGCTTCTGCACGGCTACTTTGGATGCCGATGTCGTCGCTGAGGACCATCTGCTGTAGTTGACACAGCTTCTGCTCCTGCCCACCTGTTGAAACTTGGTTTCTTTGGCACACGGTATATTTCTACTCTCCATTGTCTCTGCCGAGTACATGGTTTGCTTCTCGCTACTACAATGATCCCACTCGTTCAATAACTCTGGAGACGACGAGGAGTGCACGCTGCAGTGATCTTGCCAGGTACCGACTGGCGGGAGCTTATATTCTGGTTTAACATTCGCTTGCAATGCATTGCCTGATGAAAACTCAGTTTCTCTCTTGGCAGTTGTAGGTTCTTTTACATTGTTTTCGCCAATTACCTTTTTAAGTGGCAGAGGCAAAATGATCGACCTTGCAACCTTCGGCGGGAAGTTGATGTCCAAGAGCTGCACCGGGGCTCTTTCCTTCTTTTGAATCGGTCCAGGAACTAGTTTTGGCGATTCAAAAATCTCTGGAGTGGGAATCCCCTGGTCATGGATGCAATCCAATTCCATAACCAGCTCTTCGTCCGGGCAAAACATAGCATTGGAGTTTGATGAGCAACTTGGCCCGAGTTGATGTCTATATCTTCGGTCTGCAAGCGGAGATAGCGCGATAGCATCATTCACCTCCTCGGGTACTTTGGATACACGCCGTGTCTTCAGTCCCATAGACATCAACTGAACTGCAGGCAACTTGGGCTTGCTAACCTCATCCAAACTGCCCTCCCAATGCTGATATAACCAATCGCATATGACTGAAATGGGAATCCCAAATTGGGCGGAAGTATCCTTCTTCTGAGACAAAGCTGTCGAAGAAGATGTAGGCGATCTTCCGGCCGGAGATGATGCAAGTTTCATGGGATCACATATCATGAAAGCTAAGTTGCCTTGAACATCAAAACCAGCAGATCCAGGGCACCATGGCACACCATCTGTAGACAACTTTATGAGATTATCTGTCGCTACGACTATTTTAGCTTCACCTATCTTCAGCTCCTTTTTCATTGTGTGCCCTAATACGTAAACTAAATTGCCCAAATCTAGATTTGGGTGGCAGCAGATCTTCAAGTGAAAAGGTTGTTGCACCTGCGAGGTGGAATCGTCATCCAGTATATCAAGTCCCACTATAGTAAGATCGAGAATGGAACTCGTTATGAAAAATCTGGAAAAGAATAAAGAAACATGAGATGATACGACAAAGATAAATGAAGCATTATTCAAGTAGAAAGCAGACCATTAATGTTAATTATTCAATAAGTACATGGATCAATAGTTCAATTGCAATGAAGTTTAATGTCAATAATGCAGTTTTCTCAGATTAGCACGTTTTTGTGCCCCCCATTGAATTGCTAGCTCAACCACTAATAAATGCAGAGTAATATAAGTTTTCGAGTTTTCAGTATGTTTATTCTCCCACCATGTTAATTTATGATTGGACCAAAAATATTTTTCATAATTTATTTTTTTTCATTTAATTATGGGACTGACGATGAGGTCATGCCCCAAGAATAATAGATTAAACTAATCCTGTCAGGGTATGGGTATGTCATCATTTCTAGCTGGTCTATGTGTGACAATATACATAAATTACATTTTAAAATTAAAACTGTTTCTAATTCAAGAAATTTTAAAAAATACCTAGCCCTATCTATACCTCTTTACCATCTTCTTTGCTTCTGGCTTTTATGCTGTTGCTTGTTTAATTTACTGCCATTTTTCTAAACATTAAATGAAACAATATATTTCTCATTTTTAGGATGAGATCGTGTGACCCAATTGAAAAAAAAATGGAAAAAATCACATTCCAGTCAAAAAGGAGAGGATGCTTGCTTTATAGATTAGAGTCGTTGAGTAATTAGGAAAGAACACAAAAAAAAGATTGTAGAGATGGAGATGTCGAGTAATTAGAAAAGAGAAATTCAAAACATAAGATATTATGTTAATGTGAAATACTAAGTTCGAAGACAAGCAAAAAACATTACAGTCAGGTAGAGTTGACTATGGGAGAAGTGGATGGAGTTACAACAATATTAATCAAGTCTTATTCCACTGTGAGATCAGTTATAAGGATTCTTTTATGCTATTGGATCTTATCCTCTAATATATCATCATCTATACTTAAATAAATTATAATTTCTTTTATTATTACTAATCAAGTCTTTTTTGATCTTCTTCTTCTTAGTTTGATATGTGTATTTACCATCGTTTCACATCGTCTAATTAGAATATTTATTGGTCGTTTAAGTACAAATTCGTACCACTTTAAATATATCTTTCGAAGTTTTTTCTCAATAGATGAAACTTCGACTTTCTTTCTAATGCTCTCTTTTGAAAGGAAAAAAAAAAATATGTAGCTAGAAGTGATAAAATGATGCTAATCTTATATCAAGTTCCATGGTGGAATAAGATTCTATGGTCAATCCTAAATTGTTAGAACTCATGCTTGTTGTATTACACATTTGTAGCTATTAGATTATGTGTGACAATTTGGGCCAATGGATCATAAACAATCATGTCCCCTTATCCTGCAACAAATTTAACTCTAACCTGAATATCACCAGTTCAGTAACCAGGTCAAAATTTACATATGATTTTAAACACATCTACAAAAGATAACCTATTAGATAACATGGATTTCATCAAAAATAATTGGAAGACGAAGATGAAAATTTAAAAAACATACCAAGATGATGAACAAATATATATATAAAAAAATCATGTTTTATTTAAATATCAACACAGGTTGTGTTTAAAGGGGTCAATATGAATCAAATTGGTTAGATCATCAAACTTGAACATAACTCATTTATTTGTAGATCCTAAATGGGTCAACTAGTTTATGACTCAACCCAATTAACTTGAGCCTAACCTAGCAAAATTGTGAATCAAATTGTGTCGTGTGAATGAATTGTGTCATCTTCACTCCACCCCAAAAGTTAGATCAAACATGATTTTTAATGTGTAGGTCAGCAACTCTAGTAGTATGCAATATGCTACGGAAGTCAACAAGGTCAATTTTGATTTTCTATAATTGCTAGACACTCTGATTAAAGAATGCATATTTTTCAAACAAAAACATTTTTAGTTGCTCGAAGAATGCTAAATCCCTTGAAGAAATTCTTAACAATATACAACATGTAAAGCACTCTGGTTGATATCATTAAAGCATATGTGGTCAGGGGGGAAATGATCGATAGCACTAGTTTGATTAGTGAGAAACTATGTTTTTTTTCCCTAATCATGTACACGGCATCAGATCTGGGCCAAATTGCAATCTCCATCGGCATGATTTGACCTACTTCCACACTGATCTACAACCGAATCATCACACTCGGAAGCTTCTAATTCAAACCCTAAGTCATCGGAACGAAGTCTTTGGCAGAAACAGGAGAATCTTGAAACGAATGCGGGAAATCAGTGAAGAAGGAAGCAACTGACCTCTGAGGGACGAGGCGGCCAACGGCGCAGCCACGGAAGAGTTGGATCTCGACCGCCTCAGCCGCCGCAGCAGTCGGGAGACGGGCATGCGTCGTGAGGAGGAGGTTACGGTGGATGAGGAAACCGGTGCCTGCGCTGCCTCCGCGGTCCCCACTCCCACCTCCGGCGACGGAGATGGACGCGAGCGCGAGGCCTTTGGACGCGAATATGCTGTCCTTCATCCTCTCCGATCTCCCCCCGCCCGAGCAGAAGCACCACCTCGAACCCTCCCCCAAAACTCCCATCTCGGCCCCAAGTCTCTGCCTCCGATCCGAGAGAAACCCAATGTAGCGCCACAGAAAGCTTACGGGATCTGGTGTTTGCCGATGGTCGGTGCCGGAGTATCTGGACGCCAGCCGGCACGTCACCGCATGGATCTGTCGACTCTTTCTCTTTCTCCTCCTCCCCCTCCTCCTCCTCCTCCTCCTCCTCCTTCTCCTTCTCCTTCTCCTTGGCGGAGGCGAGGAGAAAGACGTGATACTCTCACTTCCCTTTCGCTGCCCAGTCTATTTCACATATTTTCATACAATACCGTCTATAAATATTCGATTTATTATTAATATTATTGTATAAAATAATTAAAATGGAAAAAACAACGAATATTGATTGTGATGGTAAAATATTTTTAAAATTAAAAAAATATAAAATAATAGTTAGATGTGTTGTCATATGAAATTAAATATTAAATTATAAATTAAATATATGAGTGGAAAATAAGAATTATAGAGATAAAATTATTAAGATGGATGTGTAGATAGAGGTGAGTAAAAATTCAATTAAATTGAATAAATCAATCGAACTGATCCAATCAAATTTTTCGGTTCGATTTATTTGGAAATTCAATTTTAAAAAAATATTGGTTTAATTAGTTTATTCAAGTTGGTTTCGATTTCGAAATGAAAATAATCAATTAAATCGATTAAATTGAATTGAAATTCATCAATCGACTAATTTGTTATATCAATTGACTGGTACCTCGAACCTCAAGATCTCCATTATCATTAGTCGACTGAATATATAATCAGTCGATTGATATGAAAATGTCAATCGACTGATGATACAAAATTCAGCTTGTTCAATTTTCAACCTAATTAATTGATTTTTTTATCGGTTCAGTTTGTTTGATTTTGTTGAAAAATTCAATCGGTTTCGATTTGTTAAAAAAAAGTTTGATTTATTCGATTCGATCGGTTCAATTATTAATCAATTGCTCACCCCTATGTATAGATATATGAAGATAGACGAAGATATATGGAGATAGAGAAAATTGTCCCTACAGAAATGACATGGTAGTTAAGGTACGACGGTGCTTGTAGAAGTGATATGAATCGATTCCAAAGGATGTCTAAAAATTTTTTCTGGATTTAGATGATTCCTACGTGTCTTGGCCATTACGTCAAGGCTCATAGAACCCTCCGTAATTTATCTCTCTCACAATGACTATGAGATAGGCTGGTGGGAACGACTAGGTTGGCGATTTCAACCTTTTGCAGATGGAGATAGATAAAATTAAAAAAAAAAATATTAGAATGAAAATTGAAATTATACCTATTGAGAGGAAACTTAGAAAAATAAATTTAAGATGATATGTTTATGTATTTAGATGAATGATAGATACATAGTCAGATGATTAAAATTATAATAAATATATAAATAAAAAATTAATTAATAATGATAAAATAAAATAAAAATTATTTAAATATAAATAAAGATATATTAAAGAATAGAATCCAATATAAAAGATTTATAGAGTCCATCCCATATACCGTTTGATTTGATGCTGTTGCAGTTGGATTATTAATATTATATATCAAAATTTATTTTAATTAATTTGAAAGAAAAAAAAATGTTTTTTCTCTTCATCTATTAAACTTGGAACATAAATGGTACACATTTTAAAATTAATTTTCAAATATAAATATAAATTTTGATTTTTCTTATTATTTATTTAGTATTCGTATGAAAGGATATTTATTTATTTATGATAATTATGAGATAAGGAAGGCGACATAATTATTTCACCATGAAATTCATGTTGAGCGTGAAGGATGAGAGAGGGAATCAATGCGGAATAGAACATTTATTTGGGCAATTAATTAGTGTTCTTCTCTCACCATCCCATTTCTATTTACTACGTACAAAGCAACCGCATCTATTTATTTATTCAGTCCTTTTTAAAAAATATATATTAAAAAAATATTTTATCATATATTTTTTTATTTCAAAAGTACACTCAATTTAATTCGATGAAAACCATTTTAACTTAATTAAAATTACTTCAATATTATTATAATTGTTACAATTATATTAATTATCATATAGCTATTGAAATATTAATTAAACTTAAATAATTTTTAACTCGTAGCTGATATAATATTGCTAGTATAAGAGAAAATATAACGGAGTGATGTTTTTGACTTTATTGAGTGTTTGGATTAAATTAAAATTATTATTTTTATTAAATTTAAAATTAGCTATTTTATTAGTTTAAGCTAAAAAATGTTTTTGTCTGGTCAGTTATTAGGCGAGTGGTTCACTAGCTTATTTTATAAGATATGTATTTTAAAATATTTATATTTTTTTTCCATATTTATTTATTTATTTTTTAATTCACATGAGAGCATCCGAACTTTCGATCCGACTAATTCCTATAAATGATTGATCATGTCCCACGGATCTTCGGAACGCCTTGCCAACAACTGAGTCGGATAAGACTGGAGTCCAAGTAATCTCCACCGACCACCAAGGATAAATCAAAGAAGTGCTCATAACTTTTTTACAGTTCAGTTCGGACATTACAGTCGCACTATCTCTGAACGATGGTCCAACGTCGAAATCGTACTCCGTCCATCGGACAAACTCTTGGATCACAGAGTCATCCGAATGATTTTTTTTTAAATTCGTCGTCCAACAGTATCATATCAAAGAATCAAATTACATTCTCCTATGGAATGTCTCTCCACTTTTATCGCACCGTGCCAATGAGAGTTATTTTTTACATATTTAGATTTCCTAAACTATAATTCAGATTTTACCAAGAAAATAAAATGTGAAATTCACAAAGTCATCCGAATGATTTTTTTCTAAATTAAATTCAAATGGTATCATATCAGAGAATCGAATTACGTTCTCCTATGAAATGTCTCTTCACTTTTATCGCACTGTGCCAATGAGGGTTATTTTTTACATATTTAGATTTCCTAAACTATAATTCAGATTTTACTAAAAAAATAAAATGTGAAATTTATTGAATTTTTTTTACCTAAAATAAAAAACGAGCTTATAAAACCCGAATTTGTAGGATTTAATATAACATTTTGAAACATATAATTTAACTTTATGTATTTTAAATTTGGGAAAAGTTTATATGAAATTTGGATGTTAAATGAAAAAAACAAAATTATGATAAAGGATCAACAATCCATTTTAATTTCATTTTTTTAATGGGATATCCATTTAATATCAGAAATTTGTAAAATTACAGAAAAAGGCATATCAAAATATAAAAAGTTCAAAGACGCCGTCTGTGGGAATCGAACCCACGACCACATGGTTAAAAGCCATGCGCTCTACCGGCTGAGCTAAGACGGCTAGGCATTTACGTTTTGTTATAAATATAAAACTTTTTTTATGTTGACACAATTTTTCTTTAAATTATTGATATAAACAATTTGTGTTTAGAAAGGTTTTTGGTAACAATTGTTCTCATCAACTTCAATTCGATAGCTTTTATTTCATATAATCATTTGCTAATTAATTGGATCTAGTGCGAGTTCAACTAGTCTAGTTTATACATGTGGGTTAGTTAATCCAACAAGCTAATTAATGAACTCCACGAGCTAATTAAGTGTAAACTTGGAAGTTCACGAGCTAGTGTCAAGCATTCCATTTGGTCTCCATAAACAATTCGAAAAGCCAAGGCCATCCAACAATTTTGAGTGATTTAAAGAACACAAGGAACACTAAGCAATATTTAGATAGAGTAGTTAAATCATCTGACCTAATTAGGGGGTACTTTAGAAAAGTTAATTGAGGTAATCAACTTGAGATTATTGAGCTTGGTAGGTCAATTGGAACAAACATATTAGACATGGTACTCGGTTCAAATTGTTCGATTGGTCTTATTAAACTTGTCGAGTGAGACATAGATCAAGTTAGGCCAATCAATCAAGTTAGTTCGACTGAACAAGCCAAGCGAGCCTAATAAGGTAGATGACATGATGAGCCAAATAGCTTGCCGACTTAGCTATATGAGTCAAGCAACCAAGCAAATTCGATGATTAGTAGAGAACAACAAGTGGAGGGCTTATGGACGACTAATTGATTTTGTATCTTGAAGGGTCGAAGCTTCGCTTTCTACTTCGACTTGGTCGCTCGTGCATGACGATCATATTTACGTTTTCGGATTAAAATAAATTAATCCTTGACGAAGACGGATTACCCAATCAACTGATCCATTATCGTGCTATTCGATTCAAGTAGTCTCTTGAATAAACATATTGTTCAAGCAACCTAACTCTTTTCCTCGATTAGCCACGGAATAGATGATGTACGGATCGTCGGTTTTTGTGTTTATCTTCGGAGTCCAAGTAAATTAACCACATACAATTACAAACATAATACAAAGGAACAAAAGGAAACCAAAACAAGAATTATACCTCTTGGTCTTCTATTGTATGATTTATCCTCCTCTTGGACGTTGTGTGGGCAACGATCCTCCAAGAGTTGAAGCCTCCTAGATCTCGTTCTTTCCTTCTTTGCTCGCTCCGAACAAAGGGAAGAATACCAAATATTTCTTCTCCTATCTAGAGTCGACCACCAAGCTCCTAGCTAGGTTGTTGCCGCCGGCCAATGAGAGGAAGAAGGAAAGGGCGCCGACTAAAGGTTGAGAGAAGGGTTCTAAACCCTAACCTTTGTCGCCGGCCAAGGAGAAAGAGAAGAGAGGGTGGCGCCGCCGGCAATGAGATGGGAGGAGGTGTCGGCCAATGAAGAAGAAGAGAACAAAGGACCTCTAAACCTCCTTGTGCGGCCGACCTCTCCAAGCAAACCCTAGGTTGCCGCCCAAGGAGAGAAGCAAAACCCTAGGAACACCCTTGCCGCCCAAGCCTCTCGTGCCAACTCAAAAACCCTAATCTCCAATCATTATGTTTTCGCCCAAGCCTCTCTCCTATTTATAGATTTTGCCCAAATCTCCTTTTAATCATGTCCGTTGGATCTAGGCTTCATGAGTGTTTTAATAGACTATAATAGGGACCATGAAGAGGAGTTGGATTTTGGCCACCCAATGGATCCGGCCCACATAAAATCCGATCCATTAATGATAATTCATTCCACTAGAGGATTATCATTGATCTACCTCACCAACCTCCATAAATAAATATGAGCTCCATATATCAATTGTACAAATGTCTCTCCGTATTTAAGATATCGAATGTCCGTTAATTAATTAATTTACTGACAATTAATTAAGCAACATCTAACTCCATTAGTAGTACCACTCAACCTTATCATCATGTCGGATCAAGTTCACCTGCAGGATTTACATGATGATCCTTATGAGCTCCTCAAGGAGACATCATCATCCTAATACATATGACACGGTTTCCTCCTATATCGACGACACACCATGTAAATAATATTATTTCTCAACTTATCGAGCCTATCGATTTAATCCATAAATCTCGCCCATTGGTAAATCAAAGAAATAAATACTAAGTACATGTGCCCGTTATTATATCGGGATTAAAAGCATGTACACCATAATATCCGAGCTCCGATTCAATTATGTAGTCAGCAATAAATTGAATCACGTCTAAGTTGATCATGCTCAATACACACAAAGTGTACTAGTGTAATTCTATGGTCAAGATAAATCAATACCAAATTACACTACAACCATGCCAATGGTTTGTCCAAAATCATCTTGGTTGTGAGCATTTACTTATACTCTACAAAGAATTGATAACATGGTCTTCTGTGTGACACCACACACCATGTTATCTACAATGTAAAGTGACAATATGCATAACTATAAATATGCAAACAATGATCATGTGATTCTTATTTCAAAAATCAAAATGTTCATACAAAGGATAAACTTTTCAGTATACATCCCAACAATCTCCCACTTATACTAAAAGACTATGTTGTCCTCATACTGCCATACATCTGATTCTCATTCCCTCCACATGTCTATCAAAAGCTCTCGCTGAAAGGGCCTTAGTGAAAGGATCTGCCAAGTTATCCTCTGATGCAATCTTGGCTATAGCAACTTCTCCTCACTTTATGATCTCTCATATCAGGTGATACTTACGCTCTATGTGTTTACTTGTCTTATGGGCTCGTGGTTCCTTCGAGTTTGCAACTGCACCACTGTTATCACAATAAATCGTGATAGTTTTGAGAAAACCAGGATTCACATCCAAGTCCATTAAGAAGTTTCTGAGCCATACAACTTCTTTGGCTGCCTCAGAGACTGTCATATACTCAGCTTCCATGGTGGAGTCTGTCACGTATTTCTACTTGACACTCCTCCATACAATAGCTCTACCTCCCAAAATAAATACAAAATCTGAGGTAGACTTACTGTTATCCCTATCTGATTGGAAGTCAGAATCTGTGTAACCCATAGGGAGTAATTGATCTGCCTGGTATACTAGCATATAATCCTCAGTCTTTTTCAGGTACTTCAATATATGCTTTACCGCAGTCCAATGTCTCTGTCCTGGATTATTCTGATATTTGCTAACCATACCCACGACAAAGCAGATATCCGACCTCGTATATAACATAGCATACATGAGGTTTCCTACCGCCGAAGCATAAGGAACCACCTTCATCTCCTCTATCTCCTTTGATGTTCTAGGACACATCTCTTTAGATAAAGGTACACCATGCCTAAAAGGTAGAAAACTTTTCTTGGAGTTCTGCATGCTAAAACGAGCCAAAATAGTGTCTATGTATGAAGCTTGAGATAAGCACAACATCATTTTCCTATGATCCCTTATAACCTTGATACCAATGATGTGTCTCACTTCTCCCAAGTCCTTCATATCAAACTGTTTGGACAACCATACCCTTACGTCTGATAACACTTTGGCATTGTTGTCAATTAACAAAATGGCATCTACGTATAGTACAAGAAATACCACTACGTTTCCGTCACATCTCTTGTATACACAAGACTCATCCGGACTTTGAATAAATTCATAAGACTGGATTACCTCATCAAAGCGGATGTTCCAAGATCTCGAAACTTGTTTCAATCTATAAATGGACCGATTAAGCTTGCACACAAGATGCTCTTTTCCCTTTGCAATGAATCCCTCTGGTTGCTCCATGTAGATGTTTTCCTCAAGAATTCCATTAAGGAAAGTTGTCTTGACATTCATCGATCACACCTCATAATCCATATGAGCATCAATAGATAAGAGAATCCGGATAGACTTAAGCATGACTACCGGCGAAAAGGTCTCCTCATAATCGATACCCCCTTCCTGAGTATACCCTTTTGCAATAAGCATTGCTTTAAAGGTCTCAACCTTCCCGTCTATTCCTCTCTTTCTTTTGTAGATCCACTTGCATCCAATGGTTTTTACACCATTGGGTGGTTCTACTAGCTCGGACTGATTTGAATCCATAGATTCTATCTCAGAATTCATTGCATTTTGCTAAGATACCGCATCTTTATCTTGGATTGCCTCGTCATATGTCCAGGGATCAGGTTCATGTTCGTCAGGGTCCAAATCAGAAGATTCTCCCAAGAACATAAATCTATCAGGTTATCTAACAACCCTCCCTGAAAAGACCCAACCTGATACCTAAATATGGACTCTTAGTCCATCCGCTAATAATAGCATAAACCACATACACATGATTGAAAATCCTCTTTATTTTATTCAATTTCAAGTAAGAGTCTCGAGATACTACTTTACACTCGGACCTCATCAAGTATATCATCCCTTTCCACCCTACTCACTCAGACGGTCAACAATCGTTAACGTCCGGACAGGTGTGGCTCGCCATCATCATCTCCCTGTTATCACCCAGCCTCCCAACTCGCTTGAGAACTCAATTCTCTACCAAATATTTAGTGACATCATGAGTTCACACCAAGTAAATCAAGGGTAAATACACGACGAGAGAGGGAAAAAGAAATCAAACATAAATTGTAAAGTTATATATATAGATATGTATATCTAGCATGCAACTCCAGCCTAGCATTAATAACTCATAATAAGTCATGCAAATATTACACCATGGCAGTGCAACTAATTCTTAAACAAAAGGGGACTCAAAATATAACAAGCAAGTAACCCATTCATGCTTTTCTATCATGCTAACATAGATAACATAAGTCTTCGTGGTACCTCACATTTATTGCATTTTTAAATGCGAGCTACCAAAAACCTTATTTTCTTGTGCAATCTGAGGTACCTCTAGAAAGAACTAAGGGAATCACCATCAATCATCATTTGGGTGGGCCCTTCCCGTAGCTCATCCCGGGAAGCCCAACCCGTCCTGTGCACCACTAATACTCATGTACATACAATTAGCTAGATAAAGAAAGTCCGTCATTTCTTGTCATAGTCAATCATATCTCACACTTCATATACAAATGAACATTTAAGCTAGCATTTAACTCAGAATGTAGATGGATGATATCACAAAACATTATGAAGTAGCATCTACTTTAGGTACAGATGGATAATCATACCTATATATATATATTTATATGTATATATAGCATCTAACCTCATACACAGGTAGATGGTAATTACACACATTTACATATAGCATCTACACTCATATACAGATAGATGGTAATGACACTCATTTACTTATAGCATCTAACCCCATACACAGGTAGATGTTAGTTATAACTGATTCACATAGCAAATAGGCATTTAAAAGATTTGATGAACAATAAACTAAAATGATAACATGGCACATCATGGATGATTATAAATATCTATACATAGCATCTAACCTCATACACAGGCAGATGGTAATTACACACATTTACATATAGCATCTACACTCATACACAGATAGATGGTAATGACACCCATTTAATTATAGCATCTAACCTCATACACAGGTAGATGTTAGTTATAACTGATTCACATAGCAGATAGGCATTTGAAAGATTTGATGAACAACAAACTAAAATGATAACATGGCACATCATGGATGATCATAAATATCTATACATAGCATCTAACCTCATACACAGGCAGATGATCATTATAATATTTTACATAGCAACTACAACATAAAGAAAAATCTTCCGAACCGTTAACTAAGCATGTAGAGGGGATAAGAACATATGTAATTACTCTACTAACATTGAAGTCTCATCTATAATCCAGAAATCCCAACTTTCCATGGCTCCATCATTTTATACTAACAATTAGCTCCTACCTACAACGATTTCACCGTTATATCCCTCGGTAAAGCTAAGAGAATTTTCCAGGAACCCTAAATCAGCCCCTCCGAGACCCTTAACTGGAGTTGACCTATATCACAGCTGCAACCGGACTACACCCTCTTCCTATCTCTGCAAAGGATCCAACCGAATCGTCCCGATCCCATACGCCCATTCACCACCGCAGAACCTATCTGCGGAACCCAATCCAACCCGATGGCAACCTTCATCCAGTTCTACTGTCCCTCTCGTCCCTAAACCCACCCTGAAATTCCTAATCACACTAAGCAGTCCCTCCCTGCAAACTCCCAGCGACCACCCACACATCCAGCATAAACGTCCGATCGCAACCCCCCCATCTCAAGCTCAAACAAAAACCTAAAATCCCCCATTCAAACACCATGTGATCAGCCCTCTAGAATCGATCTACAACCACGGCCACACCCTTGATTTATCCTTGAAAATGTCAGCGTCACCCCACGAACTCACCGGAAATCCGAGCTCGATTACACCGTTTAAATGCCCAAAACAAGCTGTCTTCACCCCGAAATCCGATCGGAAACTCCAATCTCACGCGCAAACAAACACCACCGATTAAACCCCTTAAAACCGCTCTTCATCCCTCCATCGCCCTTCATTTTCCAGAGATTTACTTACCGTCAGCCGAGGAGGACGATCGGGTGGCTGCCGGCGGCCGTGCGATCTTGGCGGAAGAAATCGCAGAAGCGTTTATCCGGAGTGGCGTGAGCGAGGCGAAGGATGTAGCAGGCGAGAGGGAAAGAATGGGATCGGTGTGGCTTATAGGGTTAAGCCAACTCGAGTTAAGTCCAAGCTAGCCCCAATTTAACCTAAGTCTACCTCAATTAATCCAAACACCCTTCAAGCCCAAACCTTTCCCCGTAACGATCATATAAACTCCGTTTGAATTCAGACTTCCCAGTCCGACTATACCTACCCGTTTATTTCTGTTATTGTTATATATATATATATATATATATATATATATATAGATATTTTATTTATTTATTTATTTATTTATTTTTTTCGAGACTAGACAACTCTCCTCCCCATAGAAGAATTTCGACCTCGACATATCGACTTACTAAATAATTCGGGTAACTCCACGCATGTCTGCCTTTCGGTCTCCTGTAGCTTCCTCCTTTTGCTGATTTCGCCATAAAACTTTCACCATTCGATTTTCTTATTTCTCACCTGACTTGTCGATCCAAAGATCTGCTCAGTATTGCCTCATAAGATAGGTCCGTGTGTCCATTGTATGGCCTCATGCCCAATTACATGTGCGAGGGTTGGATAGGTACCTCCGAGCATGGATACATGGAACACATTATGAACTCCCGCCAGATTGGTGGTAATGCAACTCGGTATGCCCGTCCCAATCCGGTCTAGAATCTCAAAAGGCCCAATATACTCGGACCGAGTTTGCCCTTCTTCCCGCCAAACCTCAAGACCCTTCATAGGTGACACTTTGAGAAATACATGGTCTCCCACTGTGAACTCCAAGTCCCTCCTTCGACAATCACAGAACTCTTTGGCGACTTTGAGCCGATCGATTCTATCTCGGATCTTTGCCACCAATTCCACAGTTTGTGCCACCATCTCCGGACCCAGAACTGCCCTTTCTCCTACCTCTTCCCAATGCAATGGAGTTCTACACCTTCTTCCGTATAGCGCTGCATAGGGAGCCATACCGATGGTGGCTTGATAACTATTATTATAGGTGAACTCCACCAAAGGCAATTTAGACTCCCAACCCCCTTTAAAATCTATAATGCAAGCCCGTAGCATATCTTCTAAAATCTGAATTACTCGCTCAGATTGACCGTCTGTCTGGGGATGGAAAGCAGTACTGAAAGTAAGTTTCGTACCCAATCCCTGGTGCAAGCTCTTCCAGAATCCGGATGTAAATTTTGGATCTCTATCTGACACAATCTGATCCGGAATTCCATGTAACCTTACTATTTCCCGTATATACAGCTCTGCGTATTGTACCATAGTGAAAGTGGTTTTCACTGGCAGGAAGTGTGCTGACTTCGTCAATCGATCCACAATGACCCACACTGCATTTGATCCCTTAGTCGAGATCGGTAATCCTACCACGAAATCCATGGCAACATTTTCCCACTTCCAGACGGGTATCGGAAGCGGTTCAAGCAATCCAGCGGGCCTCTGGTGCTCAGCTTTCACCTGTTGACAGGTAAGGCACTCATGAACCATCTTGATTATGTCTCTCTTCATGCCCGGCCACCAATATAATAGCTGCATATCTTTATACATCTTCGTGCTGCCGGGGTGAACCGAGTACGGAGTAGTGTGGGCTTCCATCATGAGATTCTCTCTCAGAGATCCTTCTTTAGGCACCCATATGCGGCCCTTGTATCTCACAATCCCATCAACCACTGAGTAGATGGTGCCACCTTGCTTCATCTCGTGTTTCCATTCCATTAATCGTTGATCCGATGCTTGTTTCGCCGAATTTGATTCCAGAAATCCGATTTAGTCGGTCTAATCTAGCTCGCTTCCACTGTGCTATCACTTCCACCCGCAGCTGTTGGAATTCCGATATCAACCTTTGCTGGGTAGTCAACTGTGACAGCGTCGCCAACTTGCGACTCAGCGCATCCGCCACCACATTTGCCTTACCCGGGTGATAGTTAATATTGCAATCATAATCCTTTACCAACTCCAACCATCGTCTCTGCCGCATATTCAATTCCTTCTGAGAAAAGAGATATTTCAAGCTTTTATGATCGGTGTAGATCTCACAACGTTCTCCGTAAAGATAGTGTCGCCAAATCTTCAAAGCAAATATAACGGCTGCCAATTCCAGATCATGTGTAGGATAATTCTGCTCATGCACCTTCGGCGGGATGCATAGCGATGACCTCCCATTCTCGTGATCAAGACTTTCTAGCCCTGTTGGAGGCATCGGTGTACACCACAACCGCCTGTAATTGCGGAACCGCAAGCACCGGTGCCATCGTCAACCTTTAATTTAACTCCATAAAAATACTCTAACACCGAGAAGTCCATTCATACCTCACCCACTTGTTGGTAAGCGAAGTACGGGGTAGCGAAATGCTTGAAAATTTTTTAATGAATCTGCGATAGTACCTAGTCCCAAGAAGCTCAATTCGTAACATTTCTTGGGGTAGCCTAACTCTGAATTGCCTCCACTTTGATCGGATCCACCTCTATTCCTTCTCTCGAGACTATGTGCCTAGGAATGATATCCGCCTCAACCAAAAATCGCATTCTTGAACTTAGCGATAACCGCTTATCCTTCAAAGTCCGCAGACTAAAGGTCGATGTTGTCGGTGTTCTTTCCGACTTCGGGAGTAAATCAATATATCATCAATAAAGACAATCACAAACTGATCCAAGTATGGCTGGAAGATCCGGTTCATCAAATCCATAAAGGCTGCGGGGGCATTAGTAAGCCCAAACGGCATAACTAGAAACTCGTAATGGCCATATCGAGTTCTGAACGCAGTTTTATGAACATCTTCTCCTTTAACCCGCAGTTGATGGTACCCCGACCTCAAATCAATCTTTGAGAATACGGTTGCTCCCTGTAGTTGATCAAACAGATCATCGATTCTAGGCAACGGGTACTTATTCTTAACGGTAACCCGGTTCAACTCTCGGTAGTCAATGCACAGCCGCATCGACCCGTCCTTCTTACGGACAAACAACACTGGCACTCCCCATGGTGACACACTGGGTCGGATGAAACCCTTATCCAATAGTTCTTGTAACTGCTCCTTCAGTTCCTTCATTTCAGTAGGTGCCAGGCGGTACGGTGCTTTAGACACAGGGGTGGTTCCCGATAGTAGTTCTATCCCAAACTCGACTTCCCTGATAGGGGGTAAACCTGCAATGTCCTCCGGAAACACCTCGGGAAAATTTCGAACTACCTCTACTTCCTCTAGATTCGGTCTATGGGCCTCCGCACTACTCATTATGTTGACTAGAAATCCGTTACACCCCTTACTCAACATTTTCTGAGCTTTACATGCGGACACAATATGAGGAAGCCCCAGAGTGGAGGTTGCATTGAAGACGAAAAATTCATCATTTTGTAGTTTTAGTTTAACCGTCCTTTGTCTACAATCAATAATTGCCTCGTACCGGGTCAGCCAATCCATACCTAGAATCACATCGAAGTCCACCATTTCCAACACAATAAGGTCGGCGACCTTTGTAGAGTCCTCGTGATCTTCATCGGACAGTTCCTCACTATTCTATTACTGGTCAGTTCCTCCCCAGAAGGTAAGGACACGCGATAGCCGGTAACCATCCAATCACATGAAATTTCCAGTCTTGCAACATAAGCCACAGATATGAAAGAGTGTGTAGCTCCAGAATCAATTAAGGCATGAGCGGGTAGATTGACAATAGAAATTCTACCTGTGATAATGGTCGAATCTGGATCCACCTGCTCCTGTGTCATGGCATACACCCTTCCTCTGGTTGGCTCTGTGAGTTGCGGGCAGTTCATAGCAAAATGCCCCGACTTCTTACACTTGTAGCACACGTCTGTACCCACTAAGCATTGACCTGCATGAGCCTTCTCACACTTGGGACACTGAATTTTTCTTTCGCCCTTAGAAACAGCAGATGGTCAATCGCCGGGTTCCCGTCGCTGCTGTGGATGCGCTCAGTAGGTGGTCGCTTGCCTCGAAACTGGGCAGGCGCAAACTTCTTCTGACTCGATGCCTGAGGTTCCCTTCCTTGGTAACTCGGTCTCTTGTTCTGTACCTCCCTTATCATGTCATTCCTGTCCCTCTCTGACATCAGAGCCTGATCCACAGCCTCCCTGAAGGTGGTAACTCGTCTCACTCTGACATCATGTCGAATCGCTGCCCTCAGTCCCTCAGTAAAATGTTTCAGCTCCTCTACTGGTTGACTTGCAATCATAGGTACAAAATACCGCCCCTTCTCGAATTCTCTAACATACTCAGCCACTGTCCGGTCCCCTTGGCGAAGCTCTAGGAATTCCCTAGCCATTCGAGTTCTTGTGTCAGCAGTGAAATATTTACCATAGAATACCTCTTTAAATTCAGCCCAAGTAATCAGAGCTAGGTTCATCACGCGTGCCCCCTCCCACCATATCAGCATCGCCACGAACATGAATATGGCGCATCTCACCTTGTCGGCATCCATAAGCTGCATGAAATCGTATATCGTCTCCAATGATCGAATCCATCATTCTGCAGCGATAGGATCTGTACTTCCCTTAAACTCCGTCGGACCAAGATCCTTGAATCGCCAGACACCGGATTCACTGGCCGAGGCCCATCGGCGCATTTCCTTACTCCCTGGCTCTCAACAGCTGTTGGATCTGTTCTCCCTGAATCCGACTCTGTTCCTGCATGATTGCGGCAAGCTCAGCGAGAAACTGACTACTCTGCCCAGCTTCCCCATTGTTCCTTCGACCCGCCATACCCTACAAACGCAGTACCTGCACCGTTATCTCCAGTTTTGTACATAACCTCAAACATGATTACATTAAAATTACTACTTGAAAAGTAAGTATAAAACCTACAAGCGGGATGAATGTATCCAGTCCTTGATGAGATGGCGTGCCAACACCGCCCTTTGGGATCGTGGCTCGATACCAACCGAAAAGACCCAACTCGATACCTAAATATGGACTCTTAGTCCATCCGCTAATAATAGCATAAACCACATACACATGATTGAAAATCCTCTTTATTTTATTCAATTTCAAGTAAGAGTCTCTCCCTTTACACTCAAAGACCTCATCAAGTATATCATCCCTTTCCACCCTACTCACTCGCATACCCAACAATCGTTAACGTCCCGGGACAAAGGTGTGGCTCGCTCATCATCATCTCCTACATCACCCCAGGCCTCCCAACAACTCGCTTGAGAACTCAATTCTACCAGAAATATTTAGTGACATCATGAGTTCACACCAAGAAGTAAATCAAGGGTAAATACACGAGAGAGGGAAAAGAAATCAAACATAAATCGTAAAGTTATATATATAGATATGTATATCTAGCATGCAACTCACCTAGCATTAATAACTCATAATAAGTCATGCAAATATTACACCATGGCAAGGCAACCAATTCTTAAACAAAAGGGGACTCAAAATATAACAAGCAAGAACCCCATTCATGCTTTTCTATCATGCTAATCAGAGATAACATAAGTCTTCGTGGTACCTCACATTTATTGCATTTTTAAATGCGAGCGACTACCAAAACCTTATTTTCTTGTGCAATCTCGAGGTACCTCTAGAAAAACTAAGGGAATCACCATCACCATTAGTCATCAATAATCATTAATTTGGGTGGGCCCTTCCCGAGCTCATCTGGGAAGCCCAACCCGCCCTGTGCACCACTAATACTCATGTACATACAATTAGCTAGATAAAGAAAGTCCGCTATTTCTTGTCATAGTCAATCATATCTGCTACTTCATATACAAATAACATTTCAAGCTAGCATTTAACTCGTAATGTAGATGGATGATATCACAAAACATTATGAAGTAGCATCTACTTTAGGTACAGATGGATAATCATACCTATATATATATATTTATATGTATATATAGCATCTAACCTCATACATGTGTAGATGGTAATTACACACATTTACATATAGCATCTACACTCATATACAGATAGATGGTAATGACACTCATTTACTTATAGCATCTAACCCCATACACAGGTAGATGTTAGTTATAATCGATTCACATAGCAAATAGGCATTTAAAAGATTTGATGAACAATAAACTAAAATGATAACATGGCACATCATGGATGATTATATACATAGCATCTAACCTCATACAGTGCATGGTAATTACACACATTTACATATAGCATCTACACGCATACACAGATAGATGGTAATGACACCCATTTAATTATAGCATCTAACCTCATACACAGGTATATGTTAGTTATAAGCGATTCACATGCAGATAGGCATTTGAAAGATTTGATGAACAACAAACTAAAATGATAACATGGCACATCATGGATGATCATAAATATCTATACATAGCATCTAACCTCACACACAGCATTTATCATTATAATATTTTACATAGCAACTACAACATAAAGAAAAATCTTCCAACAGTTAACTAAGCATGTAGGGGATAAGAACATATAGAATTACTCTACTAACATTGAAGTCTCATCTATAATCCAGAAATCCCAACTTTCCATGGCTCCATCATTTTATACTAACAATTAGCTCCTACCTACAACGATTTCACCGTTATATCCCTCGGTAAAGCTAAGAGAATTTTCCAGGAACCCTAAATCAGCCCCTCCGAGACCCTTAACTGGAGTTGACCTATATCACACCGCAACCGGGACTACACCTCTTCCTATCTCTGCAAAAGATCCAACCGAATCGTCCAATCCCATACGCCATTCACCACCGCAGAACCTATCTGTGCCGGAACCCAATCCAACCCGATGGCAACCTTCATCCAGGTTCTACCGTCCCCTCTGTCCCTAAACCCACCCGAAAATTCCTAATCACACTAAGCAGTC
Source organism: Wurfbainia villosa (assembly GCA_025175895.1). NCBI lineage: Eukaryota > Viridiplantae > Streptophyta > Magnoliopsida > Zingiberales > Zingiberaceae > Wurfbainia > Wurfbainia villosa. The sequence continues at coordinate 76,182 of JAKLTH010000304.1, read as the reverse complement.
CCTCCCTGCAAACTCCCAGCGACCACCCACACATCCAGCATAAACGTCCGATCGCAACCCCCCCATCTCAAGCTCAAACAAAAACCTAAAATCCCCCATTCAAACACCATGTGATCAGCCCTCTAGAATAGATCTACAACCCTGACCACACCCTTCGATTTATCCTTGAAAATGTCCAGCGTCACCCCACGAACTCACCGGAAATCCCGAGCTCAGTTACACCCGTTTAAATGCCCAAAACAAGCTGCCTTCACCCCGAAATCCGATCGGAAACTCCAATCTCACGCGCAAACAAACACCACCAATTAAACCCCTTAAAAACGCTCTTCATCCCTCCATCGCCCTTCATTTTCCAGAGATTTACTTACCGTACAGCCGAGGGAGGACGATCGGGTGGCCGCCGGCAGCTTCGTGACGATCTTCGGCGGAAGAAATCGCCGAGAAACGTTTATCCGGGAGCTGGCGACGAGGGCGACGAAGGATGTAGCGCGCGGAAGCAGAGGGAAAGAATGGGATCGGCCGTGTGGCTTATAAACGCTGTTTCTTTAGGGTTAAGCCAACTCGAGTTAAGTCCAAGCTAGCCCCAATTTAACCTAAGTCTAACCTCAATTAATCCAAACACCCCTTCAAGCCCAAACCTTTCCCCGTAACGATCATATGAACTCCGTTTGAATTCAGACTTCCCAGTCCGACTATACCTACCCGTTTATTTCTGTTATTGTTATATATATATATATATATATATATATATATATATATATATATATATATATATATATATATATATATAGATATTTTATTTATTTATTTATTTATTTATTTATTTATTTTTTTTTTTTTCGAGACTTGACACTCCCACTACGACGAGGTATCACCTGTGTATCCTCTGTGACACGCAGTGCAGTCACTTGTGGTATATCCTCTTGTACCGGTGGTACTGAAGTAGTGACTTCCCCTCTCATTTCCTCCAGAACAATCTTGCTAATGGGCTTGTGGTTCATCACATGGTCTTCCTCTAAAAATCTAGCATTCGTGCTAACGATCACCCTCTGATCTCTAAGACTATAGAACAAACCACCTTTCGTTCCTCTAGGATAGCCTACGAACATGCACACTTCTGTTAGGGCAATCTCTTGCTATGATAAGGTTTTGATGTGTGTGGTAAAGGATTTAAGTTAGGGTGTTAGTGTGATTTGATATGTGCGTTGGAGTCTTGCAGAGCTTAGTAATTCGCACATGGAGCCGTGGCAAGTTTCACAACTCATGACTCGGGCCTTGAGTCGGTGAAGGATGACTTTGCGAAAGTCATGCGCTTGGAGCATCCGAGGGACCGCCGGACGAGGAGCTTGGAGTGAAGCCGGAGGAAGTAGACTTCGAGGCAAGAGACGTGAAGGAGCATTGCAGAGTCGTGCGCCTAATGCTACCGAGGGACGTGGCCGAGGACGAAGATAACTTCGAAGGCGAGGGACTCCGAGAGATGAGAGTGAGCGAATGTAACCCGGGAATGGGTAGTAACTCTAAGGTGAAACTTGGCCATTTGGCTAAGTGTCGGATGGGATTTCCCGACACCACGATCATTGTCGGAATGACAATCGATTACTCGAGTAACGTGGTTCGACCGGTATTTGAGTTGTTTTGAGGCCGCAATGACTTCCATATGTGGGCATTGCGCTAAGACATCGCATCATCGGCGGCGAATGATCGGGTCGAAGGGTTTGGCCACGTAGAACCACTCGTAGCCGATTACGGAGGCGGCTGATCGATGAGATCCATCACCGACCGCTAAGTGTTCCGCTGACTACAACGGTCGGGATCCGACGCGTGTTCGAGGTCGTTGGAGGAGGCGCGATCGCCAAGGGCGTGATCAATGACCGGTGGCGCCAACGGAAGAAAAGCTTCCTCTATAAAAAGAGAGGGTGTGGGCTTTTAGATGGTTAATGCTCTTACTCCAAACGACCATCCAAGTGCCCCACAAGCTTTAAACTCTTCTTACTTGCTTTTACTTCATTCTTATTGTAAGAAGAGTGATCTTGATTGTGAAGGTTACCTCCATCTAGCTTGGTGCAAAGGAGAGACCATTAGTGGATTGGTTTTGGCGGAGTGATTCACCGAGGACGAATCGGGGACCGTGGATTAGCGACATAGCCGTGAACCACATTATACTATCGTGTTAGCGTTTGTTTTCTTGTATTTGCATTTGTTTGTCTTTATTGTTTCCGTTGCGCTAATTAGTTTTGTAGACGAGCAAATACCGACATTCAACGACAAAGGGCTATTCACCCCCCCTCTAGCCGGCCGTTTCGATCTCCAACAAGTGGTATCAGAGCCAAGGAAAGCTTGTCGAGGACTAACCGCCACAACAAGCAACTTTCAAAATGGCCGGCTCCAACATCCATCCACCGAAGTTTGAAGGAGAATTCGCTTGGTGGAAGAAGCGAATGGAGGTATTTTTTGAAACGGATTTTGATATCATGATTACAATGGAATCCAGTTTCATTTTGCCTAGGGATGAAGAAGGGAAGCCAATAGAGAAATCTAGGTAGACTAAAAAGCAAAGAGAAGAGCACCTTGCAAACTCAAAAGCCAAGCACCATCTCTTCAATGTGCTCCCCCAACAAGAGATCAACCGAATTGGGGAATGCTCAAGTGCCAAGGAGATGTGGGAGAGATTGGTTGAACTTCATGAAGGCACTTCGGAAGCCAAACTTGCAAGGAGAGACCTCCTCCCAACTATCAAATATCAAATTGGAAAAGGGAGAAAATGTAACATCATTACATTCTAGGTTTAAAGAAATATTAATTGGGCTAACAAGTGTAGGAGAAAAGCTCTCCAACCGGGATATGGTAATGAAGGTCATAGATGTCTTTCCCCGGTCCTCAAGATAGAGCTTCATGGTGGACTCATTTTATATCTCCAAGAACTTAGAAGTAAGCACCTTGGAGGAATTCTTCTCAACCATGGAGCTTCATGAAACAAGGCTTGAAGGTATACAAGAAGAGCCTAGAATCCAACCTTCAAGGGGAGTAGCATTGTTGGCAAACAAGGGGAAGAAGAAGATAGAGATTCCCTATATGGATAGCACGGAAGAAGCCTATATGGTAAGGAGGGTAAGGCGTGCATTAAAAGATTTTAGATTTAACAAATCAAATGATAGGAATAGAATACCAAGGGGAAAGATCATTTGTTACAATTGCCAAGGAGAGGGACACATAAGGGACAATTGTCCCCTCTTGAACAAAAGCAAGGAGGAGAAGAGAAAGAAAGAAGAAAAGAAGAAGAAAAAGGGGAGCAAGAAGAAAAAGAAAGAGGAGAAGAAGGCAAAGGAAAAGGGGAAGGCCAAGGCATTCAAAGCAAAGACGTGGGATGACCCTTCCTCTTCCTCTTCATCATCATCGGAAGAGGAGAACGTTTTCGTCACCAACCTTGCTCTAATGGCATTTGATGACTCGGATTGCTCCTCCACCGAAAATGAAGAATCAAGCTCAAGTGGAGGGAGCTCTAGTGAAGAGGGAGCCTCTACATCCTCATCCGAAGAAGAAGAAGAGGACATGGAAACTATGGTAACTAATCTTTCACCTAGTAAAATAGTTTCTATGATTTCTAGCCTCACTAAGGACCTATTTAGAGCTAAGAAGAAAAATAAGAGCATGCTTGAGCAAATTAAGGACTTAGAAAATAAACTAGAAAAAGCATGCTTAAATGATGATAATATTTCTTCTAGCTTAAATGATGCATGCTCACATGATAACTATATGCCTTTGGATGTTAGTGATGCATGTATAGAAGAAAATAGGGCTTTAAGAGAGAAAGTAGATTATTTAACCAAAGCCCTAGAAAAGTTTACAATTGGCTCAAATACATTGAACATGATTATAGGGAGTCAAAGAAAGACCTAGGTTATAAAGAAAAGAAAAATGAAAAGACCTACAAATGCCTAATTGCTATGGGACAAGATAAGAAGAAAGTAATTGCTAGGAAATGGATTCCTAAGGAATTTCTAGTGAACCCCATAGGCAAGAATCTATTTTGGGTTCCAAAATTCATCCTTAAGGGTTAGGAAAACCCTAGGGTAGTCAACCATATGGACTTGACCTATATCATATCTTTGGTTGACTTAGGATGTCGAGACACATTTTTGAAATAGTGTTAGGTGATGATAATGCACCTATAAATAGATAATAATGCTTAAATCATGATAATCAATGTAATTGCTATGTATATGTTCAATCATGATTTATGATTTTGAAATTTGGCACATCATCATGAGAAATAGGGTTAAATCATGTTTGAGGTGATACTTTGTTTATTATCATGATATAATATCTAATGCATGATAACAATTCAATGAATACATGTGTTTCATGATCATAATGTGAAATTAGTTCATACATGCCTTTATGATCATGAGGATTGTGAGGATGATACTTAACCTTAATAGAATTGCATGAATATAATGATTAAGTATATACAAATACCCTTTAGGATGCATCTCACACTCACTATAGGCTACTTTGATTGAAAACTTAGCATGAATGAGATGTTAGGATGATACAAATGTCCACTAATGTCTATGACATTTAGATGGTCATTTAAAGTATCAAAATAACAATAATAGACCAATTATGGGGAATGCTTATGTTTAATTCATAGACATATTACCCAAAGATCATGGTTGGATATTTCATATGTTTTCAAAACAATTTCTTACTTTAAAATCCATGTATTCATGTTTTGAAACAATCCAAAGCAAGACTAGGTGTTAAAATGGATACTAACATGTTCAAAAACTAGTGGTTTTTAAAGCTTTTAGATTTTTGGAAAATCTCGGAAAATATAATGACTTTTCATGAAAAACTATTTTTCATTGATAGATATACTTAAAAGAAATGTGTTCCCCAAATTTCATAATTTTTTGAATTTTTTGAAATTTTTAATGCATTTCTGAATTTCGCCCAGAAAATCAAAATTTCGGAATTCATTGTGTCAGTCGACTGTCATACTGATAGCAGTCACCTGGTGGCTTGAAAATCAGACTAGTTAAGGCCAAATTCAGGTTTTAGACCAATTTTTGGTATTTTCCTTCTATTAGACTTGATGTCATGAGTTTATAACTTAGTGTTAATCTTTTTTATGGTGTTAAAGGGGGAGAAATGATTATGTTTAAGTAAATTATGATCGAGGGAGAAATATGTATGGGGAGTTTCATGGATTAAGGGGGAGTTGCATGTTGCTATATCATGTTTATGTTTACATGCTTTCTTACTTTAGAATTTCTATCAAATGTTTTTACCTAACTTAAACGGATTACCACACATCAAAAAGGGGGAGATTGTTAGGGCAATCTCTTGCCATGATAAGGTTTTGATGTGTGTGGCAAAGGGTTTAAGTTAGGGTGTTAGTGTGATTTGATATGTGCGTTGGAGTCTTGCAGAGCTTAGTAATTCGCACATGAAGTCGTGGTAAGTTTCACAACTCATGACTCGGTCCTTGAGTCGGTGAAGGATGGCTTTGCGGAAGCCGTGCGCTTGGAGCATCCGAGGGATCGCCGAACGAGGAGCTTGGAGTGAAGCCGGAGGAAGTAGACTTCGAGGCAAGAGACGCGAAGGAGCATTGCAGAGCCGTGTGTCTGATGCTGCCGAGGGACGTGGCCGAGGACGAAGATAACTTCGAAGGCAAGGAACTCCGAGAGATGAGAGTGAGCGAATGTAACCCGGGAAGGGGTAGTAGCTCTAAGGTGAAACTTAGCCATTTGGCTAAGTGTCGGATGGGATTTCCCGACACCAGTCGACTGCCATGGAATGACAGTCGATTGCTCTGAGTCGAACATGGTTCGACTGGTTGTTTTAAGGCCAGCAATGATCTCATATGTGGGCCGATCAAGAAGCATCGATCATCGGCAAGGCGCAGCCGTGGTCGAAAGGGTTTCGCCACGTAACCACTCGTAGCCGATCGGGCGCCGACACGGAGCAGCAATGATCGTGATGAGGTCCATCACCGACCATCAAGTGTTCCGCTGACTACAACGGCCGGGATCCGACGTGTTCGAGGTCGCTTGAGTGAGATCGCCGATCGCCAAGGGCGTGATCGGTAGTGGCGCTAACGGGAAGAAAAGCTTCCTCTCTATAAAAAGAGAGGGTGTGGACTTTTAGATGGTTAATGCTCTTACTCCAAACGACCATCCAAGTGCCCCACAAGCTTTAAACTATTCTTACTTGCTTTTACTTCATTCTTATTGTAAGAAGAGTGATCTTGATTGTGAAGGTTACCTCCACCTAGCTTGGTGCAAAGGAGAGACCATTAGTGGATTGGTTTTGGCGGAGTGATTCACCGAGGACGAATCGGGGACCGTGGATTAGCGACATAGCCATGAACCACGTTATACTATCGTGTTAGCGTTTGTTTTCTTGTATTTGCATTTGCTTGTCTTTATTGTTTCCATTGCGCTAATTAGTTTTGTAGACGAGCAAATACCGACATCCAATGACAAAGGGCTATTCACCCCCCTCTAGCCGACCATTTCGATCTCCAACAACTTCTGTACGAGGTTCCAACTTATCAGCATCTATCTTCAGCCCATGTACTGGACTCCCCCATATCCGAATATGTCAAAGACTAGACTTTCGCCTAGTCCACAATTCTTTGGGAGTAGAAGACACTGATTTAGATGGTAACAAGTTCAAAATATACACTGTCGTATCCAGAGCATATCCCCAGAACAAATCTGGTAACTCAGAATAACTCATCATCGATCTAACCATTTCCATAAGAGTCCTATTCTTTCGCTCCGCTACACCATTCTGCTGGGGTATCCCAGGTGCAGACAATTGGGATTGAATCCCAGCTTCTGATAAGTAATTCCTAAACTCTCCCAAGAGGTACTCACCACCACGATCAGATCATAGTGTCTTGATACTTTTACCTTGACGTTTCTCCACATCAGCCTTGAATTCTTTGAACCTGTCAAAGCATTCAGACTTGCGGCGCATCAAGTAAATATATCCATATCTTGAATAATCATCTATAAAAGAGACGAAATATTCAAAACCACCTCTAGCCTAGATAGACATAGGACCACACAAATCAGAATGAATTAATTCCAATACATCTTTGGCTCTATACCCCTTGGCCTTAAAAGACCTCTTGGTCATTTTACCTTCCAAGTAAAATTCACAGGTTAGGAAATCTTCCACCACTAATGAATCCAAAGGTTCATCAGCTATCAACCTTTGAATCCTACTCAGGTTAATATGACCTAACCTTAGATGCCAAAGATATGTTTGGTTCATTTTCGAAGGTTCTTTTCTCTTATTAGATTTAGAAGATGAATTATTTATTTCTATTTGCATCGTGGGAGCTTTTGGTTCAAGAGTGTATAAATTACCTACCAACGTACCAGAACAGATAATCTCTCTATTCCTTTTTATAAAAACTCTGTCATTAAATGAAATAGAATATCTATCCAAAAATAATTTAGAAACTGAAATTAAATTCTTTCTAAATGAAGGTACTTAAAGACAATTTCTCAAAACCAAAGTTTTATTTCTATCAAAAGATAAATAAATATCTCTCACTGCAATAGCTGCCACTATGTAGATGGTAATCTCCCCCTCAGCTAGTCGTCTAGTTTCTTGGAACCCCTGCAAAGTATTGCAGACATGATTAGTGGCTCCCGTATCTACACACCAGGTGCTGGTAGATAACACCGCTAAACATGTTTCAACGACTAGACCAAAAGATATACCTTTGTTCTGCTTTCGGTTGCGACAGTCTTTCTTCCAATGTCCAGTCTGCTTGCAAGTAAATCACTTGTCTTTCGGCTTCTTCACTCCTCCCTGAGATCCTCCCACCACCTTTGCTCCACCTTGTTTCTTCTTCTTCTTGTCTTTCGACTTAGAAGTAGAAACCTTCTGAGCAACCATGGCTTGAGCCTGAGCACTCTGATGAAAAAACTCCTCTACCGCGTGGAGTTCTGTCAGAAGCCCCACCAACGAATATAACCTCTTGTTCATGTTGTAGTTCAGGCGAAACTGCTCAAAACTCCTAGGTAGAGATTGGAGAATGATATCGACCTGGGTTTACCCATCGATCTCAACTTCAAGGACTTCCAGCTCATTCAAATGAGTCATCATCTTGAGAACATGATCCCTCACGGGTGTTCTCTCAACGATGGTGGTCGTCATTAAGTTCTTCATGGCTTCCTACCTAGCAACCCGATTATGGTGTCCAAAAAGTTCCTTGAGATTGAGCATCATGTCATAAGCAGTAGGCATGACTTGATGCTGATGTAGCAATACATTTGACATAGAAGCCAAAATGTAACACCGCGTCATCTCATCAATCTTTATCCACTTCTTATAATTTTGTTTCTCCTTTTCCCCAGAATCATCCGTAGGCTTAGGAGGACACTCTTCGAGAAATACATACTTGTACTCTTCAGCAATCAAGACTATATCCAGATTCCTTTTCTAATCCACATAGTTAGGAGTAAGTTTATTTTCCTTTAGTATCACAACAAGTGAGTTGAAAGTCATTTTTGAAAAACCTAAGAATCACATATATCAAAATATTAGATTTCAAAAATTTATTGATTCCTCAAACAATAAAATTTTAAAATTAACCAACACCTCAAAACACCGAGAATATCGTATGCCACGATAGTGTAGACGTATACGAATTCTACATTTGTAAGAGGAGATTTTACCCATTAATTTTATTATCCTGTCAACCTTACTTTTTGACAAATAAAATTAATAGTTGGTTCCTCTTCGGCCCTACAAATAAAAGCAATGACTCCGATGGGGAGGATACTTTTATTTGCATCTAAGTGTTCACCATTACTTGATACCAAGACAATTATCTCGGATTATGTGTCTTCCGATGGGGAAGTACACATGCTCCTAAATAACTTCCTATAATCATTTTTAACCTTGTGATATGCAAAACAAATTCATCCGATGGGGAGAAAGGCACTTAGAGCTGACGTGCAAATTTATTTGCATCACATATCAAATTGTAATGGAGGTCATGAGAATTTTTAAAAAAATATCCCTCTCCCACTTAGTAATTTAAAATGAGGAATTTTCCTAGCACACAACATGCATATCAAACAAGAAGCAATAAATATGAAAAATATTTTCAAATTATTATGGCTTTTGTTTTCCAATATGCCTCTCATCGTGTCGTCATCTCGTCCGCTCCTCCCTACGTCATGTACAAGCCATCCGGAGATTCGAGCCGAGAAAAATTATTTTAATTTACATCCATCAATCCTATACTCTACAAAGGAGTGCACATGAAATCTAGATCGAAAGTAAACTAAAATAAAAGAGTGGCTAAACAATGTCCTATTTAATTACAAAATTAAATACTAGCCTCGCTAATCCGAGGATTCAAATAATATTACAATTACACAATCCAATCACATACACACACATATGGCCATAATAGTTGGATCTTATGCCTACAACCAAAAAGTTAGCCTACGCACATCCTACTATTATCCGACACACATAATATATGATAAGTGCATAAAGTAACAATCCTAAACACACAAAATCTAAACCGTAGCTCGATACCACTTGAAGGGTCGAAGCTTTGCTTCCCACTTCGACTTGGTCGCTCGTTCATGGCGATCCTATCTACGTCCCCGGATTAAAAAAAATTAATCCTTGACAAAGACGGATTACCCAAGCAACCGATCCATCATCGTGTTATTCGATTCGAGTGGTCTCTTGAACAAACTTGTTGTTCAAGCAACCTAACTCTTTTCCTCGATTAGCCGTGGAATAGATGATGTACGGATCGTCGGTTTTTATGCTTATCTTCGGGGTCTAAGTAAATTAACCACATACAATTACAAACATAATACAAAGGAACAAAAGAAAACCAAAATAAGAATTATACCTCTTGTTTACCTCTTGGTCTTCTATTGTATGACCTATACTCCTCTTGGACGTTGTGTGGGCAAAGATCCTCCAAGAGTTGAATCCTCCTAGATCTCGTTCTTCCCTTCCTTGCTCGCTCCGAACAAAGAGAAGAATACCGAACACTTGTTCTCCTATCTAGAGCCGACCACCAAGCTCCTAGCTAGGTTGTTGCTGCCGGCCAAGGAGAGGAAGAAGGAAAGGGCGCCGGCCAAAGGTTGAGAGAAGGGTTCCAAACCCTAACCTTTGTCGCCGGCCAAGGAGAAAGAGAAGAGAGGGTGGCACCGCAGGTAATGAGATGGGAGGAGGTGCCGGCCAATGGAGAAGAAGAAAACAAAGGACCTCTAAACCTCCTTGTGCCGCCGGCCTCTCCAAGCAAACCCTAAGTTGCCGCCCAAGGAGAGAAGCAAAACCCTAGGAACACCCTTGTCGCCCAAGCCTCTCACGCCAACTCAAAAACCCTAATCTCCAATCATTATGTTTTCGCCCAAGCCTCTCTCCTATTTATAGATTTTTCCCAAATCTCCTTTTAATTGTGTCCGTTGGATCTAGGCTTCATGAGTGTTTTAATAGGCTACAATAGGGACCATGAGGAGGAGTTGAATCTTGGCCACCCAATGAATCCGACCCACATAAAATCCGATCCATTAATGATAATCTATTCCACTAGAGGATTATCATTGATCTACCTCACCAACCCCCATAAATAAATATGAGCTCCATATATTAATTGTACAAATGTCTCTCCGTATTTAAGATATCGAATGTCCGTTAATTAATTAGTTTACTGATAATTAATTAATCAACATCTAACTTCTTGAGTAGTATCACTCAACCTTATCATCATGCCAAACCAAGTCCACCTGCAGGGTTTACATGATGATCCTTATGAGCTCCTCAAAGGGACATCATCATCCTAATATATAGGACACGGTTTCCTCCTATAATCAACGACACACCATGTAAATAATATTATTTCCCAACTTACCGAGCCTATCGATTTAATCCATAAATCTCTCCCATTGGTAAATCAAAGAAATAAATACTAAGTACATGTGTCAGTTATTATATCGGGATTAAGAGCATGTACGTCATAATATCCAAGGTTAAATTCAATTATGTAGTCAGCAATAAATTGAATCATGTCTAAGTCGGTCATGCTCAATACACATAAATTGTACTAGTGTAATTCTATGGTCAAGACAAGTCAATAGCAAATTACACTACAACCATGTCAATGGTTTGTCCAAAACCATCTTGGTTGTGAGCATCTACTTATACTTTACAAGGAATTAATAACATGATCTTCTGTGTGATACCACACACCATGTTATCTATAATGTAAAGTATTAGATAATATACATAACTATAAATATGCAAACATTGATCATGTGATTCTTATTTCAAAAATAAAGATGTTTATACAAAGGATAGATTTTTTAGTATACATCCCAACATATCTATCAAATATTATAACATTATAAAAGAAATAATTTTATGAAAGGTACATTTAAAATTGGAGAATCTATTTATAATGAATGATAATTTATTTTTCAAATATTTTTTTAAAAAAAATTATGTAGTATATAAGTATTTTTTTTTTCTTTCCCTTATGCACATCCACAACAATAACTCTATCTTCACCTTATAACACACATATATGAATTCTTCAATAAAAAAAAAGTGTTTGATCAATTTATTTTGACGGTAAAGCTTTAAAGTAAATATTACATTTATTGATGCTTATTAAGTGTGTATGTGTAGAATATTTAAAAGATTAATTAAATATTTGACAAATAAAGTTCATTAGGCATTAACAATAATAGAAAGTCCAATATATGTGTTGATAGATGAAGAAGATCAATAGATGTTAGTAGAATATTTGAGTGTGACGGGTGCTAGTGAGGAAGACAAATAGATAATTAATGTTAAATGATAGATGAGATGATGCTTTTTGGCCGATAAAAAGATCACAAAATGAAGTCTCTTGGCAATAAAAGAAGACTAGAGACAAGGACTCTTGGTTAATAGGGGACTTAGAAAGTGAAATCTCTTGATATGTGAAATGTAAAATGTATAATCTTAACTGATGACGATGTAAATAAGTAATTTCAATTAATTGAAAGGTACTTTTAGGTAAGACAATTAAATAGTCAACTTAAGACATTTTATTTATAAATACAAGGGTTTTATTTCAATTTGAGTTAACTAAATGGTATTTTAATTAGGTAGAGTGATTTGAGATGGTTGGTGTAAAAAGGTGATTCCTTCATTTTCAGTGCTTCTGTCAATCGGTTTCACAATCAATGTGAAGGAGGTAAATTATGAGTATATTTTTTAATTTAGGACTAACACGGTAGGAGGATAGACATCTCGAAAGGTTTGTAATTCTCGAAGATTGACCCTTGCTTATTTGTACAACTCTGTTACCATGCTAGCCATAAAATTCCTCAGTGAGAATGATTTGAAATGGTTGATTGTTAGAATAAATATTATTTTCTCTATTTGAATTGAGTCGATTAAAAAAGTCTTTTAAGTCTACTAGTGCTAGTATCTGTTGGAAGATAAAAATTGCAACATAAGTCATCTGAGTTGATTGAAAGATATCCAAAAAGTTAGAATCATTCAACTAGTGCATTTCTACCACCCGGGCCCTGTGGCTATTAAGTAGAGGGAGGGTAAATCACGTGGGAGACTATGTCTCGACACGATGGCAAGGCGCGTGGGGTCATCCGAGTCCGTGGGATTTTAGACTTCATCCAAATCGACCCTCGTGATCCAAAGCAACCACACTGTCTTACCATGGTATTGATTGAAAGATAACGATTTGACTAAATATGGTTTGAGTTTATTAAAATCATAATCAATTAGTAGATAAATTTATGCTCTTGATGTGGTGAAAATACCCCTACCAAATGGTAAGGTCAAGTCAATAATCAAGTTGAGCTGGAATTCAAATTTGAACTCAATTAAATAAAGCGTGAGTCAATTCAAGTCTATCCGAGCTCAGTTCGATAATTAGATCGATATGATCTCCTGAAACTCAAATTTTTTTAGTTCAATTTGGCGGTTAGATCGACCTGATCTCCTAAGCTCAGTGATCACTCGAACTCAGTTCGACAGATGACCATCCGAGCTTAGTTCGACAGTTAAATCGGTACATTTCCACGATCTTCTTTAGGAAGTCACACCTCCACAATTTTCTTCAGGAAGTCATGTCTCTATGATTGCCTCTATGAAGTCACGTCTCAACGATCTCCTCCATGAAGCTATGTCTCCATAATCTTCTTTAGGAGGTGACGCGCGACTTCACGATCTTCTCCAGGAACCCATGTCTTCACGTCGTGTCTCCCCTTAAAAGATATGTTCTTCTTTTTCTATATAAAATTAGGAGTAGGAGAACATGAGGGTTAAGTAATCTCTCATTTTTTCTACTCTCTCTCTATACTTTACACATTTTCACCCGTTGATGACTTGATCATCGAAGGAGTTTCGCTCACTTATTTTTGAGTCCTCTCAAGTCCAAAATACTTTCCATTCCGATGACCAATTTAAGGAAGGTCAACCTTGCAAATGCCAACCTATAGACATCCGACCTCCGACCACTCGAAATCACACACGCTCAACTTGATAAAGCTCTGAAAAAGATCGATCTGACTAGCTCGACACACCAAAGACAAATCTGACTTATACTCAGCTAGTCAAAGGAGTTCAATTGTGAATACTTTGCTGAATTCTTCCGTCTATTTATCTCATACCAAATACGATCTTGATTAAAATGAAATTGCAACCGATAAACAAAAGTTTCCGTAGTCAAGATTTTAGTCATCTAATAAAGATTTGAATCGATTGAAATTAAATAGAAAAATGCCCCAGGGGCATGGTGCAGCAGCAAAAGCAAATAGACATCCCATATGAGAACACAGTTCGATCCTCTACTGCAATATCATTCGACGGTGAATTTAGAAAAAAATCTATTTGGGCGATCATAAGGCTTAGGAGTTTGTCCAATGAACGGAGTACGATTTTGATATTAAACAGTCATTCAGGGATGACACAATTACGGAATCTGAACTAAACCATAAAAAAACTACGAATACTTTCTTGATTTACCTTTGGTATCTGATAAAGGTCACTTAGGTTTCGACTTTACCTGACTCAACTATTGACGAGGCATCCCGAGTCAGTGACTCTTAAAGATTAATCGGACCGAAGATTAGGATATCCAATTGTCAACCAAAAAAAAGAAATTAAACAGAAAATTTGTGATGCTGGTTCACGCTCAATTGGTTCACGCTCAATTGGAAGGTTATAAATAAAAGAGCAAGTGAAATTCAATTTCTAGAGCTTTAAAATGTATACCTATAAATTCGTACAAATTTTGATAGAGTATTTCTTTTGCTTTTCCTATTTTATCTTAATTGTTAAATAAAAGATTTTTCGACGATTTATCAAACAACACAGTTGAAGTTTGGAATTGTCTAAAAAAACATCTCATATTTTCATATTTATCAAATAACACACTTAATTTTCATTTTACTCCTCCCGCCAAACAGACTTGTACCACTGTAGTGTCGGAATTTAAATTTCCAGTACCACAGTGATGGTGCAATCTCAGCATCACCACCGTGGTACTGGAAATTGCAATTCCAGCACCACAGTGATGTTGAAAGTTGCAATTCCAACACCACTGTGGTGTTGGGATTTGAATTTCCAGCACCACAGTGGTGTTGGGATTGCAAATTCCAATACCACGGTGGTGGTGCTGGGATTGCAATACAACTGTGGTGTTGAGATTTGAATTTTCAGTACCACGTTCGGAAATTTTACTGTGCTACAGGTCTGTTCGGCGAGAGGGATAAAATAGAAATTAAATGCATTATTTGATAAATATGAAAATATAAAATGTTTTTTAGACAATTCCAAACTTCAACGGCACTTGATAAATTGTGGAAGATTTTTATATTAGCTTTATTTGCATCTAAAAAGAAAATACACTAGTGAAATTTTCAAAAAAATGATATGATTCACTACACCGCACGATAAATTGTGGATCGCGGAGTAAGAATTGAAGGCTCAAGCAAAATTTAATATTTATGTTAGCATCGGCTGTTTTTTTTTTAAATTATTTTGGTTTCTTCCTAAATTTTCAAGTATTCATCCTCTTTTAGTAAATTTTTGTTCATATATTTGATATTTTGATAGTTGAGTCAGTGGCTTTCGAATGGTCAACCGCTAACAAAGCCACATATTAGAAAGAAAAAAGCTTCGATATCATTTACATTTGGTATCGTGACAGAACACGATCGCTAAAGGATTATAACCAACAATCGGTTAATAATTAAATCAATCGAATCGATTAAATCAAAATTGAATAAATCAAATTTTTTTAAAATAAACCGAATTGATTGAATTTTTCAACAAAACTTAACAAATCGAACCGATAAAAAATCGATTAATAAGGTTAAAAACTAAATTTTTTATCATCAATGAATTGATATTTTCATATCAGTCTATTGTTTATAGTTAGTCGACTGATGATGATGGAAATCGTGGGACTCGAGATGATCAGTCGATTGATTTATATTAATCAGTCAAATGATATGATAAATCAGTCGACTGATGAATTCTAGTTCGGTTTAATCAGTTTAACCGATTATTTTCGTTTCGAAACTAAAACCAAATCGAATTAATTGATTAAATCGATATTTAAAAAAAAATCGAATTTTCGAATAAACTAAATCGAAAAGTTCGATTCAGTCGATTTGATCTATTTATTCGATTTAATCAAATTTTTGCTCACCCTATCTTTAACAAAGACAATATTTACATATTAGAATTTACTAACACAAAGATAGAGTGCGTCATTTAGATGGACTTTGAATGTCTATGACAATGGCAAAGACATACAATTAGATAATAAATTATATAGCCTCCGGGATTAATCTAGTTAATAAATATAAAAAAGTAATTTTTAAATGAACACAGATCAATTTCCGAAGTCATGACTCTGGATTATCGATCGATACCCTCCTTTGCATTTGCTATTTAGGTTCTTGAGTTATCTTCTTTATTGGTAGAGTCAATTAAAAGGGTCGCTAATGTGATAGTTCTATATTTTATTAGATAATAAATTATATAGATCAAGTCAAGCTAATCAACTAAATTGGCTCGATGAAATAAACCAAGCAAGCTTAGCCAATTGGACCACTCCACAAGCAAAGCAGCCCAACAAGTTGACGAGTCAATTTACCGCTCAAATCGAAACAACTATAGTAAGGTTTTAATGTTTTTTTAATTAAATAATAATTTTTTAAAAATAAAATTTTATATAAAATTTAAATTTGCAAAATTACTAATTTTATATTAAACTTTGATAAAATTATTTAATCTTTCTTCAAATATTATTGAATGTAAATAAAAATTTATTAATTTTAATTTTAAAAACTTCCTTTTTACTAAAACTATACGTTTTAGTACCTCAAATGCATTTTTTAATTCTGAATTTATTATTTTTAAAAAAAAATTATAGGCCAAATTTGAATACAAGATTAAATATTATTGACCAACCAATCAAAAATTAAAAATTACCTACTAAATTTAATTTTAGTCAATAAAAAATTTAAAATTATCGACCAAATTTAACCTTAGCTAATAAAAAAATTAAATTGCTAACTAAAATAATTTTTGACGAATAATTATAATTATATTTATTAGTTAAAATTCATTTTGATGGATAATTTTAAATATTTATCGGTCAAATTCATAGGTAGTAATAAATGATAATTTAGACTTATATAATTTTTTTTTCATATACAAAACGTCAGTATCACAAATTAATTTGATGCATTAATTGATAGAAGTTAAAGAACAAATATCTAATACTCGTTGCACAAATATGTAATAGGTAGCCATTGCGATTAATTGTCGATTATTGAAAGATAAGGAGTCATTTTCTCAAATATATATATGAAGTTACAGTTATAACATGAGCATTTAACACATAAGATGGGATGCTAAATCCAATAGAACATATCCCTCAAATTATATAAAGTTAATAATAACTATTTGATTTTAAAAAAAAAAAAAAGTCGCTTTTTTTAGTATTTTAAAAATCTATATAAATAGGAGTTCAACCGCAAGCAAAATAATCAGCGTTACCGTCTTGCTAATTCCCTCCAACTGCACAAATATACACAATAGGTTAATTGTTTAAAAAAAATCAATATTATAAAACATAAATATAATTTCTTGAAAATAAAGTAGAAGACGATAAGGAAAAAAAAATCCCTAATTTAATTTGACTCACATTTTTGCTTCCCGAAGCAGGGGTATGAGAGGAGGAGCCGCCGCCGGCGGTGGGAGGGGAGGTGCCGTTGGAAGCGGGAGTACTGGGCGCAGGCGCCGGAGGCGGAGATTGAATCAACACTCCCCTGCTGAGATCCACCCACCCCTCCGCTTCCAAGTTCTCGCGATTGAATTCGTGCCTCTGCGGCACGCCGTTCGCAACCGTCGCCCCCACCTGCCACACCTGCTTCACCGTCGGCTGCATCCCCTGAGGCAGCGCCAACTTTCCAAAGATCCGCATCGCCCCGCCGGAGAACTCTGCCGACAGATCGGCCGTCTGGAAGGCGATCCGCCCCTCGGCGATCGGGCCGTACCCGGTGATGTTGTAGGTCCTCACGCCCATCGAACCGTTGGCCTGGTGGAAGCCGATCAGGGACTGGCTCCCCCTCATTCCGCCTCCAGAGGGGTTGATAGCCCACGCCACCCACCCCTCCGGCGACGCAGGCGTAGCGACGAAGGCGATCGAGAGGTTTCGGGCGGCGGAGTCGTAGGTCCAGTGAAGGGAGGCGTTGAGGTGCGGAAGATCGCAGCAGTGGGCGAAAGTGCGGTCCCCGGAGAATGTAGTGGAGGAGCACCGGCTGGCAGCGGAGAAGGAGGCGGATAAGACGAGGAGGACGAAGAGGCGGGCGAGGTGGTGTGCTCCGGTCGCCATGACATCGATCAATGACCGTCTTGTCTGTTTCCAGCCTTCGAGGCGAGGTGGAACTTTTATAGGACAGTGAAGGGGCAAATAAGGAAATATAGTTGCAGTTTGGAAGCTTTCGAGGCGTTGCAACGGATTGCTAAAAGTGGAAGGCACTAACGCCGTGATGCGACGACACCCTCTTCTTTATTAGAGGGACACGTGGTGGGTGTTCATTCGGTGAAATGACATACTGTTTGGAAATGCTATTATCGTATTCATACTTTATGGGCTGTCTTTTAATACGTAATATTGCCAAAATACTATTAAAAAACAACATTTATTAGTTTCATAATTTTTCAACGAATGGCCTGATCTACTTATGTAATAAATAAATTAGACTTAAACTAGTTGATTATCAGTGCAAATACGACGAATGATATTAATATGTAAAAAATAATAATAAATAAACCAATCTATTATTTAAAAGTCACTATAAAACTTAAATTTACATTTACCTTTTATAAAGTATGATATTTTTTGAAAGTAGTTCTGTGACTCATCGATGTTGACATTGATAATTATTAATTATACATTACTTAAGGAGGCAAAAGTACCTTGTGACTTTAATTTATTGGTTTTATTTTTTATTCAATTTGGTAACTCCAATTATTTAACAACTCCAATAAACCATATTAGCCGCGAGTATTTTGCATTGGGACATGTAATTTTATCCCTATTTTCAGACTTATGCAAAACGACCAATAATTGTAAAATCATAAATATTGAAGATTATATTTGGACTTGAAAGATAATTTTGCATTTATATTTATCAAGGACCATAAATTTATCAATTTAAAAAATTAAAGGACAGTTTTGTTAATTATATATGAACATAAATATCGATTCTACTATACTAAAGGCTGCTAATTTTAGAAATAATTTTATATTAAAAAATATAGGATCTACCTTATTAATGAAGGAATAATTTTATACCAAACATTTTGACCAACAAAAATTATAAAAAATTATTAAAATTTACTCATTTTAGTAATAACGGATTAGACCTCGCATAGATGGCCAAAAGATATGCTCAATATAAGCTCCCAAAGGTACGATACAGTAATAAAGTGAGACGATATTTCACATATTAATGTAGTTTGATTCGCAGTTAAAATATATTTGATTTTGAATTTTGATATACATCTCTAAACCAAATACAAATTGAGAATTTATCTTTTCGAACGAAATATATTTTGACCGTTGAATCTATCTTATAAAAATGACACGATCATATTGTCGAACTTAAATGCTAAATCGTAAGTATTTCTTTAATTTATTTTGATAGTCGATAGAATATATCTCATTTAAAAATTATTTAATATCCAATCAAAAATTCACGAAACCGAATCGACCATTCCATAATTAATCAAGTTGAAAATCTATTCAGCCATCTCAAAATTAAGGGCTATAGAGAAGTCGCAAACTCAACAATTTGCCTCCGCAATAGTTCGATCTCGTCCTCTTTTTTTTTTTTTTTTTACAAGTGGTATTTAAGTTTCGTTCGACTAATCCACTTGGTGAATCGGCTCTATTTCATGGCCTCTGAAGAGTCTTCACCAGTTCACTGAAATCGGATGACATCATATTGCGCATGTGAGGGGTATATACATAAATTAAGGTCAATTTATGTCAATCCAGGTTGGAAAAACGCTTCCTGACCGCATATGGCCAGTGGAAAAGCATGAAATTCTCTCCGTAAAATGCGTAGCCAGAATCGAACTAAACCATGTACGAAACCGCGCAAACTCTTATCGATCTTGCCTGCTCGGAGCAATCGATCCTTTTTTTTTTTTTTTTTTTTGATTTACAAGTGGTATCAAGCACCACTAGTCCACTTGGTGACAATCCTCACGCCTCAGAAGAGTCTCACCGCCTTAGGGTAAGTAATCAGAAGACGCCGCCAAGTCGTAGTGAGGGTTTAACGTCAATCGGGTCCGCACACCATCAACCATAAAATCGGAACCCGCCTCCAGAACTGCGGCGAGTGGAAAACGGCGAATTCCTCCTGCAGCAACGAGGATCGAACCATGGCTTGCTCGGGGACCCCCAATCGGCGCTTAATTGCTGAGCAATCCCGTCCTTCTTCTCGATTGCATATATAGCTGCTAAGAGAGCAAGCAGGTCATCAGAGGACAATGAGATGAACGATACGAAAACATGTAGAGCCTGAAAAATGGAGTTTTTGGAGTCACCTGTTGAAAAAGAACCCTTAGCTCCATTGATCGATTCATCGGCGAGCCACTCAGCAATTGTCTTGATCCTTCTAAAAACACTTTCGCCAGCACCAGTTGACAGAAGGTAAAATTGCCTGGTCGACCTGCCTCAATGGTGACGACGACGTAGATGAAGCTATCACTCATTATGAGAATGCATCAGAAATGTTGATCTAGGTTGAAAAACTGACTTGGTCTAGTCAAAAAATTATTTGAGCGAGGTTAATTAATAAGCGAACAGCAAAAAACTAAGAATGAAATTTTTATTGCAATTATACCTGTTGATGACAGTGCTAACAATAATTTGAATGGGGTTTGCATCAGTAAGGAGATGGATAATTGATCTCCAATGCATGTTTAAAATTCCTAACAGCCATGAGTTTCTTCTTTCCATCGTTACGACCATGCATCATCGAGGAGTTCTCTGTTCGGACCTGCAGTATGTGAGAACAGATTACATCTTGATACGAACATATGTAAAACAAAAATAAAATTCCTGCAGCAGCTGGTGAATAAATAGTTGTTCTAACAAACATTGCAAAGAAATTGTAAACAAAATGAATCTCACCCACTCTGATAGACTTAATAGTAAGAGAATGAAAAATGCCAGCTGAAATATCAAAGAGATTTCATGATTCTACTTCGTCTAACCTGAACAATGTGGCTCAATCAAAATATATAAAGCCTTCTGAACATTGGCATTGCATATAGGGGATCTAGATCAGTTCCTTCAATATGCAACTAAGACTACTATACACAAATAGTAACTAAGGCCTAGGTCTGGGTCAAGAGTGGTTGACCAAATATGGAGTTAAATCTCATGGTTGAGATTTAACAGTCGGCTGGGGCTTTAGACTGATCTGAGTGCACGATACTCGAAAAGCCTAGTTGACACGAGCAGTTGACTGGTCGAGTAGTCGACTGAGACTCGACTGCTGACTGTGACTCTGACAGTCGACTGCTAGGGTTTAGCAGTCGACTAGTCATAAGTAGTCAAAGCACAGAAAGTCTCGTAGTCGACTGGGCAGTCGACTACAAGCTTGGCAGTCTACTGCGAGTAAGGGTAGTCAACTGCTAAGCTATCCATTGGGTAGAATCCAACGTTGATTTATCCGTTATGAGACAATAGATAGACAAACAGTCGACTGCTTTGTGGAAATCCAGTCATACGCAAGTTATAAAAAGAGCTCGAGATGGAGAATTTCACAATGGTGTTTGGGCCATGGTTTGCAAAATCGCGATCCTAGATCGTAGGATCGCACGATCCTGGATCGTAGGATCGCACGATCCTACGATCCGAAATCCCAAAACGCTCCCAGATCACATAGGATCGGTTTTGTCGTGGGATCGGTAGGATCGTATAGAATCGTTCAGAAATCAGTGGGATCATACAGGATCGTTCAGAAATTAGTATAGAATCGTATAGGATCAGTAGGATCGTACAGGTAGGATCGTTCAAAATCATGCACTATCCTTTCTGAATATTTCAATCTACACACACAAAGACAAACCAATGTCCAAAAATAAATTGACCACGACACCCTAATCCTTCAATTTCAAGTCGAAACAATCAAACAACTTTTAAGAAGATAATAATGAAGAAAAATAAGCGAAAAAAGGACAAAGTAAACGGAATAGCGAGAAACATATAGGCGAAATGATTTAAGACCGCTGATGAAGTTTAGAAGATACAAGGGAAAAGGAATGAGAAAGGAAGACGGTGAGTTTGTCTTGGATTGAAAACAGGAAACATCTAAGTTGGATCGTGATTTTTAGAAATTTAATTCATAGAAAAATAAAGTTAAAGGGAAAGAAACAAAATGAGAATATAATTTATAATTATGATATGAAAATAATAAATTACTTTTTGATAGTTTTATTTCAGTGAAAAGTAAATTAATATGATTATATGTTTTCTCGTTCATATCCATTTTTATAAAGAGAGAAAGAAATAGATAGATAATTATACGGCTAATCAGTTGTAGAGTTATTTAAAATATTCTGGTGTGTGTTTTAAATATTTTTAAGTTGGAGTGTGTAATTTGATTATGATAATTTATTTTTCATGCAATTTTGTTATGCATATTTTTTTTCATTTTATTATGATTTTTTTTTTATTTTATTGACTCCCTTCAATTTTAGGGGTAGCTATTTGTTGGTCATAATTGTTCTTGCGTAAATGTAAAATTATTAATTTAAGAGTTTTTTATAGGATCTTACGATTCTATGATCCAATCCGGATCGATCCGATCCTGACTCCAAATCGATTCTGCATAGGATCACGATCCTGCTACATTTTAGATTTTCAAAGACATTCAAAGCAACCAAATCATCAAGCAATCAAAGCTCACTTCGGGTAAAGTATTTTAGTTCTTTGTTTTTGTATTTCATTTGTATTTGGTTGTATTTTATTGTTTATTGTTGTAAACACCTTATAAGAGATTTCTCCACCTCCAGTGTCATATCAAGAAAGAGAAATTCATAGTGAGGGTTGATCACTAGAGGGTCACTATAGAGTATGAACCGTAGATTCTGAACCACGTAAAAACTCGTTGTTTGTGATGGTGAGTTATTATTGTTGGAAATTTGATTCATTTTCTCAATTATATAAATGAGAAATTAATATGGCTTAATCTAGATCGTTGGATTAAGATGGATAAATCCGGTTCATTCAAATGAAGGGATATAAGTACCTTTATGGATGACTTAATCTTGGTCATTAAATTCAAAATGAAAGGCTTAGACAAGATCCAATGAAGAGACATTGTGTCTCTTGGGAAGGGATGCAATCTAGATCATTCATTTAAATTGAATGGATGAAATTTAATTGAACTAAGAGGCTCCTCTACCTCTTCATCTAGTATAAATAGGATCCCCTAGATGATGGAATTCACTCACTCAAACTCAATCAAATCAAATCCTTGCATACATTCCATCTTCTGCATCCGGAGTCCAAAAATCCTACGAGAAGGTTCGTCGGTCTCGAAATTTGAAGTGCTACTATTCTGAGACATCGTCGTTGTATCTTGGAAACGACTTGCTGTTATCCGTAAGCACCTGAGCGGAGCAATATCGTTTTACGGAGATAGTGTTGAACACTAGCCTCGACGATATTATATCAGCTTGCATCCTCCCGGCGACAATCTTCACCAACGGCGACAAACAATAATTTCTATTTATATTTGTTTTCGCTGTGCATTAACAACTTGTAGACAAGAACGATACAATCGAATGAGAAAAATTATCGAATCGCTATTCACCCCCTCTAGCGCATCAAATCGATCCTAACAATAAGAGCATTAAAGAGAAAGTCGGAGTTGCATCTATTGAAGGAAAGCTCCGAGAAATACATTTAAAGTGGTACGAACATGTACTTAGACGACTAATAAATACTCCAGTTAGGCGATATAAAACGATGACAAATATACACATGAAAATGAGAAAGAGAAAGACCAAAAAAGATTTGGTTAGTAATAATAAAATAAGATAAAATTCATTTAAGTATAGATGATGATATAGCAGGGGATAGAGTTGGCGTAGAATGATCTATATAACCGACCCCATCTAGTGGGATAAAGTTTAATTGTTGTTGTTGTTCATTACATATTTACTTCCTCCTCAGTGATGAAATTAACTAACATAAAGGGTCTCTTCTTTAACAGGGTAATATAACATATAGTTGGCTGCATTCTCTCTAACATAAAGCTTCCATATGAATGTATCTTTGATACTATGATGTTTTATGGAATACTGAAATAAATCAGTTTGAATGTTCTGAT
This sequence comes from Wurfbainia villosa, assembly GCA_025175895.1. Classification (NCBI taxonomy): domain Eukaryota; kingdom Viridiplantae; phylum Streptophyta; class Magnoliopsida; order Zingiberales; family Zingiberaceae; genus Wurfbainia; species Wurfbainia villosa. The sequence continues at coordinate 52,234 of JAKLTH010000304.1, read as the reverse complement.
TTTCTTTGTCCTTCTCATTGAAAGAAAAAACAGGAAGAATTTATCTGAATGTTTACAGGAAAACCAAGGACATGCTGGTTCAGTCTCAAGTCAAGGATGCTGAGGAGTGGGACCTAATATGTGCTAACAGAAGATTGATTTGTTTTACTAAATGAATATCAAGAACATATGGCACCCAGGGAAGAAATGTAGATTATGTTACCAACCAAGACACTGTTAGGGCAATCTCTTGCCGTAATATGATTTTGATGGTGTGGCAAAGGGATTAAGTTAGTTTGATATGTTGATTTGATATGTGCGTTGAAGTCGTGCAGGACTTAGTAATTCGCACATGGAGCCATGGCGAGTTTCACATCTCATGACTCGTGCCTTGAGTCGGTGAAGGATAGCTTTGCGGAAGCCATGCGCTTGGAGCATCCGAGGGACCGCCGGACGAGGAGCTGGAGCGAGGAAGTAGACGAGGCAAGAGATGCGAAGGAGCATATCGCAGAGTCGCCCGATCCGCGAGGGACGCGGCCGCGAAGAGAACCGGCGAGGGACTCCGAGGGATGAGAGTGAGCGATTGTAACCCGGGAAGGGTAGCTCTTAGGTGAAACTTGGGCGTTTCGCCAAGTGTCGGATGGTTTTTCGACGATCGCGCCGTGTCGCGGCAGCGATCGCTCGAGTCGATGGTTCGATCGACGGTCTAACGGTGAATCAGTTGATCGATCACCGACCGCGACGGGCCGATCGATAGTTGATCACCGACCGCGGGGACGGCCGATGATCACGCCACCGCAAGACGCAGAATGGAGTCGACCTCGCTGAGGACTCGTAGTTGACATCGATCGTGATGGGTGCCACAATGATCGATGCCAATACCGCTTGGATGGAATCCGCGTGAAAGCGGCCGTTATTGGGCGGCCATGAAGACTCCGATCGACGTGGTGCCATGATCCGCCTCTGTCAACGGAAGAAACCCTCTTCCTCTATAAAAGAAAAGGGTTGGGGCTTTGGGGGTTAATGTTTTGCAACGCCAACTACTCCCAAAGTGCCCTAAACGTTTCTCCACTCTTCTACTTGCTTTAATCTTCATTCCATTGTAGAAGAGTGATCTTGGTTGTAAAGGTTACCTCCACCTAGCTTGGTGCAAAGGAGAGACCAATATTGGATTGGCTTTGAAGGAGTGATTCACCTCGGACGAATCGGGATCCTGGATTAGCGGCGTAGCCGTGAACCACGTTACATCTTCTTGTTAGAGTTTGCTTTCTTGTAATTTCTATTTGCTTGTCTTTATTAGTCTTCCGCTTGCGCTAATTAGTTTTGTAGACGAGCAAATACCGACATCCAACGAACGAGGGCTATTCACCCCCCTCTAGCCGGCCAATCGATCCCCAACAAGTGGTATCAGAGCCAAGGAAATCTTGTCGAGGACTAATCGCCACAACAAGCAAATTTCAAAATGGCCGGTTCAAATATCCATCCACCGAAGTTCGACGGCGAATTCGCTTGGTGGAAGAAGCGAATGGAGGTATTCTTCGAAACCGACTTTGAAATTCTATTAATAATGGAAAACGGTTTCGAGTTGCCAAGGAACGAGGATGGGGAGCCATTAGAGAAATCGAGGTGGAGCAAAAGGCAAAGAGAAGAATACTTGGCAAATTCAAAGGCCAAGCACCACCTATACAATGTCCTCCCTCAACAAGAAGTCAATAGGATAGGAGAGTGTGCTAGCGCCAAGGAAATGTGGGAGAAACTAATAGAAATCCATGAAGGCACATCCGAGGCAAAGCTAGCAAGGAGAGACGTTCTTCGCTCCCAATTGTCCAATATCAAAAGGAGAGAGAAGGTAAAATCCCTACACTCTAGATTTAAGGAAATTCTAACCGGTTTAACAAGTGTAGGTGAAAAGCTTTCCAACCGGGATATGGTAATGAAGGCCATAGATGCTTTTCCCCGGTCCTCAAGATGGAGTTCCATGGTGGACTCATTTTACATCTCCAAGAACCTAGAAGTGAGCACTTTGGAGGAATTCTTCTCAACAATGGAGCTCCACGAAACTAGGCTTGAAGGAATACAAGAAGAGCCTAGAATTCAACCCTCAAGAGGAGTAGCTTTAATGACAAATAAGGGGAAGAAGAAGATGGAAGTCCCCTCCTCCTCATCCGATGAAGCCTCTACCTCTTCCATGGATAGCACGGAAGAAGCCTACATGGTAAGGAAGGTAAGGCGTGCATTTAAGAATCTTAGATTTGATAAATCTCATGATAGGAATAGAAGACCAAGGGGGAAGGTCATATGCTATAATTGCCAAGGAGAGGGACATATAAGGGATAATTGTCCCCTCCTAAACAAGAGCAAGGAAGAAAGAAAGAAGAAAGAAGAAAAGAAGAAGAAGAAGGGAAGTAAAAAGAAGGAAGAGGAGAAGAAGGCAAAAGGAAAAGGGAAGGCCATGGCGCTCAAAGCCAAGACATGGGATGACCTTGCCTCTTCATCCTCATCCGAAGAAGAAGAGCATGTCTACTCCAACCTAGCACTAATGGCTCTTCATGACTCGGATTGCTCCTCCTCCACCGAAAATGAAGGATCAAGCTCAAGTGGGGAGAGCTCAAATGAAGGGGGAGCTTCTACATCTTCCTCATCCGAAGAAGAAGAAGAGGATATGGAAACTATGGTAACGAATGCTTCTCCTAAGAAAATAGTTTCCATAATTTCTAGCTTAACTAAGGAGTTATTTGGCATGAAAAAGAAAAACAAAAGCATGCTAGATCAAATTAAGGACTTAGAAAATAAACTAGAAAAAGCATGCTTAAATAAAAATGAAAATATTTCTTCTAGCTTAGATGATGCATGCTCACATGATAATTATGTGCCATTAGATGTTAGTGATGCATGTATAGAGGAAAATAGGGCATTAAGGGAAAAGGTAGATTATTTAACCAAAGCCCTAGAGAAATTCACAATTGGCTCCAACACATTAAATATGATCATAGGGAGCCAAAGAGCAAGTTTTAACAAAAAAGGCCTAGGATATAAGGAAAAGAAAAATGAAAAGGCCTACAAATGCCTAATAGCTAGGGGACAAGATAAAAAGAAAGTAATAGCTAGAAAATGGATCCCCAAGGAATACTTAGTGAACCCAATAGGAAAGAACTTATTTTGGGTTCCAAAATCCATCCTTAAGGGTTAGGATAACCCTAGGGTAGTCAACCACACGTGACCCAAATTTATATCATATTTTGGTTGACTTAGGATGACGGGACAACATTTTTTAGATAGTGTTGGGTGATGATAACGTACCCATAAATAGATAATCATGCTTAAATCATGATGATTGATGTAATTCCTATGTATATTAGCAATCATGATTTATGTTTTTGAAATTTGGCACGTTATCATGGGAAATAGGGTTGAATCATGCTTTAGATGATACTTTGGTTATTATCATCATATAATACCTAATGCATGACTATTATTTGATGAATACATGAGTTTCATGATCATAATGTAGAATTCATTCATATATGTCTTTATGATCATGAGGGTTATTAGGGTGATACTTAATCATGATAGAATTGCATGAATATATTGGTTAAGTATATACAAATACCCCCTAGGATGCATCTCACCATAGGCTACCTTGATTGAAAACTTAGCATGAGTGAGATGTTAGGATGATACAAATGTCCACTAATGCCTATGGCATTTAGATGATCATTTAAAGTATCAAAATAGCAATAATAGACCAATCATGGGGAAGGCTTATGTTTAATTCATAGACATATTGCCCAAAGATCATGATTGGATATTTCATATGTTTTCAAAATAATTTCTTACTTTAAAATATATGTATTCATGTTTTGAAACAATTGGATGCAAGACTAGGTGTTAAAATGGATACTCTTATGATCAAAAACCTAGTAGTTTTTAAAGCTTTTTGACTTTTGGTAAATACGTGAAAATATAATGATTTTTCATGAAAATATATTTTTCACTGATAGATATACTTAAAAGAAATGTGCTCCCCAAATTTCATGATTTTTTGAATTTTTTGGAATTTTTAACGATTTCAAATTGGTCCAAAATCGTAAAATCCCAAATTCACGTACAATGATCAGATCTAAACCAATGATCGATCACGACCAATATCGATCAAGAAAGGCTGAATTCCGATTTTAAATCGACTTGTGGTATTTTCTTTCTATTAGACTTGATGCTATGTGTTTTTAACTTAGTGATAATCTTTTTGATGGTGTCAAAGGGGGAGAAAATATTATGTTTAAGTTAATTATAAAAGGGGGGAGAAATTTATGATAGGGGGAGAAATTTACATAGAGAGTTTCATGGATTAAGGGGGAGTTGCATGTTGCTATATCATGATTATGTTTACATGCTTTCCTTCCTTTAAAATTTATATCAAATGTTTTTACCTAACTTAAACGGATTGTCACACATCAAAAAGGAGAAGATTGTTAGGGCAATCTCTTGCCGTAATATGGTTTTGATGGTGTGGCAAAGGGTTTAAGTTAGTTTGATATGTTGATTTGATATGTGCGTTGAAGTCGTGCAGGACTTAGTAATTCCGCACACGTGAGCCACGGCGAGTTTCACATCTCTGACTCGTGCCTCGAGTCGGTGATGGATAGCCATGCGGACGCGCTGAGCATCCGAGGGACCGCCGGACGAGGAGCTTGGAGCGGCCGAGGAAGTAGACTTCGAGGCAAGAGACACGGCGAGCATCGCAGAGCCGCTACCGATGCCGCCGAGGACGTGGCCGCGAACGAAGAGAACTTCGGCGCGAGGACTCCGAGGGACGAGAGTGAGCGATCAGAACCCGGAAGGGTAGTTCTTAGGTGAAATCTCGCCATTCGGCCGTGTCGATGGTTTCCGGCACCGACCGCCATCAGCTGACGGCACGATCGCCCGAGTCGATGGTTCGATCGACCGTCTAATGGTCGAATCAGTTGATCGCCGATCGCGATGCGGGCAATGATCGATAGTTGATCACCGACCGCCCGGCAGCCGATCACGTCACCGCGCGGCACGCACGGAATGGAGTCGACCTCGTTGAGGACTCGACCGGTTGACATCGATCGATGATGGGTGCCATCACGATCGATGCAATACCGCTTGGATGGAATCCAACGCGAAAGCGGCCGTTATCGCATCGGCATAAGACACCGATCGATGGGTGCCATCACCGATCGCTTGCTAGTTACGGAAGAAACCCTCTTCCTCTATAAAAAGGAAAGGGTTGGGGCTTTGGGGGGTTAATGTTTTGAACGCCCAACTACTCCCAAAGTGCCCTAAACGTTTCTCCACTCTTCTACTTGCTTTAATCTTCATTCCATTGTAGAAGAGTGATCTTGGTTGTAAAGGTTACCTCCACCTAGCTTGGTGCAAAGGAGAGACCAATATTGGATTGGCTTTGAAGGAGTGATTCACCTCGGACGAATCGGGATCCTGGATTAGCGGCGTAGCCGTGAACCACGTTACATCTTCTTGTTAGAGTTTGCTTTCTTGTAATTTCTATTTGCTTGTCTTTATTAGTCTTCCGTTTGCGCTAATTAGTTTTGTAGACGAGCAAATACCGACATCCAACGAACGAGGGCTATTCACCCCCCTCTAGCCGGCCAATCGATCCCCAACAGACACATCCATTTCGAGCACTGTGATTATTATGCTTGACTCTTGGATGACAGAAATACTCCAACACAGGATCATATTTGGATTTGACAAAACCATAACTAGAACTATAAGCCTTTTCTTCATTCTTCTTTGTCCCAATTACCCCAATTTCTGCCATTGTAATCCTGTTCGCTCATGATAGAATAATATCCCTAGTTCAGAACAACAGCAAAATTCAGCTCTACCTTGATCCTTCCCATAATTTGTTGACTTCTCAGATCTTGTTTTGTTGTTTCTTCAGTGTGAATAGCTAGAGCAAGGATCTTACTGAAATACTCATCAACCATTCATCTTCCTTACAGTACCACATATCCATTCTCTATGACGGCAGTATCCGTATCGACTGCAGTTCTTACCTCAGATATTATAGATCAAGGTAATATTTAGACCACACTAATGCCAAATAGTGGATTCACTTGATTGTTTAAACCTCTCCTCATCATCGTGTCACTAATACTCTCAAAAGTTTAAGATGCGAGAAAAGGTCCACAATTCACAGATTCTAGTTAGATTTACGATGTTTTGTTTATCGGTAGCTAAATCTGCAAGCCCAGTCTTTGTTTCAAGATTCTCCATCATTTCTAGTAATTAGAGATTCAACCACTTCCGAGGGTAAAGAGCCAATTACGAAGATGGCAAGAGTCGCAAGAAAAATGCGAAGAGAGGATTCAAAAATGCGAAAAATATTCGAAGAAAATTGAGGTGGGGGTGTTTAAACATACTGTTGAGCTCGTCGAGCCAGCGGGCGATGTTGTCGAAGCTGGAGCCGCGGGAGATGTCGTAGACAAGGAGGGCGCCGAAGGCGCCGCGATAGTAGGCGGAGGTAACGGCGCGAAAGCGCTACTGGCCGGCGGTGTCCCAGATCTGAGCCTCCACCTCCTTCCCACCGATGTCCATACTCTGCGTCTGGAACTCGACCCCGATGGTGTGGCCTTGGAGCGGAGGTTGAACTCGTCCCGGACTTACCGCGACAGTAGGTTGGACTTCCCCACCGCCGAGTCGCCGACGATCACCACCTTGAACAGGTACTCCTCCCCCTCCCCTCCTCTTCCTCCATCGATCGACGCTCTCCACCAGCCTCGGGTCTGTCGCCCACGAGATGACTGAAGAAATGCCTGAATGAGGTGGTTTTGGGTGGCAATCAATGGGAGGTGGTGGGGGATGGAGAAGAAGACAAGGAGAGTGGAGGGGGAGCGGAGAAAGCAGAAGAGATGCAGCAGAGCGGAGGAGGTACGGGCGAGGTGATGGTCTATGCTTGGTGTGTTTGAAAATTGCCGCGCGGATGCTATTGCAGATGGATAGGATTAGGAGTGAACAATCCATTAATAATTAAATTAATTTAACCGATTAAATTAAAATTAAATAAATTATTTTTTTGAACAAATTGATTTATCGAATTTTTCAATAAAATTGAATCGATAAAAAATTAATTAATTAAATTGAAAAATGAACCAATCAAATTTTTTATTATCAATCGATTGATATTTTAACATCAGATATAAAATATCAGCTGACTGATAATAATGAAGGTCGTAAAACTCGAAATAATCAATTGACTGATTTACATTAATCAGTTGACTGATATAATAAATCAGTCGACTAATATTATAAATCAATAAATTGATATGATAAATCAATCGACTGATGAACTCTAATTTGATTTAATCAGTTTAATTGATTATTTCCATTTCAAATTTGAAACTAAACTGAATAAATTAATTAAATTGATATTTAAAAAAATTGAATTTCTAAATAAACCGATTTGAAAAGTTCGATTCGATCGATTTATTCCGTTTAATTGAATGTTTGCTTACTCCTAGATAGGATACACCATAATCGATTTTTGATATGAAATTTGAAATTTTCATCCAAATTTATAAGCTTTCCGTTATTGTCCAAAAAGTTGCCACCCGAGAGGAGGTAAATCGCGGAGAATACGTCTTGACACGCTGTGTAAGGCGGGGGGCCATCTCGAGCCTGTGGGGATTTTAGACCCTCCTAATCGACCCACTCCGTATCCAAAGCAACCACACTACCTTACCACCGCGCCATCGCCGTGGGGACTAAAAATTGTGATAGGTAAACTTTTTAGAGTTGCCGCCACCGCCCCTGAAGGAGCCCCCTTATCAGAAACCTCGAAGGATTTTTGGGTGAAACAGTTCGACTTTCCCTATTAGAGCGTACCCGGTCAAGACCCGCCGGACACTGCTCGTTAAATCCCACATATTCGTGGGATTGTAATTCCTGCAGCCCTTGAGGTTTGAACCCGAGACCTCCAATTGGATACCTCCATGCGCTAGCCACAAGAGCGCAGTGACTTGCTGATGGGTAAACTTTTAGAGTTGTCGCCACCGCCAAGGAGCCCCTCATCGTAAAACCGAAGGATTTTGGGTGAAATAAATGACTTTCCCTATTAGAGCGCATTCGGTCCAAGACCACGGACATCGCTTCGTTAAATCCCACATATTCGTGGGATTGTAATTCCTGCAGCCCTTGAAGTTTGAATCCGAGACCTCCAATTGGATACCTCCATGCGCTAGCCCTTGAGGCTTTCCGTTATTGTGATCAATAAGTCAAAAAGGTATAATCCCTCTGTAATTTATTTATTTTTATCATCGTCCAAAGATCCAGAGAAACCTAACCGCCTGCTGCATGTGTTTGAAAATTGCTTGGGTCATACAGACGTGATGGATTATTTACTCTGTTTTTCTTTTACTTTTTTGGTTTTCTTTTTTCTTTAAAAAATCTTGAATTGGGATTACGTTTGTTTTTGCTCAAAATATATATATATATTTAAAATATCAATTAATTCAATTTAATTTTGAATTAAAAAATAATTTAATAAGTAAAAATGCACTGCAATATTCTTATGAAATTATGATTCTGCATATTAATTTTTAAAAATTAAATTTTTAATTTTTATCCAAATTAATCAATTTTTATTTAAAATTTCGATTGATTCCATAAACTCATAAAAAATTCAATTTATTCTATTTCAATTTAATCCTAGTCGAGTACCAAGTCAAGAAGACAGTTGCAAATAAGCTTGCAAAATTCAATTGTTAAAGCAATTCAACTTCAGGCTAATCTTTTTAAGCTACAAAGAGGAGTAGAAGAACACCCACATTATGCAAAATCAAAGTTACCAAGAATCAATAATGAACTGCTGCAAAATGCCATAGAAAAAGCTACACTCTAAAGGCACTTGAGCCAACAATGTATTATTTTCGAAGTTGACTTGGAGCATTCAGGTGGGCACTCCCTGCTGGTGTTCATCATGACTCATGGGAGTGAGGTTTCTCAAAGACAGATTTAGAGCTCCCAAAGGACTGCATCTTCATATTTCACTGGTCAACTCCAGTATCCCAACAATCCTCCTTTACTAAAAGTAAAGTGACATTTGAGTTGGCTGTCCTTTGAGAGGTCCACAGGTTCAAACTAAAACTTGAACACTTCCATTTCCAGATGCTATTCTACAGGACCAGTCCAAACAAAACTGCACAAGAACAATTGTTGAAACATTTGAATTAGAGATGGAAGGCTCCTTCATTGCAAAAACTCCATCAGCAAAGCCACATGCTCTATGAATTCCATCCCTGAGGTTCTCATACATTGGATTAGATAAAAACAGACCATGGCACCATGCTTTCATTCCCTATGAACCTTTTGGATCAGTTGGATATTGCTGAAGATTTAGAGATGTCGAGACCTCGTATCATGCCTCGACAATCATCGACAAATGAAATGGACACACATCTTCTTTGTTGAGACAGTCATTGAGATAGTTAGGTTGGTGAAACCTGATTTGAGAGAAAATGAAGAACACTACTGCTACTGAAAGAGCTGTTTTATCTCTCAACCAAGAGAACCTATATGTTCCAACAAATTCTTGAATATTACAAAATTACATAAGTAGGACATTAATCACGACACAGCAAGAAAGATATTTGCAGCAAAGAAACCACAGATTTCACTGCATGCATAGGGAAATATACTACTGGCATGATCAAAATATTATGATCGATACCAGTAACAGATATCATATAAGCATTAGCATGATCGATCAGTTGGAAAAAGAATCATCCCAGACTCTCTTTACCGACATTAGATGCTATATGATCCATCTTACATTGAATCTCAGATGGTAAATCCGAGATTCAATGAAAATTTTATAAAAAGGTTCAGCCTTTCAGCTTGAGACTGTGAAGCTATACAAGCACACAGATTAACAAGCTAAAACCAAGCAAACGTGACCTTTTTACTGATGAAGGATTGAAGATGGTGTTGCTTGTTTCAGATGGTCGTCTCCCCCAAATCGGGATGATCGAGCTTGTAGCGGAGCTCAGCTGATTGACTCTGTGGATCAAAAGGGTGCGCGCATGAGAGTCGTTTGAGAGAATGTCGAAGCGAATGCAACATATAGCAAGATCGCGAAAGGATACCTCGTCGACGTGAGCAGCGATGCGAGAGCCCTCACCGGGAAGGTAGTCAGCGGCGACGGGGGCGCAGTCCGGCGGGGTCTCGAACAGGGAGAGGGCGAATCGCTTGTCGACGACCCCGACGTCGAAGTGGATAATGCCGGAGGCCTGGTCGTCGAGGCGGATGGCGAGGACGAGGAACCAAAGGAAGAGATCCTGGGCAGAGATGCCGGAGAGGGAGGCGATTTGGCCAGGGGAGATGGTACCGGAGATTGTGGCGTTGTAGAGGACCTTGCCGTCGAACTTGGCGGTGCAGGATGAGGGGAGGCGGACCTCGAAGCGACCGTCGGCGTCGATGCGGAAGTCTTGGACGCCCTTGGGAAGTAGGCCGATGGGGAGGCCATGGGAGCGGAGAACCTCGTAGGCGGCGCCACCGTCGCCGGCGGCTATGGTGAAGGCGTAGAGGAAGAGAGGGAGGGCGAGGAGAAGGAGAGGGCAGTGGCGGAGCATGTTGCGGGTTCAATTCGGCCAATTGAACCCCGAAAGGCGACGGAGATGGAATGGAAGAGAGAGAGAGAGAGAGAGAAGGGAAAGGAAGGGCGGAGTGGGAGGGAAGAAAAGGAGAGCGTTGGTGGGCCTGGGCCCGACAGCTCTTGAAGAAATAATAGAGATGAGAATCGATATGTCGAACTTTTTGGACTTTTTAGTAAAAAGTTGCGAACTGTGCGCCGCACAGAGATTTCAAAAATTAAATCACGAAAATCAACTATTTTGGAAAAAATTAAAAGGGCGCCTTAATTATTAAAATTATCATGATAATTTTTAAAAAATATTCATATCATATTTTTTATTCCATCATTTTTATAGCAGCTACTCAGTAACTTTACTGCAATAAATATATATATATATATATATATATATAATTACGATCGATTTCTACCTCGACCATCGCATCACAGAGTTCGGCCGGTTAAGCGGTGAATCCGACGCTAACCGGCCGGAAATCACCAAAGATCGCGCTGGCCCGCTATCGGCCGCCGATCGGGACGGTTCCGGAGTGCGGTCGGCCGACCATGTCGGACCGGAGCGCTGACGGCCGTGGTATAACGTCGGTCGTCCGCCAGCGATCGGGCGGGCCACGCCGGCCAAATCGCGCAGAATTGGTCGCTGATCGACGCCGATTCGGCCGTGATCGGCCGGATTCGGCCAATGCGCGGACCGACGGCGAAGGACGGCAATGGCGATCGATCGGCCGATCGCGACGCCGGACGGACCGATCGACGCCGATCCGTCCGATAATCGGTCATGGCGAATCATGCAAAATCGGTCGCCAGACCGGCGACCGATTCGCTGCGATCGGCCGGATTCGACGGCAGTGCGGCGGCCGACCGATTACACCGGACGGACCGACGTCGGTTGCCGGTCTGTCCGGCGCCGGATTCCAACCGTAATTCGGCCCAATCGTGACCGGCAGTGGTCGTGCCACTGTCGACCGCGATCTTTGGTGATTTCCAATCGGTTAGCGCCGGATTCCTGCCGCTAACCATGCAGAACTCACGACCGCCGACGAGTGGCGCCGATCGCGTCGGCCCGACAATGGCAGCGGGTCGGCCACGGGCGGCGACAGGCAGTAACGCGATTGATCGGACGGCGGGCGCGCCGCGCCGCGGACACGCAGGGATCAATCGCGCAGGTTATATATAGTTGATTTGTTGAGCGTCATTTCACTGTTTAACCATACGCGATGCACAGTAATCGCACGCCCAACGCCCTCGATCGTCGACGGAAGGTCGAATTCCGACGACGGTCCGATCGGAATCCGACCGCGATCCGGTCGGCACCGAAGTTCGGCCGGATTGCGACCTCGTTTTCAGTCGCAATTCGGTCGGAAATCAGTCGGGATCCGATCGGCACCGGAGTCCGACCGGATCCCAACCTGATTGCGGTCGAAAACAAGCGCGATTGCGGCTGCTAGTGGGCGCGGCACTGGCGGCCGCAATCGCGCTCGTTTCTGATCGCAATCCGACTGGGATTCGGTCGGCACCAAAGTTCGATCGAATCCCGACCGATTTCCGATCGGATTGCAACCGCTAGTGGGCGCTCCACTGGCGGGCGCAATCACGGTCGGAAACGGCGGCAATCCGATCGAAAATTGGTCGGGATTCGGGTGACGGTGAATTGGCGGCGACATGGTGAAAATCGCACGTGCATTCTCCGTCAATCACGATTTTGATCCGACGACTAAGACGCTGTCGCGCACGAGTCGCGCAGTATAAGGTGTGCATCAGATAGATATATATGTATTTATTTATTTTCTTGACCGTTTATGTTTTCGTGCGCAATGGAAGGAAATACATAGTAATCCGTGTTTAGTATCGCTCAATCTCGTCTACGGGAGGCCGAATTCTGAATGGATCGTGGTCAGAATCCGACAACAATCCCGTCGAAATCCGACCGCGATCCGATCGGCATCGGATTTCGATCGAAATTCGATCGGTCGTCGATGAATTCGGGTTGTTGACAAGTGAAATCATGCGCAGAGGAAACATTGTGCATTTCTCATTCACTGTGCAATCGCGATCGATCGAATGATGGAAAAACTGTTGTGCACGAGTCACGCAGTAAACATCAGATATCAAACTTATATATATCCTTGCGCTGTTCGATTTCTTTATTGTGTGCCATCGTGCGCACTATAACCAGCGTTGAACCCTATGCTCGTCAATGCCTGAACCCAGGGTCGCCATGGTGATGAACGCTTGCAATGCCAAGATGTATTATTGTCGCGATTGGATTGGATTTCAATCACGATCCGATCATATTATAATTCCAGTCGGATGGCAGTCGAGTTTCGATCAAATTCTTATGATATCTAGCAGCAACAAGTTCTAGGACGGACTTGTTTGAGCACATGGAGAATAAAAATTACTATGTATTCTCATATTATATGTGATTGAAAGGTAAATCAAATATCACATGCAATGGAGCGAACGATGAATTATAGTCCTGCATGGGCGTGCAAGGATGAATCGCACAACATGTATATATCCAAGATAAATGTTTGAGAAGTCCCAACCGAAATGACATATTGATTGTGATAAAACGGCACTTGCGAAATAAACATAGATCGATTTCGAATGAGGGTCTAAAATTCCTTCCAAATTCTTCGTTGGCATCAGATGACTCGTTTCTGTTCTAGTCAATCGCATCAAGGCTAAAGGCTCCCTGTGATTTATCTTTCTTATGATGGTCATAAAACAGATCGATGAAGATCATTAAGTTAACGATTTTAATCTTTTACTAAAAGCTAAATGTTGGAAAAGAAAAAAAAAAAACGGGTGCGCAGAAATTAAATCGACCCACGAGAAGCATGAGAGCTCCATGCACGCAGCTGACGATACGTGCAGTCGTCACACTGCAGTAAACTTCACATGGGTTCAAAATTCAAACGGAAAGTCAGGTTACTGCGTCGCTCCATTTCTCTGCCATTGTTTTCTTTTAGAAACTTACATCTTAAATTTATTAAATCGAAGTACAAATAGTTTTTTTTAAATATCTTTTCTTTTAATTAATTAGATTTTTCTTTAAGATTATTCTAACATGTATTCTAGGTTCTAACATGTTTCTCGCATGCATGTACAATGATATAATGCTAAATTCATTGTCATGTGATTTGAAAATAATTTATTTTCAAATCACATAAATCATCTTTTGCAAAGTAAAATAAAATTCCACGTATACATGAGAACTTAATGCATCTGATTATCTTTTATATATTTCCAGCATGTACTCCATAATGCAATTGCATCGTGATCCTAATTGCTCATCAAGCAGCATGCTTAATTACAAGTGTCTTCCTTCATTTCATTTCATTTGTGATCGTTTCTAGAACGGCGATTTATTAAACAGCGCATGTGAAATTTAAAATTGTTTAAATATCATCCTATACTTTTATATTTATTAAATAACGTACTTAATTCCCTTTTTACCCCTCCCGCTAAATAGATTTGCACCAATGTAGTACTGGAAATTGCAATTCCAAAGACCGCGTCTTTGAGATATGAATTCTCAACACGTACGGGATTTTGTTTGTAGTGCAGTGCATTTGGCGGGAGGAATAAAAAGAGAATTAAGTGCGCTATTTGATAAATATGAAAGTATTAGACGTTGTTTGAACAATTCTAAACTTCACGTGAGCTATTTGATAAATTATCGTTTTATAAATATAAATCTTTTGTTACTTATTAAGGAGGAGGATGCTCGACTCACATCGCCTATTGGAATAGATGTAATGTCTTTATCGCACATCAAAAACATATAAAAATACAATTTAATCAAACTTATCATAATTAAACATGATCACTCAGTGCATAATTACACTGACACGAGGGTGTGTTCATAAGAGCAATTATTAATGATCAAAAATTTCAAACTATATCATATACATAAGTAATTCACAATTTCATTAAATGTGTGATGATCGAGTGATTAGGCTTTGAGATTGCAAGTGGTGGAGGATCTCTTAAAGTTGCGAACATGTCAAGTCTATTCGCTTAGATTTCTCTATTATACGTCAATAGATGACTTGATTAAGTGTCTGTATTTCTCCTATATATCAATGTTGATCAATTCCCTCTACGTATACTTCTCGAAAACAAAGTACGTGTGATTTTGACGAAGTATACCACCGATCGAGCTAGGTTGAGTCCAAGGCATATATGTGTGTTAGAGCATATTTTCTAATTCATTGACTGAGCAAAACTTCTCGCATGTAAAACAAATTGCAATGGCTCAAATGGGGCATGATCTCATACAACGACATCGATCGATCGATTGGAAGGTAAAAATAAAATTGAAAGATATCAATCAATGAAATATTAGTTCGATATTACACCATTTGCAATTCAATAACATCGTGGCAAAAGCCTCAATCGAAAAGGTTTAGAACACAAAATAGCCGACGGTACTAGAAATAGCTACAAATGCTGCCATGGAAGTTGCTCCGTTGAAAGAAGCATCGGCTTTGCTCGTGCTACCATTTGAGTTAGTCGACTCGGGCTCGGTGGGGGTCGTCCCAAGAGGCGCACCGACCGATCCAGCATCGCTATCGGTGATATCGTCGCTAGAAGGAGCATTAGCATCATCTGGGAGAGGCGATTTGGCGATCGGGGTTAAGACATTAGGCACGGAGCTATTGCCGTTCGACGGGGAGGGAGAGGGAGCAGAGCTAGCTAAGGCAGATACAACGATCGCGACCAAGACGAAGCTGAAGATAAGAATTTGAGGGCGTGCCATAGTAGTGAATTTATTTATCGAGACGATGTTATTGAAGTCGATCGAAATGTATGTGAGACGAAAAGGAAGAAGGATCAAGACAAATATATAGAGAGAAAAGGAAAATAGGGTCGATGGTTATGAATCCATTTGCTATTATTTCAGTGGACAATAAGCGATTGATAGAATTGTGTGGCATAGAAAATGACATCGCACACATTAATTGTTCCTTAGATTAAAAGAGAGACATAGACAATTTTCATTAAATGGTGGGATAGAGCAAAGATAGGTATTGGAATTAATACCGTCTTTAGCTTTTTTTTTTTAAAAAATGTTATTGTTAATTAAAAGGAGTAAAAATGACAAATTGATTTTTAAAAAAAAAACATTTCATCTCAAATTTTAAAATGATGATTGATCCGGTCAATGATTAAGTAGATGGATTAGGTTTTTTTTTGGAGGTTTTGATTAAAAAATTAAGATTAATTGAATAATCAATTGCATATATAATAAATTAGGCTTGGGGTAAAGCTCAAGTAAACATTAACTTGGCTCCGCCCCCTGTGTACGTAGCTAGCTGCAATGCAAGTCAGCTAGTATTCGAATCAACAATAGTTTGGATCGACAATCTAACATGTGTTTGGAAAGAAGACGACTCTCGTTCCCACATGGATAGTGCATTGGTTGGGATAGAATGATACTTGTGAAATGAATACAGATCAATTTTAAAAGAGAATCTAAAATCTATTTCTAAACTCAGATGATTCTCCTCTATCCTGATCAATCGTGTTAAAGTCAAAGATTCTTCGTAATTTATCTCTTTCATAATGATCATAAGACAGACCGATAAGGAGTGTCCTATTAGATAGATTGACAATTTCAATCCTTATGAAAGGAAGAAGACGACTATCATTGGATGCACATAAAACAATTTTTCCTTCCAGACAATGGAGATTTAAGAAGGAATTAAAGGGTGGCCTTTTGGCCTTTGGCCCAGGGTAATCTCAAGCTTTAATTACACCTTAGGCTAAATTTTTTTTTATCAAGTCTATTTGCCCTAGACTTGGCCAAGGTCTGGGTCCGGGTCAAAACCGTCGGGTCCGGATTGACAAAATATCGACCCTTAATCGGTCCGCTCGTGGCCGATTACGGTCCAGGTTGTGGAACCGTCGATTCCGGTCCGGGTTCGGGTCCGATCCGGTCCGGGTCCGGGTCCGGGTCCGGGTTCGGGTCCGATTCGGTTAATTGTCGTCTTAGTTAAATAAATAAAAAATTAAAAAATGATGTAAACAATTAAAATAAAAAAAATTACACAATTAAACTTATAAAAACTCTATCAAATATTTCATTATCTCAATAAAAAATATATTACATCTTGGACTTAAATAAAAAAATCTATTACAATAAAAAAATCAAATACATTTCAATTTTTATTATATTCAATCAATTTCAGTCGTATTTGGTATTTCCTCCCGTCGTCGTAGTTCCAGATGTTCCTTCTGTTTTGTCTTGGTCTTCTTCGTCACTTTTAATATGTTGGGTTCGACTTGCAACTTTTGACCAATCATTGAGTAAACATTGCGCTTCCAAATTTTTCGACCTTAAGTTAGAACGTCTCTCGTCCAATGTATTTCCTTCGATACTAAAGTTCCGCAAAACCGCCAAAATCCGACAAGCTAGAATTTCTTTTGCCATTATAGATAAGATTGAAAATATTTGAGTTCTTTGCGATCACCATTTTAGAATGTCGAAACTTTCTTCATCTGCATCACTAAAATCAAAAGAAGTGGTAAAATAATTCTCAAGTTCCTGACCGAAACTTGAGGATCCTTGTGGACGTTTAGTCCGTTGCCTTAATAACAATTGTGCTTTAGTGAGTTTAGAAGTAATAATACTAGTTGTAGTGGATTGATGTATTTCATGTTCAATAGTTTGTTCACCATATTTAATGTTATATTCATTATAAATATCATGTAAATGAGTTTTAATATTAAACAAAATCAAAGGAATATTAGGAGCAGTTTCGATAATAGGACTTAAAGATTCATAATATAATGCTAACATATCTTGCAAACCATATAATTTAAGTCTAGGATCTAAAACAAAAGCACATAAAAATATTTCAAGAATGTTTAAGAAATATTTTTTCCATTTTTCTTTCATTACATAAATACATTGAGATAAACAAGTATCATTTGATTGAATATGTTCATTAAAAATACATGTAATATTACAACAATGTGTTAAAACTAAATGTGAAGTTGGATAATAAACACCTGATAATTGGTCACTAGCATCACTAAAAACTTTTAAAATTTCACAAATACTAGTGCATATATTCCATTGATTTGAAAACAAATAAATATCACGTGATTGAACATGTTGATGAAAAAACATACATAATAAATCTTTGCATTCAAAAGTAGATAACAACAATTTATAAGTAGAATTCCAACGAGTTGGAACGTCACGTGCAAACCGTTTAGGTTTCATACCATTTATTTTACAAAATTTTCTCCATTCTTTCATAACTTGAGGATGTGTCCAAAAATAATGAATTGCACTCCTAATTGGTTGAATATGTGATCCTAAATTTTTAAGTCCATCTTGAACACACAAATTTAAAATGTGACATGTACACCTAATATGAAAAAAACTTCCACCTATTGATGGTTTATATATATCAATAAGTTCACTAATACTAGAGGTATTTGCACTAGCATTATCAAAAGAAATTGAAAAAACTTTAGAAGTTAGACCATATTTTTCTAAAATAACAAAAATAAGTTGTGAAATTTTTTGTGTTGTGTGTGTTTCGTTAAAACATCTATATGCTAGTAATCTTTTTTGAATGTCCCAATTATTATCAATCCAATGACAAATAATACTCATATATGAACAACTTTGCCAATGATCACTCCAAATATCGGAACACAAAGAAACTTTATTTTTTAAACTAGAAAATTCTTTAATCAATTCTTTTTTTTGTTCTAAGACTAATTTTAAAAGTGTGCATTTTAGAGTATTTCTTGGGATACGTTTAATAGAAGGATTTGCACTTGTAGAAAGCCAATTTTCAAAAGATAATTTATCACTAAAACTAAAAGAAAGTTGTTCAATTGCACAAAATTTAGCAGTTTCTTCTCTAAATCTAGTTTCGTCAAATTTAAAGAGTTTAGATTCGTTACCCCAACCCGATTGAGAAGAGAATGTCGGAATTTGAGTTTGAGAACGATCAATACCAATTTCCACCGGATGATTTCTCTCCACATGTCGAGTAAGGGTTCCGTAACCTCCTCCTTGTTGAAATTTGTAACATTTCGAACAATATTTGTATTTTGATTGCATATCACTGGAAGGGAGCGTTACTTTTTCGAAATGTTTGGTGAAGATATCGGACAAGTGCGAGGCACTCGAGTTAGTCTCAGTAGCGAGAACCCGCCATCGTACTGGATGTATTGCTCCTACTTTCTTGACTTTGATGATGATGACGTATTTGAAATTCATCACCGGAAATATCAAGATCATAGTCGCCGATATCGAATTGAGGTGAATCGCCGCCTTGCTCGAACTCGAACTCGGGCGGTGGTGACATTATGCTCTTTCCCTTTCTGGCACCGGTCGCACCCTTACGACTTGATCCGGCTCCAGATATTTGTAAAAATATGACTTGAAAGCAAATGAGGGAATGAGAATTAGAGAAGAGAAGGTGTGATGTGTAAAAAAATGAAAGGGAATGGAGGTGTATTTATAGGAGAAAAAAATATAAAAAAATCCAACGGCCGACCCGCCGGGTTCGGGCGGGGCCGACCCACCGGGTCGGTGATCAACGGCCACGAAATCGTGGCCGCTGCTTTTTATTTAAAAATGGTGGACCCGCTGGGTCCGCCGGGTCGACCGGCGTCGCCTGTTAAGACATAACCCGGCCACGAAATCGTGGCCGTTAATTTTTTTATTTTTTTTTTAAATCGCCGGTTCAATTTTTTTTTCGGTTCAGTTGTTTAAAAAATCGGGACCGGACCGCCTAATAGCCGATCCGGTCACGGGTCCGGGTCAAACCCGTTGACCGCTAACGACCGCTGACCACTATCCGGTCCTGTGTCGAATGGTTTGACCGGACCTTGGTCAGTCTAATTTGCCCCAGCAAAAAAAAAAAAAAATTAATTTTAGACCTTTAACATTGATCCTAATTTTATTAAAACTAATCAACTCAATTTTTATTGGCCCTAAGCATAGACCTTAATGGCCTATGTCTAAAGCAGACATTACTTTTCACAGTGGTAGTGAATCAGAATTTTTTCCAAATCTGAGAACAACAGACAAACGAACATCATCCCCATATCCAATCGCATTCGTTCTTATCTAGGATCGTAAACGATTCAAGCCAAATCAAAATTTTATAGTGTTAAAATTATATGATAAGATAATTAAACTGAGTCGAATCAAAGTTAAAATTAATCAAACTATTGAAAAATCTATTTAAACTGATTTAATATTTTTTTTAGCTTGAATTGAATTTGATCTGAACTTGAATTGAGCCATTCTGATTATTCATCTACCTCATCTTGTCAATCTCCATTCGAAATTTACTAGGTTGAGGTCACTTTTGCTTGGGTCGAAGTTAGATTGAACCAGTATGATCTCTGTATATATCTATGATTTTTAAATATGTTTAAGTATCAAAAACTTCTATACAAAAGTGTCTTAGGGTTTTAAGTTAGATCGGATCCCTTACTGGCTTTAACATCGCATGGAAGTTAAACCCTCGCCTCTAAAAATAATACTAGAATTTGAGGTGCAAAAATGAAAGTAAGAAGGAAAAAAAAACTCAAATATATATAAAAGTTTTATTAATTATATTCTCGAAAAGATACAGTAAGGGATGAATATATTTTAAAAAAATTATGTTAAACTCAAGTTTTGATAATTCAATACTTCGATTGGTTGACTTCGTTTCTCCACCTCTCAAGTTATTCGACAATTCATCCTCTTGACCTTCCACCTCTTGTCTAGACCTCTCGAGCACTTTGATCTCGCTTAACTTCTCGAGTCATCCAGTCATGTCATTCTTCAACTTTTGCTATTGAGTACTCCGACTCGACTGATCAGTGTCTCGAGTTCTCCTACTTGCCACTATCTCTCGAGCCATTCAATTATACTTTTATCTCTTAAATCATGCTTCGATCTCCTAAATCATCTAGCAACTCAATCTCCTGAACTAGCCTTTAGCTTGGTTGCCGAGTACTTCGACTTGGCCGTCTATCCCGAGCACTTCTATCCGAGCTCTCCAACTCGACTATCTTCCGATCACCTTGACCCGGTCCGATACTATTTATAAATATTTTTAGATCTAAATAAAATTAGACAAAAATACCGCAAGCTTTAAATCCCAAAGCTCAAACTGATTCTTAAATTTAGATTTTAGTATGAATCGGGCGGAATCTTTTAGATGGATAGTTATGAATTCGTCCCTCCGTATTTTGAGATGGGGATCGAGGAGCTAGATTTGACAATATCTTTATTTTGGAGGATCGAAAAGGAATTTTCCGTCTATATGTCTGGGACGCTGAAGCTGAACCCCAAACGGTCCCTCTCTGTTCGCCTCTTCCTCTCTTCCCCTTATCTCTTCCCCTTCGCAAATCCATGGCGGCAGGCGCGGCCTTCAAGCCCGTATCCATGGCGGAAGGCCTTCCACCCGCCCTCCCCACCACTTTCTTTTCGTCCAACACCAAGCCCTCCCTCCCTATCCTCTCATTGCCTCGCGCCTTCAAGCCCTTCCTCTTCCTCCACTCGCTCTGCTTCGCCTTTCTCCCTCGAAAAGAAGCTTTTCTTCCACTCGTCGCGCAGACCTCCGGTTGGGCTCGACAGGACGAGGAGGCGGGAGAGGATGAGGTGGAAGTCGAAGATTTTGGCTTTGAGGGGGGCGAGGAGGAGGCCGCTGCTGGGATCGAGGAGTATGAGGGAGAAGAGGAGCCGGAGGTGGAAAGTGGGGTAGTGGCCGATGGAGGCAGCGGCTTCGCGGAGGGGGAGGAAGAGGAGCCTTATGTCGAGCCGCCTGAAGAGGCTAAACTCTATGTCGGAAACCTGCCTTTTGATATCGACAGCGAGAAATTGGCTCAGCTCTTCGATTCTTCCGGCGTTGTCGAGGTCGCGGAGGTAAAAAAAATCTCATGGTCTTTGATGGGATCCTGAAATGAAGATGTCTCTTTCAGCTTTTAATCCACCATT
The DNA here is from genome assembly GCA_025175895.1 of Wurfbainia villosa. Classification (NCBI taxonomy): domain Eukaryota; kingdom Viridiplantae; phylum Streptophyta; class Magnoliopsida; order Zingiberales; family Zingiberaceae; genus Wurfbainia; species Wurfbainia villosa. The sequence goes on along the minus strand of JAKLTH010000304.1, from coordinate 30,647 downwards.
CATTCATTTTATTCTCTTTGTTTGGCGATGGCAGTTGAGTAGTTATACGAGCTTAAGTTATTTGTGCGATTCTGGTGTCTGCTTCTGTACTTGCAGGTGATTTACAATCGGCAGACTGATCAAAGTCGTGGATTTGGATTCGTGACGATGAGTACTATAGAAGAAGCAGACAAAGCTGTAGAGATGTTCCATCGTTATGTGAGCCCTCTCTTTGATTTTTAGAGAGAAAAAAAATACTATTCTTTGTCGTTAAGTTCAGTGGGAAATATCTGTGAATGCCCAAACACTATCTCAGTTAAAGATGAATTGCCAATATATGATTTATGTCGATTCTGGACCCATAAAGTTGTGTACTTCTTGGTTTCATACACTTCGCCTATTTTAGCCTCAGAGTCAAGATTGTGTCGTGATGCATTATGATTTACTGTTCTTGCTTGGTTTTAAGATTTTATGTGTAATTTGATCGAGATTAATTCAACACTTCCTCTTGGACTTTGGTATTGCCGTAGTGTTGATCCATGTTCTCCTTATAAGAGAAACTAGAAATATGGATAACAAGCTAGCCCCACATAATTGGGAGATATAGCTTGTTGTTGTGTGGTAGAAAGGTGAATAATCAGAATGCTAGCATTGTCTTTGTGAACCATTGTAGCAAACTTTGAGGAGGGCTCATTCAAATAGGCTTCACAATGGATAATTTTGGTTAAATTTCATGATTTGATATCTTTTAGCCGATATAAATGACCTTCATATACGTGCAGTGTAAGCGCCAGCTATTTTGGGGTTTCATTACATTTGGATAGTTCAGTGTAGGAAATTCAATGAATATATAGATTCAGTACATGTAAGCCATCCGGAATTTTGACTATTTGTAAACTCTGTCTTACCTCCCATGTAACTTCGCTGTTGGGATAGCAGAAAATTTGTTCAACTCTTCTTATTCTTGGAAAATTACTCTTTCCTTCTATAGAATATTAACGTTTTCTGTCTTTTTTTTTTTCTCTGCTCATCTTCAAAGTATATCGGATTGTTCTGATTTGTTGTGTTATTGAATTACTCTTCTCTATGTGATAGAACTTGAACACAAGCGCGTGAGTTTGAGTCTCAAAATTAGATCACATGAATATGAACCTCTGAATCATAACCTCATGTTCCAGAGTTAAAATCCATTAAATTTCAGTTTGCAAGCTTTCATATGTCGGTACGAAAAAATCTGCCATTGAGTCACTGTTTCACTTTTCTTATTTGGTGACCAGAGCAGATTACCAAATTTAGGATAAAAGCTAGTCTAAACAGTTGTTTCTTAAGGAACCAAATGCTGCTTAGATTGCATCTTATTGATGGGATAGTTGGAACAAATTTGTGACGTCTATCATCCTATATGCCTTACACTTTCATAGGACAAGTTATGTTGGTAATATTGTAGAAATGCTATATTCTAGCATTCTCATGATTTCTTTTTCATGGCATTTTAACTTGATATTTTTTAAACAAAATGTTTAATCACTCTAAAGCATAACCACAGAAGACCAAATTCTGAAATTTATCTAGAAAATTGCTTTGTTTCTGTATGGTAGTTGTTTTGTTACATACAAGACTTGTCTAAGTGCTCAATCTGTCACTTATGCAACTAGCAATTCAGGCTAAATGAAATGGATCGACTGTAAATACACCTGGATGCTTTGTATACCGTCATATCAATTGTTTGGTCCCTAGTCACAGACCAACTCAATCAGACAGGAACATTTAACTTCCAGTCTGAGAAAGAGGACAAAAGCAAAAAAGCATTTAACTTTCCAACCTTTCAAACTGTTGAATCTAATGTGCCAGGTTAATGATTCTTTCACAACCATTTTATTATCTGCATGTTTAAATTGCCACATAAACTTTCTGATTTCATGCTAGAGTAGAAAAGTTTCTCATGATCGTTGAGTTTTGTGATAGTAACGTGTTTGCTGTTATGGAAACAGGAAGTCAATGGCAGGCTCTTAACCGTAAACAAAGCAGCCCCCAGGGGCTCTCGTGTAGAAAGAACTCCACGAGAATATGAACCTTCCTTCAGAATCTATGTCGGCAATCTGCCATGGCAAGTGGATGATGACCGCCTGGAGCAAGTATTCAGTGAACATGGTAAAGTGGTGGAAGCAAGGGTTGTTTACGATAGAGATAGCGGACGTTCGCGTGGTTTTGGCTTTGTGAAAATGGAATCGCAGGCCGAAATGGACGATGCTATCGCTGCTCTCGATGGACAGGTGAATTTACTTAGTTTTGTCAATTTGTTATAATTCCGTCGATATCTTCTTCCCAGCTAATCTTAGTTTGCAAATCTTGAATGTTAAATTTTAAAAACAAGAAACAATACAGAAACTTTTGTTTTTTTTTTTGTCTTTTCTGCAATTGCATTGAATGGAAATGTCGCTTATTTGAAACTATTATCGAATGTTAGGAATAACCAAGAAGTTTTCTTTGAGCCCATCTTTGTGCTTGATTGTGCCACAAAACTTGCTCAGTTAATGATTCTTGCTTGTTCTATGCTGCCAGAGTTTGGATGGTCGCGCGCTAAGAGTTAATGTCGCCGAGGAGAGACCAAGGCGTGCCGCCTTTGATATCGAAAAACTGAAAATTATTTGTCTGAAACACTTCGTTTGAGTTTTCTTTTTTTTCTTTACTTTTATAGGACCAGCCAAAGTTCTTTCTTGTTATGAATTTCTAATGCATTTATGCATTACTCACTTGATGGAGACCTTGTAAGTGTTCAATTTGTGAACTAAGAACAGTTCCATGTACTCCCAAACTCCTTTTTTTTTTTTTCTTTTTGACATCAGCTATCTTTTTTTTTTCATTTGATTAATTTTGAAGGTGCCTAATTCAGTTCTGCTAATTTTTTTTATTGATTATCAGAATAAGTTCAGGGGTACTTGTATTTACAATGGACGATTCAATAGTTTAACCTCTTAAAAAAAAATTCCATTAAAAGAAAATATTCTTGAGTGTGTCGGAGAAAATAGAATCAAGAATATTTGAAAAATTATATGAGGATTTTATTATTGCACTCCTAATGGTGGATTCAACCTCTCAATTCTATATATATATATATATATATATATATATATATATATATTATAGCACTAGTTATTCAGATTTTCGGTCGGATTAACCTGGGAGATGGTTGGTCTGATTTTATAGATCTGTGGTGTCATACTAAGTAATTCTTACGTGAGGTATGTTTTACTGATTATTGAGATAAATTAAAAAAGTGTTCACGACTCACCAATTTAATTCGGCAACACAGTTATATGGTTCTTATAAGACAGATCCGACGTCGAAGATATATTTTGTTCGAGAAAATAAACTTTCGATTCACATTCGATTCAGGGTCTTCTATTTAAGTTTTTGAAATTCAAAATCGAATTTGTTTCGATAGAGGATCAAACTATCTACTTTACTGTCACATTGTATCCACGAGGACATTTTTTTTTTTTTATTGGCATCAGGATATCCAAATCTTCGGTCTCACTAATCCTTAGGAGTGATTGATCTTGTCCCACGGATCTTCGAGACACCTCGGCAATAACTGAGTTGGATAAGGTCGGAGTCCAAGTGGTTTTCATCGGCCACCAAGGGTAAATTAGAGAAGCACTCGTAGTTTTTTCATGGTCCAATCTGGACTCTGTAGTCACGTCATCTTTGAACGATAATTCAATATGAAGTCGTACTTCGTCCACCGAACAAACTCCTAACTCTAGGATTGTCCGAATAAATTTATTCTAAATTTACTGTCGAACAATATCGTAATAGATGATCGAACTATATTCTTTTATGAAATGCCTTTTTATTTTTACCGTTGCATCGTGTCCATCGGACATATTTCTTTTTATTCTATGGGATCAGATTTGAAGGGAAATTAATAATCAATGATTATTAAAATATAAAAAATGTTCGATTCACTAGAATAAAATTTTATTTTATTAATTATTGACTGTAAATTATTTTATAAAAAAAATTATAAAAGCCGACCTGTCTACGAACAGGCCTTTCTTCTGCTCCCGGCCCAAGTCGCATTTCTTGGGCTACAAGTCAGAGAGCTACGCTCGCCTATTTGTTTCTTCCTCGTCGATCTTCTCTTGCTTATCGACGGACGAACCCTAAGTGCTACTCTCTTTTGATTCACTGTTTGTCCTCTCCCTTCCGATCGTCGGAGCCCTATGGAGGTCAGTTGTTTCGTTTTACCCCCGATTGTCGACATTCTCTAAACCAGTCGTTTGTGTTTGTTTTGTTTGCAGACGTTGGCCATGAGAGATGCAACAATCGTAGATAATGGAGCTGCTGAGAGGACCTTGTAAGGATCTCGTAATATAGTCCATTTTTTTCTTTTTTTTTTTATTGTTAAGTTTTGATGGTCGCGATTTTTTCTTCAGCGAAAATGATATTCTGTGTCTTTACCGTAGCGATTCATTGTCGATTTTGTCGAGATATCTCCCAGCGTCGGTTTTGTGGTTTATTCTATCGAACTGTTAAAAAGGCTCTTATTAGATCTTTTTAGAAGCTTTGACAGCGATAGTTAATGGGATGGTTACTGAGATTTAAGCTGATTCTTCATGTAGCAATTCATCTAGATTTCTACTGATTTTAATTGTAGGTGCTGGCAGGTTATGTGGCTTGGATATTACAGTATCAGATGCATGGAATTCGAGTGTAAATTTTGTGTCTGAAACGACCTTACTCATAGACTTGTAGGTTTGGGGATTAAGGCTGCTCTAGCATTTTGTGTCTGAAACGGCCTTACTCATAGACTTGTAGGTTTGGGGATTAAGGCTGCTCTAGCACCACTTGTTAGTATAAACACTAATGAGAAATTACGGATCATATCCAGTAAGGTTGGTAATTGAGAAATGGGATCCATCTAGAAAGCATACGGCTAAGAATAACTTTGCTCCCATGGTATCAAACATTCCATTCACAATCAATATGATTTGCTTCTAAAATTTAGACAACAAACAGAAACACACATGGAAGCTTGAACAACATAAAATGCTTCTGCCTAAGACTACTTCACAAAGAGAACCAAGTCTACGAAAAAATAAACTAGATAAATTTGATGGGTAGTACCTCAAGGCAGTTGGAAGTGCATGTTTATCTGAATTTTATTCAAAACCATGCTGTATCAGTTGCTATTATCACAGATAAGGTGATACTTCTCAGTCTTAAACTACAAAAGACTATTTAATTTCCACTGATATTTAGTCATGACACATCAGTATTCTGTGCATCACTGTCCTGTGCAGTAAATAATATCTATGTGAGAATTCAGTTGTCTTCCGACTTTCTATAATTGTATTTGAATCATACAATCATAGACTCATCCCTACTGAATTATACAATATGAACTTATAAATATTTGTACAGGTCTCCTTATGTGACTGGTACATCAGTGATAGGGATGAAATACAAAGATGGTGTTATCTTGGCTGCTGATACAGGAGGTTATTTTTTGAGATTTTATTTTATTGGTATTACTATTCACTATTATACCATGGTTAAAGGCTTCTGCCTGGATAGTAGTTGAAGAAACTTTCCTTCCAAGGATCAGAGGAGATTCAGTTCTGATATGATGTAGATTATTCCAATGAAAATGCCAACATAGGATTCTAATATATTCTGCAGTGCCTTGTCTAGATGAAATTAAAGAATTCATAATAGAAGCCCAATACAATCATAACCAAATAAGCGTCTTCCTTGTATTAATAATGCATGTGTAGAATATGCAGACAAAGTCACAGAACTTGGAACGAAAAATAACATGCACTGAATGAGGAGATAGAATTTATTGCCTGAAGAATTTTTATGGAAAATTAGAAAACAGCTGATACGTTACACGCTTGGAAATCCTTGCAGATGCAAATAACTTTAAGATGCTAGTTATAGAGATTAAACTCAAATGCCATTGAACTCTTGAAATAGTAGTATCAATAGCTGAATTATAAATGAAAAAGAAAAACAAATCAGAAAGAAAAATATGAAAGAAGAAATGTAGCTGATAGTTACATTTTTCATTACTGATACGATTTATTCCCTCTATATTACTTGACACAGATGAACTTTTGTTCTTTGCAATGTACAGGTTCCTATGGGTCTACTCTGAGATACAAGAGTGTGGAGCGCATAAAACATATTGGGAAACACTCTCTCCTAGGTGCAAGTGGAGAAATCAGTGATTTCCAAGAGATCCTGCGCTATCTTGATGAGCTCATGTAAGCAACTTGCTTGCCTTTTCATTTACGGGTTGCTAAAAGTATCAATTATTTGGCAACCTTTTGTTTTAAATAGTCAGCAACTCTGTTGGTGGTGAATATTTGGTTGGATCTAACTTCTTCATGGAGCATTTAATCTCATGTATGCATATTTTGCCTTTTCATGTTTTAACAACTAGCATTTTTTCCCCCTTAGCTTGTACGACAACATGTGGGATGATGGGAACTCACTTGGTCCCAAGGAGGTTCACAATTATCTCACTCGGGTTATGTACAATCGGCGTAATAAGTTTGATCCTCTTTGGAATTCACTCGTTCTTGGTGGAGTGAAGAATGGACAGAAGTATCTCGGGATGGTGCGTAAATGCTTTCTTCCTCTTGCTCTTTCACTCTGTGTTTGGATTAATTTAACCACGAAATGCCCATAATATAGGTGAGCATGATTGGCACACATTTTGAAGACAATCATGTGGCCACTGGGTTTGGAAATCATCTTGCAAGGCCTTTACTTCGTGCTGAATGGCGTGAAGACCTGAGCTTTGAAGAGGCTGTTAAACTGATGGAGAAGTGCCTTCTGGTGCTCTTATATCGTGATAGATCAGCAATCAACAAGTTTCAGGTATAATCTGCCTAACATTTTATATCGTTCTCTTATATCGCGATGGTCACTTTGTTGTTGTCTTTATTGATATGCAACACACATAGTGAAAGAACGCGAATATTATTTTTTCAGTGTGGATGTGCAATGAGCGTGATTATGTTTTCACGACTCAAGCACTAGCTTTAATGAAGGGAAATGAACTAAAAGGATAGAAACAAGGGATATTTAACAATAAATGGGTGGAAATAGGTGTAGGTTTCAACGAAATTAAAAGGTTCGAGTAAGTTTTCTTAACATCAGACAAGGAGAAGAGTGAAAGGAAAGCATGCGGCAAAATTTGGGAAATTTTTGGATAATGCCCACTAGCATTTGACTGAGAGATGCAAAGGAAAATAGGCATGGTTCAGAAATGTACGAGAGCATCTGCATCAACTGAAGCAAGGTGATGCAAGTGACAGGGAAGGGAGAGGGGGTGCCTCCTCCCCATATGATCACTAGAAGACACACCACTGAGGAACATCATTCGCTGCCTTAAGGCATCCATCAATGGAGAAATTAAGTGGGTGTGTGAGAGAGTAGGAACCAAGAGTTGAAACCCTAATATACCAGGCGGCGAACCCGAGAGCATGATTAAACCTAAACCAAATCAACCTGGTTTGGTTCGGCCTCAACTCGTCCAAATTAAGCTTAATTTGAGCTCGGTTCAAATCTTATTAATCCTAATCCCAACCCGCCTGTTAGACCCACCATGTCTCTGGGCAAATTTGACATGCCAATAATCCCCGGATCATGTTTATTTGAATTAGATAAATATTTGTTTTAGAGTATAGCAGATGGATTTAGTTGTCCGTGTGGAACTTAAAAAGCTATTGGTTGTCTAATTCTGACTACATTGCAGGTTGCGAAAATAACAGAGGAAGGAGTGACCATCTCTCAGCCATATGCACTGAAGACCTACTGGGGCTTCTCTGCCTTCCAAAACCCTAGCAAGGGAGCTGAGGGATCATGGTAATAATTGATATGCCCTTTATGAAACTTTGATCACACACAAGGTTTCAGTGGGAAGGAGGAGGGGTGGTATTATATGTGTCATTCTAGCGCAGAAATCTAAAATTATAGACAATTGTGGTACAGTTGAATGGTACGAAGACGCATTGTGATGGCTTTAGCCATTTTATTTCAAAGATTTGTTTTGTACCTCGCTCAGTGTGATTTGGAACTTTCCCCTTCAATCTAATTTATCTTTTGCATGCTAAAGTTTAATTCTTTTCACCCATTTTATTATCATTTTGTGTGTGCGTGCTGTTTATTCGGTTCACTTTTAAGTCTAAATATCAGTCTTCTCAAAACAGTTTGTTAGTACGGGCAAAAAGGAGAGACAATATATTATTTGAAAAGCTTCATTTATTTTTATAGTTCTTTAGAAATGAGTTTTGGATTTTTATTGGAGCAGATATGGTGTTGTTACATGTTTGAATTTCTTTTTTTTTTTTCGCTCAAATTAAAAGAGAAAATTTTCAGAAGAAAAAAAATATTATATCAAAACTCGGTTTTATTTTTATTTTTTAAAAAATAATTTTTGATGTTTTTACTAGCATCTACTTCCAGAAGTGGTAAGTTTGGCCCATCTTTTTCGGGGAGTTTATATTTTTTTAAGCGAAGATTTTATTGATTAGTTTATATTTTTTTAAGCGAAGATTTTATTGATTATTAGAGTAAATTCGAAAATATTCTTAGTTTAGTGGTCTATTTTAACTTTTGTAGTTACATCGTTAAGTGGTTAAAGTCGTATTTTATTTGTAAAGGTATACTCTTGCTATCAAGATAATTTATATAAATTTTTCGAAATCCACTATTGAACAGAAAATCTAATTGTAATTCTTTACGGGATCTCTTTTTGCCTCGCCGTTGCATCGAGCATAGTTTTTGATTTTTTTTATTAGTATTAAAGTCAGGACAAAGTCGATTTTTTTGCGTTGCCTCATTCAAATACTTTAATACTAATAAAAAAAATCAAAAACTATGCTCGATGCAACGGCGAGGCAAAAAGAGATCCCGTGTTTGCTGTTATGGAAACAGGAAGTCAATGGCAGGCTCTTAACCGTAAACAAAGCAGCCCCCAGGGGCTCTCGTGTAGAAAGAACTCCACGAGAATATGAACCTTCCTTCCGAATCTATGTCGGCAATCTGCCATGGCAAGTGGATGATGACCGCCTGGAGCAAGTATTCAGTGAACATGGTAAAGTGGTGGAAGCAAGGGTTGTTTACGATAGAGATAGCGGACGTTCGCGTGGTTTTGGCTTTGTGAAAATGGAATCGCAGGCCGAAATGGACGATGCTATCGCTGCTCTCGATGGACAGGTGAATTTACTTAGTTTTGTCAATTTGTTATAATTCCGTCGATATCTTCTTCCCAGCTAATCTTAGTTTGCAAATCTTGAATGTTAAATTTTAAAAACAAGAAACAATACAGAAACTTTTGTTTTTTTTTGTCTTTTCTGCAATTGCATTGAATGGAAATGTCGCTTATTTGAAACTATTATCGAATGTTAGGAATAACCAAGAAGTTTTCTTTGAGCCCATCTTTGTGCTTGATTGTGCCACAAAACTTGCTCAGTTAATGATTCTTGCTTGTTCTATGCTGCCAGAGTTTGGATGGTCGCGCGCTAAGAGTTAATGTCGCCGAGGAGAGACCAAGGCGTGCCGCCTTTTGATATCGAAAAACTGAAAAATTATTTGTCTGAAACACTTCGTTTGAGTTTTCTTTTTTTTCTTTACTTTTATAGGACCAGCCAAAGTTCTTTCTTGTTATGAATTTCTAATGCATTTATGCATTACTCACTTGATGGAGACCTTGTAAGTGTTCAATTTGTGAACTAAGAACAGTTCCATGTACTCCCAAACTCCTTTTTTTTTTCTTTTTTTCTTTTTGACATCAGCTATCTTTTTTTTTTCATTTGATTAATTTTGAAGGTGCCTAATTCAGTTCTGCTAATTTTTTTTATTGATTATCAGAATAAGTTCAGGGGTACTTGTATTTACAATGGACGATTCAATAGTTTAACCTCTTAAAAAAAAATTCCATTAAAAGAAAATATTCTTGAGTGTGTCGGAGAAAATAGAATCAAGAATATTTGAAAAATTATATGAGGATTTTATTATTGCACTCCTAATGGTGGATTCAACCTCTCAATTCTATATATATATATATATATATATATATATATATATATTATAGCACTAGTTATTCAGATTTTCGGTCGGATTAACCTGGGAGATGGTTGGTCTGATTTTATAGATCTGTGGTGTCATACTAAGTAATTCTTACGTGAGGTATGTTTTACTGATTATTGAGATAAATTAAAAAAGTGTTCACGACTCACCAATTTAATTCGGCAACACAGTTATATGGTTCTTATAAGACAGATCCGACGTCGAAGATATATTTTGTTCGAGAAAATAAACTTTCGATTCACATTCGATTCAGGGTCTTCTATTTAAGTTTTTGAAATTCAAAATCGAATTTGTTTCGATAGAGGATCAAACTATCTACTTTACTGTCACATTGTATCCACGAGGACATTTTTTTTTTTTTATTGGCATCAGGATATCCAAATCTTCGGTTTCACTAATCCTTAGGAGTGATTGATCTTGTCCCACGGATCTTCGAGACACCTCGGCAATAACTGAGTTGGATAAGGTCGGAGTCCAAGTGGTTTTCATCGGCCACCAAGGGTAAATTAGAGAAGCACTCGTAGTTTTTTCATGGTCCAATCTGACTCAGAATACGCGTCATCTTTGAACGATAATTCAATATGAAGTCGTACTTCGTCCACCGAACAAACTCCTAACTCTAGGATTGTCCGAATAAATTTATTCTAAATTTACTGTCGAACAATATCGTAATAGATGATCGAACTATATTCTTTTATGAAATGCCTTTTTATTTTTACCGTTGCATCGTGTCCATCGGACATATTTCTTTTTATTCTATGGGATCAGATTTGAAGGGAAATTAATAATCAATGATTATTAAAATATAAAAAATGTTCGATTCACTAGAATAAAATTTTATTTTATTAATTATTGACTGTAAATTATTTTATAAAAAAAATTATAAAAGCCGACCTGTCTACGAACAGGCCTTTCTTCTGCTCCCGGCCCAAGTCGCATTTCTTGGGCTACAAGTCAGAGAGCTACGCTCGCCTATTTGTTTCTTCCTCGTCGATCTTCTCTTGCTTATCGACGGACGAACCCTAAGTGCTACTCTCTTTTGATTCACTGTTTGTCCTCTCCCTTCCGATCGTCGGAGCCCTATGGAGGTCAGTTGTTTCGTTTTTACCCCCCGATTGTCGACATTCTCTAAACCAGTCGTTTGTGTTTGTTTTGTTTGCAGACGTTGGCCATGAGAGATGCAACAATCGTAGATAATGGAGCTGCTGAGAGGACCTTGTAAGGATCTCGTAATATAGTCCATTTTTTTCTTTTTTTTTTTATTGTTAAGTTTTGATGGTCGCGATTTTTTCTTCAGCGAAAATGATATTCTGTGTCTTTACCGTAGCGATTCATTGTCGATTTTGTCGAGATATCTCCCAGCGTCGGTTTTGTGGTTTATTCTATCGAACTGTTAAAAAGGCTCTTATTAGATCTTTTTAGAAGCTTTGACAGCGATAGTTAATGGGATGGTTACTGAGATTTAAGCTGATTCTTCATGTAGCAATTCATCTAGATTTCTACTGATTTTAATTGTAGGTGCTGGCAGGTTATGTGGCTTGGATATTACAGTATCAGATGCATGGAATTCGAGTGTAAATTTTGTGTCTGAAACGACCTTACTCATAGACTTGTAGGTTTGGGGATTAAGGCTGCTCTAGCATTTTGTGTCTGAAACGGCCTTACTCATAGACTTGTAGGTTTGGGGATTAAGGCTGCTCTAGCACCACTTGTTAGTATAAACACTAATGAGAAATTACGCGGATCATATCCAGTAAGGTTGGTAATTGAGAAATGGGATCCATCTAGAAAGCATACGGCTAAGAATAACTTTGCTCCCATGGTATCAAACATTCCATTCACAATCAATATGATTTGCTTCTAAAATTTAGACAACAAACAGAAACACACATGGAAGCTTGAACAACATAAAATGCTTCTGCCTAAGACTACTTCACAAAGAGAACCAAGTCTACGAAAAAATAAACTAGATAAATTTGATGGGTAGTACCTCAAGGCAGTTGGAAGTGCATGTTTATCTGAATTTTATTCGAAACCATGCTGTATCAGTTGCTATTATCACAGATAAGGTGATACTTCTCAGTCTTAAACTACAAAAGACTATTTAATTTCCACTGATATTTAGTCATGACACATCAGTATTCTGTGCATCACTGTCCTGTGCAGTAAATAATATCTATGTGAGAATTCAGTTGTCTTCCCGACTTTCTATAATTGTATTTGAATCATACAATCATAGACTCATCCCTACTGAATTATACAATATGAACTTGCGAAATATTTGTACAGGTCTCCTTATGTGACTGGTACATCAGTGATAGGGATGAAATACAAAGATGGTGTTATCTTGGCTGCTGATACAGGAGGTTATTTTTTGAGATTTTATTTTATTGGTATTACTATTCACTATTATACCATGGTTAAAGGCTTCTGCCTGGATAGTAGTTGAAGAAACTTTCCTTCCAAGGATCAGAGGAGATTCAGTTCTGATATGATGTAGATTATTCCAATGAAAATGCCAACATAGGATTCTAATATATTCTGCAGTGCCTTGTCTAGATGAAATTAAAGAATTCATAATAGAAGCCCAATACAATCATAACCAAATAAGCGTCTTCCTTGTATTAATAATGCATGTGTAGAATATGCAGACAAAGTCACAGAACTTGGAACGAAAAATAACATGCACTGAATGAGGAGATAGAATTTATTGCCTGAAGAATTTTTATGGAAAATTAGAAAACAGCTGATACGTTACACGCTTGGAAATCCTTGCAGATGCAAATAACTTTAAGATGCTAGTTATAGAGATTAAACTCAAATGCCATTGAACTCTTGAAATAGTAGTATCAATAGCTGAATTATAAATGAAAAAGAAAAACAAATCAGAAAGAAAAATATGAAAGAAGAAATGTAGCTGATAGTTACATTTTTCATTACTGATACGATTTATTCCCTCTATATTACTTGACACAGATGAACTTTTGTTCTTTGCAATGTACAGGTTCCTATGGGTCTACTCTGAGATACAAGAGTGTGGAGCGCATAAAACATATTGGGAAACACTCTCTCCTAGGTGCAAGTGGAGAAATCAGTGATTTCCAAGAGATCCTGCGCTATCTTGATGAGCTCATGTAAGCAACTTGCTTGCCTTTTCATTTACGGGTTGCTAAAAGTATCAATTATTTGGCAACCTTTTGTTTTAAATAGTCAGCAACTCTGTTGGTGGTGAATATTTGGTTGGATCTAACTTCTTCATGGAGCATTTAATCTCATGTATGCATATTTTGCCTTTTCATGTTTTAACAACTAGCATTTTTTCCCCCTTAGCTTGTACGACAACATGTGGGATGATGGGAACTCACTTGGTCCCAAGGAGGTTCACAATTATCTCACTCGGGTTATGTACAATCGGCGTAATAAGTTTGATCCTCTTTGGAATTCACTCGTTCTTGGTGGAGTGAAGAATGGACAGAAGTATCTCGGGATGGTGCGTAAATGCTTTCTTCCTCTTGCTCTTTCACTCTGTGTTTGGATTAATTTAACCACGAAATGCCCATAATATAGGTGAGCATGATTGGCACACATTTTGAAGACAATCATGTGGCCACTGGGTTTGGAAATCATCTTGCAAGGCCTTTACTTCGTGCTGAATGGCGTGAAGACCTGAGCTTTGAAGAGGCTGTTAAACTGATGGAGAAGTGCCTTCTGGTGCTCTTATATCGTGATAGATCAGCAATCAACAAGTTTCAGGTATAATCTGCCTAACATTTTATATCGTTCTCTTATATCGCGATGGTCACTTTGTTGTTGTCTTTATTGATATGCAACACACATAGTGAAAGAACGCGAATATTATTTTTTCAGTGTGGATGTGCAATGAGCGTGATTATGTTTTCACGACTCAAGCACTAGCTTTAATGAAGGGAAATGAACTAAAAGGATAGAAACAAGGGATATTTAACAATAAATGGGTGGAAATAGGTGTAGGTTTCAACGAAATTAAAAGGTTCGAGTAAGTTTTCTTAACATCAGACAAGGAGAAGAGTGAAAGGAAAGCATGCGGCAAAATTTGGGAAATTTTTGGATAATGCCCACTAGCATTTGACTGAGAGATGCAAAGGAAAATAGGCATGGTTCAGAAATGTACGAGAGCATCTGCATCAACTGAAGCAAGGTGATGCAAGTGACAGGGAAGGGAGAGGGGGTGCCTCCTCCCCATATGATCACTAGAAGACACACCACTGAGGAACATCATTCGCTGCCTTAAGGCATCCATCAATGGAGAAATTAAGTGGGTGTGTGAGAGAGTAGGAACCAAGAGTTGAAACCCTAATATACCAGGCGGCGAACCCGAGCATGATTAAACCTAAACCAAATCAACCTGGTTTGGTTCGGCCTCAACTCGTCCAAATTAAGCTTAATTTGAGCTCGGTTCAAATCTTATTAATCCTAATCCCAACCCGCCTGTTAGACCCACCATGTCTCTGGGCAAATTTGACATGCCAATAATCCCCGGATCATGTTTATTTGAATTAGATAAATATTTGTTTTAGAGTATAGCAGATGGATTTAGTTGTCCGTGTGGAACTTAAAAAGCTATTGGTTGTCTAATTCTGACTACATTGCAGGTTGCGAAAATAACAGAGGAAGGAGTGACCATCTCTCAGCCATATGCACTGAAGACCTACTGGGGCTTCTCTGCCTTCCAAAACCCTAGCAAGGGAGCTGAGGGATCATGGTAATAATTGATATGCCCTTTATGAAACTTTGATCACACACAAGGTTTCAGTGGGAAGGAGGAGGGGTGGTATTATATGTGTCATTCTAGCGCAGAAATCTAAAATTATAGACAATTGTGGTACAGTTGAATGGTACGAAGACGCATTGTGATGGCTTTAGCCATTTTATTTCAAAGATTTGTTTTGTACCTCGCTCAGTGTGATTTGGAACTTTCCCCTTCAATCTAATTTATCTTTTGCATGCTAAAGTTTAATTCTTTTCACCCATTTTATTATCATTTTGTGTGTGCGTGCTGTTTATTCGGTTCACTTTTAAGTCTAAATATCAGTCTTCTCAAAACAGTTTGTTAGTACGGGCAAAAAGGAGAGACAATATATTATTTGAAAAGCTTCATTTATTTTTATAGTTCTTTAGAAATGAGTTTTGGATTTTTATTGGAGCAGATATGGTGTTGTTACATGTTTGAATTTCTTTTTTTTTTTTCGCTCAAATTAAAAGAGAAAATTTTCAGAAGAAAAAAAATATTATATCAAAACTCGGTTTTATTTTTATTTTTTAAAAAATAATTTTTGATGTTTTTACTAGCATCTACTTCCAGAAGTGGTAAGTTTGGCCCATCTTTTTCGGGGAGTTTATATTTTTTTAAGCGAAGATTTTATTGATTAGTTTATATTTTTTTAAGCGAAGATTTTATTGATTATTAGAGTAAATTCGAAAATATTCTTAGTTTAGTGGTCTATTTTAACTTTTGTAGTTACATCGTTAAGTGGTTAAAGTCGTATTTTATTTGTAAAGGTATACTCTTGCTATCAAGATAATTTATATAAATTTTTCGAAATCCACTATTGAACAGAAAATCTAATTGTAATTCTTTACGGGATCTCTTTTTGCCTCGCCGTTGCATCGAGCATAGTTTTTGATTTTTTTTATTAGTATTAAAGTATTTGAATGAGGCAACGCAAAAAAATCGACTTTGTTAGTTATTCGTTCATCTGCACTATTCAGATGAAAAAATTTCCATGTGATTGAACCATCCACCCTAAGAATAATTAGATCAAAGATATATCTATACGGCGAGGTGGCTAAGGCACGACGGTATTTATAGAAATGACATGGATCGATTTTGAAGGAGGTATAAAATCTTTTTTTAGACTTAGATGATCCCAACGTGTCTTGACCACCACGTCAAAGTTTATAGGACTCTGTGATTTATTTTCTTTATAATAATCATGGAACAGATCGATAGAGGTTAATAGATTGACAGATTCAACCTTTTATAGGAATTAATATAGACATCTAGATTATTAAAAAAACACACACACAGTGTTTATCATTATCATATCATTAAGTTTGAATTTCATAGTTTGGGTTTATTTTTTTTCCAATTTCCTTCCATTACTAGAGATATTTATCACTCTTGTTTAACTACAGATCTAACCCTAAAATTGCATTATTCCCAATACATAAATTCTTCAATTGCTGGAGACATTTTCACTGTCAGTTGTAGCTTCAAATGCAAGCACCACTCCCTATCCCTTCCACTTCAAGCATGCATTGCCCTTTTTATTTCAAAGCCAATTTAATCATCAAACTTATATTAGTCAACTAAGTGCACACCTTAAACCCGGAATCCATCAATTAATTAAGATGCAGTAAGAGGCAAGCAACCTAATAATAATTTTTTTTAAAAATATTTTGTTTTGAATAATCTGACCAAACTCGAGATTAGTTTTCGACCAATCAACCTAACCCAAGTGACCAAGTTTGGGTTTATGTGCCTTCTAGGCCACCATCACTATTCTTTTTACACCTCCTCTTTTGAACAAACAGTGTGCTTTAGACAATGCAAACAAAGTGATGTGCATGGACTATGATGAGTAGTAAAGAAGAATTACAATCCGGTGTACGAAATTTTCGTCACGTGGAGTATCGGAGAAGGAATTTATTGTACGCAGTTTTATCTTGTTTTTTTATAAGAGATTGTTTCAGGATTCAAATCCGTGATTTCTTGGTCATAAGGTAGCAATCTTATCGTTGTGTCAAGACTCCCTTCTTATGATGAGTAGTAAGATGTTCATATAAATTCTCAGGAACTTCTAGATCGATTCTTAATTATGGTATATTTGTGATTTTTTTTTTAAAATGGAAGTTAGTCCTTTAGCACCCTTCCTATTTTCCTCAGGCAACTGAGAGGGCACCGCTAATATATTTTTTTTAAAGTAAAAGATCAAAGTCTATCCCTACACTACATGCTTGCCAATTACTAACCAACCTTCCTTTTGACTTCTGGCAACCCCATTCTTTTTTTTTTGTCTTAATTTAAAAATATTTAGTTAATTAATTACCACCAGACTCATTACTAACTGACCTACCCTACACATATTCCTCTATATCAATCAGTTAACTGTTATGTGTGTGCCTATAAATATACAAGACATTAAGCTTGCTATGCACACTTGCTCTTAAAGACACTTTTATCTTCTTCTTCTTCTTCTTCTTCTTTTTTTTTCTTCTACTAGCTATGTACTCTCGCTCTTAGAACACACTTGTGGTTTCTTCTTTGTCGTCTTCTTCGTTCGAAAATGTGATTAGCAACGGTTGAGAGAGGTGGTGTTATGGGGAATCAAGCACAATGGTCCGAGAGAAGAATTCGCATAAAATGATCTATTTGTTATCTAAACAATATTATTATATTTGAATGTTTTCCTTTCTTTTTTTTTTTTTTTCCTTTTTGCAAGTTATAAAATGAGTGCATATTATCGTGCATATGAAGTGATTGAGTTGTTTGAGTAATTTTGTATATTATATTTTGACGCAAGCTAATTTCATGCTATCAATTGCTCGGCGTTGGCCATGGAGGAATCTTTGTTTTTAAGTTTCTTATTTATGTTCGCCTTTAAATTTATTTTAGAGAAATCAAACAAACCGCGAGGAGGAAAAGATTTCAAAAAATTTTGATAGATTTTTTGGATAAATTTGTTGGTACGTTAGAATTCCATAGAACGAACTTCAAGCAAATTTATTTATTTAAAAAAAAAATAAAGTTTATGTTAAAATTATTAATTTTTAGAAAGTTTTTGATAAATTATTTAGAATTGATAAAGTTTATGTTAGATTTTAAGTCATTAAGTGTACAAGTCGTTCTGGCTAGATTGAATTAGAAATTGTTTTAATTAGTTTAGATTGAATTGAATTTACTACTGAATATAATGACGAATGTATAAAAATAATTAAAAGTTTACATATACGCGGTCCAAATTCCGTTTGTGTAAAATAAGATAATTAAAAATACAATGTAAAGGTCCAAATTCAATTTGCATAAAATGAAATAATTAAAAATATAATTTAATTAGATGTTTATTTCAATCAAAACTCATACAAAATTCTTATTGATAAAATAGAGGTCACAGAAATTATTGTAAAGCAAAATAAAATAATTTATACACCGGATTATTTTTTTTTATAAAATTCTTATCCATATGAATCTTTAAAAAATATATTATTAGTTGTCAGAGCTAACCTAATTGATAAATATAAAAGAATAGATTTTAAATAGACAGAGATCAATTTTCAAAGGGATCATGACTTTGGACTATCAACTAAGAGTGTAAATGAATCGAATCGAATCGAACTTTAAAAAAATTTTAGTATTCGAGTTCAAATTCAAACTGACATATTCGAGCTCGATTCGAAGTTAGAAAATTTAATAATTTTGGGTTCGAATTTGATTCGAATCAAAGCTCGAATTTCGATTCGATTTGAAATTTTCGAATATTAATTTAAACGGTTCGATCACTATTTGAAATTGAGGTTCGATTTAATATTCGAAAATTGATGCTCGATTTGATATTAGAAAATTGATACTCAATTTAATATATAAAATTTTTTAATAAATAAAATATTAAAGTTTGTGAACAATCGAATAATATTATTTTGACTCGAATTTGATTCAAAAAATATTTACACATATTCGTGTTCGATTCGAATTCGATAATTTAAAATTCGAATCAAATATTATTCGAATTGGCTCGAAAAATTCACGAACCGACTCGATTCTTTTACATACTATCAATCGACTTTCTTTTTTATATTTGTCATCTAAATTTTTGATTTGCCTTCTCCCTGATAAAGACAGACAGTCAGCTAATGTAACCCGGTGATCCCAAATTACAGGAAACAACTTTGTTGTTACACCATAAAATAGATGAAATTGAAGTTCTTACGCCTATGGAAACATTCCGTTTAAGATCCAATCTCTAAACTTCAACAGTATATTAAAAATAAATAAATAAATATTATTTTCAAATAAACATGTGCATAACTGGACATTCATTAAATATTTTTTTGGAGACTGAAAAGGCAGGCAACATTGCATTTGCATCGAGTATAAAATCATGCAAGAATAAACCCGAAATTGACCATGACGAAACCATAATGTCGTTTAACCATCATGTAACTTCGAGCTTGTCAAATTTTTACATACAAGTGATTTTGATCGGAAAATTTACAAGTTCAGAACATCGCAAATACAAGAGCAGACTAAAATTCAATGATCACTCAAACATGAAACAGTAGGAAAGACAAAGGAGGAGCAAAAGAAAAAAAATGGTGGGAAATAATCCCTCAGGAAGTATTAAAAACAAATCGAGGAAACTTATAGCGAGGCAGGCGAGAAGGATGATTGTTCTAGCTGGCTAGATGACTCGGGGAGCTGCTGAACATGGTGTGCCACATGAAAGCCCTAGAGAGCACCATCTCGAGTTCATGGTGAGTCCAGTCTTCTGTGGGAAGATGTTGAAGGAACATCACCATTTCTTGGAAGTCAAACTTTTGAAGCTTATCTGACCACTGCAACATTCAAATTGTGCTTTCAGAATTAGCAGTTCTATGCCGTTCGATAACAGTTCATAAATATAATACACAGTTCAAAGCTGAATCAGGTGGAATCGAGTTAGAAACACTAAATTAGCATGATGTTTGATGGTAGGGGTGAGTTAATAATCGAATCGACCGAATCAATTAAACCGAAACGAATAAACTGAATTTTTTTTTTTTAACAAACCGAACCGCGACCGAATTTTTCAATAAAAACCGAACAAATCGAACTGATAAAACATCAACTAATTAAGTTGAAAATCGAACCGACCAAACTTTTTATTATCAGTCGACTGATTATGTCTAATCGATTGATGATTCACATCAGTTGACTGGTGATGGTGGAGGAGCTATCGAGCTAGACCGAAATATTAATTAGTCGACTGATGGACTCCAGTTCGGTTTAATCGGTTTAACCGATTGTTTCCATTTCAAAACTGAAACCGAATCAAATAAACCGAAAAAACCAATATTTACAAAAAAAAAAATGAACTTCCGAATAAACCGAACCGAACTTTTCAATTCGATGGGTTTGGTCGGTTCAACTGAATTTTTGCTCACCCCTATTTGATGGAGCATGAGACATTTCTTAGTTGACCTAGCCATTCCTGTTTTCTTAATCAGTTAAGAAATTAATAGGAGAAAAACAGAGTTCATATAAAATTGTCAAATGAAGCAACCGGTATCAGGTGGATAATCGATTCACAGGGACACAAGCAGAATAGAATTTGAATTTTTTTCGATGACTGAACATTAAAGTGGAGCAAACTTTCTTCAGTGTGTGTTTCTGCTTTGTTCTACTAGGGATGATGAAATATTAAAACAATGAGAGTAGTAGATTTTCAAGATCGTGCTAGATGCAATAAGAGAATTACTGTCACTAGGAAGATTGACACTCAAAAGGATTATGAAATATTAATGTTGAATTTAATAAACAGATTTAACAAGTGACAAAACTTAAACTTACTGTTAGTAACAAACTTGCAGATATGTACACAAGGAAATCTGGCAATGAATCTCCTTCGGCAAGATAAGTGTCCCACAGACGAGTAACGAGGTGGAAAGGGATCTAGAAAGTTATGAATCTTAATTAGCAACTTAAATGATCATATATATTCATCAACGACAGAGACCTTAATATAAAGTCAACCTCACGAATTAGGAGACAATTGAACCATCGAAAAGCAAATTGAAGGAACTCAAGCCCTTCCTCTTCCACATGTCTTGATACGGGTTCTAGCACCAAACATGAAAGGTCAACCATCAGGACACGAACATTTTGAATTCCAAAAATAGTGAAGCTAAAAGAATTCTATGAGATTAACTGAAGCACACAGCTGCTGATCAAGTTACAATTATATTTCCTTTTTGGCAAGATTATTAGTTGAAAGAGAAGTAATGAAATCACTGAAACTTAGACCGGCATCCAGGAATGAGAATAAGATATAAGACTGAATTGTGGTATAATAAAAGGCAAAAGGAATATGACAAAAGATCTGGAATTACCATCGATCGACGAACAAGTTCTGCAATCTGAAAACAAGCCGCTGAATTCCTGGTTGAGCAAATGTGTAATGATCTTGCATGCCATCGAGCAATTTTGAGAGACACCAGTAGCAATCAGCTTCAATATTGGATATTATCTGAGGCGAAAGATCTGAAATTGACCAGCTCTCCATGTTGCCAATTAGATGTTCAGATAAGAACACTATCAAAAATGGTGTGACAAGATCATTTATTCCTTGAACATATCCACTTGCCGGGTGACGAATAGCCCTAGGAAGCAATTACAAACTTATTTTTAGTGCATTTCTGACAGAATAATATATAAGATAAGAGAAGAGGAGTTTAAAAGCACTTAAAATTATTCACTTTCACCGTCTAAAACAAGACTCCCAAGAGAAAAAATAACATCAAAACCTTTTCATGATAAACCCTATGATTTGGAATCACATTCATGCAAAAACTATAAAAAAAAAAAAAATTCAAAAAAACTAAAACAGTCCAGTAAAATAAACTGGTACATGATCTAAATTCTAAACATAATAATTTTTTATCCTTAGTTTTACTATTTCTAGCAATTCTTGTCCAAGGGCATGCCCACTTGAGTGGAGGAAGAGAAGAAAGAAAACACCAGTAGTGGGGAATGGAGGGGAAAGAACAAAGAGATGAGTTTCCCATGTTTTCACCACTTCCCCTCTTCCTCTATTCCATCCAGTTTTGGACAGAACCAAAAGTGGAGAAAGGGGCTCTAAGTTGTTCCCTTCCCTTTGTTTTTGTTTCTGCTGTGGAAGTAGACAGGGGAAGTAACTACTCTCCCCTTCCCTTTACCTCCAATTGGGATCCCTTCCTATCAAATCTTGCGAGATCACTCACTGACGCACACAGCCCCTGCTCATGCTGCGCACTTGAATTTCATTCGATGTGATTATAATGGCCTCAGAATTTTCCACTAGCATATGATCCACTGGAGAGTGTGGTAGCTGCAGATTTTTCCAGCTACTAAAAAGAGGAACATCTACTAGTTGAAAGTAATATGATAAATGATATGTATGGTAGTATAGCTACTAGTTTCATGACCGGAAAGGGTATCAGAGTCAATTTAAGTCTCGACACTACAAAATACAATAGTATTAGATGAACGGACCAACACATTACAACAACAACAATAACAACAAAGTCTTATCCCACTAGGTGGGGTCGGCTATATGGATCCTTCTACGCCATTGGACTCTATCCCCTACTATATCATCATCTATATTTAAATAAATTTTATCTTATTTTATTGTTGCTAACCAAGTCTTTTTTGGTCTTCCTCTTCCTCGTTTGATGTGTATATTTGGTACTTTGGATAATATGACTTTCAAGATATAAAATAATAAAATATGACTTTCTTCATTAAGAAGGTACTTTGGATAGAGAATTGGAATTAATCTTGATTAGTATTAAATACACCTAGCAGCATATTCAAGATATATTACCATGGAGTATGATATTGTTGATCAATCACTTTTTTTATTAGAGTTAGTTGAAATTAATCCTGAAGTTGCATTATGAAGGAAAACTTTAAATATTATACGACTTAAGAACAGTAAACTAAATAGATAAAACCTATTTTTAGCATAATGAAGAGGAAAACCATGGAACTAGTTGAGATAATGGACAAAATTTTCTCATTAGGAAAAATTTAATAGATCTTTGATTATATTACCAATAAGATGAAATTGAAAAGGTACATTGTTGACAGAATAAAATATGTAAACCGATGAGGGGTTTTCAGCTTTTATGTGATCATCATGCACCCCATAGGTCAGATTTTTACAAAATAGCTATTAGGCAACTATGGTTTATCAATAAAAATGTTGGTCGGAAATATCGGTATATGAAATTTAACACAAGTAAATGAATTATGTGGTGATGGATATCGTAGGCTAATGTGCACAATGTAATAAATAATAGATGCTGTTCACAAACAATTAAGTACAACTAAACATGGGAGAAACTAGGCTGAAACAATATGTGCAAGTTCCCAAGGAATCATAAATGTTGTGATTACACAAAAGGAAAGAATGTTGAACTTAATTCCTACTTTGGACAAAATAATCAATCATTAAACCTAACCATGTATAAAGAATGCGTTCCAAGGATTTCTGACTTTGAGCATGCTGGAAAAAGTGACATCAGGAACTGTCCTCGGGCAGTCAACAGAGATCTATTAATAAAGAATATACAGATTTAGAATATGAATGCAAACAGCATGATAACCATATCCTAAAACATCAAATTAAACTGAATGAAAAACCTGGCGAAGCATGTTGATCTCATCATCTGACCGTTCAGAGTCAGGAATGTCATAATACTGTGCGACACATTCAACATACTCAAGTCTCTTTCTAGCCAAAACTCCCTCCCTTCTATCTGAATTGGGTGGTGCATATCCCTGTTTTCATCCGATGCTTAAATTCACATATCTTGGAGAATGATTACAGATCTATAGCAGATAAATGAACTGGCGAAGTTTCATACAGCAAAACAAAGCTTTTCAGGTCTACAATATGGGAAATTTTAGGACTGCTAACGGCCTGTAAGTGCATGATATACGTTAAGGAACTAAGTGAATCCTGGCCTAATCAAATAATAGAAATCAAGGTAAAGAACATAGGAATGAGTTGATTTCTCTTCGATTTAGAGTGTAGTTTCCAAAGGAGATGCCACAAGAGGCCAGAAGGCATTCATTATAAAGGTCTAAACTTGAGCTACCAAAAATGAGTGCCTCATAATACTACCGATCCACTCCATGCTGATTAATGATATACTAAGAGACCCTCCTCAAAATTGTTGCAACAATGAATAATTGAGATAGTGAAATGAAGCGCTGATGCAATTAGTTTAATCTTCATGGTCAAAGAAGAATCAACTGGAACAGGTTAACT
Organism: Wurfbainia villosa; assembly: GCA_025175895.1. NCBI lineage: Eukaryota > Viridiplantae > Streptophyta > Magnoliopsida > Zingiberales > Zingiberaceae > Wurfbainia > Wurfbainia villosa. Next base: position 6,510 of record JAKLTH010000304.1, on the reverse strand, counting down.
TTGATAAATCAAAAGCCACATCGCTGAAAACTTTTCTTGAGCTTACATTCTTTATCTTCGGTCTTTTCTCCTCTAATTCTATGTCTTATAGTTGAGTTGATCACATGAAATGCCCGCAAAATTTGATCACTTGCATAAATATTTAGTTCTAAATTTCTTTGTTCATTTTAATTACTTACTAGAGACTAGAAGTGCATATAGTGCTAAACTTCCAGCATTATTGAAATTTTCTTTATTTATCTTAAATTACTTTTACATCTTTTGAACATCAGTTGCACAAGATGAAAAAGCTTATATGGCAGACTCATTCTTGCTTGGTGCCATTCTGCATTCTAGTCCAATAAACTTGTTATTATAAACCTTAGATGCCTCTATTTCAGAAAGATCAAACCATTCTGAGTTGCTAATGGAACGTCCAAGAACAAGGTTAAAAAGAAAATTAATGGGAAAAATTGATCATTTCTAAAATCTTACAAGAGAACTAAATAGCCAAGAGATGGCAAATAACAATATGTTGTGTATAAATAATCAAGGATTAACAAGAAGTGCACCATAAGAAATGCTGATTTTACAACAGAGTTTGGTCACTTTCTATCACAAGAACAACAATCAAATAACAGGCACGAGTCATGATAAATAGCAGAGGGATTACAATAATCTTTTTTAACTGTTCAAAAAGGTTAATTTGTGTAATCTGTTGAAATAGAAACAAAAAAATATGTATTCCCTTGGCAAAATCAGGATTCTATTTTAGAATTATATTGCAAATTAATAAGCATAGTTATGTTGAAACTTGAAAAAGTAGAAGGGTTACCAAAAGAAGTCTCCATATATTAGGTCGCATATATGGTGGTACACCACTCCAAGATAACTCACGCAACTTTTCTGCAGATATGCAATAACTTTAGAAACTCATACGATCAAGGGTAATTCTCACTGCTAAATGACTTCAGAGTTGCACTAATGTAATGAATTTAACCAACACCTCATACAATTCATCTTTTTTCATTTTAAGTTCATATATTAATACTTCAAATTAAAGCAAATGCATGTATCTTAAATACATCTAAGCAAAACCACAAGCATGCAAGTACTGCCACACTAAAGGCAGCTAAGAGTGAAATTTCATTATAAGAACTAATCTCAAAAAAGAAGTTAAAATGTTCTGCCTACAGCAAGGATAGCAAGATCGTTAAACCCTATCTTAATGAACAATTGGTTGACCATAATCTTTCTTAGATCATACCCTCGACAAAGTTAATCACATAGAAAGCTAAAAAGCTATCAGCTTCGTGACAGAGTAAGTCATAAACCAGCAGAAATATGTCTTACCAAGATCAAAGTCCTGAAATGGAGAAAATATGCAGGTGTCCAACATAGTGTGTGGTGTCTATGTAGCATGGGTTAAAAAACAAAGCTGATAAGAGGTACATATTATTTTTCCCTTAAAAAATCCATTACCAAGAAAATAAATAAATAATCAAATTAAACAGGAATGTAAATATTAAAGCCAAAATAGCAAATGAACTGTAAGGCCCAGCCCATCCAAAACTGTCCAACAAACAAGACAATAACAAACAAGAAGTGACTGGCAAACTTTTTTTGGATAAGGGAGAGGGCAAGTTCAGTAGGTGGTGGAAGGAGTGGGCTTAGTGAACAATTAACTTCTGATTCATTAGTGTCATATAGATTTATTTAATTGTGCTATGACTGATTTGTATGTTGTTGTTATTGTTGTATTTAATTGTTGTTCTTATAGGCATACGGCTTGCACATGTCTTGGTTTGGGGCATGACATGACCAATATTCATGCTCACTTTAGAAGCTACTTCAATGATGATAGAAAGAGATAAAAGAAAATAATCTGATGGAAATATTATAGTTCCATATAACAATACTATTACAAGCAATCTTTGGGAAGCAAAATCATTTTTTGTGACAGAATTTTCATGCTTACAGCACACTTATGAAGCAGCATTTCAAGCTTATATAGAATCAATATGTAAATGATATAGCACAAATGCATCAACACATGCAAATTCACTTTGCATCCATTCAAATGGAATTGGTGATGACTTAATGTTTTACCACAAGTTTATTGAAAAAATAAAATCATTTAGTTTATGCTAAAACAGAAATTTATTATTCTTTCTGTTATAACTCATTAGAAATTTGACACAATAAATGAAATTTTACCTAGGCACATGCATCACAACTCTTTAAATTTGAAATGGTTGGTTTACATATTTATTATTAATTTTTTAATAAAAAGTACTAACATATGCATACAAAATACAAGGTTAAACACAGGGCAAGCAAAATAAACAAGGAAAGGAAAGGGAAAATATAATTAATTATTAACACAAAGAAGTGCTAGTGAGATAATTTGCATATGGAAATTAGAAAAAAACAAACCAAAAGAGTGCAAAGAATAATGGGAAAAATTTTTGTACCTAGTATAACAGCTTGTCTAGAAAGTTCCTTTCTGAACTTTGCAACTCTTGCAGAATCTGTGGCTCTAGCTCCAGTGACAGAACCTTGAGCATCAGGTAGTGCACTTGAAGTGGTCAACGATGATATACTTGTCTTCTGTATATTTGCATTGTTTCCTGTTCTTCCAGAACTTTGAGCCTCAGCCTGTGGAGTAAGTTAATTTAATGGTCATCTTGATGGACTGTAAAGAGATAAGTTATTCTACAACATCCATATACAAGATTCAGTTACTTCAAAGGAACTGGTTGTTTGTTCATTTCCATGATCATTTGGGGAGTAGCTTCTTTCCGCTTCTTGAGAGCGTGGAGATGAAGCATGAGCATTTAGAGGCTCAGATTTCCGAGTCAGCAAAACTTTGCCCGGAAAACTTCGACCTTTCAGCAACCTGGATGAAGCAGATATGAAAGATAAATTTATAAAAATTATAAGACCAAGTGTCCAAATTTCATTTCTGTCCACCAGAGAAGCTAATAGGTTTTTGACATCAGAGAAGCAAAAGTTTCGCAATATAGAGGTCACACACTATTAAAAGCATCAGCTATCTTTATAAGATCCTCATTATTTAATTTTGAAAGAGGGTTGTTTTTATTTGTTTACTTAGTTTTTTTGTTAAAAAAAAGTTAGCCCAGGTCTTTCAGAAAGTAGTAGCAAGAGTGGCAGTACATGTTACAAAGGAAATAAACAAGACATGTTATGAATCATGATCGTTAGTCCACAGTTAAGATGAATTCTTTGTGGACCACGCGCTCAAAACATTAATGCCAAGAAATTTCACAATTAAAATAGACTATTTTCACCCTATCGTTGCGACCGAAGTCCTAAATCCAAAACAAAAACATCATTGGAACAATCAAGAAACTTTTTTCTCATAAGCCTAGCCACTAAAATGAACAGATCCGAAAGCTAGTCTATTTCTTAATATCTCTAGTAGCAAAGTGAGAAATTTATTCACAATCCAGACCAATTCCCCGATTCAACTATCAAAATTGAGAGGTAAAAGCACAATAACCATTCAGGATCCACGATTTTCGAGTATACCCACTATTTGAGTGTAAAAAAGTACCAAATTCCATCCACCATTGACATTGGCACCCAAGATCTAGATTTGTTCAAGGGACCTAACGTGATCTGGAGCGAGAGGGAAAACGGCACTAACCCTTGAACATTTCGGAATGTTTGGTTGAACCTCCATTCGGGATTAGGACTGGGGATCCCTCCGGCACCACTGCCGCTGCCGCCGGCGGTCACGTCCTTTCGCGTGGAGTCGTCTCCTCCGTCGCTCTTCATGGAAACGCCTTCTCCCCTTCGGAATCTTCAGATACGGCGAGAAGCAATCTTCCTTTGCTTGGTGTCGTCCTCGCTGCAATTGGATGCCTGTTCTAGTTGGAGACACCGAAAAGCGACGGTGAAAAGGTGAGTTGCGATGCCATTGGGGACGACGTTGAGGTAGGCGCAGTTTTTGATGCTTAATCTGGTCCGCTCAATCACAGTTGGACGGTGAAGGATGCAGATCGATGCAGCGACCATCGGAGACGGTCATTATGTTTCATTCCGCTTCTCCAAATATTTACCAGGAAAAATACATAAATAAATAAATAAAGCTAAAAAATAAAGAGATTATATCAAATATATTATTTTCATAAATAAGCAAATAGATTTTTTTTACTTCGGTATATAATTATGTAATAATAGAAAGTTAATAATTAAATCGAAATCGAATAAATTATTATTTTTTTTAACAAACTTGAGTTTTTTTCCGATAAAAAATTGATTAATTAAGTCAAAAATTAATCCGGTTTAATTTTCCTTTTTTCATTATCGAAGTGAGAGATTTCAAACAATAAACAGAGAATACTTCACGGTTAAGATTTGAGAGAAATCAATGGCTAGTTAGTTAAACATCATTCTTGAGCATTTTTGTTGCACCTTCTATGGTGTAGCGATAAAAAGACTTTATAATCACTCACATGTCTAAATTATTGGACTTTTTCTCGTATATGCTTTTTGATTTATTCTAATGACACATCGGATTGGATTTGTAGGTGCAAATAATATTTATATATTTCGACAATAGTATTATATTGACCATTTTAATCTAAGTGTTTATGGTTTTATTTTTAGATTAATCCAAAAGATCTCGTATTAATAACGATATCTTTTCATCTTATAAGCACGTAACTTTTTTTTTATGGATTTTGATTGTATCCTCAATACCCTCAATAATTCTCTTCAAACGAAGAATCACATTGGATCCCCTCAAGTCTATCAATCTTTAAAAGATTTCCTCTGCTTGATGTTCGATAATTAACTCATTGGGTCTTTTTGTCAACTATTTGATCCAATTGAATTTCTTACCAATTGTTCGATCATTCTGACCTAACTAGACTTCATGTTAGTTGTTTGATTTTCATGATCAAACTGGACTTTCTATCTGGTATATGATTCTCTTGATTCAAATATAGGAGCCTAATTTCTTTATTTCGAGGTCTATGACTTAACATGGATCATGACTCTTACCAATTATTAATAGATATATATGATTCATATATCTCTACGATGATATAATATTGTCGACTTTGGACTTAAATTCTCATGATTTTATTTTTGAATTATACTCAACATCGTACCAATGGATTGATATAATCTTTTTAGGGTCAAACCTTTCATAAGGCAAGAGAAGCAATTGCCTCGGGGCCAACTCATAAAGCACCCTTAATTTTTTTAATTTAGTGATAGAAAAATTTATTTTAAGGGTTTATTCACAATTTCAAAAATATTATGATTTTTTTATAATAATGTAAAAAAAAAATTAAAGTGCGCACTTCTTATTTCTCCGTTTGACCTATCTCTCTGTTCCCTCTTTCGTTTTCTCATTTTCGTCCCTCTCCTTGCTTAACTTTTTCTTTTTGGTTTATTTTTTCTCTATTCTTTCGTCTCTTTTACTTCCATTGTCGGTCTTTTCTTCTCCTCTTTCACTTTCGTGGCCTTTTTCATTTTTATGGTCTCTGTTTTCTCTGTTTTCTCTGTTTTCCCTAATCCTTTACCGTCGTCATTGTCAGCGTCTCACTAACACCGTCATCGTCTCATCGCTCACCACACACTGTAGTTGCTACTTATAGGGTTGGATCGGTACGGTATATTGATTTTTTTATATGATATCATATACCATACCAAAATTTTCGGTATAAAAAAATATATACCAATACCGTACCGAATTTTTTATATACCGATTTTCGATATATCGAATTTTCGGTATATCGATTTTCGACCCGCAATCGACCACGCGTCGTTGGTGCCGATTGTGTTACTCGGTCGGCCGATCTCCGTCCAAATCGCAGTCAGAGACTGGTCAGGGAAGGACCGCCGACGCCAACCAATCCTTCCTCGGTTGGCCTTTGGCCAAATCGCGGTCGACAGTGGCCGCGCCACTGTCGGTCGCTTGATTTGGTCATTTTCGGTCGTTTTGCATCGGATTCCGGATGCTAATCGGCCGAAAGTCGAGCCCCATCGGACCGCTGCCGAGTTGTGCATCGATCGCGCCCGATCCGATGGTCGGCGATGGCCAGATGGTGCGGCAGCGATGCCGATACCGCGTGTGGGTCGGAGGCGACGTGCTGCGCCCACCCCTAGGTGCGCACAAACACGGGCGCGCACATACTCGGATTAAAAAAAAAGTAACCAATACATTCGGTATTTCGGTATATCAAAAATTTTTAAATTTATATCGATACCAATACCGAAAATTTTGGTATGGTATAATACCGTACCAAAAATTTCAGTATGCCATTAATATCGATATGGTATATATGGTATACCGAAATTTTTGGTATTTCTCCCACCCCTAGCTACTTACTAGCATTACTATTGTAGAAAAAATTGATCATGAGATATTGTGGTACCTGTTTCATTTTAATTTGTAAGTGTTTCCGGTATTTGATTCATAAATCATATTTGTTTTGATTTAAATGTATATTTTGGTTCAGCATCAGCCGATGCAATATTTGAGGTAGTTTATTA